>BRPK01000004.1:1434263-2868527 GCA_026008595.1 Lyophyllum shimeji
GATCAACGTGCCACGGTCGCGCTTCATTCCGGTCAAGAACTGTTCTGACCTACTACTCATAAAAAGCGACATATACTTAATGGAAAACGGCCGACTCGTCCTCAACGAAGACAGAATGTTCGGGACGATACCTGTCATCGAGCTCGATGATCACTTCAAGGAGGTATGTTGTTTTACTTCTGTCTGCTAATCGCGCGAGTGATGACCCGGTTGGACGGACAGATACGAGACTTCCGATCACGCTTCAAGTCGATCCCCAGCATAATTGACCTCGACCATCTCACCGTCTCGGGGAACGTGTATTTCGGCCGTGATGTGACCCTGCGCGGAACGGTGATTAGTAGGTGCTTTCCACGCATCCGGCAGCTCAGACTTGAAACCTCTTCGCCAGTTGTCGCGGTTGAGGGACAGCGGATAGACATACCAGATGGGTGCGTTTTGGAGAACCGTAAGTCTCGGTATTGGTGCCGCTTGCTGAAAATTTATGTCGGATCCCCCCTGCAGGCCTTGTCTCAGGCAATCTGATTATGACGGTGAAGTTGCTCTTATTTCGGCCAGTTTCATGGATTCCTAAAGCGAATGTACAGGAGCTATAACATCCATGCTTACATCATTGCCTCTTTCATGTTTCCGTTTGAGTATTTCCCAATACTGTATTCTGAACGATTTCGTCAGCAACCTTACCTACCAACGTATCAACAATATACCATTCAGCCCGTCTTTGCCAGCAATGCGAGAAATATATGTTCCGAAGGCAATTAATTATCAACGACAATACGATCCCAAGTTCAAATAAGCGGGACATCAGGTGGGAGTCGGCGTATACGTGGTAGTATGTATGCGTAACGAGGGGAAATTTCCCAAGAAACCGCTCGGTGGTATCACTAATTCATCTATCTTCGTTAAAATGTCCGCTTCTAAAACGCATAGTGTAGCAGTCAACAAGGTCACAGTTCCTGTTACAAAGGCGGAGCAGTCAGCAAAGGTAAGTAGGGGAAACGTTGCTGACGTACGATCATGTTCAAGTTTCCAGACAGCAATCCTGTCGCACCGTGAGTTCAAGTTTCGGTGATGAGAAGCCTAGAAACTCACTGTTTTCCAGAATGCAGCCGTCGGGGATATCGATCCGCTGGCCCTCATTGGCCACAACGATAACCGTTCCACGGAGAGTCACATTGCGTCCGAAATACACATCGCCGGTGACCGTCAAGTGGTCCAGCTCGAGGATGCGAGGAATCTTCTTGAATCGTTTCTGGAATTGTGAGATCTAATCGCGTTATCAGCACTGCCAAATCTGAACGCCACATTCGCAACAACTGACCTTCTTGAAGTGATCACCGAGCTTGATGACCGGGGTGGTCTCGAACATCCGTTGCTCGTTGATGACCAGCTGCCCGTGCTCTAACGAGTAGATGTCACTCTTGATGAGCAGAAGATCCGAGCAGCTCTTCACGGGCAAGAAGCGCTTGCGAGGCACGTTGATGCCGTGGGCGTTCTTGAAGTGCTTGATGGCGGCACCGGCGGCGGTTTCGAGCTGCCGCACGTAATGAATAATGAGTGGACAGCAAATTGAGCTTGGTACACACCTGTACAACGGCCTGACCGTCGTCAGTGGTCTTCGGGTTGATGATAATCTCCAATTCCATTCCCTCGGTCTCCATTATGCGCTTGAGAGCTATGACAGCAAGTGAGTGCGCAGGCGCAGAACAGCACGTCGGGGAGGTACCTTTGAGGTTGATCCACAAGTTGTTGGTGTTGAAGATCTTGAACTTCCGGACTGATTTGAAGTCCTCAACGTGTTCCGACGGGACTTGAGCAATTTCGAGAAGGCGAATAGATCCATCGTAGTCTGTGGGGTTCATTTTGAGGAAAGAAAGCAACTTTTGGAAGGAAAGAACTTACCGATGAGAGTACCACCCTACATAGGCATGCTGAGTTTCAAGGAAGAATTAAAAGAAGCGCATCGGACTTGCCTTGATATCAGCCTTCGTCTTGTCCGTTACCTCCATGAGGAATTCGGCCTGGGTGTCGATCATATGCTGCAGGATGCTTTCATCCACACTGAAGGCAGAAATGAATACAAGAAGAGAATAGCGCAAGGGATACACATACACTGCACCCAGGTTATCTGAGTTGGAGACGAAGAGGTATTCCTTGCCTTCTGCCAGGAGCTGATCGAGGACACCAGAGTGGAGAAGGGCATTGTACAGATCACCGTGGCCAGGAGGGTACCAGTTCTTCTTATCGTCATCGGCGCGCTTGGGACAGGGAAGAAGGGTTTCCTTGAGGATCCGTGGATATCTCGACTGATTGAAGGTTGTGATTCGCAGTTGCTGATTAGCGTATTTCTTGATAATGCGCAGGGTGTCCTCGTGTGTGTTGAATGACGTCATGAGGATGAGAGGGACGTCGACGCGGTTCGTGGTGTTGAGGTGTTCAATTTGCCGGACAGTAAGATCGAGGAAGGTCATGTCGTCCTTGACCTCGAGGGCGCTCTTGGCGCCGGTCATTCCTAGGTGCGGCAATGAGTTTAGCCATATCGGTCAGGGGTAGCGGATACCAACCCATGGAGGTGCCAAGCCCTCCATTGACCTTGAGGACGGCAAGCTTGTTGAGATTTTTCGTGTCCTTGGGCTTGGGGAGTTCAGCGTACGGCACGATCTGGTCTTCAGCGGGCGACTTGATGCGATCCCAGTCACTGTATTACAGATTAGGACGACGAGCGTGCAGGCCAGCGATTACGTACAGATCTTGGCTTTTTGCCCGCTCGGCTAGGTAGCGCGTGAAGAGGTAGAAGAAAGACTGCATCTCTGTGTCGAATGCCTGGCAATCGGTGAGATCGAGGCGAAGAAGAGGGTGGATAAGCGCACCTTCTTGGTAGCGGGATCGTCGACAGTCGCGACGAGACGACCGATCTCATTGCGCATGGTTTTGGCAGCGACGCCGGTGGTGGCGGTCTTGAAGTCGATGTGGCTTGTGCCGCGGACGCGGGCGTTGAAGGACTCGCTGCGGGGCATGAGAGAGCTGGACATGCTGGGAGGAGAGAAAGTGAGGAGGCGATGAACTGGATTGGTGAAAATTGAACCGACTTTATATGGACCGGTAAAGTGGTTGTTGTGGAAATGAGCTGAGGAGCGGACTGGGTTCTTTGGAGAGGGGCGCGTTGTCTGTGATGACGTTTATGTTCTTCCGAAATCAAACGAACTGGGCTTTCGAACGAACTGGGTTCCTCGCAGATGGGCTCGCAGATCCACGACTTGCGACGAGAACCGACCGAGCTGTTGATCGCAAGAACGTCCCGCGCACGGTTGTTCGTCGGCGGCCACAAACGTGCTTGCATATATATGCAATCCCCCACCCCATTCTCTCCTTTATATCCCATCTTCATGAAATCTCGTCAAGATCGGAAATTCAAAGAATCCCGTACATATGACCTTCTCCGACATCCCTTCTTATCAGCGGTGCCACGCTGCCACCATAGATGCACCTGCCACTGGTCCCTGTTCCGGCCATCCCCCCGTGTTTCTTGATGACCTCTGTCAAGTTTGGTGTTTGTCTGTCAAGTACTACCTGCTCAATGTTTCCTGGGCGTCTCCGCTCAGAGCTCATTTAAAGCACTCGTGAAATCGCTAGTTGTGGAGCGTAGACACGTGGCCGCCACTATACTGCAGGGTCTTGCAATTCAGAAGCCTCTCGTGTAAATGCTGCAAGGCGACCATTTGATGGGGGCGAAGAACAAGAATGGCCCCATCGCACCCTGGTTCCCATCTGCGGCGCTCCGATAGGGGAAAGAACAGCATCACGTCAAGTATGCGAAGTACAGGTCCGCCTGCCAAAACCTTCCCTGACGTCGAGGTTAACGCGCATATATACTGCGGGACGACATGGACATTCTCGTGATCAATGCCTACAGAGGCCGTCAAGCATGGCCAGAGCGGCGAAATCACTCGCTTGTCACCGATATAAAACAGGGCGACAGGCAAAACAATCGACGTCCCAACCTATCAGCAGGTGTCCTGAGGGTGCGCTGTAACAATGTCGGTCCATGGATCCGTGACTAGTCGGATAGGATGTGCAATCTGTAGCGCCCGCAAAGGCGATGTCCTCGATTTCGGCGGCGTCAAGACGAGCATAATGTAATCCTGGATGGCACGAGTGTGCGCTCAATGACTCTATACCTATAGATAAGGATTGAGGACCGGGCTACCTTCACAACAAGGCTTCCGATATTAAATCCAGGTGCCGTTACACCATCCGCGCAGCGAACTTCGCCTTCCCAGCTCGCACATATTTCGTTGGACGTCTCGTCCACGCTGCCAGCCGGTGGCGGAATGGGCCGAACTCTCCCAGTGCCTATCACAGAATCCCGGAACGCCCTCCGCTCGTTGACTTCGACTACCACCTGGCGGGTGATGAGCACTTGGATAGGGCTCGTGGACGTCTGGTTGTTGCTGGAAGTACCAGAGGAGTCATGACGTGGTAACAGCAAAGGGCATGTTGGAGGAAGGAGTTTGCGAAGTGACGTCGACGACCCACATAGATGGATGTGAAATGGAATTGTGTCCACGAGAGCGAAGGTACGAGCCGCGGGTATGATAAGCTACAATAAGTCGGTGAGGCGTATTAAGCTGCCTGCGTGGCTATCTTCGCGAAGTGCTCACATGGCAGTCGATGGGTTCGACCTCACAATTGGGGCGGACATCCATCGTGGCACAAAGCTGCCGCCAGTCGTCAGGGGTTGTCTTAAGGGCGGAAAGTACCGAGTCGGTCAGGGTAAGTCTGTGTCGTGCTCGAGCTCGAGGGCGATAATTGAGAACCAGACAATATCTGGACGGAATGTGCATTCAGTGAATGGTCTTAAAACAGCATACCGTCAACGTTCACGATTTAGTAGTAGCCCACGAGGCAAGACGGAAGTCCCGGCTTATTGTGACAACCAGGCGAAGGGTATATATGCACTTGGCAAGCAAGATAGGCAGTCCAATGAAAGTGGTATCGAAGGATGGCGGGAGCCGCTGGGTTCGTCTTTCACTCGTGAAAGTCTGAGGAAACTCGAAGCAAAAGGGCAGAGCAGCCGGACAGTGATGTGATTCGGCGGAATCGTCTTTGCACCACAAAGTCACCTTGTTGGATAGGATATTCGAGGTGCTGGAGGATGAAGGTCCGTCCGCAATTGATAAATTCAGACGCCCCTCGAACTAACCTCATGAAGAACGTCAAAGGCTACTAAAGGGCGCAAATGCGGGCGGATTTATGCACCTTGAGGACGACGCGAAGCACGTGCTTCGGCAGTGCGAGCCAAACCTCGCCGCTCACCGTCGAGTTCTGCCCATACGTTGGTAGGGAAGCTGCCGGTTCTTGGTTTTCGAGGACGAGGCTGGCATGTTCCCAAGATCGGATGAACGTTCCTAAAGAGGGCGGATAGGTGCCTGGGCGTGGTGTATATTCAAGACTTTCTTCACCGGATAGCGGTAATGATGAGTATGACGGAGTCGAGGTCGACCATGTGTATGATGGGGGCACTGACATGCGGGCGAGAATGACGAGCCCAGATGAATGGCAAACTAAATAGTGGTACAACTTTGTTGCCATACGTGGTCGGTTAAACGCCTAAGATTGATGGTAACCTTCGTGAAAGAAATACCGCCGAATTCGGAGAGGAAGAGACCTCAAAGGAGACGAAGACCAGTGTTAAGTGAACGACATCGAGAGCGAAATGACAATGAAGATCGTCAAAGGGAAACCTGCTACGTCTCTGGTATCTCGGACGAATCCACTCCAAAAGCCACGATCCCTCTGTAGCCTTCTTGTGCGATTGGCACCCAAACAATCGAGGACTTGTCGTGGGAGGGTTTCGGGACACATGATGCGACGCCTTCGGCCGAACGTAAAAGGCGGACAACGACGTCCCACGAGAGATCTTGGTGACGGAGTGGACGCGGGTTCGGGAAGAAGGTATGAGTCATCCTTCCAGTGTGGCTCCTCGCTCAACTCCCCTGGCTCCCGAGAACGAACACTTAGGCGAAGTTGAGGAGACGAGGATCTCCGGCGGTGTGGTCGTGGCTCGGATCGCGAGCTACGAACCCGGATAGTATTCGCGACCAGCAAGATGAAAAGGGATGCGAGAAGGAGAGGGATATATGCAGAGAGATAGATTGTGAGTTGATCTGGAAGGACGCACGGCGCGTCTGCGTGTCTCTTGGGTGCTATCGTAGCGTCTTCGAGGTGGCCTTGAGGCGCAAGTGACAATAGCTGGAATCCAGGTCGCTGTATCCCCATTGCCATGGATAGGGACTTGACAGAGACCTCTCGAATTTGCGAAGCGGCGTTATCAACGAGGGAAGGATGCCAGGTCTCGCAGTAATCATGATCATCACCGCTGTGCAGTCGGAGTACTGAGAGCAAGCCGGCCTAAAAACGCATTCGACGCGTACCTAAAGACGACGGACGGCCTCAATTCTTCTAGTAAGAACGCTGTCGCCTCTTTCCCGAGAGTGTTCTGGTAACCAAGCCCTATACCTTGGCGGATCGTGCCTTTTTCTCGCAGCGGGCCGCAGTCAAAAGCGTCTCTCGAGAGGGGAATATGGCTCAACAGCACAACAGGATCGTTGCCATTTTCTGTCCTAACGTTCGTAACCAACGGACGAAAGTGTATGACAACGCTCACCCCTTGCAATGGATCTGACGAACTCGACCGGTCCACCTGCACGCGGTGTCCACGTTGTATATGTTCGCCCATGCCTCTGACGTTCCATATCCTCTTCAACGAGACCTGGCGCATCCAGAAGCACAAAGGTATGATTCGCGATTGTCACCCGACTGTTGAGTGGGCCAAAATGGGAAATGTATCGTGAACGCGCGTGGGGCGAGAATGATGAGGAGGCCCGCAGTCTATGCCCAACGGTAAGTACGCATAAGTGCACCGGAAGGAGGTCAGAACGGACCCAACGTCGTGGTTCCCAGGAATGAAATACGTTGGGACTCCCGTGGGTATCGCGAATATGCTCCGGAATCTACCATAGTACCCTTCGTATCTGGGCAAAGCGTCAGGACCAGCCAGGGACGACGGCGCACTTGGATGGACTACTCACTCCTCATCCGACATGTTGAACCTTCCTCCGTCCATCATGTCGCCCAAGAACACTATGGCATCTGGTCTTTTCTGCAAAGCTGCCCACCAATTCTTCCGGAGGTTGAGGTCGACCACGAGCCGCGTTACGTATGTCAGGTACGGGCCCCGCTCGGGATACGAACGATGGTCTAGAATTTGAGGATCTGCCACAAGGAGAACTTGGGTCGAGGAGTGGCCTACAGCTGCTAGCTACATTCACATCAGCGGTCATTTGGGAAGTGTGCAGAAGCGACGTACGCTAGAGCGCGCCAGGTCCGGCCAATGACAATGGCGAACGCTACTGAGGAATATGACAAGTTCATACCATATCGTGATGAGAATCCAGGAAACGCGGAGACCATTCACTACCACACGGTGGTGCATAACATGGAATGCTAAATTGCGGAACTGAACAAGCTGTGCAACGTGCAACACCCTCGTATGTAAGGTCAAACTGATCCGTTTCTGCCCCGATTGAATTTCATTCAGTCGGGTCGTCTCGTATCCTTGACTCTAGAATCCAGCAATCTACCAGCAACGCGTCGCTGGTTACGAAGGCACCAGCAATGTCAAACGAAGCTTGCACATTTCCATGGGTAAGGACTATCTATCTGAACGAATTCCTGGCGTATCAGGCAAGCTTCGGGCTGCAGCTGCAGCTGCAGGCATGCGGATGACCAGCATTCTATCGGAAAGGAATGGGCTGGCGATAAGTCGACGAAGCTATTAATGGTGGCCAGCGTGCGAGTCGTGTCCGTGAGCATCCCAAGGATGCTTGCCCTAGGTAAGATTGTCAGTGATATATGGGACTATCAAAATATTCCATTCACCAGTAGTTTCCCACCTTCCTGCCTATGAGCCGCAATTTTAAAAATCATGAAGCATACTGAATAGGTCCAGCCTCACCTGGCCCGGTAAAATATGAAGAACCACATGGAGGCTCCTACTGCTTTCGCCAAGAATGTGTACCTATATGGCGGGAGGTGAGGGTGAAATCCTGCATCTAGAAAACATCACTGCAAGTCAACCATAGCGGGGTCCAGAAGGGATGAGCACCATACGATGTGTCCCCGCCATGGTGGGTTAAACTGGGTTGGTTGTTTATCAATATTTACCAGCGCCGTCGTACTTACGTTAATGACGGGAAGCTTAACACTCGGTCTTCCCAAGTTCTTCCCTGCACTCTTCATGCGACGACACCGCCATGGAGAAGGGCAAGAAACGACAACGCGATATAGATTGCCCCAGGATATCATATCACACGTCAACAAGGACGTTTGACAGGTTATTCAAAGGTTCGGTGTGTACCACTGTCCGTGGAACTATCGACCTGACTCTTCTTGGTAGAGGAAACACTTGATGAGATGAAGGTAGTAGCCAGAAGAAAGTTGGGTCTCGACTCTAATACGCCAATATCCTTGGCTCAACTGCGGGAGGGCAAGACGGTTGATCTTGAGGATGGCAAGTTAAGAGTTGTGACCTTTTCAAGTCACTCACCCATAATCAACCCCAGATGATGACTTCGACGCATTCTATTCCTTGGCGCATTCGACTCATTTTATGGATGTAAAAGTTACCGTTGGAAGCGCCGAAACCGAGCCTGCAACTTCCATTGCTGCGACTTCAGTGGTATGGGCACGGTTCTATTTTTCTGTCTCCCTGCACTGATGCTTTCATCAGACGCCAACAGAAAAGAAGACGAAGAAACGGAAAAACAGAACGCCCTCGGTTCTAGTTCTCGAGACTGACGGTGGACAAGTCGCCGACGACGAACGCGAAATTCACGAAGTGGATGCCACTGCAGCAGCCCCTGAGGCGTCGAAGATCTCGACAGACGCCGCAGGCGGTCACGAGCCGCGGAAGAAGAAGAGAAAAGTGAACGCGAGGGATCCTGTCGTAGGCGATGATGTACCCAGCAGAAACAGCGCCAATGCAGCAGATACACTCATGCAACCCACCTCCCCTCTCGTGACATCCGATGCGAGGCATGCTCAACCTGCAGGCGGGACTGTAGCTTCGACGTCGACGCATATGTCGGCCCCCGCCCCCGGTCAACTGGGAGCGAAGAGCAACAAGGCAAAGAAACAGCCAGCACAGGCGGTGGAGCCCCAGACTGTGGCCCCTTCAATCACGGAATCCGTAGCTCCGGCCGTAAAAAAGGCAAAGAAGAAATCCAAAAACAATGACGCGCCTGCCGCCCCAATCGTGCACTTCGCGGAGCAGCTCGCTGGAGTGATATCGGAATCTTCAGGTGGGTTAGAAACCACCCGTGATCTTTCTCAAGTTGACATAATCCTGGACAGCGATGAATGAGCTAGCCATGGAGAAGGCTACGGAAAATTATGAGCAGCCACAAGGTGCCAACCCTTCTGATCTTCATTGAATTGTGCTCAGCCGCGACACAGCCAAAAAGAGGAAATTGAATAAACGAAGCGCTCAGTCCCATGGTATAAAATGATATCTTCCTGGAGTATCGCAGCTCATTATATTTCAGAGAAGTTGAAGACCAATCAACTCAACTCGTTTTCCGAGGTTCCGGCGGGAGTGGGTAAGACCTAAGCTGCCTTGCTCGGGCCGTACGTCACTGACCAGGTTGATGTAGAGATCGGTGAGCACGAGGCAACGGTCAATAACGAGGACGAAGCCCTGACTTGTATGTTCTTGCCATAATTGCTCGTCCAACCCCAATGTGATGACCGACCATAACCATCAGCGCGTCGTGAAAGCCCGCCACAACAAGGCAAAAAACGACGGAAATCGACTTCTGAAAAACTGACTCCTGAGGAACTGGAAGCTGCCAAGGCAACAATGGATACTTCTGTTTCGAGATTTTTGGCCGAGAGACGGGCCGCGTTGGCTGCTTCGGCCAGTTTCAAGTCACCCGTGCAAGAGAACGTCGTGCTCGCCACGCAGAAGCCCAGGGAACAGAAAAAGAAAAAAGCCATCACCGCCCCACGGAACGACCGTTCAGAGGCGCAGATTGACTCTGATCAGCGTACGACTTCACTTGGAATCGTCGAGCCAACTGATGCTGCGTCACCACTGGATGCGCAGGCAACCCCGCCTTCCGGCGGGTGCGGCGCCAATTCTACCTGCCCACTCTGCCCGCTTTCGCCCCGACATGATCGTGAGCAGTGTCCGCTCGTGCTAGGCGGTCCTCAGTCTCTGCAAAAGCGTCTTTCTGAACTTCAGGAGGCTTCCGTGACTGCGGTGGATAACCAGGAGGATATAATCGCTGAGTTACAGCAACTGCTCGCGACAGCTAGGAAGGCTGGCTACCAGGACGCAGGATCACCGCTTAGCGCACATCCTTCTCAGAAATCCACTGAGCAAGTCCAGAAATCACGCTCCGAGGCCTCGAGGCCGACTTCAAGTTCCGTTCCTCAACGCCAAGAAGAAGTGCAGCCATCGATGAAGAAGGCGCCAGCAGTGACCAGCGATAGCAGCGAAAGCTCTTCCGAAGATGCATCCCAGGATGAGAGCGTGGTACCTTCGGTTCCCAAGGACGTGTCTCTCCTCGACGTCGATCTTGATAACTTGATACGTGGTCCCAACCTACCCGTCCTGCGCGCCGCGGATATTCCTTCGCCGGAGAGCAGCGACGAGGAACCTGAACAGCTTCTAGAGGAAGAGGAGGACCAAGCGCCCCGTCGTTCCCGTAGAGCTTCCATTCCACACTCATCAGATGACTCGGATTCTGGCATGGAGGAAGACTCTCCCGCCGTAGACGTGTACCAAGATCCTGCCGCAGCCAACGATGCAGAACCTGACGTTCTCCTGGGTCCCGGTACGGACCATGTATCCCTCCAAGACATCGACCAATGCGAAGAGTTACAGAAAACTGACACTTCCGCTGATGCTAGCGATGCATTAGCGGCAGAAGCTGCAGCACCCAAGCAGGCCAATGCTTCGCAAGACGTTGCTTCGGCGTCCCAACCTCTGAGGACTGCTTCAGAAGCGGCATCTACTGCCACACCAGTGACTCAAACACCTTCTAGTACAGCAACGTTCGTCAATACGCCACCTACTGCCGCTACTGCAATTCCCTCAGAACAACCACCTTCGCGGGCTGCATCTTCCCCTTTGGCAAGTCTTCCCGACCCAACGTCCGAGAATAAAAACGTGGAACACGCCAAGCCGGCAGGTACTGTTCGACGAATGAGGACTAGGAGTGGTAGACGGCCTAACGACACTGTGGCCCCAGAAGCGCCGGAACCTTCACAGACGCCCGGAACTCGATCTGCCCACCCCAGCCAGGAAATGACGGATAGTACCGCTCGACGGACTAGGGCTTCAACCCGCAAACAAACGCTTGGCGCTGCGACACCGACCGCCGTCCCAGCCAGGTTCGGAAGGCAAATTCGGTTGATTCGAGCGGCTGATTCTTCTCCGTCGATTGAACATTCCAATAGCGTGGACGCTCCTTCCTCGAAATCCCAGGACGCACTGTCCTTAGACACGTGGGCAACCCTCAAACCCTCGTCACCTGAATCGGCAGTGATGGTTGACGAACTTGAACCTAGCAGTCCTGGCCACCTCGCTTATATGGACGTTGCCGACCCCGAAGTGAATGGCACTTCGCAGGATGCTCCGGCCAAGACCCCGTTGTTTATTCTTACGGAAAGCCAGGTACCCTTTCCATACTCCCAGTGGCGGACCGCGTCTCAGAAAGAGGCTCCAAACGAGCCAATATCGAATGATTCAGATGACGAAAATGAGGTCGAAGCCTCTGTCCAGCGACCGCAGCCGAAGCCCAGCCAAGGTCTGAAATATCGCAGATTGACCGAAATCAGCGGTGACCATGCATTATTCTCGACAGCAACTGGTCTACGTCCTAGTCGCGTTTATTCCTCCGCGAGTAGCCAGCGGGGCACAGACATGTATGGACGATCAGGGCATGAGGAGATTGAGTCCGAGTCGGACTCTGAGTCCGATGACTCTGACCAGGAACAGTCGTCACACATTCCAAGGTCGAGACGAGCAGGAGTGACGCGGAAGTAGGAACGGAGCATTAGATCTTAGGCAAGGCTTGTGTTCGATTTCGAGGACATTGCGTGTAGTATAACGTTGTCAGTAGAGTTTGCCAAGGGCCCAAGGCGGACCATACACAGGCGATATAATTAGGCGAGGAGCACGTGTCGAAATTTTTGACTCAAGTTGGCTTTTTGCTTGCTTTCGCTTTCTTCCACGCCCCAACTCAGAATCCTCAAGAAGTGAATGCTCTTCACCGCGAGTACTCGAGACGAGTGAGCCCATCTCGCGCTGCTTGCCCATCTTTCCTGACCTCTCTCCACCCATAGCTACCTTAGCGACCTCGTTTACACCCTTCCCAGTTTTTAAACCATCAAACCAGGTTACTTTTCCACTATGCTCGGCCGTCAATTCATCCGCATGCCCCGTTTCGCTCGAGGATTGGCTACTCAAGCAGGCCCCATAACAAACCTTCCAGCCACCTTGCACCTCAAAACAGGGCAGTCTTTCCATGGACGCTCTTTTGGTGCACCCAAAAGCATCTTCGGAGAAACAGTATTCTCAACTTCCATCACGTCTTGTTCGTCTCTATCCAGTCCTGCCTTCTTGCGCTCACCTTCCATGCTGTACAGATACCGAATCCATGACTGACCCCTCTTACCGTGGTCAAATCTTGGTCTTTACTACGCCTCTCATCGGCAACTATGGCGTTCCCTTGAACAAGGCCCCTTTTGACAACCAGGACGTCGGTGTAGTTCTCGAATCCCAGAACATCCAATGCGCCGCCGTCATTGTTGGCGACGTCGCCGAGAAATTTTCCCACTATACTGCCGTCGAATCACTTGCCTCGTGGTGCCAGCGCCACGGCGTCCCCGCTATTACTGGAGTCGACACTCGTGCTATCACCAGGCTGTTGCGCGACCAGGGCACGACTCTTGGACGCGTAGCCGTCGGGTCAGACGCCTCTTTGCCAGCCCCCGAGGCCCAGGAGTTCTGGGATCCCTCGACGGAGAACCTCGTTGACCAAGTTTCGACCAAGGTGCCGTATCAGCTGAACCCTGGCGGTTCCATCAAGATTGCTGTGCTTGACTTCGGCGCCAAGGCGAACATTTTGCGTTCGTTGGTCCGTCGTGATGCCGCCGTCACCGTCTTGCCATGGAATTACGATTTCAACGCCGTCAGCGATCAATATGACGGCTTGTTCTTGACCAATGGCCCTGGCGACCCCGGCCATTGCATGGAGGCTGCGCTCAAGTTGCGCCGCACCTTGCAAGAGTGGGATAAACCAGTTTTCGGTATCTGCATGGGACATCAAATCATTGGAATGGCTGCTGGTCTGGAAGCGTACCGAATGACGTTTGGAAATCGCGGACATAACCAGCCTGTCTTGGCTTTGGCTTCTGCTGGCTCCATCAAAGCTGGCCGTGTCTATGTTACCAGGTATATTGACCACCTGTATTTATACGTGCAGGGTTCTGATGGTGACCTCTTAGCCAAAATCACCAATACGCGCTCAAGTTGGAAGACCCTTTCCCCCAAGGATGGGAGCCGTTCTTCATCAACTGCAACGACTCCTCCGTCGAAGGCATCAAGTCCACTGCGGATTCGGGGAGGAAGGTGTGGGGTGTCCAGTTCCATCCTGAGAGCGCTGGTGGTCCTCTCGATACCATTGAGGTATGTTTGGATTCCACAACCAATTTGGAAGCAGATCTTAAGGCTGGCGTAGATGTTTACCGATTTTGTGCTTGAGTGCAAA
This sequence comes from Lyophyllum shimeji, assembly GCA_026008595.1. Lineage (NCBI taxonomy): Eukaryota > Fungi > Basidiomycota > Agaricomycetes > Agaricales > Lyophyllaceae > Lyophyllum > Lyophyllum shimeji. The sequence goes on from BRPK01000004.1 coordinate 1,448,102, forward strand.
GCTCACAAGCTGCAGACCGCGTCATTCACACCGCAGAAGTCAGTGGATTCGTCTCCAGTCGATACTTTTGTAAAGCCTACAGTCATGCCTCGCATTGCGGTCCATGCCTGAGTATAAGTAGAGAGTTTCCTGGTTATGAGTGTACAATACAGTTCTTTGCCAAGTTTCCTTTGTGAAGTACATGCTCGATCGACGTCACAAGACCCGTGGTGACGGCAACTGGCCCGTAATGGTCAACTTTGGTCCATGACCACATCTCCCCATGAACTTCCTGGATACGTACGAGGTCGCGAGTGAAACTACACCAACGCAACGACCAGAGCAGAGTCTGAATGACGAGGTATCGGAAGTGATTGGCCAGCTGGGCCGGTTCTGGGGAGGTTTCAGAAAGCAGGCAAGGAATCTTCGTCATACTTCCTGTGTCATTCTTACAGAACTTTGCAGAGTCAAAGTGTTTTGGAGACGGCTCGCAAGGACTTCAGCCAAGTCGTCTCGCAAGCTCAGAGAGAAATCACGAAACTGACCAGTGAACCCGCTCCGGGTTCTTCGACATCTGGAACGGAACGCACCACGTCTGAGGGTGGTCCATCCACAACAGATCGCGAAACAGAGGGGGCCTCCCAAGCCTCCCCATCTCAACCGGAGCAAAACGCGACCCAGTCCACGTCTGCAACAGCTTCTACGTCCCTCTTCTCGCGTCTTCAGTCAGCACTACCTCCGAATCTCTTGGAGACTGCCCGCAATCAACTACCAGAATCGTTGAAACATGCATCGGAGAGCGTTGATCTCCCGCAGCTTCGTGCCAACTTTATTAGCGAGTTCCAGCGTGTCCAAGGCGTTACCCGCGCGCAGGCGGAGGAGTACGCGCACAAGAGCGAAGCACTTCTACGCGAAGCGGTAAAGGAAGCTGGTGAGGTACTCCGCGAGGCGGTCAAGATCCTGCCTCCAGAGGAATCTGGGTCCGCTGCGTCGGGGCTAGTTTGGGATGGGTCAGATATGTGGTCTCTTCCGCTGGAGCCATCAGATGCGGCGTCCTCAAGTAATCCATCTACGTCCGGGAGTACCTCACAGCGGCGCCTCAATGACGCTCAGGATGCGGTTGCCACTCGTGCCCAGTCCCTGTTCAGGCGGCTGAAGCAGGACCCGGCGATCTTGCGGCATGATCCTGCTTTAGATGGGGGCGACCTCTACTCTGCTTGGGTCGCTACAGAAGTTACTCCGAAAGAGGGTGGTATTGAAGGAGAGCACTGGTCCGCCAAGATAGCTGAGCTGCTCGCTGAACCTGGCTCCGGCGAGGTCCTCAAGGCCACAAGGGATGCATTGGGTATGCCGCTTAGTTCCATTTGTGTAACAGGGCTAATTGTCTCCTCGAGTAGTTCCTTCGGAACTGACAGCAGCTGGATTTTGGACACGGTTCTTCTTCCGAGCTCATCAGATTGAAACTGAAGAGCAGAAGCGCAAAGCTTTGTTGAAAGGTGCGTAACGTAATGATGAGACCCAGCATACGACTGACTGTGCTTCACAGGCACCCTCGAAGAGGAAGATTTCAGTTGGGAGGATGAGGACGACGAAACCGGAGACACTGAGACACCCATGACGTTGGCATCCGTCGCAGGAAGAGGATCTGCTGATCCACTGACAGAGGAGAGGCTCGCTCAAGCGGGGGACACCAATGGGAATCTGTCCGCTTCGCCCTCCACAGTGGCACGGGAAAGCAGTGAAGACTACGATGTGGTTTCATCGGGGAATGTGAGCCCGAGGGCGGAACATAATCCCGTTACCCCGTCAGACGAGGCGAACGATGACGGATCTGACGCCGACAGTGACTGGGAGTAGCTGTATACTTAGCACTTAATTGATTCTCGTTTGTATGCTATGCGGTGCTCCTAGAATCCTGCCGTTTCCTCCTACTCGGTCAGGGAAAGGTCCCAACGAAGAACACTCCGGATTCAGAAACACCTTGTCACATTTTTTGCCGAGCAGACCCCTTCTCTTGCCAGGAAATCAGTTCGTCCATCGTCATACACGGATCGACACAGAACACAAGATAGGGTCGTGAGGTTGAAGCATCTCTTAATGAAGAGCCACCATTTCGCGACACGTCCCAATCGTCCCTAGATGGTGTAGTAGAACCCGGGCTGTCCTTCGAGAGGTCCCATCTTGCCCTCTCGAGCGAGCTTGTTACGCCGATTGTAGGTACGCGACAACATCGCCAAGAGGACAAGCATAAGAGACTGGCAGCCAATTGTTGCCCAAATGCCATTGATGTATCTGTAAACAACTTAGCGCCTGGGATGGAGAATTGGAAGGTCAATGCAGACCTTGGGTAATCTTGCTCTCGGAAACTGGAGAAGTGTGAGCAATGGAGGTCATTTCGGTTCGGAGTAACTCACACAGTAGTGGCGAAAATGCCTCCGATGCCTCCGAATGCAACAATGATAGCGGTCGAGACGGCTCGCTGGAAGCAGCATGAAGATGACGCGCTACGGTTTGATAAAAATAGATTCACCTTGGTGTGCGATACGACGTTGTTGGCGTTCTGGTGAGATCTGAGTGGTGGTTGAGATATCGTTTGAATAGACGCACATATGACAGAATTCCAGGGATGCAGGCCGAAGCTCCTGCATACGCGATGAAGAGCCCTGTGCCGCGATATATGATCCTAACTTCCAGGATAATGAGACAAGTACTGCGCACCGAAGTAGCGGGCGCCGTTATTGTGGGCATAAGAGGTAACCACGAGGCCGACGATGGTAAGCACAGTCTGGACGGCGATCAGAAGTGCCCTCTGTTGTGTTCTATCTGAAATATATGCAAAGCCAAAGGTACAGATTGCCTGCCACAGATGAGCGAAGGAAGGGGCTCGAGAATGGAAATCCTTACGGCAAAGATGTTCGGTGGCGCAGACAGAAGGAGCGAGTCCCGAACGTTGAAGCCCATGGAAGCCAATATGATGGTGATGAAGAATCCTGGTCGAGATTGATAACGTCTGAAGTGAGAGATTGTTACCAGACGTCTGCAACTCACCAATGGCGTACGCCGGCGTTGTTGCACACAGGAACATCATTGCTGAAGAATAGAACATGAGGCTGAGTGAGATTCGTATGCGTGATTGCCTACCATATGCCCACATCGTCCAATCGCTGAGATGAAGACAAAGCTTCCGCCAAGTCATCTTGTCCGGCAATGAGTCTCCCCTGTCTTTCTCCACGCGATGAAGTACAAGCTGCAAGCCGTCAGCGCTGACGGTCTACTACCGTAATCCGTGAATTGGCTCGAACCTTGGTTTGCTCTTCGGTTAAGAAGCGATTTTTGTCTGGGAAGTCAGCGACAAAGACGTAAGTCAATATACCGAGGACAATTGTGATGATGCCCTCGATAATCTATAGGCTTTCCGTCAGCGACGCCAGGATGACATGAACAGAGAGGCGCCCACAAAAATCCACTGCCAGCCATTGAGCCCGCCACGTGGGGCTATCAACGTGAGAGTATAGGCTTTCCTCCTGTGAGTGTCCGAGCACACATATGAGATGAGAGTTCGCTACCAAAAATTGCACTGAAGCCGCCGAGGAGGATAGAGAACAAGTAGAAAAACGCAAGTCGCTTCTGAACTTCATGTCTTTTGTACCTGTGGCAGCTCTATACCAAGTCTGCGAATACGACGTCGGGAAAACAGAAAACACACCATGTCGTGATGATAAACACCAGAGCAGGGAAAAACCCAGCCTGACAAAGGTCAAGTCTGATACAAATGACAAGATACGAGTGCAGTTCACCTCGAAAACACCCAGGAACAGGCGGCAGAGTACGAGATATCCCCACGTCGGGACAAATCCCATTCCCAACTGTGACGCTCCCCAGCCAATGACGCATATTGTTAGCCAAGTACGTGCACCCAGAACTCGCAAGATGATGTTGCTGGGCAACTGTCTGGAGCGCGGTCATCAGCGGGCAGGGAAAATGAACGCTGGCATAGGCTTACAAAAGAATGTAGGGCACAAAATAGAGAGACGACGCGATGCTGTATCGGCTACCAACTTTGAGCTCCTGCATCGCGCTCTGGCTTAGCCAAGACGAGAAACAAGAAAGCGAAATTCTATAATTACCAAGTCTTTCTCCATTCCTGCAATACGTGCGATACCAAGATTAGTCCTGTCGATCAACGCGACTGCGTATAACAATCCAAGCAGCGGCAGCATGTGGCGATCTACTTGACGGCTGTCGGTTCATGTTGAGGATATCGATCATACAGAACAGCGAATTCGCTTACATGGTTTTCTTGACGAAGCCATGGGGATATTCTGCTTCGAAGACGTGCTCAACATCCTTGTCAACGACCCCGACCGGCTTCTCGCACAGCTCTGAGCCCTTGGAGGAGGAAGTCATGATTCCGGAGTGCGGTCGGCTCTCATGCGCTTCATACATCTTTATACATCATTCCATAATCCAGAGCCAAGGGCGGCCAAGCCCCAGACCAGCTGTCATAGGTCCACGGCGGACCTTACGGGTACGTACGCCACCGACCCTCGACAGCCTGACGTTTTTGACTACATGTTGCCTGATCACGTACTCAGCCAGGTTGGACCAGTGGAGGTAGGAGAAGGGGGAAGAAATAGGGGAAGAAATTGGAGCAGACGACGGCTGCTCGCCCATAGTCCAACTCGGTGCTTGATACTCGGTGCATGCTGCTCCGTTTTCTGGACATTCTGAATAATTGAGCTCTCGCTGTTCCCAGCCGAAGACTCAGGAACGGGAAACAGAGCGAGGCTGCTGCCCAACACCGTATCTATAGGACACAGCATCCCTGAAATCTGAGCGCCAGTCAATTCAGGTGGACGCTTACGTTCTGACTTGATTGTCCGTAGAACTCCTGGAAACGTTTGGAGAATAGTACCAAATCGAGTTGGTCACCCTGATGGAGGTATTCATTTTGACTGCCGGTCACCGCAGGGTATCTTGTCAGAAGCTGCATACTGGGGCGACATGTGAATGGTCACAAGGGAGAGCCAAGGCAACAATGGGGTGTGGTATAACATATGGTCTAGCCGGCGTGGTACTCCGTCTCCTAAAGCTGGACGGTGAGGAAAAGGACGACGAGCAGGATGTAGGGAAAATTGGAATTCTGGTTGCATTTCTAGAGTGCATGAGAGTCAATCATCGCTGAGCGCTGACCTTTCTAAGAGGAACGTCTTGATCAAAAGGCTGATCGCGACGGATGTTTGCCTCCAACCTCTTGAGTCAACCGGGCCATCACGTGCCGCCAACACACAACAACGTCAGATATCCGATCGCTTGGGCTTCCATTAAGGCTGGGCACCAAGAAATACTATGCACCTTGGAGAGCGCCGGAAGTTCAAAACCTCCAGCCACCTGTACTCCCGGACTCTCACCATCAACTTCTTTAGGCTCTGTTGGGTCGTCGTGATCATCTGGGGAGAGTTAGGTGTCTTTTACTGGAGTCTTTCTTCTTGCAAATGGCCGGAGCTGTACCCTGTGAGCGCCTAGCCTCATTTCCATCGCGTCTTGGTCTTGATGACCATGATATAGTCCTTAGAAAAGCCAACCCGTGTCCTGCTGGTTGCAGACCCGCAAGTACAAGTCACTTTGGAAATTGGAGAACGGCCGACAACTTTTAGCCCCCTACGCCGCTTCATATTCGATCTGAATTTGAAGAAGAGCTGGCATGTCACGACGCGCCTTCGTCCGAATGTTGTAATTTTTCTCGGTGACATGCTGGCTGGTGGTAGATTCGTTGACGACGAGATAGAGTGAGTTCGGAATTACTCTTTCAGTTTCAAAGCAACGATTGACAGGTACAGATACCAGAAGCATGTTCACAAATTCAAATCCATGTTTACATTGAACTCTGCAGTCTCGGTATTCTACATACCTGGAAACAATGATGTTGGGTACGACAATTGTCTAGGCGTTTGGCTAGAGTGCTGCTTACCACAAAGCTACCAGGATGGGAGTATCGTCCTCATCTTCGAGGGCAGTCCGCAACTATTACTCCAACGCTTTTGGGCCGTTCAATCAGAGGGTCGTTATTCGAAACCATACATTTCTTTTGATCGACGCAGCTGGCCTCGTGGACGAGGACTATCAACGTGCGGGATATGGCGTCGGGTTTGACAAATGGAGTGCTCTTCCTGGAGGAACAACATCCTTTGTAAAAAATCTGGAAAGAGGTGAGAAACGCGTGCACTTCTATATTTCCACATTCTTAGGACAAGCTTCATACAGGCGATAATCCCCTCTTTCTCCTCAGCCACATACCTTTGGCCCGTCCCGACTCAGCGTCCTGTGGACCTTTGAGGGAGCAAGGCACGATACGAAGGGGAGTAGGTCATGGCTATCAAAACACGTTGGGGAAACAGACCACTGCATTCTTGCTCAGATCACTCCGACCATCTGCGGTGTACAGGTCAGTGTCAACCAGTGTCGTCGCTCTTACCTGGATAGTGTTGACATCTCTATATGACAGCGGTGACAATCGTGATTACTGTGAATACACGCATACCGTAAGGAACAAGTCTGAGGACGCAAGTGCGGACGTTCGCGAGGTCACAGTGAAATCATTCTCCATGGCCAACCACATCCGACGCCCTGGATTCCAGCTATTAACCCTGACTGATCCCACCACCAACCTTACTCAAAAGTCCTTTCGGGACAGCCCATGCACCCTTCCAGATCAGTACGGGATCTATTTCTCTTTATATTTGCCGTTCTTTACTTTCACGGCCCTCACCCTCGTCGTTCTTTCTGGGATCCGGCGGCGTCGACGCCGTGCACCTCTCATCGAGCCACTCGACCTCTCTCCGCAAAGCAGCGGCGAAAGCACACCTATTCCTGTGCCCGAGTCAGCCATCTGGTCTCCATACACGCCCGCGGCGTCCACCAGCCCAAGGGGCACGTTGCCATCAAGCCTTCGCACTCCAACGACCCTCGCTGGTCCCACTTTGCGAGCCTCCAAGCCCGCCACTCCTCTTGGATCGCCTCTTCTGCCCCCGCTATACTACTCACACGAGGAGGATGACGAGTCGATGTACCCTGCCCAATACGCGACACGGAAAGATGGGCAGGCGCCAGATGACGAGGAATGGTCAGCTGTCCACAATAGAATTACCTCGGACTCCCAGATACCCCGTTTCACGTCGGCCCCGGGCCTGACGAGCTCCGCGAAGCGCCACTGGTCGTGGTCGTGGACGTTCGTTTTTCGAGGACGCCGAAGACGCATGTCCATAAGAGCGGCGACTTTCAGTTGGAGCACCCTCACGACGCTCGCGGAACTGTTCAAGGCAGGCGAGCGCACGCCGATGCTTCGGCATCATGTGCTCCGTATGACGTTAAGAGACGCACTCAGTATTTTTTGGCCTGTTGTAATAGTCTGGACTTTGCTTACATGGTGGATATTTTAGATTATACCGAGCAGTGTATTATTGCTATTATACTTGGACAGTACGCCGGACCTGTACATAGATACCGCTTTGCGTTATGCGCCTGGAATCATCTGCAACGCAGGATTGTCCTGTCGAAAGGCGCATTGGATAGCATAGGATGTTATTTGACGCAGAGAGTTTGTGTAAGGGATCCTTACAAGTCAATCAATCAATCTTTGCTCTGCTTGATCTGCATCTGCCTCAGCTTCTCTTTCTTCTTAAGTTTCTCGGCTCTCTCTACCTCCGGGAGTAGTGTAATCACGAAGCAGGACACGCCAAGGACTGTTAGGCGGACATGGACATGTCATCAGACAGCACCAGAATTGGAGGGAATTATGTGAACTCACGGAATCCTGTGACCTTCTCTACAGGTGAGTGGAAGTAGAGACTGGTGGTGTAGGTCGCAAGTAGCCAAATCCCGATCAACGCGATGTTGGAGATCATTGCAATGGTGTGCAACAACGGGCGTCGCTCAACGTGCAGTGAATACCGCAGTTGATCGACAAGGAAGAGAGTAGACATTATGAGAAGGAATATGTGGCCAGAAATGTCATGTCCTCTCCTGAGGCGCGGTGTTCCGGTCCAGGTAGGTGCAATGGCGGTGGCGGCGGCGAAGAGGTGGGGGTGACTCTGAGGTGAGAGGAATGACTTGGTGAAGCAGTGTTCCTCAGGTACGACTACGAGGTCTCCGGATGGCAGGGTGAGGAGGCATTCTCCTCCTGAAAGGAGGATGACGCGTTCGAAGAGGGAAGGTCCGAAGAACCAGGTGGTGAAGATGAGCCACATCGCTGTGTGGGCGACCCATTTCCATACGCGCTCAGCTGTCCTGATGCTGGGGGGGCTGGTGATCCAGGAGAGTAGAAAAACGAGGGACGTCCATCCCCACGCTTTCTTGATGAAGTAGATGTTGAGGTAATTTGCTTTGTCGGCGAAATAGCGAGCGTGAGCGAGAGGGTGCGGCAAGTGAGTGAGCAGGGGATCGGAGGTATCGAGGTATGTATTGTGCAAAACCGAATAGACGGTCGTAGCGGTCACGACAACGACCAGCGAACAAAATGCAACGAGCCGCAAGTCGGGCATGGCAGTGGTGAAGAGCAACTCTGACGCGTATTCACACGTGTTACGCTCACTTCACTCTAAGCAACTAATGTTACACGACTTGTACACAGCTTTCTACACATCACAACCACTCCAGAAACTCAGGAGTGAAATACGTCACAATCAGCGTAGCGCCTGCGTTGTTTTCCCGTCAGTCTGAGTCGACCGAGCTGGACCAATGGATACAGACCAGCACGGACCATCCCCTCCACGCTCTCAAATGCCATCGTTTTTAGGTCATACACGCCTGCAGCAGCACCGGCGTGTATCATCGCAAACTCTCCACTTACCTGGTAGCATGCGATAGGGTGATCGGCAGCGAGTTGCGCAGCGTCGGCGATGATATCAAGGTACGGCAACGAAGGCTTGACCATGATGATATCTGCTCCCTCCCCCATATCTCTTACCTGCATGGTCCAAGTTCAGCCTTTGCCAGATGAGTTTATAGTGGATGACGGCTTACGATAGCTCTCCTGGCCAGACCACGAGCGCCTACCGGGAGCTGATAGCATTTTCGATTCCCAAATGAAGGAGCACTCCCCGCTGCGTCTCTGTAGTCAATGGACATGAGCACACATCTTACACACTGGACTTGGAAAGGTACCTGAATGGCCCGTACATGGCGCTCGCAAACTTGGCGGAGTAGCTCATCAAGGTACATCCGTTTCCGTAGCCGGCTTCGATCAAGCTGCGCTTGATGGCCTTGACCCGACCATCCATCATGTCGCTGGGGGCGACGCAGTGCGCACCGGCTTTTGCGTAATTAAGAGCCACTTCGGCGAGACGGGCGACAGAGGATGTGTTGTCGATGGTGCCGTCAGGATTAAGGTATCCACAGTGCCCGTGGTCCGTGTACTCGCAGAGACATACGTCGCAAGCAATGTATAAATCGGGGAACAATGCGCGTAGTAATTTAACTGCAGAGATGACGGGCCCAGTAGGGTCATCGGCCAGTGTACCGCGCGCATCCTATCCCGTCCATCGTCAGTAATACCGCACCACAGTTGGAGAAGGTGAAAAGCGCGACCTTCGAAGACTTGACGGGAACTCCGAACAAGATGACGCTCTGCAGGCCCTTCTTGACCAAAGCTGCGAGGAATGCCTCCAGCCTGTTCACTCCCCATCTACATTGTCCAGGAAGACTTGGGATTTCCACCCGAGCATCGGCCTCGTCCGTTACGAAGATGGGATACATCAGCATCGACTTGGTTAGCTGCTGCTTTGCCTGCCATGTCCGCGGGAGGGCATGGTGGTAGCCGCCCTGCAGAATGGAGCTTCGAGGCGAATTAGTCGAAGCCTAGTGCACCAATCATGCAACTTACGAAATATCCATGATCGACTGAGGACGTAGGGATGGGATGTGACTGGAGTTGGTGGGGGTATAGGGAACGAAGAAAAGAATGTAACTCCGGTGTCGAGCTCGGGGTACTTAGTGATCTGGCTCTTCCGATCTCTCCCACCGTGATAGATCTCCGTATGGGACACTCCCAGCTTGGTCCGAACCAGTCTCTATGCCCACTGTCGGTGCAATGACAGCGGTAGCAGCATCCACGCCCCGGGCACTTAACGGGCCCGGTTGAGGCGACTTGTCGACCCGTGAGGTTTTCACAGCGGAGTCTTGACGATTCACGTTGGACCGATCCCGGCAACTGATTGATATCATGCTGGAAGAGCTGTGAGTGACTACTGATAGCCATGTAGTTGCACAGGGGCCCGCTGGCTAAGTATTTCTTGCAACAGGTGCTGATCCACGCACTCCGCTTCTTGACTCCCCATGGCGCTCGAGCTCGCGATGGTGTCACGCCTCATGACTTACTGCAACTGCGAATTGAAAGTCAATGTAAGCAATCTCGCTTCGCAGACCTTGCACACATTATGTTCTACAGGCTTTCAAGCATGTAATGTTTGTCGATATCGATCTTGATTTGGGAGATGATCTGCAATCAGGTCATGGCTTTGACTTGTTGCTGCACTGGTCGAAAGGGCTTTTGACTTCGGGAGCGCCTCGCAGGAGTGTCCTATCTTGTTCGCGATCCGCACAATGAGAACACAGACTCGCCCGTTGTCCACACCGTGCGGATTTTGCCCCCTTACTCAGACACCGGCGCTTCGCGCAGCGCCAATGACTAGGGGACTCTCCAGGCTCTTCACGCTGTCGCACCATGCCTGTGACACCTGAAGTTCTCCCGTCTAGAGATCAAGAACATCACTCATCTCGGTAGAGCACAACTACATTGCTAGCGACTTCGATCTTCGTACATATATGCGTGGTCCGAATACCTGCCGTCCTAGCCTTCCAGTCCCAAAGTCCGTCAATTGCGTTCCGGAGCTTCTTCTCTCCGTAGCTCAGTCTTACAGCGACAGGGCTAGGCTGGCGAGTAGCCTATATACCTTCACGTGCTGTCCTATCGTCTGGGTGCATGCACAGGCCACCTGCCGGTAGATGTCCTGGATCTCCAGAGATACCACCGGCCGATACTCGTTTCACGGTCTAGACCATTAGTTTGTTCCGTCGCCTTCGTTGAACGTCAGCCACCGTCATTTGTAAGTTATCTGCTCTGTCCAGCAGGAAGTGCAATGTTGCACCGTTTTTCCAGGTTACAACTTCACGCCGATCACGTAGGCAATGTTCGTAGGCCAGCTGCCGGACCGGGCTATCGAGTGTCCACCGCTATTTCTTCTCATCGTGCTTCTTCTGCGAAGTGTCGAGGATGTGTAAAACTTCGCGGGTCGGAATAGGAGACCATCAACATTCCTCTCGTAGTGCCATAACCTTGGCCATGGTCAACAATTTGTGCTCCTATCTTCTACCAAACCTCCATCTACTTCTGACGAATGGCAGACACATAGGCGCCTTCTTTACTCATATCTTGCGTGCTCTTCGACTGTCGACGCGCTTATCCCCCAGTCACCGGTGTCCGGCGCCGTAGGGCTCGGTGGAGCAGGTATTGACGTGCTTCTCGGTCGATCTCGAAGACTCTCGCCACGATGAGTAGAGCGTGCTGTACACGCGGCCAAGAAAAATGTGAGTCCCCGCGAGACGCGCTTATCCTCGACTGGAAAATGGTCAGAGGGCAACCCTGCAGTGGGGTGCCGCCTGTGCAGTCCATGAATGGGCTCGACTTCAGCATGATGTAATGTTCAAGGCTGCGAGGCGCCGATATGACACGATATGACTCAAGCAGAAAGGCTCAATACCGAGCCTGGCGCTCACGACAAAAGGAGACTTCTGTTGACGACCTCGAGTGATCAATAATATTGGAGGACTGTTACTGTACGCAAAGAATTGTTTCTCCTGGCGGAAGGTGATTCTCGCTCACTTGAATTTTTGTCAGTTCGCCGAGTCCGTTGGGTACGCCTCGAGTGGCGCAATATAAGATACAGGGTTTGACACATATTGTGCGGGGATGCTCGTCCTAACGGACGCCACAGCTGTGGGGAGTGTGCCTGCTAATATTGACGCGATTTTAATGAATGCGGAGGAATGCCCCTATGTACCTGACTAAACATTCATGGAAAGTAGAGATATAACACTACATTGATATCGATTGAATGATTGAATGCATCCAACACTCAGGAGCGGCATCGGTTAACGACGAGCGGCGAGCGCGCCGATCATCCATCACGCAATGCATCACGATCGAATTGCCTTATGATCGCGATCTCGCCGTCGACGTTGGGGAACTGGAACTGAACACCTCAACATCCAAAATGTGAGTTGGTCTCGTGTGAAGTATCTGTAAGTACGCCAGGGATGCGTCGGGAAGTATCTCGTTGCGTTGCGATGGCAAAATGGATGAATCAATAACCCATTGCTGATTGAATCCTACCCGAGAATTTGGGTAACTGAATTGGACAGTAGTATGTTTCATGCCGCATGCCCAGGCAAAAACGCGAGTGTTACTGCCATTGTTCGAAGGATATCCCTGGCGACTATAAATGACAGGCTGTGAACAAGACACCAGGTAGCAGAGAATATGGGGGAAGAACAATGCTGGAAGTGGGATGCGACGAGTGCGCCATTGTGTTGCTTTGTCGGGAAATGAGTGAGCCTCATGTTGCCAAGGGGGCGGAAGGATTTGGGGCTAGTCATTGTCAAGGGGCAACGGTGTCGGTAACGCGATCACGTGACACTGTTGACTGAGGTGCGTGAGATTGAAAAACGAGGCCATCCCCATCCACAGACCACGACGCTGCTCACCGCCCACCACGGTGTCCACGACTTCGTTTATCTATTGCGACACACTTACGACTATACCACCATGATTGCCTCTACGCCAACAAAGGATCATCTCCCCTTCCGCACCCGCAATCCCAGCATGTCTCCCTCGTGCCGGCCCCGCCATTGCACGCCCCCACGCCTCGTTTCTGCGACGAACGACCCCCCGTCCTACGATTCTCCTATGCTGACACCTTCACCGCTGCGTCAGCGTCCGCTCTTTCCAAATGCATTCAATTCACAGCTCGCCGATCCAGACGACCTTTTTCTGCAGTCTCCGTACAAATCCCCCGCGCCGGCGCACCACCTCCAATCTTTCTATACATCCAAACCGCAACCCATTACTGCTGAAGACGATGAGGGCTCCATATTCCTCGCCTCGCCTTCTACCTCCGTCTCATCTTTCTCGCCTTTCTTTCCGACCTCCGCTTCCCAGCCGCTGCGGACTCCGGTCAAACAAATCCACCGCTTTCCGAGCCGCTCGGCGCTGGCTGCCAAGCAAGTCAACGGTGGGGTAACCTCATCAGATGCACTCAGCCCTGCCACCCGTGTCGGCGTTGGCACAAAGCGAAAATCTACGCCGCATACATCGACCCCCATTCGCCAGCATAATCTCACTCCACTTGTAATCTCCGCTCAAAAGCACAACCTGGATTCACCTACAGACGTCGTCATGCTTGATCGGCTGGGCCCACTACCGGCGCCGAAGTTTGCTGCGGCATCCACACCGCAGACCAAGGCTGAGACGGACGCGCATTTGAGGCGACAGACTGCCACTCTAACGCGGCTGAAGCTCACCGATTTCATCGCGCCTGGAGATGACCTCGGGGGCATTGATAACGATTCAGGATGCGAGATGGATGAGGAGGAAAGGTGTGATGCTTTGTTCACTGGCTCTGCGCCAGCGAGCTGTAAAGCGAAAGGGAAGGAGAAGGAAGAAGTTGCAGAGGCCATTTCGCCTGGAGGTCATGTCACGAAGAGAAGAGCACGCAGAAGGCCCCTTTCAGCGGAACTTCTTGAGAGTGCCAATCGCTCTCCCTCTTCTCCCAGCAAAGTAAGTTTTCGTAGTCTGGTACCAAACTCATCTCAATTACATGTGCTATCAAGGTTCCTTCGAATCCGACCAGCCATCGCCAGCGTAACGGCGGCGTCGTGTTCCCATCCGTGTCCCAGCTGCGCAAGCGAACCATCTCCGGCTCATCCTCTTCAGAACCCGGCTCGCCAATACCTCGACGCCGCGTAACCAATACCCGCCCATGTCCACCGAAGCTCGCATCTGTCGCGCAGCATCCTTCGCGTCTTCCGATGAGCCGACAAGACAGTGTCAGTTCTGCCACACTATTCTTTGGACCTGCCATTCCGCAAGCCAGTAGTTCCGCACCCACAACCCGCTCGAGGACTAACACGTCGTTGTCTTCCTCTGCATCGGGAGTACCCTGTGTTGAAGTGTCCCGTCCAAAGCCCACTAATCGGCATAGCTACGCTGGACCAGGGGCAAATTCCGGCAATCTCCACGCATGGAACACTATCCAGACAAGAGAGCCCTCGCCATCACCTAAATCCTCACCGCCTGCTGCTACAGCGAATCGCTCGCACGACCATGACGAGCAGGACATGTTTTTTGGCAGTGGCCCGCCAGATTCCTCCTTTATGTTCAGCGTGACGGAAGGCACGCCGTCCCCGCGATCAAAAAGGACAAATCCTCCGACGTTGCCCAGAAAGTACAAACCCCGAGACTCTGGGGTGGTGTTAAGCGATGACGACGACGACGACATGTCTGTTGCCGGCGATTTCCTCCATGTCATGCCTCCAGCCTCGACAAGCGTTCCCTCTATCCACTCCGACACGGAAGACAATCTTGTGACGCCTGGCTTTGGTCCCGAGGCAGGCTCCGGGTGGCCCAGCGTGTTTGTCACTGGTACCGACGACGCTGAGTCCGGCGAAGGGCTCGATGTTGACGCGTTCATTATGCGCACACTCGCGGCTGCCTCCAAGGGAACACATAACGTGAAGAAGAAGGTCCCTGGAACACCCGTGAAAAAGGTCAAAACAACTTACTTGGCCGGTGGGGCGCGCCCTTGGCAGAGTGCTGTCGCAGCCAAAGTCGGACTGCGCTTCGACTGGGACACTAAAAAGGGCAAGGTGCCGCGGCAAAGTCTACCCGCAGCGTTTCCTGCGATGGGAAAGAAGGGTGCGAAGTTGTCCCTTGACCAGAGCACAGACTCGGAGGACGACGAGGATAGCCCAGGACGGAGAAGGGATAAGTACGTGGGTCTGGGCCTTGGGCGACCGTCGGCACCGACGCCGCAGGATGGAAATCCTCTGATTTCCCGCACGCGGTGGCTCATGAGGCGGAGTAGCAGCGGCGCATTCTCGAGCGGCAGTGAATCCATGTCCTCCTCAGGTACCCCAACCAGAGTCAAGAGCAAGGGTTCGATGCTTTATTACCTCTACTATCTGACCGGATTCTGACGACAATGAATAGATCCGAGCTTCCTACAGTACACTCCACGCATTCCCTCTCAGCTATCGCCGTCCAAGACCTCGTTCCGGCTGTCACCTGTCCGCACCGCGTCAGGTTCGTCAAGTAGCTCGAACGCTACCCTCAACTCCCCGAGTATTCCATCGTCGCGTCGATTCCCAACTGCAAACATCCACTGCCCACGGCCTGTTCCTCTCCCAGGGCGATCATCGGAGCCATTTGCGGAGGAGCAACCCGGACGCTTTGAGCGCGATTTCCTTGAGGACGACGAATTGGGAAGCGGCGAGTTTGGGAAAGTTATCAAAGTACGCTGCAAAAACGGTGACGACAGCGAGGTTTATGCGGTCAAGAAGTCAAAAAGGTTCGAGGGACCCAGACATCGGTACGGAATTGTTATCCAGCGGCCGTTGGCATGGAGGTTGACGTTGATGTCGTTTCCCCTTCCATTCGCAGGCTACGATTGAGGGAGGAAGTTCAGGTTTTGCAGCATCTGTCACAAGTGGCAGCCAGCGCCTCGTCCTACGAAGGAAACCGTCATCCCAATGTACTGGCGTTCATTGACAGTTGGGAGGAGGATGAGGCACTCTACATTCAGACGGAGCTTTGCGAGGCTGGCAACCTCGCACAGTTCCTGTGGGAGTTTGGGCGTGTATATCCCAGGCTCTCTGAAGAGAAAGTATGGAAGATCGTGGTCGATCTAAGTAACGTAAGTAATCTATGGTATTCGGTTCCCTTTATGTCGTTAGCTGACGATCAAACCTTACAGGGTCTCCGTTTTATCCATGATGCCGGCGTCATCCATCTGGATCTGAAGCCGTCGAACGTTTTCTTGACGAGCGAAGGGCGCTTCAAGATCGGCGACTTTGGGATGGCGACCTTGTGGCCAAGACCAAATACACTCGAAACCTCGTCTGAGGGCGGAGGGTTTGAGCGCGAGGGTGATAAGCTGTACCTGGCGCCTGAGGTGCTGCAAGGGCGGTACAGCAAGGCAGCTGATGTGTTCAGGTAGGCTGCGCCGTTGGTTTGGTTCGTTGAAGACGGTTCTCACGTCGCGGTGTAGCTTTGGAATGACGATTTTAGAGACCGCAACCAACATCGTGGTCCCTGATCAGTAAGTCTTTTCTTTCCTTTCGAGGCGGTCCGGTTTGCCGTCGGTTACAGATGGAGGTGCTGATTATGTCATTTGATGCTTTTAGGGGAGAAGCCTGGCATCGGCTGCGTCGAGAGGACTTTTCGCAGGTCGATCTTGATCAAAGTCCAGAACTGCTCGACATGATCAGGCAGATGATGCGTACCGAGCCATCATTGCGGATGAGCATCCATGCTGTGTGGGCGCACCCCGTCGTGTCCCGAGCAAGGGCGATCATGGAGCGCATGTACATTGCCGCCAAGCGGGATGGCACATCTCTGTTCGCAGCGTCTCCGCTGGGGAGCGTGCACAAGGGGTTCCTGGAAGAAATTCTTGGACGTCGAACTGTGGAGAATGGTGCTATGGATGTCAGTGCATAAGGTTCTTTCTTCTCGAAGGCGAGTTAGATTTTTGTTTCCTGGGACTCTGTACAAGTTGGACTGGTTCGACACTGTTCTTGCATATATATCTCACCTCCTGCACTTGTTAGTTCTTTGTTCAGCCTAATTATACCACGTAGGACGGTTCGTAGCTACATGTTTGCACTATGCCCATGACCACACGATATGAAATACAAGTCATTGATGATGAGGAGCCTCGTGTTGATCAGGTGTTACAGAAGCGGTGAGGGTGGTTCGCCGTTTTTCCCTCACAGCCCTGCCACAAAGCCGGGCAGCAAGGGCAGAGGCAGCTGCAGGCTTCCCCCGCTGGATCGCCTGAAAAAGTGAACTGAGTTGTGTCCGGGTTCCTGGCAACGACCGGGGGGCAGATACTGTCTGGACCGCATCGCGATCTTTTTCCGCTCTTTTCGCCAAGTTTACTGATTCCATGTTCTGAGCCCCCGCGTAGTATATATCTTCGTCCCTGTCCTCCCACAAATGCTTTCCCGCACTGTCCCTCCTTATTCTCCCTACGTCTCTGCACATCCTACTCCCACTGATTACTCCCAGCCCCTTCAGCCCCCGCCCCCCTTCCACTCCCGGCACGGCCTGTCCATGGATCCCTCGTCCGTCGACTTTCGTGCCTTCTATCCCTACACTCCAAACGAAGTCAAGCACCGGAAGAGGACCACCACCGCCCAGCTCAAGACCCTCGAGGCTATTTTCAGACGCGACACGAAGCCCAATGGCCCACTGCGTGTCCAACTCGCTGCAGAACTGGGCATGACAGCGAGAGGCGTCCAGGTGCGTCTTTTTCCAATCTTTGTCCTGTCTTTTCATTCAGTTCATGGGCGCTCGCCGCAGGTTTGGTTCCAGAATCGGTATGTACTCTCAATGTTGACTTTTAGCCATCATCGCCGACGAATGACAAAAATCAGACGAGCCAAGGAAAAGACGAAGGCAGCAAAAGCCGCGAAAGCTGAGAAGACGGAGACGCAGGATAAGCCGGAGCCGTCTCAAGACGCGGAATGTTCCTCGACTTCGCCCGCGGAGACCCAGTCAAGCCCACTCGCGTCCGAACCGCGAGATTCGTCGTCCAGCCCGGCGAACAAGGTCCAGGTCATCACCGAGCCTTCCCCGACCTCGTGGGCAGAATCTCCCATTGACCCACACTCTCTTTATGTCGACCCCAGTCTGCACCTGTACCGCCGGGGTTCGTTGCCAGCGAACGTGTTCCCTGCCCCTGAGCACTCTCCGCACAGCCCTCCGCAATCCGACTTGCTTGATCCTTTCGCCAGACGGCTCTCCGTCGATGCCAGCCTTCAACGGCTCGCCAACAACCCGTATGCACATCTTGCACGAGCGAAGAACGGCGCCATCTATGGCCCGCGTGCCATTGCGCCTACTCGCCACCGAGTGCTTGCCCGTCCCCCCTACGCCCACCCGCAACGTGTTGCTTCCTCGGCATCCATGCCTTACCGCCTGGATATGCGCCGTGCATCGATGGGCAACTTCCGCGTCTCCCCCCAAAGCACAGCCTCACCCTCGCCATCGCCTCTTTCTCCATATCCTGGAGTCAGAGCTTCTCTGCCGGACCACAGCCTCTACGCTGTCACTTCCAGGACTGTACCGTCACCTATCCCTGGCCCGCTGCCGTCACCAAACTTCTCCTTCGGAGCTGCCAGCACCCCTTCTATGGTATCCGGTAGTTCGGACAGTGAACGGAACTCGCCTGATTCAGTACAAGCATACGCCTATCGGGAGAGCGAGCACGACGAGGACGATGGGACTCCCGCTTCATATTATGCTTTGTCTAGATTCGGCTCGATCACTTCGATCGCGACGAGCGACTCCAGCCTCAACAGTGCACTTTATCCTGAAATTGTGGGATGTTATCCTGAGGACTTGGGTGGCAGACGTGACTCGTGGTACGTGTGTCCTTTTCTTTACCTTGCCGACTTCTAAAGCCTCCGACAGCGCTTCCGGGCATTTTGCTTCACATTTTGCATCACTTGATGTTAATGGGACGCACGAAGCAATTGGGAGTCCGCAAGAACATGGTGTCTATACGCTTCACGAGGACGTGAACGAGGCTGGAGTCATCAGGATTGCGAGCAACGACGCTTGCCTCGAGTCGAACACCTACCCATCGCCCACGTCGACAATTTCGCCCGGGCCTGGTGGAAGCCCCCCTTCACATAGCACCCTCCCGTGCGTCCGAATCTCCCGATCCAGCGAGCTCAACCATGCACTGCAGAGCCCACCTGACCAGGTATATTTAGCACAACGATCTTGCGTCGTGCATCGAGGTCTGATCGCTTCTCTTCAGGTGCAATCGAGCAACGCTGCGGACCAGCAAGCGTTCAACGCGCCCACGGTAGTTCCCCCTGCACCGGCGCCTGTCGTTGAGACAGATATTACCCCTGCCGGAGAACAACATTTCTATACGCAAGATGTGAGCCATTCACAGGCGACGGCAGCTGCGGCTGCGGCTGTGGAGTTCAGCAACAAATATCACTATGACTACGACCCCTCATCGTACCTCACGGAGAGCTATCCGCTGCTTGACGGGGGCAACAGCGTCGGTGTCCATCCCCAAGCCTTCGAGACTCCTGGCATGGGGTACGACGGTATGAGCCCGCTGGATACCACAGCGCATCAGGTCGAACAATACGTCACCTTTGCATAACTTGGTCCTGGAGCGTGCTACCTGCGCCTCTGTCCAATCATTCTCAACACCTTCCTCGTGCTCCTTTTGGAATTCATCCACTCCGTCGTTCGTTTTCTACTGCTTATGTTACTGGATCCTCTCGATACTCCTGCCGACGCCATTTGCCGCCGCCCCCGTGTCTCACTATCTTGCTCTCCGGTCGCTCATCCTTGTCCCTGTCTTTCGGCTGTCATGCCTATCGCTGCTCTGTCGCTACGAAGCAACAAACACTCTCACTTCCCCTATGCTTGTCGATCACCCACCTGCCCCCAAATCTATGTTGTTGTTAACTTATGTACCTTTAATATTTTCCCGCTTTTCTTTTCTTTCTATCCGTTCCTATACCTCTCTGTTCGCCACAGCCTACATAACACTCGTTCTGCTTACCACCACCCGTAATATACCACGTAAATACTTCAACTTCATACCCTAGCTGTCGCATAATGTCCTGTCGGTCTGCTCACATACCTGTAAAAGAATTGAATCAATTTGCTGCCACCGCATGTTCTTTCCTCTCGTGTGTGGAGTGACCTTTCAATCATACTTTTGCTGACGATCCGTACTTAAAACGTCGCGAGAACTAACGACTCGACTATCCATCGCGGTGAGGCTGGATGTGAGTAGCGAGGCGCACATTTCACATGGGTCGTTTCCAATTCCGGTCGCGGCCTTCCTGTCCCTAACGAAGGCGAGCCTCGCACCGATCCAATCCCCTTGTCCGGAATCTGCGGGGACTCGTTGCAGCTAGGGTTCGGTCATCTGACTCTGAGCATATCCTGTCAGTGATAGTGAGTGATAGGTATCTAGTAGGTATCTTGATTCTTGCATGAAAACTCCACAGTGTGCTCTACAAGTGTTCCGGAATATATTTTGTACGCTATGCGAATGATGCGCGCGAGCGATCAGCAAGTGACATTGCGGGCACAGCAGACGATTCGGTATGTAATTATGAGGCGGACTCGGAGGTGGCGTATCACGTCTCCTTTAGGCATACCCGTCGTCCCTTGGTTGACCTCTCGCAACACGACCGCTAGCCTAACCTCAAGAAATCAATTGGACAGGGCATCAAAATTGGATATGTGATGACCATATACGCTTTCCGCCTCTGCGGACACATCTGTATCAGTCTGCATTAACTGGGTTCCAGCTAATGGCGCCATCTTTGCCGCGGTCGAGAGCATCGAGCGCCGTGACGTCCTCTGCTGCGAGCTCAAAGTCATACAGCTGCGTGTTGGAGTGTATGCGCGAAGGAGTTGCGCTCTTTGGGAGGGGCACGAATCTGGCGGGGTCATGATAAGCATCGAATCGAACTGGGTTGATCTGATTCTGATGCTAGTCTGGGATGCATGGTTGAACATACCCTTTCTGGAGGGACCAGCGGAGCACGATCTGAGCCGGGTCGCGGTTGTACTATGATGGAGGAACGAGCGCTGAGGACGAAGGTCTGAAACGCGGGGACAGTCATATTGCGCTTACCTTAGTGGCCAGCTCCTTGATCGTCGAGTGGTGCAGATCCCCGCGAATGATTGGGCAATAAGCCTGTACGGCAATGGAGTGCTCTCGGCAGTATGAAACGATGGGGCGTTGCTGGCAGAAGGGGTGGATCTGTTGATGGGGTGTCGACTTGATAAGATATGTGATGGCTGTGTTAGGTCATTCGAGGTGCACCTCGAGCTGATTGACAGCGGGCATGGGATATCCTGCGTTGCGGATTTCCTCGAGGTGTTTCACTCCGCTGTTATGGGAAGTGGAGGGATCAGCGTGATCGGGGGGAGAATAGAGGGCGATCATACGTACTAGTTCGACACGCCAACGGACCTGATTTTCCCGGCTGCTTTGGACTCTTGCAGTGCCTTGTATGTCGCGATGCGCCGCTCGGTGCCAGCGAATGGATCGTGAATCAAGAAGAGATCGATGTAGTCTGTTGGAAATTATGGACCGCCGTCAGCCATACAAGTCAGCTTGACGCACCGAATTTAAACCTCCCGAGTGACTCGTCCACGGCCTTGAGTGTGCGCTCGTAGCCGTGATATTTGGAGATGATTTTCGTCGCTATATACACGCATTAGCGTGTTTGTCACCCTGTGTGAGGTACTGGGAAGCACTGATGAAGACGTCGTCTCGCGGGAGTCCAGAGTCGCGGACGGCTTCCCCGACAGCGGCCTCGTTGCGATAGGCCTGTGCGGTGTCTACATGTCTACCAGTGTATAAGCGACAGCGGCATGATGGTTCGAGCGCAGGACCAACCTGTATCCAGCTGTGAATGCCTCGAGTACAGACTCTCTGGTGGTATAGTTTTGATACACGCCAAAGCCCAGCAGTGGCATGGCATAGCCTGTGGGACGACGTAAGACTCGTTGCACGGCGACGCCGGCTTCTTACCTGACGAGAGCTCGACGGTCGATGCGAGGGACAGGCTGGACATGCTCATTGGACGGAACGACAGCCGGGCCGGGCCTTGTCTTGAGCCACAACGTCGAGAATGTCGCTCTACAACTACGTCGAGTCCCCAAACTCAAATCTGGTCCGTGTTCCTGTCGCTGATCGTGTACACACTCTTATACGCCTGCCGCAACAGATATGCTGCATATGCCGGTACCGTCCATGTCCAATCCCCCGACTACAACAACTGATACACAGCCGTCGTCGCACGCAGCACGCCGTTCACAGATCCCGTCACCACTCACACATGCGCGCACACCTTCTGCAAGGACTGCATTCTGCGTGCTATTGAGCACTCAGCTCAATGTCCTGTCGACCGATCTCCTCTGGGCCCAGGTAACCTCGTGCCCGCAGACCCTATAGTGCGCTCTGTAAGCACTGGAATGGTTCCATCTTCAGAACAATTCTGACATCAAGACTTCAAGCTCGTGGACGAACTCGTGGTAGAGTGCGTGCACCGTGCGGAGGGCTGCATGTACACTTGCCAACGTCAATTGCTGCCCGCGCATCTCCTCGATTCGTGCGACTACCGGGAGGTGCCGTGTCCGCGGGGAAAGTGCGAGGAGACTATGCCGTTCAAGCACTCGATATCGCATGTCCACGAGGACGATAACGGCGATTCGGAAAGAGTACGGGAGACAGATGATAGAAAGGTGCGTTCGAGCGTCACTTTCACCTTGCCTAGCTTACCTTCGTTTATAGCCTGAAAACCCCGCGGAGGAAGCATCCAACCCAGTCTCCGCTGCTGACGCCGCAGAAGCACTGGAAGCGACAGCCAACCGCCCTTCCTCTTCCAACTCTATTAGTTCTTCCTCCACTTCCGTAGACTCCAGTTCTGCCGCATCTCATAGCCGCCTAGCCACACTGGCAGAACAGAACATCCTTCTCCGGCACCGTGTCGAAACCCTCGAGAGCCTCCTGCACAGCTTCAAACGCGAAATGACCGCCGTCAAACGCGCCCTTGGACCATGGATCCGCGTCGGCGAGGGCATGGAGAATGGTGTCAACTCCGCCCGCGACAGGAGCTACTTTTCTACGGAGCTGCCTGTGGGCGCCCAGCAGACGAGCGCGTCAACATCGAACACGACGGAAGGCCTGCCGCCGCTCGAGCGACTCTCGCCTTACCACTCCACGCACCCACATCATCTGCACGCGTATCAGTACCCGTTCTCCCCTGCCGCCCCCGCCCCCGCACCTGCGCCGATGCCGCCCGCCGAGTCGCTCGCGCCCTACTTTCCCGCCGAACTGGACGACACTGCCCCCGTCCACCCCGCGCGCCGGCCGCCACCGCCAACCCCTCGCACGCACCGCTCGTCGTCCAGTGTGGAGTTCATGAATTCGCCGGCGCCAGGGTACGACCCGCACAGCCCGTTCCCCGCGCCCCCGCTCGCGCCGCTGGTGGCGCCGCTTAACTTGGGCACGACGCTTGAGGGCACGCTGCATGGCCTAAGGGAGAGCGTGGTGGGGCTGGCGGCGAGCGTGGACTCGATGGGAAGGAGACATGAAATTGCGCTGACGAATGAGACGACGCGGATGGGGGAGGAGGTCGGCGGGCTGAGGGCGGGGATCCATGGGTTGAGGATGCAGGTGTGTTGGAATGTTTTTCTAGCTCGCTTGCCCGCATGCTGATCCTTGGTGATAGATACATGCGATTATGATGGACCGCAATGCGCAGCTTACGGGGCGGGATGGAGTGGGAGATAATGGGAATGGGCAGTGGATGCCGCTGCCTGCGCCTCAACCTCCGACGCGTCCGTTTCATGTTCAGCAGCCTTCCGTTACCAAGTTGTGAAATGTTTTTTGTATATTAGCATATCGAGTAGAGATGTACAGTTTTTTACCTCGCCGCGTCGTGAGACGTCAAGCATAGTCTCAAATTACACCGGTATATATAGCATGAAATCTACACAGGAGCGGTAGTGGTACGCGTAGCCCAGGCATTATCGAGGCGATCGAGCATACTCTGAACCTCCCTTACCGCGTCTTTGCGCTCTCTACGAGCCTGCTCCCACGTGGGCTCTGCTGTGATGCCGTCAAGGCGGAGAAGGGACTGAAGGAGCAGCTCGCCCAGGCGAGCGTGTTCCCTCTGGTCGGTGGGATCAAGGAGGAAGGAGTCTACGTCGGGACTTAGAGATGTGCGCACTGCGTGCAGCTCCGTCTGTATGGTCGCGATGATGGAGCGCTCAGACTGGGACGGGGCTTGGGCTGTGGCGCGAGGCTGGCGGGGATCAGTGGCGCCGATGAGGGCAATGACCGAGTTGGGGTGGAGACCATACGCGGAGACTGGTGGACGGGAGTCAGGTGCTGGGATTAGGGGAGGAAGGGCACGGACTGGGAGCGGCGTCGTCTTTCATGACGGCGCCGGCATGGATGAGCTTGAACGCTTCGGGAGGCAGATGGGTGTAGTCTGCGAGGGACTGGCGGATGGCGAGGAGCGGAGTATGCGGCGGGGGGAGGTCGAAGGTGATCCTGCGGGGAGGTCAGCGATGGCAGCGAGAGGGACGAACGAGCACGCTGCGGGACTGACCTCTCCTTGCCCCACTTGACGGTGACAGTCATTGCAGAGGGACTGTAAACCCTAACCCTATGCGTGACCTGCTTATGACTTCATTTTGGACGCTGCCGCCGTTCTTGCTCAGCCATGCCCCCGTCCGACGCCCAACGACGGCCTCCGCCCAACCCTCCATCCCGTCCAAATCCCCTCACAGGTCTCCTCGCTACAAGGCAGGCCGCCACTCCCATCCCTCCCTCCCTCCAGGCAAAAATGGCTGCAGTACGTCCTGTTCCAGATCGCCTTGTCCACTTCATATTCATGAGCACCCTCAGTTTGCCAACAGAACTAGCAGTACCAGCGTCGTTGAGACCGCCACCACCGCGCTCGCAAACTCCTCCCTCGCACCAGGGCCCTCCAGCCTCAACCCCAACCATCCTAGTCTCCACTCCGCCAACTCCTACCCGCCCCCACGTCCCCGTTTATCCGGCCTCGCAGCCCGCAGAACAAAGCCGGGATTCTCTCTCAAAGACATCGATCCAACGATCGTCCCAACCACGAGTGGCGGCGCAGCCGCGGCAGGTCTCGGCGCAGGTCGCCCCTCGGCCCAAGATCCCCCAAAGCGGCCCAATCCCGCCAACTTCGTCTCCCCCTTTTCCAACTTTTCCAAAATTGTGTTGGTCCCCCGCAGCCCGTCGTCTCCATGCACATCGCTCACCCTTGCCACAGAGACCCCTCCGGCGCCCTGAATTTCACCGGCAAGGCCGTTCTCCACGCCGCAGGCGTCAATTTCTCAAGCGGCGCGTCCTTCAATATCAACATGGAGCAACTACACCTCGACGAAGAGCTCGGAAGAGGAAATTATGGTACTGTCAAAAAGGTATTGCACAAACCGACCAATGTCGCAATGGCCATGAAGGTACGCCCCTCTCCCAAGTCCCCATTCTGTCCGATGCCACACGGGTCACGTTAGGAAATTCGCCTGGAACTCGACGATGCGAAACTGAATGCTATCATCATGGAACTCGACATCCTTCATCGTGCCGTCGCTCCCGAAATCGTCGAGTTTTACGGCGCGTTCTTCATAGAGTCTTGTGTGTACTATTGCATGGAGTACATGGACGCAGGCAGTCTCGATAAACTCCAGGGCGCGGGTGTCCCAGAGGACGTCCTTGGTCGCATTGCAGGGTCCATGGTTCGAGGCCTCAAGTTCTTGAAGGACGAACTACAGATCATTCACCGGGGTAAGCCCCTATTCCACTGAACGCCGGATAAGGACTCTGAGTGATTTGTAGACGTCAAACCAACAAATGTTCTCGTCAATAAGAAGGGCGAGATCAAACTCTGTGATTTTGGCGTCTCAGGGCAGCTCGAGAAGTCGCTGGCGAAGACGAACATCGGGTGCCAGAGTTACATGGCTGTGAGCATTGCCTTGTTCGCCTCCCCTTTGCGCACCTCATCTAATTGTCAACCATCATCAGCCCGAACGTATCAAGGGTGAATCTCAGAACAACCTTGGTACTTACACCGTCTCCTCAGATGTCTGGTCCCTCGGCCTGTCTATCATAGAAATCGGCCTTGGGCAGTACCCATACCCGCCCGAGACCTACTCGAACGTGTTTGCGCAGCTCACTGCCATCGTACACGGAGACCCGCCCGAGCTGCCAGAAGACAAGTACAGCGAGGAGGCCAGGGACTGGGTCGCGCGATGTCTCGCGAAGAGACCAGAAGACCGGGCGAGTTACAGTGAACTGCTCGAACATCCCTTCCTCAAGGCGGATGCGGAACGGAAAGATGTGGATATGGCAGGGTGGGTGCAGAGGGCGCTGGAATATCGGGACGCGAAATCAGCGCAAGAGAAGGAGGCCGCGGCGAATGCGCTCCCGACGTCTGCGGCCGCTTCGGCGTCGCTGTCGGCGTCCTCGCCATCGTCAACCTCGTCGACATGAAGGAAATGCGGATTCAAGATCTTCCTCGACCGGAATACACTCCGGACTCAGGCTGTGAGGTTGGCAGCCTGCTTGCGTGGATTGCGTGCGCTATCCCTCCATCGGCGATGTCGAGCGACAGCGCCGGACGAAACCTGCACCTCATCTAACATCACATCTCTGTCGCTCTTCACACCCCCTCCCCCTGGTCCCCTGATCATCTCGCTGGCTGTTAACCGTACTCTGGCTACTCTGCGCCTGCGATCCTGCGCACTCTTCGCGCCTCTTATACCCCCCACTCTCGTATATATCACGCGATCAAGCTGGAATTGGTCGGCATCGCCAACCAGGCTGGGTCCTCACGTATTCCTTTTCCTGCCTACATGTCCTTCCCTCATACGCGCTGGCGTCGATCCTTGCCGGGTTCGGGGTTCGGTCGTTCATCGCCTTCAAGCACAGACATACAGTGCACGCTCAAATATTCGTCACCTTTACAACCTTCCCGTCAATTCTGCCTGTGCTGCGCCCAACTACAACAGACTGACGAGATCGGGCCGGAGTATGAACATAGGCGAACCAGCCTCCGCGCCATCTACGGGGCACCCAGTGTGACCGGTACGGTGCTATGATCGATTCCTTCATCGCGGAGGGAACTTTCTTGTCAGACGACCCACCAGGACTGGATCCGTTAACAGCTGCCAGGCGTAGTAATCCACTTCAACTATACAGTACATTTTCCGTTCGTAAACTTTCTTTACCCCATCTCCGCTCAAGCCGCGTCCTCCATCCTCCTTGGTTTACATATTTAGATTAGGGCGCGTACTTAAGCACAGTTCACAGTATTCTTTTACACCGCACTCATTCGGGTTGTACTACACATGTTGTTCGCTATGCACGTCGCATCACCTACATCCAGTCTCCTGTGTGTACATTACCATGATCGCCGCGCGCGCCATGGGTCTGCGATTGAAGGAACCCACGAATCGGCAAAGTCCGCTTAGAAATCGGAATGATTTGCCAATGATCAAATCTACGCGATTATCTCGTTCAGACATCTTGATATTCGATTCACTGGACTTGACTCATCGATTCAATCCATAAAGGTCGAGGCTGTCGTCCTTCCTGTTTTTTTTTTTTTACCTGGGTTTCCAACATGGCTTTTCCGCCACACGATAGTGCGTACCAGAACTTGAATTTTTCGAAGCTTTTCACCCTGACCAAATCAATTAATGATCAGTTTCTGCACCGTTCGATTTCCCGAAGGAAGAAGAGAAAGTTATCGCGTTCTGGAGAGAGATCGATGCCTTTCGCACCAGCCTGAAGCTCTCTGAAGGTCGCCCGGAATACAGTTTCTACGACGGGCCACCCTTCGCCACCGGCTTGCCGCATTACGGACATCTCCTCGCAGGAACTATCAAGGTAAAATAACGCGCTCAAAATGCACTATTCGCGATACACAGTACGATCTTCCTTAGGACATCGTCACCCGCCACGCGCACGTCAGCGGACACCACGTAACACGTCGTTTCGGATGGGACACGCACGGGCTGCCGGTCGAGCATGAGATCGACAAGCAGCTGGGCATCACGGGCAAGGAGGACGTCATGAAGATGGGCATCGACAAGTACAACGCGGAGTGCCGGAAGATCGTCATGCGATACTCGTCCGAGTGGCGGCGGACGGTCGAGCGCATGGGCCGCTGGATCGACTTTGACAACGACTACAAGACACTCAATCTTCCGTTCATGGAGTCCGTGTGGTGGGCTTTTAGCGAGCTCTTCAAGAAGGGCATGGTGTATCGCGGGCTGAGGGTCATGCCTTACTCGACCGGGTGCACGACCCCGCTGTCGAATTTCGAGGCCGGCTTGAACTACCGCGATGTCAATGATCCCGCCGGTATGGTCGCTTCTTGATGACAGGAAGCGCGCGTGCTCATGAGGCTTTAGTGACTGTGTCCTTCCCGCTCGTGGACGACCCCAAGACCTCCCTCCTGGCGTGGACGACGACGCCATGGACGCTCCCGTCCAACCTGGCACTCTGCGTGCACCCTGATTTCACATATATCAAAATCCATGATCAGGAGCGCGATCAAAATTTCATCCTGCACGAGGGCTTGCTCAGGACGCTGTACAAGGACCCGAAAAAGGCCAAATTCAAGAAGCTCGGCCAGTTCCAGGGCGCGGACATGAAGGGCTGGAGATACGTCCCCATGTTTGAGTACTTTACGGATCAGGTACGTCCGTGATATTTGCAACGCGATCTCTTTTTTTTTTCCTGACGCGCTTTTCCAAGTTTGAGGATAAAGCATTCAGGGTGGTAGTAGATACCTACGTGACCGATTCCGACGGCACTGGCATTGTCCACCAAGCTCCCGCCTTTGGTGAAGATGATCACCGCATTGCCATGGAGAATGACGTTCTGCGTGCGGACGAGATGCCGCCATGCCCCATCGACGATGGCGGGCATTTCACGAAAGAAGTCCCTGACTTCGTCGGACTCCATGTCAAGGTTCGCTAGTCGCTGTCCTGCTGACGATGTGTCTCTCATCTTCTGCAGGCCGCAGATGGTCCTATCCAGAAAGCCCTGAAGTCGAAAGGCCGCCTCATCGTGCAGTCTACCATCAACCACAGTTACCCTTTCTGCTGGAGGTGAGAGTCCTTGGGTTCTCAGGAGGTAGCCGTTAATATCTATCTCAAAGGTCGGGGACGCCGCTTATCTATCGCGCCATACCAGCATGGTTCGTCCGTGTCACACCTGTCATCGATCAGCTGGTCGAGAACAATGAGAATACAAGATGGTGAAATCTGCAGTCTTACTCCCATCGCCTTCGCGGTCTGATATTTCGCATGATGCAGGGTGCCTCAAAGTGTAGGAGACAACAGATTCGGGAATTGGTTGGCCAATGCAAGAGACTGGAACGTCTCGAGAAATCGCTACTGGGGAACCCCGATTCCCTTGTGGGCTAGTGAGGACATGGAAGAGGTGGGTGGCGATGTTGACATCTCTTTTTTTGTTCTTTCTCAGATTTGTCCCGCTAGGTCGTCTGTGTTGGCTCCGTCGAAGAACTAGAGAAGTTGTCCGGAGTCACTGGCATAACGGATATCCACAGGGACAAGATTGACCATATCACCATCCCTTCCACACAAGGCAAAGGTCAGCTGAAGCGAGTCGAAGAAATATTCGATTGCTGGTTCGAATCGGGAAGGTACGTTCGCACCACACTTCATTGGCTCTTGATACTCAAGGGTGAGGTACAGTATGCCATACGCACAGCTTCACTATCCCTTCGAAAACAAGGAGCTGTTCGAACGTACGCATCCTGCAGACTTTGTTTCGGAAGGCATCGACCAGACTCGGGGGTGGTTCTACACACTGCTCGTCCTCTCCACCCATCTCTTTGGCAAGGCACCTTGGAAGAATTTGATCGTCACGGGCCTTGTTCTTGCCGCGTAAGTCTTTCGGATATGTTCTCGCCTCTGTGGAATACAAGTCAATGATGAACGACAGCGATGGCAAGAAAATGAGTAAAAGTCTGCGAAATTACCCTGATCCCAACCTCATCATTGACAAGTATGGTGCTGACGCCACGAGGTACCGTGTCTCTGTATACCAGGGATCTCATCGTACTAATGCAGCGTGCAGGATGTTCTTAGTCAACTCTCCCATCGTTCGAGGTGACAACTTGCGATTCCGCGAGGAAGGCGTCCGTGAAGTCATCTCCAGAGTTCTCCTTCCCTGGCTCAACTCCTTCCGCTTCTTCCTCGGTCACGTTGCTCTTCTTAAGAAGGTCAGCGGTGACGACTTTAAGTACAACGCGCATGCACCCCTCCCAAACAATGTCATGGATCGATGGATCCTCGCTCGGTGTCAGTCATTGATCAAGCTTGTCAAGCAGGAGATGGCGGCGTACAGGCTCTACACCATTATCCCTCGGTTGCTGGACCTCGTCGACGAGCTAACGAATTGGTATATCCGTTTCAACCGTAAACGCTTGAAAGGCGAGGATGGCAAGGAAGACACAGTCGCTGCTCTGAACACACTATTCGAGACGCTCTTCACTCTTTGCCGAACAATGGTGTGTCTCGCTACTTTCCTCGGTCATCCAGCATGTATTTGACGCATATGTCATCCAGTCTTCATACACGCCGTTCATGACAGAAAACCTTTACCAGACCCTGCGGCAATTCATTCCAGAGGACCCCGCCGCTGGTGATACCCGCTCGATCCACTTCCTCAGCTTCCCGGACGTAAAGGAGGAGTACTTCGATGCCGATATCGAGCGTCAAGTGAAACGCATGCAGACCATCATCGAGTTGACAAGAAATATCCGCGAGAGGAACAACTTGTCTCTGAAGGTCTGTGACTCGGTGGAAAGCGAAGATATCAACGCTGATTTTCATTGCAGGTGCCTTTGAAGGAGCTCCTCGTCTTCCACCCTGACAACCAGTACCTCGAGGATGTCAAGCCATTGCAACGGTACATCAAGTCCGAGCTCAACGTACGCGACATTGTCTTCACTTCGGATGAAACACTCTCCGGAGTGCGGTATCGTGCAGTTGCCGACTGGGCCGTGCTTGGACGGAAACTCCGGAAAGACCTCGGTCGGGTCAAGAGCGCTCTTCCCAACGTTTCCAGCGATGATGTGCGGTCGTACATCAATACTGGAAAAATCAGCGTCGATGGTATTGAACTGGTGGAGGGTGACCTCACTGTCCAACGCTATCTCGAACTACCTTCGTCTGCCGAAGGACAGTACGCCACACACACCGACAACGACGTCGTCGTACGACTGGATATCCAAGTTCACCCCGAGCTGGAGGCAGAATGGCTGGCCAGGGAGCTCACAAACCGTGTACAGAAGCTGCGGAAGAAGGCGGGCCTACAGGCAACGGACGACGTCCATGTGTTCTACCGGTTTGAGGAGGGCACAGGCATGGAGTTGCTCGCCGCTCTGCAACAAAACACGGATATCATCCGGAAAACAGTGGGTAGTCTTCCGGTGAATGTGAGGGAGCGGAAACCAGACTCGAAGCTTCTCATCGAGGAGGAGCAGGAGATTGCAGATGTGAGATTTGTACTATATTTGGTGGCAGTCTAGAGGTTGGGCAACCAGGGGAAAAAATAAAATGAAACTTGTAATACAGTACATCATAGCGACATTGATTAGAATTTGAATACAGTGCTGGATATCAAGTGTCCGGTTATTTCTTGGTCGTACCAAAACCACCGAAGCCCATAAGCTTGCTCATGTCGTCATCCTGGTCCACGGCCGTGTCGTTAATTAGCTCTAGACGTGCCTTTTCTTTCTCTGCCTTCTTAGCTGCCTTCTTCTGTTCCCTCAGCGCCGCTTCTTTGGCCTTGACCTCTGCCAAACGCTGATCGAAGTCAAATGCTTTGGCTGCTGAGGCTGCTTTGGTCTTCTCGCGGAGAAATGCTATACGAGCCTGGACTTGAGCCAGTGTTGATCTGGCCACCCTGGTCGTTTGTCCCAGTACCCGCAAATCTGAACATAGGTAATCAGTAGGTTACGAAAACTGAATGAGGGTCTAGACGTACGTGCTCTGCTGTTTATATGGTCAAGATAACCAACGCTATCCTTGTATGTTCTGTTACACGCCTCACAGTAGAAGCCAGGCTGACCTGGTCCCCTGCCGCCTGGGTTTTGAACAACCATGGTCTTGCCGAGATTTTTGTCCAGTTCCAGAGGTGCCTCGCGTTGCTTCATGAGCTCTGTAGGTTTAGGAAGGTCATCTCGCCGACCCTTCAGTGGTTTCTTTCCTGTAGCACAGGGTAAGAGAAAGTGGTGGAGATGGAGGGTAATGACACTACCTTGCTTCATCCGGTTTTCATTCTCCTGCATCCTCTCCTTCTCTTCTTGATCTTTCTTCCTGGCGCGTTCTGCATATTCCTCCTTGTCCCATTTCTTCCTGAAGTCGGTATCGGATGCCTTCGTGCCGTACGCACCGCCCTTGTCAGCCATGTTAGTCGGGAGAGGGGAGCGTGATTGGTAAGCTGTTTGGTATGACGTTGAGCATGAAACACGGACAAACAGCAGCCTTCAACGCGTCAGATTTTAGACTCCAAGCTAGACTTTGTTCACGACTTGATGCTGCGAACAGCGCGATTGTGCCCGCGTTGAACCTTGTAATGAGCGGCGCAGAAACCGTCCAGGACATTCCTTTGGCTGTTGCATTCCCTCTGCCATTTCAGATCCTCGCGCTCGTTGGTCTCGAGATCCTCGGCTGGGCCACGAACCTTCATGGACTCGACGTAGCAGGCATTGATGTAATTGCTTCCTTGGACCTTCGAACGGATGTTGCAGACCCACTGCCAGCGCACCATCCAGCTCCAAGACAGAGTTTTGCCCTGGTCGGCCTCTACCGGTCGATCTATCGCATATTCATTGTGTATTGCTCTATATGCGTTACATCGTGGCTAGCATGGCGCTATACGACCCACGGCGACGTTAGACTTGTCGACGTGTTTGGATATATACCCGGAGTCGCTTTCCTGTCGATCGTTTGCATGTTGTTATGCCCGTACAACATTCTTCACAAAGCCGAACGCCGCAAGCTCCTTCAGTACGCCATGCTCTATGTGTAATTCTGTCATCCCTCTCACTTGTTCGTCATTCTTTTCACAGTGCCATCGGGAGATGTCTATTTTCTTCCTGGGACAGCCCCGTATATTTTTCCGACGTTGTGTTGGCCGATATCTTCACTTCGTTCGCTCAGGTGGTCGGGGATGTGTGGCTCTCGTTGTGCATGTTGTTACCTGGGCACAGTATTTTGAAGCCACATACCGGAGTCGGATCACGTTGGATACTGCCGACAGTCATGAGGTACGAGGCTCTGAATAACCAGTGGTGTCCCATAGTAATCGTGCACACTAGTCTCCCATACCTGATACGTTTACGTCAATGCGTCATCGAGTATAATCATCAAGGAAACACGCACCGTCGGCCATTATACAACGCGTTGAAGTATGCGTCGGCTTTTCCAGCCATTTATCTCTCTGCTGCACAGGGAATGGTTGTTGGAGAAGGGGGTGCGGCAGCAACATGGTTTGGAGGAAGCCACATCTTCCGGTTGTGGTAGGTACCGCCACCTCCTTGCCCGGACATCGTATTTACTGTTCCGTAGGCTTCTCGCGGGCATGGTGAACTCCCTGTATTCATTCTGGTGGGACGTGACGAAT
The DNA here is from genome assembly GCA_026008595.1 of Lyophyllum shimeji. NCBI lineage: Eukaryota > Fungi > Basidiomycota > Agaricomycetes > Agaricales > Lyophyllaceae > Lyophyllum > Lyophyllum shimeji. The sequence goes on from BRPK01000004.1 coordinate 1,481,617, forward strand.
GACTGGGGACTGGATCTCTTGAGACCGCGCAGTGAGGCTAAGAAGTCGGAGTCACTGCGGTCGCCGCCGAGACGGCTTGTCCTTCCTGGTCTTCATTCCGCTACGCCTCACATTCTTCAAGGTAGCAGCTCCATTGACGTGCATGATCCCGAGGGCATTTCGCGATCTGTCGTCGAACTTTCGGTCCGGAAACGTTGTCACGCTCTCGGACTCCGCCACTCCTTACACTTCCCGCTGCTCGTTTACCCCTTCGTGATATTCCTCAATCTCGTGTTGAGGCTGACTTGGTCCATGAAGCTGTTCAGCGTGGTGAATGTCAATTCCCATGCCGGCATCGCAAACTTTTGCCTGAAGATGGCCGAGCTGTTCCGAAGGTGGATGTGGGTGTTCATTCGCGTAGAGTGGGAGATGATCAAGAAAAGTCGCGAAAGCCATACGAAACATAGAGCGGATGACGGCATAGATGAATATGAACTGATCCCCTCCGCGACAATCGAGCGAACGCCGAACTAATGATTGTGTATCAGTGAGAGCATGTTATCGTTCAATTCGCATCGTCTGACCTCCTCCTTAGCATATGTCGCATGCTTAATGATAATACGAACTGCTATTTATCTGATCTCACACGGCTGCTACCACTCTTTTGATACCGGCATGACTCCATTGGCGACATTCTGTGACCTCGTGAGCCCAGCGTTCCGCGTAATATGTTTTACTTCTCCACTGTGCCGCCCGCAGCTTCTCATGTCCCGAACGGCTCCTACAAACTCATAACGTCCGGCGTGAATCGGAATGCCCGATAGCCTGTGTGACCTAACCCCGGAGCAGATCGGTCGAACACTTACGGCAATCAGCATACCATCTTCGGGTTGTCCACTCTCACCGCGCCGATCGCGCACGAAAACGCCACACGTGACGGAAGTACCCAACTTCCGCCTCCCGGCCATCTGACCTACGATGCATCTTGGGCCGGGAGGATTCGATCCCTCTCTAGCAGTCATCTGACGGTGGGCAGGAATTGGATTCTCATAAAAGGAGGACCGTTTGCGCGATGGCCTCCACCCCGATTCACATTCCATCGCTCAAGAAACAATGAAGGTGGGATCCTCAGCAGCGCTCGGAAACGTGTCATTGAATTCACTACACTGTCCAGATCCTCGCAATTCTCTACAACGGCGGCCAAGCAGCAGAGCAGGAGTCTCGCCTACTAGGAACCGTTGAAAACCAGGTGAGGAACTCCTGACGTTGAGCTTGACTTCAACTAACATGGATAATAGCTGGGCATTCGGGAGTGGTTGACATCGCAAGGACATGAGTTCATTGGTGAGTGTTCGATTCCATTGCTTGCAGGACGCTTGTCTAATGCTCGTCGTCTGTAGTATGCATACCGACAAGTTATAGCTCATTTTTCCGATTGCTCATGCGCCGTCGTGACAGGTCTCCAGCAGCAAGGAAGGCCCGGACAGTGACTTCCAGAAACATATCGTTGATGTACCGCCCCTTTTTCCATGAGACTGTTACCACCTCCTGACGCATGGGACAGGCTGAGGTTTTAATTACCACGCCCTTCCATCCTGGGTAAGGTCCATATCTCATTCGCATAAGTCGTGGAATCTTATCGCACGTTGGGCACTTGCAGTTACCTCACCCGCGATCTCATCGAGAAGGTATGACCCAATAGGCCATTGTGGGCCACCGAAACCCACGGTTGCTGAACTACATACTCCCAGGCGAAGAACCTCAAGATCTGTGTCACGGCCGGTGTCGGATCAGACCACATCGACTTGAATGCTGCGGTAGATCACAGGATCCAAGTGTTGGAGGTATGTTGTTGTCCCAGACCGAATGTGTCCAAGGCTGATCACGGGTCCAGGTGTCCGGCTCAAATGTCGTTTCGGTCGCCGAGCATGTTGTAATGAGCATTCTGCTGCTGGTTCGCAACTTTGTTCCCGCTCACGAGGTAAACGATGGTACGAATAAACAAGCAGCACACGGCTGACAGATTCGCAGATGATTGAGCGCGGCGACTGGCAAGTGTCCGAAATAGCGAGGAATGCCTTCGACCTGGAGAACAAGGTTGTTGGCACCATTGGTGCTGGCCGAATTGGTTACCGTGTCTTGCAGCGGTTGGTGCCGTTCGACTGCAAAGAGCTTCTGTACTACGACTATGCGCCCCTTCCTCCTGGTGAGGTCTTATTATAGGCCGCCCATGATGTTACTAAATTCGGCGATCAGATGCGGCGAAAGCAGTCAAGGCCCGTAGGGTCGAGGATCTCAAGGTTTGCCGAGTTCTTCCTTTTTATATCCGACTCACCAATCGTTTTGTCGTATTCTGCAGGAATTCGTCTCGCAGTGCGACGTCGTGACTGTCAATTGTCCTCTGCACGAAGGAACGCTCGGCCTCATCAACGCGGAGCTCCTGAAGCACTTTAAGAAGGGAGCATGGCTTGTCAACACTGCCCGCGGTGCGATCTGCGATAAGGATGCTGTCGCAGAAGCACTGAAGAGCGGCCAACTTGCTGGATACGCTGGTATGCCATGGACTACCTGCGCGTTCGAACATTCGTTCATTGTCCTGATGTACAGGTGACGTGTGGAATGTTCAGCCCGCCCCTAAGGATCACATCTGGCGTACAATGAAGAACACTCTGGGAGGCGGAAACGGAATGGTGCCTCACTACTCCGGGACCACCCTCGATGCCCAGGCCCGGTATGCCAAGGGCGTCAAGGATATCCTCGCTAACTATTTCGAGGGTAAGCCCCAGGACCCTCAAAACATCATCGTTGGGCTCGGTAAGTAATCTTCGCAACTGTCGATTCGTTAGCATCTGATTTGTATTTCTGGATAGGCAAATACGAAACCCGTGCTTGTGAGTGACCCTCGTCACAAGATCTTCTACCCTGCCATTCACTGACTTTGCTACTACAGACGGCCAGCGTTGAGTTATTCTGCTATGAACACTATCTATGGCTGGTATCCCCGCTCTGGACTTGTACAAATGTATTATGGACGCGAATCCAACTGTCTTGTGTCGTGCGACATCGTCGCACACAGTATCACCTATTATGAAAAGCAGGCTCTCCCGCGCGTCGTCCCGTCTGCAACTCTTGACCGCTGGTTCCTACCCTTGTCAAAGGGCATCATCTGTCTCGTTCCTCGTGAATGATGAGATTTTGAGTGCGAGTTGCGGAGGGTGGCTTGTTAAGGTCGCCAACACTGAATGCAGCGTAACCGGGAGCGCAACCTACGCGACCAATCGAAGATAAAGCAAGGCCGTCGTATGAGGAAGCACTGGCAGGAATATCGGTGGTGGATCAACCTTCTTGCCTCGCCTTTTCCACGAGTGTTTCCAGGAACATCTCGAGCTTGACGGCTAACTTGTGATAAATGGTCTGTTCGGGGTTGTACGTTTTGCAATTATCGAACACCAGTTGAGCATCCGCAACAAACGATTCCATGGTTGGGTATTGATTGGTTTCCAATTTATGCTCCATCGTGCTGAAATCTGCAGCGCGACCAATGAATACAAAGATCAAATGCAAGAGCTAACAGTGTACCCATGGGATTCTTGATAACGTCGTAGTAGTCCGTTACCTCGTCTCCGTTGACTGGCGTGAGGAACGGCCAAGCACTAGGATGGCCCTTCAATTCCTTCAACATCCGCTCCAATCGATAGGTTTTTGTATTTCTCGGTGCGGGCCGCGCTTCGCTGTGAGATGAGGTCAGGTCATTGGCTTGCAAATGTAGAGCTTGAGTGGACTGACTTTAACGCCATTGTCACTGTCCACCCGCTTTCGCCTGCGAACCGATGTTGAATATGCCGATAAGCAGACTTAAGAAGGAGAACTTACGCAAACCAGGCACGTCCTTGGGATCTACAGTGACGCCCTCTGGAGCGCCGGGCTGAAACTGCGGTAGACCCGAGTAGACAATATGTGACCTCGACATTTGCCGGATTTTCGTCATAACGGCTTCCTGTTGCTGTGCAAAGATGGTTGGCTTATCCAGATAATCGACCTTCCGTAACATGGTGCATTGCATAATAGTGCCTCCTTCGTAGTCCTTGATGTACGCAGCCCACACCGATCGATCGAGCGTTATATCCTTGGAGAAGCCTTGCTTTTCGAAGTAGCCAACGGCATAATTGTCAGCGTAGGTGAGGAAGTGCATCATCCCCGGATAGGTCTTCTTGACGTGCGCTTTAAAATAATCCATTAGCATTCCGCCGTAGCCCTATGAAACCGTGTGAGAGTGGTCATTCCAGGAATCCATTACACACGTCACCTTTTCTTGGTCCGCAGAGGCTGTGGCGAAAAAGACGATCTCTGCGAACCCCCGATGAGGGAATGGTCGGAAGCAGATGCCACCCACAACCTTGTAGCCCCGCTTGATGATAGCGAGTCCCCTGGAATTCGCGTCGAGCACGAGCCGCGCTATATATTCCCGAGGCATATTCGGAAGCTGCTTCTGAAAGAGTGTCTTCAAGCCGGCAAGAATAACGAGGGATCTAGGCTGCCCGTCGTTTTCCACAGGCGTCACTTGTATGATCCCCTTACGTAGCTCGATGGTGGCAGCTTTTTCAGTTCTTGTAGGAGGCTGTCGTATTGATGTTCGTCAGTGCTTGTTGCAGACATTGCCAAGTCGACGTACACCAGCGGAAGCCCTTGCGGCCGTGTCGACGGTCACGCCAGCAGCCAGCCTTGTAAGTTGATTCTCATCCATGATGTCCTCGACCTTGACTTTCGATTCGTATCCATTCACACCGTTCATCTTGCCGTTCATCTGGGCTTGTTCTTCTCCTGTGGGAGGAGCGACTGACGTAGGTGCGGTCTGCGCTTTCTGCGTCTGCTTTCCTCGACTCTTCCCGCCGCGTTTGCTGGCAGGTGCACGAGATGTTTTTTCTGGCCGAGCAGAGGTTTTGTCAGCCATTCGTGCCGCGAGTGGTTTGTCTTCCTCATCGTCGTCGTCGTCGTCATCGTCGTCCGCGTCACTGAGAGATGAGATTGATATGCGCCGTCTTTTGTTGGGCGGTTGAGGTGGATCGCTGAGGGCAGAGGACGCGGGAGATAGTGGTACACTCGATAGACGCTGTTCTTCGACGAGGTGTCAATTACGGGGGTCTCTCAAGAAGTGCGAAGGCGCTACCTGGAGACGATGTGGTGTGTGCAGGACTCACCAGTGATACAGAGATTCTCATTTGCCGTCGCAACGACGAGATTTCTTCGTCCAGATAGGCAAAGTCTAATAGTCTGCCATGGTCCTGTCGATACATGTTGAAGGCTGAGGGAAAGCTTAGCACGATCGCGCGTGGCACTTACGTGTAATAATTCATCTAAACGGATGGCAACACGACTGCGGCGTGCAAACTCGGCTGGACCAATCTCAGATTCGTCCGCGTTGTGTTGGACTACATCATGACCGCAGGCACAGGTATCGAGGTAAGGCAGGTCGGAATCATCGTCATCAGCATCTGAGCCATATTGCCCCAAGTCTCCCAAAGACGATTCGTTGGTAAGCTGTTGGTCAAGGACGACATCTACGCCAGGAGGTGGGTGAAGGCCTGCGCAGGACTTGCAGGTCGCACATGGCGAATGTCGGGCAACTTTGAGGGCGCGCTGAGTACTGTTGAGCTGGCTAATTTGGTCCGAAGCTGGGTAGGCGAATTTCATAGCAGTTTCGCCGTAAGAGTTGGTCGCCGTGATTAACAGCGCGAGCCAGGAGTCCAAGGAAGTCCTTAATTGCATCACGTGACGAGCATAATCGAAAATCTTGCGGTGAAGTTGCTCTGGGGATATCTCTGCCCTTCATGGACTGCACACTAGCGTGACATGTACTCTCTCATTACTATTTATCTCGCGGCTCTCTGGCTGTTGCTTGCTAGCCAAGTCAACGCCAACGCTTGGATCACCTACCCTGTTGACGGTTACGCCACTCTAACCCACTACGAGATTCCTCGGGACTTCGTTGCTTCTTGCGGGTGTGCACCCTCCAGTACTCACTATCCTACTGCTGCGCTATCGCAAATGGCATACGGAAGCAGCAGAGCTTACGGTCCCTGCCTTCTCCCTAAAACTCGCGGTCAAATGCTCACGGCCTGACAGGTCCTGCTTGTGGAAAGTGCTTTAACTTAACACTTCTGAACCCGGTCATGGTGGACCCTCCGTTCTACCCGAACGTCACGAAGCACGTAGTCATAAAGATCACCGACTTGTGTCCTTTATCGAAAGATGGATGGTGCTCCGGAACGAAAAATAAACCCAATTCGTGAGCTAATATCCCTCGTCAAACTTCATACGCGAGATGCTCAAGTCCCCAGTAGTGCTGGCCAATATTTAAATTTTGATCTTGCATACCCTTCACAAGCTATACCCGATGATTTCTTTCCTTCTGATGAGGCTTTGTATGGCTACAAGGTACGGGCTTAGCCATGCTCTCGCCTGTCACGCCCCGCTCACTCATGCCAGGATTTTGGAGTCTGGAATATCTCATATCAAACCGTGTCCTGCGAGCCCAATTGGGCAGGATCCCAAGAAGCTACCGCGTTGGGAAGTGTTGCCACTCTTGGCCCAGAGAGCGTGTGTTGTCCTGCGAACCCAACAGTACGTCCCTTCACCGGTACTTACAACCTTGTCAAGACGAGTCTGAACGTAGAGCAGGGCAACACTTCATGTGTCTCTTATTCTGATCAAAACGGGTTACCGTGAGTTCTCACCTTGCGTAGTCATTATCCAAACAAATGAGCTTTTATTTCAGGCCTGATTCGATACCCACTACCAGCACGGGACATACTTCCGGTTGCAAGCCAATCAGACCTGTCCTATTAGTTCCAAGTGTACTATGTCTGCTTGCATTACTAGCCTACTGAATGAGTCCGCCGTTAAATACTCATAGATAATTCACATGTCCCGTGTCCTCGCGGAATCACCATGTACGAGAATGCTACGTCATGCAGCGTACTCGTATGCTCACCCCAAGCTCAATGCGTGCTGACGCAACGGCTAAGAGTAGTGACCACACGATGCTCGTATGCTGCGACGAATCCAGCCTTACTGCGCAAGACCTCTCTCGCTATCAAGCTGTTGATACGGAGCATCCTTCTCGCCAGACAGGATACGTCGCATGTACCGCAGACCCCCAAGCCGGACAAACACGGCGGCCATAGCACCAGAAAGTCGCAGCAGGAAGAGTTTCCGGGCCCTCTGTCGTCGGGGGGGATGTACCAGTGAAAGCAGGATCCTGTTACAAGGAACCAGCATTTTATTTGAATCCGTATTTATTGACAAGTGAAGCTGATTAGAGCTCAGCGTGTGTAGGTACCTCTGCTTGAGTGGTTGTCTGTGTTGCTTCGACCTCGAGCTAGGACCGAAAATTCAGTATTGAACATAACTGCGGAGGAAGGTACACACCTCGCCGGACTCAGCAATAATTACATCCTCAACAGGGCGGTCTTGAGGTCCCTTAGGCACATTCTCTGAGTGTATAAGTCAGATGACTGTTCCAAGGTGATATAACATGATCGAAGCATACCGATCGCCCGGACTACATCCATGCCTTCTAGTACACGGCCGAAAACGACCTATTCGGGGTTCAGGCTCATGGGAAGCAAGGAAGATATGATTGACGACTGACATGCTTGCCATCCAACCAGCTAGTCACGACGGTGCAGATAAACTGCAATATTGGCTTAGAAGGGGCAATCGACAGCATGGCAGCCTACGTACGAATTGAGAACCTACGGATTTACAGGGTCACATCAGACAACGAGGGCATTTGTGGACACCGACTGCTTACCATTAGTGTCCTTGCCTGCATTTGCCATGGAGAGAACACCAGGGCCAGTGTGGCGAAGTTTACTGGCGTTCAAGTCAGCTTTGTAGGAAATACGTCGAGTTCTGAGCTTACAAGTTCTCGTCCGCGAACTTTGCACCATAGATGGACTGGGAGCGGAATCAGACGGAGGAAATTTCCGAGGGCGAGCACAATACCTTTCCACCAGTACCATCGCCCTTCGCTGGGGTGGCATTCAAAGACGTGGGATAATCACATGTCATGGAAAGGACTTACTGAAGTCACCACCTTGAATCCTATGGAGAGTTAATGAAAAGAGTTGGCACAGGGATATGGTAAAAGCTCCCTCACATGAAATCCTTGATTACCCTGTGGAATTTGGAGCCCTTGTAGCCATATCCGAGTTCCTTGCCCTCTTTGTCCTTCCCAGTGGCCAAAGCACGGAAGTTCTCCGCGGTTTTGGGAACGGTCTGGGATAGCCGGGTCTATTGGCCTATTACGACATTCACGAAGCATGACAGACGTACACCTCCGTAGAGACCCATAACAACTGGACTAAAGCTTAGCATTTTCGTAAAGCACTTAGAACGGAGACACGCACTTCGGCCCAAAGGCTTACCGCCGTGGGTGATGTCGAAGTACACCTTGTGGGTGATCCTAGGTCCCTTCGCTGCCTCAACGGACTGGGCGCAGAAGAAAGCTGCGAGGGAAACAACGATGAAAGCAAGGGATATACGCCCGAACATGGTGGTATCTGAGAAGAACTTGACAAACGCGGCGACGTGGCGATCAAAATTCGAGAGCGAGCGGTCACGTGTCGATATGCGAGATGCTTGAGTGAATATGATGGAGTGCTATCCTCGACTCCTCCCGAGTTCCTAGGACCTTCAGTCGAAACCACCTACTATCGGGAAGACGGGTGTGTCAATCCCAAATGCTGGACACTGCCCGCTCATCACCACGCGTTTCTTGACATGCGATTCCGTTGCTGAACAGTGGTCCTCAACCTCAAGGCGGCCCCGGCCCCCAACCACTTGTCGAGAGACGGCGTCTCCCTTTCACAGCTGTGAGAATAAGTGACCAGCTTAATAACAGTCTATATTCTGAGAGGCGTGGGGGCTATTCTCCCACCCCTTCTCAAGGTTTCGTGGGCCGAGACTAGCTGCGGTCACGCATTTGTACACCGCGTTCTTCGACCTTGTTCGACACGGAGGTTTGGAGATTGAAATTGGTGAACGATTCGCGAGCAGTCCCGCCTGATAAAGCTTCGCTGTTGGATTTGAGACTCTATCTTGTAAATCACCTACCATCGTATCCGCAAAAGAGTCACCTACAATGCAACTTGACAGCTCGTGGTCATGAAAAAATTTATGCGTATGTTGCATGGAGTGGCGACCTTTCTTCGCGAGTCACGCACACGGCAACCGTCGTCGCTGGAGTGGCCGTCCCTGCCAATGTGCTGCTATTGGTCGCATGACAGGTTCGCCGCCGCTCAAACCGCACAAACAGTCGTCTCCATGAGTCAAACTTTCATGCACGACAGTGCCGATGTCTTCAAAGACCCTCTGGATTTCCTTCCTGAACGATGGCTGGGCAATCAGAAGATAGAGGGATGGATGATCATCTGCTGCCCTTCTCGACAGGACGTAGGAGCTGCATTGGTGTGAAGCATGTCACGAGCGACTAGTCTTGCTTGGGCCGAGCTGTATCTCATTCGCCAATGTCTTCAAATCGACGTCTATGATAGAACGGCAGTGCCACTCTGCGAACGTGGGCATCGGTACACAGCTGATCAAAGGACACCAGCGTCGAGAAGTTCAAGTTCAGGGCCCTGTTGATCCCAAATACAGAGTGGAAGCCTTTCTAAGTATAGCGTTTTCAGGAAGATGAGATCACGGCAAGGTGTCCACAATCCTCTCTTAATCTAGCGCATGTATTTTTCCCCGACCTGCTTCGAAAGTTGCCCTTGAAAATGCAGGTATTTAGAAATATAAACCCGTTTTCCACAGTGAATGAAGCAGGCGAGGCTTCAGCGAGACCCTTGAACCAGTTTTTCCAACGCGTCCCCTCCTGCTATTTGGAACTCAGAAGCCCCACTACTCATCATCACGCCACCCTTCTTCGTCAGTCGACCCTGTGCTCGTACGACGGCCTGCATGCGCTTCTCCGCCTCGCCACTGTGGTCGATTTCCCACTTCTCGCCTTTCTCCCTCTTCTTTCGTTCCTTCTGAGCCGCGGGTGCATCTTTGGATTTACTACCTGGCTTGGAGACACTCTGGCTGCTGGTGACAGCCTTGGGAGCCTCTCGAAGCGCGAAAGATTTCGCCAAATGTCCAAGGTGCAGATGCCGAATGTGGAAAATATGTTTCTCGTTGGCAGGATGTGTGGCATATGCCCTCATGTGAGAGAGATACGCCTTCCGAGCGGAACCAGCGTTCTGGAGCAGTTGGAAGAATTTCAGTTTTGACAGAGACGGGCAGCGAGATGAAACTGACCTCTTTCCTCCTCAATACCCAACGCTCAAACGCGAGTTGGACGTCGGTTGCTCGCTCCTCGTATTCCGTACCTTTTCCGCCAAATCCAGCCTTCAGAACGTTGTTCATTCCGACTCCAATCAGCGAAATGTTTCGTTTGTCATCTCCAGAGGCAGCGTCTTTATCTTCTCCTCGCATCTTCCCTTCCACCCACTTCACCCATTCAGACTCGCTCGGTGCAACAATACTCCATGCTTCTCCGCCTTTTCCAGCACGAGCAGTACGACCGACCCGATGTACATATTCCGTGGCGCCGCCTTCGGTGGGAAGATCGTATTGAACAACCGCTCGGACAAGGGGCAAGTCAAGACCACGAGATGCAACTGAGGTGCACAGAAGGATTGCAGAAGAGGGTGCATCGGCCGCTTTCGCTTTCGACGAGCCAGCACCCGAGAATCCGCGAAGCGACGCGAGACGGGTCGCAGTAGGTAGGGAACCGTGCAGGCGATAAAGAGACGTGTCGGGGAGGAGGGAGTTACGAGTTTCCACTTTCTCGTCTCTTGGGGTAGACTCATCTGCATCCTCGTCGTCTTCATCACTTTCGCTGTCGCCTGCTGATTCCTTCTTCTGCTCCGCAGGCTGCTCGCCTCCATCCAGAGCAGCACCACCCAAAAGATTCCAATGGAAATCCACTGAGTCAGTGCAGCTGAGGAATACAATGATTTTGATACCGCGGCGGCCAGGGGATTGAGCAAGCAGAGAACGCAGCAGGGCTACGAGCACGACCAAACGAAGTTTGAGGGGGACGATGACGTATTTCTGGACCAATTGGGAGGGTGGTGTAAACTCTTCCAATACCACTGGCGGTTGAGCACCATTCCCTTCAACGGACGTGGAGGTCGTGGTCGCTAGGAGGGGCTGGTCGACCTCCGTGGCTTTCACCATCAGAGGATTAACCAACGTTGTGCCCGCCAACTTCTGTACATTTTCCGCAATAGTCGCTGAACAAAGGACAGTTCTCCGTCGCCGTTCCCAATCCCATCCACCCACCTCCATGCTCTTTCCTTCCTTCAGTGCTGTCAAAGCTAGCCTCCGTCGCCCATCCAGACCCTTGACGATCCCGTCTATCGTTTCCTCGAAACCCAAATCCATCAGCCGGTCAGCTTCATCAAGGACAAGCCAACGACACTTCGCGACGTTGAAGGAGGAGGTATTTTGTAGATGGTCCAAGAGCCGCCCGGGTGTCGACACGAGGATCGGGACGCCCTTCCTCAGGCGCGCTTTTTCGTGGGTGCGGGTGGCACCACCAGTCAGCAGCCCCGAGACGAGCCAGCGAGTTAGCCGTGTTGGAGACGCGCCAGGGTCATCCGCTGATTCGTTCTCTGGCCGCAAACGGAGCTGGAGTAAGGTCTCCAGAACATCCGATATCTGTTTCGCAAGTTCGCGAGTCGGCGCAATGATGATGGCGAGTGTACCTATTGAGCGATCGATGTACGACAAAGAGCTTAACGGAAGGAGGTCTTGCAATATTGGGAGGAGGAACGCGAGGGTTTTGCCGGAACCGGTTTGGGATTGAATGAAGACATCTCTGAGAGCATTTGATTCGGAAGGAGCGATTAAGAGAGCCGGTAAGGCTGAACGCTGTATTGAGGTAGGTTTGGTGATGTTCATCTTGGTCGTAAGATGCGCGACTATGAGAGGATCAAGTCCAAGTCCGGCAAAACTTAATGAATCCAGAGGGGCATTACTGGGACGGCTAGTGGGTCTCGGCTGAGTACTCTGCGTAGGGGTTTCGATTTTCGGGTTATAGGAAAAGAGGGAGGATATGATCTGCGCAGGTCGAGTATTCGAGGCGGTCCGGTTTGACTGTCCCGTCGATGCGGACGGTTCCTTTTCTTTACGAGGTCTTTTAGCAGGACGCGAGTCAGTATCGTGGGCCGCAACAGGATGGCGCGCGTCTTTCTCGTCTGGAAGGGACTTTCTCTTGGCAACTCGTTTTGCCTTTAGCCTGTTCAGCAGTTAGCGCAATGTGTCTCGGGAAATGTTGATCGCGACGAGCCTCTCTGTCCATCTTCCGCCCTTTTTAGCGTTGTTTTGCTTGGCAGCTACATGCACGTCATCGGCGAGATTGAGGACCAGCCCGTCGTCCATAGACGGGTCTCGTATCTGGACTTGGTTGGATTCTGGTTAGATTGATAGAAAATGGAGGGATGAAGTAAATCTTGCTGAGTCAGCTCACTGAGTCACCTCGAACAATCGAACAAAGCGTCGGGGGCGTCGTTCTTGGAGCTCAACGCCCCTCGCGCTCCTACAACACCGCTGTCGCACTCTCCAAGCCAGCCCTGTGATTCGAAGAGGACCAACGAGAGCGAGATTTACATCGCAAGTTGCGAATGAGCCCGTCATCAGCTACCCCTGCCGGGGACGGATCCCCCCCGCCTATTTCTCCTGGAGGAACGTACAGCATCCAGGTCAGTACCTTCGACCATTTTCAGAAGTTTTCTGACATCAAACCCACCATTCCCAGACCGTCACCGTAGGTTGTAAAATCTACATTCGCCGCCCAGGCCCAGATGGCGAGGAAGAGAGGTTGGCCGAAATTCTTTCTATCCGAGACAAGCCTGTCAACCCCTACGGTCGTCGTGCCACCCCAGTGAAGGCCGATACCATCCCCACTAAACCTGAAGACCAATGGGAGTTCTTTGTCCACTGGGATTCTTTCAATAAACGTCTTGACGAATGGGTGCCCGGCTCTCGTCTTGTGTTGACGCGGGATCTCGAGTGGCCGCGACCAAAGACCACTGGCGGGAAGAAAAACGGCGCTCCTCCCCAGAAAGCTCCCGGAAAGGCACCACGGTCTTTGTTAAAGAAGGCTACTACGAATGCTGCTCTGGTGGGGTCTCCTACGCCTGCACCGTCGACACCGGCCGTCAACGGGGAGTATGCTCCATCGCCCTCTCCGGCTCCCTCTCCTTTGAAACGGAAACACCCAGATGATGAAGAAGAGGAAGAGGAGGAAGAGGAAGATGCTGAAGGAGATGATGATGCTGAGGGCGAAATGGACATCGACGGTGAAGGCGAGGCCGATGCCTTCGAACTCTCCCTGCAGGAGTCAGTCCCAGACGCGCCGCCCCTGGCGTCCTTCAGCAAAGAGCAGGAGATAGAGAAACTTCGTACTTCGGGCTCCATGACGCAGTCAATATCAGAAATTGCTCGCGTCAAGAACTTGAACCGCATCCAGATCGGAAAACACGAGGTCGATGCCTGGTACTTCAGTCCCTATCCCAAAGAATATGCCCACCTCCCCGTTCTGTACATCTGCGAATTTTGCCTGTCATTTTTCCCCTCCCCTTTGATGCTTTCGCGCCACCGACAGAGGTGTACGTTGCTACACCCTCCTGGAAATGAAATATATCGTCACGAAGACATCTCGTTCTTTGAAATCGACGGAAAGCGCCAGCTAACGTGGTGCCGAAATCTGAGCTTATTGTCGAAATGCTTCCTGGACCAGTAAGTTTCTGCTTCTGCACGTTTTGATCGTAGCCGCTCACTCATATTTAGCAAAACTCTCTACTACGACGTTACACCGTTTATGTATTATGTTATGGTGAGTAATCGGTCTCCTTGCTGCATGGTTGCACTAACCCGATCGTCAAGACCCAACGAGATTCCACGGGCTGCCATGTTATTGGCTATTTTTCCAAGGAAAAGGAGTCCGCCGAGAATTACAACGTTGCCTGCATCTTGACGCTCCCACAACATCAACGACACGGATACGGCAAGCTTCTCATCGAGTTTTCATACGAGCTAAGCAAGAAGGAACAGAAGCTTGGGAGTCCGGAGAAGCCACTCAGTGACTTGGGTTTGCTTGGGTATCGCGCATACTGGGCCGAGACTATCATCGACCTGTTACTCGAGTGCCCAGACGGGGAATTAAGCGTCGACGATATAGCCCAGAGGACGTCCATCACACATGCGGACGTGATGAACACGTATGTCTTCTGTTTTATCCTGAATAGTTGAGGATCGGCCTTCACTCAGGAGTCATTCATCTTGATAGGTGCACAACTCTGCAGTTGTTCAAGCACTACAAAGGGCAGCATATACTATGTTTGAATAATGCCGTGCTGGAGAAACACCAGAAGGCGAAGGCCAAACGTAGACGGCGAATTCATCCAGAATGCTTGAAGTGGAAACCCCCCGTATTCACTCGCGATCAGCTACGTTTTGGTTGGTAGTCGGAATGGGACGATGTTTCGTGTACATGGTATTCCTGTAGCAAAAGTTGTATTTAAATTTGAATGTATAGCCTATCGAAACCGAAGGAAAGACTGGGACTCACGGGAAAGCACTCATTCAGCATCTTGAAGATCCTGCTTACCACGTTGCCGCAACCCATCATCCTGCTCCAGTCCAGACGTCCTGGCCTCCTCGGAAAGCTTTTTGCGAGTCATGACGGGCGACGGAGGCCGCGACGTCGCCGGAGAAAATACACCGACGCCCGACAATTTCAAGTTGTCGCCGTCGGACGCATAGAACGCCCGTGGCTGGGAAGCTCCCAAAGCGCTCAGTGAATTTTGGCTGTCGGGTTGGGTTTGCGAAGAGTCGCTGGGAGATTCTGGCGACGTGGATCCTGAGGGGCTGGATGCTTCGATACGAATCGATGGAGTTCTGGCGTTCTGATGAATAGTGGTGATGTCACTTGTGGATGCTCGGACGTCGTCAATTATGCCGAGTGTCCGCGCGATGCCATAAGACGAGATATCCTGGACCAACTTCAAAACCTCGTAGACAAGGACCGGCGCGTCAACGACGTACCAGGAGGGCTAGGACGATGATAGGAAGGCTGATAAGGACCGCAAGAACACGGCAAGCCGACGTAATCCTGGTTACCCAAGAATTGGGCTGGTAATTCCACAAATGCTTGATGTAGTAGTTCCAGAGTATGTTTGGGTATGAGGATGGAGGAACTTCGGTAAATTGACGCGAGACATCGTAGAGGTAACTGGAGACGTTCATCGTTTTAGGGTGCAAGTTCAGGTTGGTTCGCGAACGTGCAAGATATGTAGTTTCGATCACATGGTACAATTGCACCAAATGAGGGCATACGTGTTCATCAGGGTAATGTTCTGTGAGCTACATCATATAGTACGAGCGAGGGGGTTCAGAGTATAACTGGATATCCTAGGAGTCTGGTAACACAAAGCGTGGATATAGATAGGGGCAGCGAGATCCAACGGAACAGCAAGGCGACGAAACAAAGTACACGAGACGGACAACACGAGAAGTGGCACTAAGGATACATGACATTAGAGGGGAAAACGACACCGTCTGACCGAATCAAAATGATAGGGCGGCGCTTGGCAGACTGCGACTCCGGCGGCAGACATCCCAGAACTTCCGTACACCGAACCTCGACATAGGGTGAAGGCTCGGATCCGAAGAAGACACTGACAGGGTCGTTTTTCGAGAAGTTTTCGCCGTAAACCGTCAACATCTTTGACGCATGCGGATTAGGTTTCGAAAGAACTGCGCGAGAGGAGGCGCAGTTGGATTTGGGTGCTTCGGCAGCGCGGTCAGGAGGGAGGTACTTGACGACTCCTGGGAAGGGCGTCACGGGTTTGGAAGGTACAGGGAAAGATCCAGTTTGAGGAGCATGCTGGTTGTCAAAGAGGACAGGGGGGACGTAGAAATTGTACCGGATTTGATCTGTGTTCGAAAACGTTGAGTATCATTCAAATCGTGACAAAAGATAGTCGCTTACCGGTACCAACAATCGTCCAGACGCTCGTCTCGCCGATGTCGACCTGCCACAACGCACCAGAGGCGGCGCCGGAATCGCTTGACGAACCACGCCTGCTGGAAGAGACGGACCCAGCCGAGCTCGGCCTGCGACGCCCTTTGGAAACGTTCTTGGCAATGCCGCCTGCGCTCGACGACGATCGCTTGGGCTTCTTGACGCGACCACCATCGTTGGACAGGAACTCGGACGATGCCGCTGACGGTGACGCCGGTGCGCTTCCGGTTGAACCGGTCCCAAAGTACTCACTGCTGGTTGACGACGCGTTCGACGCGATCGGCGAACCAGGAAGCGCGGGTGAATGAGGACCACCCGAAGACGTGTTCCACTGACGGCCATCGATGGGACGGTAGGTGTTGACCTTCTCACCCATACACGACAGGAAGGCGCCCGACAGGCCAGGCGTACCAGGCTCCGGCATACCCTTCGTGTTGTCGTAGACTTCGAAGGCAATTTTGTGAAGCTGTGAGACAGGATCGCCACACACTTCCCCTGGCGCGCAGTAGTGCTCTGCGACGCCTTTCGCGCCCTCCTGGAGGCCGCCGCCGACGACAGTTGTCTGATGATCGACTTTTCGGATGATGAGGACAGGGCTGACAACGCCAGATGTCAAGCACTGCAGCACGACGGTTTGGTTATAGTAAATGGGAATTTGAGACCCATTGTTAGAAAAGGGTATCGCGTTTGGGGGTGGAGATGGATAGTCGGCTTGCGGTGGTGGAGGTGGCGGAGCATCGATCCCTCCAGTCGGCTTGTTCACGTCAACAATGTACATGACAAATGGATCTATGAATACAGGTCAGACGACTCGGAAAGATGGCGGGAGAGCCGTGGGTGCGACTTGCTTACCCCAACTGGCAGTGCGAGCGATGAAAGACGGGGTTGTCGATCGAGATCGCTGGTCCAAACCCATTAACGGAGCCCCGTCGGAACCTTTGAAGGAGGAGCCGGAGCCAGAAACGCAGAGGTATTTGGTTGACACCGTCTGTGACCGGAGACGATGGAACAACGAGATCGTAGACCCATGATTGATGCAGACTGTCAAGCACCAGAATGTTAACGAACGTGTAATACGCTGGTCTAGGAACAAACCGACGCTCGAGATTTTTGGCGCTTTGCCTCTTCTTGCTGGGCTTGCTGATGACTTTGATCGGTCGACTTGGGAACACACCAATGACACGTTCGGGCTCGTCGTCCGATGCAGGTGCAGTGATCTTGACAAGAGCTTCGACCTTTTTCTTCTTCTCGTCGACGTCAGAGATGAAAAGTTGTTTGCCGACGCAGCGCCCGATGTACGTTGTACCTGTTGGAGGGTCACTGACATCGAACGACTTGCCGGAGGAGCCAGTCCACTCGATGGACCCTTCCTGCGGAGCGGGCTCCCCCGAGATCGATACCACGACGCGTGGTGGGCATAACTTGGGATCTTCGCCACGCCGCACGACATCAGCCCACCAAGAATTCCCGATCATGATGGCAGTTGGCGGAGGACAGAGGAATCTGCGGCAAGGATACGTTACAAAACGATGTGCAGAAGATTATCCATGTTAACGAACCGCTTCTCTGTGCCATATGACTTCTGCGCCACCTTGCTCGACATGACGATGACAGTACGTTCACCGAATGCAAGCCGGTTCGGGGTGCGGACGTACTGGTCGAGGTACGGCCTAAGAACACAATCAATTTAGACCACAACCGGACAGGCGCATGTAGCTGACCGGATGAATGTCTGCAGATCGTTGGAAGCACCCATGATCGACTGCCCTTGAAGCTTCATCCGAGCCAAGGTCTCGTCAACGGTAGGCATGCGAAGAGACAAATCTTGATGAGGATTGGCCGCTAAATAATGAGGCACGTCCTCGTAGGCAGGAACGCCACTTTCACGGAAGGAGCTGGTTGCGTGCGGGGGTATACCGCGCAGGATGTCGGACGACGAAACATGAGAAGGGACAGTGGTCGGCGGTCCAGACGAATGGTTGAAGCGGCTGTCAGGTGGGAAACGACCTAAGCGATCTTGAAAGTGCTGGAGCGCAGTGGGAGGGAACGGCAGATTGGGGTTCAGAGTCCCGATACTGTACTCCTCAATCATGTCGGATTGATAGCCGCCCGGTGATATGGTCGGCAGCCGTCTATCAGGCATATCGGAGAAATTCTGGGCGGGGAAGTCCTTGGTGGCAACGTGAGAGGGAAAGCTGGAGCCATGGTGTAAACCACCAACTGGGTCGTTGGGAGTGAGAGGCGAGACCTTGCCGCTGCCGTAAGACGACGGAAGGCTGTTCACCATGTCGTAAGGGTTGCCGCCGTTAGAGCCATTGAAAGAAGGGACGGAATCGCCGAAGGAAGAATGAGAGTAAAGACCGTCAGAGCTGATCCCATAGTTAGGGCCGAGTGATGAAGACGACGACGCGTTCGTGCGGTACCGCTGAGAAGAGAAGGCACCAGATGAGGGACCCGGAAAGATATCGAAGTTAGGATGGTCTGGAGAGTCTATAGCCTCCTGGTTATCAAAGGAATGAGGATGCAGCGGTTGGTGAGATGCGGGGGAATTTGGAGCGTCCCCAGGATGCATGTGGTAGGATTGATCCATGTCAGGCTGGGTATAGAGGTTGTGGGAAGGACTGGGAGCGAAATCTAAAGACATTTTTCTGTCCCGGGAATACGGGTGATGTCCAGCTGGGGGGTTGAGGAGGTCGGCGAGATCCCAGCGGTTGAGGTCAGAAGACGGAGGAATTGGTCGAGGCGCGACAGAGGGATTACCGTGACTGCCGTGACCCGCGTGACCAGGGCTCGCGTTGTCAACGTTCATTCCGAATTCTGATCGCCGTTCGGTAGATACCGAACGCAGCAATGGTGGTAGCGTCGAGACAGTCAGCGGCGAGGTGCTCCAACCAGCAGTGCCCATACAATGTCGCTCAGTCCTCTCCAGTCTCAGACGCCTTTTGTACTGGACAGGAACGAGGGACGATCTATGAAGACCGAACCCTGATCTTGTCTTGCAAACCTGCCCGCCGGTCTTCGTTAGTTTCTCCGTGTCATATCACCATTTGGACTTTGCCTACTTCTCTGTGCGCTTTACGACTCGCTGATCGGCCGCGATGCTTCATTCGTGCTCAGTCAGCACTGATCAGCGCATGCAGGGTGGTATAGCACCTACTTACTTGCGCGCGGATTCGTCCGTTCAACTTGTGTGGCGGAAATGTGATGGAGCGGTAAGCCGCAGACCTCAGCGAAAGCTACAACATCTCTCGATGGTCTCTAATTTATACCCTCTATCGTACAAACTCTATTTCGGCCAACCTTCAGAAGCCGCGGATTCCGGCTGACCTGCCGCATACTGTGAGGGCTTGTGCCGTTTACCGTTTCGATCACCCTAGTCTCCAACGCGTCAGGATCTCTTCGAACATCGGCTCTGCTCTCAAATCTTTCTCGCGCCCTTGAGCTTCCTCAGCCTATCGGTACGCTTGCGTATTTCACCCACAACCGCTCCGAAATATTTGCCTCAGAGCCCGATTGGCCTTTCCCGAGCTGAACTCGATGACCTTGTGGACCCCTCGTTGCCGTGTCGGCGGAACCAGATTTGTCTTCAGATACTATACATTCACCTCGATCTCATCAAGCATCAGCAACGGTAACTGCCGTCGCTTTGTTCTGTGTTGACGGAACCATTAACCTGTTCTCAAAGTTTGTGTGCCTGTCGACCCAGCTTCTTACGTTGACATCTTTGATTGCTACTGTACCTCCTCTTGGGTAGCCAGAGTAATCGAGATTTGACGAGTTCCAGGATGGCGTAAATCTTCACGAGATCGTTTCTGCTTCACGCCCTTCCACCTCTCCGTGCTACTCAGGCTCCGGTGGAACTCCCCGGTGCATTCAGGTCTTTTCTCAGGTCTTTCCTTCGAGTCATCAAACACCGTGCTGAATTAAAGTCGGTATCTTTCCCACATGGTTGTCTATTATACGTGCCTGAAACTTCATTCCTCCTCGCAATTTCTGGTATATCTGGACATCTGTGCGGACCAATCCCATTCCCTCATCGAGAACTGCTGTGATGTGACGATATCTTGCTTCCTCGTTTCGACCGAGCTGCCTACACTTCAACAGCACTTACATATCGATAAACACCCCACTACAAATGTCGTAAGGAACCCCGTGAACGCGTCTTCGGTCGGCGCGATTAGCTCAATCGTGAGGGACCATGATCGTCAAGGTGTCGAAGCAGGTATCGGCGCCCTGATATTGGGGTCTGCACGTGGACCTCCCGAATGAATAGATGTATGTCACGAGCCTTCGCTGTCGGTGGAACATTGGGGTAGGGCCAAAGAGCCAAGATAAGTTCGACCGTCGTAGAAATTGTATTCAGGACAACCCATATATGGGAGGAGAATGGAGAAAGGAAAACGCTCTAGCCACATGTCATGATTTGCGATGGAGTACGGGCAGAAAAGAGAACCTGTCAAGTACTGATTTGAAACAGGAGAGAACAACGAGGGAGCCGTAGGCGATAGCCAAGGGCCACAACGACAGCATCCATAATGAACGTAAGGGACCGCCGGTAGCGAGCCCAGCCGCCGGTGACACGGCGTGGCTGAGCCCCACTCGAATCTGCCCAGGTACATGAGATCTTTGCTCGCCGAGGGATTTCAGCAACAGAAGCAACCAGGACGAGCAGCGAGCAGAAAGCCAAATCTCGTTCACAAGATATGGACCATTGCAAGAGCAGGATAAGAGCAGGATAACCACGACTGCGATGCAATGGATGTATGACTGCACACAATTCACTGGAAGGGAGTTAGGATTCGGACCGTCCAAGCGCAAGTTGATGACTGGCGTCTTTCGGAGAGAATCATGAATGGTCTAGCGCGAAGGGCATGCCACTCCGTGACTGATCAGACACTGTGCAGCTACGAGCGAAGGGTACCTGTTGCCTCTGACCAGGCGTCAGATCCAGATCGACCCCAGCTTGTGATCCCCAAATCACACGCGCAGGACCGGCGGCCTAGGAGCCTAGGTGATGATATGTCGAGGCATTCAAAGTTCAAAATCAGATCGAGAGGGGGACGGGATTGGGTCCTGGATGCAGAATGATATCAACACTGACGACCCTTGCTCATACGAATGAAGTTAGACTGGTCCTTGATCAGAGCATCCTGCACACAGAGATTGGCCGAGTTGGTCGGTCCCAAAACTGAAAGAGTAGGAGACTAGCAGCAAGCAGCCTTTCAGAGACTGCGGGCCGGGATATCAGTGACGCCTGGACGTCTCTTCAGCAAGGGACGTCGGATGAAATAAAAGACTCCCCTGCGGAGGCAGCTCAGTCGCGAACACAGCAAAGTCGGATGTCACGGGTCACCACGAACTAGCACTTCGACGTTCGCATGTGCAGTTTCATGAAGACTCCGAGGTGTGTCGATTCCTGTCAGAATGATTGTCCCGATCGATCGATGCTAGCAGTGTCCCAAGTGCGGGACTCAGGTGAGGCTGGTGATTGAGACAACAGGCAAGGTGAAAATTTTGCGAGGGGATTGAGCAAGTGTAGCGTTGGAGATGGGGAAGCGCGTGCGGGGCAGAGATGGTGGGGCGATCAATGAAAACGCACGTGGCCACCAAACTTCAGCGAGTGCCGAGCATGGCCTGACCTTACCCCGTTGCTCACCGCCATTCTCGACCCTCAGCTCTTCTCTGCCCCGTCTCCCACCAACTGTACAGTCGTCCACTATCTTTTATCTATAACAATTATTGAACATATCTGCTTCTTGCATCGGCTTTTCTCAATCACCACCGGGCGCCATGTCGGGCTCTTATCGCCTCCAGAGTTCTCGTCGGCCACCACCGTCCCCCCTTCATTTCGACAAACCCTCCTGGACTTCACAGTCTGTGCTAAATGCGCAAGGCTCACAAACTCTCCTTTATGACCTTCCTTCTACCACCTCAGTGTCACCCCCGACGAGTCCGCAGTCAAAGAGCCGCCTCATCTCACCAACCTCACCCACCTTCGCGGGACGCTCAAGACCTGGGCGCCATGCGGGACCCACCCCGCCATCCAGCGCTCGAAATAGGTCTGCAACACCGTCAGGAGTCGCTCCCAATGAACTCGAGACTTTTGCAGTTCATTGCCGCGCATGGTATGTTGCATTCACGTACCTCAATGCCACGATGTGCTCATATGTCCGCGTCTTCTTTCGCAGGTACTTCAACCAGGACGAAGAATCTGGTCGTCTGATGACGCAGACTATGAGCACCCTACCTTCGTCGCAAAGGGCGCCTTTTGCTCGCTTACAGGCGTCGATACGCGCCGACTATCATCGTTCCGTGAATATCAGGAGGAATGCGGAATTTCAAGCTCATATCACTGCGATGCAGCCTGGTGGCTCTCTCAATGCTCATTCAAGAGCAGATCCTCACGGCGCGCTGGCGAGGAAAGGTAGGCGATCGATGTTTGAGCTCCACCGGTCTCTCATCACGATTCTTCCTCAGAACGTTATGAGCGCATGGAACGTTTCTTACTGAGTTGGTGTACAATGGGCATGCCCGGAACACAACCATTTTTTGAGGCGTGAGTTCCTTGATGAGCTGGCGCTCGTGGCTGCTGAGATCGCGGAATGCAGGTTGTGGGCTGTTTTCCGACTCCAAGTGATACCGGAAAGCCTTGGTGGCGCAGGCGGTTATCGGATCGAATGGGAATTCGACGATGCTGTTTTCAAGGAGGCAGCGTACGTCGGAGTGCAAGTCTGTGTCCGTGACAGAATTCTAATGTGTTGACAGCGGCAGAGAGTTTATGTTCGAGGCAATTGATGTCCTCAAGGGAGTCAGTATAATAGTGTCATGCTATATCTGACCCGTCACTTATCCCTTGCATTTTCCAGGTCCTTGCCTTCGAAGAGATCTCTTCTTCCAAGAGGTCTTCAACCAGCCATGACCTGTATCCGGAATCGTCACCAATACACGCTCGCTCTCAATCCCAACCACTTCCTTCTGATCAGAAATCTCAAAGGATCACCTCAACCGTCCAACCAAAGCGTGCCAGGGCGCCCAGTGATCCTTTTTTAGATACACCTGCGCTTTCGCGTTCCATTGCATCTGCTTCCTCGCAGTCTTCTGGAAACACGGCTGCTTTACTCGGTGATGGCATCGAAGAGCCTGCAAGTCTTATTTCAGAAGATCACGTAACTTCAACACGAGCTGATACTTTTGACGAGGGTGACGAAGAGTATATGCGAATATGGACATCGCCAGATCTACCCAATCCCGAGCTTCTAGAGCTCCTTAAGCTCTTCCCCTCGTTTGTGTCGAGGCGTCCTTTGCCGCGCTTTCCGCGATCCAATCCTCCTCATCCAGACATTGAGGAAGGTGAAGAGGAAGGAGGGGAGGAGAAGCGGATACATTTTGGAACAGGGTCCATGTGGGTTAGCTCCAAACCGCGCAGCGACGGATGGAAAGGAGGCTGGTGGACTCGATTCGTTATGTGGTGGAGAAGGACGTTCTGCTAGACAGCGTCTACTTCAGCGCTTGTGCACAAATGTTTGTATTCATCTACATATCGTCGGCTGGAGTTGGTTACTTCGGCCTCTCAAGACAGACTTTGGGGCGCCTCGCTGGCGAAGCACCAACACGCTCCATTTCGGACTTCCCATCGCACCTTTTCGGCTACGCGTCCTGTTCTGATCGATGTCGATGTGTGGTCGCGCATTTCAGATCTTTTGCATGTGTGGATATGGTCGACTGGGGCATGAAGACGCTCAAAGGGCACGCTGTCTGCCGGCCGAAAGTCATTATGTCAATGCCTCAATGGCTGTTGCGGCGCAAAATCATTCTTGAGTTTCATTGATACCTTTCCATGGCTGCGCGTTGTTGATTCTTGTCACCTGTCGTGTCAATCGAACCACAATGACCAGGTGAGTTGCCTTTTTGTCAACCGTCTCGGTCAACGTTGAAATATTGACGAGTCTATAATAAGACCGATTGCGTCCGACGGAGGGCCGTTTGCCCGCGTAGTGGCTGATGTTCGCAAAGGAAGCATTCGCAGGATGCCAAGCCAAGAATCCGTGCCGACTCCTTTCCATGGAGCCATGGATTTCTGTGGTTGCGCCCCTCGTGGCAGTGACAGATTTTCCCAGCCCAACACTTACTTGACTACGTTCCTCGCGCTGTTTCAACGCGATTGAGTCAAATCTGCTGTAGCGGCCAATAGGCGCTGCATATGTTTGTTCTCGCTCTTTTTTCCTTCCCCGCGACGGTCCGTCCTCACGCACCATTGTAGGTCCTGGTATGCCAAAGACGTCCGTCCTTGCAGTGGATCAGTGGCACAGTCGTAGTCGCCTTGACGGATGGTGGTGGGACCGTATCTACACGCCGCTCTCCGCACGTCAGAGTCCTCCACATTGCTACGTCGTCCAACCCCACAACACGAAATTATGTTTTCCCAAGCGCCGAGTTCCCAGTGGCAGCTGCGGATGTTAGGAGCGCCGCTCAGCCCCTCCGCCCCGAATACCGCTGAGTCGAGTGATCCACGGCCATATGCACTTAAAAAAACCCGACGCCCCGGATCTAATGTTACAGCTCTTCGACATCCATTTTCGGGTTACGGTTAGGCTTCTACAGGGGCATATTATCCCATGGATCGAGAAGAAGAGAGCATCTTCCCAGTTCCCCAGGAGCCTCCGCCGCCGTCGCGCGAAGAGATCGGCGCAACGTTGCCACGGTCGGCTCACGGGTAGTGGCTCTCTTTTTCCGCCCATCCTCCCGAAACTACAAAAGCCACGAGCCGCAGATCAACACATGTCGAGGTTGATCTGCTGTCCCTTCTGGTGCTCGAAATGATCCTCCATTGGCTCTAGCGACGACACTTGAGCGACGACTTCTCATTTTCCCTGGCGCCTCTATATCATTTCCCAGGAATTTGGCTGGTCCTGGAAAACGGATGCCCCAGAAGGACGGTGGTCCCTTCGCACGGCTGAAAACAACCTGGCTCCAGAGCTGATTCGTCCTACCTACCTGTGTCCATGCTGTGAAATCCGATATGTGGCGAGGCAGAGCACCAGGCACTATGTCACGTTGCCCCCGTGGCCTCACATGTGCTATCGCGTGCAGGGAGCTCTTTGCGCGTCTCCCGCGCATTGCTGGAGCATGTCCACAGATAAGAAATCATCTAGTGTCTGTTGCACTGGATTTCGTCACCCCAGCCGTGAGCCGATCGATAGGGTTTTTCTCCTTTACCATGGTTTTGCACACGCCAAGCGGCTTTCTGCACGAAGAGACACTCAGAAGCGCGCCTATTCGCCGATTTTGAACCAGCAGACATAACAGCTGATAAGATTTCCGACTGATCGCTTTTTTCTGACTGGACCCTATCGCATGTCACCTCTGACGAATCTGGAGATGTCAAGACAGTAGCGAGACACCGCTGAACACACAGCATGATTCATCCTGCAGAGCTGTCATGGATCGGTGTGTTAAATTTCTCCGGACGAGTTGATGTTGATATCAAGTCGCATTACAAGGTAAGGCATATATGTGCTATGCGGTCCTAGTTCCTGACAGGTTCGCGCGAGCGGCGTAGAGTACATGAAACAAGACAAGAGTTGAGCGGAACAAAATTATCGCCCTTTGAATTTCGATGCATTGAGGGATTTCTGAAGCGCCCCGTTCTCTTCTTGCAGTCTTCTCAGAACCCAGTCAGTTCCTCTATGTTGGGTGTATGAATCGACAAAACCCACGAACCTTCCAACTTCCTGTTCCAAGTCTTGTATGCGTTTCGCTTTGGCAGTGTTGCTTCTCTCGGCCGCGACTACTTTCCTTTCGAGCTTTTGCACATAACCGGGTATGTCACTTAAACTGGAGATCACTGAGGATATTGTGTCCGCCGAAAGGCTTGTAGGACGCTGCAAGGAAGTAGAAGCAAGGACATATGGGTTTGAAGACGACGAGCTGTTCGTAAACTGGCTTCGCGAAACGGAATCATCGAAAGGATCCTCCTTTGCATCTCGCGTTCAGCAGTAAATAAAATGGATTTCTTATGTATCCTACCGGATCACGACCACGCCATCGCGGCGTCGCGTGAGTCGGCTCCGCATTCTGCTCTCTTGAATGTACGTTGCCGACGTTGATGCCAGGTTCGTTCGAGAGGCATCCGATTTCAAGAGAACTATCAGGTGGGGTCACGAGCGCCCACAACGCCGCGTCTTCTTCTCCGTCAGAACCCTCGTGATGGGCACTGTCGAGAGGTTGGATGCTCATAGATGCCCTGTCTGGTGATTGGCTGCGTGACGTCGACGCAGAGTATCCACTCGGCCGACGACCAGGGCCGGGACTGTTATCCGCCGGCTGCGAGATTTTCGACGGATTACTTGGCGATAGAGCCTCTCTGATATCACCCAGACGCTTTTGAGATCGCCGAGAGGTAGTCGAAGCCTGTCCAGGAGTGCTCGCAGGAGGAGAAGTAGTGGTTTCCCGAAGCGCTTCCTGGATGATCTTCATGCGCTTCTGGGACGGTGTCAATTCGGGGGAACTGAGACTCGGTTCAAAACCCCTCTTCCGCGGGGTCGTCGGCGGGGAATGATGTGCATTCGGACTGAGATTCGATTCAAACGCAGGAGAAGAAGATGGCGTCGCAGGAGAACTGGCTGACACTCTCAAGCGGCTGAACATCGGATCATCTGCCCAGTCTACAAAATGACCAGTTGGACACGGTGGGCTACGAGGTGACAGAATCCATACACCAGAATGCGCACCGGTCTGGATCACTCATGCCTTTCGGGCAACAGTAGTATTGTCTGTTCATCGATGAAAGCTTGTTTGTCAGTCGCACGGACAACATTGAGTAGTAGGGTCTGTACACTAGCTAACCTTCCAGGATTCCTCTCAGTTTGGCTAGTCTTGAGAGCGGCGACTAATCCATGAGTGTAACATCGAACGACGCCCTCTTTATCGATCGGTGTGATTGAGTGGGTGCGGGACATGATGTGAAAATGGTATCGTAGCCTTTGAGAGGAAGCTCAGTGTGACGGCCTGCTAAGCCTCTGCGTTAGCTGCTTGAACTGCCTCGGCATGTCAAGCAAACGTACATACGGCCATATATACACTTTCCTCCAGGTCTGAGTCTTCTCGTCTCCTCACTTCGCGTGCGGTGTTCAAATCATACTCTTGGATCTCAGCTGGGCTGGAGGCTCTTGCCATGGTACGGCGTGACCATCATTTTTAGATAGCTACTTATGCGGACGAGGAGGATGATTTAATAATGTCCTAAGACTCAGAGTGCCCAACCCGCTTTATGATGCGTTTCTGCTCGCCCGCTCGGACGCGGCCCTTCGCTCCAATTCACCCGTCAGGATTCTCATGCATCTTGGACAAATCCACACAGACGGAGGCGAGTCTCGGTCAAGAAAGCCTTACAATGATCACGTTACTGATCGAATGTTCCGCAACAACGACAAGCCTTACACCTGCGTCTGCGGACGACCTACAGATTGGCGTCAAAATGACATCGGAGACAACAGCCTCGATATCAGTCGAGGTGAAGTACTTGACACCTTCTGATCCATCCCTGCCAGCACTCGCGTTGCAGGTGACGCGGCTTGTTGATTCATACATGCTATGGATTGGGACTACGGAAGTCCCGCTCAATGACGTTGACAAGGCGGCGACGCAAAGTAGCCTGTGCAAGGACTGGGCCTGCGCTATGCCTCCCAGAGTGGTAAGTGCATTGTGATCAATCCGCAGAAGAGAAACTGAGGCCTCTTGAAGGCTGGGGGAGCGATACCCGCTACCTCCTTATTTCGATCGGCAGAGTCGGACGTCGCGTTATCGATGGCCCAACGCTTAGGTAAGACTTGTCATGGAGGTGATGAGGCCGCGTGCTTTCGTTGAAGGAATCCACAGCAAAACGATTTGGGAAGCAGGTATTTCTGTCAGTCGATGTGCCATCGACATTCTTGAACATTGGGCAAGGCCCCAAATTGCTGCTTGACGCGGAGAAGGGAATAGTTACGACACTGCTGGAGATAGAGCAGCCTTCGGGAGGGGCAAAGTAGGATAGCGATTAGGCACGTTGAGATGTAGAAGGGGCAAAAGGGGCAGGAATGGCTGAAACCGTTCATTGCCGGGTTGAGAGAATCGATTACATACAAACCCTGAGCCCGTTGCGGTGCAACACGACACCATTATTGCCACAACTGCGGTCTGCTTCAGCCTCGACCATCTTCCGAATCGCCCTGGAGAGCACAGAGAGCTGCTCGTCGTGACTGGGAGGCAAGCAGCATCTGCTGTACATCGCTCGTTGAGTCTTGACTGCTGGATATGTCGGAAGCTGAACTGTACATGCCTGACACAAACCAAAGCTTTGATCTGCCCCGTTGGCAGACTCACGTCGAGCCGTTGTCTTCGTCGGCCCAGGCTGCACATGCTGCGCAGGCCTCGTATCTTTATCCTGGACCCCCACCCCCGCCGCCCCAGTCCTTGTCTGCAGCATCACCCCAGCGCCAACAGCCAATTCAACAGACTCCAACTGGTCCCACCAGGCATCGAATCTCCCAGCTCATTGATGATCAGCAACCAACGATAACCTCCCCTTATTTATCAACGGGCCATAATCAGTTGGCTCGCAGCGCGTCGTTGGGCGGTAGCGCTACCGGCAACACACCTTCGTCAAGGGCACGCCGTCATCACCAGCCAGAGGATTTGGAGGGCGCATTCAACATCGATTCTCAATCTAGGCCCTCCAACAGCCAGCTTGCGCAGAACTCGTTCTATCCCTCCAGCGCAGCATATCAACAACAATCACTGACAGGTCCCGGCTCACTTGTCGGTTCCACCGCGTCCCCAGCAGACTCCTACACTGATATGTACTACAATGGCTCAGCAACACAGTCAGCGAAGAGGCCGCAGCAAGGTCTTGAACCGAGCTCTTCCGCCCACGCAAGTCGTTCCCCCCTTCGTGGACCGAATTCTTCGAATTCAGCTGCCATGATGGATTCGTATTCGCAGCAGTCCCAATACTCGCCAACCACGACATCCTATCCCTACGGGCCACCCCAAGACCAACGTCCTCATCCCGCCACGTATCACTCACACAGTCGCAATCACTCCCAAGTCAAATCGGAATCGATGACCCCTCCCATCAACTCACCATACACGCCACAGACAGCAACTCTGAATTCTGCTGCGCCGTATTCATCATCCTATTCCATGGACACATCAAGTCCCAACCCGCCTACTCAACTCCAGACGCATCTTTCTGCTCATGTACCCAACAGGCAAAACTCGACGTCGAACCCACCCACCCCCTTGTCATATATGCACTCTCAAAGCCCCGCAGCTCAATACTATCCGCAAGACCAAGCAATGGTGGTCGACCCTCCGCCTCAGAGACGGCGCGCATCTGGATTCCGACGTGTGCGCGCTGCTCACGATCTACAACCGCGGCTTGACATACCACCCATGGGGAGAAGGATGGGCAGCGATGGTGTATACTTATCCGTATGTAAAATTTTTAGTCATAGTCTACCTAAACTAACCTCGTCTCATTTCAGCCCCTACGACAACTTACAACCAACATCGTGGAGACCTACCACATATGCAATCCTCAATTTAGATATGAATCAGCTCACAACCCGCGACGGGTATTGACGAAGCCAAGCAAGCCTGCACACAACGACGGGTACGATAACGAGGATTATGACTACATCTTGTATGTCAACGATTGGCTGGGTACAGAGGAGGGTCACAAGTGCGTGTACATGGCCGTGGTCAGATTTTTATTTGCTAACTTCACATCACAGGTACCTCATTCTCGATATCCTTGGGCAAGGTACCTTTGGTCAAGTGGTGAAATGCCAAAACATGAAGACACATGAGATTGTGGCGGTGAAGGTTGTAAAGAACAAGCCTGCGTACTTCAACCAAAGCATGATGGAAGTCACCATCCTAGAGATGGTAAGTGATCCTTTCGTCGGCGTCGGACAGTGTCCTAATGTGCATTTTACAGCTGAACAAAACCTGTGATCCAAATGACGAACACCATATCCTCCGTCTGCGGGACTCTTTCATCCATCGAAGTCATCTATGCCTCGTCTTCGAATTGCTGTCGTCGAATCTTTACGAGCTCATCAAACAAAACCAGTTCCAAGGCTTAAGCACACAGCTGGTCAAGGTGTTCATGGCGCAGCTGTTGGACGCCATGACTGTTCTGAAGGAGGCTCGACTGATACACTGTGATCTCAAACCGGAAAACATCTTACTAAAATCGTACGTACAGTTACCGATTCTGTTCTGACACACTCATTCCCATGACGCGTCCAGGCTCCAATCTCCACAGATCAAGGTTATCGATTTTGGTTCGGCATGTCATGAGCGGCAAACAGTGTACACCTACATCCAGTCGCGGTTCTACAGATCGCCAGAAGTTTTGTTAGGCATGTCCTACACTGCTTCCATCGATATGTGGTCCCTAGGTTGTATCGCGGTGGAGCTCTTCCTCGGACTGCCCCTTTTCCCCGGTACGAGTGAATACAATCAATTGACCCGTATCATTGACATGCTCGGGTATGTATCTCTGCTTTTCACCAACCACGGTGCACGTTCACCGCTGGTGACGCTCAGATAACTAAAGAAAGCTTTTCTTCAGGATGCCGCCACTGAGCATGTTGAACACGGGCAAACAAACTAGCCAGTTCTTCGATTCTTACGAAGTCTGGAATCCCCAAACCAATCAAAACGAGAAAAGGTATCGGCTGAAGAGCATCGAGCAATACTCTCGGGAACACAATACAAACGAACAGCCTGGCAAACAGTACTTCAAGGCCACGTCATTGCCCGAGATTATCAATACAGCCCCAATGCCTACTTCTAAAT
This sequence comes from Lyophyllum shimeji, assembly GCA_026008595.1. Classification (NCBI taxonomy): domain Eukaryota; kingdom Fungi; phylum Basidiomycota; class Agaricomycetes; order Agaricales; family Lyophyllaceae; genus Lyophyllum; species Lyophyllum shimeji. The sequence goes on from BRPK01000004.1 coordinate 1,512,524, forward strand.
CTTCGAGGACGAGTCATGAGGTGGAAAAAGGTTTGCACGATAGCTACTCTCAGTTCTCGCCCTCTGATCACTGTCACGTTAGAGCTTAACAATCGGGCATCGTTCATCGACTTCTGCCAGGGACTGTTGAACTTGAATCCTGTGACCCGATGGACGCCACAGCAAGCAAGACTTCATCCTTTTATCACTGGAGAGAAGTTCACAAAACCGTTTGTGGTCAGTCTTCTGCTTTACTGTCCTCCCACCCCAGATCTGACATAATATCGTTTGAATAGCCTGACGGCCTGAACACCGCTCAGCCTTCGGGGACGTCAACATCGACAACGACGGACCCCAAGCGGCCATATGGAGGATTAGTGCCATCCCAACCCAAGGGAACAAGAGCCTATCAAGACGCGGCGACATACAACCAGCACCTGAATCAACACCAGGCATATACGGCTCATCAGGCTGCGTCACAGAATGCTCCCACGTACCGGAATCCGTACATCGCCCCTCCACAACAACAGCAGCCTCAGCAGCAGCATCACCAACAACATCAGCAGCAATTAGCCCCGTCATCATATTCTGGTGTGCCAGACGGGGGCAACGCTTACCAGCAGCATCAAAACGCCCAATATGCGCCCAACCAAGGCCCACCGGGACAGCATCGTCTTGTACATCAGACGTCAACAGGCCAACTAGGCACCCCGTACGCGGGCCAACTGCAAGGTCTACCGCCGAGCTCTCAGGTTCACTTAAATCCCAACGTGCCGTCCAACGCATATAGTCATAATGCGCGTGCTCGCGCAAACACTATCAACCAAACGAAGGAGATTCCGCCGGCACTTGCGCGGCTGCAGCGCATGGACAACATCCCGCGGGACGCGCTGACACCCGTCCTCAACCGCGACGATGCGATGCAGGAGTGGGAGCGAAGGCAGGCAGGCAAGCCTGCCGCCCCGCCGCAGTCGTATCCGCAGATCGAATATCTGCAGCAGCAGGCTGAGTTGGCTGCGGCCTCGGGATCGCTCAGCTGGAACACGCCGGGCGGCAGCGGTGGTGTCCCCGTCAATAGTGCGCGGTATCCACCGCCGCCTTCGAAGCTGGCGCACTCGTACCACCCACAGACGATCATGGTGGACGATGATAACGGGCGGCGCGAGGTGGTGATGTCGAATGTGCGGTCGGCGGCGAGGGGTGATGGCTCGACGGCCGGTGGGAGCGGTGGCGGCAACAGTGGTATGTTTGGGGCGTCGGGATCAGGGGTGATATCGAACCCGCCGCAGGCGTATGCGAGCAACGCGACGACTAGCGGAAATCGCTATGCGACGACCTATCCTCAGGCGCAGCAACAGCACCAGGCTCCGCCAGCACCACAACAGCAACAGCAAGCGCAGGGCGGCAGCGGGGTGTCAGTGCCTTTTGATACGCTGGATCGGCGGTCGGACATGAGCAATATGTATGTGCCCATGCAGCCTGATCAGTACCAGCCGTACTCGACGTCAGGGGCGTCCGCGCGGCACGTCGCAGTCCCACCACAGGCTGTTCCTCCGTCATTCTATGGTGCCGGGGTGGTGTCGACAGGCCCGCTGCAAAGCACTCAGCAGCAACAGCAACAGCGCAATCCATTTTCTGTGCCCGAGGGTCTACAGCCCATGAGCAGTGCAAAACACCCGCGGACCGGCGGCGGTGGCTCAGGTGGTGGCTCGATGGACCCGTGGCCAAGATAACGAGCAGGAAGGAGTCCGCCTGCCCAAATGTGTCCTCGTTGCGTTGCTTTCCTTTCTTCCCATCTGCGTTTGTTGTTTTTGCTTCATGTTGTGTTTCTTCTTTGTTGCGTCGAACTCGCCTCAACAAGTTTCGATCCGCATGTCATATCTACTCCGCAAGTAGGCTTAGCGATTTCATCTTCATCCTCACCTCGACCCGCCCCTCTCACCACCTACATACTGCCCTACCCCATATGCGGTTTTGAAAATCAATGTGTGAGCCAGCCTCATGTGTTGTATATATCTCTCTCGTATTTTTTTTCCCTCTCGCACGAGATTTCGATTCGTTATGGGCATTTTCCTTCTGCATTCCGCAAGGAGTGTGTCTAAAATTCTAGTGAGAGTGAGGGTGTATCTGTTGCCTCCGTGATAAAGTCAGTGAGTATTTCTACAGTTGATCCGTTATTCCGTTCCATTAAATCGAGAGTGTGTTGTATATCTCCTCGGCCTCCCATGCGCCAGCCCAGTAGCGTATTTGGGCTTTGAGTCCCAGCCTCTGGCCGTCTTCGTTGATGCGCTTCTCCAGGCCGCGGTAGCTGCGGCAGCACACAATGTCTTGACTGCACAGACCAATTGGACAAACAGACGGGATTGATCGCAGGAAAATTGACTCACCTTCGTAAACGGAGAATGGGGCAAAAGTCGTTTGAGCCGTCGCCGGTGTATACGATGCGGTCGAACGGACCGTGCTGGGCAAGGAATGCCTCCAGCTCCTCGCCTGGAGAAGAAGGTGTTCACAAGCGCTCGTCAAGAGGTATCGGGGGTTACACACCCTTGCACATGTTGGGGCTACAGCCGACCTTGCAGTTGTGTTGAGGGCCATTGGGGTCTACCTTGCGACGGAGCTTGAGTAGCCCGGATTCGTCCCACTCGGCGGGGTTCGTGGTGATCTGGTCAAACAGGTTCTCGAGTCCCTTGGACTGGTGTGCGGGGGTGAGGACGCGATCACGGGAAGTTGGATGATGTGGCGTACCTTGAGTATGGTATTGATGAAGACCGAGTTGGCGTTGGAGAGGCAGAAGAAGGTGGTCTTGCCTTCAGCCTTGAGTTTGGAGACGCCGCGGGCCATGGCGGGGTGCTGATATGCAGAATAAGAATATGCAGGTGTGATAGGGAAGTGGAGTGTACGAAGGGCATGTTAATGAGCGTATTTTCTATCTGCTCCCTGGTGATGCCCCGCGCATGGATCTTCTGGAGGGATTGCGCGCTGGGAAGATCGATGAGGAAGGAGCGGCAAGAAAAAGACGCGCGGCTGACACTAGATCGGTCCACTGGACTTCGAGCTTCGCGGTCTTCATGTAGCGGCGAAGATCAGGCGCGAGGACCTCGAAAATGTACCTGTCCGTGTCCTGATCGGCGAGCGACCTGCGGATGCGAAGATCAGTGCGATCGTCGGCAGTGTGTGAGAGAGACGTACCAGTCAAAGTCAAAGACGAAGAGCTGGCGCTGGACGGGAGTCATGGCGGGGACGGGGAGGGGATGGGGACAGTCTATGAGATTAAATAGCGGAGAAGACTTGATCTCGGAGTGGTTAGTGGCTTAGGTAAGCCATGCCTACTTCGGTCTGTACGGCTAGGGCGTCGTACAAGAAAATCGCTGGCTCGCTTGAGTTGACCGACAGCCACCTCCAATGGACCCAGGATGGCAAGAAGGCGCCCTCTGTCAGAGTGCCCTACTCCGAGGCTGCCTGTGCGTGCTCCAGTTGAACCAGTTCGCTTGCCCCACTCACCCGCCACAGCGCTCTTTTGTAGCAAGGAGGGCGCCGCCCAGGTCCGTCTCAAGCTCGGCCTTTTGAACGACGAGACCGGCCATAACTTCACCTTCATCTCCCCGCCGCCCGTCGCGTACACCGAGCGCGAACGCTTCAAAAAGGAGCTCACCACTATCATCAGTCGGAACCGAGCCAGTCAGGATGTCAAGCCCCCCGTCGCAGCGGTCACACCAGCCTTCGTTTCCACCCCGTCTACGCCTCTACCCGCCGTCGTTCCTCCGCCGCCGTCCGTCTCGCGCGCCGCCTCCGTCTCCAGCGACCGCCGCTCTACCCCAGTCATTCCCGGCAACGATCCTACTAGTGACTTTCGTCTCCGCAAGAAGGTGCTCATCGGCAACCCAGAACTCGGCCAGCTGCATCGCGACCTCGTCATGAGTGGTCAGATCACCGAGGCTGAGTTCTGGGACGGCCGCGAGGTGTGTTGTCTATTCGCGTCGTATCACTTTGCTTAACACCCGCTCTGCAGCATCTTCTCCTTGCCGAGGCCGCGGCCGAGAGCCAGAAAAGGGGGAAGCCAGGACAGCTCGTCGATCCCCGCCCCGAGACCGTCGACGGAGGTGAAATCAAAATTCGGATCACGCCACAGCTTGTGCACGATATATTCGACGAGTACCCTGTCGTTGCGAGAGCATATAGCGAAAATGTGCCGAGCAAGGCACGACCTCCTTGAACTTCTATGTGGAACCACCACTAAGTCTATTCTAGCTGACGGAAGAAAGCTTCTGGAAGCGGTACTTCCAGTCTAAGCTCTTTCATGCACATCGCGCTTCTATCCGTTCCACCGCTGCTCAACACGTGGTGAAGGACGATCCCATTTTCGACCAATACTTGGAGAAGGAGGATGATGGTGCGTCTACCTCGTACAAGCAAAATTGGACCACGAATTAATGCGAGCTAGAATTGGAGCCGCGGCGCCAGCGGGACGAAGCGGTCGATCCGTTCGTCGACCTGGGCGCCACGCAGGCAGACCATGAAACGGTTGGGCTCATCTTCCGTGGTCAGTATCCAACGACTAAAAGCTTAGACAGGAAGGCAACGAAAAAGACATCACGATGCAAGCCGGGCGCCAGAAGGCCGCGCTGCCGCTCATCCGCAAATTTAACGAACACTCAGAAAGACTGCTCAGGTCTGCCTTGTAAGTATCGCACCGTCTTCTGATCCACACAGAGAAGGGGTGTAACCCCGACGCCACAGGGGGGAAGGTCCTCCGACGAAGCGACAGCGTCTAAACACTGCAGAGGTACGCGTCCGGACATGTCAAGAAAGTCGACAGCACTGAACGCAACTTGGCCTCGCATAGGACGCGTATGCACAGATCGAACTTGACGACCTGCGCAATCCCGAGGCGTCAACGGGCGTTATTTTGGATATGCAGGACCGTCAGCGGTATTTTGAAGGGAGGATGTTGAGTTCTGCCGTGGATGCAGCCGTAAAGGTCGGAGCCCCTCTCTGCATCTCCGCGTTTCGTGTTTTCCTTGCTGATGACAGGCGTGATTGACGCGTGACAGAATTTGGACATTCCAGCCGTTATTCTTGAGGCCAAAGGAAATGTCGAGGGGTGGGCGCGGAATTTGATGCAGGTCCGCCGTGCACCGTGCAGGTTCATTTTACCATATTGATCTCTGTCCTTTGTCTTGCAGCTAAAGCAGGAACGCAAGTCCGGAGATGCCGCCCTGAACGCCATGTCCGACAATGTCAAAGCACGGCTTGAAGTGCGGTCCAGAAAAAGTCCGTACCCCATTCTCCTACATTTCCCCGTCATTTGTCGCTCACTGTTCCCCGTCCTGTCGCCCCACCTACGCCCCGCATTAACCCCGCATCGACACCATCCCACGCATACAACAGATGAGATACCCGATGGACTTTTTCGTCAGATGACGACGTGCCAGACTGCTGCAAACGAGTTTTTACGCCAGTTCTGGTCCGCCGTCTATCCGCCCCCAATGGAGCTGCAGACTGTCATGGTGGCGACTCCGGCGCAGCGCGCCACCAAGGCTGCGAAGATGATTGGCTACCTGGCAAAGACACGTGAGAAGGTCGATGCGTTGGTGAAGGTCGCGGAGCAGCATGGGGTCGACAAGGGGAGCGTGGAGACGGTACGTTCATCGCTTCTGCATACGCACTGATGATTCGATTTCTTTTGTGTCCTCAGGCTTTTAGAGCGGTGTTAAACGCAGTCGATCGCGCAATTGCGTTCCACCAACGGAAAACGGCGACAACTCGTCCCTCACTAGAGAAGCAGTAGAAGAGGACAAAGACATGCATCCACAGCCAATGACATATCACAATCATCGCAACCAGCAATCATATATCCATCACATATCGTAGCTAGCTCATGCGCACACGAAAGTCCTGTATTGTATCGTAATAACTAGTCTAATATAATAACCATCATCTGTCCTGTCCTTCGCCTGAGCCTTTAAAATGGACTCGGCTGCTTCTGAAGCTGCGTCGGCGAAGTTGCAGCACATCCGTACGAACTATATAGAACAAGGACGTGCAGAGCCAGTGCGTAAATGATGAAGAACGTCCGGGCACGGCGGTTTCCTAGGATCGACCGCGTGAGGACCAAAACACCCCGCTCCACAGGATTTAGATTGTCATACGCCCGCGTAGCTTCCTGCGATGAAATCGGGTCAGCATTGTCCCCGTGGGACTACATGGGCGAGCTCACCCGGCCACGAAACGCCTCGAAGGGATTCATTGCCTCCTCGTATCGCGCATGATACTTGCTGAGGTCGTCGAACCGGCCGGACGATAGGGCAGGCAGCGGGTCAAGCTGCGACGTCGGCGGCCGCGAACCCGCCTCTTCCCGGTAGCTCTGCATGTACCGCACCTTCTCGTAGAGCTTGAGGTTGTCGGACTGTAGGCTCTTGATCTCGATGCGAAGCTCGGAGATGATTTGGAATTGTTTCCGCAGTTCCTGGTGCAAGTTAATAAGTTAGAGGCGCAATGACGAGGCACGATAGGAATGTGGACGCACATCCTCAAGTTCGGCGTTGCGTTGCCTGAACCGATCCCGCTGGCTCGTGACGATAGGCAAGATTGATGTATCTGCAGAGGACGTAAATGGTATGGCGCCTCGCGAAGCGGAATCCTACGAGTCTCATTAGTGGTGGGGCAGGTTTGATAGATATGCACGTTTACAGAAGGGCTTTTGCCGTTCAGCTCCAGACCTGCCAAAACATCGAGTCCCGAGTCGGAAGGGGTCGCGTCGCCGTTGGGCTTGTGCTTGTTCATCGACGCGAGATCGTTCTCGAGTTTCTCGTTCAGCGCCTTTTGCTTCTCGAGTTCAGAACTCATGTTCTTGAGTTGGTCTTGCGCTGTTTGCAAGGACTCTTCCAGTTCACCGTGGAGGATCTGAGATATTGTGAGCACCAAGGATGAGACAGAAACAGGTATGGACGAACTCGGAATTTGGTTAACTCCTCTAGGATTCGCTTGTTTTTGGTGGCCAGAAGGGCTTCAAGTGAATTACCCTTTTGGTCGTTGGCCTTCTCAGCATTAGGATTTGGAAGTTGAAGCTCCAGCCCGTCGATACTTCCGGCGTCGCCATCCGCGTCTTCGTCCAAGCCAGCGAACTCGACATACTGGACGAAGGGGATAAATTAGGACCTTGCTAGGACGTCAGATGCTTTATTTACCTTCATGATCTCCAGTTCACGCTTAATTTCGTCATAATCACTATACTGCTTCATCTTTTGCTTTAGTTGATCCACCTCAGCGACCTGCATCGATCGTCGGTATCCAGCGAAGAACTGAGCCTTTGTCACAAACCTTCTTCTGAATTTCTTTGGACAGCTCGTCAGTTTTCTTGGCCGCTGCGGCCTCGATCTCCGACGTGAGTGCTTTTTGAGCCTCCAGCGCGCGCGTCATACGCTCTGATCCGCCTTCAAGCTCGGATACCTGAGTCTCCAGAGACTTGACGCTAATAACACGATAGTGCTGAAAAGGTGCTCGGGATGCAACGAATATGACTTACCGATCAGACGCGTCGCTTCCGCTGCGCATAGCCTCGATCTCAGCGCGTAACATTTCCTGCAAATCATGCATAAGTAGGCTAGAACGGGAAGAGGTCGTATGTGCTTACGTTCCGCCGTTCCACCGTGGCGACACGACCATTCGCCCGCTCGAGGTCTGCCACAATCATATCGACCTCAGCGAGTTTGGAGACGACCTCCTGGTCTACCAGCATGATTCGTCAAATAAGCCAGATGACGATTCAGAAAGAACGCGCCTTGCCGTTGACTATGGTTCATGAGCTTAGCCTGGTTTGAGTCATTCGACGTGCGCAAGTCGCGTAGTTGATTCTTCGTAAGGGCTATTTGTCGTTGCAAGTCTTGCTCGCTGAACAGCAGGGGTTGGTTGCCAAGCGATATACCGCACACATGCCACACACCGTTCCGCGTAATTCCTAAGCCTCTCATCATATGTTGCGTTGAGTTCGTTCTCCTTCTGTGCGACCTTTTCCTGAATCATTTCCTCCATCTAGAGGCGCGCTATTTTGGTTTGGAAACGATTTATGTCGTATGGACTGCTTACCTTCTGTTCTAGTTGCTCGACCCTAGCATCGGATTTCTTCTTGGCGTTCTCGACGACAGAAAAGTCGCTGACACGTTTCCGAAGCTCCACGTTCTCTTCCCTCGTTCGACGTAGCTCGGCCTCCAGTTCCTGGGCTTCCGCGACCTTCACAGTTTGGTCCTGTGCACAGTATAGGTCATAGAGCATGAGCATAATGGGAGAGCAGCTTACAACTGCGGCTTCGAGAAGAGGATATGGGTCGGGTGCTTCGGCCAACGCTTTGTAGACGTTGAAGAAGGCATTCTCGGAGGCCTTACAGCGTTTCGTCAGGTTGTCGATCTCCGTTTGATATGCTTGATAGTCTCGTATAGCGGATTAACCATAGAAGTGCATTGAACATACCCTTGAGGAGTCCTTTAAATGCATTCGATTTCTCACTCTCCGGGAGCTTCTTGAATTCTACGATGGATGCGTAGGTGGACTCTGTGATCAATAGAGTTTCGAATCACCTTTGGTCTTGTCCGCAAGTGCCTTGCGACCGACGACACTCTCCTTCTGGTTGTCGACAAGTTCAATACCCTGGGTATCTAATGTCTTCTGTAGCTCGGAGAGATTGATTACTAGGGTGCATTCAGAATGCCGCCTCACAATGGATAGGTACCACTGACCTCTCCATGTCGCCAATGCACCAGAGAAGTTGTGCTCCGTTGAGCTCATGGCTGGATAATGGTGTAGTACTAGCTTTGGTACGCGTTTACCACATCGACACGTGCACGTGACAGTTGCCTTTTTTCCACTCGGACTACTCGTTCGTTCCGACGTTCGACCATGAATGTCTTACGGAACCCTTTGCGCCAGGCGCTACGGCGACCATACTCGACGGTCCATAGACCGTTTGTTCCCCCAGCGCAGTTGAACAACGTCCAGCCGAGAGGGAACGGGTCAAGGGCAGGGGGAGGTGGTGGGAAGCGTCGGCGACGAGGGCCGAGGGAGGACAACGACGAACCGACGCATTGGGAAACTCCATCGACCAAGGTCATGCCAGATTCACCCAGTTTTTACACTGGTCGCCCCGTCTACTATGACCAGGTGATATTACTACAGAACGCCATCGCGCAATCCCGAATGGCTCTCAAGACTCTCCAACTCCTGCCTCTTCCTGAATTCGCCCGCCAAAGTTTGCCCCCCCTGCGACCCGTCTGGAAAGGGCAGGACGAAATGACCACCGACTTTCAGAGCAAGATGACCACTTCGCGGTATCGTCGAGTCATTACACTGTTGAACGAACTCAACGGCTACCTGAATATTGCATCCGCTGCCAATTGCACAGACTTGGAGGCAGCCATTGGCCAAATTGTCGCCATGTTTGAGAGCGGCAAGAAGGCTGCGTCAGTCGCTCAGGGAAAGAGGAAGAAGGTGGAGCTGGACACCTACGGCCGGTCGTACACAGTCGGGAAACGGAAAACGAGCTCGGCGCGCGTGTGGATGATACCTGTGCACGCGAATCCCACGCGCATGAACGCGGGGACCCCGGGCGAATCTATAGAGGAGATATTCGGCTTACAGGAGCCCACACGCATGGGGATCACCACCTCGACTGTTCTCGTGAACAACATTCCTCTCGCGGAGTACTTCCCTATCCCAGCAGACCGGGAACGAATAATGCGTCCGCTCAAAGTCGCTGGTGTAGTCGGTGCTTATAACATCTTCGCCATCGTACGCGGCGGCGGCACGACGGGCCAGTCTGGTGCACTTGCGCACGGCATTGCTAAAGGCCTAGTGGCTCACGAACCCCTACTTGAAACGGTTTTGAAGAGAGGTGCGTTTCTTTTACTGTGCTTTGCCTCTCAAGCTCATGTGCGTTGTAGCTAAATTAACGAGGCGCGATCCTCGTATGGTGGAGCGGAAGAAGACTGGCCTTGCCAAGGCACGCAAGAGGGTGGGTATTCTTTTCTTTTACGACGTTCATCCACTCATCGTAAAGCTGGCGTGCAGTATACCTGGGTCAAGCGATAGTCAGTGGCAGGATGTCGGGATGTCCTCTAACGTATCAGTACTATATCGCATAATCTTTCCTGAAAATCCACCAAATTTCATGTTTTCGCGACATGAGCAAGACTAATAGAGATTCTAAGACAGTACATGAACAATTACGCATAACCAAAGTGGTAAGTACTGTACAATACGCCGAAGGAAAATATGACATGAGGTAATAATGTTAACAAACGCCGAGACGGTATTATTGGAAGTACAGAGTCAAAACATCAGATTGTGCAAATGCGAGGTTGCAAGCAGGGCATTTGCGTTGACGGGTGGCGATCCGGGCTTCCACGCACTCTCGACAGAAGGCTAGAGAACACGAATGCTGTGAATGAAGTAGGCGGACGTTGATCAAATTAAGCACTCACTATGCATGCATTTGGTGATGGCTACCTTCCGAAAGCGCTCTCGGCAGGTGGAACATTTAAGGAGGCTCTGCATAACAGGATAAGCAGTTGCTGACGTTGCTACACCTGGACTCGCACCATGAGTTCCGACATGTCGATATCGTCGGTCTGCATCGCCGGTGTTTGACGTTGCTTGATTTCCAGTTCTTTCCTCGTACGAATGAGGCCATCCTCGAGCTTCCGCAAGTCTACTGCTCTCAGAGCGTTCGCCTTCTCAAGGCCATTGAAAGCCTCTCGTATCTTGGGGTCTGTCAATCAGTGGATTCAAACTCATCAAGCCGCAATCAACTTACATTCGCTACTATTTTCTTCTCAGCATCTAAGCGGCATGACCACTGATTGGTTTCGTGAGCCAAGTGGTCTGCTCTGTCCTTGTAAACCTTGCAAACAGTCTTAGCCGCCGACAATTCCTTCTCAAATGTGCTCTGGACACAGCTATCAGCAAACTTTGTGTCTGTCAAGAAGAACAATTTCATCACCAGTTGGGCCGCAAGGTTCCTTTCGGTTTCCACTAATTTCTCGACGACTTTGTTTTGCTTGTCTAACTCTTTTCGAAGTTTTGAGTTCTCGAGTTCTACGGCATCCTTGTCACGCATCGCGGCGAAGAATTTGTTGTCCGATTTCGCTTTCTGAAGGCGCTTAAGTGGATGAACCGAGATCTGTAAGATTTTCACCTCACCTCGCTTGCGCTTTTCTTCAACTGACTTTCTAAGCCGCTGAGCCCGAACACTTTATCCTCGACCTGTCGGTCAAGAGACTCCCAGGCAGCTGACAGCTTGTCGAGCTCGGCATAAAGCGATGTCTCCGCCTAAGAAACAAGTTCAGCCATCGAGAGAATTACAGACTACACAAGACAGACCTGGGTGCGTTGTATTTCCGCCACCCTGAGCTTCTGGATTTCCTCCTCTTTGTGCCGCAATTGCTCCGCCAAAGTTGAAACATCTGGAGGAAGGGACGAAGGATCGCCATAGACCGCCTTGTACTTCTCCAGCTGGCTCTGTGCTTCGGCCAACTTCTCCAGCGCATTGGCTTCAGCCTTCATATGTTCCGCTACGTCCGGATGGTCGCCCTGATACTTAGATAAGGTTTCTTCCAGTGCAGCAACTCGTTCGTCGGCAGCGCTAGGAAGACAGTCGCATGAGTAGCCTATATCAGCGAGAAAGCCGTGGCCCTAGACACTCACGCCGCTCGATCTCTAAGTGATTGGTAATACGCAGCGTCCTCGGTGTTTCCGCTCATGAAAAACGTCATGAGCTCTTCGTCACCAGCATGAGCGGCGAGTTGAGCTTTACATCGACTGACTTCGGACTCCAGCGCGGCGATCCTCTCCTGCACGAACAGATAAGTGAAGATGAAGGCAATCAGCGGAAGAACTCACGGAACGAGAATCTGCCAGGGCTTTCAGCTCCCGCAGCGAGGCAACTTTAATGCTTTCCTGAGCCTTCCGTTCATTGAGTTCTGCACCTTGTTGTTCCCTTTGTTCCCTCAGGCGCGCATTCTCGGAGTCACGCTTGGCCAGCATGGCATTGAGTTCCTGGTTAGCTTGATTGGCTGCACCCTAGTGAACAAGTTAGCCGTTAATTCTGACTTCAGCGACGCAAGGACACACAATAACCGCATCTTCCCACTCTTTCCGCGATGCTCGAAGTTGATTGAGCTCTTCCAAGAGACGAGAAGCCTGTGCCTTGTTCTCTTCCGCAGTCGCTTGCATGAATCCCGCGTGATTCTGAAGCATTTTGAAGTGAGGATTTTCAGTGATTTTGTCGTGCGACATGAGCTTCAGCTGTGAACAGTATTGTCAATACAACAGGGTAAGAACCGCAGATATAAGTCGTACCTCGCTTTCCAAGAGCGCTTTCTGGTCTCTATTCGCAGCAACCTCTCGTTCGAGCTCGATGATCCTTGCCTCTCTGGTCATGAGTTGTTCCCTCAGAACATCTAGCTCAGTTGGATCACAGATGCCATTAGCATGTGCAGGCGAATGAGACCCCTACGGAGGTATTAGAAAGACAGATGATTAGGATGACCTGAACTCCCACCAATTAACCGAACCACTCACTTCAGGAGAGGACGGCTTTCGCTGCGACTCCTCTATCACCTCCTCCCGGGGCTCTTGCTTCCTCTCAACAGGTGAGGGTACGGCTAATACAGTCTTGCTTCTAAACCGGTCGAGGCGATTCTCGGCTGCAAGGAGAGCCTCATGGTATTCCTCTTTCTGCCGCTCGGAATCTTGGAGTTTGGCGCTTATCACATCGAGCTGTGACTGTAAAGCGATGCACTACGCGCGAGTCAGACAAGCAGATGCTCGAAACGTAAGTTACGCACCTCGGCGGTTGCTTTCTGGCACTCAGGAAACGTGCTTCCATTAGGCAAATGAATCTGCGTGTCCCCGCCTGCCTTAACCAGTTTCGTAACTAAGGTCTGAGTCGCATTCATATTTACTTCTAGCGTTTTTGCAAAGTCTGGCTTTTCGTTGTCTTGCATGCGCACGGTAAAATCAAACATTTCTGGAAACCTCCTTAAGATGCCGGTTGAGCCCAGGATATGACAACAGCTTACCATCTGCGACTTGGGGCAGATCCTCTGCCCTGACCAGGAGTCGTATTGTCTTCACAAGCTGATAGATAGATGAAGTGAGGACCGACATTGGAGACAGCTGCTTGGCATACGAACCTGGTTCCAACATGCGGCCATGGCAGCCAAACCTGCTTCACAAGTTTGCTTCCTTCTCTCGAGTTCCGCGATACGAGACTGGCTGCGCTCGTGCTCCCGAGAGTAGTGTCTCATCCTTCGGAAGATTGCCTCTTTGCGGTACAGCTTGGTGCCTTCATTCAGTTCTAACGTCGCAAGAACCAGTCAAGTCAGCGTACCTCAAGATTGTCACCTTCTGTTGGCTCGTCGTGCTCTCCAGCAAGGCCATTGACGAGAGGACTACCATTTGGCCCGGTCAGTACTCTCTTCTTTGCTGCAGCAGCCTCATCGTCTTCCGCAAACGGGCGCTTCCTAGACGCCATAAACTCGAAAGTAGAACGAAAATGACAAGTTGACGGCCGAAAGTTGAAGCTGAAGGGGAATCGTTTTGCAACTCCGCGGATGACCAATTTGTTTGTCGTGGCTGCGCATTCTGCGTGACTACCACAAGTCAAGCCCTTCTGCGAGCAGGTCTGTGCCTAATAGGTATGTGTACTGGCCCCCTCGATATCGACAGTGAATGAAAGTGCCAATTCCTGCACTCTTCACACTAGGGGAAGCCGAAGCTTCACCACCTCTGCCTCGCCCAGCTCCAAGATTTCACAGTCCGAAGTACTCCCGTTGCCAATCTGCGTCTCCACGCAGGCGAAGTCCATGGCCTGTTCCACGAATCGATTGATAACATACGATACACCTTGACGAGAAACTTACCTTGCCAAGCACGGTCATAGGTTGGTCTTTCGAATGAGACATTGTCAATACTTGAACCAAGTGCTCAAACGAGTCACTCACGCCAAATTGCAGTGTCGTAAACGACGCCTTGGGCGCCACTAGCGAGAAACGCCCTCACTGTCTGCAGATCTGGACGACCATCTCCACCATTTTGAGCCACAACGATGAGATAACTCAGGCCTGGATCTCTCAGCCCTTCTCTTGAGCCTTGTCCCATCGGAATGAAAGCCTGATTCGTGAAAGGGTGACGCTCGAGCACCTTCACTTCCAGGAATCCCCCGGCTCTAACATCTTGGTTGGGTTGGCATCGATAGACCGAGATACCAGCTGTCGCTCCCAATTCGTCGGGATAAGAAGCTTGGAGCAACGATAGCTTGTGGAATTTCATTGCAGACCCTGCATTGGCGGAAGTTATTTTCGTTCCCTTCGGAGCTGTTGTTGGGTCGCTGTACGCCTGTATGACTTTGCCGAAGGGCGCAAAGGCTTCTGGGGTTAGTGGCAGGACAGGAACGGCCCTTCGCATTGCTGCCGTAGGATTGGCGACTTCATTTACTGGGGTCGAAATTCCAGAAATCGGCAGTAGGGCAGCACCACTGTTACTGGTTGAAGTCACCTGCGATTGACGGCCCAAGACCCTGATCCTTTGTAAACCTCCGTCTGGGTATATCGTGAGCTTGATATGGGTATACACCTTCCCCTCCACATTCTCGAGTTGGAGATAATGCTGCCTATGTGGTCCAAGTTTGGTTCTAGATAGTATCAACGTCCAGTCTTGATCTTGACCCTTGTGAGTCCCCCAATTGATGCTCGTCTCGCTGTATAACCCGTGGATCTCGCAGCTTTCTGGAAAGTTCCCCTTGAAGTGCGCGGTGTCAACCTCGACACATTCGAGGAAGCCAGCCACGCCACTGGACAGTCCAATGAGACGTGTCTGCAAACGACTGTCGAGGCCAACCACTCACAGCTTAATGATGACCCAATCCTTATGGCCTTTGGTGCGACTGCGCTTGGTCTCCCAGCCGCCCCCCATATTCTTGCCTCTTCCTGGAAGAATCAAATTCGAGCCAACGCCAAAGTGCTGATCCGATGTGAACTCTACGCGTCCGCCAGCGAAAACATGGGCCAGATCGAAAAGCTCAGACACGTCCGCCGGGATGACAGGAGACACATGTCCGTAGACCCGGAAGCGAGCCTGGATGGCGAACGCGATATCAGATGCTGGTACTGATGAAAGCTGTTCAGACACACAATACCGCCGTCCGGATACATGGTTAGTTTGACGTAATTGACCGCAGAGGATTCCGCAACAGTGAAGAGATGTCGGGAGTTGGGACCCAGATCAATCTTTGGCAGAATTGCGCTCCACTGTTGCAAGTGAGCAACCGAACTTACTTATGCATGGTCGAGCACTCACTCTAGAGTCGTTGACCTGGGGCTCCTCTGTCGGCGATCCGTGCAAGGCCTCTACAGACACCTGTGGAGCCTCGTTGCCTGATCTCGTGACTCAGTACGACCGGAAATGCGGCGGAATGAAGACAGTACCGTTGAAATGGGACGTGTCGATATCAAAGCCGACGATTGTCCCGGTCGTGCCCAGTCTAATAATGCACCTACAACAAATGGGTGGCGTCGTTATTCGCGATAGGGAGGGACATGCATACCAGTCGTGTGCTGGGTTGTGTCGTCTGCTTTCCCAACCACTGTACAACGCGCCGTTGGGTCCGAATTGGCCCTTCAGACTCGGAGCAGGCTATGATATAGTCCATAAATCTGCGCCGGGAATCGTACTGACGAGACATACCTCTGGTAGAAGTAAATGGAAAGCCTCTGCAAAGAATTCATCCGAAACCGCAGCAATCTTCCCACCGATGACTTCACTGGAAAGCTCTGCGTATCGTCAGCCGTATCGCTTCAAGAATTTCGAGAGGCCCATCAGTTGTCGCAGAAAATGTTTCGGAGAATTTATCGAGGGGAATACGATGGTAAGCCATGGGCGATAAGGGAGGGGTGGATAAACACGAGTTATTTATGAAGCACCGTACCGATTCTCCACGTGCCCAACGGAGGTCAGACTTGGGTTACACTGAGCCTTCGATAGTACTGTAGGGTCTGCACCAAGAACGTGGCCATGGCCAGTTATGTGCGAGGATAATGATTTCTGGAAGGCTCTCCTTTGGAGATGACGTCTAAAGTTCCGTTGGAAGACTTCTTGACAGGGGCAATTGCGAAGAAGATCCGGCCGTGGACGCGTGAACCCTCAGGAGCGGAAGGTGGAGAAATCGTTTTCCACGCGAAAATCCAAGTGCAAGTTAACGAAAATGAGGTTTGCTCTGCCTCGTAACTTCGATGATACATGGACCACATTGATGTTGATCCTATTTCCCTCTCGCAGGACTAGAATTAATAATCAGGGGTTGAGTCGATTGCCTCGCTAGTGGCCGTCCTTGAGGCTGGCGACACTAGCAGGATGCATAAGCGCAAGAAGAGTACAGACGATGCAATAACTAGGCGCGTAGTTACACTATATAGCTAGTCGTCAAAATCCATTGTCTGAATCGTCAGTCGTCCCAAGGTAATGTGATAATTGAGATATCGACAGTTCGAGCCCTTCTTGCTTGAGCTGTTTGATTTTGTGAAGCTCCTCGTCCGTGACTGCGAGAGACCCAGGGCAAACAAGGTACACAGCTTTCAAAGGAACAGTTCCGCTCTCGCCACACTGTCTCCATCTCGACTCAACCATATCCAAAAGCGCCGTGGCATCAATGCCTGGCATGTACCCTCGAACCTCCAGGGTTTCGAGCGTAGGAAGGACGCATGGTGCATGTTCATGGACTTTGAGCGTATCCAGCACGCCGAGCGTAAAACACGGTACGGATACCCAATCCAATTCGTCCTGTACACTGAGCTCCATGAGGTTCTGGAGGGCGGGATGCCGGAAGAGATCACCGAAGCCGGGTCCCCAGGTCCACGGGGTGTGTATGCGTAAGACTCGCAGGCGGGCGCTCGATCGCCCTAAATGCCCCTTAAGCTCGGTATGCGGCCAGTAGTCTATCCCGTTACCCTTCCCATGAATGATTAGGGTGTCGAGCACGGGGAGGACAGTGGCATCCAGGAACATGGCGAGCGCTTCGGACTCGATGTCGAGCTTCAGGATACGGAGTGTCTCGTGAGTGAGGCGCTTGGCGGGCGGTTTCATGAAATATTGCGGCCCGTCGATACCGAACTCACAGTGCTCCAGGCTGTGGCACTCACTGAGGACAGTCAACGCCTCGAGCATTGACGGTACGAAGTCGACAGAGATGTATTTGATTTGATTCCATAAGATTTTGCAGGTCTCCGGATCGGTCCAGAAGTCTTCGGAAGGGAGGGATGACAGGACAAGTGTCGTGAGTCGAGGAACATGATCCTCGAATATCCTGAACAGGTCCTCGTCGGCAGTGACGGTATCTCTGTACGTCCGTATATAGAACTGTTCGAGGAGCGGCGCGCGCCCATTGACGGTCCCGAGCACCTTCCGCGGCTGCCGTCCGGCGAGGTCGAATTGAATACGTTGCCATCGATAGACGTGCTCCTTGACTAGATCGAGTACCTCCATGACCAGATGACGATTCGCATATGACTCATTCTTCTGGGACAGGGTGATGGATATGGGCGAAGAACCCGATCTTGAGAGCCATAAAGCAACCAATTCGAGCTTAGGAAACGCTGCGCCGCAGGCGACAACGACATCGAGTGAGCACCAAAGTTGCGGCATGGAAATTGCGAGCATCCTCCACGACCTGCAAACACGGCAGAGGAGTAATGGGGCCTTCATGGCTGTGCACTGGTTGATATCATTGACAGCATCGGTGTAGGCGGGCTGGACGTCAGGTAGGCAGAGTAAGAATATTTGTCCCCAAAGATCGAGAGGGAGTGATGATAGTGCAGAGTATGTTATGCCTTGGTCGCCCACACCCGTCTTTCCGCGGCAGTGACGTGCAACCGGTTTTTGGACATTTCTGTCGACCCAGGGGGCATCGTCCAACATCAGCGGCTCAGCCGACAGATTTCGTCGTGACGGACTATGTTTTCGGAAGTAGGCTCAGCCCACGCAGTAGACTTTTGCAAAATAAAATTATGGGAACTATGGCTCGTCAGCTCCGCCGCGGAGGTGGACAGGGGAACTAACTTACACTCTTAAGCAGAACGGGCAATAGGGGTCAGGATACGCAGAACAGGGCGGGAACAGCGTGTGCGGACGCGCGGGGACGCGTTGACATTGTCAATAAATAATCCACGTATGAGACAATGTCTCTCCGCTCAGAAATTTTCCGCCCATAGAGTACCGCGGTGAGACGCGACGCGGTTTCCTGAAATAGCATGACGTCGCGCGAATTATCCAGCAGAGTCTGTACAGTGTAAGTACACAATCGAGGTTGAACGATTCGGTGTGTGATGCTATCAGAAACCGTGATGGTACGTCCCTACGCAATAGTGATTGGTCATGTCATCGTAGGCCCATCGCAGGGATCGCATCAGCGGTCGGAGGATCGCCTGGATCGGTGTATTCCTATGCCGTCACAAGTGTGCGAGAACTGTCCGTTGTTTACCCCATGGATCTGGCCAGATCTCTGTATCACGCACGTGAGCGTGGACGCGCATGATGCGTTCAACATCTTGTGCTTGGTTGTGGCCGACCTCGAGCGCTACGACGGCACCGGGACGAATGAAATTCGTCTGACGGACGAGATGTGCGATGGCGTGGTAAAAATCGAGCCCGGTCGGGCCGCCAAAGAGAGCCTTCGGATCTTCGTAAGCAGTCACCGAGCGGGGTAACTTTAGGTACTCATGCCAAGGTATGTAAGGCGGATTACATGTGATGATGTCGTATGGCGGATCGATCGTCGCGTCCTCGGAGAACATAGGATCGAGGAAGTTCCCAAGGGTTGCAGTGAACGTATTGCGCGTATTGCGGGCACAGCTCCCTGGGGAGGACGGGGGTATGCCGCAAACAGCGGCGTTTTCCTTCGCTAAATCAAGGGCTTGAGGGGATATATCCACGCCATGTGTCCGAAGACTACCCTGGGGAAGGAGATGACATAGCAAGAGCGGTATGCAGCCAGAACCGGTGCCTAGGTCCAGCAGGGACTTCGGGGAGGTCGGGGAGGCTGAGGTGCGGTCTGCGAGCTTAATGACCCAGTGCTCAGTCTCAGGACGTGGAATAAGAACAGGCGGACGTGTGAGGAGATTGAGCGGACCGAAAGGCTGAGAACCTGGTTTGGAGCGGGCAGGTGAGGATTTGAACAACAAGGGTGAAGTAGGGTACCTGCCCAGAATGTATTGCAGCGGTTCTCCACGGGACCTGCGCGTGACCATTTCGGTGAGTTGGGCGGGGTGCCGGGCTTGCTGCTGCATCCATTTTAGCTCAAGCCTCGCCTGTGTGGGGCCAAGGCTAGTTGCGAGGATGGAGAGCAGTTTAGACGCCATGCCGAGTCAGCATGCTGCGACGCTGCACAGATGAGCAGGAATCCGCGACCGTCGCTGTCTTGCCGGCGGTGATGGCCGACATCCAAATGTGGCAACCTGGACGGGTAAACCAAACCAATAAAAATCAAAGATTAAATCAGGTGGCAGCCCTAATTTGCACACCGCTTTGCTCACCGACGAGCAACTCCACTGCTATGTCTGCTGTCCACGCTCCCCTTCCTCCTATTACCCCGGCCTTCGTCAACCCAGCACATATGAACGCCACCGCAGGTCCCTCTTCCACGGTCACAAAGAAAAAGCCGACGCCTTGTCCTAAACGCAAACGCACCGACACACCTGAGTCAGGCACAGAATCCACTGCCCCCGCACGGAAGGTGAGAGATGGCCCCAAGAAAAAGAAAGCCAACCGCGCCTGCTTTCATTGCCAGAAAGCCCATCTCACTTGTGACGATTGTGCGTGTGGTGTCTTATTTTTTTCTCGCCTGTCAATAATTACTCATTGGCTATCAGCTCGACCGTGTCAGCGCTGCACAAAACGCGGAATTGCGAGCAGCTGCACAGAGGGCCATCGCAAGAAGGCAAAATACCTGCTTGACGATGACGAGCTCGGTACACAACGACAGCTGTTGCACTGGACGTAACTGATCACGTGCCGCACAGAACAACTAAAGCGAAGTAAATCATCTGCTCCAGAAAGCAGTCAAGAACCCGCGACGACCGAGATCACACCACGTGCGAACTGAAGTCCTCGCTGTAGTCATGTTCATCAGCTTACCAGTTGCCGTAGCCGAACCCTTCACCCAGAACGAAGTCCTCTTGACTACCTCCTTCGATCCTGGCTTCACTTTCGGCTCTGAAGCAGCGAACCTCGAATATTCCATACTCTCCGCGATCTTGGGAAACCCAAGCCCGGAGTCAGTTACATCACCTCCATCACCTGATCCCACACAAAATCCGTATTCCACCTGGCCGTCAGAAACGATCGATTACACCACGTCGACCAGTTTAGGGACCATTCCTCCCACTTATAATCCGCCATATAGCGATTCACAGCTGCCAGTACAATCATCGGAGTCTACGCTCGCCGCTTCCCCATCAACTCCTGCCCATTACCTCACATACCCGTATACCACTCAGCAGCCACAGCCACCATCAGAAGAGATCGGCAATCCGGCCGATCTCTCGCAATTCCAGGAATCGCGGCCCTCGCAGCCGCTACATCCCTTGCAACCTCGATTTCCACTCGACTCGCGTCCACGGTCCCCGCCAACCAGCGTATTCCTGCACAACCCCGACATCTCCTCGGACCGTCTTGGGAACGATGCTGCAGCCACCCCAGCAACCGAAGGGACCAGTGGCTCTCAGCTGCAGAGCATCCACGATCGCGTGACGAAACCATATGATTACACAGAGGGCTACCACTTCCTCATGAAACATCTGCCTACTCGGTACGTGCGTTGAGCATGTGGAATGTGCGAAAATGAGTGCCTCTGGGACTCTGGCTCTGACCTTTTGCTTGCTTTCACCCCATGAACCGCGCTCTGTATCGCATGCATGTTTCCATTCATGCCTGACACGCCGCGTCCCGTGTAAAGATTCGAGAAGAACGATATCTTGCGGATCGTCCGGGCGCTGGCCATTTTTCGGCCATCGCTCATCGCGCTGCAAATGCCTCTGTCGCTTGAAGACGAGATATTTGTCGAAAAATGCTTCCAGAGGTCTTTACTGGTATGTTCTCTACGCATTGCGGCCGACAACTACCTCAACTTACATTGACCAATCAGGAACTTGAGAAGTTGATGTCTTTCAGCGGCACGCCAACTGTTGTTTGGCGGAGAACTGGCGAGATATGCCTTGTAGCCCCAGAATTCTGTATGCTGACAGAATGGCCTATGGAGGAGTTGTTGGGTGGCAAAAAGTATATTTATGAGGTATAGTATAGTTGTTTAGTCCGTCAAAAGTCCAAATCTGACTACTGCGTCGATAGTTGTTCGAAAACCAGTCCGTTGTCGAGTACTGGGAAAACTTCGCCGCCCATGCGTTTGAGAACACCACACAATCCGTATACTCACATTGTGTCCTGCTCAAGCCATCTGGAGCACCCGTGCCCGCTACCTTCTGCTTCTCGATACGAAGGGACCTGTTCGATTTGCCCAGTATCGTCATCGGTACGTTCCATTACTTTTTACCTGACCTTATCACTCATGAGGTCCGGCATAGGACAATGGCTTCCCCTTCTATAACCTAGAGACCGATCTTTAATCATCTATTTATCTCTACAGGTACATTTCCGTCGCACGGCTCGGGCCTCTGGTGGCCCATCGATCTGTTGACTGCATCGCCTCGCCGCTCGCCGTCGACCGATTCTTGCTCGTGCTTTTTCTTGCTTCACACCTAATACCAAAATGTACCAACTGTGCTATACAGTACATGTGCCGTAAAAAGCTTTCCTCCTGTCAACCGCATCCTTTCCTGTATTGCTTCACCATCGCTCATCCCCCTTTCCGGCCCAAAGCACGACAGTCTTTACTTGTTGAATACGTTTTCGTCATAAGAGTAAGAAGAGGAATAAAAAGATTGCATCCAATTATAGAACACCAGACTACGTGTCGAACGAATGTATGAGGCGCGGATTCTACATACATGAACAAAAAGTCCACCGCTTCGTGATGCTCTCTCCACAGGTTACACCGCGCCCTCTGAGATAGTGGCATAGTCGCTCTCGACGCCGGGCTCAAGCATGCACGCGTGCCCAAGTATGAGGACGGCCGAGGCGCCAATCAACCAAAAGACAGTGTAGATCGGCGACGCCCACCAAAGAAGCGGGATCCCGATGACGAAGAGAGCCGTATACAAGTGTTTCTGTGTGACGGTGTGCTCGCCGAATTGGGTTGCCTCGGGTGCTGTGCAATGAAGCCGAAAGCAATCGCGTAAGTGACCACCCGGCAGGTGAAAATCTGGACGCATACCAAACTTGTTAATTGCGGCGAAGCCAAAGACCAGAAAGGCGATGGAGAAGAGGAGAAGGTAGTTCGTGATGCTGAATAGGAGGTTTCGTGTCAGTAAGCCTCTAAAACGTGAAACCGCAGGTTTGTCACGTACACTGCGTACACGGCGAGGGCGGCGATGATCAGACCATAGTTTGCTGTCCAGGCGAGTCAAGATCACATCTGGGATACAAAACGAAACGATTATTTCTTACATGAGAAGTAGCGGGTGTTGTAGGATATGCGCTGTAAAATCCTTCAGCCTCAGTCCCATTGTTTGAGCTTATTGCACACGAAGTACTCACCGACGTCGCCTGGTTAAGGTCTGCTGGTCGCGAAATGCGATGGTAGTCGAAAAACTCGGCCGGCGAGCGGATCCCTGAAAACCTGGTTTCCTGAAGGTGCCGTGGTATGTAAGTAACGACGGGTTTGCTTTTTCCGAACAGGGCAATACTGACTCGCAGAGATTTTATGGCGTCGGTGGCTCGTAGAAGGACCTCCATGGTTCTCTGGGCGTCAAAAGGAAGGGGGCCTTGGGATGTAAAAGGCGAAGGGCGGAAAGGTCGTGGTAGAGGTGTGTGTCGTGGTGGGCGGTTTGTGAGGTGGCTGTTATAGAGGCAGTCGCCACGCGCAGCCGCAGTCGCATTGTTCATCCTTTGTTTGTACTTCCCTACTTCCTGCTCTGCACACTGTACACTTACGGTACAGCTCCTGCCAGGCTCAGATGATTCGCCGTACTCCTACCCTGATCCCTATGGGCGATTTTGACGTCCAGGACGTCCGCGACATGCTGGCGAAGCTGAAGGCGGAACAGGCTCAGCACCTCCAGCTCATGGCCAAGATCAAACGCATCGCCCAGAATCCGAATATGGCGAAGGAGGACTTCGAGGTCATGGAGCAGCTCAAGGCTGCAGCTGCACGACAGCAGAAGGCGATGCGGTTGGGCCTACAACCTGGTATGTTTCTCATGCTTTTTGTCTTGACCTCTTAGCTGAAAACGGTCAGAATCTTCGAAAAGCTCCTAGGTATGCTATATCGTATTGGCGCAATACCATACTCAACTCCTCAACTGTTCGTCCGCGCTCTGGGGTATCCGCGTCAGAAGACCACTCGTCGTACCTCAGCAAGACAATATATTCGAGAAGCAACCTTCAGTACCCTAGGCCGTTAGCACTACTGTAGCGGACTGTATGGAAGAGACGTCACGCATCACGCACCCCCTTCCCCGTCCCTAATTTTGGCTGGTGTCACGCATCACGCAGGGGTGGTCCCTTAATTCCACCCTCGAGAGAAATAGGGTATGAACGAGGAATTATACCAGTTTTTTCAAAGGAAACACAAGTAATCTACACTAATTAAGCCTCAGAGACGTCGTCGAGAGCATCGGACCAGGTCCTCCCATCCCTGGTGTAAGCCCAGACTGACTCGGTGGAGCTAGTCACGTCGAATGAGCCATCAAGCTCTCGTGCGACGGTGCTGGAGTCAACACAAAATGTGTTGTGGAAAATGAGCTCGTTGGAGGTGTCTGCCAGCTCCCCAGTCACCTCTTCAACAATGGTAGATAGAGGAATGTCGGTGCTGTCATCCAGAGGGTAGGCATCACCATTGAAATCCTCTACCTCTGGCACCAACTGAGCATTGACCGTTGCTTCCCGCCCTAATTTTGCCTCTATTTCTTGACGCAAAACCCTGTCCTTCTCTAAATACTCGCGGTAAGCAGCTTTAGCACGCCGGGAAGTGATGCATTCTGCACTCAAATTCCATTCACCGACCGCGCATTTCTCCCAAGCCTAACCAATGGATAATGTGAGTGGTGGTTCAGGGGATGCGCGGAAATTGAAACAAGCACTCACCCGCTTGACCAATTGACGTCCGGCGTAGCTACGAAGATAACGGTAGAGCTTCACCACTGGCTGCACAGAAGCATTTCGAAGGGTCGGCAAGGAAGTTGTGACTTGCACTTTCTCTGGTGTGAGACCTTCCTTCAGCTGCTTCGAATGGCTTTCGACGAGGAAATGAAGTGCTTCCTGTCTCAGGAAATGCTTGATAACACGATTGAGAACAAGATCAGCAGGTTGGAAGATGCCCGTGCCTGAACATCGAAGCAAGAAGCTGTCAGATGTGAGTCAATCTGAGTGTGTCATAAAGAACTCACATCCGGCTGGAACAAAAAGAAGAAAGATGTTTGGGTATTCGGTGAAAACGTGAGTGCGGAACTCCTGACCAATGTGCACCGGATAGCAGTCGATCAAAAGAATTGCCTTCTGATCATCTTGGAGGTTGAGACGTTCACGATTAATCTCGATGAAGTTGTCGATGTAGGGCTTCAGAATGTTCTTGATCCACTGTGGACAGAGTTAGAGAGGGCAGCAGTGACGACTTGGTGCACGTACCTCTCGCATGGTTTTAAACGTGCTGAAGTGACTGCTCTTCTTGGGGCTATCTGCAAACGCGAAGTCGAAACCTTCTTCCAGTGCGTCTGAATATCCTGGAGCACTAGCATTAGGCAACGAGTTCGCAGTCTTACCAGACCACACCTGCTGGAAGGGCAAGATATCTCCAGCCGGCGTGCTCGCAACACACAACGTGTAAGCTCGCTTTTCGTCGTGAAAGGAAATGTCCACCTGTTTGGAATTGGTTGGAGCGAAGGTCCTCTTCTTCGACATGAGAAGGATAACCCCAGTCTGATCCATGTTTATGACGAGCTCAGGAGGGATATCGTAGAGGTTTACAAGGTGAACGACCCTGTAGAACGTTCTCTCGATCTGCTCCATAGCATCGTCCGGGAGTTTGGCAGCTGGACGCGTACCACAACGAAGACTCCACTCCATGACACTCTCGTAGAAATGCCCAACATATTTCTGATGAACGGATACCGGTTACCATGAGTTTCAGCAAAGTGTGAATGTCAATGACGTACCTCGCTGCATTTGAAGTTGTCCAAGATCTGCGGTTGTCGTTCTCGGATGACGCTGATAAAGATTGAGCGCCCAAGCAATCGATCAATCGTGATACCAGAATCCCGCAATCCCTTCAGCTGCTTCTTGACTTCGTCCACAATCTCCGGATATGGCGTCAAAACACCAACTCTCCCACTTCCCTTCAGTGTGTGCCCTGCAGCTATCTTTGCCTTCGTTCTCTTCGACCAGTCCTTCTTCGACTTTGAGATCCACCGCGCAACAACACTCTTGTGTAGGCGCCGATAAAGAGTGGGCTGCTCCCGCTGGAGGTGTCTGACAATCATGGTAGGGGAGAAGCAGACACGAGAGCAATTCGCGCGATGGAACTGAAAAGGAACGGATTGAACCAGTCCACCCGTGAGGCTTTCTCCTTCACCACTCCCCCTTTTTTCCCATTTCGTTGCTGCTTCCATGTCGAGTGTGGCCTCGATAGCTCAGGAAGGTCGGCAAGCAAAGACGGCGAGACTTCACCTCGCCCTGCATCGACTCCCAGCAGCCTGGCCTTCACCTGACAACCCTGGCTACCTCCAGCGGCTCGCTTCCTGTCCCTGCACCGTTGTTGCCTGATTCGTGCCAACTCCCGCTTGTGTTCCTTCTTCATCTCCTTCCTGTCTTCGTTCTCCACCCTCAGTTTCTCCGTATCAACTCCCAACATTGCTGTTACCCGTTTCTGCTGCGCCTCGGCCTCCTCCTTTGAAACTCGCTTGCACCCAAGGTCAAAAAGCGTGCGCTGGCGCTGGGCCGGCTTCTCGACATCGGATGCATCTGAATTGACAGTGGCCCTGCTGCGCTTCTGTGAAGCTGGAGGCACGAGGGGCAATTTCGGGCTTGAGGCGGATAGGGAAGACGAACCTTGAGTCTGCGAAGACAGGGCAGTTGGAGCACGGCAAATTGTCTTTACAACGATGGGCTGAACTGTGCTTTCGCTAGGTGTCGAGCCATCTTCCTCGGAGTCGGAATTGATTACGATGACTGCAGGACGCTTCGGCTGCCTCGTAGGCTTGAGGCGTAGCTTCTCAGAAGGTCCTTCATCTTCTTCTGAAGATTCAACGAGGTGATGCTTGGGTCTGATACACAGATGAGTCTCATTTCAATGCTGCTGTGGATCACACACTCACGCTTTCTTGACCGCTTTTGCACCGGCCCTCTCCGCCGATTCAATCAGTCTCTCCAACCACCTCCAAAGCACTCCGTCGGCGTTATCCCTTTCCTTTGGCTCAAGTTCCTTCGTCGCCCTTCGAAACAGCGCAACAAGTCCTTTCATGCAAGGGCCCCGTTGATCGAGAGTGATTTTCGGATTCTCGTGAGTCCTGAACACAATTTCGAGGCATCTGTTGAAAGCGTACGCAAAGCCTTCTTCTTGAATATCTCCAGGATCGAGCCCAAATGTGTATGCACTCTCCAGAGGCATAATGGGTAGGTGAGATGGCAGATTACTGAGGAGGGAGGACAGACGGCGGATTCGAGTGTCCAGCTTCTGGGGAATTCCCAAGTTAGCATTCTGGTTGGCAGGGTTGGGCATCGTAGTTCGACAAGGCGGTATACCGCTCAATGAAACCTTAAATAATCCTCATTGTATTGCGCAGTCTGAGCGACAGAAACAGAGACGAAATTTCGAGAATATTCAGCTACCATCTACAAGGACCACCAGGGACCCGTATAGCTCGGTTCCCGCCTCCCGTCGCTAACTTTTGGTGATGTCACGCATCACCCGCCTCCCGTCCCTAATTCTCACCCTCTACCGACCTGTCACGCACCGCCGGCTGTCGCTTCCATACAGTCCGCTACAGTACTGAGCGCAAGTCCGTTCAGGGTATTGAGTGATAACGGCGTAGTCAATCCTCTGCACTGCCTTGTTCCAAGTTGTCGCTGCATTCCGTCGCTCCGCTCAGCCAATACGTTAATCTGGACCATCCTGTATTGCACTTCCACATTGTGCGAAAAAAAAAACAGCGAGCTGTAATCTTACACCGCGCTCCATGCTGCGCCTCTCAAAACTGCGAACTCATTTCAAGCACAAGCAGTCACAGAACCACGGCTCGCCCATGGCGATGGGAAAGCATTTCAGCCTCCCGGCCACGTACCAATCATCCCCTGTGAGTCCGCCTACTCTTTGATGAAATTCGAGGACGCCCTGCTCGGCAGCAGGACTGACATACGTTGCCCTGGTTCGATATGGCCTCAGCTAGCGGCGAAAATGGAGCCAAGTCCGTGGGTCCATGCTGCTTTATACACAATTTGGCGAGTTACGAAAAATGCACTGCATCACTATCACATTACGCAGAGTTCTACATCTGAAAGTTAATCCGGAAGGCTGTGAAGCATTGATTTTTAACGCATAGAGCGAACGGGGCAAATGCAGACGACCCACCTTCCAAGTCCCGACGGTCGCACAGGGTAGCCAGATCTATTCGCTGCATGTGTAAGCAGGTTGTCTTCAGGCTATCCCATAAGGCCATGGACGTCACGCCGCGCTTCTCGTTCAAGCCGCCAGGATCTCGAATTCCATCATTGTCCTGAAGCACGAGTGCATCCAGAATATGTTGTGCAGCCTCCTCGTAGCGCTAGAGAATCATCACAATCAATATGGTCGACAAGCCTTCGCGTTCACGAACGTACCCTCAAATTGATACACGAGATACCCAGATTGAACCTGCGAAATTCATTTAGTGGCGAGCGGAGAGACCCGAACTGTCAACGGACCTTGCTCTGATGTAGCCGGGGTTGAGTTCTAGAGCCTTGTAATAATAGTGTAAGGCGTCCTCGGCATGACCACTGTTTGCCATGGTGGCGCCCACCCGGTTGTACAACAACCAGTCCTGTAACCGTTGGTTGTGAGTTATGAACCTAACCATGCTTGGATTCTGCATACCTCTGGTCGCACAGCGAGCGCTGCAAGGAAACAATCTTGCGCCTTCCCATACTCCTAAAGCCGCGTCAGCACTTGTGGCAGCTCACGAGGAATATTTCGTACCTCGTTCGTGTTTAACAGAACAGCCAAGGCAATCTGTATCTCGGCATCAACCACACCACTGGTATCGCTCCTCGCCATGACAATCAAAATGTCTATCAAGTGCTGATAGCGCTCACTAAGAGTCGCGTCGGGGTGCAATGGTCTGTGAGCACGGAACTGCTGGACGGCTCCCTGGTACCGCACATTGCGGTCTACCCACTCTGTGATAGCGTCGTACGTCGCAACGCGGTTGCCCTCGTTGGTGTTTGATACGGCCAACGCGAGCCAGGTGTGTAGGTGACCTGGGTCGAGCTCCGCAGCACGTCTCAGAGCCTGAAGAGCCTTGTTCTCCCGTTCGTTCTCTTGCTGTTTAACGCCGAGTTCAAACCAAGCGGCGGCGTTGTTCATGTCTCGCTGCACAGCTGCCTCGAGTTGCAAGACGCTCTGAAGCCAAATCAATTGAGAATAGAAAGCGCGAGAGTCAATCACTTACTTCAGACAATGACTGGTACCCCGTATGCACCAGGTGTTGCCGCGTCGTCGACGAATCGCCCAGCATGTAGGGATTGTTGTCCTGGAACTGGTAATAATCGACATGACGTATACCCGTGGTGGTCGCCTCGAAATGGTCCCAATCTTTCTGCAAATGCTCCCATGACGAGACCTCGGCATTGGTCGTGCCAGCTTGGGAACGGTTCGCATTTCGAGCGTCGTTCCAGTATTGTTGATACTCGACGTTTTCCTGGCGGAAGTACGCATCGTTCGCATCCTCCTCCACCGTCGAATTTGATTGTGAGAGTTCCTGGCGTGCGTTGTCGGCAAAATTGGTGTCAGCGGCACCGGTTGGTCGGCCGACCTGAGGTCTGCTCGTGTTCTTTTGCGATGCATGCCAGGGAATGCTCTCAGATGCTCTCCCCTTGCCTTTCACGTCTACCGACGTCTGTTGCCCTTGATTCTCCACCATCTGGTTCCCTTCAACAATGATGTCGCGGTCCCGGAGTTTTCGCATCAGGTTCATGAACTGGCTGTTCTGAAACTTGGGATTTTGCTCATGCTTGACATTATCAAGGAGAAGGCCTGCGGTCCGTGCCAACTCGTCCGTGTCATGAGGTATCTGACGCGCGGATTCCTCTTTCGCCAGAGGTTGTTGAGATGTCGCAGAGTCGAGAACAAGAGCCATCTCTTGCGTGCTGAATTCCTTGTCCCATGATATTTCTAATTCGACTTTGTTAGACGCGGAAGCCAAAACGGAGCAAGACCACGAACGGGAGTTGTGCGTCACGATTTTAGGCATCTGCATCAAAGGTGGTGAGGAAAACTTCATGGCACCCAGCCCAATCCCTCTCGGATTAGCGTTCCACTGCATATTTCCTTGATATACCGTGTCAGCATCAAAATGCCAACCTATACGTACGAGATATCAATACCTTGAGGCACACCGGCATGGATATTTTGCGGCATGTGGATATTCGACATAGCTGCATTTCGAGGCGCGACCACTTCCTTGCCTTTGGAGGCATTCAACTGCGGCGTATGAAGAGGTTGCTGAAGGGTAAAATCGGCCGCCCAGTCAACTAGCGGACCAGGATGCTGTAGCTGAGATGCATGCGCGGGCATTGGCAACTGTGGCGGCAAGGCTGCGCGCAATGCAGAAACGTCATACGCCGCGTCAGGGGTGGACAGAGCCGGGGCATGGTGAGCCGAGAAGAAACGGGCCGCGTCTTGGTCGTGCGTGGCAGGATTGCTGGCAGTGCGAAACGTCTGGTTTCACGATGAACCTCAGTGTGCAGCATCTTATTCACAACACCACGCACCTCTCGCGACGATCCCGCCCTGCTTGCTCCGAAATGGTCCTGCGAGGGGGGTGAGCTCATTACTCCGTCACCAGCAAGGTAATCCCTACCTGTTGTATTCCTCTGTCTTGATCAAACCGCTTCGTGAGGCCTTGTAAGGGATTCGAAGGACCACATTCTGCCCCTCCAGCTAGCATAGAGAGGGCCATGACGGTTCTTGGTCAAGCAATCTATGAAGTCCTCAGCAAGATGGTGTGGGGTCAATATTTTCGGACTACAGCAATCCGGTCCGGAGGCATGTGTTATTTGGTAAGATCGATTACTACAATAGGATATTATGACCCTAACCCTAATATCTATCAGTACAAAGGAAAAAACATTGTCACAATCGGTCACAGGCTTGAAGATATGAGGAGAATCTGCCAGTCATGAGCGTTTGTTTCGAGGATCTTCCTCCCCCGTGTACTTGTGATTTGATGCTCTGCAGTCTGCACCGCCATCAGATCGCACTGCCGAAATTCAGACGGTTGTTTCGGATAAGATGAGTGTGACTCACAATGCCTCTGTTGGAAATAATCAGTACTACGGAGACACATGAACAACGCGAAAGACGCACGTTAAGAGCGTCCAAGCGACTGAACGCCTTCTTGCACCCGCGGCACACGTTCGCTTGCGATTTAGCAGTGTGAAGCGCTTGATGTCGTCTGTGATCGAGTGAGGCCATGCTTCAGGAGTGGTCACCGTGGTAGACTTACTTGCAGTCGTGCTGCCGAGCAAACCCCTTTTTGCAACCGGGCCATTCGCAGACGTATGGTCGTTCTTCTGTATGTGACCGTAGGTGACCTGCGAAGTGAATGAGAAAAACACCACCTTCATCGAAAGACCGCAATGACCTCGAAGGTTGAAGCGACGAGTGAACGTACTCCCGCAACCAGGTACAGGACACACAAAGTGAGCCTCGTTTCTTCGTCGACTAGCGCTAGCAAGTTGGGTCGCCGACGTAGTCACCTGCTGCTTTTCGACCTGAAGAATAGGAGGGAGTCTGGGAACGCCAGTCGACGAAGGGTAGTGATTGGCACCCGCACCACCTTGGCCGGAGTTGGACTCGTGGCCAGGCGACGGTGGCTGCGATTCGTGACTGCGGTTGTACTGTTCTGAAAAGTAGATGTCGTGTTTGGGACTAGTTCTTCCATCGGGAACAACGCGCGAACCTGCAGGAACTGAAGACGAGTCGGCAGGCGGGTGGGGTGAGAAGTGACTCAGATGCTGGACATGAGAGTAGGCGTATTCTCGAGGACCGTCCGGGTGGCTGACGGGGCCGTGAAGGGGGATCGCCTGTGACATGGGACCGCCGGCAGGACCGTAAAGTGGCTCAGAAGTATATTGGACTGGCTGATTGTCTCGCGGCATGGCTTGAGGAGGATAGTGGGCTGGGTGCAGACGGGGAGTACAGTTCTGCGGCTCGTGGGGTGTGGGACGATGGGGATGAGAGGAGTGTGTTGAAATGATGGGAATTCGTGCTGGGTCCATCTTGTAGACAAGAATTTTCAATGCCCGAAAGCAAGCGCTTGATGATGGTCTGCCGGTCGAGCTGTTCGACGTCAAGAACAGCCTCCTTTTTCCGCCTTTGGTTCTCTCAACAGCTCTTATAGGCCATCTGACGTCTTTAACATGTTCGCATACTGACTTAATAGGTCCCATGCATTCCAGAGCATGGGATGTTGCATGCCGTGGCTGTGTTGCACAGCACCGCGCTTATATTAGATCACCAATCGGGATGACCAACTGGGTCCCCCAAGCTGTGCATAGACGCCGTCATCATAACCGATCTCCTTCGATTGTACACATCTGGTCCGATTAACGCAGGGTATTATACTACATCTATTGCTCAAATATATGTGCGTCCAGCAGCCGTCGTCGTCGCATCAATTCCGTCTCAGTGATTTGGGTACCAGCAGGCTGGCGGGGCCCGTTCGCCTTAGGTGTATCAGGGGGTCGTGGGGTGGAATGCCGGACTGGTGAATTTGTATGGTCCGGAGCACCAGAGTCGCGATCGTTCGGCGACACCAGGCTGGGAGACGCTGTGCGCTCGCTATTGTTCCCATCTGAATTGTCAGAAGAATCCTGCGGATGACTCGGCGTCTGAGCTTTCACAGCCACGGGTTTGGTCGTCGCTTCATCATGCCCCGCTTGAGATGAACCATTCTGGTATTTCTTGGGGACAAACGTGATTCCGGGATCGTCTGTCTCTGTCTCGGAGGTAGGGGCTCCTGTGGATCTCGGCTGCGTGCACCCAGTGTCATGGTTGCCAGTCTTCTGTGAATTTCTGGCAAACGCATCAACTATCCATGCAGCGAGTTCTTCAATCACCTTCAGAATGATCTAGTCAGCATTTTGACAGCTGTCTGCGACTGACATGACTCGCCGCTTTCGCCTCCTTCATCAAGGTAGGCATCTGAAGATACCCGTGACTCCATTCAGAGAATAGAACCATTTGGACCCAATCGTCCTCCGTCTCCTTCGCAAGCTTGTCACGTTCCCTCCTCATCTCAGCAAGAGTCTTTGGGGTAAAGGGTGCATCAATGGTGCTCATCCTGAGTGACTCGCCGAAGCGCGCGCTCTTTCCTGAGATAGCCAGCTCCAGCTCATGCTTGCGCGCTCGCTTGGCGGCCCTGACGCGACCAGCGAAGATCACCGTGTCGTCCACGAATGGGTCCTTTTCACCGCATTGCAGAAGCAGTGGGGGAAACTGGGCCAGCAAGCGGGCCGGTGTAAGGATAGGTGATATATGATAGTCCGTCGCGAAATCCGGATTACGGTGTGGGCCAATGTAGAGAATTGCCATTGCGCGCATCTGAATAGCACTAAGAATGTGAATTGGAGAAGCCGAGCTCAGACGTACCATACTCGGAGAGACAACCCTATCCTGAAAATAGCCTGTTCGGCTGGTCATTGTCAGACGAGTGCCAATCGGCTCCTTCGCTGCGCCTGACGCCGGAGCACGGACTTTGCTAGCCTGAGAATTGGCTTCCTCGACAGCGGCGGAGAGCTCCTGCTGCTGCTCTTCCAGCGTTGCCTCGTTCAAGCTTACAACAGGCGGACTAGAGATCTGAGGATACTTGTATCGGATGCGGGCGCGAATCGGGCGGTCTTCTTCTTTCCTGTGGTTATAATCCTCATCCTCGGCCTCATCACTTTCAGCGTCTGCCAAGTCACCCTCGCCGTCCGTCTGATCACCTTGCCCACTCCGGGAGACCTTACCGTGCCTAGAGGGTGATTTGAGGATGGACCTACTCGAGGCCAGCTTGCCATTCTCGCCACCGCCTGTGAAACCTCGGATTGCGTCTTTCCAGCTTCCATTTCTCTTGAGACGTTTGCTTCGTTGCGAGACATACTTATTGTCCTTCACCATACTAAGCGGACTCTACAAGACATATATGCATCAACAGAATTAGGGACGTCGCTTGATACAAAAGTAAAGTGCTTACGATGTGCTGTAAGTGATCCTTCTGGGCGGCCAGTTCGCTCAGCCCTGGTAGATTTCCTGAAGACTCTTCGGACTGCAGGACTTTCAGATTGTCCGAGGACATCCAGGAAGTAAAGTTGAAGTCAAGTGCAGCATAGTTAAGCACGAGGGCAACGGGATGTGGTAGCTTCGGTTCGTCATGCTGTTCAGGTTGCTCTGCAAGTTCGAGCATCTTTAGTATGATATTGACAGCGAGAGTGGCACCTCTTTGGAAGGAGAATGAGAACGAGGGTAAGTCATTAGTACAGAAACAAACTGACGCAGAGTCTCCGGAGATGATAATGTTTAGCCTCTGCCCAGACATGCCAATAACTCGTCCAGCTAACCAGCGCATCTGAGTAGGCAGCAGTGCTTGGAACGAAAAATGGACGCACCAGACTCGACCAGGAGTTTGTACGTATCGTACGCCTCGTCGATCGCAAATGGGTACGGATCTTCGGAACCATTTCAGAACAAGCGCAAGGATGAGGAGTGGAAATACACTGACATTCTGGAGCTTTCCCATAGTCTATTGAAAGAACGGGCTTTCCCGTGTTGATAGCCCACATTCGAAGCCGCTCTTCATGATGCTCGGGCGTCATGGCTACAAACCCTCCACCGGGAAAGTCAAGGATGAGGTCGGTCGCGTGACGCAGTTGAGAATCATGAGGATGGAAGAACAACCATGCAGTAATCGGACGCTTATATTGAGAAGCTTCGGGACGAGGAAGAAGTATTTTGCGTCGCATGGAGACAGAGGGGAGGTGGGTGATCATACGAAGCTATATGGCAAGATGAGACAACGTCGGCGTTTGCGACAGGAGCAGACGAACATAAGGGTTCGTGGTCTTGCCCCAGGTAGTACGTAGCATCTCCACAGTTGGGACGGCACGAAATCTTCGCAGCTGGAACAACACCCGTTAGCATCCTGAATTGAAGCTAGTATCTGGATCAAAAAAGCACCTTTTCGTCGCCCTCGTTAGCATAGAGTATATAGTAGACCGAGAATAGCACCGAGCATATGTCCCTCAACCACTTGGGACGAATCGACATTGCAGTGGCAAACCCTGCCTCAAGACCTGTATTGATCCAAGTAGCACGATAGTACGATGGCGAATACTACTGGGCGATGATCAGCAACCACGCGTCTGAGATGAGTGGTCACGTACGAGACGTGCGAGTGGTTCTGGAGCTTTGGGACTGTCAATGACTAGTCACGAAAGAGTCAAACAAGCAGAAACTCACAGCCAAGGCCCAAGATCTTGTCGAAGTTCCGGATGGCATACATAGCGGTCAAGGTACTGACCATGATTTGCCAGGGCGTATATCGCTCTGAGCAGCCATTGATCAGTGATCGTACGAAGTTGTTCATTGAGTGGGATCGCACGTAAAGCTCGATTGGCCTTCTTGAGCCAAAGGATTCGTGGTGGCCCTGCGTTTCCTCGTGCTATACGCCATAACCAGAAGAAGATGACAAGGAACACCTTTGCGGCCAGTTGAGCGACCAGACTCGATACTTAGGACAATGCACGAACCTGCGCCCGCTTCCAGGACGGATTTGGACGACCAGCGAGATGGTCAATCATGCTGGAGTATAGATAAAGAGAGGGGAAGCATGTGAACACAGATATTCATGACTAGCGCAGGCTTAAATAAATAACTAAGGCAGGTCGACGGACACGCATGTGATTGCTTTGCCCCGTTGTTTTACATAAGTTGCAACCTCCGAAAGCAACACGAACAAACATTCCTCGATTATCTGGCTCGTCGGGCCGGCGCCGGTACGGCCCTGGTCAACGACTTTCATGGCGCCGCTCACGTCGATTCGTACCTCAGATGGAAAGCTAGAAATTGTCAACCAGCTGCTTCTGCCTCATACCACAGAATACCTGGAAATCAAGACTATCGCAGAAGCCCACGATGCAATCAAGTCCATGAAGGTTCGGCACATTTCACTTGCCTGGTATACAGTCTTACCGAGAACCACCAGATCCGAGGCGCACCTGCGATAGCGTCTCTGGCCGCCCTCTCACTTTCGTACCACTTATCCGGGGCTTTGGCCGCATCACCTACCCCCGATTTTCTCGCTTCTCCAGAGGCTCTGGCCGCCCATGTCGAGCCGATTTTATCTTTCCTTTTCACTGCTCGACCTACAGCTGTGAACCTTGGAAATGCAACACGTCGGCTTCAAAAAACGCTCGACACCTTGCTAAAGTCGGGCGGCGACGCACGTGCTATCGCTGAGGCAATCGTCGCAGAGGGACATCTTATTGCAGATGAGGATGTCGGCAGGAACAAAGAGATGTCACGTCGAGGCGGGGATTGGCTACTGGAACGTGTCGGACAGGAAAAAAGTGCATCCGGTCTTAATGTCATGACCGTATGCAATACTGGATCCCTCGCAACCTCGGTACGCGTTCTAAGACTTTTCTGTCCTCTTTATCTCGCTCACGCATGACAGGGATATGGCACGGCCCTGGGATTGATCACATACCTACATGAGAATGGCAAACTGAATAAGGCTTTTTATACTCAGACAGCGCCATACCATCAAGGATCAAGGTAAGCCGAGAAATTCTACTGTACTTTGCTCAGTGACCAAGCGACGCCAGGCTTACAGCGCTGGAGCTTCAGACTCTGAACATTCCTTCCGTCATGCTCTGCGACACAATGGTGGGCTCATTGTTCCAACACCACAATATCCATGCTGTCGGTAAGTGTGCGGTATCATCCACCTTTAGATGAGTTTAACCTTGTCTGTAGCCGTCGGGGCCGATAGAATAGCCAGGAACGGGGACACAGCTAACAAGGTGCGTAATTTTCTTGCTCTTTTTCGAGACACATACCGATCGGCCGGTGTCAGATCGGAACATACAACGCTGCGGTCCTCGCCGCACGTCACAGTATACCCTTCATTGTCGTTGCTCCAGTCAGCACGGTCGACCTCGATGTCGCAGATGGATCAGGGCAAGTACCTCAATGCTGGAGAGAGAAAGTTAAATTGACAGAATTAATGAACATGGCAGAATTCCCATTGAACAACGGCCACCACTGGAAGCCTGCCTTGTTCGTGGTGCCCTATACCCTGGGTCAGAAAACACCACCGACGAGCAGGCCGTTCTGATGATCACACCTCGTGGCTTGGAAGGAATATATAACCCCAGCTTCGATGTGACCCCCGCGGAGTTGATTACTGCGATTGTCACAGAGAAAGGTGTCGCGGTTAGAAAGGAAGGGGAGACGAGTTTCGATCTCTCTGGGATCGTTTGATAATCGGAAGAAACGGATAATTCCTGTACAGTATGACTTTTAGACAGACACGTCAGCCGCAGAGCGGCCCTGGCATACTTACCAAGCCGGAACGGCGTAGACTATAGATCTGTGGCGCGTAGACTTTGTGGATTTTGACCAGCCTGAGAGGTATACCTAGTTCGGGTGGCGCCGTGAGTAGCACGACCTCGTACTGGTTGATCGAACACCACGATATGCGCCTATGCAATCCATCCGCCAATGTCCGTCCATGACTCATATATCGCGGTCCACGGAGGCGCGGGCATGCATAGTCACAATGCAGAAAAGGGGATCAAACAAGCCTTGCGAATGTGAGTCGGCAGACATCTCGATCGCTCTCATCCAACTAATTGACCGTTCAAGTGCGTGTGAAGAGGCTCTGAGCTGCTTCAACGGAACTCCTGCACCTCAGAAGGATGAACAAAGCGATAGCCCAGTCTGCGCACCCCTTGACATGGTTGGAAACGCTATTGCAGTGTTGGAAGATGACCCTCTGCTCAATGCAGGTTCGTAGCGCTTCCACAACCTAAGGCTCGGTTATGAAATGCGTGGTATATCTTATCAGGCTACGGCTCGAATTTGACATTACATGGCACCGTTGAGTGCGATGCAGCGATCATGGACGGACTTACGAGCGATTTCGGGAGTGTAGGCGCAGTCTCTGGTCCGTTTTGCAAACTCACGTTCCAGCAACGCGACGTTATCACATTCCTTTTTTCCACGACATATGTACAGGCGTCAAAAGTCCGATTCGATTAGCACGCGCCGTCCTCGAGTACTCCAAAATTCCTGATCGGCTCGGTCGGATCCCACCAATGTCAGTGCTGTTCTCTCACATCGACTGCGCCACGACGACAGCAGCCCATTTTGTCACGCAGAACCTTGGTTGGCGAAGGAGCACTCACGTTTGCCTCGTCCATTAACGCTCAGCCAACAATAGAAACGGTCCCTCCAGGATCTCTCATATCTCCGAAAGCTAGAGGCGAATGGACGAGATGGAAAACGCGTCTAGAAAGCTCGAATGCAGATCAGACGGAGGCAGCAAGCCTCAATGACATACAGGACACTGTTGGTGCCGTAGCCTGTCAAGATGCAAACGCCGTTGCTGCTGGGGTGTCGAGGTACGTTGATCAGGATCGATCGATGCATTCATCCCCGTTCCCAATGGTTAATGTTGCATGTCCAGCGGCGGTATTTTATTGAAGCATCCCGGGAGGATTGGCGAAGTAGGCAATATGATCTTCATTCTCGCGCAATCATGGCTGAGTATGAAGAATTGTGAAGGCTGCTATATTCGGAGCAGGTTGTTGGGCTGAGTATTTTGCGGACGCAGGAGTAAGGATTGCGTGCAGTATTTCTGGTGCGTGAGCGGCGTTTCGGAACTGCATCGCGTGCCAATGTTTTACGGCAGGCGCTGGTGAGTACATCGCGAGGGCAACCTTGGCGAAGGCGATCGCGGACGCCTTCCGCCTAGCGATCGCGAGGAAGGAGGATGTTGATGCTCACGATATCCTCCACAGCGTACTCCTGAATAACTTTTGGGGTAAGTCATCTGCGCACTGCGCGGCGCGATGCTCATCAATTTCCGAAGCACCATGTCGGAAGCGCGGTGTAACTGATCCAAATGTAGGTGTTCTCCTGCTCATGTCAGAACAAATCGAGGGCAAGACATATGGTCGGTACTTCATGGTTTGCGATCGAGGAAGTCATGCTGATGATATGGAAGTACGTCTCTGGTGCGCGTTCACGACGGCTAGTATGGCTATTGCCTATGCGTCTTCTCGAAACCCCAGACCAAAGGTGACGATGCACTCCTTTAGATCAGAGCATGGCTCATCCCCTTCAGGCGCAGATTCTTCGCCGACCAAGCGGCATGGAATTCCGTGGGATCAGCGAGCCACGAATATTCACCACGGCAGTGCCTTTGTAAATGTGGATGCCCAGTAGATGACTTTTCCTTGTTAAGGGGAGACCCATACTAGGACCCTAGACGCCAGATTCATTGGCGGACGCGGTTCTTGCGGTGCCATTTCCAATTGTTCCGCTGTGCGGTAGACCTCCGGGCGGAGCTGCACTGCTGCCGTTCGTCTTCGGAGTCGCTGGGGTGGTAGAAGGGCGGGCCTGAGGCGCGCTTGACGCGGCTCGTGATGGACTTGCGGTCGAAGCTGGTAGCATGGGCCGTGCGGCGTTCAGGCGCTGGAGCGTTTTCATGGGAAACTTGGTCCTATATAAAATCGATTGTCAGTTGTGCAAGAAGGGATGACGGATAGCGAAAAAAGTAGACTCGCCGACAAGTTGAGCAGACGGGAACTGGCTGGCAGAATACTGACGGAGGATTGATGGAGTCGTCGAAGCATCTGCAGAGATGAAAACAACTTACTGGACAGGCAGACGGAACACACAAAGCCGATATCAACGATGTTCTTATGACAGAAACAGGCTGCACGGAAATCTATCTTATCTTGTGTAGGGACCGACAGAATTTTTCGGATGGACGGCGGAGACAGGAAGGACATCTATCACTGCAGTTAGAATCGTTTTGTCGATGGACTGGGGAGGCGTACTATCAAATATTGCAGCAATGCGTCTCGACGCTCGAGGAAAATGTACGATCCCCCCGTGAGATGAGCCGCCTGTTGCAGAAACACACTCTCTGGGCCGTACACCTGGCAGACGTCGATAGTGACCTTCTGAAGAGAGGGTAGGATACGTCAGAACGCGACGTGGAGGCTAGCTCTGGACGACTTACTAATTTTTGTGCAGAGAATATAGCGTTCATTATCGGAATGTACGATGTTGAGAGGTCTGGAGAGACAGAGAGAACGAGGATCCTTGGATCCGGGAGAATGGTGGGATCGCGACCCTCCGCTTGCTTGCTGGAGGTGGTGGTGGTCGGGAGGGTGACACGGTTTACATCTGTCGGAGCGAAGTCAACGGGGCTTGGCGAAATCGTCGTGGATGACTGCCTCACAGCATAAGGCTTTTGCCAGGGCGCTGACTAGAGAGTTCGGGGCTGAAACAAGGCTTAGTACGACGAGGCACCACAGACGACATGGTTCAGTTACCCTCGTCCGTGATCTCTGCCTGTTCGTCAAATTCCTCCATGACTCGCGTGACGATGGTGGAGTCTACTAACTTGAACGGCGGGTACGAGTTCGCGTCGATCACCTGAGTCTGTGGTGGGGGGTCAGTCGAGGAATAGAGCATCACACTGATGGTGAAGATGTCAGTTTGCCTCCGACATGCTACGTGTTTGAGGAGCGGACCTCTTCCCAGGAAAAGCACCAAAAACTGCGAGAGTGTTTTCATGTTTCGACGCGATGTGGGCGTTGAGGAATGTGAGGAGCTGAGCCAGGAAGATGCTGAGTGGCAGTGGATATGGGTTGTCGGGCGGGGGCTGCGCTGACGAGTGCCATTGCGCAGGCGACAGGTCGATTACAACGGACAAATGGGACCCATTCTCATCGTCCATGGGAAACGTTGAACGCGTTGTCGGCACGTGGTGTGGCGGATTTATGATAATCACCTGCAGGTGGACTGCCTATCTCCGCGCTGTTCGAGACGATGTCCGGAAAGAATTGGGGCATATTTTGGGTGAAACCCTAACCATCGACGGTGGCCTCATTGATGAGGCGAGGCGTCCTTCTGATGGGCGGCCTTGTGATCCATGGATGCAGCAACATCGATGGTTCTCGTCGGACTTGTGTCGGAGAACAGGCAGCCGTGACAATGTCGGTCCTGCGGTCACATTCAGCTCCAGACTGTTGAGAATTCGGCGGCCCCTCTTCGACCAACCTGCTGCGAGACGGAGCTTGGTGCCATAAGGCTATCCTAGGATAATTCTACACTATTCTGTTTATCCATGTCATCCCAAATCAATTCAACTTTTTTGCGGAATC
Source organism: Lyophyllum shimeji (assembly GCA_026008595.1). Classification (NCBI taxonomy): domain Eukaryota; kingdom Fungi; phylum Basidiomycota; class Agaricomycetes; order Agaricales; family Lyophyllaceae; genus Lyophyllum; species Lyophyllum shimeji. The sequence goes on from BRPK01000004.1 coordinate 1,553,291, forward strand.
GGAGTCACCGTCACGAGCGCCGGTGACGAAGGGCCTTTCGGCGTTGGCCGTGACGATGGGGTAGCGACGCTGCCCGTGTGAAATCTGTCCGTTGGCGATGGCTGGCGCCGAGGTCCACTCATCATCTCTTCTTCCCTCCCCACCATCCCCTCCGCTCATCGCACCCTCCCCTCCGCTCACTGCCTCTGCCGTCCAGCTCATATAGTCCAACTCACTGACTTGCTCACTCACCATGTCTTCTTCTGCTTCGTCCCCTGTCTCACATCAGCCTGGCCAGCTCAACCTCAACTACGACAGCGACGATGACATGCAGGTCGACTCTGAAAATGAGAACAGCCATAACACAAAGGAGCCTGACGCTGATGCTGACGGCGAGTCAATCGACGACGATGCTTCCCCTCCACCGCCCATGAATATCCACTCTGCATATTCCCCTCCTCGGCACCACGGCGACTCGGTAGGTTCAGGTCGCTTGCGTCGAGCGTTCATATTCTCAATTAGATCAATGTTGTCAGGATGCAGAAGACTCCGTACGGCAAATTTTCATCACATGTTCACATATGCTAATCCACCCCGCAGGGTTACGAAGACCCGGAAAACGACGATGACGAGGACGACGGTACCTATGCTGACCAGGAATACGGAAAGAAGAGGGTTGTGAAAAAGAAGAAGCGGACTGCGACCTCAATCATTGTGCGCCCCAAAGGTGAGAAATGCCAAAGCTAGTTCCACTTCCCGCCACAATCTTACTATATGCTACGCCAGCACCCGTACGCCACACGTCAACGTCGGATTCTGATTCAGAATACGGCTCCCGTGCTCATAAGAAAAAGAAGAAAGCCAGATCCTCGACGGACGAAATCCGCATATCTAGCAGGGGCGGCAAGGTCCCCAATTACATCGATGATGTTCAAGACTTCGAGAAGTACGAGGAGGAACAAGAGGGTGAGAACAACTACTATGCCGACCCCAACGTTCAGTACCAAGAGGAAGACGAGATCGAGGCTGTCCTTGGACACAGTCGCGAGGAGGGGCATGAAGATGACCCTGAGGACAAGTGGTTTGAAAATATCGTGAGTGTTTTTATCCCAGTATCATCCTCAAGCTCAGCCATGCTCCGGCCTACAGCGCTTCCACATCAAATGGAAGAATTTCTCTCATTTACACAACACGGATGAGACCTACGAGTTCTTGAAGCGCTTCAGAGGCTTGAAGCGTGTGGACAACTACATCAAGGCATATAAGATCTGGCAATCTCGAATCCATGCACCTGGCTTGTCCCGGGAGGAAGTAGAGGCGCTTATGCTGGACAAGGAACGCGAAAAGGAGGACCTTGAAACCTTCCGCATCGTCGAGCGCATCATCGCCCATCGCGAGAACGACGAGGGTGAAATGGAATATTTCTGCAAGTGGACAGGTCTGAACTATGAGCATTGTACTTGGGAGGTTCAGAAGGATGTCAACCCTATCGCGAAGGAACAAATCGAGGCTTACCGACAACGAGAAGCTGAAGGCAAATTCCCTTACAAGAGCGTGTCGTACGGGAGACACGGGCGGCCTGCCTTCCAGAAAATCGACAAGGATCCTGATTACATCGCGGCGACCGGCGGGTCGCTGAAAGACTTCCAGTTGACCGGTCTCAACTGGCTTGCGTACTTGTGGAGTAAAGGCGAAAATGGTATCTTGGCGGATGAGATGGGGCTCGGAAAGGTAAGTATTATCGCTCATAACGCATGCACACAGACTCATCCCATATTAAAAAATTACAGACTGTACAGACCGTCGCTTTCCTTTCATACCTCTTCCACGAGATGCATCAATATGGCCCCTTCCTGGTCATTGTTCCTCTGTCCACCATCACTGCCTGGCAGACACAATTCGCTGCCTGGGCCCCCGACATGAATGTGATCACCTACATTGGCACGGCTGCTGCCCGTGAGGTCATCCGCACTTACGAGTTTGGGCCGTCAAACAAGAAACTCAAGATGAACGTGCTCTTGACGACCTACGAATTGACGCTCCGGGATGCCAAGGAACTTGGTGAGATCAAGTGGCAGGCCCTTGCTGTTGACGAGGTACAAACTTTCACGATCGACGTCGGAAATTCGACTGACCTACCCTTTGCAGGCGCATCGACTTAAAAACTCCGAAAGTCAATTATATGAAGCCCTTCGATCCTTCTCGGCTGCGTCGAAGTTGCTCATCACTGGAACTCCTCTGCAGAACAACGTGAGGGGTGCGTGTCTATCTTCCGCTATGCGATCTCGGCCTTAATGAACTGACATTACGACTTATATTCTTCAGAGCTGCTATCCTTGATGCACTTCTTGATGCCAGAGAAATGCAAGTTGTGCTATACTACCGTCCGACTATTTTCCTAATGTTTGGCTCTTCCAGTTGCACTCAGTAATGAGTTCGATTTGACCGATGCCGACCACGAAGAGAAGATCAAGGATCTACACGCACAACTGGAGTCCCTGATGCTCAGGCGGCTCAAACGCGATGTTCTCACTTCCTTGCCAACGAAGAGCGAACGTATTCTGCGTGTGGAAATGAGTGCCCTTCAAACGCACTTCTATAAGAACATCTTGACCAAGGCAAGCCTTTTCCAGTAGTCACTCATCGTCTTACTCGTCTCTAAGAATCTCGTGGCCAGAACTTCCAAGGTCTACAGAAGAGCGCAAATGGTAACAACAACATCAGCTTGCTTAATATCGGTACGGTCACCGTTGAACCTGTACGGTCCTCAGTGCTAATGTCTGAATCTAGCCATGGAGCTCAAGAAGGCGGCCAATCATCCATTCTTATTTGATGGCGCAGAGACGAAGAGCGATAGCCCCGACGAACAGCTCAAGGGTCTCGTCATGAGCAGTGGAAAGATGGTGCTCCTGGATAAACTTCTGGCACGCCTTCGGCAAGACGGCCATCGTGTGCTGATCTTCAGTCAGATGGTCAGGATGCTGGATATCCTTAGCGACTATATGTCCCTGCGGAATTACCAGCACCAACGCCTTGACGGTATGGTTTCATCGGAAGCCAGAAAGAAGTCAATCGCGCACTTCAACGCTCCCGGATCTGCCGACTTTGCCTTTTTGTTGTCTACCCGAGCTGGCGGCCTAGGCATCAATCTCGAGACTGCAGACACCGTGATCATCTTCGATGTGCGTGAGCAATGGCTTGTTCCGTTTCTTCTTGCTGAGATGCGCTAAAGAGCGACTGGAATCCTCAAAACGATCTGCAAGCCATGGCCCGCGCACATCGAATTGGGCAGAAATCTCACGTCAGCGTGTACCGCTTCGTGAGCAAGGACACCATGGAAGAGGACGTCCTCGAACGGGCCAAGAAGAAGATGGTTTTAGAATATGCCAGTACGTTGCTGTCTACCGTCTAATGTCCTCGTACCTCACCTATCGTCGCACTCAGTTATCAACCAGATGGACACTTCGCAAGCTCATCTCAGCTCCAAGGCCGCGCCGAAGGATCCTCATAAGCCTGAAAACCTCAGTAAGGACGAGCTTCATGCGGTGTTGAAATACGGCGCCCAGAAAATGCAAGTAATTTGTTTATTCGCATTCTTTACGGTTCATGAACTTAGTCTGGATCAGGTTCGACAAGGACGATAGCCAGCAGAACAAGAAGCTGGATGAGATGGACCTCGACGACATCCTGAACCGCGCTGAAGCCCACGAGACTATGGAGGGCGGCGATGGTGGCGCTTCACTCGGTGGCGAGAGCTTCCTTGCCCAGTTCGCCGCTGTCAGCGATGTCAAGAACGACATGAGCTGGGAAGACATCATCCCCCTCGAGGAACGCCAGAAGTTCGAGGACGAAGAAGAGCAACGCAAGGCCGAGGAGTTGGCGGCGCAGGAGTCTCGCGATCGGAAGCGGACGCACGCGCCTGTGTCTTACGAAGGCATGGACGTCGATCAACCACCGCCGACGACAGCACCCAAAAAGCCGAAGGCCCCGGGTCCAACGAGGAAGACGGCTTCACAAAAAGCGATGGAGCTGAAGGAGCGAGATGTGCGAGTCCTCATCCGAAGCTTGCAACGCTGGGGGGACATCAGGCAGCGTTACGACGTCATCGTAAGTTTCCACTTGTTCGCCGCCTGTCTTTCTCGTTCATCACATTTGCATAGGTCACTGAGGCCAAGCTGCAAGACAAAAACCGGGGCATGATGCTCGATGTGGCGGACGAAATCATCGAAATCTGTGCTCAGGCAATGAAGGAGAGCGAAGAACAGAAACGCTCGCGTGTTGCGGCAGGAGAGACGTTGACCAACGCCCAGAAGAGCAAAGCTGTCTTGGTGACTTGTCGCGGCGTCGGTAACATCAACGCGGAAACGGTCCTTTCGCGCAACCGCGATCTCAAGATTCTGTACAATATCCTCTCTGAGCTCGATGATCCTTACAAGTGGATGATCCCCATCGACAACATTCGACCAACGCTGAACTGGTCGGGCCGTTGGGGACCTCAGGACGATTCCATGCTACTGGTCGGCGCGTATCTCTATGGCTTTGGCAACTGGGAAGCGATGCAGAAAGATCCAAAACTCGGTCTCGAAGGCAAGTTCTTCCTGGAAGAGGGCAAGAAGGGCGAGGATTCTGCGAGCAGGCCAATACCCAATGCGATTCACCTTGTCCGGCGGGGCGACTTCCTTCTGGGTATCCTGCGAGAGCATGACGAGAAGCTACGCTCGTACGAGAGCTCACTTCGGAATAAAGGGTTGAAGGTTTCGGCCTCCCCTCCCCCGACAGCCGTGGCATCGACATCTTCATATACCAGCAACTTGAAACGCCGGGCGGAGAGTGAAGCAGTGGCCTCTGTCGATGATCCCAGTGTTCGCAAGCGGAAGCGGCGACCTACACCGACCTTCACGGATTCAGAGTCGTCTGATGAGTGGTAAGCACCGTCAGCTGCTTCCCATCCGATTCAACTCAGCATCCGTCATCTAGCCCGTCCATGGACGAGGGTGCTACCAAAGAAGAGCTGCGGCCTGTGAAGAAGCAGCTGGTGCGTTGTTCGTTTCAGATGACCTCCTTGGAGCATGATTCTCACATTTTTTTTCTCGCAGAAACAATTGAAGTTGTCCGGCGAGGACATGCCTCGGGACGACAAAGTCGCGATCTTGAAAGACTCACTTGCTGCCATCGGGCGTCGCATCGAGATTGTGCTCGCCGCCAAGCAGGCGGCAGGGGAAGACCGGGAACGATGGCGGAGACATCTGTGGACGTATGTGAACTCTTGACTCAGATTGCAAATTTCGCTCACGCCGTTTTGAAGTTTTGTGACGCTTTTCTGGCCGAAGAAAGTCAAGGCTTCCAAGCTAGAGGAGATTCATGCAAAAATGGTCATGAAGGAGGCCGCGCCCAGGGCGCAGTCGGATAACAGCGCTCTCAAGAAACCGCGGATAAGCGGAAGCTCGTCCTCAAAGCCCAATGGGTCCTCGTCGATTCCCAACGCACCGATGAGGACAAATGGCAAATCTTATCGGTGACATTGGTCTCGCTGTCTCTTGCTTATTTTCCTTATCGTATCTTCGGAGCTTTTCGTCTGCACTCTCGCTATCATCATCGCAACACCTGTACGCATCTGTCTTTCTTGCAAATAACATGTAGTAACCTAGTCGATTTCGCGGAAATTACTTTTACCTCTGCCTTCTGACAGTCGTCCTGAAGTTGCTCCCGACAGCATGAACGAAGCGCCCTGCCGTCGTCTTCTGAGGTCGTCAGGTGCGGTATGTCGAGCTGGAGGGATGGCGCCTGGAAATGTCATCAAAGGCTTCGTGATAGGCGAAGCAGAAGCCAACAGTCCTCCACATGCATTCGCTGCTGTACCACTGACTGCGCCTGAGGTTTGTACCTCAGCAGTATTTCTCCATTCATGATCATTCGAAAATCACTATGTTCGTCACTATGCTACATTCCCTATCCCGCATTTAACCCAATCGCAACGCCTGGACCTACTTCGGATACTGGCAGTATCTGCCCTTCCAACATCTGGGATGTAGGGTAACCTGGTCAAATTTCGCTGATGCCACCCTCTGCTGGGGTGTCGTGAAGAGCGTTCAGTCTGTGACCCTCGAGATGTCAAGTCGACAAAGGGCCCCGCGTTTGGCCGTGAAGGCTGGCTGGTATTTCGGGATCAGGGGTGCTCCTCGGCGCGCCGATCTAGTAGATACTGAGCTCATGCAACCTAAGGACGTTTCAGTCGGATTTCGAGCAGGGCAAGCGCTGAGGACTTACGGAAGATGAAATTCATCGCATAGCATCACGAGTGACAGGCTTTGATGGGCGCCTGTTTGCACTCGAGCTGAGCATGGAGTGACCATTGGGCTGTCCGTTGGACGGTTCTCGGCGATGCCGAGTAGTTTGCTTGGAGGAAGATGCCTTTGCATCTTCGGAATCGCTATGACGCGGACGGTTCACCGACGCTGGAAAAGAGTGAGTCTTCATCGTACTCCAACTTGGGCTGTGTCGACTCACCTTCAAGTAACTTAGCATCCGCTTCACGATGGAAACTTTGCATTAGCGCGGTATAGCGTTTGACCTGCCACTTCATTTGCGAGGCACGCGCTAGGTTTCCCTGAGCAATGGCCCACTTCCGCTCCTCCTTGTACCGCCGACGTTCGCTGTCCGCCAGGGATGCTCGAGTTCGGAGAGTGGCTATCTCCCGTTCGAGAGGCGTCATCGAGGCGCGGGTACCGATCAATTCAGAGTTGGAGTCGACTGAGGTTATGTCGGATATCGTTTGGACGGTTTCTTTGAAAGCCCTGTGCCTCTGGTCGCTCCCCTCCCCTTGCCCATCGCCGTGGAATTGGACTACTCGTTCGCGTCGTAGCGAATGTCCACTTGCGACAGTCGTTGGTTTCTTCCGTCGGCGGTCGGGGTCAGAAGGCACTTTCGACGTGCTGAAGAACTGTGACAGACATTCTGTGCAGAGTACGCCCAGCGCACCGCCAAGGAGTGTAGTCACGGTTCTGGTCATGTCGTGAATCAAGTTGAACTCCATCAGGAGTTTCGCGGAGATCAGGAAGCCCACAATGATTGCGAGGCTGGTGTTTCTCGAGGCGTAGTGGAGTGCAACCCCTTGCCAGACGCCGATCAAGAGGAAGTCTCGAGTGGAGGCCTCGCCTGAGTGCGTGAAGTGATCCAGGAGGATGCGAGCTCCAAGGCCGACGAGGAGAGCGGGTGCAGGTGATAACGGCATGGTGGTCGTGAAAAAGTCATAAGAGCATTAGAACTGGGCAACAATACAAGACTGGCTTCAACTTGCAATGTTCATCACCATCCACGTTGATGTGTTTGCACATACCATGTTGCACAAGCACGAGCAAGCAAAGATAAACAGACGCGTTCCTGAATAGGCACCATTCTCGTGCGTCCCATTACTAAGTACCTAACTCGCACCAGTCTCCTTGCCTGCCTTCACAAAGACTGCCCGCCTCTCTACGCTGATCTTCCCAAAGAATTCAAGGAAGTCACGTTCCAGAACATCGCTGCATTCAAGGGAAGCGAAATGACCACCCTTCTCATGTTCCCTCCAGAAAACTATGTTGTCCGCGATCGACGCTTGGGCCCACCATCTTGGAACATACCCCACATCCCTAGGAAAGCAGCTTGCACCAAACGCGACCTCCTTCGATATCTTGACATCCAAAACCTCGCCCTTCGCCGTCTGCATTCCGTTTTTGTATAACCTGGCATGCCCAGCATTTCCAGAGAGGAGATAGAGCATCGCCCAAGTCACTACAGTTTCCTTCGGCCAAGTGAAATCAGGATCAGTCAGATCCTGCATTTTCTCGCGTATCCAAGCCAACATCCCGACCGGAGAGTCAAGCAGGGCGTATGAGACGGTCTGTGGTTTCGTTCCTTGGATCGCCGTATAGCCGAATTCCTCCTTCATCCACCACTGAATCCTCGCAAGCCTAGTCTTCTCGTCAGCTGTGAACCATCGAACCACCAACCGCAGCAGGGCCAGGGGGTTCTTCACTGGTGACGGCGGAATGGCAAAGATGTAGTTGAGATGAATTCCGACACAAGCTTCAGGAAAGCTGATCGCCATGGAACGAAGGATGAAAGAGCCCCAATCACCACCTTGTCCGACGTAGTGTGTGTAGCCAAGGGTCTGCATGAGCTTGTGGTAGACGGAGGCGATGCGCGCAATCGTGAAGTCTGGGTGCTAAAGAGGTACGCTCGTAAGTGTGCTCTGCTCATGATATACGGAGGCGAGGCCTACCTGGGGCTCCGACGAGAACACGAAGCCAGGAATAGACGGGGCAACGATATGGAACGCTTGTTGCGCCGGATCCTCAGGTTCCGTCAGTTTTAAAAGGTGCTCTACCTGCAACGCTTCTGTCAGCACAAGAACTATGACGGCAGATCTTCCTAGACGCACCTCCAGAAAATTACCCGGCCACCCGTGCGCAAAAATGAGCGGGACAGCACCTCCGCGGCTACTTCTGTGATGCACGAAATGGACGTTAAGCGTCTCGCCTGCTTCCTCGATGTCCACGGTAAACATCTTGAATGTCAAATTGAGCCTCTGCTCGACCTTTCTCCAGTCATATTCGTCTCTCCAGTAGTCCACTAACTCCTGAACGGCCGAGGTCGGTATTCCATGCGCCCATTCCTTCCCTTGAGGGTGTTGAATGTCAGGAATAACACGGGCGGTCTTGACGCGGTCCGTAACCCAAGCTAATGTCTCCGGCGCTACGTCGATTCTGAACGGCTCTGGAACAGGAGACATTTTGTTATAGTGAGCTGAGCCTGGGGCGTCTTTAAATCAGCTGCGCAGCACTCGCATCAGGAGTCTATATGTGGATGACAGTGATGAGGACAGTCATCATGATGTGTGACCGGGCCGGTACCTTCAAAGAGTTGTATTGACGGAGTGGTCACAAAAGAATAATGCTACATAAATTACGCACGTCAAATAGTAAAGCAGATTACAAGTCATAAACGCAACGCTCAAAGGGTTTCCGAATCGACATAGTTCACCATAGGATCTTCCGCTATTCGTCGGTTCATACGATACGCCTCTGCAAGTGGGGTAAGCGGGCAGGTTACCAGGGGAAAAAGTAAAACACGTACCAAGTTCCTCCTCCGTGACATCATGGCTCCCTGATTCCAACACGCCTTTCCTCTTCTTTCCGGACCTATCGTCGTCGTCTGTGCCCATTTTCCTCTTCCTTTCATCACTCAACGCCTTTGCTAATGATTCCTTATCAATTCTCACATCGCCTTCCCCTACTCTTTTCTTCGAGAAGTTCTGTTCTATCCGCGGAGCATCTGCGTTGGACACAGACGGTTCGCTGGTTGTTGCTGGCGGAGAGATGGCTGGGGTGGAGGCGAGTAGGTTCTGAGCGGTGGAAGCTTGCGCCGCTTCAATACCAGCCAGACCCGCGCAGTACGATAGGTGAAGGCTGGAATGACAACATGCGTAGCCCCAGGTGCCCGTGGACGTATCGTACCAGGATCCCCAGACGCTCGTATGGTTATTGACATACACTGCGAGTGAATATGAGTGTGATGGAACGTGACGACAGGATAAGGTTGTGAGGCTTACCATCTTCAGGGTACTTGGACCTCGCTTTCGCTCGTTCACGGCCTTTGATAACTTGGCCTGTCCTCGAGTATTCCACGTAGTTCTCCGTTTGTCCGTGCAGGAGCTCTTTCGGCGCCGACTCCAAGTATTGGGCTCCGCCATACTTTGCCAAAATACTTATTTTAGACGAGTCCTTCAGCTCTTCCTTTTTCTGTCGGAATTCGTGGTGAAGGAGTTCGCCTTGTGTCGGGTTCGCATTGAGATGTACATCATTCCCGCGTGCCGCAGCTTGCCAGGCAAAAAGTTGAAGTTTTTGAACTTCAGGTGCTTCACCGGAATACCGCAGGAAGTTATCGCCAGCGAATTGTGCCTGGATATTGTCAGTCTATCGTGAAGGAGATAGAAATGTGGTACACTTACTTCTTCGGGAGGGACGTTCTTGTTGGGAGCGTCACGCATAGAGCGAGTCTTCGGGTCATAGTAGGCACTGCTTGGGTCCAAATTGATCAGATACTTCGCAGTGTCCTCTCGAATGCGCAAGTTCCGGACTGTTATCCGCGTTTTGGCATCGAGCTTTTGTCCCACGGCATCGGCGGCGTCCGCATACTTGTCTTCGTCGGCATCCTCCTCGTCGCTCGACCCGAAATCCGCATCTCCTTCCTTCCCTCCAGCTTTCCCCGCCTTTGCAACCTTCCTCACAGCAGCCAAGTCCGTCGTCGTCTGTTTGTCAATTTCCTCCTCCCTCAGCTTCTGTCTAGCCGCCTCGATGGCCGCGTACTCCTCATAGATCGCCTTGTGCTCAGCGGGGTCATATCCATTCCACCGGTCACGCTTCGCATCGTAGCCAGACGCTACTTCCTGAATGACTTCGTCCGCCTGGATATCGCTGTTCGTGTACTTGGCACCCTTCTTCCGCGGCCGTTCGAGACAATCCTTTTTCTTGTGCGTCATAGCACCGCAGTTCTCGCAAGCCCCTTTCCGATACTTCTTCGCGGCAGGACCTGCTTTCGCGCCTCGGTCATACCACTCATCGAGCTTGTTCGCGGCGCGGTTTTGTTCTGGTCGTCGCTGATGGCTCAGGGAGGGAGCACCAGTGTCCAAGTACCACGGTGCTTGGGAGATATACTCTGCAAGGAGAATGTGACTTAGTACAAATAAAAACGCATAGAAAATGCCGACGCACGGGGAATATGAGGGTTGATGGGCTTGCCCTCCTCATCTAGCGCAGCCGGTGCAGTACCGGCTTTACGAGCGGCATCCAAATCCTTCTGGCGACGGAATTCCTCACGCGAAAGCTTTCCTATAGCTGTTTTTTGTCACTTGAGACTGAAATTCACAGAATAAGGGTTTGAGCACGACTTACCAGACGCCGACGCCATCGTGGACGAGGCTGAGGTGGAGAAGTCGGTAATTTCAATTTGGCATGGGGGTTATGCATTATTTGGTAAGGAGCTGACTAACAAACAATCGACAGTGGTATTATCTATGCATCCGAGACCCGCTCCGTGAGTCTTCACTTGCCAGTCATGGTCAGAATTGAGGTTCCTTGGAACAGTAGATTGAGTATCAGCAACGTACCAGCTAAGACTACTTCTCCCAGCTACGCAATCTTGCGACCATACGCAACACATTATCAACCTCATCTGCCTCTGATAATCTCCGTTTCCCCTCATTGTCGTCCAACTCTACCAATTCCTTCCACCGGTCGAGCTCGGGGAACTCCACGTTAACAGCACGCACGATATTCGACAGGTACTCTAGATCAGACGCCAGTTGTGCCGCGCCAGCCGGCGAAAGAGACGGGATGTTGGGAAGTACGGCCGTCGTGAGATGCTCGAGGAGTGTGTGACCGAGTGAAGACAACCACGCAGAGGACACCGCGTCGGGATCGAGTGGAATGGGCTTTGTCGTTGAAAGCGAAGCACGGCGCACGTGAGGAGGCTGGGGAAGTGCCTCAGACGAAGACTGTTCGGAAAGCCCTTTCAACGTCTCGGAATCGACGAAGGGCAGCGTGTGCAGCGAGAACGCAAGGGCGTCATCATCCGCGTACACTTCGAACAGCCGGGGAAGGTTGAGTAGACCTTCAGCAACTCTTTGCACCGCGTCGCTAGGAGATAGAGAGAAGCTTGGGACTTGAAGGTCGTTCGTGGTCGTACGTCTGGATTTAGGGTCTCCCGGCGTATTCCAAAGCGGCGAAGACGCGTATGACGCGAAATGTTTCCGTAATGGAGACAAGATGGTCCCTTGCAGAGAAATTTGACAGGAATTGGCGAAAGTGAAAACTGCCCGGCGCGCTTCGACGAGCAGAGGGTCCGGAGATCCAGGTACCACGGGCAACTGGCTGTGACGCGAGGAAGGGAGGGGACCGTCGCGTGGTTGAATGTCCGCTTCGACACTGGTAAATAGTGCGTGCAGGTCTGCGGAATTCAGCGGCGACTGCTCCAGGACTTGACTTTCCCCTCTACAAGGAGCAGTCGTGAAGCTGGTCGGGTCGTTCCTAGCCAAGCGGAAACGGGTCGCCGTCTGTACGAGACTAGACCGCAGTTTGGTTTCGAAGCCAGAAATGCGTTCGTAGACTGCACGAGCTGACGACAAGAGATGCAATGAACGTTGGAAATCAGACCAATCCTGGGTGGTATAATCCATGTCGGACAGGTCATGGCCGGAGGCAGTCCTTTGCGACTGCGACGATGATATGCGCTTTTCCAAACGGACATCGGCAGTCCAAATGTCAATGAATGACCGGAAGAAGTTATCGAGGGCCGACAGCAGGCCCACGGACCCGTATCCATAAGTAAAGGCGGTACAGCGCGTCAAACTTTCTTCGGCCACTGTGACTGCATCCACAGCTCGTTCTTTCATCAACCGAGCGCGGTCGGCGTCGGCAACTCGGTCCTTCGTATCACTGGATACGATTTTGTTGAGCGCATGCTCCAGGAGACGCCTCTCCAACGATCCATAGTCGATCTGAAAATCAAGGAATGGCCGAAACAGCTCCTGGTCCCACTCCATGCCATCCAAAAGGAAAGCCTTCGAGGCTCCACCGTGGCCTGCAGACGACAGATGTGCGCCCGGCCGCCATGACATCGACATTCGCGTAGACCGCCGGCGTGCATGAGAGCGAGGGTTGGAAGGTGGCGAAAGTTCAGGACTCTGGCCGTCCGAAACGGATGATATACCTGTGTAGCTCATCTTTTCGATTAATTTTTCCACGCTCGCAGCGAACTCCTCCGTGGCTCGCAGCGAAGATATCAGCTGGTGCAGCGCTGCCTCGCCATGATGTGAAGAGAGAGACGAAAGCCTTTGAGAGAAGGTAGGTTGAAGTGAAGAAAGAGTGGAGGTTATGAATGCTGAGAGCGTCAGTGCCGGGTCCGGGAAAATCGCGGGTATTGAGACGCGCTCCAGGTTCAAAAGCGAAAGAAAACTTCCATAAAATTTAGGAAGGAAGTCGGTGAATGGTTGAGATGGTTGGGCAGAAGGAGCGGATTCGGAGGGTCCGCAGTCGGTCAGCGAAACATCGTTCCATAAAGCAACGACGGACGCCCTTCGTGATGCGTTGTAGTAGTTTCGGAATTCCGTTTCTCTTTGTATATGACAGAATATCGAGAAGTAATCCCTGCAGACAGCGACGTCTTGTGAGTTGATTGCGGCAACCAGAGCGGAACTCAGCGAGGCCTCGAGCTGATTCTGAAGATTGACCATGAGCGTCCGCCGAGGCTCATACTCGGGCGTGTTGTGGAAGACCGCCATACTCCGGCTTGCCTCTGACAGCCTCTCGGCCGCCTTCGCATAACTGCGCTCCGCCAATAACGACGTGACTTCAAGCTCCAGCGAGCTCCAACTCTCGGCCTCCCTAAGAGCCTCCCTGGTAGCCTCCATGCGTCCTTTGATCATGTCAAGATGCCGGAGATGGTCGAGAGCCACGCTGGTGGAATCTGGCACTGCATCGTTAGCACGTTGCAGCACTTTTTCCAGGGCAGCTTGCAATGAGAGTGCGTTGTCCTTCATGAAGTGTAAGTCGTAGGTGAGGCGGGGAACCCCTCGAGACACGTCGTCGATCGTATGCTCTAGCAGGGAAGATGTGTCTTCGCAGGCGATGTCGAGCGTGGTCAGGAGCTGGGTAATGCGCTCATCGAGCTCTGTCAACTCTGTTGGAGCGGGCGAATCGGCCTCATCATCATCGTCCGACGCGTCAAGGACGTCGTTGATCCACGAAAGGGTGTCGCCGTATTGCTCCAGGGAGCTGATCAGTTCAGTCGTGGAAGTTGGCAGAGGCATATGGGGTACATAGCAGGGTCACAAATATTTGCCCGTGACGGTCTCTCAAAGTTGTGCGATACGATTCGAATGATCGGCGGACAGGCGGGACTAGAACGATCTACGTACATCCACCGTGATAGTCTGCAACACACCATACCAGAAACGAGTGCACTACTTTCACCGCCCAAGTTCATAACGAGGCAGCTGCTTGACAATTATGTTGGGATCATCCGGATCCCCCATGTGCCTCCAGCACGACGCGCACAGTAGACACGGGCTTTCTCCCAGCCTGATATCCCCAACAACAGACAGCGAAGCAGGCACCTTGCTACATGCTCGACATAGATCAAGAAGAGCCGGGGTAATCTGAAGGGTCAGCGGATATCCGGTTGTAACATCAGAGGGATGCTGAAGCCTAATCCAAGAATCAAGAAGGGAACAGGGCGGAGAGGATATGTAGCGCTTACCTGATCTGATCAACAACGACGAAATGCTCGCAATTGCCTTGATGAAGTAGCCAGTACGGTTGATTGATTCGAAGGGGGAGGGACGATAAACGAGTTTCGTAAATCGTTGTCGGAGCGACCGTGAGCGGGGGGGCATCTTTCGAAACGGATTGTAGGTGACGCATAAGTTTCCTACTTGTGTTCAGTAGCTGCCTGGTGTACGCCTCAGAGGGACGTACTGAGCATAGTCGTTATCGGTGAGGCCGTCGCCATAAGCAACGTTCTCTATGCATATGACGCAGCCTTCGGCACCGGTTGGAGGTCGAGACTCAGGCTCTCGGGTATCCATAGAATCTTCCTCCGCAATTTCGTCCGAAACGCAGCGGATGACTCTGACAAGATCTCCAAGAGATTGTGAAGAAAGTAGGGCATGTTGGGAAGAGCGATTGACATATCCCGAGGACCAGGTTGACCTGGTGTGTACGGTCACGGTGATTATGGCACAGAGCTCGTCCGATAGACGGACAGAAGGCTCGGGTGCGGGTTTCTTGGCGGTCGTCAGCGAGACAAGAAAAGAACGGGAGTCACGCACCACTTGTGCAAGGGCATTTTGGTCTGAATTTTTGGACGGCCGTATAAACGAAGCAACATCGTAGTTAAGTCTGCAAAACACGATCAACACAGTTGGGGTGGAGTTGTGGCGTACATACTTCCAGCTGGTCAGGTTGACCGAGTCAAGTTGCTTTTGCAGCGCGATCACTTCGGATGGAAGTGTATCTGGATCGGGAAGGTTCACTCTGCGCTTTGGCTTGGCAGATTTTGTGGTGGAGTAGAGGGAAGTTACGTTGTGTTCATTGTCCTTGGACAAATAGGCGGAGAGAGTGGGATTGTTCCAGGTGTCGAAGAGGGAATCACGGAGGTCCGCTACGCTGCACTCGTCCGCGAGAGCTGGATCCGGACCAGAGTCTGTAGTGTCGAGCTCGGCGGCTGTACGGATAAACGCAGGAATGTCAATTGGATCTGACGGAGGGCCAAAGAGCGACTCGAGCGTGGCGTTCATGGTCGGTTACGTCATCAACGCGAGATTTAGATTTCGACTGGTGCTCGATCTCGCCCCGAAGTCTCACTTTCCTGCTACTACTTATATAGAATGCCATCGTTCGAAATCAGTGCTGTCGACTTGTGTTGCGATGAAGAGACTCTTTCCGCTGTTTCTCCTCGTCGGTAGCTCACAGTTTACCACGCCGGCCGAAGGCCATCACCTCCTTGTACGACTCTGTCCTCTTTTCGTTTCAACTGGCAACCTCTGAATAAATCGCCTTTAGGATCTCGACGCAGCCCTTGTCTTCACTCCTGACACCCGGTGCTTCATTCTAGGCGTGCCCTTCCCTGATCCTCTTGCTGCACGCGCTCGCCTAAGAGAAGACCTCGCCCCATGTGGGAATGATCTCAACCGGCGTGTCCTTGACACCCTGTTGACTCAATGCATCCGCCATGAGCGGGGAGAACGCAACGATGTCTGCAGTGACCGAGTCACTAGGTTTCCCGAAAACATTCTGTCGTTCTCTCATCAGCGCATCAGGATCCGTGAAGCTTTAAGCCTTCGCAGTTTGCTCGAGTGTGGAGAAGATGATATTGACGACCTCCGTCATCACCATCATCATCGCATAAGTCGGTCGAAGTCTAGAAGTCGGTCGAAGTCTAGAAGTCGGTCAATCATGTCTGAAAGCCGTGGCAGGTCCCGCGGTCACCGCAGTAGATCCAAAAGCCGATCGCATGGTAGTCGTCACTCTGCATCGCATGGTAGTCGACGTTCTTCTTCCCCGGGCCATGGGTTGCACTACCATCACGAACATCTGTCTTGGCACAAACATGACCACGAGGACCCTGAGGAAAGTTACAGTAGTGATGATGGCAGCGATGGCGGCGACGGAAGGGACGGTCGCCGTCATGGACTGCACCACTATGAACATTGGTCTTGGCACAAACATGGCGACGGGGAGGAAAGGTACAGCAGTGAGGATGACGAGGATGGCGGCGACGGAAGCATCAGCGCCGACCGACATGGACCACACCATCACGAACATTGGTCTTGGCACAAAAATGACTGCGAGGATCCAAATGACAGTGCAATTGAAGGGGAGGGCGGAGACGGTGCGGATGGCGGGGACGGCGGCCGCGGTGGCAATGGCGGAGATAGTGGTGACGAAATCAACAGCGCCGATCGCCATGAACCACACCACTCATGGTCAAAACATGTAAGTGGCAACGGGGGCGACGGTGGTGATGGTGGTGATGGTGGCGGGGGTGGCCGCGGTGGGAACGGCGGAGACAGAGGTGATGGTGGGGATCGCCATGAGCACGATGATTCCTGCTCAGACCATGATGGCGGAAATGGCGGCGACGGTGGAGATATTGGTCGGGGTGGAAATGGTGGGAACGGTGGTGATGGCGGAAATGGCGGAAATGGCGGAAACGGTGGAAACGGTGGCGATGGCGGGGACGGTGGAGATATTGGTCGGGGTGCAAATGGTGGGAACGGTGGTGATGGGGGAAATGGCGGAAACGGCGGAAACGGCGGCGATGGTGGCGACCACGACGACCATAAGCACCCATTGTCAGCAGGCGCTGGCGGAAAGGGAGGAGATGGCGGTGATGCAGGTCACAACGGGAACGGAGGCGACGGTGGTGTTGGCCCGCACGGCCATGAACGACATCATCATCATTCACGGCCAAACGGCGACAGCCATTGTGGTGGAAATCATGAGGATGAATGCCACGAAGCTGACCGCGACGATCGTAAGCACCCGTGGTCAAAACACGTTGCAGGAAATGGCGGGGATGGCGGGGATGGTGGCCAAGGGGGCGATGGCGGTCGAGGTAGTAATGGCGGCCATAGCGGCGGCGGAGGAGATGGTTACGAACGACACCACAGCCATCCACGTCCGGGTGATCATAGAGGTCATAGCCATGGCGAAGGGGACCCTAATGGACACGATAACCATCGCCACCCATTGCCAGAACACGGCGGCGGCGATGGCGGCGGGAATGGAGGTGATGGAGGTGACGGTGGTGATAAAGACGAAAAGGACCATGCAAGCGGGGGCAGTGGCGGAGATGGTGGTCGTGGCGGCGACGGTGGCGACGGTGGCGACGGTACTGGAAGATCCCATGGAAAACATCACCACGAGGATGACGATGTGGGGCGTGGTGGACGTGGGGGAAACGGAGGAGATGGAGGGGACGGGGGCAATGGGGGAAACGGCGGTGATGGAGGGAACGGTGGCGAGCGTCGTCGGGATAATCGCTTTGTGGACTGGCATGGGGGTGAGGGTGGCGCTGGTGGGAGCGGAGGTCGTAGTCATGATAGGAGCGGCTCTGGTGGCAAAGGTGGCAAAGGTGCAGAGGGTGCGTATCGTGGATCATTTAAACCTAGCGATCATGGCGGGCCTGGTGGCCCAGGGGGTGTCAGTGGAAAGGGGGACGACGGGGGCCATGAACCAGGAAAGCCGGGCTTTCCAGGTTATCCCGGCCGTCCTCCGCAAGGTCGAGGAATAGAGGCCTGAGGGTAATCGATGGGTATTGGAGCTCCGGTGACCTCTGAACAGGCTTCTTCCCCGCAATGTACCTACGTAGTCAATCCAGTCTCATTACTCACAATCACCGCACAAGTAAAATGAAAATCGTAACAGCGCAAGGAAACGTCCACTGGTCAGCCCAACGAGACGTTCTGCATATCCTCCCAGGTCCATGCATCTAGTATCCGCCATCGACGTTCATTTCTGGCCCGTGAGATTGGGAAGAGGGCTTGCTCACTGTGAGGCTGCTGTAGCCAAAGCATTGCTACGTCGCTGACATCCATGCCAGTCTCGCCGGTCCCCATTGTGAATGGCCACTGGGCAACACCATGAGCTAGGTGGTGGGCGATACGTTGAACTGTACGACTCGAAAAGCCTGGTCTGGTTCACTTACCCTGCGGCATAAAGGACGTCGCTGGATTTGCGTACGAAGGCAGACCTAACTCCCCAGAAACGTGCACGGGAGTTACGTCGTGGTCATTTCTATTCCCGAACCAATCGGCGACACCGATGGCAGTATCCGCGCCAGCTCCACCTGAAGCACTTTGGTTACCATCCTCCCATGACCAAGTAGGATCATGCGACACCTCCGAGGTGTCTGAGTGGCCAGGGACGCACTTGGAAGCACCCACGCCTAGAGATAGATCGTCCGTTGTCGAGAGCAGGTCGAGACGTGCCTCGTCGCTTTTCCGTTTCAGGTCCATTCGGGCGGACGGCGCTGTTAGGGGGACGTTGCCGTATGTGGAAAGTTCGCGGAGAATGTCGCTGTAGGGACAATTGAGTAACCGATAATCGAGTTCAGGTGGTCCCTACCGCATCCGCCCTGCAGGAACCCATCTGCATTCTGCGGTTAGTGGAATTCTTGGAAAAGAAGCATATCTCACCTTTCTTCGAGCTTGGACAACACCTCAATACAGTCCTGGACGCTCTTCAGATCTTCTCTCAGATCTCGAGGATGCGTGGATGACTTCATATTTATCCAATAGCTGAGAACCAGCATGATGGCAGCCGTCATTAATGCAAACTATAGGCTTGGATCAGCATCTGTGATAATTCAAAGAGGCGTAACATCACCTGCACGTGAGGAAAGGGCAGATAACGTCCTTGTTGCGATTGCGTCTTTAAGATATGAGCGCACGATCGGGCCGCATTCGTGCAGATAGCCAGGGAAGGGAACGGCGAGGAAGATGGCTTCTTCGGCAGAGGAATGAAAGGTCGATGGACGACGACCCGTACGTGATGATAGAACGCATGAAGCGCGGCCGACTGCTGACTGAAAATGTTTCCTGAGGCAACGGAGGTCCATTTGACTACTTGGCTGAGTACGGAGCTTGTCATGAGAGAAAACGTGGCGTACGATGGTCGGGAATGTCGTCGAACCACTGGTTCAACGCAGAATCGAGGTGAGCCACGACATCCTCGTTTTTCTGCTCACGAGCGGGGCCGCGGAATCTCTTGCATTGATTGACGGCGTACTGCGGAAATGGGCATCAGACGCTGAGCCACGAGGACCATAGTAGCTTCGCCAACATACTAAAGTGCGTTGTGCGTACTCCAGAATTTCGATCAACTTTACGAACGCGATGAAACACGAAACCTTGGATGGTTTGCCCGCTGGTTGCATAAAACGTGACGCGGGATCTGGCGTCTCCCAGTATTCATCATCACAATCGATGGGTAAATCTAAGTCAAAACTGCAACGCCATGAGCACTGGCTCTGGATACATTTTGATCGACCTACTCTTCAGAGATGGTCGCTCGAGGACGCCCGAGGAAGGCGCATACTATTGCATCGATAGTCATGAGGATAGTGAAGCATCTCTTCCATAGTTCATTCTCGACCGATGGCTTTTGATTTGGCTTTTTACGGTGAGCGCCGACGTCTTGTGCATAACGAATACCGATCCCGACCATTACCCAGCAGGTTTCTGGTTGAGACGTCGCTTGTGCATATAGCACAGCGAGCTGGACACTGGCGCTGAGAGGTAGTATTAAGCTGGACGACGGAACACGTACGCAGAGCGCTTGTAATTCATGCAACGAAGGGCATCGAGAAGATGATTGCCAGCATTGTCGTATTTGACAATACCATTTCCAACCAGAGGAGTGTCGCGACTCCTCGCCTTCCAGGAGAACTCGAGGATCATCGGAATATCTTGACGCTACTGCGCAGACCCCAAGGACCGTTGCGCCGAAATGATGGTGGGTCAGATACAGTTCTTCGGTTACAGCCTTTTCAAACGTAGGCTGGTGCAGCAAAGGAAAGTGTGGATTGACGTGATCAAAATACAGTGCAACCAGGTCATGCAGTAGGTCGCGGTCCGGGAACACATATTCCGTGGGCTCCTCCTCGGACAGAGATTCCCACTAGCATGAAATGAGGGTGTGCTTATCAGTTCTATGCCGAAGCAGCGTACCGGGTGTATACTCCAGAATTCGGGCCGGCGATAGCATAAATATTCGTCTACTATTGCAGGCTTGGTCTGTGTTTCTTTCCCGATTTGTATCGCTGTCCCCAGTAGTGACATGGTACTAGAGGGCCCGAAATGACGCCCATGCGAATTCGAAATTGTCAGTCGTTTCAACTGTGCAGTGAGGTCGACCTCGTCACTGATGATCGACTTGCCCGCCTGGGGAGATTGTGTGTCCTCCGGTACTTCAGCAGAGGAGTGTTGGGAGGGGCTTGAGTCGGCCGGCGTGCTGCGGGTAGTCTTTTTGAGCTTCAAAATCTCCTGCTCCAAATTGATAATGTGCCGAGAGAGGGCCATGAAAGAAAGCTGGGTATCGGAATCGAGGGGAGAAGACGTGGGGATCGACTGGACGAGTGGATGAAGCACGGCCTGCGGATCCTCTCGTGACCCTCCAAGTTGTTGCGCGGGGTATGCAAGACTCTGAAGATTTGACACCGAAGGTGTATCCACGGATGGCACGCTGGAAACCGAAGCCTCTTTCAAGGCCGGCCTTTTCTGATCGAGATATCCTCAATGAAGTCTTCGCGTTTGACAATGCACGTAGACATACCCTGGCACCGCTATGGGTGCATATAGAATTGAAAGATATACAGTTTGAACAGCGGTTGTGCGGCATGACAGCAGAGTCACCTGCATGAAAGCATTTTCAAGCACTACTGTAGAATTCGAAGATCATCTTACATCTGACTATAGTAAGTAAGTTAGTGCCGTGATGAAATGAACCTGAAGAAAGGCCGAATAATAACGAAATTACTTTTCTTCTGCTTGCAGATGTCGCATGCACCTTGTAGCCTACGCCGCTTGTATTTAATGGTAGGTGTGGCATCTTGTTCTTGCCTGGAAAGCGACATGGGGACGGCGAATGGATCTTGCGAGAAACAAACCTGAACCAATGGAATGAGCGGTGCCTCGAGACAAACTCCTAGGAGTCCTACGGCACTCGGAGTCCCATACCTTGCCAACGTAAGCGTCACGCGGTTCCACAACCGTATCACGTGCAGATAGGCACACAATTGCAAGCATTGCACAATAACGCGTCAAGTTTGCCACACTCTGGTCGCGACAACAACTTTCACCACCTCGGCGATCTTGCCGTTGCGACTTGCTGCCCATCGTCCCTCGGCTCAATGGCTATTCAGTTTGGTGTCCTTCCCCTAGGTAAATATCGAGCTATGCATATTATACCATTCTACTGATGAAACTTTAGATGTCCTACAAACATTGTCTACGACGCTGGAACAAGGTGAAAAGGTGTCCGGTGGTCTATCCTTCATACGACTCCCCCACCCTCGTACCGGTGAGCCAATGTCGAATATACTGACATGATATTTAACTCTCTCAAGGCATTCCTTCGTTATTCCTGCCCTACGATACACCTTCCGACGCGTCGCTGCCGTGTGCGCAGCGCGGGATCCTGGAGGTTCAAGCAATATCACCGCCGGACCCACGCTCGTGGTTTCTTGACGAAGACGTGATATCCGGTAAATGAATCCGAGTATGGCTCGTTATCACTACAATGACATTTTGACAGACGGAAAGCTCCTCATCATGACTCCCATTGATCCTGCCTTCCTACTCATTCCAATACTGCAAGCAGTGCATCCCGTAACTACCTTGTCTCCTCACTCCGTTGATCCTCTATTTACCACGCGTTGACAGTGCGACGGCTCCGCAGGAACATACCGCCCTGCTGATGACATCTTCGAAGATGCCGCTGCAAAGTTACACGCAACATCTGGAAAACCGGACGACGGTCCCTGGATCCTCACCAAAGATATTATTCGATTCGGTTCTTTGCCTTGCGTCAAAGCCGCCCTCGCGCATATTTGCGACGTCAAAGATATAACCTCTGAGATAACTGTTTATAGACTTTCCCTGCCGAAGGCTCTGAAATATGTTCGCGACAAAGTCACCCGGCTCTCTTGCCCTGACGTGCTAGAAATTTCGAAGTCTGTTACACGCAATCTAGCGAAAGATGGTTTGATGGAGGATGGACAGGAAACGCTTCTACAAGGTACTGGTGGTCGGGAGTTCTGGCTATTCCGTTGAGTCTAACAGGATTCGACGACAGCGGGCCGCACTAGGGCTGCATGTGATCTACTCGGACAGTATCTTTCTCAAGATATGCGAGCCTTATTGTTTGAGTCGTACGAGTAGGTTTTCTGTGATATGACCAGGTGGTTCCTTTCATAAGTTTTGCGCAGTTTTAGCTTGCTGGACGCGTATTTCAAAGCTGCAAAGGACGAAGCCGCGGCAGCAATGATTGGGACGAAAAACGGGAAGATAAAGGACAGGCCTGCCGCCACCGACGAGAGAAAGAGAAAAAGCGCGAAAGGCTCGAAGGGTGTGGAAGCGCTGAAAAAAGTGAATGTGAATGGCATGGCGAAGCTGTCGAGCTTCTTCAAGAAGGCGTAGCAGTTTGCACTCCGCGATTTGCGTCTGTTATATACCCTTGGCCTCGCTGCTCTCTTCGGTCCTCCTCGCTTGTATAGTACACCCCGTCTCACTGCCTGTCGGCGTGCAGCCTTTCTCTGCCGATGCCGCGGTTGACTGCAGAAGGGATGAATTACGCAGACAAGGCTGTTCAGACTCAAGATGAGACAGCCCTGCCGAATTCGTCCTCAACACATTCCCGGAACACGCTCAGTCTCGACACTGCTGGACACTCAACCGCATCTCCGTTGACGGAGAAACCTCTTGCACTAGGTGTATGCTCCTTGCCCTTGTATTGTTCTCCGATTTCCCCTCAGCTGGGACCAAGTCGATCGTCCCCGGCCCATCGTCGCGCCTACAAACACCCCGGGCTAGCCTACGGTCGGCCCGGTCAAGCCAGCAGTCTCGATAAGAAGGAGAAACGCGTAGTGTCGTTTCCTGAGACGTCCGCAAGGGACGGTGGCACCAACCTGACTGTCCCTGCGGTCGATGGACCCTCGTTGCGTGCAGTGTCCCTGCCGAAGATGGAGACGCGCCCGCTTTCTGTATCACCGACTTCTGGATATAATTCCTCTGTAGAATATCTTGAAGTCTCCAGCGACGCCTCTTCTCTGCCTTCCTCCAGAATCGGATGTATGCACCTGAAGTTGCGTAGCTTTCCGCCCTCCGATATGCCTGCGACTCCGTCCCCGCCTTCGTCACCGGAATCGATCCTCATCATGGGCACACGACCAAGAACCGCTGTCTGCGAGACTGTCCTTTCAACCGCTAGCAGGTTCCACGCTAGCGAGGATGAAGCGGGTGAGTCGAGCGAAATAGTTCATGGATTCTAAAAAACAATGTACACCTTCACCGCTTCAATACAGGATGGATTACCTGGGCGAGCTCACCGCCGCGACCGATACCTGCACTACACGGACCGCTGTCTTTGCCATATGCTAGATGCCCGTCGTGCGTGCTGGGTTCGATGCTCTCATGTTTACCCATTCAACTCCAGCAGAGGTGCGGAAGGCACGATCATCGAAGATGCCGACCTTCCCCGAAT
Source organism: Lyophyllum shimeji (assembly GCA_026008595.1). Lineage (NCBI taxonomy): Eukaryota > Fungi > Basidiomycota > Agaricomycetes > Agaricales > Lyophyllaceae > Lyophyllum > Lyophyllum shimeji. The sequence continues at coordinate 1,577,071 of BRPK01000004.1, forward strand.
GATATGGGGACTTGATCTCGACGACTCCCGTGCCAAAGCTGCACGGAATCTCTCGAGCACTACGGTCGCGAATACACAACCTCCGTACGCAGTCTTTGGCGCTGAAAACACATCGCGTGGTACACCACAGGGCCCTCTTTCTCCGTCAACTCGTGTGCACGTAACTTCCGACCAGCCAAGCAAAGGAAACGGATCCATGAACATCAGGCACCCTCCGGTACAGCACGTGGACGCTAGGATCCAGGACCCCAGCCTAAATTATGCAAAGAGCGACTATCTGCGGAACCATACACCGATTCAAATGCACGGCTCTCTCGAACAGATCAGGGATGACTGTGACTGGAGAAAGTCTCCCATCTCTTCGATACCAGCTCGCCATATGATACCCGGGCTGAAAGCTTCCTCTCCTGCATTCCTACCTAGTACTGTGGCTAGCCAACCTGCGTCGATGACCTATCCCCGTATATTCATCGAACCTCGCGCTGGGTGTCGAATCGCTGCTGGACCTAGACCGTCCGCAATAGAGATCGCGCAGAGATATAACGTCGAGCAGCAGCAAAGCACTCTTTACACTCCACCGACCCCTTCTTGGTCTCCGATGCTCTCACACTACTCGCCGTTATCGTTCTCATCGCAGGAATCAGGCATTTACGATATTCAAGATGCTGCCTCGCACTACTATTGCGGCTCAGGCTCGGCGCCTCTTCCAGGCAGGAATTTTGCGGAGGAGCTTTCCCTGATTGAGGCTGCGCAGCGAGAGCTCAGGAGCATTATAGGACTGCCTGGTGTCCCTCGCCTCGATTTCAATTCCGACGCAGTTTGGAACACAGCCAACACGCTGCCTCCGGTGTCCATACCTCAAGATCCATACCGCCGCTCTTCTCCAGTTATCGATGTATCTCTGATTCTCCAGCAGCAAACGTCTCCTTGTTCCGATTCAACCAATGACACGATGCAAGATACCATGATATCGTCAAATCTTAACCAACCTCGATCGAGCGACTCAATCCTTCAGCCACGAAATCCCTTAGGTCGGAAACCGCACTGTACCCCATTGGCACGGCTTTTACAGCGACGCCTGTCGTCTGTCGCGGAGGAAGAAGCAAGCTGTTCAACAAACTTGGCCCTACCGCCATCAAACAGCCGCCACGCAGATACACATCCTCATCTCGCACATGAAGAGAACTTCTACAGCATCACTAAAGGGACCTCATTCAGCAAGAACATCGAATCGAATTGGAAGCGCGTGGACGAGCGTCCAGATAGCAAGGAATCAAAGACATATGGTAAGACTGCAGTCAAGAATACGAACACACAGGAGGAGAGACGCAGCGCAAATTCAGCAAGAAACGACAAGGAGAAGGAGAATGCGCCACATGTTGGAGAGCGAACAAATCAGGAGAAGACAGCACCAAAGAAGAAATGGAGACCGCGGAAGAAGATCCGTGGCACTTATCGTCCAGCGCACAAACCTGAGTCGACAATGACGGGCGACTCAGACGATTGACCTTGCGTTCACTTTCGCATAGGCGGTTCATCTTAGGGTTCAGATTCTGCCATGCTTTGTTCTCGGACATGTTTTCGGCGCAACTTGTCTCCACGTTGTTGATGTTTCTGTACTCTACAAATCAAATTAAGCTTTGACGAACAGATCCGTGAACTCGTGAACGGGAAGCTTGGAAAGGGAAGCCGCATCCGAGACGGTGTCCAAGATTCTACGCACAAGCAAATTGTTAGTTGACTGGACACAAGAAATTCACGAGACCGTACTTCTGTTGGTGGGCCTCATCGAAGTGGTGAGCGATGTGCCTAAGAACCGGATGTCAGTGCGACTGGGGAAAGCTTTCAAAGCGACGCCTACCTCTTGAATTTGTTGATCAGCAAGGGTGTTCCCTCAGCCCTCCTTCGCTTGTGTCCAACAGGGTACTCCACCTCGACTTCGTCAAGCACAGTGCCATCGTTCAGTTCAACGAGGAGTGCGTTTCCGATGGACCTCTTGGCGGGGTCATGGTATTCGACGCTGAAACGTTGGTCCTCGACGCAGTAGATCTTGGCACGGAGCGCATCAATGCGTGGATCAGCCGCCGCGACGTCGGTGCTAAAAACCACATCTTAAGTCGAGCCCTTTAAATTCCGCTGAACGCTTACTAGCTCTCGGAGGTGAGTTCTCCGAAAATAAGCGGATATGCGACCATGTAGTTGATCGCGTGGCTAAGGATAAAGCGTCAAAATCAGAACTTCGATGGCAAGCAGAGGACCCACTCTCGATCAGCGAAGTTGTCGAGCGGGCCCTGCTTGTCGATGATCCTCTTGGCAGCCTCCTGAGTACGGATCCTGACGCTCTTGATATCGTCGGAGGTCTTGCCAAGCTCCTTCAGTTTGGCATGGATGATATGAGCAGCTTCGACAGCGGTTTGTGCGTGGAATTCTGCAGGGTATGAGATTTTGAAGAGAACATTCTCCATGATGTATGATCCGTAGGGTATCTGGAATTCAAATGGTTTCCCCTGAGGTGAGAGAAAATTAGGCATTGTGGCGATAGAAAGAAGAAAGTATTACTTTGAACAGCACGTCGTAGAAGCCCCAGGTCTTTGCGCTAAGGACGGATGGCAGACCCTTTTCACCCTTCTTCACTAACAAGGCAAGATTGACAGCCCTCGAACATGCGTCTCCGGCAGCCCAAGATTTACGGGGACCGGTGTTTGGTGCGTGACGGTATGTACGCAAGGACTGTCCGTCAACCCAGGCTTGAGAGACAGCATCCACGGTCTGGTCTCGGCTGAGACCAAGGAGTTTGGACACAACGGCGGTGGAGGCGACCTTTACAAGGACAACGTGATCCAGGCCGACCTTGTTGAAGGAGTTGAGAAGCGCAAGGCTGCCCTGGATCTCATGGGCCTTGATCATGGCCTCCAGGATGTCCCTAACAGCGAGAGGCTGTCCTTGACGCGAGAGATGATCCGCAACCGCGAGGATGGCACCAAGGTTGTCGGATGGATGACCCCCTGAAACAATAGTCAGTGCTTCGACCTATCAGAATACACCAGAGGTCGTACATTCTGCGGCCAAGAAGCAGTCATTGAAGTCCAGCCAGCGGATAGCAGCTCCGATGTTGAACGCTCCGCGAATGGGGTCAAGCTGGTAGTTGGTACCGGGCACACGCGTACCTGTAGTGGATCAGTTAGCGGAGAAGAATTAGAGTACTGGAAGTTTCGCACCATTCGGAACAATTGTTCCCTCGACCACTGGACCAAGAAGCTTGGTGCAATCCGGGAACCTCAAGGCTTCAAGTCCACAACCAATGGTATCAATTAAGCAAAGTCTAGCCGTCTCGAAGGCAAGTTCGGAGTCGATGGTGTAGTTGTGGACATAGTCGGCGATATCCTGCAGAACCTTGTCAGGCTCAGGACGCAACGTAGACTCTCCTGCATGCGCGGACATTGCTCTGTGTAGCGGGGTGAAAGTAGGAGCAGTCGATGACCGGCTCAACCTTGCCGGAACTAATCCAGAAGGCTTGGAGGCAGCTGATGGAACGATAAGAGTTCGGAGAGCTCCGTTGGGTGTTTTACGGAGAACGCGACCCGTGGGGAGGCCGACACGAACTGCTTTCCTCAACATGCGGCTCAACAGAGGTGGAGAAAGCGAACCGCCGAATGCCAGGGAAACCAGGGAAAACTAGGAGGCTTTTTACGTTTCCCCAATTTCGTTCTCAAGCGAGCCAAGTTCCACCCGGAAACACGTGACCTGTTCCCCACCCGCAGTCCGTCCACGGTCCACCGTTCTGAGCGAAGTTCTATCCTGGCCAGTAGTTCTGCTCAAGGCGCTCATTCATTCATTCATTCAATAAGCCTCGGGATCACTTCCCACGAAATGGAGCTCTGAAGGTACATGATACTTGGAGGACTGCGTATTCGGCCGCACTCGTCCCCAATTCACGTTCTATAACGCGTCTTATAGAAAAAAGGTAGCCCTGGGCTCGATATTCAGATACCTCCTGTGATGGCCAGCGTGGTCGTCGCCGAAGCAAGCTTTCTTGCTGACGAGGAAGCTGGCAACGATAACCTTGGAGACATAGTACCTGCAACACGCCTTTCTAAAACAACTTGGATCTCGATTTCCGACACCAATGCAGGCAGATTCTCTGGGCAATGAATGCGCGACCGCCACACGCCTGGCCACGGCATGAATGCGACGGTCGACACAGGGTATACATGTTCGTTGAAGGAGCTGCTAGTGGGCCAGTCCTTGGCCCGCTAGAAAACAGCACTGGCGGAGACATATGATACCTAACTTGCTGGGACGTTCGATGCACAAGCGCAATGATTCAACTTGCGGGGGCTCGCTGGTGTCGTCCTTTCACACAGCCGATGAAACGATCGCGAGGAGTTATCTCTCTGCTGACATGGTTTTACTCGAGGTGCTTGCGGATCTCAAGGCTATTGAACCTGGCAGGCGACTGATGCCTGGACATTCTAATGGGATTGTCTCAGCAATCGTGGCCACGCCTCCTTCGTCGACATGATCGTCAATGGCCGCAGCCTTACGGTCACTGGGCTTTAGTCACCGCAAACCAGTGCACAACGCTCATTTTGTTGTAGGCGACAACGGGTTTGATGTACTTAGTCACCAGACCCATCATGGGAGAATCCGCTTTGAGTACGCGTCGTTTGAGCGCCATGCCTGGTCACAGAGCTGGGGTATCTTATCATCTGGCGGCAGAGGTTATGGCATCCAGGTCCGTCATTGACTGCGTCGACCGTTTGGGGGAGTCTTGCAATCTGCTTTCTCCGACAACTGAATATGTCGCATGATAGTGCAGCACTGTGGAACCGTGATGGAAGACATGGGTAGTATGTAAGTTTACGTAGACTGCTGTAGATGAGACGTGAGATAGTTTATACAAGTTAAATGTCAATCTTCCTGACCGTTGGTTCAGAAAGGCGCGAGCTGTGACGAGTGGCCGCCTCAGCTGCGTAAGCCCGCCTCGTCTCACATGTCTGGGTGGCGTGGACGCCGAAGCCCATCGCGCGGCTGCCCAGAACTTTTGCTGTTTGCCCTTCATGGCTGCACTGACCTCCAGCACTGAAGAGCTACAAGATGTCGATGCTATGGCTTCTTCTGTGGCGCACTTCATGGTTCTCGTCATCCGAGAGTCTGTCCCTGCGGTACTGCCTTCGATGTTTCTCGCCGGCAGGGGAGTCGCTGCCTGGTGGCTCTGCGTTGATCGAGGTGGCGTCCTTGTGTCTGCCAGACCTCTCAAGCTCTCCGACGAGAAAGGCTCGATCGACGATATGGTCGTAGTTCTCTCTGTGCCTCAAATCTCCGCCGAGACCGTCGACAATGTCTAGAGCTTTCGCTTTCGAGGAGCCGTGCTTGGAGACGAATTTGAAGCCCGACCCGAGCAGAGAACGATCGTCAAGCCGTCCGCGGTCACAGTGACTCTCTAGCAGCCTGTCAAAGAAGAGGAAATCTTGAGTCGCGCATCCGTCGTTTTCGTCCCTCAATATCTGGAGGGTGGCGCAGGGGTCTTCTATGGTGATCCCGAGGAAAAGTGCCATGCTACCACGACGACTGAGATCTGACTGTCATACACCAAGACATGAGGAAGTATCACTGTGGCTTAGCGAAATGGAACGTACGGGGTCTGGGCTGAGGCTGATGAGGGGAGCCGCACGTATGGTGTAGGCATGAAGAAGGAGGATGAGAGGCAAGGCGACGATAGATGAGGGCATGGCGGATAACAATATGAAATGAGTGTATGTGTAGGAGAGTAAAGAATGCATAGATCGATAGGCTGGAGGGGATAGTCGCGCGATGGAGATCGCATTGTGCATACGCTCTTTATACCCAGAACGCCTGTGGCTGACAAGTCAAGGATTGCCGCTGGTTCAATACGTCGTCCTGACCGAGTTGCCTTTTGCAGACATGCGGTCTACTGGTCAAAACTTAAATTCTACAGGAATACAGGGCGTCTGAGACCACAGTGGTACGAAAATTAAATTGGCTAAGACTCGCTTCATAGCAGCGCGTTCTTCTCCAAGAGCAGTACGATACCTGGGCAGTCATCTCAGTCGTCATGTGCAGTCAATGCGGGCCAAAACACGTACTATGGACGATCTCGGCAATGCTCTGCTTCGTCACATCCACAGTGAGATCGGGCTTCTCGGGAGTTTCGTATACGTCGTCGACTCCGGTGAATCCTTTAATCTCTCCGCGTCGCGCCTTAGCGTACAGGGCTTTCCGGTCGGTCTTCTCGCAATGGGCGAGAGGTGTGGCAACATGAATGAGGAAGAAATTGGCACCCGCCCCGCCCGTTTGAAGTACAACGTCCCTGATGGTGTCGCGCGATCGCTCGTACGGAGCAATTGGCGTAGCGATCACAGCTGCACCCGCTCGCGTGAGCTCCGCGGCAACGAAGGCGATGCGCTGGGCATTGAGGTGTCGGTCTTCAGGTGAGAACCCGAGTTCTGCAATTGACAAGATCAACGCAAATACATCCCGGAGATGCAATGAAATATACCTGACGAGAGCTCGTGTCGCACAGTCTCCCCTAGAAGAAGGGAAACACTCCGACCACCTTGCTGATTCAGCGTTACCTGCAAAGCTCTTGCGATGGTGTCCTTTCCCGAATTGTGGAGGCCCGTGAGCAGGAGAACAAACCCTTGCTTGTTACGGGGAGGATAGCTTTCCCGAAGCACTTTGACGACGGAACTGACATGATGCCAGAGTCAACAAACGGAGTGGAAGGAATGTACGAAAACGCACTCATAGCTAAACCAGTCGGGAATCGGCGCGCCCGTCCTCAGACGTCTGCGAAGCTCGGTGCCGGAAATGTCCAGCGTCTGCACACCTTTTGGAACTTCGTCTACGGGTTGGTATTCGTCCGTTAAAGGGAGATACGTCATTTGTTGGAACGGAACCATTTCGATCTGCAGTTCGTCGTGGTATTTTGTGACAAGGTCTTGGGCATCATACGGTCCGTAGAAGTCCTTTCCTTTGGAGTTCTTGCCAGGTCCAGCATGGTCTCTTCCGACGATGAAGTGCGTCGCGCCGTAGTTCTTCCGGATGATAGCGTGCCATACAGCCTCCCTTGGTCCAGCCATGCGCATTGCCTGCGTCATGATCAGTTTGACGGCGGTCCTTCGCATGCAAAATCACTGACGAGCGGGAGAAGGGCAAGGTGTCCCATTCCATTAGGGTACTTTGCCATGATCGCTTCGTAGACACGAACGCGGGTATAATGATCCACATCACCCGGTTTGGTCAAGCCGACGACCGGATGTATCAGAACGTTCTGGCGGTGAAGCTTAGGAGTCACACACAAGCAGATACCTGATGAACACCTACCGCTTGACGTTGTCTTGCCGCCCGCACCGTGAGTTCGCGATGTGCACGATGCATGGGGTTCCGTGTCTGGAACGCTACGACTTTTTTCCAAGAAAGCTTTTTGAAGTGAGCGCGAAGCTCCGCCGGAGTATCTGCATCGTCGAGCTTAGCTGTCCGTATATCCTAATCAACGGTGCTTGAGGAGCTCACATCGCAACGCGACATAGTCGAAATGTGCGGGTGGTTGGATCGCCTGGACCTTGCCACCGATGTATAGGTCTTGCACCCGGTTGCGCAGATAGGCCACAGACGGGTGCGCTGGGTCGTCCGCACCGAATACGTTGATTGCCTCCTTCACTCTATCCGGGGTATATATATCCTCGACTGGAGAAGATAGTATTAGTGCAAAGAAAGAGCGTGGAGCACATTCTGGACAAACCGGTCATAATCGCCAAGGGTTCGTCGTCACGGGGGTCCCGCAGTGTAATGCGGGATCCCCGTTCTATTGATAGTCGTTCTACCGTATCTCGAGACGCGTCAAGGGTGATGGGCATAGGGAATAGGACGCCGTCCGCCAATCTCAATGTCTCCACGACGCTAGACGAACATTTATCAAACAAGACACATCGGGTGCGCAAAAGAATTACCTTGTATAATCGCGTTCGTTCATAAATCCCTCAAGAGGGCTGAATCCGCCATTGGTGATCAATTCGAGATCACAGAGTTGACGCTAGACCATCTATCAGACAAGATAGGCATGCAAGACAATATCAGCTCACTTCGGTCAGAACAATGTCTGGAAGTGTATGCGATTCTTGCCGAAGCTCTGCAGAGATTTTTTCATCTCTGGCTACAAGATCCTGTACATGTAAACCCGTTAGTTCACGTGCAGAGCTGCTCGGTTAATGGCAAAATGACCTGGAGAACACCGCCATGAGGAACGTTCGCCATTGGTTTGAGGGGAGAGGTCTGACCTGGAGGGGGGATTTTTGAGATTGACCACTCGAGGCATTTTGTCACATTTTGAAGAGCAAGAGGTGCAACGATGACGTGCGAGGCGATGGTTCAATATCACGCAATCCGCCGCGTGCACTCACGACTCGAGTATCCTCATTGCTTCGGACCGGCTACACTCGTATGCATCGGATTCTTCGTGAGGCAACAACGAAACCCCCGTTTTCGGCGCTGAGTGAGCTTGAGCTGGGTCAGCTGCGACCTCTTCGTCGTTGCGGTCAGGTTGCCAGTTGGGATGTACATCCGAGTATTTAATCACTTGTACATACGGTTCTGGGTATCAGAAACGCCAGTTAGACTCGGTAAATTATGTATACATGGTACTCTTCTAATGTTACTACAATGCCCATCCTGACTAGTCCGTCCCCGAGCCAAGTTGAAGCAAGATGGGGCTGAGAGATGTCGTTATCTTTATCTGGCCCTGAGGGACCCCAAGGCCATAGGCCGGTCGCTTCCCCCATCCAACCCAGCCCGCTACTTGATTGTTAGATTGTTGGTCAGAGATATACAATCGCGGTCGTTTCTGGGCGAGTGGATCCATGGATGATGGAAGGTTGGGTCTTATCACAGTAACCTTTCCCAACTTGCTTTGGGCGGAGTATGTTCCTTCGTAATCCTTGTCAAGGTAAACATCCGTTTTGCCGTCGGTGTTCTGCACCGTAAGCTGCAAGGGTGCGGAATGTGTTGAATTTGAATTTGCAGCTTGGAACCTCAGGGGGCCATTGAACGTCTTCACGTCGGCGACAAACAGATAAGGCGAGGGGTGCGGAAGAAGGCGTCGTGATTGAGGTGCGACCAGTAAAACCCGTGCATCGATCGCGCTACGGGACATGTAAGCTACAATCCCGACCATAATTCTCACACGCACCCATCACCGGTATCCAACACAAGTGAGGTGGGACCGATTGCTGTAGGGAGATGCTCCAAAGTGATGTTCGTGTTGATGTTGCTGCAATATTAAGGTGAGGGGTGAGGTTCAAAAGGAAGAATGGCGATACACACCCTTTCACGCTGTCCAACGACATCGTCGCCGACGCATGGAAGGCACCAACGATGGAAGCGTAGGAGTTTCTGACTGAGATTTTGGAGGCGTTCACAGACTAAATAACATATGTCAGTCAACTTCAGTAGAATGACCAACTTGAACTTGCCTCTGCCACGACATCATAGCCCGCGCCTTCAATGATAAGATTCCTGACAAGCAAATGGCTGCTCAAGTCTCCGAAATTTTGCGAAAACCATGGTAGGTAGGTGATGAAGTTGTCGAGGGGCGTTGAAGGCCCGGTACTAGGGAGTAAGACTTGAATGTTGACCGTGACAAAATCTGTGTTCTTCAGTTCTGTGGATACCTGGGATGCGTTATTTTCAGAAAAGCAGCCATTTGAATTGGAGGTCGCCTACAAATACGAAGAGTCCTTTATCGTTGCCGGAACCATCAAAGCAAGCCATAGTTTGGTGTAGAAGATCCTCAGACGATGCAGTTACGTCCACCTTGAACACAAGCTTCGATGCCGAGGTGTCTGGATTGATATTGACTGTTAGTTGCCCATTCGAGTACGTTGTATTTGATGCCACGGTAGATATATTGGAACGGATGTAGAAGGACCCGGAATAATCAAGTGTGCGCTCAACCCTGTTGGCTTAGATGAGCAGCAGGTCCGGCATAGAGCCAGACGGAGACGTACTTGGCTGAACAGGTTGGAGCAGAATGTACTGTGACTTCGTCCCATTCGCATTTCGCAGTGTCTCCAAGAAGCCAAGTATCCGAGTTGGATATAGTCATGGACGTCCCGAAATCGGGGTCGCCGTCCCACATAGGAGGAGGAAAGTCCAGCGACGTATCATGCTGTCGTTTTTTCTACACGCGGTTGAGCCAGGTGTTGAAGAGGTACTGAAGGCCAATACATACCACGAGAATGATCGGCAGCCCAATAACGAGAGAGAGTACGACATAGATGATGAAAGCATAGAGTATCGCGCGCCAGAGTCGCGGGTCAATTCCCTTGTATCTCGAGTACTCCTTTGCTATTAGCTTCTGACGAGCCTCGGATGTCTCGTAGTCGGGAAGAGGGGATTCTGAACGGACTGCAGCTTTCTCCGGGTAACGCAGAGTCAGGCCGGAAAAAGAGTCTTGGAGCTGCTTGGACCGCCGCTGCTCTTGCTCATCTAGTATGATCATCGTCGAATTAGCAGCGCTCGCGTCAGGGAGCCCAACGTCGGCATGAAAGGAGTGAACGTGAGAGGGCTCTGCAATGAGACAGATCTCAGGCTCAGCTTACGTAACCTGGTCATATCCCCCATTGGACCGCGACGATCATCTCGTGCACGCTTGTGAGAGCCAAGATAGCAAATCCGCGTTATTATAGTGACTAGTCTAGATACAGTATAATACATTGTGTAGTCCATAGGTACTGCTATAGCTCCCCATGTGAACCCGGCCCATTCTCCTTCCCAGATGGTTTGAATATCGACAGCAAAGCATTGATTCCACAATGAACGCAATCAAGCAAATAACCTAGACAACTCATGGTGCCGTTTTTGCAAACACGAAGGAGGGAAGTAAGCCGAAGTTGGGCTTCCTCGAAAACGTTAATAACAGGTTCGTTCCCCACATGAGGTGAAGGCCGCGGCTATGATCGAGATCAGGTCCAGACAGACAGACGCAGGCTGTGAAAACGTACTTTGCTGACGACATGTTGTTCGGTTTTAACAATGAGGTCCTCTGAATCTGCCGGGCCCATCGCGGACCACATAGCGCGGAATTGATTGACCGCTGTAAGACTTTCAACGAAACGATACAGGGTATTCATGAGTGCAACAACTTCCGAGCGTTGCAGCAAGTTAGCATTCGAGTATGGGCTACAGCAAAATCAGCATCCCGAGGCAGCAAGGGCACATTCCGAAACTTACTCCAGCGCCTTCTCGTCTAGTTCGAAAAGGATTTTCATCGCCGTAGCCAATCCTGTGATCTGTACTTTGCCCCATAACCGGCATTTATCACATCCCACGCAGTCCATGATCCGACTGACATTCCGAAAGTGAGTCTTGAACTCCTCTTTCAATACCTGGAAGGAAAGTTGATACGCGCGCTCTGAGAAGAGATGATATCTCACGTTAGCATTCTCCCCCCGGAATAGGACGGTCTCATCAAATCTGCCAACATTCTGGGCAATGTTAACGACCTTTGATATCCTGGAAAGGGTCTCCTGGTCGTCCTCGTGAGTCCCTGTCGAGCAGTAGTCATACACCGAGAGATACGGCCCGAGTCGAGATACGGCGCGGAGTAGCAGGACCGTGTTGAAATACATGTATTGCAAGCGCTCAGGGTGGGATGCCACTCTCTCGATGAAGCACTCTAGATTGGGGGCCTGCGAATATCAGGTTCACGTATCAAAGAATCGGCTCGAACTTCTTACCCACTGTCCCGTAGTCCGATTCAGATATTCCAGGCATATATGCGTTGATATCGACGCATGCAAGCCTATAATACTTCATGAGCTGTGATCTCAGATGGAAACAATGTAACATACCGGAGATAATCTTGTAATACACCCGTTTCTCCAAGCAGTGTTCAGAGTGATCAATCCCCTTACCCTCGCCGCTGAACACTTCTGACATAGAGTCCGGAAGAGAGACTGGGGCGGGAGAATTTCCGGCCATCAGATTCAACTCTGAAAGCCCGAAACAATTCTCTTCATATATTGACCGCCATATCCGATGGGCGCCTGGACCGGAATAGCCAGTGAAACGCTCCGGTACCAGAGAAAGATCGAAGTAGTCTCCCTCTGCGGTCAGAAGATGAGGAAAAGGACTAGATGAGGGTAAGTCAAACTTGCCTGTATGATCGTCCAGGAAGCAGAAGTCCGAGTCACGGTAATAGCATCCTGGAAGTTCATGGCGCTAGAAAGAATGTTGGCAGAATACGGACGAGTTGTAAGAGCCTGCACACCTTGCCGATGGAGGACGACTCTAGTTTGCTCAGGGTTGTTGACCGCCATTTTTCTGGTACGTCACTCTGCATGACGTATGAGCGTCAGGACAGCAGAGGAAGAAACGGTACGGTACCTCATCCACAGTGGTTATTGCGCACCCAGGATCCATGCAGGACCCATACTCATTCCAAAAGGGACAGTCGCGGTAGAGGTCCACCTGACATCCTGGTCAAGATGATAGTCTGCAGATGAGCGACATAAGGCTTGCCTGGAAGTATTTGAAGAAAGGCAACCGCACGAGCTCTGAGAGATTGCTGTACAACTCTTCGGTCACGCTTTCCACGGTTTCGTAGTCGCACAATGTAGTCTCTATGGGACCTGTTGGCTGCATAGGTTTAATCAGTGACATATGGCGATGTAGAATGTGCACACCTTGTAGTTTTTGCATTCGGCATGCTTCACTGGTTGATGGTCAAGAACATTATAAATGCCTTTCCTAACCACAGCTTCAGAAAGGAGGGAGGAGGCTTGCACAGCGGGCCCTATTACGCCGAGGAGCATAGCAAGAACGCATGCTCGCAATAACGGCCTCATAAGGTCGGTGGCAGTCCAAGAAGTCGTGGATATGATACCCAAGCGGGACGTGAACGAGGGTTGAGTTGATAAGCCCACCCCGGTCGGCTTATAACGTTGTCTTGCGGAAGTCCAGAACACGTTAGCACTCACGATATTTCACGAGTCACGTGAACGGTTGATGCGCTCAACGTTTCATCGTCGTTTGAGCCCCGAGTCCAGACATGTCTGGACTCTGGGCAAGTATCTGGATAATGGAGAGCGTAGGATATATATTTCGAGCCGGGATCCAGCACGAGTTGTGGCAGCTGAAATAGTAGGGTTTCGTGGTATGAGTGTGGTCGGCAAGTAATGCCACGTCGCAAAAGTCACACGGTCAATGTATGTAAGGATGGATTGTGAAAGGCCGTAACTTGCTACAAACCACATAATTGTGCTCGACATTCGCGGCGATTGGGGTTTATCCTGATTCCTCGCACTGGTCTTTCCCCGTCAAAGGCTTATCGTTCTCCGGACACCCGTCATCCGATTGCCATGGCGCTCTCTGCTGCTGACCTCCAGGTATGCGCCATTTCTCAAAATAACTCTGACATGCTTATTTCTATTACCACAGAGGAGGCACCAACTTGAAGGCGCTCCTGATCCTTTCCCCTCCCTGGCAGAACCCGCTCCCAGGCCGCCCAAGCCTCAAGCTCCTGCTAGCCTGGAACTCGACACCGACTCGGAGGTTGCCTTCCCCTCGCTTGCGTCCTCGACCCCCGTCGCTTCCAGTGCTACCAAGCCTGCATGGGGCTCAGCAAATGGTCCTCGAATCAAGCCCAATGTCGTCAAGGCGCCCGTCTTTACCGATTCGTTCACTTTGTCCGCTATGGATCTCACCAACTCGGGCAAGGACGGAAAGCCTGCTACCCTTGGAGAGGTAATGAAACAGGTCATGGCAAAATACAAGGTCAAGGTAGAGGCTTCTGCGAACCAGAAAGCCCGTCAGACCACGTTCCATATCAGAGCGGAAACTCAGAAGGAACTCGACAAGGCGAAACGCAGCCTTCTTGCACTTCTCAGTCCCGTGGTACGTGCTTCTGGCTTCTCAATATTTCCGAGTCCAACCTGTCGAATGTCAGATTACTTTGGTCATTCAAGCGCCGGCATCCACCATTGCGTCCATCATCGGTCCGAAAGGTAATCGCCGTTTGTCTTCGCGATTGGAGATACGCATGACTTACGTGGCTCAGGTGCTACCCTCAAGCAGATTCGTGACAAGACCAGTGTAAGGGTCGACATTCCGCCGAGGGACTCTCTCGCCGCTCCGAACGGCAACGGTCATGCTAACGGAACCATATCTGGCAAAGCAACCCCGTCGGCGATGGATGACGACGAGGAACCCACCGTCCCAGTCACACTTACCGGTCCACAGCCTCTCGCGTACGAAGCACAGGCACTTCTCAACCAGATCATTTCATCCAAGACTTCAAAGTCCACGCAGCGTGTCCGCGACATTCCCGCGCATGTTTTGCCCTTCGTCCTCGCGAGGAAGCCCACCTTCTTGGCCGCCGCGGAAGGTGGAGATGTCAACCTTTCTCTCAATGTCAGCGCACGCGAAATTACCGTCAATGGCGATCGTGAAGCTGTTGTTCGTGTCGTCGAGGCGATCAAGGCTACCGTTGAAGGGTTCCGCAGCAACCTCACCTCCCTCAAGATTTCGCTTCCCAAGCGTCAACATCGCCTTCTCGTTGGTAAAGCTGTAGATGAAATCATGGCCAAGAGTAAATGCGCTGTGGTCGTCGCAGACCACGACGACCCCAGTGATGAGGTCACCGTTCGGGGACAAGGTGCCGACTTGCCTAGCGGTCTGGCTGCTGTTATGGAACGTGCCAACTCTCAGTACATCCACGAGTTCCCCCTACCAGGACCCATCGCCACGGCGAGACAGATCTTGACGTACATGAACCGCGTGCAATACGGCAAGACCCTGAGTACCGCCCACCCTGGTGTTTCCGTCTTTTTTCCGACGCCGGCTGCGGTGGAACGAGGTCAGACGCTCACCATTGACCTCGTCGGAGAGAAGTCCGTAGTGGATGCTGTCGTCAGGCAAATCTCGGAACTCATTGGGAAACTCATCGGCGCCACCAAGTCGATTACTATTGATTGGCTCATCCACCGTGTCATCATCGGCAAGAATGCGAAGAAGTATGCCCACTGCTCCTTATTCGCGCTTATCACTTTAATGGCGTTTAATACTTCAGGTTGAAGCAATTCCACGATGCCCACAACGTCTTGGTTATCTTTCCGAACGAAGCTGCAGAGCAGTCAACGGTTGTCCTGGTTTACGATCCAATGTCGCCTTCAGCCTCACACTTGCCTGATGACAAGAAGAAGCATCTCGACGACGTCGAGGAAGAGGTTTTGAAATTGGCTAAGGATGCTGCTGATGTCAAGACCGAGAAGGTCGCCGTCGAAGCTCACTGGCACGACGCTGTCGTAGGCGAGGGCGGAACCACGCTGAATGCGTACGTAATCTTACTGTTGCGGACGAACAGGGCTTGACTATTTGTAGCCTCATTGGTGAAGATAAGACGCTTTCTATCAAAGTCGGTGCCGAAGCTGGTGACCCTTCCACCACGGATGTGATTCTTGTCCGTGGCGCAAGTGCAGATGTCGATAAGGCCGTCAAGGAAATCCTCAAGATCGTCGACAATGCCAAGAACGATGAGATCGTGAACAGTCACGTATGCGGGCTTCTGTCACTTATGTCTTGTGGAGCTGATTTTTATTCTCAGTCCACCGAATTCGAAATCGATAAAGAGTATGTTGGTCGCATCGTTGGTGCGGGCGGAGCTGGCATCAATAAGCATCGTGAACAACTCGGAGTCAAGGTCGATGTTTCCGATGATGTTGACGAGAAGGAGAAGGAGGGCGGCAAGAAGAAGAAAGCTGTTCACCAGAAATCCAAAGTCAAGGTCAGTTTTCGCGGAACCTGTAGTCAATTTATGTTCTAACCCGTTTGCAGATCACTGGACGTCAGGAGAACGTGGAGGAGGCGAAGAGACGCATTCTGAGCCAAGTGGAACGCCTGGTAAGTGGCTCTGTACGACACGAATAGCTGCCGTTCATTCTAGGCGATACAGGCCGATGAGACCTCGGAGGTGCTCAAAATACCCAGCCAGTATCACTCCTCCCTTATTGGCCAAAGTGGCAAATATGCCAACAGGCTTGAGGAGAAATATTTGGTCAAAATCACCTTCCCCCGCCAGTCCGCCGAAAACGGGGAGGGCAAGACGAGGGAGCAGCTCAAGCCTGATGAAGTCCTCATCAAGGGTGGAAAGAAGGGCGTCGCTGGTGCCAAAGCGGAACTTTTGGAGGTAAGGCCAGCTTCAAGCTGCTCATTTCACGTGCTGACTTTTCAATTGCAGGCTGTCGAGTTCGAGAAGGAGTCCAACAACGTCCTCAAGTTCACGGTCCCCACTCGTTCGGTCGCTCGCATTCTGGGCAAAGGCGGCGCGTCGATCAATGAAATTAAGGACAGCACTGAAGCTCAGATTGACGTCGAAAAGGCATCTGAAGGCGATGGTTCTGTTACCAACGTAACTGTTCGCGGAACCAAGAAAGCCATCAATGCTGCAAAGGCAGCCATTCTCGCTATTGCTGACCAGGTCGCGGAAGAAACCACAGCGACGGTGATTGTCGAGAGCAGGTTCCACCGCACGTTGATTGGTGCTGGCGGACAGGGGCTCAAGGAACTCGTCCTACGCTGCGGGGGACCTTCAGACCCGAAGCTTCAGGCAGGACTCATTCGATTGTAAGTCTTCGTGAATCAGGTTATTCGCCGAATCCGCTGATCATGATCTAGCCCCCGTCAAGGTGAACCATCCGATGAGGTCAAGCTTCGTGGGGAGCCTAAACTAGTCAACAAGCTCAAGGCTGAGTTGGAGAAGGCTGTCGCGACCCTCCGCGATCGTGTCGTCCTCGGTGTCCAGATTCCCGCCGCCCAACATCGTGCCCTCATCGGTCGGGGTGGTCAACATTTGAACGATCTACAGAATAAGAGAGATGTCCAAATCCAGTTCCCGGGTTCTCGCTCCTACAATCAAGTCGGTGAGCCAGAAAATGCTGCTGATCTCGCCGGGGTGGATGCGGCGAATCTCGTCAAGGTTTCTGGCTCTCGCGCAGCTTGCGAAGCGACGATCGAAGAATTGAAGGTAATTTATTCATGTTTTTCTCCACGTCCTTTTGCTGAACAAGCATGCAGGGTCAAATCAAGCCTCCGACGCCCGAGGGCATCGTCGAGACTGTGTCTGTTCCATTGAAGTATCACCACGTCATCTCTCAGCAAGGCAACTTCTTCCGCGCCCTTCGCTCTTTTGGTGTCCAAGTCGATCAGTCGCAACAACCGACGAAGTCAGCTGTGCCGACCAAGCCCAGTTCAAGTGACATGCCGACTGCGCGAATCGATGAAGCTGAGGATGAGGCCGCTCCTCAAATTCAATGGCAAGTTGTACCGAACTATCAAGACGCAGAGGACGGAGAGTCTGTCTGGACTCTCAAGGCTCGTGATCAGGCTGGGCTTGACCGCGCACAAAAACTGATTCAGGAGGCCATCGACAATGCTCAACGCATGTCGCATGTCGGCTTCCTTACCCTGCCGGACAGATCTGTCTTCCCGAGAATTGTCGGCTCAAAAGGCGCGAATGTGGCGCGCCTCCGCGCTGAGACAGGCGCCGATATCACTGTGAGCAGAGATGACAATATCATTGTCGTGATCGGTTTGTGTCCAATCCCGCTTGAGCGCATCACCATCATCTCAAGGTTTGCTTTTTAGGGTCGGAATCTGCCATCCTCGCGGCGAAGGACGCCATTGTCCGAATGGCATCAAACTCAGGTCGCTCTCAGCGTCGCTAGCTACGTATATCTTATTTACCCAATCACGGATGGAAAGTGCCCTGGTGTACTGCAGGAGTTCATTGTTGACATAGATCCGCATCCCACAACTATACTAAGTCAAATGACATGGAGGAATACATTGCATCAGGTTGTGTATCGAAATGAGAACGCGAATAACCTCAGAATATGATGATCTATCTACGCGACTGCTTACTTTCCGCGAATATCTTCCATCGGCACACCGTCTACATCGTCATGCACTGGTTCCCCGTCCATATCATCATTCAAAGGAACACCATCCACATCATCGACTGGTTCACCGTCGACATCGTCCAGGGGTTCACCGTCGACGTCATCTACGGGTTCGCCGTCGACATCATCGACGGGCTCGCCATCCACGTCGCTCTCCACATCCATAGGTTCGCCGTCCTGTCCAGGGTTTGCTGGGGGCAGGCCACTTTCTGGTGCCGCCATTTTGAAGGTACTTGCCTTGAAGCGAGAAGCGTACGCTTCAGGTTCACTCTTCTGGGCGACCTCCGGTGTAGCACTCGGCTTGGGGGGCGTGGTTTCCTTCGTCGATCCGTCCAGGCGTAGCCTAAGCTCGGCTGTAAACTCAGGCGGGAAGACAATCCAGTCCTCCCAGATATCGACAACTGCGGTGATCTGTTTCTTGAACGTCTCTGCAGTAATTCGTCCCGGGAAGGAATGATAGATGTTTGCGAGGTGATCGAAGACGATTCCAAGTCGGGACTGAAATTCGAGTCGGAATTTCCATGCGCTTGGAACAGCCGCAGCGGAATTGTGAAGGATATCGCAGATTAGGTGCAGACGCGCCACTTTGCGAGGTACCGGAGTCCCGTCCACAAGCAACGATGCAACAATGATATCGGCAACCTATGCAACACTCGGTCGGGACAGACGTGCAAATCGATCGATGTGATAACGTACCTCATGTGCTGCTTCTGCATGTTCAAGGCTGAAAGCCATGCAACGCGCCATTTCTCCTCTCTTCCCTGACAATGCACGGAGCATGGACTCAAATCTTCGACGTGCCAGCCTGCCGAGCACCGTTTTCCGAACTCTCTCGCGTTCTGATTCTTCGGCAGAATCAGTGGAATAGACTGAATTGTAACCCTTGGGAATTCGAATAAGACGGTGTACAGGCGAGTAGCGAGGAAGTTACCTACCTCGTCATCGAACTCCGCTTGTGGCGGTTCCTCGGACTCGATGAGACCACGGTAAAAAGCATAACGACGATGCTACATTTCGCCAGGCCGTCAGGCCGAAGATGGAATTATCAACGCACTCACATCCCGATGGAGGAAAGTAAATTTGGGATTGTTTCGCTCAAGCTTGCGCAAATTTTCCTCATAGTCGGCACCGTGTCCTTTGACTTCCGCCGCAACAGCACGAATGAAAGTATCGGTGACGGCTTCCTCCTCCTCCATGTGCCCGCGAGATGAAGGACTACGAGAACAGCGCCTACGCGGTGAGCGACTCCGTCGTGATCTGCTATGTGACCTCCTGGAGCGCGATGAACGAGAAGGGCTTCGACTCCAGCTAGGCGAGCGATTCCTTCGAGTCCGGGAATGCGAGCGTCGCCTGTCCCTTGAACGGCTTCGACTCCGACTCCGACTCCGTTTTCTTGCTGATTCGGAGACTGCATATGTCACGTCAGCTCAATTCATTGACCAAAGAGATTGCACAGACCATATAATGGTTTCGCCGCGATTGGCACAGCTTTGCTCCATCCTACACGTAGCACAGAACCTCCCCAATCATAGCCGTCAAATTCGCGAAGCGCCCGTTCGGCATCCTTCCTCTTCATGAACGAAACAAAACCACTGAGCCCAGCGTTCTTCGTCCGTCGTGAGGCAGTCATGTCAGCACCTGGGCCGATTGACGCATCGGTTCGTGGCCACATGACCTTGACCTAACATCCATGGCTTCAGCAACTGAGACGGAGGATCACGAATTAGAACGTACAGAACCGACGGGACCAGCTCGTGCAAAGAATTGGCCCAAGGTTTGTTCGGTTACGTGAGGTGGTAAGTTAGCGACGAAGACATTGGATGTCTAGCATTTAAAACTGAGTCATAAGAACCAGGATGCAGAAATTGCTCAGCGTACCTGAGGATCGCCTCGGTCTTTACTACCGCTTTGGCCTTCGTATGCTGTTGAAGACATGTTTGGAAGGAATACTTTCAATCAGAGCGAACACCTTACCCGCCATAGCAGTGACTGACCGCCCATGAGCTGCGCAATATCCTCAGTCGTTATCATGACAGCCGAACGGATAGAAATACCATGCCGGGAATATTTCGCTTCACGCTCAGCCTGGTCCCTGAAAACTCCCGGTCAACTTTTGTAGCGTTGGCAATGCTGAACAGGACGCCCACCTCTTGATCTCCTCCAAGAATGCATCCATTGCCCTTTTACCTTTGGGCTTCGGGGCGGTGTTAGAAGGAGGTGAAGGTGACTAGCGAGATGCGACTTAGCAGCACATATTGATGAGGGAATCTAGTGTAACGTACCCGATTCATGGAAAACCCCGCTCGCGACTGTCGCTCCGTAGATGGCTTGTCCGGGGCGTACGCAGCTCCAGACTCCGTTGTAGCCTTTACGAAGCCTGTGCCACCTCTCCTTCGCCCGACATCTTCGCCTTCAAACGCGTCAATGAACTCTGCATAGGCCTTGGCAGCATTTGCTTCTTCCTCCCTTTTCTTCGCCTCGGCAGCTTCTTGTTCCTTTTCTCTGCGTGATTTCCGCACTTTACCAGCAGTGTACTGTGACAACTTGGCGTCGTCAACTGTTTTTTGCTAGTTCATAGGCAACGATTGGTAAGTGTGAACAGAGAAGGGCAAGTGACTCTATCAGTCGCACTGGTAACGAAGATTCGTCTTCGTCGTTGTCGAAGAACGCAGCCAGTCGAGATTTGGTTTTATCCATGAGTGTTTTGCGCTCGGTGCAACGGTGCCGAACAGGATTCGAACGGCCAGAATGTAGAGAACGAACGCTGACTGGAGTGCAGACGATAGTTTCAGTCGAAGGTGGGCAGGCCGGAATTTCCCACGCTAAATAGGTCAAGTCTACATCCCAGGAAATACCCAATGGCATATGGATAGTAGCTACCAAGTATATACTACGAGATTACAGTACAACTTTGAGTACATCGCAGATGCGACCTCGATACATGTACAAGACGGGTCACACCGGCTCATAGGAACATGCTACCCAGTCCACCCTGGACATACGCCATTGGCCTCATCGGTGGATGAAGTGATGCCTCGTACTGGAAGTATTGTTGACTTCCAGTGGAATCAATCCGAATCTAAAAGAACGCGTTGGGTATGACTCTGCGTAACGGTAGAGAGGAACACATACGAAGGCTCCCTTGTTACCCGCCTGGTCGACGTAGTTTGGCGCCGAGAACACCTGAGTAGACCTCGTAAACTTCTGATACAACAGCCAAGAACACAACTTACGGTAGTGCAAAGGCCATCATGCTCCACCTGGTATCCGTCTGCCCAGCAAGGCTTAGCTCGGCAATACAATGAGATGACGGGAGCACCACGCACCTTGTCGAACTTCATGACTCCGAATGATGCCTGTGACCCCATTCAGGGTACACCATCTTTTGGTAACATCAGGACCAAACGCGATGCCGACACCCTACGAGAATGAAATATCAAGGCAAGTGCATCATCATCACTGGATGAGCTTACACGTTTGCTTGGTCCACGTCCCGGTGCTTCCTGTGGGTCAGTCCAGAGGAGCTGTACGGCGGAAAAGTAAACGGGTTACGAGTCAATTGTCCACTGACGGCGAGTTCTCGTACCTCACCTAAACGGAAATCGGGTGTTGAGACAGGATGTCAAGAGAACAAGACGAGAAAGTACTAACACATCAAACCCTCCTGGCCTGGTTGCCGACCAATCCTATCGATTTTGCGAATTTCTTCCAGGGTAACTTCATCTTTGCTGAAAAGCCCTCCATGTACCACAAAGTACCGCTTGAGACCTTGCGGCGACAGTATAGGCGCGGGTTTTGCTTGCGATGCTGGCGGTTTCGTGGCGCTCACGAGAGTCGCCAAGGGTACTAGCAAAATAAAGCTTATCAAAGGACAATACGTAGCGCGTTTTCAAGCATATTCACATGTGGTGAAGACATGAGCGAAGAGCTGTAATTCGCTCAGTAGATGAGATATCGGATGGAATAACATCACATACCTTGTATGACTGTTCACCATGTTTGTGTTTAGCTTCTCCTTCAAAGCCATACGTCCGGTTCATGTCCTTCGTTTCGTGATTACCTCTATTAATGAACATATAATTTGGGTAGAGCCCTGCTCGCGGTCAGTGCTCAGAGACAATATTAAGCGCCACGAGTTCCCTACATTTGTATGCAAAAGCAGTCAGGATGACCTCAATAGACCAGGATCCCCGGTCCACAAGATCACCGTTCATTAACAGATAGTGCTTTTCGCTAGGTTCACTGGTCATCGAGAGCAGATGAAGCATGTCGTAAAATTGCCCTGACCGGGATAGTAGAGTGAGCGCTTATGCCAGTATACCCAAGAATTTGACGAACCGTGAACATCCCCAATAACATCACAGGTAACACCGTCCTCCAAATTCACGTCGACCAAACTGTCTGCCTTGGCGAAGTGCTCGTGTGCCCCCAGAACAATTTCCCAGACGTAGCGTTTCGGCAACGTTTTCCCCTCCTTGAACCATTCAATCATGGCTTTTATGAACTCGTGTGTGATGCTATATTTCCCGTTCTCGTAGGTGAGCTTAGGCCCAGCATAGGTTTTATCCACCTCGCAACCACCTGGGTAACCGCATTGAATCGTTGACATGAAGATGACGCGTGGAACTGACCCTCTGCTATTATTTCCAAGCATCTCTCGACAGGATTCCTCTCTCCTTCAACTTCGATCGCCTATTGATATTTGGCATCGGTGTAAATTCATAACAGCAACACGGATCTGAACGTACCTTCTCAAATTCTATTTTCCGTATGAGCTTTTGCGTCGCTACCAGTTGCGTTCGAATAGCCTCATTCTGAGGTTCCAGGGTCAAAATCTTCTTGAAATCAGCAACGGCCGACTGAGGCTTCAATATTTGCATGTAACATGTGGCGCGTCTTATGGTGTCGAAAGGATCAATGCAAGCAAGGGCAAGTGTACTGAGGTATCGCACCGATAGTACGCCTTGACATAACGAGGATCAAGCTCGATTGCTCGTGCTGCTGGTTTTTAGGTATATATTCCACGCAAATGAAGAGTAAAACTGACTGGCATCAGAGAGAGCATATCCATACTCTTCCAGCTTCATTCGTGCATAGGCTCTGTTACACCATAATGTTGGTTCATTCGGATTCTTCTCTATGGCCGCGGTATAGAGTCGTGCGGCACCAAGGTAATCATGGCCTGCAAGCAAGGGTGATCGAAGGATTGGAACAACCAGTGATGTCCGAAGCACGCATGGGACCCACTGGTAAAGGCCTTATTTGCCTCGCCTTTGAACCGTAGCGCCTCAGCTTTATCTTCTTCCGATATCTGGGCAGGTTCAAGGGAGAGATTTTTCAGCTCGGGAGAGGGTGCAGAGGATGGAAGGGTAGATGTGGACGTGGCAGGCGAGTTCGAATTAGACGACGAGGATGTATCGCACATCTTTCGAGGCTAATGGGAGGAAATTCTTGAAAAGTAGAACATGTCCCTGGACATTCCAGGCCGGGGAGATCCACGTGTTACTCTAGTCACGATCGATCAATGGATCGCTTATTCAAATTGGCAGTTTGTCGAGTGTCATGATTTCACGTCTGTGAAGGGTAGAATGTATTGACAACGCTTAAAGCGCACTAGGATGGTATGTGTACGAGCATGTTTCGAACATGATCGCTCCTCCTCCATTAAGAAGAAGGTACGGGGTAATGACCAATAAATAACCGGAGTGAAAGGGTATAGGACGGTGATGCCACGGGCATGTTGGAGGCTTGCACAGGTGTGCGCATGCAATGCGCGGTACATCGAACGATAGGCGGGGAGCAAAAGAGTGACAAAAAGAGTGTGACTACGGAGGGTGCGTGGGATACTCAGGTGCAAACATCCAAATTGAAGAATTTGCCCAGGCGGAAGCTGTTGTCGTAGGCGTTGATGTTCTGGAGCCATCCGTTGAGGAACTGGTGCAAACTAGGCGGAAGACATGAGCATCCGAGAACCACGCGAAAGCGAGATGTGGGCATACTAGTCGCAATTGTTTTGGCATCTGCAACAGCTCGTCTTGGCAGCAGCAGTGGCTTGACCCTAAAGGCGTGCGTGTGAGTTCGCGATTCTGTCAAAGGATGCAAGAGACATACGTAAGTCATGCCTTTGTGCCAGCCATTATAGGAACCGATGCTCGTCAGCAGATCACCGCCATTGCTCTTCAAGGTATCAGCAAAGTACTTGGCACCAGTGCGGATATTGAAATCCTGGTGCGCCAGTCAGAAATATGATCAAGTTACGCAAAACAATGACGAACAGGGTCGCGGCAGTTTCCTCCAGGAGCACCACCACATTTGTCCTTGGTAATCTGCATAAGCCCTTGCTCACCAGCCCCTCCCACAGTGTTCGGGTTGCACGAACTCTCCTGCATGGCGAAGGCTGCGAGCATGATAGGTGGGATTCCAAACTGTCCTCCGTATTGCTCAAACAAATGAACGTATTTGGAGCAAGCCAAGAAGGGTCCTTTGCCGGAGTTGACGGCGGTCGATAGAGGCACTGCGACAACGTCCTCAACCCTGATATATGGAGGGTTCCAACCACCTTCCATGAGACCGCAGTTAAGCCAATCAATGCTGCCGTTGGGTCCGCTTGTACGAGTAGTTTGTCCTGAGTAAACGACACTCAGGCAGCAGTTCCGTGACGAGAAGATTGCACGTACTTGTTGCGCCGATGTTGCCGCAGCTAGATTTAACCTTTATCAATCCAGCGCTGTTGTTGGACTGTACAGCTTGGTTCTGAGGCTTGGGGGAGGGCGAAACATTAGCCTTGACGCTGGTAGGCGCGGGCTTGGACGACGCGATCGTAGGTACGACGACCTTGGACGAGCGGTCAGGTAAGAAAAACGACATCAACGTCGGGGATTGTTACGCTCACGTCATCGTGGGGACCAGCAGGATTACGAGGCTTGCATCTGCTCCTCTTGACAGATTTACCAACGAGCGTGGGGGAACGAGCGGAAATCCTCGAGTGACGGGACATCAAGTCGCGACTGTCGTGACGGTCGCTAGCACTGACGGCCAAGGCAGTGGCCAGAACAGCGAAAAGCGTAGTAACGACCTTCATGACGGCGGAGGGAAGAAAGCAAGGGCGGCGTGGTGGAGAAGAGGAAAGATGAAGGCTAGCGGCTAGCTCGCGGCTTCAACTGTCCGAGTAATTACAACCGTCACAGCGTGACCAGGTTCGGGGTAATGCCCTTGGCCTTGGCGACATGATGGCTTGATTGGTGCAGTATACGAGGAATCACGCTGCAATGCCATTCGAAAGACTTTGAGGGAGTTCGAGCAAGGCAGAGTATTAAGCGCGCAGAACTCGGCTTCACCTGCCACACAGAGTAATTCTAGCCTCATCGAAGACAACAGTGTTCCGAGAGCAAAGGTGTGGGTAAACAAATGACAACCAGCGCCGCATTGTACAGCAAGAATGCAGGCGCTGTCGGGTACTTAGTCAGGAGTCTGCGGCCGAAATGGAATGGGCTCCGTTTCAGCGTTGACACAGGAGTCAGACTGAGAAAGGCGCTTGATGGATGTTGTGCCGCGAGGCTGTGAGTCATGTGGCGCGGCTGTTGACGGTTGTTAGAGCTGGGGGTTGCCCGCCTGACTCGCCCGCCGTCTGAGTGAGTCTGTCTAACACTTTACGCACCTCCCTCGCCGTCGTCTAGCACGAGTCCTCACCGTCTTCAGCCTTTTCGCCTCTTTCTCAGAACCAACATCGCCTACTAACAAAGTCCGCTCGTCGAAGACGAAACGACTTCGTATCGGACAGTCCAAATCGTAGATTTGGACGTCCGGCTCTGACCTCAAGCCGTCGCAATGTACTCATTCGCAACTCCTCGATTTGCCCTCCCGTCCCTCGAACACGCTGTCTCCGCAGTTTCTGAGCTTTCAACCCTTGCCCCGATTTCTGGATCTTACAAGACTACTATGTTTAATGCGTACCCTAGAGCGGCCTAATCTCTCGTCTACGTCTCATCAAATACTGTAACCCCACCTCACTTGGCTTTCTCTACATCTCGCTTTTAAATCATCACCGCTCAGCCCCAAGAATCCGCCAAATGCACGCCTTGCACTCTCTCGCCCATCGGGCTCCACCAGCTACTCGCACCCGCGTACGCTGGCAACCGTATTCGTCTCTTTCAAGTTCTTCCTGCTCCTCATCCTCCTCTCGATCCTCTCCGACATCCTCCTATCTGAATACCCCTGCATCCTCTGTAACATCATCGCCCCGAATTGCGCCTCTAACCAACGAAATCGAATGTGCCCGTCAAATATTACCCTCCACTACACCCCAATCAAAGGAGCCTCCACTGAGGGACACCCACCGGCGCAAACATGCCGTTAGCTTAGTCGGTGAGCACCTTGCTGTCTGGCCCGCATTCACGCCCATGTTCTCTTGCTGACAAATGGATCCTTCAAGATCAAGCTGTCAAGTCCCTGTGTGAAATATGGCGCCCTCAAGACATCCCCCCCGTTTTCGTGGCGTCTGCCCGCACAATGGTTACGGGCGGCGCCACCTATGATCAAAACCCCCTCTCGAAACAGAAACCTATCTCACGAACCACCAGTCGTAATCCGCAACTCCCGTCACCCGTCTCGCCCTCCACCAATTCCTCACCCTCGCTCGCGTCCTCGTCGCCTTTCACCCAAGCTCAAGCACCCTCGCTTTCGGACCAAGATATTGCAGGTACTTCATGTTCGCGCAGCAACCTCGTGCCGATCAAGGCATTCGTTCATGAGGTGCTGCGACGCTCTCGCACCTCGGGGTGCGTGCTTCAGACAGCACTGTGCTATCTGGAAGCGATACGATCCAAGGTACCTGAGCTCGTCCGACAAGAGCGAGCTGGTGAAGGTGTCAAAGGTGAGCCCGACCTGGGGGACGTGATTACGCCGGCAACTGAGGCGGAATTTGAACGCGAAACGGAATTCACTATGAGGCTTGATTCTGTGGACAACGACGCCCGTCTTGACGAAGATGTCATGGCCACTGTGAGGGTCCAGGACAGTGGTCTCGACAGCAGCCTCGACACCCTCATGAACCCTCCGCAGGCAGATGAGCCGCCGCTCTTACACCATAGTCAAAGGCTTCCCCCTGCGCAATCTCTTCCCTCCCTTCCTCCGCTCCCCTCACCCCTCCTCTGCCCTCGTCGGGCGTTCCTCGCATCGTTGATCCTCGCATCTAAATTTACGCAAGACAAGTGCTACTCGAACCGTGCGTGGGCGAAGCTCTCCGGGCTGCCTCCGCGCGAAATCGGCCGCTGCGAGCGTGCGTTGGGCGAAGCTCTCGAATGGCGCCTTTGGGTTGGAAAACAACCTTCAGCACCACAGACATCACCGCCTCTCGCTCCCGTGAGCCGACCTGTTGTACGGACTCAAAGTGAAGCCTCGTTGTTCACAGCAACACCAACGCCCCAGCCTTTTCTCGTTTGGGACGAGAAGTGCAAAGAGCTATTAACAGCTCGCAATCCTGCGAACCGTGGTCTGCGAAGATGTGCTACGCTCCCTGCGGAGGCCTATGCCCCAGCCGCTCCTGTTGCCATACAGCTGGAGAAAGCTCCTTGGCAGACTTCGAAGCTGTCGACTTCTTATATCAATGACGTGCCGTCTCCCGGTCAGATGACCGCGGCGGACCTGCAATCTTCGAAGGTGAATACTCGCAACATATTGATTTTCAGCTATCTAATTGTATTCGTCCGCCTCAGCCTATGGATCTCTCGCCGTCGACTTCGACATCTTTGCAATACACGGATGGCATCAGGCTCAATCCCAGCCCACCGACGCCGGGGCTCAGCTACTCTCCTTCGTCAACGGATTCATGCTCCGGGGACGGTACCATACAGATGTCGTCTTTCCTAGACGACTCAATGGGAACATTCGCTTGTGGCAATCCAGCTGTCGGCACTGCTGAGTCCTGGCCCTGGTCGGACACTTTTGACATCACTCCTTGCTTACCAACGGTCAAGTCTCCGCCTTTCCGTCATCCGCATGCGGCATCCAAAACGAACCCGATTGTGGACCAGTTTGGGCCTACACCTATGGTCGACGGATACGCAGATTCCCTGCCGTACCAGGTCCCGTCTGGTGTTGGCGCCGATACCGTTGGATGCCCGTGGGCTACCGAGAATGGCATGCTGATGTGCTCCTTGCCGTCTTAATCGAGTTCTCGCTAGTCTTCTGCTGTCCAATTCCTCAGGTCATCTTTCCTCTCGCCGTGTGCTATCTCCACATCGCCACTTTCTTTTTTCCTTCACCGTTTTCCTTGTTATTTTCTTTCTTCTCCTACCTGTAAGGCTGCATGGATTCTTAGTGCTGGACGTTAGTCTTTGATTTCCGAGCATATGTACACGAAATCCTCTCTTATTTTATCTCATGCCTGTGTTAAATACACTTTTGTATCTCATTTGCCCCGCTCTATGCCCTGCCATGGTGCCCGATCCCTTGGTGACAAGCTAAGTCCACATGTATGCTTCTTTCCTATGGATCTCGTGTGTACAGCGGGTTGTAACAAAGCATATACCCAATAGACTTTCCTCGAGCAGAACCATTTGCACTCATTCGATAAAACATATGCTTGCAAGCTAATGCGAGAAAGAAGCGGCGCGCGATCCGGTTTTTCGTGCTGCTGCATCGCTACGATTTCACATGAACACTGCTTCATTCATTGAAAAACTCGAGCGGAGTGTCCTTCGTCTGGATCGCCCGCCAGGTGGTTTCGTCCGTAAACAAGGAGTGGAAGAGGACATCTTCCGTGCCCTAATCGACTCGGTCAGCATCGAGACGGGGGGAGCTACTTCAACAAATGAATATGAATACAGACCCTGTTGGGCGGGTCATGGATTCTAATCGCGTCTCGTCAATAGAATGAAGTAAACTGGGCGAGTGACAATCACCTGACGTGAATATAGCCCTCGCCTAGATCGTCATTGATAGCGGGTATCCTGAGCTTCCCAAATATTACGGTTCCATAAGAAGTAGGTCCACTTCTAACCTGCATCCACAGCCGTCAGGTATTTCGTGACCAAAGGCGGAAGCACCAACCTCGACCAGATCTTTCTGCAAATCGAAATCGGTCAGCGCTTCGTTGGAGATGCCAGCAGCCCTCGACCACATCCTGGGCTCGTGCTGGTCCCAGTGTCGCCGCCATTTGATTATTTCCGCTTTGATCACTGGCTGAACTGCAGTGAACGCGTCGATCGCGTTCTGCTGAGGCGGATGAGGATCATTGAGAGGAACTGTTTCCGCTGTGGCTGTAGGGATATCGGTGAAAGCAATGCCTGATCAGCTTCCACACAACCCACCCATACTGTCCTGATTATCTTGTCGTTGAGGGAAGAGGCAGACTATGATTAGGGGTGTGATTCAGATCAACGCGCATCATGATGGTCAGTTGACTGGTTCTGAACTAGACCGATTTTGGGATTGGAGCTGACCATGCGCCGGCAGCAACAGCTGAGTATCTAATATCCCCGCCTCTAGATCTGCTCTTGCCTAGTTCTTGCCTGCGCCACTCTCGGTGCACGAGGTATCTCTTCGCCTGCATGACGCTGGCATAGCGACAATTCGCTGGAGGCGCCTTTGTTCGGATCTAGCTTTCAGCGCTTCAGCACTGTTGCGTAAGGGTTGGGACTCGGAGATACTATGTCCGTTTCCAACACCTTCGCAAGCTCGTGAACGTGAAAACCCTTATGGGACCCGTGGGGATACAACTTGTGTGTCGGGAACTCAAGAGGCTATGCTTGTCTTCTTTCCACATGGATTCACACAACGCCCACTCGAGATCGACGCCTTCTCAGCTAATTTTGAACCCCCCTCGAGCGCTTCTCCACCCTGCTTCGTCGTCTCGCCTTATAAATGACAAGCAAGGATTAAAATGTCGTCAAGTGCTCTGATACCCCAAGCCTTTGACAAATGAAGCATCCGACTTCCACTGTCCTTCTTGCACTTGTCTTCGCACATGCTACACAGACTTTGGGTCAGTCTCCACAGACCATCCATCTTCAGTCCCGTGTTGCACCTCCTGGAGCGTCTCTGAAGCGGAGAGCACTGGGCCCCGCGAACGTTCCACTTGCAGATTTCTTCAAGGGCACCGATCTCCAGTAATCATTCGACAAACTGATGTTCTTTGAATTCCTGCCTCTGACTTGGGTTTAACAGATGGTTCGGGAATATATCCGGTTGAGCTGTTCTCGTTGAGTGACGTATTGCTCGTGGTACTGATGCCGGTAATTCCTAGTGGGGACTCCAGCTCAGGACATCACGGTATGCTCCCGTCGTGTCAATGTTTTCCGTGATGTACACATAGCTTGCTAGGTCGTGTTCGACACCGGAAGTTCTAGTCTCGAGTTCGCCAGTAAGGCCTCCCGCCATCGGCGACTGACTTCTGCCTGAACACGAATCTTTAGGCACATTATGTGGACAGGCGTGCGCTAACCAAAAACAGTTCGATCCTTCAAAGAGCTCTACCTTCGTCGATGGAGGAAGGACGAGCAGCATTACCTTTGCTACGGGTGTCGGCGTCGACCCGGTAGTCGGTTCGAATTACAAGTTGACGCTGCGCAGTGCAATCGATACTGTCTCCGTCGGCGGCCTTAAAGCTAACAATGTCAACTTGTTTCTTATCACGAACCAGACGCCAACGTTCAACATTGACCCGTTTAGTGGGATACAAGGTAAGAGCAGGCCCAGTATTAATGCTATGTTGCAGAACTCAACTGTCCGTAGGGATGAGCGCAACGGCTCAGGGTTTCTTTGCTAGTCTCATAAGCCAGGGGCTGCCTTGTAAGCGCAAAAAACATCAGTTGATAAGCCTGGTACTGAACTTGTTGGACAGCTTTGTTCAGTCTGTACTTAACGCCTAAGGCCGTTGGGAACGCTGAACTGACAATCGGCGGGATCGACAACATCAAGTTCAAAGGTTCTCATATACCTTCTTCATCCGTTACCCGCTGACAAGACTGTAGGAAATCCTACGTACGCATCTTTGCCTGCCGGGAGCTCCTCTACTTGGCGACTCGCTTCGCCTCGCTTATCCGTCAACGGCAAGACAACCTCCGTCTTGAATACTCAGCGCAGCATCATCTTTGACAGTGGAACAAGCAACGTTTTATTCTCTACAGCCACCACTGAGGTTCGTTGTTATGATTGTAACGCCGTTTGCACAGCTGAGCACTGATCCTTCGGCCAGGCCATATATTCCTTGATATCCCCTGATATCAAACCAAACCCCGCCGAGCCCGGAACGTACGGGATCGCATGCGACCGCATTGCCTCCTTGCCCGCAGTAATTGACATCGAATTCACCTCACAATCGGGGACTCCTTTCAACCTCACGATTCCCAGTAGTGAGCTTAGCGTCGGACCATTCACGAATGACCCGTCCATTTGCCAGACTTTGATCAACGCTTTCGATGGTCTTGACCTCGTGGGGGAAGCCTGCTGAAACACTACTACAGTATTTGGGATGTTGGCGGTCGTCGGCTGGGGTTTGCTCCCATTTAGAACGTATGTGTCGAAAATTCCTGGCCAGAAGCAGTCACATACATAAGGTTCTAAAATACGTCCTCGATTGATGGGATTATAAATAGCATTCTACGGGGCCAAATGCATTATTTTCACATCACCTTCAAGCGCCCGAGAGACCACTGGATGCCTGTCATGTATTCGAGGATGGCAAAATATAAAAGAGGTGTAGTGTCTCGTTGAAAGACGGCACATCCGCATCAAATCAAGCTCGTAACTTGCAGAACTGGAAGTTCGCCGTGAGATGGATACATACATCTGTTCCATTACCGGCGGGCCATGACTGAGTAGAAACTCCAAGGGGCTCGGATGGCAATGGCACACATTCAAGGCACGACTGAACAAGGCACAGCATGATCACATAAGTACGTTTTCATGGTCTGTATTTCAAACCGTATATACAATAAGAGGAAGATTCACATTAGGTTTAGGCCCGTAGCGCGTTAGCACGCTGGCATTGGGTGTAGCTCTAAACAGTTCCGTTCCACCATGTTGTATGATCGACCGTGCACTCGTGGCCATCGAAACGCCGACGACGTCTAGTAAAACTTGTGTGCTCGAGCCGCGTATTCCTATGATAAAGTCTTGAAGCAGCTCATTGGTATCTAGTGTGGGTATCGTTGGCGATGTGCGCGGCTACCAAATTCCTGTCCTGTGGGGGAAACTAATTTGATGTGCATGAGGCGCAAGGATATTGATATGCAGAACAACGAACGACTGACATATTCAGACTGAGCATTCCAGGCGACGGGTTCATGGTTCAAAGGACGGAATCCATGGTGGCGCGAGGGGTGTGCGCTCTGAGGATAGGCATCGTAACGAGGTTGAGTTGGGTATGAAGAAGTTTCAGGTATCATGTTCAAAACGCTGGAGTTGTTCGGGGGATGATGAGCATAACCGGAGGATGATGGGCGGTCGTTGGCAATGCTGGAAGCGAGTCATGATGTGCACGAAGACAGAGATAGTGAAACTCACAGTAGGCGACGAGACGGATCCGAGTCTGAAGGCATTGGATGGAGAACGTACGGTTCGCTACCGGACATAGGTCAGCAAAGTCCTCGGATACAGCACCGAAACTTACGTGACACGCCTTGATGGAAGCGGAATCAGACCAATGTCTGTACTTGTCCGCCTTGGAGGCGTATGCTCTCGTGTTGGAGGGGTTGATGCTGATGCTTCCGAGAGACCGGAAGAGCCTGCGGTCGAAGGCCTGCCCTCCGCAGAGTCTTTCCTGACAACTGACTTTTTCCGCGCCGGGACTCCTTCTGGCCACGTACACTGTGGCCAAACAAGGTCAGATCAGATACTTCCAACGAAAGTTATCCGTCGTACGTACATCTCTCTGCCCATGTGTGCAGCGCATGCAATTTGGCTTCGTCTCGTCACACTGCAAAGCGGTTCTCGGTACTCGCGCGTCGGGAATCGTGCGTGACGCACCTTGATTTTTTTCACTCGACACGTCATGCAGCCTGTCTTGCTCCGGGTGTATTTCGGCCGTTTGCGTTGAGTAGGTTCTGGACGAGGAGGCGGCGATACTAGATGGGTAGGTCCATGATTTACATGGGGTGGGGGCGCAGAGTAGTACTGGGTATGAGTTGGAATATACTGGGTTGGTGCTGGGCTAGTTGAATTACTTAACGACTGGTTCTGCAAGAAACGCAAGAAATACGCACTAGGACATGCTGTCGGCCATGAACTCGACGAAGCGGGGAAGGCTCTGCTCTTGTCCGGTTCGCATATCATTTATAAAGGTTTGAAGAAGCAAAGAAGCCAAAAATGAGTTGTGCACGCCAATGTTATGGGTCCTCAATCGGCATGGATCAGCAAATATCAGATCTAGGGTCGTGAATCAATGTGTAACACGGCGGACCAGATCCTAGGAGTTCCAGCACCAGCACGCGTGGGGATTTTATTATTTTATTTGTCTCCTTTCACAAATGCTTCTGGCATCTTTTTCCAGGTACACCTGGAAAACATTTCCTCCGTGGAACAAACACCACACAAAGGCGTCTATTGCGACGACTGTGTCTAGTATGTACGCGGAATCCTTGGATCCGTTCTCCCCAAGGCCGCGCTAAAAGTCCATGCTCGCCCACTTTCAAGCGCCAGGACTGATGCGTTCGAATTCTTCTTTGGGTCATGGTCGGGAGAGCCGAATTGTTCCGATCACCGAGTATCGAAGCATCGTGGATATCACACCACTCATGATCAGCATATTCTCTTCACTTCATTCCACCCGTATGGAACGTACTGCGCCCTCTCCCACTCCCCTGCACTCCTCAGCTCCTTTGACCCCACCGTATTTTCCGCGCGGTATCATGGCACCAATGTTGGCCGTTCAATTGGCCCGTATCTCCACCGCCGCGGTCCGGACATTATACAGCGATTCCTCCGTGGAATCAATTTCACCCCACGTACAACCTGAGCCATCACGATGACGGAGTTTGCAGCATCCAAACGTCAAAAAACAACATCAGAAACCGCACACCAACACACCGAACATGTGGGAATCGTAAGTCTGGACTCTGAACGTGGCTTGTGCAGAACGAGAAGCACACCTGTCTTTATGTTTTGGGAATTTGTACATCATATTCTCTGCGGTAGTGCACGTGCCCTTCTCTCTCCTCATTACAAGGGTCGGGCGAGAACCATCAACATGCTGCCTCACTGCGCCAGCGACCTTGTCGTGAGCCAGGTAGGATCGGCGCGTGCCAGCAAATCATGTCATAAAACATGAGCCGTGACCCAGCAATCAGTGCGGCTCGGGGTATGATACGGGGACCCGAGGATACCTGGGATGCTCTACGAGACAAATTCGGGAGCCCGAGGATGAAGCGGAATGCCCACCCCTCAAGCATGACTGAGCCCGATAGCAATTTGTGCGTAATTTCCTATTGCATCTTGATACCATCACACGCCTCTGATACGCTACAGTACCGCATGTCAGGAAAGAGGGTCATTGGGGATCTTGATTCTCGACCTGCACCTGGATTGTCATAGTTGACAATGAGGAGCGATGCGATGGTACCTTCTAGTATTGTGGTGGTCTATATGCCTCGACCTTTCTTTCTGCGTAGTCACGGTGCACAACCCTTGCGACTGGCTTACTCCCATCCGAACCGACTCGCACTCGCCGAGTCGGAGCTTCGCATGTACAAAAGGCATCGCAGGACGTGTCCCTGGCTACTTGGGCTCTGAAAGGTGTTACCGGCCGCCGAAGCGGGTCGTGGCAGCTGGATGGTCAAAGACGTAAAGCTGGAGGTCCAACGTGCGAGCCCTTTCACCGGACGTCCGGCGCGTAGCCTGATTAATTCGTACCATTGACGCACTTCAAAAGGGTTCAAAGCTGCTTGGAGTCACAGTTCATAACCGTCCGTCTAGACTTGATGAGAGCCAAAGGCAGTCGTAGGGGCCATTCCACGAGAGGAGGTACGATATAGTGAGACAAATGGCTTTGTGGCGACCGGCGTTCAAACTCAGTCACAGAGGCTCGCGCGTCAGTGGCCTGGATAGCCACGGCATGTGGCATCATCTCCCCTCTGGAAGCGAAGTTTCGTGCCTACTGGTTACGAATGAATCGGCGGGTCGGTGAGCAACGGGCGATCTCGCTTATAATTCCGTCATCCACGATCGGCGGCGATCATCGTGGCGGTCATCAAAAGGTTCGCGCTTAAGATTGTTCCCAACTGGCCTGACGTCGTTGTACATACGCGTTCGAAGATCTATCGATATCTATCAACCTTGACGCACAACGCGTGATCTCAGGAGCGAAGCGTTGCACGCAAGGTCATACGAGCCGTCCCATAGCCATAGCGAGTCTATGCCATAGAGTCGGGCATGCCATTCCGCTGGAGTTTCGTTCTGTCTCTTGCTCCCAGTGCTACTGGACTCTGATGGAGTAGTAAATTGTGCTAGTATCCCGGAACTCCTCCGCCTGGGTGCGTCCAACAGAAAAGATCACGTAAATGGTGCGCAGGACAGTCGCCGCCATGCCATGATCATGAGATGACATGAGTCGTGTTTCCCATCGAAAGAAGAACTGTGCTGAAGTTTGGAAGAAGAGTCTCTCCAGAATTCGGAAACAACCACTGCACCAGTCTTCTCCTCTTCCCAATCCGATCTTTCATTATCCCTTGACGGCATCGGTCTCCATTCCAATCTGAACGCGATCAGAAGGTAAGTCCATGTCGCGCCATTTGGTGTCTCTTCCTGACGGCTCAGCAAGTGGAGAATAATCGTTGACAAGCATAGACAGCTAAGAACGTCGGAGCGCTGTGAGTGCCCAGCCTATGAAATGAGTCCGCCCTGGTTGATTGGAACCGATGAGCCGAATTCATGGTATGAAAGCCTTCCACGGGCCAGGTATTGCTCAATACCTCTTTATCGAGTGTTCGTGATATGATCGTCAGACATAGCTTCAATCGGGATACGAACGAGCAACAGTCCTCAATTTCGGGCAGATGGAAGCGTGCGCAAGCCCATCCCCCAGCCACTATACCATACACCGGCTTGAACATTGCAAGGACCGTTGGGTGTTTAACGACGTATGACAGAAGCAAAAAAACCCTTCCATGCTTCGAGTTCTCAAAGTACGACCATGCGTATGGAGCGTGGCACAGGGTCCAGAACCCTCAAGACACAAGGAGCACGTCAAATACATGGTGGTTGGGCTTCCGTTTGCTCGCATTGGCCAGGCGTAAGGGACATGCCAGGGACTGCGTTGCATGATGTCGTTGGACGGACTACCAAGAAGGATCTTGTCCATCTCCTGCGACCTCGAGATGACTAGGTTAGATTTGGATAGACGGTAGACGGGAGTTTCGCGAGCGCTCGAGGATGAGACAGAAAGTGGTAGCACGGAAAAACAGAAAATTGATGTATTGGTACGTTTTAGTGTCCACACACGATCCTAAAGCCAAAGATTCGGGTATCGTACACGAGTAGAGGCAGTGCTTCTTGCCTTGCGAGCAAGTAGGTGTACAAGGCGCCCGTGAGACTATGCAGAAGGGAATATAGTAGCAAAGGAACGGAAATTTTTGTAGATCAGGTTTCGTGTACACCGCCGAGTACAGACAGAGCGGCAGGGCCATGTTGGTCAGCTGCGGAGCCATATCTCTTTGGAGACGAGTCATTGGCGCTTGGAGCCCCGTTGGTCGGGAATGTTCAGGATCCGGAGCTCGTGTTTGGCCTTGACCTGATGGGTTGAGAATCGAGGCAGAAAGCATCAGATACGGCTTACCGGTCTGTTTTACGACTAGAGGGCTTTGGCGGCTTGCCAGGCCAATCCCAGACCTGATGAATCCATCGAGCCATGGGCACATCTTGTTTCATGACATGGACGATCCAAGGGTGAGCAAGCATGTCTCTCGGTGTCGGCCGTGTCAATGCGTCCACGATTAAGCTGCAGGCGTCTCAGTAAGGGATCACCCTGTCATCTCAGCCATACTGACGTTTGCTTTATGAAATCCTTCATGTCATCGCTCCAATTTACACCAGGCTCGTCCTCGAGTTGAGGTGGCTGCAACACAATATGTCGGCGGAAATCAATCAAGCATGGGTCCGAAATACGCACCTCGGCTGTCGTGATGTACATCATGAGTTCGATCGGGGGAAGGTCGTTCGGAAAAGGGAAGCGGTTTTGGACGAGCTCGAGGAGGGATATTCCAGTCGACCACACGTCGGAGCGGATAGTATACTCATGGCCGCAGATTCGCTCTGGCTACGGCGTGACGATGATACGTGAGAAGCTGAACCATAGATACAAGAATATGAACTGACAGCCATGTAGAAGCTGGTGCCGGTGAAGGTACCCGCATGCGATTGGACTAATTCACCAGAGACCCCAAAATCGCACAACTTGACGACACCTTCGCGAGAAAGGAGAATGTTGGAAGGCTTGATATCTCTATGGATCGTCTTCCTCGAATGGAGGTATGCCAGACCCTGGAGGACCTAAGACGAGAGTCGTTAATCATGTCAAACGAATAGCGGTCAACTTGCTTACTCCTTCAGCCAATCGGCCTGCGATCATCTCACCCACAATTGCACCTCGTTCTTTGATACGCTTGCCAACAGACTCTAGACTTCCCCCTTCGGAGAAATCCATGAGGATTTTTACTTCGCTGGACGATGGGGACATATAGGCGCCGTGAAATTCGATGATGTTGACATGGTTGGTGGAGGAAATTATCGAGACTTCGCGTAGTAGTTGCTTCATCGGCACTTCGCGAGTGGTAATCGTCTTGCGTGCCATGATTTTTCCCGTACGCTTGTCCCTAACTTTGTGCACGGCACCGCCTGCGCCTTCTCCGAGGCGCTCAATCTCTTCAAGAACATCGTCGGACCACGACGAAGGTGCATCGTCCGTATCGTTCACGGTCGGATTGGTCAGGTTATCAAGAAAGCCTTTGACATCCGCAGGCCCGCCGTTGGAGGTGCCGGGGGGCTTCCGCGGCAAGCACGTGGAGACGTCGACGGCCAGAGGAGGGCGTATTGTCATTTCGTCTGTGGAGCCTGTGGTATGGAGCTGGAGCGAAACGCTAGGGCCGCCGTAATAGCTGCTAAAGAGAGGGGAGTCGTCGCCTGATTCTGAGGTGCGGCCACTCTGCTCTGGGATCGCAAGTCGGATAGCGGGAGGGTTTGGGGTGACGGGCCGGGAGGGAGGAGTTGGGATGCTAAGGGAGAGTGGAGGCGCCGATCTACCTGGGGTCGGGGAGAGACTTAGCTTTGGGGCTTTGCGGATGGTGAGCGGGGGAGTAGGAGGGAGGGCTGGAGGCAGTGGGGACGGCGATCTGGTGTTGAGGCGTGGGCCGACGGGGCGCTGCAAGATGGTGGACTTCGCCTCCATCGCGGTCGTTGTGGTCAAGGTTACTGTGACAAGGCCACTCATCACTTACGTTGGCCTGCACAAAAGGGGAAGTCCAGCGGAAGCAGAATTCCAGCGGCCATTATCTATCATCAGCCTCTCTGGCCACACCAGCTCTTCCTCAACACCCATTGTCCGCGCCAGCGTCCACAATGATCAAGCGGCCTCCAACCTGGCCAATATATAGTGTTTGCCGCTGTTGTGTCCTATGGAACATATATATATCATCCTCTCACTCATGCACATCCAGGACTAACGCCGCTCGCAATGGCAACCCATCCCGACAAACCTGCCCACACGGTTCTCGCCCCGGTGCATGCCCGCCGCCCGTTGCCGCCCAATTATATCGGGTTTGTACCGAATTCCTGCTGTGTGCGTGCCGGAGTTGCTGATCTTGAAATCCTTCATAGCGCCGACCCCTACGACATGGTCGGTAAAGTGTTGAGAAGAGTCCGACGATCGTCACGGCATCCCTCCGTGACCCTGGAATTTTCTGACAACACATCGTTCCAAATTCTCGTCGACGGTTACGATCCCATGTATCCCGGCGTCCCAAAGGAGCTCGAAATCGACTACGAATTGCGGGCATTATCGAATTCCGACGCACCGTTCGATCTCCCCGTCATCGGCTGCACCCTAATTACCCTGCTGGACAAGGCTTTCGAACGAAAGCTGGATGACGACGCCCGGGAGCTGCGCTGGGACCAGAAACACCTCGGCATCGCGTTCAAATTCGCCGAAGAAGCGCCGCGCTGGCGCTGTATATCTGCAATTATGGAGGATCGCGATACTTTCGGCGAATGCGTCTTTCGCAGCTACAGTGACATCTATCTCGAAAAATCCCGGCGCCCCCGGGCGTATTCACGACGCGACAATAAACACAAGCCTCGTCCCCGGAGTCAGTCGTTGTAGAGAAGGTCAGAGGGATTCATCTGTCTCCAGTTTCCTTCATACTGATTCTTTCGTTTGGCAGTGCCGTCATCCTGCGACATACCAGCAGCATCGTCATGAACGCTTGTACTAATATAATCTCATCCCTCACGATCCCCATCTACGACCGACTCGTCTCTCCCTTATTTGATTCAACCAAACGCTGTATCTCGAGATCTAACTCTGTACCCCAGCATTACTTCGACATTGTAGCTCGCAGACATCGCTAACTCACAACATTCAAAAACTGTTCAAAATTCGTTGTAGTAGTACAGCTCGTTCAATACATATGTACGTCAGATACCATTCATTACGTTTTTGCCGAAGAGAGGTCGGGTTAGGTTTAGTTTGAAGCCTTGACAACTCTTTACTCCAATCATCTGTCAAGACGCCTGATGAACTTGACAACGATTGAGATACCCAATCCAGAAACCGGCCGCATGGAAATTGAGCGTATCGCGATCCATGTAATACATCATCGACCAAGATTCGAGCGCGCTAGATGGAACGGCGCATCATACCGCACTGCAAGCGGTTGTCGTGGTGCCTTGCCCCAAATCGAGAAAAACAGGCCAGCAGTCGGTCCCATCCTCATCGATAAGTACTAGCGCGAAGACCCAGGTGACAAGACGTTTATACAGTCACTTAGCCCACCAGACGAAAGATAAGGCAGATCCGTCGAATACCAGCCGCGCTACAAGGTCTATGGTCGCGATCCTCACTATTTGAATTTTTACAAGAGACGGTCGTAGGGCATGGGACAGAACGACGGCAAGGATACAGCGTACTTCAAAGCCCCATGCCTTCGAGTGCGTTCAAGTCGGCATAGCGAGAAAAGGCGCGAAAGCTACCATGGCGGGCATGATAATTGGGTTTGATCATTCAGCGTCGCCTCGGGTGTCCGCAGAAGAGCCTGTAAAATGCAGAGGATCGCGATCTAGTCGTTCTCTAAAGAAAACCGCGTCTGTCGTACCAATTTGACAAGGTCGTGATGACATGGCTGCCAGAATGGAGTAATTCTAGCCTTGTCTGCGCACATCAACCGTATGACGCCAGTGTGTCTCTGTAACTCTTCTCCAGATGAACCCGACCTCCCAGTGGGCGGCAAGGCCGTCTGGCCTCAATGATCCGGCCTCAGTTCTCGGCCCATATGACAGATGTGGATATTCGTACCGGAAGGCTGTGAAACCTCCCAAGAGCGGTAATGGAGGTCCGTCAAGATAGGCTAGTCTAACGAGATCTGGCAGAAAGGTGTGAAAGCTCAGGACCCGATTTGGCAGGAATACAGCGGGACATGCGTTGCGTGGCCTGTATCAGGGCGGGTATGTAAGGACGGCGCTCCGTGGAGTGTTCCAGTAAACTAACTTTGATAGGCACTGGTTGTCACAAACACGTCAGAAAACCAGGACCTATGTCATAGGTGGGCTCACATCGAGAACAGAAGGATATCCAGAATATCGTTCATCAGGATGCAGAGGCCATGATCGACGTTAGAAGGGAGAAGTTACGTCCGTATCGGAGGCCGCATTCAACAAGCCAGCATTTTGACCAACGGAAATGATAGATTCAATTTCTGACTATCGCCCAAGGCACCGCATACTTTCGCCAAGTCGACTAGCGATCACGGCCGACGACAGCGGCTTCCGACTTCACGCCGGTCATGTGTGAGAATTCAACCCAGGTGAGCATCTGCGAGATTGCCTTCACGTAATTCACCAAGCCTTGAGTGCTTGAGCGGCGAGGAGGCGTCAGCAGTGCCGCCTGACGGATCCCATTTGCACTGATGACGCCCATGCACTCGGTGTTTTGAAAGTCTCGGCCTAATGCGCATTTGAAGGCAAGAATTCCTTGAGCGATTCACCTTTCCATTCAGTCGGGTATCAATAGCAACTACGTACCAGCGACGTGAGAGGTTGATCGTTGCGAGGAGCGTACTTGAGAGAATGGCAAGCGACGAGAGGAGGAGCCGGAGAGTTCGAAGACCCATCCAGGTCGAGCCTGAGATCCGTGGCCAGTGGTACGAGCTGCGTCGTTCCGGCGGCTCAAACCCGGTAGAGGCCACCCGTTGTTTGTAGAAACGCATATGGCAATTTTTCTTCTTGCAAGTTAACGTTGCGGAGTGACACCTAGTCGACGGAAAGCTCACGGGTTGCGCGAACTTCAGGATTTACGGACCGATGACCATGTGGCATTTCTCCCACTGTCACACCAGTCACAACTTTCTAAATTGCAAACCATGTCCTCCGACTCAACGAAAGCTTCACGAGTCTCTTTCGCGTCCTTGACCCCCAATAACCTCGGGACCGTTCGCAAGCTCAATTCTGTTCTATTTCCCATCAAATACAGTGAGAAGTTCTACCAGGGCATCCTTCTACCAGAAGTGGACGATTTTTGCAAACTTGGTACGTTTGTCGTTCCTTTTATTTTAACCTTTGCCAAACAGTAACACGTTATCTGGGCAGTCTATTATAATGATATTCCGGTAGGTCATTGCTTTCCTTGCATATGATCCATATGTCCATCTCTGCCCCTCAGGTTGGAACAATATGTTGCCGATTGGAGACGAAAGACGACGAAGTCAAGCTATATCTCATGACCATGGGCGTTCTGGCCGTAAGTTTGATCTGTGATTGACCTCGGAGCCTGTCTCATCCCTTAGGAAGCCCTACCGCTCTAGGAGCTTAGGATCGCAAAGCCTTCAACTTATTCTAGCATCTGCCGCGGCACATCGGAAACCCAAGATCAACAAAGTGTATCTTCATGTCCAGGTTTCCAATCATGATGCAAAGAAGTTCTACGAGCGGCATGGTTTTACGGAAGTAGGAGTGCATGAAAACTATTACAAGAAGATCTCGCCGCACGACGCGTGGATACTTGAAAAATCCTTACCGTAGCTTTGTACACGAGTAAGCCTGACTAGCACCTGACTTTCGCTGACGAGCTGTACAAAATCCGTAGGTTGATTATGTATATACATTTATGTGAGCTATATTATACCCTGCATGCGGGCTATTACTGTATCAGATTCTTGGAGACGCGCGGTTAGTCTAGATGGCGAAGTCCTGAAAATCACCGACATGCAGATTCACTGTATCGGTCAATTAGGGCCACGCGTCGTCAACTTTGCCACACGCTTTCACGAGCTATACTCGTGCGTCAGATTATCGCTATGATTGATTGAACAGTAAAACTACAGACCTGATGTCTCTTCAACGCGTCCTTTCTCGTGAATGTCTTGCCGCACCCACCGTTGCACACGTAAGGTTTCTCCCCCGTATGAGTCTCTCGATGTCGCTTCAGATCGTGCTGCCGATTGAAGGAAAGGGCGCAGAGATCACATGTGAAGGGTCGAGAAGGTGTAGCGGGATATTGTGGCGATATGCTAATTGCTTGGGACGGGAATTGTGAAGGCGAATGAGGTGGGATCGCAATTGGTAAAGGCTGAGTTCGGATATAAGACGGCGCTTGCGAATGCGACCTCGGTCGCGTCTGCGCATAAAGGGACTGGGATTGCGAGGAGACGTGATTATATGATGATTGCTCATGCGAATGCGATTGAGAGTGTGAATGATAGTGGCCATTCCGTTGAGGCATATGCGGGTCGCGCATTGATGCACCGCCTTGGTTCGTAGAGGAATAAATCGCCTGATGACCCACAGTGCCGTTGGACTCTGAAAACGATGGTGCGCCTGTAAAATAATTCCCCTGGTACGGTGTATCGTTGGTAGGCGAATCCATTATCGTATATGCTGGTTGGCGATGCACATCTACGTCATGGCCGCCATGTTGATAAGATGTCGAGGAGTAACTGGGCGATGCAGGGTATTGTTGGCCACCGCCGCCGTACTGAGTGGAATAGACCTGGTAGGCGGGAGCTCGTCTGTCACTCATGGGATGGATTGTCGGCTGTGAACAATACCTACTTCACTCTGGTTCATAAAGGTCTGGATACCATCCCCTGAGCGTCACGCGAGATTCCTAAAGCACGAAATCCGTCCGGTTCGCAAGTGTTTTGCGTAAGACAGGGGAGATGACATGTCCTTTAGTTCACGACCAGGAGAATATAGTTCATTCTAGGAATGGCCTATTGTGCCTGAAACTTGGAGCAGAAGTGACATATTGCTTAATCTGCTGCGCTCGCTCGGTTTAAGGATCCTAAGCTGGTTAGTGTAGTTGCTCTGTGGTCAGCACACTGGTGACCGGTGGTAAGAAACAATCTCAGATCATCATTGCTAGCGATGACCAAAATCAGGTACCATACCTGATTCGACGCTTGTCGCTGTATATTCTGCACAAACATCTTCTGTAGGGCCTTCGTGACCTACTTACGATGTATGTGTCTGACGAGAGCCCTGACGTACTCCTAACGTCGATGTGTTCGTTTTGCTCACCTTCCGTAAGCAACGCTCGCCAGTGGATGGTCAGGATCCCACTCCGCGTTGTACCCTTGCCCCATTCAGAACCTGCGGTGGTCGAGTGTCCAGGAGGGCTGAACCGGGAGTTCCTAAGTTGCCCTGCCGTCATGACGATTCATCAGATTTGTACTCGGAGTCCCATATCCCTGCGGTTCCTTGGCTCTTTCAAAACGGCGAGTGCCTTTATGCATGTAGGTACCCTTGAGGCAGGACAGCTACAACACCGACAGATTCTCGCGCTTGTAACTGACATATGGCCCATACCAACTGGCATTCAGGTACTCACCTTCGCTTCGAGACTGAATTGGTGCGCTCCAACCGTTCGAAGCCTGTCAATCGCGTAGCCCTGAATATACGGCAGGGATGCCTCCAATTCACCGTGTCGCCAATTCTAAATTAAGCTATAGACGGCATCGGAGGCGCCTGTGTGCCTGGCTGGCCCTCGCCTCTCAGGACACAAGGCTCTCATCATCGTGGCGTTCAAGTGCTAGCCGATGCCTCGCAATTCGAGAGAGATTTTCCTCCGCCTCGTAACATAGTGGATGGTTGTTGTGTCTTTGACCTAGGGCTGAATGCAATGAATTGGTGGACGAACCTACCTTCTTTGATCAGTCCAGGATTTGCGCAGCGGTCGGTGCCGGCACCAAGGCCCCGTCATCTGACTCGAAGTTGGATATCGACATCCTGGACCTCAGGGTTTGTAAGTTCACTGGCTGATCAAATGGGAGTGGTACCGTCTGGCAGTCAGTAGGTAGTGTCAAAAGACTCAAAACCGATAGAACTGACATACGCATTTGTACCCCTGAATACTGATGACCTGTACCTGGCGGTTTAACCGATCTCCTATAGGATACATTCTGGTCATCCTGAGCGCTCGAAGTGTGGAAGGAAAACAACAAGAAAAAACCGATGAAGCGGAATATTCAGCGTCTCTAGCAACAAGGACGCTTTGCGAGGGTATAGACGGGTC
Source organism: Lyophyllum shimeji (assembly GCA_026008595.1). Classification (NCBI taxonomy): domain Eukaryota; kingdom Fungi; phylum Basidiomycota; class Agaricomycetes; order Agaricales; family Lyophyllaceae; genus Lyophyllum; species Lyophyllum shimeji. The sequence goes on from BRPK01000004.1 coordinate 1,621,756, forward strand.
ATTCGATTTTAAGCCTCCAGAAGATATCGATTCAGCAAGACGTCGTAACGCGCGCAAGACGAAGACTCCCGATGCAAACACACCAAAATATGGAGTGCCATGCTGCAGAAACGCCGCCAACGACTCGAACCGTGACTCTCGTCGCAACGGAGCATATATACTCATGTCTAAGCGGTCCAGGACTGAGTCCCCCGGAAAACCGAAACCGAAACGCGCAAAGGAATCTACAGACCAGCCTCTCATTCATCATTTTTTCTCTTCGAGTAGATCTCCGAAGGATGTTCAGAATGTCGCATTGGGAAACTCCGGCCCCGGACCCTCAGCAATGCCTCGGGGAAAACCAGCTCCTTCCACGCCAGAAGTGATTGATGTCGACCTTCTTGAAGCCGAGGAGGTTGATGAAATCTCTTCCGCAGGCCCTGGGCCATCGAACGAACAAGGGAACTCGGTGACGGCGAAGACCTTGGTGCCATTGATGATGCAATTCGCCACTCCCAATAATCCTATTGTCTATGATGACCTGACTGTCGACGCTGCGATTTACACTGCTACAAGAAAGCCTTGGACCTCTGCAGCAGTTCCGTATTCCTTTCTGGCACACACACTTTCTACTCTGTCGCAGACTCGATCCCGAATCACTATCATCAATACCCTCACCAATTGTCTGCGCACGATCATCCTGCACGACCCGACGTCGCTCCTTCCTGCCCTTTATCTCTTGTCAAATACGTTGGCCCCTCCCTATTCACCGGTAGAACTGGGACTAGGCCCTTCAATCATTTCACGTTCTATTCAACATACATCAGGACTCACAGCCCCGGCTCTCAAACGGTTGTATAATACTACTGGAGATGTAGGCGATGTCGCCTTTGCAGCGAAGTCCAATCTGCGCACGCTCCTACCACACCCTCCTCTGCTCGTCAATGTTGTATACAGCTCGTTGTTGAAAATCGCTGGCTGTAAAGGGCAAGGTACTGCTAAGGAGAAAGAGAGGATCGTGGAGAAACTTCTACTGGCGGCAACGGGCGAGGAAGTTCGTTTCCTCACTCGCACACTATCTCAAAACCTCCGCGTTGGCGCGGTTAGGACGTCTATCCTCTCAGCCCTGGCTCGCGCAATGGTTCTGATGCCTATCTCTCACTTCACCGAAACGCGTGAAACCTTTCCATACCATGTATCTCCTGAACTTCTTGACAAGCTGCAGTCTGCCTCCACGAGCAAGAGCAAAGCCGTGGATCTTGCACGAACCGAACTTGCTGCGAAATTCGCCCAGGCGGAAAACCTCGTAAAGCGGGCGTACGTACGCCATCCTAACTATGACCGGATCACGTCTGCCCTTCTTGAAGCAGGCTTAGACGGCTTGCAAGACAGGGTGCCTCTCACCGTTGGTTAGTGGATCAAATACGCAATATCAATCGCGTAACTCCATTTGATATGCCACAGGAATACCGCTGCACCCAACTCTTGGATCACCTATGCGTTCCTTGGACGAGATATACGAAATCTGCCGGGATCGACCGTTCGTCGCAGAGCTGAAGTACGATGGTCAACGTGCGCAGATCCATGGCTCCGCAGAAAATGGAAAGGTCGTAGTCAGTATCTTCTCGCGTCATCTCGAGGATATGACAGTAAAGGCAAGTGACCCTCGGCACTTGCTGTAATTCGTCACGCACTCAGTTTTGACAGTACCCAGATGTGGTATGTTTAGTGAAATCGATCTTCCAAGATCATCCAGAGACGACGTCGTTCATCTTGGACACCGAAATCGTTGCCATCAGTCCCGATGGAGGACTCAAATCGTTTCAAGAGCTGTCCAACCGAGCACGTAAGGACGTACAACTCTCAGATATCCAGGTTTTGGTGTCTGTATATGCATTTGATCTGATGTACCTCGATGGGGAGGTGAGCATTGGACGGCATTTTCGAGCTCTCAAATTTATCGCTCCCCGGCCTAGGTACTACTAGAACTCCCTTTCCGAGAACGAAGGGACCTCCTCCATTCCCGGTTTCCTCCATTTGTTCCATCTGAGCGACAGTCGGCTCGATTCAATCACGTTGATAGCTGCGCAAGTACGGAAGGCAGAGACGCCGTAGAGGCACTATGGGCGACGGCGCTCGAAAGCCGTTGCGAAGGCTTGATGATCAAGGTCAGCTGGACTGGTTTTCTCTGCGTTTACCCGCATTCTTACCGTTGTACAGCTTCTTGATAATGCGCCGATGATAGAGGGTTTCGGTGACAAAGCAGCAAAGTCTCGGAGAAAGGGACTTCCCGCAACCTATGAGCCTGACAAGAGGACATCTGCATGGTTAAAGCTGAAGAAAGACTATGTCACTGGCTTAGGCGACACCCTCGACTTAATTCCTATCGGCGCGTGGCACGGCAACGGACGCAAAGCACAGTGGTGGAGCCCAATACTGCTCGGCCTGTGGCAGCCGGAATCTGGCCGAATCGTTGCCGTGTGCAAATGCATGTCAGGTCGGTGATCTGCCCTGTAACAGTTCACCAAATCTTACTTAGGCCATACAGGATTTACTGATGTCTTTTACAAGGTATATTAACTGTGATCTTATACCTCTTTGTCCCTGACAGGCATTTTGGCTCTAGGCATTGTCAGAACGCTATCACCTTTCGGAGACCTCGGAAACCTGTTCACGAGAACCACTATGGGGCTGTGACACAGGAGGTCGGTTCGTCTCGCACTGTGCTTGGATCACAACCCTGAGTAGTACATCACAACAGGCTTGGTCCCGGAGGTCTACTTCAAGCCGCAGGAAGTTTGGGAAATCCGTGGAGCGGAGTATGGTACTTCATTTTTGAATTATCGCTCAAGCCTGACCTATTTCCAGTATCACCCTAAGTCCCGTTTCCGTGGCCGCCAAGGGCTTGGTGTCAGAGTCTCGGGGTCTCAGCCTCCGCTTTCCGCGGTTTATGCGAGTGCGCGATGACAAAACCATTGAAGATGCAAGCACACCTCACTTTTTGGCGAAACTCTGGAGAGACCAAGAGGCGAGAGGGGTTGTCTCGGTCGAGGAGGGCGGTGACGATGATCTCATCGACGTCTACTCTGAATCCCTACCAGACTCAGATTCAGAAGCCTCCTTCGAGTAGTCAGGGTGTAGGCGCAGGCTGGGTTCCCCGCCATCGTGAATGGCCCTGGCCGAGCTTGGGAAGTTTCTAAGACAGTGAATTTGAACAGCTGTCGCGAGGTATTTCGAGTTCAAAAGGCGCAATTATTTCCTGCCTCTGTTCGTATGCGTACGAAGTACCCTGACACTTTGGCTGCTTGAACCGGAGTATTGCGGCGAAAACGAATGCTGTACTTGAATGACAAGTTGTGTCGGCCCAGGCGGTCCGTGGTGGGGTGCAAACAATCGATCGAAGTTGTGCTAGACGGTACTCTCATTGAAACCCGGCGTCGTCAATTAATACCTTACACCAAGTCAACACTCTTACATCATGTATCATGCATCGCATTTGCGATGGATTCTCGCTGTCCTGGTCGCGGCCATCTGTGGGCTTGCTAGAGAGACAGTGGAGGATGCTGGTGTGTTCAATACCCTCGATCTTGAGTCGCATTGGTGGATAACGGCGCTTCTATGCAAGCAATCATCGCTCGACGGCTGCTCGACCGCTCCAAGAACTCCGTTGGGACTATGGCCACTATATACCCGGCAAATGATCCAATGCTTCCAGGTTGGTTCGCATTTTGACTGGGTCCGGAAGAGTACCTGTCCTTAATCTGCGTTCTGCCCTCCCAAGGCCACCCGTTCTCATTGCAAGAGTACTACGCGAGGTAGGGTCCGACGTTGTCAGAGTGAAAGATCAACTAAGCAATTTTCCGACGGAATAGCTGCCATAAGAATGGTTCCTTGACTTTGCTTTTCTTTCCCATATCTCGACATAGTCAGAATATCGTCGGTACCCCTGGCCACGCCGCTTCGATATCAGTCACATCGGAGATCCCAGCAGCCGATAGTGCCCGAGTTTCGCTCATTGGGAATGTGACGGTCTTCGCCGAAGGAGCCAGCGTCCCGAACGTCGCGGAACTCCGTCGATGCTATCTTGAACGACATCCCGACGCGAAGTGGTGGATACCGGACGACAAAGGCGGAGCTCACATGGTAAGTCAGAGCCCGAGTGCCCTTCGGAACCTTGTCTCAATCAACTGTCCTTAGGCGTATTGGGCTCGATTTGATCCGCATGTGAGTGACTACCATCTGTTCTTGCGCTCGAACTATGTTGACCTTATGGGTCGATGCTTCAGAGCATTTACTTCGTCGGCGGGTTCGGTGGGTATGTCGAGCTCCTTCCGTCTGTACATCGACACACTGAAGAAGCGAAACCAATTAGGAGACATTACATAGGATATATTCCTCTTTCCTTGTATCAAGCAGCCTCCGAGGTCATCGACGATGATCCTCGGACGGTCGAAAATGTCCTGCTCGAACAGTGGTAGTATTAGTTCTGGGTCCCGGTAACGACGCAAGAAGATATTTACATTATTCCCCCCGTTGTATTGCGCCCTGCGGAGACCCCTTTGTTGTCACCAAGCGCTACGGATACTCTGAATTGTTTCACGAAGCATGCCGCCTTCTCCCCCTTCGTCGGCACGGCCGAAAGCAAGATCCAAAATTTCGATCATCCGCCCGTCGTGCAAAGACGCGAGCCATTCAGTATCCTTTTCGGTAAGCGGCGTTTGGGACTGCAGCATTCCATACGAATTCAAAAGCTCAAACTTTATCCTCAACAGCAACGACGTGGAAACAATCGCGGAAGGAGATGGCTTTGTCTCCATCAGTCTTCGTATCTCCGTATACCCGGGCAAAGGGTTTATGGGCGATTGGACCGACGCTCCAGGACGTGCCAATTGCGATTTGGGATTTTGTGTGGCTGAGGATTCTGTTCGTGCCTGGCGAAGAGCTCTGGGTTGTACACGGGCATGCGCCTTCGGACGTGCGTCGGCCGTCTGGTCGTGGCTGGGATCGGTCAGGAATTTCTGGCATAATAAGATCTTGAACTTGTGGACGGTCGGCGAGCGAGACAGGTTGGAGAACAGTGCCGGGAGCCCCTCCAGCGCTGTGGCAGTCAGACGACCGTAGACCGATGCAACGAATATGGGCAGGTCTAGATGTGCGGTCGACGAAAGATTGATCAACTTGACAGTCGTAAGTCAATAGGTATACTCAGATATCATGGGTCACGAACCAAAGCCATCAATCGAGAGCCCAGAATCTGGCGTCTTGTATCAGCCTGTTCCAAGCAAAAGAATACGATACGCAATGGCGTCTCTGCGTCCCATCTTGGCCCAATCCCACTTCGAGGATAAGGGATTTGTTGAAGAAGCAAGTTAGAGAAGCGACCTGTTTTCGATATCATCGGCTCAATCCTATGTATCGCCATTGTAACTGCATTGCAGACCCACCAGACCCGCAAGCGTCCGCCAACATCTCATCTTGTTCGAAAAGAAGTATCAACCAATCAAGGACAGACCATGCATCGGGACCAACGACAGCGTTTTCCACGGTGTGACCGTCCAGCGAGTCTTCATCTTCATCGGGGTTATGTGTACGTTTCTTGCTTTCGCCCGGTGTAAGGGTCAAGTTTTGACCTCGACGGGTGAACCCATGTGCTAAAATGCTCCAGCAGTTCTTGGCGTTCGGGATACACATAGATTGTGGCCCAATGACAGATTCTAGAGAACCATCGTCGGGAGGTGTTGATCGGTCCTGCCTAGGGTCGCCGCAAGAAGGAAGAGCACGCGCGATTGTTTCCGGGGCGTTGGTGATGACAAAGGATCTTAGCAGACGCCGGGCTGCTAAGACAGCAGGTCCAGAGGGGATTCGCATTTTCATCGCTGCCTTACCAGGAGACGACGGGACATCTGTGTAAACCATTTCGTTAACCGCTGGTGGGTGCTCTGGCTGGAGAGCGATATAGATGAGTTGGCGAAGGTGAGATCTGAAACAAGGTCGACGATCAGAAGGACATGAGTGAATTGTTCTTCACTCACACGGCCGGCTTGCAGTTCGACGAACGCAGCTGTTCCATAACAGCAATGGCAGACTCAAACTGGCCCTCCTCGAAGCACGTATCAACTATTCCACGTTGATGGGCGCTCATATCGCGCTCAACCGCGCCATCGCGCTGTTCTGCAGTGGACGCCAGTGCGACGAGTCACGAGCCGTTGTCGCAAGACGCTTGAAAGTCAAGTCAAGACGCGTGACGTCACGTAAATTGAGCAGATTGTCACATCACGTTTCTGGATCATCGATCATCGATCATCGATACGATGAGCGATTGGCTTTCCTGAAACGCCGTAAAGCCCTTGCGGCCTTGCCAGGACCCCCGAAAGCCCCCAAGATGCCTGATCCCTGTCCGGATAAGAACTGGGCAAAAAATGGGGCGACCCCACAGGTCTGTCCGGATAAGAACCCACGAAATCTGGTCGAAATTCCTGAGTCGAGCGTCCGGATAAGGATCGCAAGTTTTTGAGCCCTGATCGCACCGTGGATAAATTTTGAGCAAAATGGGGGTCGACCGAGAGGCTCGAACCTGAGGATGCATAGAACGATCTGTGACGCGCAAGAGTACTTAGACCACTGCACTACCGCTGCATGATACCTGGGCCTCTTCGAAAGCTAATGACCGATAAAATAGAGAGTTCAGCCTTTTTTTTTGTGCCCCAAGCAGTTTCTCATTCCCAGGTGCTTCACGTGAAGTGCTTTGATCTTCTCCCATCCGCAGCATTCCTCTGCGCTCTCGTTGACATATCTGCCTTCACCGAGAATGGCTTAAGGCTCTCAGAACCTGATTGGGAAGTCTTCAAGGTAAGTACTGAACGAGGGCACGCCGAATATTGTTGAAGCTATCAAAACCCTTCGCAACCAGATACTAGAAAGAAGTCGTAGGTATCTTAGAACAAAACTGTAGATAATTGGAATGAGTCCTTGCTAACTTCGGAGCGCCTGCACGACTGGCCGCGCAGCGGAGAAAAAAACTGGAAAAATTCAGATGCCTAAGGTAGGCATCCGGATAAAAATCGCCCTTCAGGGAAGGCTGATCTGGCGTCCGGATAAAAACCTGGCCAAAAGTGTGCGGATAAAAATCATCGATTTGGTCGATTTTGAGATCAGGCATCTTGGGGGGCTTTCGGGGTCCTGCCTTGCCTCAACGACTTGGCGACAAAAGGAACTACTAAGGAACTCCGTGCCTCGATCCATCGTCGTTTTTCGCTGATCATCACCTGCGTACATAACACTTGTGTTGTTACCTGTTGTTACGCAATCAGAACCCGTCTAAATAGCTTGCAATAACTACAAAGAACTGTAAATACCGCTTTCAAGATCACGAAACGGTCTCGAAGGCACATGTCGTCGTTACTGCGTTTCTACTACAGGACACCGCTATTGCGCGCTCCGGCGCGAAGATATCTCAACACCATGGATACTGCTACTCCGGGACCGCTTGAAACCTCGATACGTGAGAAGGTGCCTACCCAAATCATCTTTCCCACTACATTCGACTGAGGTAATATTTCCCGTAGTTGGTTCAGTTAGTGCAACCGGCATCCATAACAATATCGAATGACTCTTGGCAACATCGTCATCATGCACCTATGCGAGCTCAAGGAGGAGGAAATGGAGAGACGCGTATGTGCCAGGAAACCATGCGGTACCGCTTAACTCATGCGCTATGTCTAGATTTCTCCGTCCAGATCGTCTCGGACGCGTTCAAAGGAAAGGTGGATCATTGAACAAAATATTATTTTCAGGTCCTAGACTGACGTGATCGACATTGCAGACTACGATGCAACGGCATCGCATGGTGTTTTCTGCACTTTCCGAAGAACTTTCCCAAGGACTACATTCACTATCTCTAAAAACAAAGACCACTGACGAAGTCGAAGGATCGGAAAGCTGATCTTAATACCTATGCCAATTATCCACCCTATCGTTGTGATGTTAATTCTATTTCCCCTGCAGCGAAGAGTTTGCACAGTATCGAGGGACTTACTTGATTTCGGGACTCCGTATGTAAAGGTAAGATAAGCTCTTACGAACGATGGGATATACAGAAATAAACTTGACCATCTTTGAAATTCTGGAGCCGTGGGCCATCACGACTGGGTGCATGAGAGCGCGCACTTCAATTGGTAACCGTCGTAAGATCGACGGATCAGCAATCACCGATCGCTGAGCAGCCGAGTTACACTCGTGTCCTAAACTACATCTCTAGCATCAAAGCAGTACACGGCAGCACTTTCCTCAGTCATGGCTGTGCTGACCATCATCGGATAGTCACCTGGAGAAAACCTAGAAACCAGCGCTTGATATATAGGACGAGGATGACTACCCGCTGAGTATTCACCCTCGCTGAGTATTCACCCAACCTGTCGATACTTATGGCTTCTCGGTCGTCCAATAGTCAGCTGCGACGTGACGACGAGCGTCCGACCCTTCCACCGATTCGGGATCTATTTCATGGTGGGTCAAATCCAAAATTTCGAAACCTCACAAAATTCATGATTGGAATAGATCTACGAACACCTCATGAATCGCCCTCATTGACTCTCGCGCGACTGCGCGTCAGCGATGACTATGTGGGACCGTCTAGTTACATCTCTACAGGTCCCTCTACCGCACCCGGGCCTTTCAGACCGCCCATACAACAACACTCCGGGTCACAAACCCCCCAACTGCCCGAAAGTGACCCGCACTATCGTTACCGCGACTCCCCACCAACGTCACTCCTTAATCGTAGACATGAATATCGGGAATCCGCCCGGCAGTCGTCCGAGCCTCGCTTAGGATATGCACCAACTCGACGTGACCCTCGTTGCGCAAGCACTTGTGAATCCTCCCCTCATGTTGACGAGCCTCGTGGGCTGCCTGCCTATGCCCGACCAGAATGGTCCGCAACTAGGCATGCCTCTCACGGCATTCACATATCCTCTTCCTCGAGTTATCAAGACGATGCCAAGTCAGCCCAGCATCACTCGCTGGAAGATCGCACGCCGATTGCTCGGTATCCGCCTTACAGCCAAGCCGGACGTAGTCCAGCGGCAGGATATCCGGCCTGGCCTGCGGAAATCTCCACAACTGGACCGGTGATGGCTGGTACAGTGGGCGAAAGGACACCGATAGCGAGACAGAGTGGTGTTGTGTCTCCAGCGATTCCACCACCTTCGTGGAAAGCTCCAGAAGATGCCAACAGCGGATCGGCTCTGTCGAAATACGAGTGTAGCTACTGCGGAAAGGGTTTCAACCGCCCCAGCAGCCTCAAGGTTATTCAACGCTCTATTTTCCGACCACACACTTACTGTCTTGCCCCAGATCCATTTGAACAGTCACACAGGGGCGAAACGTATGTCTATCTTACTATCTTACATGTTCCTCATCAGACCCTGATTTCCTTTTCGCGGCTAGCCTTCGTTTGCCCAGTGGAAAGTTGTAGCCGGAGTTTCAGTGTCCTCAGCAATATGCGGAGACACGCCCGTGTACACACACAGACCCCACTGCAGCAGGCGGATCCTTCAAGCGAGGAGGAGAGTGAACGATCAACTTCGTTAACAGGTTCCGCCCCTCCGTCAGCTGTTCGAAGCGGTTCACGCCACTCCGAGACGGATGACGGTCGCCGCAGAAGCACCGCATCCATTTCGAGTGCAGGCTCGCGCAAGAGTCTTGCTTCAGAAGACGAGATTACCGCCGACAATGCCCGCCCAGAAAAACGCTCGCGCCGTCATCCCAAGTAATGAGGCCTGTCACGACTGCCTACACTTCGTTCATCCGGATTACGACTCTCTTTATCATATCGTTATTCTATCTTTATTCTATTCGCCTTTCTGTTTCCACCGTCGCACGTAACTTATCGTCATTCCATCCGTGGTCCCAGTCACGATATTTATCCATCCACACCATTGCAAGCATACGGACTACGCATCATCTTCTCGCAGGTTGTTTCCATAGCTGCAGCATACAATGTATTAACGCGCATAACAATATAACCGTTTGCTGAATTCTCGCCCCCATAACTTGGTGAGGATGTCAGGAGCCAAGATGTCGCCTCGAGGCATTGCACGTTACATCAAGCTCTGCAGACGTGGGCTCACTGCTTGTTTTGCCGGTCTATAATCGAGGTGCGCTGAGTATTTGAAATGCTGACAGCGCATCGTGGAGTGGTCGTGTTCATGCCCAACTTCCCGACACGGAATAGTACCAGTCTGAGTATTCGCCTCCGTCTCGGTGTGATGCAACGCCGCCCGCCGTTTGCAATTGAATGTTACATCGATAAGATCAGATAATTTACACGGCGTATTCAAGCAGTACCATGTGCAAGCCAGGTCCTGTTGTATTCCGCGATCGCAAGTACGAGGTATCCGCCCCACTGTCATGTTGTCCAGGGTCGTAAGGGTCATGTAGATCGTCTCCAGCATTACATAGAAATTGCACGGCCTTTGCCTACCTCGCGTGTTTCTCGAACAGTTGGCCGACCCCTTACCGTCTCATGCCCGTAGGTATCAGGTTGAGGATCGAATGCCCTGTCAGCCCTGAGATAGGTGATCGCACGAGGACTCTTGTGCGTGAAACCAGCAAAGGCCAAAGCTTTGCGGGAATCCAAGATCTCTGCGCCGTGGATCTTATCCCGAAGCATCGGGTCGCGAGTCGCGTCAGTAGGCGCACCGTTTGCAGGTGCCAGCGGCTGAAATATACCGTTAAGTACGTTGAAACCTTTACTCCGCTACTCTGACGCACCTCTGGTGGGATATCATCATCGAAGTGCCGCGTATCCTCCGGGTTACTGAGCTCGGGGCGGTACGGTGCAGAGTACCGATGGATATTGAGCCAATCGATGCCCTTGAACCACGGATGGGCCTGCGGAAGCACAGCGTCCGCTGTCAGTGCCGCTCTGACGGAAATTAAGAAACATGCGGCACCTTGATGAGGTCCGCACCGTCATTGCAAACGCCGGAACCATAACGAGGGATGAAACTACTTCTTCTAGCTTGCATAACCATAGAGTTCGGCCGTGAAACAGACGCTGAGGACTGCGAGCCTAAGCGGTCCTCTGGCTCGCAGAGGAGCTGCTGCATCAAGTTGACACCTTCATACGAAACTTGAGGACGAGAGGGGAAGCGGAGCGATTGCTTCCAGTTCAGAATCTTCTGCCTGGTGACGTGGCGCTACCAACGATCGAAACATGAGCATTGCAAAGTATTTTCAAATACGGCGGCCAGGGATTTTACCGAATTGCTGACAAAGGGAGGAAAGCTGCGCAGTGCGTAAGTCGGCTGTTCGTTGGACGGCGGCTGTACTTGACGAACCCGTATAAACATTCGAACATTATTACGCCGAGGCTCCACCAGTCGCACGAGTACGAATAGCCGTTGCCACGGATGACCTCGGGCGACACTGCACAATAGTGAGCCTATCAAGGCGTGGTTGACGGAGAAAAAGGGATGTACTATAAGAATTTGTCCCACACCTGCCCTGGACGTAAGTCAGGAGAATTTCGAGCATAAAGGTCTACGCACACAGAGTATGCCAGCTACGATTTCAAGGCACGGTCAGAAGTGAATGACGGTGATGTTTAACGGTGGAAACCCGCCAACCTTCCTCCTATTTTTCTCGCGCCAGGTGAACACGCCACCTTGGCCATCTCCATTGCCCATGAGAAGTTCAACGTCTTTGCGATTCATGCGGGGGGTGCCTTTGCCGTCAGCGACACCCTTGTTATCCTCAAGATCGATGCCATGCTTGTGCAGAAGCTGAAGCCGCTGTTGTTCGTAGTCTGTAGGGGGTGTCGACAGGTCATATCAGCTCCAAAACCCAGAGAGAATGGAATGACCCACAAGAAGTGTCGTGAGCCCAATGGAGATCGGTCCTGTTCGGAAACAATGAATTGGAGCGTGCCAAATGTTATAGAAGAGGCACTGACGCCAGGCCGAAGTCACTGAGTTTGATGTGGCCTTGTGGGTCGAACAGAAAATTCTACGATTCGAAAGGGGCTTCAGCATTCCAACCGGCACCTGACTCCCGGCGATGGACGTACGTCGGGCTTGATGTCACGGTGGATGAATCCGTGTTTATGACAGGACTCGATAGCGAGTATCATCTGCGACGGGGAACAGGACGGATTGGTGTCGCCCAGCAAAGACCTATTCATTGCCTACCTCGGCGACATAGAAGCGGGTGAAGTCCTCGTCGAAGACATCTCTTTCTATCAAGAGATTGAGAAGGTCTCCACCGCCCATGTATTCGAGAACCTGCATTGTCACCGACAAATGAAATCAGAATGAAATCGATCCCACACATTTGTCGGTCAGGAGATTCATATATCACTTACCAGATAGAGACTATCGCGATCTTGGAAGGAATAGTATAGCCTCACTATCCACTCAGCGCCAGCTGGCGAGCTGACCATGGATGCCGATTTGAGGATATCACGCTCCGCGCGAACGTGGCCCTCCTGACCTTTACGCAACATGTCTGTCTTCCGTAACTGGACGTAGTCGCGTGAGATTCAGCGGCGGGCATGGCGGGAAACACCGTTACCTGTTTCATGGCGTACAAGTTTCCTGTCGACTGTTCCCTCACCAAGGAAACGACGCCGAAGGCACCTTACCAAAATGGACGAGAAATAAGACAAAGCACAGTGTCAAAGCGAAGAGCGAACCATGTCCGATGGTCTTGAGCTTGACAAAGGCGCTAGCGTCGACCTTCCGCCGTCGTTCGCGCAAGTAGTCGGTTTCATTCTGGCGCCAGCGAGCCCGCAATTCCTCCTTTTGCGCGTGACTAAGGTTCATCTCCATCATCTCTTTCTCCATTGCAAGTCTGCGCTGCTCGCGGGATGGGGGATGCCGAAACAGTGGGAAATAGAGGTTCTCAAAGTAGATCCGCGCAGAAACGGCTTTGTCTAAGGTGGCTAAAGAAGGTATAATTTTCCTCGGAGCAGGCCGTCTTTCTGGAACGTCCCTGGGCTGCAATGTGGCGCCTTCGTCATCAGTCTCTTGAACTTCTGGATGGGCTTTCAGACCCCCACCCCATCGGATAGTAGAATTACCCGGACGCCCAGGAAGGCCATCCAGATAAGACGACCCGAGGATGACGTTCTCGCGAGCTGCGGTTGTGAGCATGGACGATGTCGTCGTGGTGCTGCTCACACCATTCACGACGCGTAGCTCACCGCGGGCGGAGTCATCCCAATCGTTTCGGACCGGATTGGACGAATTGACAACTTCATTGACAGCTCGCGCTTGGTTGTTCTGTCGAATACGGTCCTTAATGGGGCTTGCCCAGCGTGGATCTGACGAGGTTGTGAAATTAGGGTCAGGAGAAAGCGCTAGAAGCCTGACCTCCCAACTTGCCCAGTCCATCAGGTCCCCACCGTGTGAGCAAAGCTTCCAGTTGGTCTGCATCTGATGCGTGGACAAGGTGTCTGGGGTACGCATAAGTAGGTTAAGGCGAGGCAATGCGAGACACGCGATGCACAAAACGCACACGAAACCCGTTGGTTTCGACACCATGTCCTTGCTGATTCTGCGGCCTTTCTTCACGGCGAGAGCTGGGGCGACTGCTCTCGTTGGGCTAGGGCCGAGATTCTCGTAGCGAGGGCCAGCCACAATAGGATCAGGAGCCGGTGATGGAGTTTTTGGCGCGCCCCAAATCAGTCGGGAAGGTGAGGGAGTAGGTATCATAGCAAGAAGGTCGTAAAATCCTTGGTGAAGAAGAGTCCCAGCTGGAACGCTTGACGCTGGCTCATCATAGATATGGGGTGGCAAGGCGAATTGTGGATACGCATAGGACGAGAATTGAGGATCCATAAGAGTATGTACATCCGAAGGTGGGTATGGATTCGGATTGGGTCTGCCGCCTATGGGTCGCGCAGGAGGCGGAGGCAGAGGCCGACGCTCAGGAGAGGCCATGGGGTCGCGCAAAGCGGGTGACTGGTAGATAAGAAAGGTCAGTAGATGAGTCGAGAAGTGGGTATATGTCGTCTGTTTCCGTGGAATGGGAAGACTGGCAGTTGATCAGAGGCTAACAGGTTTGGCCACGTGCGATAATCTAATCTCCTACGATACTAGATGCATCATCTGAGGACGGTTGAATGGCCGGCAGGTGTGCTGCTGTGTGCAGGCTCAATCTTGGATCTATACTCAACCTGCCTGCTGGCACAGTCTGCTCGGTTTGCAGCACAAATTACCGTTGATCGACGGCCATGCATCCTGAACAAGCAAGTTAAAACCAAGCCGCGTCTGATGCCCAGGTCTTCCTACCCGCTGCCTCTCCTCATCTGGCATCGAGATCCAACTCGCCTCCACGTTTTCAATTTGGCTATGTGACATAACCAAAGAAGCACCGATCATCATTTTTGACATCTATCTGTTCAGGTCCCAAGCCCAAATGGTGTAGACGCGGCCTGAGTCACAAATAGTACGTACTGCAACCTCCCCAGGTCGTGTTTTTCAACTGCTAGGACTCCTTGGAGAGTATTGCCCCGATTCTTCAGTCCGTGAAACGGAGCAACATGACTCGCCTCTTCGCCCCGACCAACACGAGGCCATGCACAGGTTCCAGGTGCCAACACAACGCAACGCGTGTTGAAATGTCACCAGCGATTCTTTTACGGCTTCGGCCAAACGGCTATATTCTCCAGGCCCTGTGAAGCTTCTCTGGCTCTCTTCCCAAACGGACAATAACAACCTTTTCTTTCCATCCCTGGCGCCGTATATAATGCAGGCGATTTTAGACTTTACACAACACCTACTACTCGCATAACGCGTGTTCATCGCCAACGCCCTACCTCAACCCTACCGCGTGCAACTCCGGTGCATGCGTGTTCTGCGCCATCCCTGATCTCGTTTGAACCGTTCATCGCTTCTGTCCCGGCCTCGAGTAGCTGTGGTTTGCCCTTCCTCGTGTTGGCTACTACTTAAATCCTGCGATCCTTTCAATTTCGCCTCACTAATATTCCCTTCTTGTCTTCTTGTAACTATCTGCTTTCACTAATATGTCGAGCTCGAACGATCGATATTTTCCTACTTACAGCAAATCACGTAGAAGCTCCCCAGATCATTCCCAAGGTGGTTTTTTTCAGACGGGACAGGGTGGGCGAACTGTGCTCCCTCCTCTTTCTTCAGCCTTTCCAACCTCACGTTTTCCAGGTCTGTCCTTATATATTCCTATCCAAGGCGACCGCACACTCAATTGTCTTGTACAGGGCCCGCTTACCCAAGCCAATTCACGCCTCGCTCCTCACCAGCGCGTTACGAGGTCAATCCGCACATGCTATATCACTATTCTTGTAAGGACTCCAATACGTGTCTGCATGAGCAATTTCCGCTATCTCATTTCCCTTTAATCTCAGCTCCTGAACCTACTCCGTCATTCTCGATGTACGAGACCCAGGAACGGTACCCTACGCCGCCGCAAGGCTACAGTTTTACCTCTAGAACTCCCCCTGTACCCTCTGCCCAGCCAGATAATCGAAAATTGCCTCCTTTGGCCACCAACACGAGCGCGGGCTGGACGACGTCCTACCTACAGATACCCTCCAACTACCAAACCGGCGGCGGTAGCAGCAGCGGCATTCGCTCCCCTATGGCATCTTATCCCACCACATACGCATACCCGCCCACTACCCAAGGCGGAACCTATACATACATGCCCGTGCAGGAGCCCACGAACATCCAGATACCCTCGATGAACACAACGACTCAAATCTCCTCGTACGAAGTGGTCGACACTTCACGCGGCGATTACCACCGTCCAGCCTCTCCCTATAATAGAACCGCCTCTCAAGTAGTCGCCGCCCCTGTATACAGCCCTCCTCCCGTCTCCCCGACATCGCCAGAAGAGCCCACGATAAAAAAGAAGCGCAAGCGCGCGGATGCTCGCCAGCTGAAGGTACTCAACGAGACCTACAATCGAACCGCCTTCCCATCCACGGAAGAGCGGCTAGCCCTGGCGAAGGAACTGGATATGTCTGCGCGTAGCGTTCAGATCTGGTAGGCCTTTTGACGTCAGTCTATGCCTTGCGTCGCTAATCTTGGACTCAGGTTCCAAAACAAAAGGCAATCCATGCGGCAGACAAATCGTCAATCCTCGACGGCGGGATCCTCCTCCCAACCATACACTACGACGGGGCAAGACGGTTACGAGGATTACGACCACAGTCAAATGCCATACAACAATGCTACTCCGGCTGCGGCCATCGAGGCCCAGTATCCGTCAAGACATTCTCCTGAGGCTTCAAGGTCTCACTCCTCCCATCGTCGTGTTCGACAAAACGACGAAACCACTGAACACCGCAAGCAGTGGTATTGACCCTGACGCCCCTCTGACGTCGACATAGTTACAGCCGCTCCTTCATTCATTCATCTTGCTTCCCCATTACGCTCCAAGGGCGATTGATCCTTTCACGCACGCTATCTGCATTAATCATCTCATTAATTCCCCAGCACTTATGTACATACCCGATCATGTTCATCTAACTTTCCTTCCTATTGTATGTATCTATCAGGACGCCTCCCCTACCTTACTGCATTCGTTTTAGTCTACTTTATGTAATTATGCCGTCTTCCAGGTGAATAGTCGCGTTGTATCGTCCTTCCATTTGGTTTCCTGGAGACCGACGACACTTGCAGGACTTTTTCATTCTTCTCGGTCGCAAAGAGGTCCGAGTTTGGACGACCAGAATTAAATAGCCGTTCGTATTCGCAAGAAATAAATAGCGAACAATAAGTACCAGCCGTAAACCCTCCCATCACCAGTAAGATCATCAACACCAACGCCGCGGGAAGGAGCAACGCGCGAGCAAAATCGGCCTCGCCGAAAAACAGCCGCTTGAATGTGGAAAACCGTTTGCAGGGTGTCTATTTTGACGTTCGCCTGACCAATCGCCGCGAGTTAAGAAGACAGTGGCCAGACGCCTGACTACTCGGGACAGGGCTTGTCGTCATCGACATATTGGAGACTTGGGTTGGTCCGGCCGTGGGCGTTGACAGTGCGGATGTAGTAGTAGTCGTGGTTATGGAGGGAGGGTTTCCACCAACGCCGAAGGTGACAGGTGGAGGGCCTGGAATTTGGAAGGTGCCAAAATCGCTGTATATGTTTGGCCATGTCACGTTGGAGTACAACCCAGGGATCGAGACGAGATCGCTTTCTGATGGTTGGCCGTTCCCAGAACCGCTGACCTTGACCTGCCTGAAGACCGATGAAACCAGAGGAGCAATCAAAGGCGGGGCATGCTTACGAGCAGCTCGGGTAGAACTGAGGAGTGATTGAATGCAGTGCCACACTGGAAGATTTCGCGGCGTCTAGGCGTCAACGAGAAGTTGGGGACCTGATCCGCACAAAGGCTCACATCTCGTTGCGCATGAGCTGTATGATTCGTGAGCTCTGGAGTTCTGGTCGAGGGCCTGTTAACGGCTTACGTATTGCCCAGGTGCGATTCCAGCTGGGATTGTCGATACCCATGAATTATCGTCTGTGGGTTGGGTTTACAGTCAGCCAAACTCCACTCGTCGACCGCGGGGCAAAATTTTGGGCTCACTGGCTCTCAATTGATCGGCAGCCCATTGGCGGGTGGACGGATCGTAACCAGCAGCATCCAGCTTGAACCATCTTGCATTGCTAGCCAAAAATGTCGTGCAGTCGCCGTTACAGGACGCCATATAAGTCGACACTGGCCCCTGATGATCTACCGACAAGTAAATTAACGCTCGCAGGAATGTCAAAGAAACAGCCACCAGGCGTACCCGCTGGCCACTACCAGTACAGAGGACTCAGTCACACGGAAGCGAAATTTGCCAACCACATACATAGCTCCAGCGGAATGTTACCTGGCTTCCCGCCGTGGCGTCAGCAACCAGAGCTGTCCCTTCGTTTCCAAGATGGTGGCAAGGTAAATCAGGATCTGTCGCAGAGACTGGGCGTTGAAATGATCAGGATGAGCCCAGCAAGGCGGGAATGGTACCGTACCGAATCCATCATTGAGCACTTTACGAACGGTCTTGGGAGGAGCCGTTGTGTATCTGGTCCATGTTCCTGTTAGAAACTGAAGCGATAGTTTCAAGATACACGATTACGGATCACTAAACGGGTTCCAGCCTGGGTATTCTTGGCCATTCATAACAACGCTGTGAACAAAACCGTGGCCTTCCACACCGGTCATAACAGCAGCAACCCAGACCGCAGAGAAGATCGTCAGGCAGAGCATCTTGAGTGCGAAATCGGGGGCAACGGTGTTGACTTCAATCAAGAAACGTGCAAATTATACGACGCGGGCACGAGGCATCTCTATGGCATGAGGCAAGCTCAATGAACAAACGAGGCGGATGAACGTTGATATTGCTTCGTTGTTAAAGACGAAGAGCCACGAGACGAGGAATCATGCAAAATGCGTTGCCTTGTTTCATAGAAGTCATTAATAGGAAAGGTGGAATGGCTGAGGTTACGGCGGCACTCACTCTGCATGGTCTTGCATGGAATACACGGTCACGGTGGGTACAAAATATGGTCTCCATTATAGAAATAACTATCGAGATCGGCAATCACTGATAGGCTTCCTAAGTTCCTGATCTTATTTATTATTTATGGCAGCGAGGTCCAAGCAAGTACATACAAGCAATTAAATTAGCCATGCTACGGATACGAGTACACTAAAGAGGGTCGTAAGATCTAGAGCGTAAAGACATCTATATTCTACCATAGCATCTACCATAGCATCTCACTCACATCCCGCACTACGGATCCTCGTCATCGGTATCTTCAGGTCTAGGCCCTCCTTCATTCAACCACCGCAGCTTGCGTAGACGTCTTCGCTCTTCCTGAGCCTTCAACTGGTTGCGTGTCATTTTTTTCTTTTTCCGCACGACAGGAGCAACAGGCATGCCGGAAGCCTCATCGCCGCTGGCAACCGGTGTAGCAGAAGCCGACGCAGCAGGTGATTGAAGCCTTGATCTGACTGGCGTATTGGTTCCACTGCCCTTTGGAGAACGGTTGTCTGCGAATGCATCCTCAACGACTGCAGTTTTTCCTTGCTGAGTCATGCGCCCAGCTTCGACGTTCCAGATTTCCGGGCCTGGAAAAACAAGTCAGCAACGCGCGCGGTCACAGATCGGTTCAGAGGAATACGAACAGAGCGCCGATACGAACTCGTTGTTGTGTGAAATGATGACCTAGAATGCCGATGGATTAGCTGCGAGCTAAGCTCGAGAAATTATCGACGCTTACAACAGCACCAGCCCACTCTTTGATGGCGACAGCTAGACCGCCGAGGGCTTCACGATCCAAGAAGTTGCTAGGCTCGTCAAGTACACATATCTGTAGCAGCATCAGCAAATGCGGTGACGTATATTCGTTGCGTATGCATACCTGAGGGTTGTTCCATAAACATGCCGCGATGACCAGCTTGATCTTTTGGCCTGTGAAGGGCAAGGTTTTAGATCACCTCCGATGACAAGGATGAAATACACTCACCGCCCGATAGACCTGATATCTCATTGTATTGTGCGATATCTCCATCTAAACCGATCTGTTCCAAGTGCTTGCGGACGAGGTGCGCCGCGGTCTCGCGCATGCCAGCACCCTCTCGCGAGGACTCAAGATCGTCGAATTGCTGGACAACTTTCGTGAAGCCCTTGGCCAACAGGTCGTCTCGGGACACCCAGGTATTGAACTTGTGGTCAAGACCTCGCCATTTCACCTCGTATTGGAAGGACTTCCTGAGTTTCTGGCGACCTAGAACCATCTATTCGTCTGTTAGTCATCGATAGACATGATCTTCCACAAGCCATTACAAACCTCCAACTTGCGTTTTGAACCATCCTTGCCAACCCAGTCGATATCGAAGACGCGCTGTTCTTCCGGTGTCAGTACACGAGTAGCCTTCTCCAGCAGCTCACCTGCCAGACTATACGTCAGAGCGAGATGGTAGACAGTGACTAGGGTACTCACGATCGTGACCGTCTTGGAATCGCCACTGAATATAACCGATGGGAGTCTTCTCTAGATGACGTTCTAAAGTTTCGAGTGAGCAAGGGACAATACAATCACGACACCGTGGGTGTTCTACTTACCTATGTGATGCGTGGCATGCTGGGAAACGTACCCTACCCGCAGTGAAGGGTGTTTGTAGACAGTGCCCTCCTGTGGCACCGTTTCTCCCTTTCGAGGTCGATCGGCATGGTATCGCATGCATAATGCAAGAGGACATCTCATACCGTTAACAGCTTGATCAGTGTTGACTTTCCTGCTCCATTGGGCCCGACGACACCAACACGACTGACGAGATTTGTTAGAGACCTTGCGGAGAAGCATGATGACCACGGCACCAACCTTGATAACGAAAGTGAACAGCTGACATTGTACAGACTGGGCGTAGTCCTTCCGGGGTATGTGAAAGTACAGTTAGAAAGTTTGAGGATAGCACGGGTGTTGCTTCGAACACCCATCAAAGAGCCTGGAGGTGGGAAAGAGAACTTGACGGTTGTAGCGGCCAGGGTATAGTACGATTTTGCATCAGGATGCTTCTCTACGAATGCAGACAAGTTTCCGGGATAATAGACGAGCTTTGATAGCCGTAAGTACTAGATCTACGGAATGAGGACAATATTGAAGTCACCTTTTTCGACTCATAATGGATGATGTCCGTTGTTACATTGTCTAGAAACCTACAATGGCCAATCAGATGATGCATACACATAGTTTACTGTGTTCGACTTGCCGTGAGTCGTGGCTGACTATCAGACACGTGACATTGGTGTGGGCTATTAAGTATTCCTCAAGCCATTTGACCGATGCTTTATCCAACTAGTAAATGTGAGATTAGTGACTGACTGACCGTCTGAAAGTAGGTAATACTTACATGATTGGTAGGCTGGACGAGTGAGGATATTAAAGTCAGAAATGTGTTGGAAAATTCTCAAGAAGAGAAGGTTTACCTCGTCAAGGAGCAGGAGGTCGGCATTGTAGAGCATAGCCCGAGCAAGCTCAAGTTTCATTTTCCATCCACCTGACAAGCCACCGACGATGTCGGCTTGCCTCGCGTCATCAAAACCAACTTCAAGTAGCTGATCACGAATTTTTGCCCGTGGTACGTCGGCCAGGGCTTTGTCTAATGATAATGATTCGGTCATGAGCTAGCGTATGACATGGCGCAGAAAAGGCTTACCGGCTGCGATAAAGTCAAGCACGCTCAACGATGCATCTTCTCCTTGGAGGGAATGCTCGACCATCACACAACGGAGTTGATCCTGCGGCGGGAAATTCTCCACCTTTCCCTCTTTCAGCTGCCGCATAAGAGTTGATTTCCCGGCGCCGTTGGGTCCCAGAATGCCATACCGACGACCACGGATAAGGCGGAGTGTGGTATGCGAAAGGAGAAGGAGTGCTCCGTAGGCCAAAGAGAACAGGGTATCACAAAGGACCTCGCCTTCCTCGGAGGAGGTTGTGGCGACAGCGTATTTTGACTGATGAGCGCATGAGTCAGCCAAAATGATCAGGTAGGCAACATATGGTACTTGCCTTGTCGATTGCGTGATAATGCGAGCGTACTGCCTCGGCGAATGCAGCGGCGCACTCGGCATCTGACCAAATCGACAAGTAGACTCCAACACAACGGTCCCAAGCCGCTTTGTCAGTGAACTTCCGCGCGTATACGAGGTCAGCCACCAACGAAGCCTGAAACTCAAGCGATTGGGCCAAGAGTGTATGTTTGGGAGCCCCGCCTGAAGTAAGATCCGCGGGCAGTTGGGAAACCAGGGTTGTCGAGGCCGCGGCTTTTTCTCCTTCACGATCACGGTTTGAAGGAGGTGGGCCGTTGGCGGAAGCGCCGGACTTGAGGAGCGTCTTCAGGGCAATGTCAGCGAAGGCGCGCACTTCCGGGAACGCTGCTGTTGTGGCGATCTTCTGGACTCCTTCAACGAGCGGGCTGAGGTAGGTGGCTGCAACTTTCGGATCGCGGACAAGTTTGACAAGGTTGTCGATGACAACAACCGTGCGACGCTGGACTTCCATACTCCTGTCATTGAGTGCACGAAGCAGGAGGGGAACGAGGACGGCAAGGGCAGGAGCTGTTACTTCCGCGACGAATGTAGTGGAAGAGAGCGACTTGATGCAAGCGGGTACCGAGTCAGGCTCCGCCATACATTTGACAAGGGCGGGAATATGAGGCGCAAGATCGGGATTGGCCAAGGTGGTGCAAAGCGAGGTGGCACTTTTGACGGCCGCAGTAGAGACCTTGACGAAGGAGCGGAAGTGAGCATACGTAACTACTCGAATTCGCGATCGACTCACCTCCTGTTTGGTATCATGCATCGCGTTCTCGACCTTCGGGAGTAGGTTACCAAGCTCTGCAGCGACCACATCCCGTGCCGTAGTCACGAAACTTTTGAAGGCGTCGAGAACGCCGACCTTGGTGCGCCATTTGCCTGCTTCCAGAATGCCCACTAGCGTATCGAAGACTATTCGGGTGGACTCGGGAGGAAAGAGTTTCAGGATAGCCTTGACGGCCGCCGTAGCTGCTGAGCGGACGACGTCGCCTTTATCCATGTATAGCTCGAACAGGACCTGGAGGGAGGGGAGCAACAAGGGCGCCACGGGTGCACCAAGAATATTGGCGATAGAATGAAACGCAATGGCAGCAGATTCGCGCTCATATCCAGATTTTTTATTAGTCGCGAAAGTGTGCAGTGTTTTCAAAACGTCGTTATCTCTGTACGATATCTGATGAGTCAACACATCCAGGCCGAGAGACAAAGTACATACTGCAGAGATTGAGGTCCAGCCTTCGAGATCTCACGAGCGAGCCTGTCAGCAGCACCTTTGGCTTCTGCCATGGTTATTGTGCAATGTTAGAGCAACCCATAAGCTCTGGACAGTGGGACTCACCAGGCGCGGTAGGTGCGGATCGGAGAGCCTCATAAAGCGGGGTAAATGGATTAGCTATGGGTTCAGGCATTGCGACCGGAGACATCTATGATCGTGGGTTGAAACTCGAGATCGTTGGATATAGAGTGTAGGTTTCCTGACGCGAATCCGAGAAAGCGAGCGTGAACGAGAAAGGTGTAGAGCGTGCAAAGTTTGCGGGTATGGGTGCGGAGGGCCTGTACTGTCGTCAATGCCGTGCGTGCTGGACTCCTCGAGGACGCCGATGACGGCGGAGAGCAAGATGATAAAAAAAACGGCCACGTGCGTCGAGCGATTATCTCACTGGTAACGTGACTCGATCGACCGATCGTTGCTAATTTTATCAGCTGTGGCAGTGCGATAAGATAATCCAACTGAGATCTACGTGTCCTCGTCAGGATAATCCACTTTGTCATACAACCGAAGGGTCTCGTTCCAGTCTCTTTTACGTCGCCTTCTGATCGAGAAGTACCGCCTTGTGCTGTCCCATGGACCCTTCACACGGCCCTTTTCTCTTCCACCTCTCTCGGCGAAGTATGTCTCCGGATTCTCGGGAAGCCCTGCCGAAAGTGCCAAGTTCATGACACGGCTGTGAAGATCATCCCTTTTGTCGCGCATGCGCTTCAAGGCCGGTTTGCCAACGCGCCAGAGTCGGAGAAGCGCGGTGAAGGCACGGAAAGCTGACACTGCATCCTCAAACCAGCGCAATGTTATCCACATGAAAGCGGGTACAAGAACAAACGTGAATGGGGCGATGGGCCAGGTGAGGACAACAGCTGTGAACCAGACCAATACCCCGGAGAAGAGGCCATATACGAGTTTGTACTGCGCAATTTCGTCCCAAGTATCGAATATAGGACCAGTCTTCTTGAAGTTGTGAACGGCATAGAAAGTTGTGGCGAAGATTGGGAACCAAAGGAGGAGGCCAGGAAGCGATATGGTGAACAGGACAATCGACCAGATCAACCGGATGAACATTCGCGAAGATACCGTGCGACGAGATAGTGGTCGCCGTATTCGGTCATCCTTGACGCCCCAGCGAACGAGCTGATCTTGATAGGCCTACAGGCAAGCGTCTGGTCAGAGATGCTTAGCGTTGGATATCTTCTCTCACCTTGAGGTCATTTCGCAATTCGATGACCTGGCGGGCAGATTTATGATCTTCGACAATCTGCTCTCCGGTCTCCGCACTGAGTGACTCTGCCAGCTTGAACGCATCGAGGAAGGTGCGAATTCCGCGAACGTAATCCCCGAGACTCATGCGTGTTCCAAGAGGAGCATAGATGCGAAGGGCAACTTTGGCTGTCCGTACAAGGTCCCAAGTAGGGGAATCAATAGTACCGGAGCTGATGGCCTGGTGCATCTGAGCAGTGATCTGCCGAATGTGGTTATAATCGACAGGAGCTAAAAGTTCTGGGTGTTCCTGGACTGGGTTCAATGCTACGCAAATGTGCGGAAAAATGCTACGTGCCTTGACCCGAAAGGTCATTGGTGGATGAAACGTGACAAGAACATCGGAACGGAAATGCTGTCTATGCCTGTTGATATGTGAAGGTTTAGTACTGAGATCTTCGGGTAGAATGAGGAAGAGAATACATGTAAGTCACAGAGCAAGTCATAACTGAAACCTCGAATTCAGGATCATCACGATTCCTTGATAACACATCGGATACCAAACGGGCAACTGTGTAAAGGGTAAGTATCGAATGAAGCTGAAATGATGGATGAACAACCTCCGGTTTTGAGTGGGGCGATTGTTGGATGATACCTGCTCATGCCTTCTGGAAATAGGCAAACAGCATCACCCATCTCAAGAGCCTAAAGAGCAAGTAAGGGTGGAGAGAAATAAGATAAATCACGAGGGCACCACCTCAACGAGCTTCCGCATGGCTTCCGTATTGTCAACTGTGCCATCCGCGGAATCCTTTCGTCTCATGATGGGAACGGTTCCAGCAGATTCGATGAGCCAGCTAGTGAACGTGCTGCGTCCGAATTGAGTAGCTTTCGCCGTTAGACGCAGCATGTTCCGTTTCTATGACCCCTGTTATGTCAAATGTCGTTTAGTCCAAAGAGACAGTCGTCGTACTTTTGAGGGTATCGAGGTAACAAGAAGACTATGCAGTTCATTAGAGAGGAATCAAATACAAGCGGCAAGCGCTCACAGTGCATCCGTCAAGGAATTGCTATGGTTTGCGGATACAATACTGTGCTGATGCATTAAAAGAGGAGATTGCGATGTCCGGGAAGTAGACGCACCATGGCCTTCCAGTCTCAGGTATGAGATGCGCATTTTCGACGACAATGGTCCCATAAAAGATCTTGAGCACGAATTTGAACAATAACCTGCGCTGACTGTCAGCGGGTGGTGCTGATAGTATGAGGGTGTGACCTGCCGGATAAGAAGGTAAGACCAGGGCGTCGGCGAGCCTTTCAAATTAATCATGAGCCTCTGTATTGTCGCGACAGCTGTGGCACTGGGAAGACAGTGGCCCCTTGGCAGAAACTTGACAGTCTCGCAAGAGCATTGGAGTCTTAAACGTCAGGGTCACGGTAGTTTACAGTGCATACACGTGTGTGATCGGCTTGGACATTCGATCGGATGACTAAGCAAAATTTTGGGCAGACGCGAGGCATCCGTGAAATCGTCTCAAGACACAGATTATCGACTTCATCTGCAGGTCAGGACCCGCGGCGTCGGTGCCAGCATCTCCCACGACAAGATGGAGGAAACTCTGGCAAAGATCAGACCACATACATCCTCTTCTCTACCCCACCAGAAGACGCCAGCAGTTCTCCTGATTGCCCTCGAATCGACTTTCACGGCACAGAAGACTGATCCCTCTCCAACCGCCTATTTCGCCGCCCTTTTGACGACGCTCGATGGAACCCTTCAAAAACAAAGACAAGGTTCGGATGAAACGGAGGTCCTGCACGCAGAGCTGTACCTATTGGCACTGATTGCTCCCTTCGTTTCCACTCCGGTCATTCGGACAAACCTCGACACCGTCCTGTCATTGACCCTCCCACTATTTCCCTCCTTAAAGGACCACGCTCCCGCTTTGCGCTCCCAGCTTTCCCTTTATCATGTCGTTTACCAATCTCTGGATCGCTCCCAACTGGAGACACCGGGAATCCGCCAAACGTTTGCCACGATACTCCAGCTTTGCATTGATCCAAGACCGAAAGTGAGAAAGAAGGCCGCAGACGTCGTGAAAGATTTTCTTAGCTCCCCACCCGCCCCGCTGTCTCGTCACCCATATTCTGAGAGAGTTGCGGAATGGGTCAAGGCAGTGTTATCCGAAACTAGTGCCGAACCCTTGTCCAAGTCCAAAGCGAAGGCTTCGGAAGCCAGTCCAGAAATTGCTCTACACGTCGTTGCCTTCCTGAGACCGATCCTCGCAAAACTGCCACCTTCGGTGAGTCGATTACTTCAATGCTATCGTCCTCACGTCCTAAATTGTCACTAGTCAATTCCACACATCGCCGATTTACTTCTTGCCCTTCCTCGACTCGGAAACCCGTATCTTTCCCAATCCGCATACTCAGCCTTGTCCGACCTCTTCTCTCTTCACTCCGAGGACGACACACACGTCGGCGATCAGCTCTCCGACGTCCTAAACGTTGTCCTTGCATCCCCGCCCTCCAAGTCAGATACCATACTGTCACCCGCATGGGTCCAACTATTGGGCAACGCCTTCTCCGTTTATCGACCGGCCGATACCGACACCCATGCAAACGAATTAGGCAAAGTATGGAAGACTGTCTGGAGCTTTTTGGAATCGAACGATGCATCAACGCGGAAAGCGGCAGCCCAGTCACTTGAGACCTTGTCTCGTTGCTTCACTCCTGCACTCATTTCCTCCGCTCTCCTGGACAAGGATTCGATATCCACGCTCCGCAAGATTATCACTCAAACGACCAAGGCGCTCGACTCGTTGGCATTCGTGCGTGCAATGCCCGAGTTGCTATCTGTTGTCTCCGCCGTGATCGCAAACCTCCGTCATCGGCCTGGTGGCAAGCTCTCTCCCACAGCAGCTGAATCGCTCCTCCTTCCGCTGATCGAACATGTCGGAAAATTGCGGACACAGAAAGGATTTGAATATAAGGAGGCTGCAGATGCTACACTGGGTACAGCCATGCGCGTTCTTGGCCCCGAGGTGCTGTTGAGGGTTCTTCCTCTTAACCTCGAACCTTCCGATCGGTAAATGGTCTACGTTGTGCGCGTATCTATCGCTGACGAGGACAATTACACTAGGCAAGCTGGTCGGGAACCCCGTGCATACCTACTCCCTCTCCTGCCACAGCCCCACCCTTCGCCGTTGAGCCATTTCATTTCATACTTCGTCCCGTTGAGTGAACGGATGTTCGATCTACAAACCACGGCCGAAGCCGAGAATCGACCTTCCGAGGCGAAGGTCTGGAGTGTCCTGGTGGCGCAGATCTGGACCGGATTTGTCGGATACTGTCATGGAACGCCCGATCTGAAAGAGGTGAGTACATGTGGATCTCGCTGGGATAACCTATTTTGACCTACTTAAAATCTCAGTCGTTGACGCCGTCGTTCGCACAACTCCTTTCTCAGCTGCTTTATGGTCAGCCGGAACTTCGACCAGCAGTCTTGAAAGCACTCAAGACCATGGTTGAGTCCAACGTCAATCTGGCGACCCCAAAAGAGGGTGAGGTACCCAATCCAGATGCTATTACACCATCGCAAGCGGCTGATAACCTGGATGTGCTCCGAGCGCAAGCGGAAAGCTGGCTGGCGGTGCTCTTCAACGTTTTCGGGAGCGTCGGGCGAGACTCGCTGGGGATGGTAGGAGATGTCATCAGTGTCTGGGCCTCTATTGCCGGTGAAGGAGTGCGCTCGTGGCCCCGTTCTCTTCCGAAATATCACTAATGCAGATCTAGGAAATCACGAAGGCATACGTCAAAGTTATTGACCTGTTCAGAAGTAACATGACGCAAGCAGTGAAGGCGCCACATCAGCACAGAGGCCCGAATGATTCGGCCAGCGTGACCGCAACTACGCAAGATATCCTCATCCTACTTTTGCCGTATCTTTCGGTGATCGATGCCACAGCACTGTTCAATCTCTGTCTGACTGCTGAGGTCCTCGGTGGCAAAGATCACGGTGTCCAAAAGCGCGGATACAAAATATTAACCAAACTCGTGGAAAGTCGGAAAGTCGCCATTGACGCGGAGGCTATCCTTCGGCAACTGGACGAATTGTCGGAAGGTCTGGCGGCGGCAGCGAAGAAGGTCATTGATTGCACTGTTCCTCGAAGTCTTCGATATTTATTCCATCACAGGATCGGTTCAACTTGCTTGCGTTGCTCGTTCCCTTGATTCCCTCGTCCGCCATGCACATCATACCTTCTCTAATCCCAGAAGCTGTCTTGGGGACGAAGGAGCCCTCCGAAAAAGCTAGAACAGCTGCGTTCGAGCTCATCCTGGCTATGGGGAGGAAGATGAACGAAGGAGGCGTTGTGAAGAGAGACCTCATTGATGGAATGGACGAAGATGGTGCCAAGGACGGTGTGTCATAAATTTGTGCGCGATCTTCCTGAGCTGACCGATTTGCAGCTGTTGCTAACTTGGAGGAATTCCTTACAATGGTCGCCGGTGGTCTTGCTGCCAGTCCGCACATGATCAGCGCCACAGTCACTGCCATTTCGCGCCTTGTCTTCGAGTTTAAAGGTCGGTTGATTTTCTACCCAAGGCTTGAGAAAAGTCCTGATAAAGAACGGGTCACCAGATATCATTTCGGAAAAAATGCACACCGAGATTTTCACAACCTTGCTTGTCTTCCTCTCTTCTGCAAACCGCGAAATCGTCAAGTCGATTCTTGGTTTTGTGAAACTCGCTATCCACACGCTCCCGACCCACATCATACATCCGCATCTCAAGACTCTCGTGCCAGCTCTACTAACGTGGTCTCACGATCACAAGAATCACTTCAAAGCGAAGGTCAGGCACATTTTCGAGCGGATGTTGAGGCGGTTCGAGTGGGACGAGATCTACTCGTGCGCAGGCGAGGGCGAGGCGGCGAAGGTGCTGGTGAACATCAGGAAGAGGAAAGAACGCGCCAAACGCAAGAAAAATAACAGGGCCGAGGCTGGCGAGGACGAGGAGGAAGTGAGTGACTCGACGGTTCACGCACGAAATTTTTGCTGATGAGCCTGTCCAGGCACCCTCCACCAAGCCTACTACTGGTGATGCCTTCGAGGATGTGCTTTATGGCAGTGAAAGCGAGCTGGACGACAGTGATGATGATGCTTCGGCGCCGGTCAGCAAAAACTCCAAGAAAAAGACGCTGCGGCATGGCGTGCGGCTGCGCATGGACGACGATGAGCCCATGGACCTGCTATCAGGAGCAGCTTCTCGTATAACGAGTGCGTATCCGCCTTCCTTATGTTGTCTATGTCTGGCACATACCAATCGTCCTGTCTGCCAGACGCTACCTCGAATGGACGTCGTAAACCAGGTCAAGATGCATCTCGCTTCAAGACCGATGAAGAAACGGGAAAGATGATCATCGACGATGAAAATACAATTGATGACGAGGATACGGCGGCGGCGGAAGATGTAGCAGGCACGGCCTACCGGGAAAGCATAACTTCAGTCGATGGTTTCACGCGGGGACCGAACGGACGTATCAAATTCAACAAGGATACCAAGAAGCGAAGGCGGGAGGCTGCTGACCTTGAGGATGTGGAAATGGCGGATGGGGAGAGCAGACCCGCAGCATCCAAACAGAACAAAAAGAAGGTTGAACAGAAAATTGGGCAGGAATTCAAAGCGAAGGTTCGTCTTGAGTGTTCTGCACATTTGCTCCGGCTCAACTGACGCTTTTGACACAGAGGGCTGGAGGAGACGTTAAGAAAAAGGGTATGGACCCATACGCTTATGTGTCGTTGTCCCGAGCAGCCAAAAAGGGAGGTCGTGCTGGTCGCAGTGGTCTTGGAATAGCAGGGAAACGATGACCGGAGCGACTTTTCAATCCGGTTCGATGTTTTAACGCATTTTGTACACGAGATTTCTTCGTTTATTGCTTTGCTTCACCCTGCTCATCCATACAATGTCTGGTCGTGCGGCGCGCCAAATAAGCCCGCCTTCCAGCTGGTTGGCTGCCGCCATTCCGACAAGTCATAGCCTACAACTTTCGCTACCACTGCAGCGAAGAATCGGGCGTCCGCTCTGTTGTCCCCTTCCAGCACGTACTGCAAGAGGGCCGCTGTAGGGATGGACCAACCCTCGGGTATTGAGCCGAGTATTCGCCTGGTGAGCCCGCCTCCCGGGATAAAGGGGACTTCCTCAGCCGTCGACTCGCGGGGTGATTGAAGCACCGGCGATGTATACGTGGGTATGGGAAGCGAGGTCATCGCGCCCAACGGAGTAGCAGAGAGTGACGGGCTATTCCGCGGCTGGAGTTGATATGTCGGCGTACTGAGAAAGACGTCGATAAAATAGTTCAAGGACAAAACTGAGGTGGAGACATACAACATTTGAGAGTCTGACCGGTTGGACAGATCTACTCCAGACAGAAACAGAACAGAGCCTACGCCCGCTGTCCGGATGAAGTCAATCAGGCCGTCAACGAAATCTTGTTTTCTTGACTGAGTGAAGTTAACGAGGATTATAGCCATCCGACGAGTAGGACCTACCTTCAAGACGGGGGATCTTTGTTGGATGATCAGCAGGTCGGACTCGGGGGATCCATAGACTCCACAGCCGACAGCTTGAGCATCATTGCGTTGCAGTGCGCAAGCTTCAAACCACTTACGTTCAAGCGGTGTGGTTAGCCCTTCTTCACCATCTTCCCTCGCGCCTACCACAGGGACGAGGAACTCTGGGTTGAAGACGGCCACACGGCGGAGCGAGAACGATGCAATGAGTAGATCTGCTGCGAGCTGGGGGACATTGGCGGTGGAAACAACGGGCTGGTGGACCCCTTTGTCAGAAACATGTCGTGGAGCAGATTAACGAAAACAGACAACTATGAGAGTCTTCCTGCTAAGCTTCACTTGATCCGTGAGGGGGTAAATGAAAGGATACATGGTAACGTTATCGAGATCCGAGTCATAACTTATAAGAATTACGATGCAACGCGACACGCGTCCAAACACGGTCATATACAGACTCCCTTCTTCGGTCCTCTTTGCTTGGAAAACAATCTCAGGACAGCACGACCTGATCTCCCTTGCGCGATGCTTCATGGTGTGGACTTTGCGAGATATCCGCGGGTGCTTTCACGTTTCTATTCCTCTCATCTAGGTCTTGTCTACCTATTGCGCCTTCAGCTTCTCAACAAGCTCCGGGACAGCATCGAAAAGGTTGGCCTCAAGCCCTAGATCGGCAACTTGGAATATAGGTGCATCAGGATCCTGTACAAGAGATATCAGCATGTGGTCTTCATAGTCGAGAGGACTACATACCTTATTAATGGCGACAATGAGTTTTGAGTCCTTCATTCCCGCGAGATGTTGGATGGCTCCAGAAATGCCAATGGCCATGTACAACTCGGGAGCAACCACTTTACCAGTCTGGCCAACCTGAAGTGAGTTGTCAGTATAGCCTGCGTCGACGGCGGCTCGTGACGCTCCAACAGCGGCACCAAGCACGTCTGCGAGCGGATACAAAGTGGATGCAAACG
Source organism: Lyophyllum shimeji (assembly GCA_026008595.1). Taxonomy (NCBI): domain Eukaryota; kingdom Fungi; phylum Basidiomycota; class Agaricomycetes; order Agaricales; family Lyophyllaceae; genus Lyophyllum; species Lyophyllum shimeji. The sequence goes on from BRPK01000004.1 coordinate 1,653,317, forward strand.
TCTCGGCGTTTTTCAAGGCACGTCCGCCAGATACGACCCGGCTTGCAACACCCAGTTCCGGACGGTCGGACTTCGTGAGGGTGATCGACAGATGTTCCGTCGGCGAATCCGTGACCTCGACAGGATCCACTGTCGAGGACTCGGCTTCAGAGCCGTCCTGCAGTTGTGCAGCAGCAAACGCTGTGCTTCTTACAGTGAAGAACTTGATGGGAACGGACGACGACGCGCGGACCGTCGAAATGGCGTTTCCAGCATATATCGGACGCGTGAAGGTTGTGCTGTTGGAGGCAGCGTCATGATCCACGGAAGTGACATCCGAAATGGCCGGAGCATCGAGTCTTGCTGCCACGCGAGGAAGCAGCGATTTCGCAAAAGAAGACGTCGCAGAAACGATATGTGTAAATGGCGGGGAGTCCGTGAGTATCTTCTCAAGAAGAGGAGAAACCGCTTCTGGGAGCGGTTCCGCGTATTGAGGTGAGGTGGAATGCAGAACGGAAGTCAAGCCTTTGAGTCTGTCCACTTTAATTAGTTCGATAGCGGGAAAGAGAGTTACGCGATATTACTTCTTGACTTTGTCCACGACGCCTGGAACATGTTCCGGCGCGCCAATAACGAGCCCTGTAACTTTGCCACCAAGCTGCTCAGCAGCAGTGAGAGCCGACAGGGAGCCCGAATCCAGGATTCCTTTTCGGTGTTCTAGGAGAACGAGAGCATGAGGGGGAGCAGCGGTTGCATACGAGCGGGAGAAAGCTCGAGGAAAGCGAACGGGACGTGCTCGTAGCATTGAGGTAGAGAGTGGGCACCAGCATTGCCACCACAAAGTCCGATCTTATCACGTTCTTGAATCCACGTGATTTCTCGTTCTCCGCCTGATCCAGGATGCGCCGTGAAGTTGACCTCGTCCGCTTCCATACCGCGAGGCCTGTGGCACTAAAACGGATCTCGACCGTTATCTTGCGCGTCTATCCGGTCCCACCCGCCCTTCTATGCGACTCATCAGATGTGCACCCACAAACCCAAGGCATCGACCGCAGCAGGTCTTATAGTCACGCTTCTTTAGGCGCTGAAACTACGCAGTATAAGAACGTAACAGGGGATGAATCGAACCTTGTCGCTACACCCACCCATGCCACCTTGTCGTTTCTACAATTCGCCAGGTGGCTGCCGGAACGGCGCTGCCTGTACTTTCAGCCATGGGCCTCTCCATGATGCGAGACCTACGTCTTCTGCATCGACGGCTGGAACAGGGCCTGGATCCAGCCGCCAAGCAGCTGGTGCAAGTCCTGGATTCAGCCGGCGTCCTCAGACTGGCAAGCCTCATAACACTCCACCCGGAGTCTGTACCTTTTACTGGTCGTCGGGAAAATGCCACAAGGAATTTGATTGTCGCTACCGACACACTCTTAATCCAGCGCTAGACGCCCCATCAGCTCCGTCACGAACGGAATCTCATCGATTACAATCCGCCGCGGCTGCGATAGCTCCCTTCTTGACAGAAGCAGGCCTGGTCAAAATAAATGCATTTGGAACCGATGCGTTCTTCAGTACCCCGACCAAAGCCTTGTCGCCCAATGAAGCGCACAATGCTCTTAAGAGATATCTGTATGATGACTTCAGGTTCTTAAAGACCTTCGATGTCTATGGATTTTTAGCTCCGCTCAGCAGCGCTAACTCGAACTCCAACTGGGTCCGTGTCACCCCTTGCCTCTCTTATGGCGACTCTTACCGATATTTGATAGACCTCCGAAGATGGGCAGGTATGCTCCCCTCCCGTCACCACTGGCCTTGTGTAAGGATACTTACTGCCCCCGAGTTGCTGTTGAATTCTATCGCAACAGTAAGAGACTATCTATACTAAGCCGACCTAGACTCATCTCCCACGGAGGGCAACGGATTGCTTCGCATTGCCGATATCATCCAGTGGTCCCCGGTCTCCACACAAGCCGGCTCTGACCCTCGTACCCTGTCCTTCCAGCGAGGTTTCCTACCGTTACTCAGGGTATGGATTCGGTGGATTCAAATTTCGATTTCGCTCTAATTATCATTCCACTCTACAAAGTTCTATTCATCCGATCTCGTCGTCAAGAGCACGTTGAGCCACCTCGTGAAGTGAGAGTACAATGCTCCACCGTTTGATGACGACTAATCAAGTTCAAGTGGACTTTACATGTGCATCATGCACAATTGTGATACATTTTGCGAGCAAATCGAGGCATGCATGGATGCGTTCATGGCAGCTCGATCTTTTAAAGACCGAAAGGCCGCAGTCAACAGCGATCCTATTGGTAGCCAAGTGATTGCTTCCCTCGCGGGTGTCTTCTTCGAGTACGCCGGTTTTTTTCCTGACGACAATCACTTTCTGAGGATCGTATCAGATGTCTTACTCGATTCAAAAATTCGACTGCCACACACCCAGGATTACTTGTCATCATTCGACGGCTTCGAGAATGGACGGACGCATGGACTGCCGGGATCTCTGCGACACCTGCAGGCTTCGATGACCCCTTCAGTACCACAACCCCGGCTGCTCGCGATCACATCATCAGTCACCTGCGAAACAAAGTCGATCGTCTAGTACACATCGTCGATCGAGAGGAGGCCAGGCTCGATCGTGCTGCGAGAAGAACAAAGAGCGCCTTATCTCCTTGCCTCGGTGCGAATCTCGGCGAGGGCATCATTGCAGCTCTGCGTCTTACCTATGACGGACCCGGCGACCTTTCTGTTCGAGGAAGACCACGTCACGACAACGATTTTATCGATATCCAGGACATTCGTATTGCCCCGACGCATGAAGAACTGATCGGTACCGCCGCACCCTTTTTGCCTGCAAACCTCTACGGCGCCCCTCATCACCTTCCCAACGAAAGCATGGAGAGGCTCTTGGACATTCAGTTTAGACTTCTCCGAGAGGAATTGACGTATGTTCTCCTTCATCACTTTCGAGCATTGTAGATCTAACACGACGGTACTGAAAGTGCTCCTCTGCGTACATCGGTGCAGCTCGTCTGGGAGGATTTCTTGAGCACCAAGAAGACCCGACTGGATGAAATCATCAAGAATCATGGAGGAAGATACCGTGGATTCGCCGACACTCAAGAGAGCATCACGTTCAATGTGTACACCGGTGTCAAGTTCTTATCCCTACTCCCGGATCGACGCGGCTTAGCCGTCAGTTTCTCGTTCGATTCGCCGCCCGGCCGTGCTCGTTCTCCCCAGTCGAGGGTTCGCAAGGCTTTTTGGGAGGGGATGAGCGGGAAGCGCATGATGCGGGGTGGTCTGGTCGCACTTGTCTGGAAGCGCGGCACCAGAGTTGATGTGCACCTAGGCGTGCTTGCAAGCTCGGTGAAGGACTTGACAGAGTCCGCGCATGCCGACAAGGACCGCGTTTCTGCCCGTATAATTTTTTTCGACCCAGACGTTGAACTTCGTATCCTTCAGGCGCTCAAGGAGCCGGCTTCCCAATACGGCGGCACGGCAATTATAGTCGAAGCGCCCGTCATGTTTGAGGCCATAAGACCCTTTTTGGAGGCTCTTCGGGTCGAACCAGAATCCGTTCCATTCAGCCAATACCTAGTGCATCGTCCTGTACGATTCTTTTCCGGTTCCGGCATTCGCCCACCACAATATGCACGGATCCCCGGTTTTGCGTACCAGCTGGCACCTCTCTTTCCCCATGAAGCAGGTGTTGCCGACCTCAAGTTGTACGTCAATGACGCAGATTCCGTAGCGGGGGTTCTTCGTGCACTTGAACGAAGTAGATTGGATCTGAGCCAAGCAAGCGCTGTTGTCGAAGCGCTGAGCAGAGAGGTTGCCTTGATACAAGGGTGAGCTGATATTTTTACGACATGAATTGCTTACTTACCCCGTCGTGAAGACCCCCTGGAACGGGAAAGGTACTTGGACCCGTATTCCTTGATTCCATGTCTAACTTTGAACGCCAGTCATTCACTGGAGTAGAGTTGCTACGGGTGTTGATCCCTACTGCGAAACCCATCCTAATGATCGCTTTCACCAATCATGCTTTGGATCACCTCATGACAAGTGTGCTTGACGCAGGTATTACCGACAGGATCGTGCGGCTCGGCAGTCGCTCTGCGGACGAGAGAATCAAGCAGTTTTCCATCGAGGAGCTAGAAGTTGTGGCGGGAGATTCACGCCTGAATGCGGCCTTCAAACGCAATCACCGGGAACTCAAACTCGTCGAAGAAGATATCAAGCGGCTCATGAAAGCATTTACGCGCACGATCATTTCCTCTGAAGAGATTACGCAATTTCTCGAGAGCCAACACCCGGAGCATTACGAGCACATCCTCTCTCCCCCTACCTGGATATCAGCTGTTCATGCGCTTTCCGTTGACGATCAAGCTAACGGTTGGCAGAAAGTTGGAAAACGCCGAAACGAACCCGAAGACTCCGATAATACTCTCTACGCCTTCTGGTTGAGGGGAAGGGATCTGGACTTCCTCTCTCAAGATGTAGCGCGTCAAGTTCAGATAGAGCTTTCGGAAAATGATGATGATGACGACCACGACGTTGAAGACGATGAAGATGACAAGGAAGACGAAGGCAACGCAGACGAAGGCGACGACAGCGACAGCGACCTTGAGCCATGGGAGCGCTTCTGGGACTCGGCTTACACCAGTCACCCGTCCGACCCCGAAATCGTGCAACCGAAGGCTTCTGAAGTCCCACCTCCCCAGCTGCCCTCGCCCCCGCCGCCAGCCCCGACAGCCCTCGGAATAACGGATCTCCAAGACCCAATCGCATTCTTTGCTGCTCACGGCTATGCATGCGTTCCGGAGCTCCCTACGGGCTCTCGCCCACTTCACGCCCTTCTCGCTCGTGGGGATATGTGGACCTTTTCAATCACGGAACGAAAACAGTTACATGGATTTTGGGAACAGAATGTGCGGGACACGACCCGCCAGAACCATCTCGATGATTTCAAGCGACTCAGGGAGAAATATACACGGGCACTCGAAATATATAATGAGGGCAAAGATGAAGTAAGACCACTGGAGAATTCTACATAACGGCCGTCTGACCAATCGAACTACAGGCTCGCCGCCAACTTCTCATGAATGTAGATATTATCGGGTGCACGACAACGGGTATGTGATCGTGCCTATGGCTCAGAAAAGCAACTTACTGTTCCCTCGACTATGCAGGTGCCGCCAAGCTCACCGCATTACTCAAGGTGACGCTCTGTGGTTCTTCTATATCAGCAAAACCTACGCTTATGGTTTGCAGGGTCTTGCTCCGCGTATCATGCTTGTGGAGGAAGCTGGACAAGTTCTGGAAGCTCACATCTTAGGTAGCCTGGTTCCTTCCGTAGAGCACCTCATCCTCATCGGAGACCCCTTGCAACTCCGCCCGACATTGAACAACTACTGTAAGCTACCTGTCCGCGCTGTCTTCCTTATCGTGTCTAACTTGCCGTAGCTCTATCTGTGGACAGCAAGCGCGGAAGCCAGCTTTATAGATTCGATATGTCCCTCATGGAGCGGCTTTCTTCTTCCGGTTTCCCGATGTCACAGATAGATGTTCAACGCCGTATGCGGCCTGCGATTTCGAACTTGATTCGGTGAGCGTCGGAGACTGACCTGCCGAGCATGCCTAATAAGACGTCCTCGTATCAGGCACACCCTTTACCCTCAGTTGGTCGACCATGAACTAGTCAAGACATACCCAGATGTTCGAGGATTCGCCAAGAATGTCTTCTTTTTGTCCCACAATCATCGCGAAAATGACGGTGGCGAGGAATCGTCAAGCAAATATAACACTTACGAGGTAGGGACCCATCCGAAAAGCCTTCATCGTGTGTCTTCACGAGCGAATAATCAGGTGTCTATGATCAAAGACTTGGTGCTGTTCCTCTTACGGTACGTAGCCAGTATTAAGATGTGCAAGTTGCTAAACTGTGTCGACCCACTCAGGCAAGGGTGTTATTCTCAAGAGGGAGACATCGTAGTACTATGTGCCTACCTTGGCCAGCTAGCTCGCGTTCGTGATGCGCTTGCCGACAGTGTCGCAGTTGTCATCGATGAACGTGACCAAGCGGATCTCGCTGAACAAGAAGACGAGCAGGCGCCTGAATTTCTGGACGATTCGCATGTGGAGCACGTCAAGGTCTCGAAAAGGGTACCACTACTTCCTCGGGAAGAGACATATATGGGCTCACTGGATCCCTTGTAGGTACGCCTCCGGACTGTCGATAACTATCAAGGAGAAGAAGCCAAGGTAGGAGGTGCTAAATGCGGTTTGTCTTTCAAGTCTCAATTTCCATGAAGATCATTATTTTGTCTCTCGTGAGGAATGCTGGAAGCACGGATGATGGAAGAGCGAGGCAACGCCCGACAATTGGATTCTTGAAAGTACGATTCCTCTACTCGCAGGCTGGCCTGATCTGACTACCGATCCGCAGTCGGATAATAGGACCAATGGTCAGGCCCACCGTTCCAAGCGTTTCATCTGTTCTGAGCGACCATTACACAGTTGCGCTTTCTCGCGCGAAGGAAGGTCTCTTCATTCTAGGCAATGCTCCTCAAATGTCAGCAAGAAGTCCCATGTGGCGCGGTGTCACCGAAGAGCTCGAACGAGAAGACTGCTTAGGCGACGGTTTCCCGATTGCTTGTCAACGACACCCAGATGCTGTGAAGTACATTTCGGAGCCGGGTCAACTGCAGCAATTTGCCCCGGATGGTGAGTTGCGGTTTTGCGCTTTCGTATGTATTTACCAAGTTCCTCGGCCAGGCGGGTGTTTGAAATCCTGCGACGCCCGTCTCAAATGCGGACATGCCTGCCCGTACAAGGTGTGAATCCATGGTAAAGGTCATCGTCGTCTCTAATGCGCCATGACGCCAGTGTCACCCGGATGATCCCGCACACATAACCGTGACATGCTCCCAGAGCTGTAGAAGACTCTGCGAAAGACGACATCCTTGCAAGAAGGAATGCGCTGTGCCCTGTGGAGACTGCGTGTTCGAAGTTCCTGACGTCGAGCTCCCCTGCGGCCACACCAGTCCATTCGTTCCCTGGTTCGTGACTTTGCATTCAAGTCATTGACTTTGATCGTCTAACGTGCTCTATGATTCACTATAGCTATTTGCTTGACAAGCTCGAAGAAGCCTTCTGTCAAGTTACCGTCGACAAAAATCTTCCTAATTGCGAGCACATTGCCAGAATGAGGTGTTCTGACGATCCCTCGCAATACCTCTGCACTCGTCAGTGCGGGGGTGTCATGGCGTGCTGCGGCAGGACCTGTAACTCGAATTGCCATGAATGTCAAGACGAGAATCCTCGTTCAGAGCCCGTGAATGGACCTATCATACGCGCTCACCACGTTCAGCATCCCTGTCGCAAAATTCTTCGTTGTGCACATATTTGCAATAGCCCATGCTCACGCGACCACAAGTGCATCACCAACTGCAAGGAGCAGTGTCGGCAGGAATGTTCTCATGCTCGCTGTAACGAGTATTGCTCGACCCCATGTTCCCCGTGTCAAGAACCTTGCACTTGGTAAAGCGACTTCAGTTCTCATGAAACGACTCTGCCATTGAATATACACTCTTTAGGGCATGTCCCCATTACGCTTGTCCGTTACCGTGCGGTTCGGTCAGTATATGCAAGTGTTGTGATACTGGTCTCGCTGAACTTCGATACACAGGTATGCGCCCGGCTACCGTGCGACAAACGATGCGATAAAGTTTTGAACTGCGGCCACCGATGTCCATCAGGTATGGAACGTTCTCCGTTGTTCAACTTGCAATCTGACACTAGCGATGTCGTAGTTTGCGGGGAAGACTGTTCAATCCAGGTCTGCCCTCGTTGCGCCTCACCCGACCTCAAAGAAAAGGTGGTCGATTTGATCCTCGGCCTGACTCTGGAAGACATACTTGATGACGGGGAAGAGCTCGATAACCTTCTGATCACACTGCCCAGGTGTCGGCATGTCTTCACCGTCGAGACGCTTGACGGGCTTTGCGAGATGGAAGATTATTACACCTGCAGGGAGAGCGACGGGAAATGGCTCGATTTGAAGTCTCCTGTCAGCCAGACTGCTACGGGAGAAAGGAAAAAGCCCCCTGTTTGTCCCACATGTCGCTCAGCCATCACTTCGCCTCGTTATGGCCGTATATTCAAGTCCGCCGACCTCGATATCTTGGAAAGAAATGTCATTGCTCGCCTGTCGAGTCAGCTGGACGGGCTACGAGGGATGATGGAGCGAATGTCAAAGTCTGAAATTGAGTCGGCCCTGGTCGCCGAAGCGGCGAGGATTGTGTTGCAGGACGTGTCCGCGGGTGCCAGCGTGCGCAAAGCTTGCGCGAAAGCCCGCAAGGTCCTGCTGAACGATAAACGGGAAGTGCCTATGCCAAAGGAGGCCTTGGATCCAGGAAATAAGGAGCTTTTCATCATATCTCCACCCGTCGTTGAAGCCTGGAACAAGGCTGTCAAACCTCTGGTTCAGCTCTACGATCGCGCCTTGAAAGTGGCCGGAACGCGTTCTGCTCACGCGCGGGCATGGGAGGCAGCATGGTCGTGCCTTGTCGAGCAAGAAATGGAGCGGGCTACGGCTGACCCTGCCCGAGCACCTCGCAATCTCAACCAGTATGCGATGCAGATAGCAAGGATGAAGGTTGGCCAACCACAGCCTCGTGCGGATAAGAGGTTTATGGTCGAGGCGTTCTGGACCACAGTCCAAGTCCGGCTTATTCTATCCGATCTCGCCCACGCATGGTTGACGGCAGCGGGAAGGGGACAGAATTATACGCCGCAGCAGTCTCAGATGTGGGCAGCTTTCGCTGCAACCCTGCTTGATGGGTGTCGACGCGATGCGCAACTCGCGTTGAATGTCGCGACGGCGTCGGAGAGCCGTCGCCAGATGACCAAGACATCACTTCTAATCATGCGCGTCAATCTGGAGCGGTTCCGTTTCGATTTCAGGATGGCCGAGGAGAGCGGCAACCTCAGATTACCGGAGGAACGCGCAAAAATGGCAGACAAAGCCTTAGCGGGAGTGACCGTCGTTGGAAAGGAGATTCAAGATGTCGTGAAGGGACACGTCCGTGGCCTTCGCGACGATGCCCAAGGCTGGATAGTCGAGAATTTCACCGAGACCGCTAACCTGATACTCCAAGAGTGGCAGAAACTCGAGAAAAGCGTCCGCAATTCGACTTTCTACGAACCTATTTCCTTGGAGGAAAAGATGAATATCGTCAGAGCCTTCGATTTTTGTGCGTATCACCAACTAGTCTCGTCGCTTAGCTCGTTCTTACTGTTCTTCCGGCTCAGCACACGGTGGACATTTCTACAACTGTCCAAATGGACATACGTTCGTCATAGGAGAGGTACGGCGCCCTTCTAGCTTTCTATCTGACGGTCGCTGACGACCTGGTCAGTGCGGCGGCGCAATGGAACGTGCACGTTGCCCGGAATGTAACGCAGTTGTTGGAGGCTCCGATCACACGTTGACGGACGGAAACACGCGTGCAACGGAGTTCGAGGATCTAGCAAGGCAGGCGGGTGCGCAGCCTAGTCCGTGGGATTGGGGTAGATGATGCGTAGTCCGAGCTGTACGTGGAACTTGAGTAAACCGAGAAAGCAGTATTTGCATGTGAACATTCGGATCGGCAATGTCCGGGCCGAGAAAGCCTGAACGCCGAGTTTAGTCAAGGTCTGGAAGCGATGGCGGTAAACTCTGTCGCTCTGTGTTACGCCAATGTCGTTCCAAGGCCTCATATCGGGTTCAGAGTGTGCCGTCGCAGCTAACCCGCTCTCCCAGGTCCTCAAACATACCGAAGGTGATCGTAGCTTGCAGCAGGTAAGATCGTGACCGTGCTTCACCGCACACTTGACTATACTGATGCGTGGTCTAGGACAGATCTGCTGGTTCGTCTACAGCCAGAGTGCGTCGTTCGAATATCTGCCATGCGCTCTCACTTATCCAGATACATGACAGCTTCACCACCTTCCCGGGACGGCCCCATTGGCTGCGAGCCAACAAGACGTCGCACTTGCGCGCCAATTTTTCGAAGGTGGACCACAAACCCAGACTCCAGTTCCAAGTTTCCATGCATCCGAGCTCGCCAGGATGAATAGCATGGGTGGCGGCGTAGCTGGTAACTTGAACGAATCTTGGGTCCTCGAACAGCAACAGCACATGCGTGCGTTTGAGGAGTCGCATGCTCAGGCAGCTTGGGCCGCAGAATTTCAAACCTCTTCTCCGCCACCGCAACAAGGTATGCCTACGCGACCAGAATGTGCGTCATTTCAGTTGCAATCTCGTATTTTGCTAATTACACATTCCAGATCAGCAAAGACAGTCTTACATGCCTCCAATGGGCTCATACGGCACTGCCGTGCCGATGGGCATGTACTCAGGCTTCAATGCGTATCCAGGCGTAAATTCCGGCGTTTCCTTTGATGCTAAAGGAAAGGGAAAGGCGAAGGAGGTCGATTTTGAAGCTGCTTTTGCCCAAGTTGCCGCTTCGCTGGCGTCGACTCACGAAACGACTTCAAGTGTCGTCGAAGTAGAAGATGGCGTTTCTGGCATTGAAAATGCATTGAAAGGGGCATCGTTGGACGACATCGAGGAGGTCAGCACCGATTTCAAGAAGTACGTGCACCACACGCTGGGTAATCGTCGATCTGCTGATGCTGCTAATAGGGTCTGGGACCATCTACAGGACTCGGAACTGCCCCCGCCGCAGGAAGACCTTTCTAAGTGGGAGTCTGAGTTTAATCAGCTCATGTCTGCTCAACGTGACGAACTGGACCACGATTACGGCGCATCAATGCAAAACGCATGGGAAAGTGGCATTGGCAATATCTCTGGCACCACTGTCGGAGAGCAACCGCTAAAATTTGACGCTGAAGGAATTCCGATTCTCGGCGAGTACACTTTCGGTGTGTCCTTTTCAGCATTTCAGGTGCCAGTACCCTGATCATTGGTGTCACAGAACAAAACAACAAGTACCTGGAGCGTGCGGAGACTCGTTCATTGCTAAAGGACGCAAAGGCGCTGCTTGAGCAGAACGGTTCGCTGTCGGAGGCCGCTCTTCTTCTGGAGGCGGCCATCCAAAAAGGTGAACTCGGAGAAGGAGGCTATGAGGCGTGGATACTGCTGGGTGAAACGCGTAACATGGACGAGCGCGAAGAAGCCGGCATGCGAGCGCTCATAGAGGGCGTCAGAAGGGCGGAAGAGGCGGGCGCTGCCGGCGCTGGTATGATGGTACGCGCATGAGCTTAGCGGTGCTGAATAAACCCTCATCGAATTTCTGGCACCAGTCACTGGCTATATCATTCACGAATGAATCCTATGACCGGGCATCACATACTATGCTTCTCCGCTGGGTTAGAGCTCGGTTCCCTGACCTGGAAATCCCCGAATCAACTATCGAGGCGATGGCGACGCATTCATCATGGGACACCCACAACCGTATCACTGAACTGTTCCTTTCTTTGGCCCGCTCTCAGCACATGAAGGGTACTGTAGATGCGGATGTCCAGATCGGCTTGGGAGTGTTGTTCTACACGAACGGGGAGTACGACAGGGCGAAGGACTGTTTCGAAAGCGCACTGGCAATACGACCTAACGTATGTTTAGCTCCATGGCCGCGGTGCTGACGGCCCAACCTTGACTGATCGATTGCAGGACTATACCCTCTGGAATAGGCTGGGTTCCTCTCTGTCTAACGGCAGCAAGCCCGAAGAAGCGCTTGGTGCCTACCAAGAGGCGCTTCGCCTTCGACCTACCTATACGCGTGCGATTTACAATGTCGGCGTCGCATGTATGTCGTGCCCTTTTCTTTTGCTGTCGTTTTCTAACGCGCTCGCGCTCCAGGCCTGAACATCGGTGCATACAAGGAAGCAGCAGAACACTTCCTCAGCGCGCTGAATCTACAAGAGTCTATCAGCGGCGACACGAGTGATCAGCTCTGGTACACGCTACGTCGAGCGCTCATATCCATGGTACTTGAAATAACTGTCTACCTTACGTTCAAAGATACTTACGCCGTGGTATAGGACCGACCTGACTTGGCAGACCTTGCCAAACCCGAGGCTAAGAGCAAGATAGAGATTTTCCGGAAGGATGGATTCGACTTCTAGACACGCACTACATAAGAAGGCAATGTAATCATGCGTATGTAACAACTCGGTTTTTTTCTGTTTCTGTTCCTCGTGTCTGCTGGACATTGCGCATTATTTTCGGACGCATCCATTCGACCTCTCAAGAGATACTGTGAAACTCCTGACCCTATTGGCCAACCCCGCACCGGCAAACCGGCCCGAACAATAATCACTCTTCCATCAGTGATCACTATAACAGGGGCTCTGCGAGGCCTTTGGTTGAGCTTCCTATTCTTCAGTCGTTCCCCAGTTAACTTTCTACATCCCGATGTCGTCTGGAGACGTTCAAATGTCAGTGTTGCTTCCGCTTTCCAATTGCTATGTCGAACTGATCGATCATTCAATTGCAGCCACACTATCCCCAAGGCTTCTGCAGGCAACGGAGGTCCCAAGCTGAACAAGATCTCGTCCCAGCTGACGCAGAACAAGCTCAGAGGAGGGGCACAGGCCATGCGTGAGGATGTTCCTTCGCATTTCCAATAGGAACCTATCCTGATGTCGCCTTAGTCTATGCTGTGGGCTTGAATGAAGAAGATATGAACAAGCCACAGGTCCCAAGTGAACCTTGGACGTCATTCAGAGATGCGTGCTGACAAGGATTGCTTCAGATTGGAATATCCCCGATCTGGTGGGAAGGTAACGTGTCGCGCGTACTGGTCTGGAGCGAAGCATCGCCTGATATCCGTACAAGGAAATCCATGCAATGCGCACCTTGTAATTGTTGCTCCTCTTAGTTGTAAGAACAGGCTCACTCAGATGGTCACCAGCTCGAACTGGCTAAACAAGTCAAAGAAGGATGCAAAGACGAGGATATGGTTGGACTGATCTTCAACACCATCGGGGTCAGGTATTGGGATCCTGCTGTTTGAAGATCTGGTCGGCTCTCATACGAGACTCTATAGTGACGCGATTACGATGGGCACCGACGGTTAGCGGAGACAATCCGTCACCGTCGACTATACTGATCGCGTGGTGTGAATATAGGGATGCGGTACTCGTAAGTTGCTAACAAGGCGTTATGAAGGGACCTCTGAACAAGGGAAACAGACTCCCTAGTCGTGATCTCATAGCAGATTCCATCGAATCCGTGCGTATCTCATGTCGGTCTTTGCGCAGACGCTCATCATCGACTAGGTCGTCATGGTACGCTTTTATTGGTTAGCACGGAGTGTCTCGGAGTCAAATATTCGTTGAAGGCCCAACACTATGACGGAAATATTTCGATACCAGGGTGTGACAAGAACATGCCAGGCTGCTTCATGGCCGCAGCTCGTCATAATCGCCCTACTATCATTGTATATGGCGGAACGATTCAGGCAGGAACGAGGCATGTTGGTGAGTGGCTTCCGATTCCGGTCTCTGATGATGTTGAGTCATACGCCTCAGATTGCCCGTCAATGGGATATAAAAAGGGGGGCACGGTGAACATTTCAGACGCCTTTGAGTCCTACGGTCTGTCTGTGCTTCGGAACCTCGTGAACATGTAGCTCAGACAATGATCTGCAGGAGCGTACGCCATTGGAAAGATCAGCGATGAGGAGAGGTTCGATGTCGTCCGGCACGCTTGCCCGGGAGCTGGAGCTTGCGGGGGAATGTATACCGCCAACACGATGAGCTCGGCCCTGGAGGTATAGAGGGACGCCCGTATCGATACCTTTCCCTGCTGAGATTTCCATAGGCCCTCGGGATGTCGCTCCCGTACTCGTCAAGCACGCCAGCCGTGTTCCCGGGTACGCCGACTGTTAGCCTCCTGCTTGAAGGGCACTGATGATCTATGCAGATAAGAAGCAAGAGTGCTTCAGAGCTGCCAAGTACCTCAAGCGGCTGCTGGAGTTAGATATCAAACCAAGGTTAGTTCCTTGGCCGCTTCGTGAGGTGCTATGTTGAAACTCAACACAGAGATATCTTGACTCGGAATTCTTTCCTCAATGCCATAGTCATCATCACGGTCCTGGGAGGTTCTACCAATGCGGTAGGAGAACAACACCTAGTATCACTGCTTGTATTAAGGTGTCTCGACAGGTCCTCCATTTATTGGCAATGGCCCGAGCTGCAGACGTGGAGCTTAGTATCGATGATTTCCAGATGATAGGTAACAAGACACCATATCTTGCGGATCTCAAGTGCGTCTCGAGCATAAAAGGACTGCACGCTCGATAATTAAACTCCGTCCTTCTTTCAGGCCTTCCGGAAAGTATTACATGGAGGATATCCACAGGATCGGCGGTATCCCGGCCATACTCAAATATCTGCTCAAGAATACGGATCTCATCGATGGCAGCCAACTCACGGTCACAGGAAAGACATTGGCAGAGAACCTGGTAGATGTACCCGACCTCGTCTTCGAAGGCCAAGACGTGATGCGGAAGCTGGACAATCCAATCAAAGCAACGGGCCACTTGACTATCCTGCGGGGTAACTTGGCACCCGGAACTGCCGTCGCTAAATTGACTGGAAAAGAGGGTTCCCGCTTCGAGGTGAGAGGTGAAATGTCCTTATATCATGCGCGAGCCAACGGGATTCTACAGGGTGTCGCGAGGTGTTTCGACAAGTGGGTGCCATCTCACTCCATGCTGTCAGCGTATCTGAACACGCTATCACCCCAGCCTCGAAGGTTTCTACCCTGCACTCGAGGCAGGTGAGATCAAGGCAAGCACAGTCTTAATCTTCAGGTATCAAGGGCCCAAAGGGGCGCCTGGAATGCCCGAGATGCTTGGTAGGATTGTGCTGCATATCCTGCGAAGTGCAGTCAAGCTGAGTTCACTGTACAGGCCCAACAGGAGCCATAGCTGGCGCTGGTCTCGCTGGGTCGACGGCTTTGATCACTGACGGACGCTTCTCGGGTGCGAGCCGGGGCTTCATCATCGGACATGTCGTGCCGGAGGCTCGTGTTGGTGGACCCATTGCTCTCGTCAGAGACGGCGACCGCATTATTATAGACGCGGAGAGTAGAACCATCAATTGGCTTGTTGACGAGGAGGAACAGGCACGTCGCAAGCAGGAATGGGAGGCTGGCGATAAACGCGAGTTCAACGTGAAGCGCGGGATCCTGTTGAGGTACGCTCGGGACGTTGCGGTATGTTGGCTTGTTGCGTCGCGTGACGAGGAGACTGATGTTTCGATAGCCCGCGAGCGTTGGCGCATACTGCGATTGAGTGAGTATATAAGACCAAGATCACGTCCAGTGGTCCGCGAATGTACGATATTATGTCGGCAGTAGGGTATAAAATCCGTAGAAATCTCCCCTGAACTCAGATCGAGAGCATCTCATTTGAGAGGCAGTCAATAACAAAGGGCAGCCTAGCCTTTCTCAGCGTGACCTATTTCTTCGGCGGGATAGGTATCTCTGCCGAATTTCTTGTAAGCGGAGGCGCACCATTATCTGGCCGGAGCCGTTCATGCTGCTGGCCATTGTCATGGTCAGCCCGGAACGCGTGTTCTCCGGGCGACCGGTGGCCAAGAAGAATGGCTGGATCCGGCGGGACGATGACGTTTTCCTCTGGTATCTTCGAAGGCTTCTGTTTCTGTACGGCCTTCCCGGCTTCAATCTGCCGTTTCAACTTCTTCCGCTTCCATCGCTTTCGGAAGTATATCGTGAAGCCGATGATCCAGGCTACACCCATAACGCCCCCACATACACTGCCAGCAATCATTGGGGTCTTCAGCTTCTGCCTAGAACGACAGGTCGTCGAGATGTGATCAGGGAAGGTGCTGCATAAGAATGATTCATCGTCTACCTCGGCGCCACCGAAGGGGAGGCGGCAAATAGGGGATATGCGGGGGCAGAATGCCATGCTGGAGAGACCTTATCAACGTAAATTTTGGACCAGTAGTCGACACTACGTACTTGAAGCATCCACCGCAGGCATGCTTGAGCACCGCTGGAGCTACAGTGAAGCCTGCTGTGGCTGAAGTATGACGGCAGAACATCACGTGCCAACAGTGCGATAGATTAGATTAGATTGCTACAGGGTTATCTACTCTACCTCAGTCGTGGCTTCTCCAAGCTGTATCTCGTGTACACTCGTCAGACCTACCGCCTCTAATATGTTGCCGACGCCAGCACTCTGCACCGCCTTCAATTGCTCCTCGCTCTTGACAAGCAGAAGACCTGCGTATCCTAAGGCATTCACGCTGAGTGTCTCCCCAGTTTCTGGAAATGTATACTCGTGCGTTCGTCGTGGAATAAGGTGCATGTGATCAATCGTAAGAATGACGTTGTACGACGGCTTGCCAGGCGGGTATTCAGTGGCATGGCGGATAGTCGAGAAAACGAGGTCCAAGAGGTTTAGAAAAGCCGTCGACAACGTGTGTTCGATTTTAGCCGGTGGCGACGAGGGCAGGTTCGATGGGAAACGGAATATATGATGCGCGTAAGGCAACTGTGGCAGGGAGAATGGCTTGTCTGGCAAGAAAGTGAGACCTGGAGTGAGCGAATAATTGTTTTCGATACGAACCTGCCATTTCTAGATGGGCAGATCTAGCCAGCCGCTCAGTCGGTGGGCCATCGTCCTCTATCGGAATGAACTGGAGGTGCTTGTGAGGCTGGCTTGCACCGCTTTGTTCCCCACCTAGAGCACTGGAGTCAGTCAGGACTTCGAGATGCCAGATAACAGATTTCCATGCACAGTTGTAAAAGCCGAAGTATCGCTGTCCTGCTTTCTGTCCTGCGATCAGGATCGAATACGCCTGCACGAGGTCCGAGGGCATCAAGGGCGATGATTGGAGCTGAAACTCTGCGCTATATGTCAGCGGGGTCCTGAAATCACCCAAAAGCCGTGGATAGGGAGCCAACCTTTAGTGACAAGAAGGAAATGATTAGGAACGACGGAGAATTTATTGAACTGGTGTGGATGGTCATCAGTTTCAGCAAACGACAGGGAGGCGGTAGCAGTCTGCGGACCAGCACAACATATTCTGCTCCGTCCTGGTCCTGTAGATCTCCCAGGTGAAGGTGGGGATCATACGGGCAAAATGGGTCATGCCGCTCCTTCTCTCTTTGCTCGGCGCGGTCAGATTTAATACCAGCGTCAGCTTCAATGGCGCCAAGGTCAGGAGGTGGGATTGGAGGTTTCTTCTGTAATGCAGGGCATAGTCTGATCTGAAACTATGTTATCGCCCATAACTCAGCACGAAATCTCGACTTCGAAAGGTCTCTGATCGAACCTCTACACCGAGCGCCGGAAGCTTTGTTACGGTGGATGGAAAGAAGAGGAGATTTCCAGACTCGCGAGCTTGTTCGAAACGCTTGGATATACAGCAGATGATATCAGAGTGTGCCATGGTCAGGAGCAGCGCAGATTTAAATTTCCCAATCCGGTTATCATTTAATTTCATAGCCGAGACAACTCAGAGAGCGCCGGTGTAGTGCTCAACTCGTCAATCATCCTCTAATTCGCAAGGCGTATCTAACGAAAGCCAGACTATGATAAGTTGGTATCAAAGAATAAAGCAGGATCGCAAGCAGGCAGATATGACCGCGAGGCGAGAACTGACACCATGTAAAAAGAGCGTATGATGGTACCAGCCCATCGAGATGGCAGTCCCTCTCCTGCGTCCAGAATAGACAAGGCATCTTCTCGGTATAAGGCTAGAGGGCTCTTGAATATCAAGCCCCTCCGTCCTTACCCCGATTCTCCTTTGCAACGGCCATCGATTCTCCGAGAATTTGGGCACGGGTGTAACACAGGGCCGCTATAAATGACCATATAGCGGCATTGGTACCCTAGAAGTCCCGGCAGCTTAGCCAAGCGTTCGAATGTGGGGGCAATTGACTGACCTGATAGAACAGTATTGTGATGAATGTCTGGAACAGTAGCAATACAATACGTAGAACGATGCTCCGGTGTATCGCAAGCGATTTGAGCTGTGGAAATGGGAACTCCAGCACGATCATGAACATTCCTAGAAGCATGGCGATCATTGGGACGACAGGAACTTTGACGATGATGGTGACAAAGACGGCCGCGCTGCGAGCGGGCCTATGGTCGCCGTGTCAGTTACAGCAATGCCACTGAAGCTTAGAACGCACTGAAGTCCTCCAGGGTCACGCAGAGTTCCAGCCACGAAGTCCCAGAAGAATTTGCGATAGAACAATGCCCAGAAGCCGGCCCAGACGGCATCTTGCATAAGTTAGCCAACGGAGCAAGTGCCCAAAAGCCTAGTTGACTCACAAACGCTCGCCGTGATGGCGGTGAGACGAGAATATTCGTGCCAAATGAGATTTCCCATTGATACTTCAAGAGGAATTGGGGTGTGAAGTGGGCGGCGCAGTGAAAGGAAGGACCAGCTTAGGAAAACGAAGACTTGCTTCGAGGAGCGGAGAGGAGACAGCTAGAAGGTAAAAGAGCAGTCAATGAGCGCAGCTCGACCCGAAGAAAGACGCAGAAAAAGAGAGGACGAGGAAAGCTCGAGAGCGAGTACAAGGAAGAGGAAAGGATGGGCCACCGGTACCCTGCGACTATCATCATCGCGTTCTGACGTCGGACTTCAAATTCGCTGACTGATCCCGTTTCCAAGGACAGAAACTGGGGCACTCGAGGACGATGTGCCAGCCATCTATGGTATGAGAATAGGTAGTGTATGTACCAGTGCTAGTCCACGTATTCCACGCGCCCCGATCTTTCCTCTTTACTCTATGTCCAGAGGTGGAGGCCGTCGACTCGGTCGTCTCGGACCACCAGTGACATTCTGCATTATTGTCTTTCAGTGGCATCCGTAACCAACAATGGATTGTTACTTACCATCATCGGATCCAAGCCTTTGGGTGACGTGACTCCCGGAGATGCCAGACGGGCAGAGGACGGTATTGATGGCACGTCTGGCAAAAGTGCTGTCGAAGACCGCGCAGATGACGCATCGCTGGCGTAAGACGGATCGCTGTAGTAGCTCGGCGCGATCGAATGTCTTCCCATCGTATCCCGTTTGACCGACGAGGGTTGCGATAGAGGTGGAGCTGGCGGTAAGTAGGTAGCGACAGGGTCAGCAGGGCCTGGCGTGACTCGGGAAAATCCAGCTTCCATCATGCTTTCTCCCTGCATAGGAAGGTCGGGAGTCTTGGGTGACGCAGCGGGTCGATGGATATCAAACTTATTGATTCCACCTCGGCGCGTCCGGCGGCACAGGAAAAGATATACGAGTGCGAGCAGAAGGATTATTCCCACCAAGCCTCCGACGGCGCCGCCTATTATCGGTGCCAGTGACCCAGATTTCGATGCCTGTAAAGTCGACCCAGACGGCCTATATATAACAGACAACGCTTAAGACAGATATAAGTCGACTGTCAGGTGACTCACCAAATCGATTCAGCTGCAGGAGTTCCGGAGGTGGAACCAGAGACCGAGGAGCTCGGACTTGAAGGTCCAGCGCTAGATGGATTATCATTGGTGGACGGTGCACCAGAAGAAAAGACAGTAATTGCATCGATGTCCATGAAAGGTCCCGTCCCTTCTTCGGGAACGCAAGCCATTGTCAAAACATGGGGTTGAAGTCCCAAGTTATTAGCATAATACTAAGATACTACTCAGTCTGGGATCCTCTCATCACAGAGATCACGGAAACCTACCAACAGCACCTGAGAATGGAGCGAAGACACAAATCCACCAGCGCCTCCAGGGAGTACATTGGCGCGGCCGTCCAACGTTATCTGAACGTTTGCATGATCAGGAGACACTGTTCCATACACCGCAACAGCATCGCCCGTGAAAGTGATCGAAGCAGATGCACCAGGCGTGCTTGTGAAGCTGAAAGCGAGGTGTCAGAGAATCATCGAGAGATATCTCGCACGAATTACGGACTGAAGGGTACCGTTCATAAAAGCCTGGTCGTGGTTTTGACTCCAAGCAGAGACGGAGGGCGAATATTGGATGCTGGGATCAGAGTCATCATAGGTCACTTGGACCGGTTTCGTGCTGCACAAGATGTTTCTGAATAATTGAGCATCATATTGGATTTGACTTCACCTTGAAGACGATGCTTGGGTTTGTAGGGTCGCGAAATCAATATCGATCGGAGCCCCTCCTGTGTTCGTAAAAACCGCTGTGTGAGGTCCGTCAACCAGCCCAGACGCGGAACCGAGGAGCTGATTGGCAGAGTCTTGTGCACTACTGGCGTCTCCTGTGGTAATAGTTTGACCGTCGACAGAGATCGTGAATGTCCCATAATTCGACCTGCGGCCTCCAAAGATCGATATCCCAGTACCTTTACATTCATGTGCATTGTTGCTGACACAACCGTGATACTGACATACCGTTGAACTGCATCGTGGCTGTTGCTCCCTGCACAGAGGTGGTATGTAGGGATCGGCCCGAATAAGACTGTGGAACATCGTGAGCGAAGAACTGGATGTAGTATGGTACACAACTCGCTGCAGCTAGCGCATCAGAAGGAGTGTCAATCCAAGCGCTGCTCGGCTCGTAGGAAATCAAAGGAGAGCTATCCTCGACTGACAAAGGCAATTATGAACCGTCCGCGCACTTTGGAAGAACACCAATGCGCACCTTTAAGATCGAACGAGGCCATCGAGGCCAAAAAAAATCGAAATGGGAGAATAAAAAAAAAGCGAACGAATGAACGAAAGAAACGAAAGAGAAGGCCAAAGGTCAACGTTCAACCTCGAGGCTGTTCCTATTCCCTGATGGCAAGACGCATCATACGTCCGTAGCGCATCGCTCGGCGTTGTGTCTATTGGTATCATGCTGATGTCGGTAGTCAGCTGTCAATGGGACCAATAAAATCGGCGATACGGCAGACGTATCACCGCCCATTCGGTGCTGATCTTGCGCTTTACATTTGATTCAAGAATGAGGAGACCAGCGAACTGACGGACTCCAAAGTTTGGAAGGGCACCAAGTAAAATGAATCCATCCTGTGTTCATGGTGGCTGGACTTCGGGACGTGGTGATCAACTTCTACCCAAAATCTGCGGCGTAAGTCAACAATGACAAATACTTCCCGATAGCATTTGACCGTAAGGGGTTGCTCGTCGACCACCATGCCACCCAAGTCGAAACCAATCAAACCGGCTGTCGCGCCTTCCGCCTCGCGCTCGCTCGTTCCTGTTGGCCCTAGGCATGTTGCGACCAAAAGAAAGAACCAAGGGATACGCGACGAGAATGGTGAAAAACCGACCACAGCTCGTGCATTAGTCCTGCGCAATGGAAAGTATGGCGCTCGTGGAACAGGGGACGTCATTCTTGTAACAAAGTTGAGTGGGAGAGAGAAACTTGATCTCCTTGCAGGTATGCGATTGCAATTTTGACCGGTCCATCTCTTTGAAAAGTACTGACCTAGGCCTGCAAAAGAGGATCTTGTTGAGAAATCCAAGACGGCTGTGATGAGCCCTTTCCGTATTGAGCAGTGCCTGAAAATTGCCGAGTCTCAGTGCAATGGTGAGTATCACCCAGCTCTTTCATGTGGTCTTTATCATTAACCGCACTTGATGTAGCATTTCTGGACGACATTACGAACTTACGAGATCCACAGCTCTTTCTTTACATGGTTCAGTCAGAACTGAACGCGCGAGCCACGAAAGAGAAGAAGGGCAGCGATTATCTCAAGAATCCGACCTATGTGGCTTCGGTGGTTGCGACAAGGTGAGCCGGAAGATCTGATCAGTGAACAATGCTAATCAGGAACGCTTGTGCAGGATCCACAATGCCTATATGCTTGCATCTGCATGGAAACTCGTCACCGAAACGTTGTACCAGCTGGGACTGGAGGGCTTGTCGGATGGGACGGTTAAGTCGGATCTGAGAAACAATCAGAACATTAGGACTCGTTATCTCGTGCTGTATGATCTAGTCAACGTACTGGTCAACGTGAGCCAGTCCAAATTCTCGGTTCTTGCTGCTACGACGCGTAAGTGAATCTCGCTTATCGTCGCTTTTCAGTGGCTGATCCATAATTGATACAGCCCATTACGCCCGCTACTTCAAACCAGCTCCGGACAGCGCGAATGCCGCCGAACCAGAGATCATATTTGACTGGGCGGAATTGCGAGAGGCTTGCATATCTTTCTTGGACTCGATCATTATTGAGTTGTGCTTCCCCCGTGCTCCCTATCCCAAGGCCATCCTATATCAAATCCTTCGTGACGCAGTGGATGAGTCTCCTAAAGAGGCGAAACGTTTCCCTCAGGAATTGTGGAATGCTGTTGGTGACCTCTCGGTAAGGCGGCAAACTGTCTTTCGGATTGGTGCTGACACGGTTGAAGGTTTCCGTTGAGCTTCAACAGTTATTAGAGGCGCCATTGGCAGGCCCCGAGGGTGAAGCCTGGAAAGCCGAACCTCGCGAGATGCCTGCGGAGTACGAAAACTGGGTTGACGCACAGCTCTACTCCGAGAAAGCATCTGAGGATTTTGCGAATTATAAGGATCTTATTTTCCCGCTGGAAAAGACCAAAGCCAAGGGGGTTCTCGAGAATATGTGGAAATACGTCAATCTCGTAAGTTCAATGATGTTGCTGCTTTTTCGTGCTCTGACATACGAGCGTAAACAACGGAGAACTACAAGAAGATCTCTGGCGACGACATTGACACCCTTTGGGGCCTCAACGGCGCGCTTGAACCTACCCCGCAGTGGCATGCGTATTACATGCCAAACTTGGCCGATGACTCCGACTATGATTCTGACAGCAAACCATCCGCTGCTAGATTTACGGGCAAGAAGAAGAACGCCAAGCTGCTCGCAATAACCAACGGCCCTGCGGACGATAGCGACGATTCTATGCCCGAATTACAGTCTGTTTCCAATTCCTCTGACGAAATTGACAGCGAAGACGAAGACGATTCGGACGAAGACTATGACGATGAGAGTGAGTCTGACGAGAGTGGGTATAATACAGAGGACGAGGACAACCTGAGAGAAATGCTGAGGGAAGCGATGGACACGGCCCACGAAGCTGATTGGCTCCATGCAGCCAAGATAGACGGTACAGGAGACAGTGGCATCGACCCTTTCGAGCAGGATGATCGCAAAGGCAATCCATTCTTGAAGCTTTTGGGTTCCCTACGAGGTACGTTCAGAAGAATGCACAACGCAGTTGAGTAACTAAAGCTTTCGTCAGGTCGTATGTTCTCTTCGAGTCCGAAGCTTAAGACTGCAACTCGTCAGGAACCCCTGAAGCCGAAGCTTGGTCGCGCTTTCCCGACCGGAACTCCCGTTCAAACGCATGTACCCGTTCAAGCCAAACTTGCTCAACCAGCAAAGGCGCCCAGTCAGTTCATGCTTATGGTCTCTGTGATATGTGTCACTTATCGAATAAAACAGCTGCTGAAGCAAAAGCGTACAAGGCCACTGTGGAAGAAGTAGAAGATGAGGAACACATCGCCCAAGCTAAGAAGAAGAAGAAGAAGAAGCCGAAGAAAAAGAAAAAGCCTGCGGCCACTAGTGAAGCTCACGAGGCCCCTGGTTCGCATGTGGAGGTTCCGACGGCGCTAGCTGTACCCGCCTCCCCGCCGCCCCCAGTAGCGAAGGCACCTGTCGTACAGACACCTACTTCACCGCCCAAGAAAGCGTATCCCAAGGTGACTCCGAGTATCAAGTCAACCAGTTCTTTCGATTCTACGATTTCTCTTCCGCTGCCCACCGAGACTGTGGCGCAGTCCGCTCGTTCCTACATACAAGCCGAGAATTTGGATGCTCAGAAGACCAAGATAAAATCGAGGCCAAATCATGCTACCGTATTCAATAATGAGGCTCCTAAGAAGGGACTCTTCTCCCGCCTCCTGAGTCGTGGCAAGGATGCGGATGAAGCACCGAAGAAGGGAGCGAAACACAGTTGGTTCTCCAAGCTTAGCAAGAAATCGAAGGGTCTCATGCACCAGCTTCTCAACACTGCCGAGGACGAGATGAAGGGCATTGCGCCAATGAAGTGGGAAAACTTCCTGAGGGTAAGGAACTCGTGTCGTGTTTTCAATTGCGTTCGCTTAATTATTCCGTAGCTCATGCGAGAAATGGGTTTCGAGTACGATCCTAGTACGGCCGGATCCAGTGTGCGCTTTGATCCTCCCGACAAGCGCGATAAGGTAAGTCGCAAGGGTGTCTTTCGCCCGCGCCACCCTCACTGACTGTCCCCTTCTCCTCAAAAGCCCATTACGTTCCACAAGCGTACGTTTCGTCAAACTGTTGTCTGTTTATGTTTTGGCTGACTTCATTTGTGCAGCACATCCCGACCCCACCTTGCAGCCTGTCATGCTCAAAAACTATGCGAAGAGGCTGAAGAGGTACTACGGATGGAACGAAGAAGATTTCCTGAGGGGAACCGAGGCTTGAAGGCGACAAGTCGCTGGGCAAGATCGAAGGTTACGCGAATGCTTCCTACATATATACCTGTGACTCCTTGAATAGTTGTTTTCTTATTGTACCATGTATACCTCTTCGGGTCTTGATACACCTCTAGGCATCACGAATGAACGGTTGACGGCTGTATTCCCGTAAGTGGACTTGTAGGTCCAATTTTTCAGTGGCGCAGTGTAATCCTCCGATCAAATTTACCAGTGCATACGTCATCGTTTTTCGTCGATTTGTAATTGTGGGGGCGAGGCTCTCACAGGTTCATTATTCAGCCTGGTCGCCATGATCCTGTCTATAGCGCCTACACCGCCTGCACCCAAACAACCAAGAGACGTGGTCGACTTCTTGAATAGTGCCGACCCGTACGAACCAGCAGCGGTTACCCCGCTAAGATGGGAGAAGTTTATGAAGGTGCAGTGAACTTGGTCGCGGTAAGCAGAGCACTGTATTGACTATGTACCTTCAAAATCATCAGATTATGCACAAACTGGGATTTGAGGATAGCCAAGAGGGTCCGAGCGTCGTGCGGTTCAACCCACCCCAGTCTTTTAAGACTAGGGAGGTCAGTAACGTCCGCTGATCATGAGTCGCACAGAACTGAGTTCTTTCCCATCTGTAGTATATCGTATTCCATAAACGTCAGCAGTATCCGTTTGTTCGATGTTCGCCACCTTCGTATCTGATCTCCGTGGCAGCATATCCTGATCCAACTCTTCAACCTGCGGTGGTCACAGGTTATGCAAGGAGGTTGAAGAAGGTTTATAAAGATGACTTCACGCCTACGTAGGCTCGAAGATGGCTGAAGGTCAACCAGGGTTGCCTAGATGTACTCGCCGCCTGCAAATGATAACGAGTTGATTGGGTGCAAGCAGACATGCAGTATTCTTCAGCGGTAGGCTCCAGTCTGGAGATCATATACCCACAAAACTCTTCACCCTCCACATCGAACTGATATCTTCGAGCTGGGTATCGCGTCGTTGAAGTTGGATCAATTTCAGTGATAGGCAGAACTGAACATACCAGTTTTGGAAAGCCCTCTTCGCGCACTACCTCGGCAATAAGCTGCTCGAGCGCAGCACGTGGTAGGTCGTACAAGGAAGTCGACTCTCTGAGCGATGCAACAATTGCGGAAGCTTGATCCGCCGGAAGTTCACCACTTGCAGTCGAAGTGGGTGTGGTCAGTCCGTTATGGTGAGCACTTCTAGCGGAGGACGCGGGTGGCGAAGAGCTAGGCAAAGAGGTCTGCTGTTGTAGGTCTTGTACACGAGTATTAGTCGGCGGTTGTGAGAATTGTTTGGAGTAGGTCATGGATTGTGCGAGATGGTCAGTAGTAGGAGCATTGACGCCTGGCTGTTCCAAAGCAGGGAGAGCAGTCGAGGAAGAGGGGATTCGGAAGTCACTAGTTTCCACACGCAGAGGAGAGGACGAGTAGACAGTTGGCTGCACAGAAGATTGAAATGCCAGGCTCGGTGACGACGAGAAGGAAGCTTGAAGCGGGTGTCGCGGTTGTTGGACCATTGTCGCCGGGGGAGCAGGAGGTGGACAATTCGCAGGAATATGTGCAATAGAGCCATGGTGATGTTGCGAATTCGGCATAACGATAGGTGCTGACGGCGGATTCATGGGCCTAAGAACCCCGTTGGTGCTCGGATTCGCTTTACAGGGGCAGATGGTGCTGATAGCATTGATGAATTCCAAAACAGAGACAGCAGACAGGAAGGTTATTTGGAAGCGTCGATAAGTCTGACAGCACAGCTTAGGATATTTGGACTGGCAGATGAGAAAAAAATACCGGAGGTTTGGTAGTATCAATGGGATGCAGATAGCGGATTCCGACGACTGTATCACGATAGACAGCTTTCAAAGGAAGTCCGTGTGCTTGTTGTTTTTGAGCAGGCCGATGCGGTAAACAGGAGAGCGTCAGCAGATCTATATCTTCCTGCGCGGACATATTCAGACCAAGTCGGCTGTCAGAAGGACAGTGGACTTGCAAATACGACCTCTCGCTGGTCTGGAGTGTTACTCGGGTCCATAGACCAGACGATGCGAAGGCGGACAGATTCAAGGTCGGCGCCTTTCTTGATGTCGAGGACCAAACGGATCGAGGGATTGGTGAAGTGCTGCCATTCTGCCGTGTTAAATTCAGGATTAGGCTGAGGGCCGCTCGGGTACGACTTGGAGTATTTGGCGAGCGCGTATGTCGTCGTCGCCGTCGTTGAATGAGACATGCCGGGGTGCACAGCCATCACCTAACCCTGCTTCGGTCGTTCACGACCACCATGCCCTGTGCTGGCATTCCTTCCGCCCCTTTCCCTGAGAATGGCCGGAAAGTTTTCCGACAGATCTCAAGAGCCATTATGAAGTCGCATCGGTTTAGGATCCCAAGATATGACATGCCCGTCCGTCTCCGTCTGGTAAAACCCCTGCAGTCATATCCGTATTGATCGACGCCTCATATCTTCCATGCAGTGGTTTCTCGTCTTCACATGCATTATAATGGTTATCCTAGCTTTTTTGGGCTTCACCAACTTTTCGAGGTCGCTGCCCATGAATGACAAGCTATTACACTTCCTTTGTTTTTGCTTGGCAACGGCAGTGTTCTATTTCATCATTGACGTAGAAGAGTAAGTATCAGTCCGTAGCTCGCGCTTTGCTGGAAGCAGTCTGGCTAATGAACGTGCATAGAGACGCACGGAGAATATGGTTCTGGCGACATTCAGGACTAATCTTTACTGTCGTCATATGCTTCTTTTGCGGCGGAATCCTGAGCGAGCTTGTGCAATCTCTACTTCCGGTATGTCATCGACGGGCCCTATCTTGTTTTGACATCGCTAAATTTGCTCATTCCAGTACAAGGAATTCCAGGTGGGCGACATGGTGGTATGCGGCAATCCCTCTGGCACTCCCGAAAGCCATCTGACAAGCTCGGTTTTTATCAGGCAAACCTCCTGGGATCATCTCTCGGTCTATTTGTGGCGTATAACCTCGAGCGCTATTATCGTCACCGAAGAGAAGTACGTTGGTTTACTCCGGCTGAAACGCGAGCCAGGGTGCTGATCTATCTCGTCAGATTGCGCGACTGTACCGACCTCTCAACACATCTCTATCCGACCTCGAGGACCTTGATGACGACGAGTCAGGAACACAACTCCTGCCAACCCATACCCAGCACGGTGTCTCAGCGCCCAAAGGCAATCATCATAAACCGACACGTCTTGCCGACGTGTGGGACGAGCGGGAGGAGGTCTTTGACATTGGCGCGTTGAGTGACGACGAGGATGATCGAATACCCGGGCCCGCTGGCTCTCAGGACGACACGCTACGAGATCACGCCAACGGGGTCCCAATCCCAAAAGTATCCATTACTGGCCCATAGGTTGGTTGTACGTGTATCCAATGTAACATCAGACTACTACGATATCTTAGGTGTACTTAGATCTCATCCTGTACCGTGGAAACATACATTTTTTCTGTCATAGTGGAGAGCGGACCGCAACGACCAAGGTCTGTAGAATGCTTATATACCCAGCGCGCAAATTACCCGAGTGACGCGGTTTACACCTGGATGTCAGAAGGCAGGTACGAGACGAGGTACGTGTCTTTCCTTACGACTTGGTCGATGGTCTTGGTGCGCATGCCCTGTGGAATTCCGGACTCTACTTGTGCTGTGTCTCTTGACTACCTAGGTCAGTTCGTAGTGTATTGAGTTCCTCCTCAATCTGCTCTATCTCCTGACGGCGATGCGCCACCAGCTCCGACAGCTTGTCGCATCCAGTGTCAGGCACAACGAGCACCTTCTCGCGCATAGCCTCGTCAACCGTCCTCTTCACACATACGTCAGTACGGAGCACTTCTAGCGACGCAAGGAAAGGCGCACCCTTAGATCCCGCCCCAAGCCCTCACCCACACGGTTCCAATCCTGCCACCACCGTCGCTTAGAGCGCTCCCATTTCCCAACGGCCCATCGCACACTTAGAGCGGCTGTGAGGAGCCCTACACCGACAGCCGTACCCGGATCTAAGCCCACGTTACCGAGCAGTCCTTCCCCAGTTGCGCCCAGCCACCCGTACCACCCCGCTGGAACAGTGCATCCTGGCATGCACGAGGCGTGGTCCGTGCGATAGATTAGGTATATATACAGTGTATGTACATACTGGTCTGCATCCAACCCATCTGCTCTACCACACCGTCAGAGTGCTGAGGCCCACGCCTCCATTTGGTGACAACAGTGGCATTCGACTCACCGCCGCTGGTGTCCGGATCACTTCCCGTTGCGTTGGCTCTTCGTCGTCGTTCTCGACTCGACGCGAAAACGCATGGATGCGTCGTGGTGATGGGCATCACACCGCAACCCTGCAGGGATTTTACGGCTGTTCGAGGCATCCTCCGGCTACGACATGCTGTCCGCTTCCAGCCAACGAAGGCATCATTCAGTTCCGCGTACCAGTGTTTATCCGGCGACCCGGTCCTCCGGCGGCAATCTCATTCCCGTTCCCGCACTCGTCGCCTTCGACATTCTCCATCACTCTTCCCTGCACCAAGCGTCTTTTCAACTTTTTAACAAGCGTCTGTCTCTGTGTTCCGTGATTTTTACCGTGTTTTTCTCTGTGCTGGAAGTTGATGAGGGTGAAGAAGGGTTTTGGGTGTTGAGGGACGCGACGAGGACGTCGCGATTTGGAGGTGGGGCAGATGTCGCTGTGCTGTCGGCAGCTTCCACTTTGGGATGGAAACGGCGTGTATCCCCGACATCGTACTGTGCTTCAAGATTGTTTGGATGGCTCTCGCATCGCACCTCCGAGTCCGGCGTGGCTGAGGTGATCGGGTTCCGCATCTGGATTGAGGAGTCGAGGTTCGTGTTGCTGGCGATCGCGACGAGGACGTCGCTATTTGGGGGTGGGGCACATGGAACAGTGCATCCTGGCATGCACGAGGCGTGGTCCGTGCGATAGATTAGGTATATATACAGTGTATGTACATACTGGTCTGCATCCAACCCATCTGCTCTACCACACCGTCAGAGTGCTGAGGCCCACGCCTCCACCGCCCAGCTGATACCTGCTCCGGCAGCGATTCCACCACCCATCCCCAGGACGGCGCGCTGGCCGGTGAGGTGAAGGCTTGTCGTCGGGTGCTCGATTATCTGCGCGCGGCGTGCGTAGATGGGATGCGTTAGTGTGTTCGGGGTGACCGGGAAGGAAGGCGATGCCGCCAGCTGGCGAAGTGAGTTGTGGAGGACCGCAGAGTTGTACGGCGGATGAGGATGGGCGGCTAGGAGATCAAAGATGATTTTCGTCATCTCCTGTTGCAGAGCAGCAAGACGGCCAGTCTGGAGGATCAGCTGTACAGCAGGGTTAGTCGGCGCTTGGGGTCAATTAAGGAGAGACGTACTTGTCGCTCCAAGTCCCGACACCAGGCGTTGTGTACCGCCTGTGTCACAAGAAGACTGATTTCGTCTACCCGCCATACCATTCTCCACCACGTCAGGCGGTCCATCACAGCCTTGACCTCTTTCCCAGCTTGCTGCACTGCTTCTGCCACCGCGTCGCCTTCGTCGCTTGATTTCGGGGTGTTCTGCGTGGAGGTACGAGCCAGGACCTCCCTTTGTGCTCTCGCCTTGGCTTCTTCGATCCTCCCTTTAAGTGTGGAGACCGCCCCAGAGACGCTGTCCATCTCGGTCCGTTCGTGCTTCAATGAAGCCTGGCATGTCAAAAGCGCTGCCCTTGAACGTGCGAGTGACGTTCGCGCACGCAACAAAGTCTGGGAAGGTTCCGAGCTCGAAGCGATGAGCTCTCTCAGGGCGGCGGTGACCGTAGAAACTCGAGAACCGACAAAGTCGTCTTGGTATCTTTGCACTGAAGTCGTCGATCGGGAGTCAGACTTGATGACCTCGTTGGCTGCCAGGGCACGCGAAGGGTCTACGAAGAGAATCCGCGTGCTCCGAAGTGTTCCATCTGCCACAGACTGTGATAACATGGTCCTAAGAGAGTCCGCAATACGGGCTGGCGGCGTGGATGTAATCACGAGGATTGTGTTCGAGTTGCGGGAGAGTACTGGATTCTGGAGAATGGCAGGAACAGGAGTTGTGACGGGGTTGCATACAACGATGGCAACGTCCGCTCTGAGAAGAACGTCAGGGGTCCGTTCTGCGATAACGGAGGACGCGTGCGCTGCCGAAGGCGAGGTAGGACGAGGACGAGGACACAGTTCGATTATCTGAAGTGGGACCGAGAACTGACGAAGAAATGAGGAAGAGGTATGGAATGTAGAGTTCCCTGGATTGGCAGACGATCTGTGGCAGATTTGTATTCGGTATGTCGATGAGAAGGCGAGTGTACCCACGAAATGGCCAAACTGGCTTGGCCAGCGTGCTTGTCCCACCGAGTGCGGATTTCTTCGTTGTGTAACTCGTCGGAAGTCAAGGGCTCTTCTAATAGTGCCGTGACTAGGTCCTGCGATCCTGCCCATTCATCGACACCATACACTAAGGAACCAAGTCAGTGAGCTTCCTGGCACATGCGAACACATGAGACAGGGCATTGTATACCTGTGATCTTCGCAGGTCTTGATTCCTTGGACAGAAGATCGTTGTATGTTTCTGACAGAATGTCCTTCCAGAATTCCACTGACTCCGTGGGTATCCTTGTCTGAACTTTTGGCGGAAGTGCTCGAGGAAGCAACGAGGTCGTTTTGTGTAGAAGAGTTAATATTTCATGGCGCGGGAGAGGGGGGTCGCCTGGAGACCTTGAGAGGAATCTCGAATATGACCATCCTTTACACCGGCGACGTGTACGAGGGTATTTGACGCGACATATGAGCATTGCACGACGAGAACTGGCGATGCCGGAAATCGTCGTTAAGGATCTCGTGACCTCCGAACGTTCACGTGCCAGCGTCGATGGCCTTTGATCCAAACACTGCCAAGCGCAGCCAGGGTGGTGTCAGGGGGCGTTGGCGCTCTTGCAGAATTTCCACGTTCCTCAGGCCCTCTCCAACGTGGTGGAAACGTTTGACGATAGCATTCAATATGCAGGTCCTTGGCCTTGACGTTAGGGCCAACGGACGCGGCTTCACAATAGTAGAAGGCTTCGTTTATCATCAGATCACGACAGTGACGCCTCCCAACAGGCCCTTGAGGGAAACGGACGGCGAGGAACGCCGCCAGAGGAAGGTCCCATCTTCCAAAAGAATTGAGGAGAACGTCAGAAGGTACACAAATCAGGTCGTCGTTACTGACACCAACGGGTATAATTGAGAGGCACACAAACTGCTGAGACGATGACGGGCGGGGTAAGGACGAGGGTAGACAGCGCTTGTCATCTGAGCACCTACTAGAGAACTTTAGCAGTCGCGATAAGCAAGACAGCTTGATGAAGCGTTGTTGCATTGAGTTGCAATGGGAGTGACCGGGGTCCTTTGAAGCTGTTTACACGCAAACAAAGCCCACGCACCCTCTTGGTCGGTCGCAAATCTTGCTGGTGAACATCACTCGCACAAGGCACCGGCTTGAAGCCCTCGTTCCTTATCTCCCATGGAGTCCTCTTCTTCATCAGCAACAGCGGCAGGCTCTCGCTCGTCGTCCCCGTCAACACCAGAGGCCTTTGACTCACTTGACCCCATTGCAATTCATAGCGACTTCGAGCTATCCCATTCCTGGTATCTCTCCGCTGCGCAGCAACACAAACCGCTGGGCACCCATGCGCCATGGGACATGAACACGTCAGAGTTTGTTACACCAAGAAAAGCTGAAGATGACCCAATGCTGCATCTGGACGAGTTGATTGAGCAGCATGCATACGACGAGTACGTCTTTCACGTCGGTCCTTTCCGAACGCGACTTACCTTCAGTAGCTCACCTGCATCAAACCTCAACTCTCCCTTGGCATACCCTTCACCTCGGCCAAAGTCCTCCCACGTCGAACCACTGCCCCCTATCGACCCCGTGGCGCCAAACTTTCGACCGGGCAGTCTTCTCATATCTTCGCGTAACGGTCCTACGTCAGTGACCAAGCCCATCCCACCGCCTGCGTCTCTGCCGCGCAAACAAGATCCTTCGTCAATGAATCAAAGAGTGGTTCGTCCTCCCAAGGAGTCTTGTTACAAGTATGTATGCGCTTTTTTCGGTCAGCACGACTCTCACGAATCATCCCACAGCCTCCCGATCATGGTCCCCAGTATACCGGAAGGTGGCACGAAATCGCGTGTTGAGACCCAAGTACGAGTCACTGTTGACCTGGCTGATGCAAGCTCGTCCTCCGACCCTTACAAGTATGATCGTGTGGGATCATGGAAATGGCTGAAGTTGCCGCCGGGGACGGCAACAAAGAAGCGTACGCGCAAACAGGGCAAAATAGGTAAGGATTGACTTCGCGTTGAGACCGTCGTAATTTACCCACATCCCAAAGATCCCGAACCCCAAGATATCCTGCATCTAACCGCGACCGTCACTTGTGCATCTCCGCCCCATAACCGTGTTTTGAGCTGCTCGAGTTGTCAGGCGCGTGAAGTAAGCGCTGCCTACCCCGATGTTCCGTGTTAGTGCCGTGCTGACTCGTTTGTAGGCGAAACGCGTCGCGAAGAAACTTGCGGCTCGCGTGCGACCTGCAAGGTCAGACACCGATTCAGGAGACGATCCCTCGTCGAACCGTCCCTCGAAGAGCAAACAGGTCGAGGACACGACGAGCATTATCCAATTCAACTGCGCCGAAATCCTCGATTTCTCCACAGGTTCGGTCGTCCTCCCGCTTCGCATAACATGCTACTGTCGGCACCATCGAGAGAAAGTTGGCTTCAATGTTCACTTCACAATGATGGACCATTTGGGCCGTATCGTGGGCACCGGATCGTCGCGACCCATCATGATAACTGATGACCACAAAACTGCCCCATCGTCGAATGCTACGCGACAGACCGAGTTTACCAATGGCTTTATGAACGTGGATCCCGATTGGTCCCAAATGGCAGGGACGGTCAACGAGATCTCGCCTGACGCTCGGGCGCCTTCAAAGCGAAAACAAGAGTCGAGCACGAGACGACCCAAGCCGTACGACTCTTCCGGAAAGCCTAATAGGACATCCAGGGAAGGTAGCGTAGCAAGCGCAGCATCCCCTTCTACCGGTTTATCGTCGTTGCCCATGACGAGGTCTCCGACACCTTCAACTGTCGTCCAACAGCTACTTGCTTTGGATCCGACGCCCTTGCAACCACTGCCGCAGCTACAATACTCTTCCCATGGCTCTGAAACATCCTCCCCAGATACCCTTGCTACACCGCTGGATCGGAGCCCTGACATAAATTTACCTGATCCCCAAAGGCAACACGACATGGCACACGCCCCATCACCACTTTCTTTACACCCTGTACCTTCTGTGGTAATGCCTGCGCACCCACACCCCATGCCTTTCATGTTCTTCGACGGCCAGCAAACTCAGTCAAACATGCCCATGCAGGTTCCAATCATCCATCGTCTCATTCCTAATATGGGACCAACACACGGCGGTATCGAGGTCACAGTCCTTGGCGCCAACTTCCATCCGTCTCTACAGCTGAATTGCATATTTGGTGATGTTGCGGCGAGCTCCACCCAACGTTGGAGCGACAACACACTGGTCTGTGTCCTGCCTCCCCGCGCAACCGCTGGCGTAGTGGCAGTGTGGTTCGAAGGGTTCCCCAAGACGGCGGAGCAAACGAATGCGCCCCCGTCCCTATTCACTTATGCCGACGAGTCCGACAGAGCCTTGTAAGTGCCCACCCCGCCGATTTCCGTCCTTGTTCACCTTCTCTTCCAGGATGGAGCTCGCGCTTCAAGTCGTTGGTCTGAAGATGACAGGCAAGATTGAAGACGCGAAGAATGTTGCTATGCGCATTGTCGGCGGGTCTGATACTTCCAGCTCGCAGAACGGAGGCAACAACACCAACATGATGCAGCTGGCATCGTCGACCTCTTCCGCCCGTGACCTGCGTCCCTTACTTCTCAGCCGCGCCGGCGAAAGCGAAAACTTTGAGGATGTTTTGATTGATTTTCTCAAAGTCCTTGACACGCCTCTGGACCATCAAGCGCCAAATTCTATCTCGACTCGAAAAGCTATTTCTTATCCCACATCCAGCGGTCAAACGTTACTGCATCTCGCAGCATTCTTGGGCTTCCCTTCGCTGGCGGCGTTCTTGGTGAAACACGGGATAGACTTGGATGCTCGTGACAGCAACGGCTATACCGCTCTGCACTTTGCCGCCCTCTCGAAATCAGAAGCCTGCGCCATTGTCTTGTTGGATGCAGGCGCTGATAAAGACATCGTCAACGCCCTTGGGAAGACCCCGGGAGAGTGTGCACATGATATGATTGCAATATTCGGCGATGTTATCACTGAAAGCGACCAGTCAAGCTCTGACGAAGAAGCGCAATGGGGCGATGCCGAGGAAGATTCGGAGACGCCTGTTCGACGTGTCCCAGTGAAACGCTTGTCACGTCGGAATATGCGCCGTGCAGGCACCTCTGGGAGGAATACACCAATGGTCCCACGATCGGCTGAAGTCTCACGAGCCGCAACCCCACCGCCGCCCCTTCCCGAGGCATCAGACAAGAAAGGAGAGGAGAAGAGGCCGGGCCCGGATGGAGTTGACGCCAAGCAGACCGCCTGGTTCATTGAGATGATTCAGCGCACATTGGCCCAATTACCTGCACCCCAAGGCATCATTCCGAACATGCCGCAGTTACCGCTGCCCCAACTCCCACACCTGCCCCAACTTCCGGGGATGCCAGCCGTCCCATGGGGAGCGCTCCCTCAGATCCCGATGGTTTTCCCTGTCTACGTGCCAATGATGCCTGGATGGCCGGCATTCCTTGGAGGCGAGAACCAAGGCAACAAGGACCACGAGACCGAGAGCAACGAATCAGCCAAGGGCATGGGTGCTGGTGCTATCCGCACCGCTCAGGAGCTGCGCGCGATGTGGGAGAAGTGGTTCGCGCTTGCGGTGGCGACTGCTAGGCAAAACCAGGCTAGGGAAGAGGAGATGCCACCACCAGTGTACACACCTCGTGCGGCGGAACCATCAACGACCGTCTCCGATGCTCCAGCTGTTCCGGGCGAGGATGAACGGGAGGAAGTAAGCACCAGCGGAGTGGCCCGTTCGTCTTCGACGGCCGACATCCGGCCCATTGGATACAACATGGGACCAGTGCCTGACCAAGAGGTCAACGCGTTCGGGTACCGACCGAGTGCGAAGCAAACTCAGAAATTCCAGAAAAAACGTACGCTCATGTTCCACTTGCTTCTGAGAATTTACTAAAGGTGATTTTGAATTTTAGATGACAAAATGTTATTGATATTCTGGCTTCCGATTCTCTTCAGTACGTTCCTTTCTTATCATTGCTTTGTCCATAGCTGATCGTGGCCGTTGTAGTGTCCATGGTATGGGCTATTCATAGCGGATTGCAATTCACGTTCCAGGCTCTCAAGACTGCACTTCCCGTCAAAGCACCTTCTTTTAATTGATGCATCGTATAATTCGTAGACTGTTTATGCTCTGTTTCAGCTCAGACCCTTTCGTCTAATGTTACCTTGACGGTCGTTTATTTAAGCTGCACTGTACCGTACACCGTGTAAAAATACCAGACTCCCAAGGAAATTGAAGGAATCGTATTCGCTGTTGTTGCTCAAAAAGGAAAAGGCCTCACGTGTCGGCGTGTCGATTGTTGGAACGCGGTTGTTGTGTCCCGTCGTCCGCCCGCGAGCTCAGCATGAAGCGTGGCGCTGAGAAACAACTTGCCAAGGACGATGTCGACCGCGACGACGACGAAGTCGAAGTACGTGACGCTCCATCGCGTCAGTTCATGAAACGTGCTGAACGCTAAGTAGGAAGTTCCTGCTGAAGGCTTTCGAAAAGCAAGCGACGCCGTTTTAGCCTCTCGACCGTGCGTCGCCGTAGTTTTGTATGTTTTCTAGACCTCAAACAAGGAACTGATAGAATGCGCGGATTGCCAAAACGCTCGCTCTCTGCGGTCTCTGCCACTACGTCACAGAATGCAACACCGGAGCCAGAAGTTCGTGTCAGTGTCATATCTCGGGATTAGTCTAACATACATGCAGGCGGCTCCCACTCCTGCCCAAAAATTCAGCGGCTTCGCAGGGTTTGGTGCGCTCTCAAGCAATGCCTTTTCTTTCACCGCACCGGCCACTGGAGCATCACCCTTCAACATCACAGCCCCAAAGCCTCCAGCTAGCACCCCAGCAGTGGCGCCGACTGCGTCGAATACGGCAAAGACGCTTGCATCCTTCCTCAGCCCTCCGTCTTCCAAAGCGGAGCCTACTCCGCCAGGACCGTCGCAACCTACGACACCACCGATATCGATATCGACCGAAGCACCTGACGTTGATGACCCGGTCTTGTTCAAGTATTACACTTCTCTCCGTGGTTTGAACGTTTCCTTTCTCGATGCCCTGTCCAAAGCTACCGAAGAGGATCCTTTCGCCGACATCTCAAGCCTGCTCGATCGATACAAGAGTCTTCGCTTGGATGTGCAGAGAGAATTCGACGAGAAGTCGAAGAAACCGGCTGAATCTGCCAAACCGTCAGAACCGACAAAACCATCCGAAACAGCAAAACCGTCAGAACCCGCGAAGGCCGCGTTCATGCCAGCCCCTCCTACTAGATTTGCTTTCGGCCAACCGAGCACGTCTACGTCTACGACTCCCGCTCCTAATGGTGGAGGCTTCCAGCTCAAGCCACCTCCAGTATCCTCGACCTCCGGTTCTGCGTTTTCCTTCACTCCGACGCCGGCACCCGCCACAACGACCGCGTTTTCCTTGCCCTCACCACCAGCAGCGCAACCTAGTACATCCGCCAATCCCTTCGTGGTCGCCTCGAGCTCCAGCACTTCCGCACCATCCGGAGGATCGACGTCAACTACGTCAAGTCTAGCCGGAACAACCGAGAAAAGTGCACCTTCGTCGTCGTCCATCGTCTTTAGTACTTCCTCTGCGCCTAGTACTACGGAGAAGGTTGCCCCATCCACGACTCTTTTACCTTCGGTACTTCCGCTGCGCCAACTCCTGCGGAGAAGACCGCCCCACCAACAAGTTCATTCACTTTTACCACGAGAACTCCCTTCGGAACAACGGAAAAAAAGCACGTCAGCACCAGCACCGTTCAGTTTTGCGAATCCCCGGCGTCCAGTACTGGCACCAGTGCTTTTTGGTGGTGTGACGTCCTCGTCTACCGCCAATGCGTTTGGTACGGACAAGCCTGCGTTCCCCGCGTCCTCGCCGGTGAAGGCAGGAGCATTTGGAGGGTTTGGAGGGTTCGGAAAACCTGCTGGCGGGAGTATTGGCAATCCGGTTGGTTTTCGGATTTGGAAGCCCGCCAAAGACGCCAGGTGCAGAAGCGGTCTCCGCCGGAGGCGTTACCTCGCCGGCTGAAGCGGAGAATAAGGAGGATGCGGAAACAGGCGAAGGGGGCAAGAGCAGCAGGCCAAGGCGCCCGAGGAGTCGGCGGTCAGTTTGACGCAAGGCCAGCACGATGAGGAGGGCGTGGGTGAAGAGGACGAGGAGACTGCGCACGCCGTCAAGGTGAAGGCATATCGGCTGCGGAAGCCAGAGGAGAAGGAAGGCTCCATGTATCTTGAACTGGGTGTCGGTAGGTCGTTGCACACCAGCATCGCGGTCACAATTTGACAGTGATGCGCTTTGTAGGTATTTTGCGTCTGAAGAAACACAAGGAAACAGACGCACGGAGAGTCCTCCTCCGAAACAGCAGTACGGGGAAGGTCAACATCGTTAGTGTCTTTTTCCTTCCAATGCATGCATGTAGCCTGACCTGATGGCCTGGGTTGTTCAGAACTTCAATCTTTATCCGGGCTTGAAAGCTACCCAAAATAAGAAAGCCCTTACATTCATCGGTCACGACGAGGCAGGAGCGTCACAGACATATACTCTACGACTCGGGAGCGAGGAGCAGGCAAACCTCCTCAAGGAGGCGTTCGAGCGAGAGGTTGCGTTGGTGAAGTCCAAATCAGAGGATTAGCAGGC
This sequence comes from Lyophyllum shimeji, assembly GCA_026008595.1. NCBI lineage: Eukaryota > Fungi > Basidiomycota > Agaricomycetes > Agaricales > Lyophyllaceae > Lyophyllum > Lyophyllum shimeji. The sequence continues at coordinate 1,691,761 of BRPK01000004.1, forward strand.
TTTGATATTCTTGGAATAATGTTGCTTCGCTCAGAGCACCCTCAACAACATGTCCCCGACGTGTGGATTTGCTGTGCCCTTCGATAGGCTCGACATTGCGCGATCCAGTCCTACACCATATGTTTACACAGCTCATACATGCGGCATTTTCCATTTTCCATTGAAATGGCTCTGTGCATTCTGCCATATGGAATTGAGGACGAAAGCTTCACTCAGCAGCATTTCAATCTCATGGTCGCCCCAGTCTTGCGTCGGGAGCGACTGTAGGAACATAATGATTCCCTGGAGCATGAGGCTGGGCTTAAGCGATATCTCTGGCTAATGCAAGAGATATACACTGTACCTGAAAATCCATCTGTCGTAGCTTCTCAGACCATCTGACAAGAAAGGCGGAGCAAACATAAAGATGGAATTGTGAAAAGGCATCTGGTCCTTCCGCCTACGGACACGTAAGATAAGCAACGATATGGCGTGTCACCCAACGTACCAGATACGTGTCCACATGCGGATGGTATTTTGCACACTGATTTCCCGCATCAGTAGGCAGTTCATCCACCGAAACGCGAATTGCATGAATTCCACATTCTGTGACTCCAAATGATTTGCTAGGGGAACTGAACTCGACACGCCGGTTGAGAAGATGATTGGAGCGAATACTCAAGTAAACGCACCATCTATCCGTGCCACCAGATCTGCCATCCTACGTACACTTCGCTGGGATACCAGGCTGTGGCAAATATGTAGTTGTCCTGAATACCGTCCAGAAGACCGCGACAGGCACCAAAAGGAATCCGCCTCTATGGCGTTCAGGACAGAAGTAGGAAGAAGGGCGGGGTCAAAGTCTTTCAGGTTCCGAGTCTGCTCAGGACGTCGGTCAGAGATTCGTCCCAACATGGCAGCCCTGCTTACCGATATATGCGGAAAGAAAGACTTGGAAGAAGGGGTGACGAGGTCGTTAATCCCTTGGACATACCCGCTGGCTGGATGTCGAATAGCCCAGACATACAAGATCCGTTCCAGACTCTGTCAAGGGTGTCAAGCATCGCAGCTACGAGCACTGCCAAAGCCCGAAACATACCCGTTGTGTGGCGCTGTGCATCCAAAGCCGGACACCAGGACGTGTCCGCGGTACATCGATCTCAATTTGTGTGCCATATTTGGTTGATCGAGGCCTTCCCGATCGCGAGCGAAAGCAACTTCAACCAGGGAGAGATACTCCCTCGTTTCCGGGCAAGGGTGGATGGACGCAGAGCGGTGGGTAAGGGAAGATAGCCCTAGCAATAATGAGCTATCCCACCGTTCTCATCGACTGCGAAGATACATACGAGGAGGAGTTGCCAGGCCATGGGCGGAGGTCTGGTGGTATGCCAGCCCAAGCAAGTTTTCGTAACTCGCCTACATGGATGAGAATTCTCTCTCTGAAGAACGAATCATCGCACGCACCAATGTTGACGTCCTGACTGGATAAACAGTCACGAATTTGTGTCTCCTGTTCGACCGTATCGACCGTTCTCTCAAAAGCTTCTCAGACCGTTCACGGTGGGTAGATGTTTCCTTGCCCTCTCCGCCTGAAGGCTGGCCAACAGATGACAGAGACGGATCTGGACGTCGAGCTCGGTGCTTGACACCATTAAGGGGATCTGCGGGGATGCAAAGATCCGTCAGCAATCAACCGTTCACGGTGGCAAGGGCGTATTACCACGGACGATTTCCTCAGCATCTTCTCGTATGAGCCCTTCACCATGCTTAGCTTTCGTGTGACGAGGTAAATTCGGTAGTGAGGCCTGGTCCAGTGCACCTGTTTCTGTTTCGAGATCGCCCAGAATCATGTCGCCTTCCACATCAGCGTCTCCTTGCCTTCCACCGTATTGACAGAGTCGTCGCCCTGTCCGGATGCGTCGCACCATCTTCCCTACTCCGGTCATTAGATTTTCGGACAATGGTCCATCCGTTCTTTTGCTCCAAGGTCGTCTCTTCCCGTGGAGGATACGAGCTCGGATTCGGAGCGCTCACATGTGTATATGAGAAAGCAAGCGTTGATGAAGATGAGTTGCTGATGGGTCTGGGTACTGGCCTGGGAGCCGTAGCAGAAGAAGTCGATGGCAGGCGATTCCAAGATTGAGCAGTGATGATTGTCGTGGAGACTCTGAATCGGAGGCGCTGTCCAGGCGTCATCCTCGCCCCAATCCCGGATAGACGAGTTCCAAAATGGCTTGTAGGATGGATTCCGATATGTGGCCTTGCAGGAGGGGAACGCGCAGTCATGGAGCCCTATACGCCGAGCTCACTGTGAACCACAGCGACAACGGCGTCACCGAGCAGCAGGACCCTGCATGAACGCCAGATACGTGAGAATCAGCACTGGCTAGGCAATTACATAAATAACCGCGTGCAATTATTAGACACGCCTTGACGACACGATGCTCAGGCTGCGGCGCTCTGAAGCTGTTGTCTTGTACGATGTCCGATGTGCGAGGCCGTTGCAGCTATTGCACCTGGATGCTGGAAGAGACAATGTGAAGGCATGCGCTCGATGCCGGTACGCCGTTTGCATGAACATCGGACGTCCAACTAATACCTCCACTCGCAACTTCCATTTAGCGTGGTACGCTACTGTTCTAGGAGTGCCAGAAAAAGGCGTGGCCAACTCATAAGAAGTGTTGCGACGGAGACGTGTATAAGAAGGTGAGAATGACCCGACTGGTGCCGCGCTCTCGACGCACTGAACAGATGGACCCAAGAATGGCGCGACGCGATCCAGCCTGGTCGCTTGGCTCTCAACCTCACTAATCAACGACAACTATCTCTCAAACATGTGTTCGTGCACACTGAACTCTCAGAGATGTTTTACTCACGTCGAATGGTGGTCTAGATTCTTGTTCGAGCTGGAAAGACGACGAAACGCACGAACCCCAAAGAAGCAATTCAAAGTAAGTTCTTGGCCCTTCGTAGGTGTCATTACACTGACTCCTCCGCCCGTCAAGATGCTTGACGGCGAGGTCATGACGCGTGAAAAAGCCCTCTCAATTCTCACCGAGATGGGATGCCCCCCTCGCACTATCGATAACTTCAGGCACGATGTGCGGGGCAATAACACGCTCCAGATCGTGATCATCGCTGAAGGACTGATCAAATTTGTCTGGTTCGGAGGAAGGGACGCGATAACCGGAGAGGAAGTGTCTTTGAAAGATCCGACCGTGGATCCCAGTCATGGTGACTTGTTTGCAAAATATTGGAAGCCTGCAATGATTAATGCCATCGAAGAGGGGACCGTGAGTCTGCGTCATACCGTCTTGCATTGGATCACAAACATAATTTTTGCCACCAGCCTCCCTGACACGCGAATATCCAAAAACTCTGGCGTTGACCGTGGTCCCTGGCTTGAAGGCTATTGTATCATACCACGCTGCGGCGATGCTGGGCCTGTACAGATCACAGCGAAGAAGTAGGTCGTGTATCCTGAGACTTCACTATACCTCAATACTAGCTAGCATCGGCTTGGCACCAGCTCGTAAAAATCATCCGTTGGAAACAAGGCTCTTCGGCGTGAATCTGGAACTGCAGCCAGGTCTCTCGGTACCAGACAGGATCCCCGGATCCCAAATCTATGGAGACGCAGAAATCGCGCTGCAAGTGCGTGATACTGCAGACTGCAGTACATCAAACTCCGGACTAGCGCGATGGCCCGACAGTCTCTGTATGACCGGCGATGCCTTTCGCATCCTAGCAGTGCTACAGAACGACGGGTATACGCTATCGGCTGCGAGCTGCACGGGGTGTGGACAGAATGGAAGCTCACGCGGATCTGCTGGACGAATAGACTTCCCTGTCGTTGGACCTCTCCTTCGGTCATTCGTTAACCCACTGCTTCCAACTCAATTCACGATGGTCACAGAGCTATCCCGAACAATGCTCTCAATTAGTCACTGTGCCAACTGGGCGCAATTCTGGTGACCAGTGCCAATACATATTCGGATAGCTAGATAATTGAGGCGCATTGACACTAGCCGTGTGCCCACAAGTACGTATTAACTTGCGGACATCGCTCAACATGCCCTAAATATTATGAGACGGCTGTTGTGGGTTCACTTTGTTCGGCGTGGCGATCTAGCCGAGCAGGTAGAGGTCTCAACGCCGACCTCGAACTGCGATGAAGATGAAAGAGATCTGTGAGACATGACACATTGCTCCACTACGACCACGGTACAATGCTGAGACCTATGCACTGCAAGCTTCACCAAGTTGGGAAACAAAATGCGGTAAGTTGAGAATCACATGACAATTCTCGTCCTTGCGTCTGACAGTGACCATGTCGTCCTCCGCGCTGGTCGAGTTCTCTACCTGCGAAATCTCGGACGCCCTCATCAAACTTGGTGTTCCGAGTGGTGGTTTTATCCCCGACATCTCAATGATATCTGCCCAAACTCCTGGGCTGCGAATTTGCGGTCCAGCCTATACCGTTCGGATGGTCTCTGCGTCCGACACCGCAGCGCCCAGACTATCAGAGCATTTCGTGGACACCGCGCCTGCTGGATCTGTCATCGTAGTCGATGCGCCAGCCCGTTCAGTGCCTCCCATACTCCACACCAACGGTCGCTAATTGCTCACGCAGACGCTAAAAATGCGGTGGGGCGGACTCATGTCGGCGGGTGCCCTGGCCCGTTCGCTCTCGGCGTCATCATCTCCGGTCGCTGTCGAGATGTCGCCGAACACCAGGCGCTAGGCTTCCCCGTGTTTGCTAGGGGACAGTCAATCTCGGATCGAATCCCTTCACTCGACCGTCCGAAGTCAATGTTGTACTCAACATCAAGCCGCAAGGGATCATCGCGACAGAGGATGCGTTTCCTGCTGCGAAAGTGGAGCCAAGTGACTGGATGATAGCGGACCGCGATGGGTAGTGTGCGTTCCCAGGGGGCTCGAGTCACAGGTTCTCGAGTTGGCTGCAAAAGGAAGGGCGGTGGATGAACTCTGTCTGAAAGATATCCAAGCAGGGAAGGGAGTGCAGGCATCATTCAGAACGCATCGAGGCAAGTGAAGGCGACACGCCTTGCGACCCGAAATCGCCGTTCGTGCGCCACGCGTAGGTCTCGTGATTTGCGATCTTTGTAATTTGCTTCCGCGCCAAGATCGGGGCTTTGACAAGAATAGAACAAATGTGCAAACAACCTCCCACAACACCCACTCAAGCAGGTCCGCAGAACTAATCCAGGCTCGCCATGACAAGGATTCCATCAGCCATCTTCGAAGCTCGATTGAGTAAATCAGGCTCGCTGCTTATATGATCTCACTCAGGTTCGGCCAACCACGTCGTCATCCCAAAACTCTTCGCTGTTCTCCGTACCTGGAGAAGCATACATATTATGCCACTATTGTCCCGTCTGCTTAGCTGCGTGCTCCTTGCTACCATGCTGAACGTTGCGGACCCCTTTGTTAAGATCGGAAGTACGTCCTGCCTCGCATTTCGACCAATACGAGACTAACGTCTGGAAAACAGTCACGGGTGTCGTGTGCACAATACCGCCATCGCAAGTACAATATACCGTCTATGGATTCGACGGGGGAGATATTGGCGGACGACGTGCGTCGCGTTGACTTGTCCCCGACGGCTTGCACTTAAGACACAGGCCTGGGCATTGTGCTCCGCCCTTTCTCAATTCATCATGTTTTCCAGTGCGTTTGTCCACATTACAAATACGAGCCCACGGCAAGCTATGGTTGCCGCCTACTACTCATGGCAGCGACTTTTTACACTGTTGTCTGGTCAGTAACCATTCCATCCGTAACACTTCCAGCCGTTCACAACCGTTTCAGGTTCGCTCGACTTTCTATCCTATTCTCAATAATCCGTATCGACCCAAGTGCGGCTCGGCGGCGACTGCTGGTAATAGTCGCGGCTCTCTTTTTCATCACCACCGTCATTCTCGTAACCCAACTTTTCTGGGTATGCGAACCTGCGCCAAATTGGAAGAATGAAAACAATCCGCAATGCGCTCTCACTCGACAGGTGGTTGTCTTGCAGCTCGTTAGTACGTCACTAGACTCCTCTAACTACGGTCGAACTCATTGATCTTGCACAACAGCCGATATCGTCTCGGACGGCATCCTCATCTATGCCCGCTGCGGCTGCTTCGAAATCTCCGTGACAGAAAGCTCCGGAACCGGCTCACCGTGATTTTTTCGACTTGTCTCATTACGACTGCCGTTTCTCTCGTGCACGCCGCGTTCATCTTCGTTCATGCGTGAGCCTCTTCAATCTCTGGTTCCCGACATGTTTGAGACAATCGGCCTGTTCTCGTAGGGGACACAAGGAGGTCATCGCTGCCATCGTCGAAGACTGTGTCTCCCTTATCGTGTGCAACATCCCAGTAGTTTTCACGTCGCTGCTCCGCATCCAGCGAGAACACCGCAGGGCGAACGCCACCAGCGGCAATGGGCGAAGCGGCCTTCGATTCGCAAGTTGGCACCCCAAGACCACTACTGGGAGATACCGCCACCACAACTGGCACCACCACGACAGGAACTGGATGGATGAGCAACTTCCGATGGGACCGCGACCTGCCAGAGTCCGAGTCGGAGCCAGAGCCATCTGACGCGACAAGTATTACGGTCCTATCGAACGTTGGTCTCAAGAACCCGGCCGTCGAAGTGCAACTGTCCAAGGTGTCTGCGAAAGACCGTCCGACTAACGAAAGCCGTGAATTCGATCACGACATTGAAGACTCGCAGAAAAAGACAACCTGGCAATTTCAGGGTATGTGCTTGTTTTCGGCCATATCGAGGCTCCCCGGTCTGAGAGTTTGTTTTTGTTTGCGTATTAGATGGATGAGTTGTCTTAGGAAGCACCAATAGACTCGAGATTCCGCTGGGCATTCAGGCAAGTCGCCCCTGCTTTCCGACTCCTCGATGTTCGCGAGTCGAAGTCGCTGCTGTGATTGGACTCGGAGCTGTAAACGTACGAATCTACCTCTATACATCGACATTACTCAGGTAGCTCATGTGTAACTGGTATATTATCAATCCGATTACTCGCAAGGCTGGCAGCATGACATACTGCATAAGGTTGAGGACGAATGCTCACTCAGCTTGGTCTTCAGCTGATTGAGAATTCGTGTCCCTGCGAAACATCTGATATCGCTTAGCCTTATGCATGCCCTTTATGGTGCCTCCTCCTGACATGATCTACATATAAGAGAGGGCGCTCAGGAGCAATCCCACTAACCTGAACGCCACCGATAAGAGTCTCCAAGCATGGCTACTACCGGACCCCGCCCTGCCCACTCTTGACAGGCTCAACGCAAAAGTCCCCGAATCGGCAGACGCTGTCACCATCGCACAGCAATGGTTGTCAGAGTTTTCCAAGGCCAACGCTGAACAGAACTCTGCTGCTACTGAGAGTCTCTTCCTCGCGGACTCCTACTGGAGGGACATCTTAGCTCTCACCTCTGACATCAGATCCATCGGAGGGATGGAAGAACATCCAGGCCTTGCTTGACGCTCGAAGGAGCCATCTCTCGTCCCTCCAGTTGCTGCAGGAATCGCATAACCAACCTGCGGTTGTCAGCCCGTTCCCTGATCTCTCGTTTGTGCAATTCGCCTTCGGGGTTTGAGACCCCTATAGGCCGAGGGACAGGAATCGGTCGTTTGGTTCCCGGTCCAGACGAGAAATGGCGAACATTCACAATGTTTACATGCTTGGACTCCCTGAATGGGCACGTCGAGAAAGTATGTGATACGCATCTGTTTCTATACCTCGTTCGGTGCCTGAATGTCATACGCAGGTTGGAGTGAATAGGCCAGCAACGCCCTGTGATGAACCCTGGGAGGAGCTGCGAAAGCGCCAGGACGATTTCGTTGATCAGATGCCGCAAGTTCTCGTTATTGGTAAGGGTTGATCTGCGTTCCATGTGTAGTCTCCTGTGTTGATTTTGAACTGAATAGGTGGCGGTCAGGCTGGATTGGAAGTGGCGGCGCGCCTGAAACACTTGGATGTCCCTACGCTGGTCATCGAACGGTCTGCCCGCGTAGGAGATAGCGTACGTCATGACTCGCCGGTGTACTATCAAGTCGAAGTCTGACGCTCGTTCTTGCAGTGGCGAAAACGTTATGATTCGCTCTGCTTACATGACACCGTATGTGCGTCAGAATTTTCGATGTCAGTTATTGGAGTGAGTTCGCGTCTGACCCGACGAAATTAGGGTACGACCACCCACCTTACATGCCGTGAGTTTGAGTTTCGAAGCAGTGCATTACCTTCATTAACCTGAACGAAGATTCCCCTCTCCATGGCCCGTATATCCTCTGCGAGAAAAGTAATCGAATCGGCTCGCAATCCTTTCAGAAGCTGATCATGCTTCTCATAGCTTGCCAATTTCCTGGAAGCTTACGCAGAGACGCTCGAACTGAGCGTTTGGACTTCATCCGAGATTCAGAAAGTAACCTGGGACGGCAATACGAAGAGTTGGTCGGTGATGATTCGTCGAGGGACAAAGGGACCAGGGATTTTACAGTCAAACACCTGGTGTTCACCACTGGCCTCGGTGGAGGGTTTATCAACATGCCTCAGATTGCGGACCAGGTCGAATCACAAATGTCCATGTGCAGAAGTGTTCAGGCTGACTGACCACTCACGCAGGACAAATTTAAAGGCGTGGTCTGCCATTCCTCCCAGTTCAAGACGCACGCGATTTTGTTGGGAAGAAAGCTGTGGTGGTCGGAGCGTGCAATTCTGGTATGCTGTCCTCCGCCTGTCACTTCGTGAAGCTTGCCGGTCTCACCATGTTGGTGGCAGGTCATGACATTGCTCAAGATTTCACCAAGCATGGTATCGATGTAACAATGTACTTGTGCTTTGACGGCCGCGTGGGACTGGCATCTGACTTCTGTTGCCTAGGTATCAGAGGTCGTCTACGTATGTCGTATCGGCGAAGTCAATCGCACAGCTGCTCGGCGGTATGTATGATATCAAAGTTCTTTGTTTCATCTGATTAATCTTTCAATCTTCGCTACTGGTATTCTAGGAGTCTACCATGAGGGCGCTAATGTTGAATACGCTGACCGCGTAAACGCCTCCTTCACCTTCACGGTCACCAAGCTGCTACATAAGCGCATCACGCCGTATCTCGCTGAAGGAGTTGATAAGTACGTGCCAAATCTCTGCTGGCGCCCGTCTCAAAATTCACATGACCAAGGGACATTCTTGATGGTCTGAAGAAAGTAGGCTTTAACACCACCTTGGCCCAGATAATGCAGGACTCTTCCCGCTGCTCTACGCTCGAGGTGGAGGATACTATATCGGTGCGGCATTTTTCTCACTTGGGAGTTGCTACAACTCAGCATGTGTGCAGACGTCGGCGGAAGCCAAGAGATCATCGATGGAAAGATCAAACTGAAGACTGGGGAGCGCAATCAAATGTTTCAACGAAAATGGACTGGAATTCGAAGACGGCTCCAATTTAGATGCAGATGTCATTGTCTTCGCAACCGGGTATGCCGTACTCTATAAAGCTTCTTATGTTTCGTTTCTGAGAACATAGATCTAGGTACGGCCAACAAATTGATGCGGCTAAGGCTGTATTCGGCCGCCGAAGTTGCAGATAAACTTCGTCCTGTGTGGGGTTTGGATCAGGAGGGTGAATTGAACTCTGTCTGGAAGAATTCAGGGCATGAGGGTCTATGGATTGGAATCCGGTGTGTTGATCTCCCATCCATGTCTCGCTTCGGATGTTCTCACTAACATGATGCATAGGGAATCTGGCCATGTGTCGTTTCTACAGTGGGATACTTGCATTGCGTATGTCTCACAGATATACCCTCCGTTGGCGAACAACGACTCACATTTGATCTACAGAAATCAAAGCCAGCCTTGACGGCATCCTCCCTCCAAAGTTCGCGGGCCCTCATTGAGTACAGCTCCCGACAGGCTCCCAACGTTTAGGAGGATGATGGCAGATGATACCCGGTTACGAAAAGGAGAAATAGCATGTACTGTAATACAGTACACAATATAACCGTAACCAGATGAAACCTAAGATGAAACCTAAGATGAAACCTATGGATGATTATACCTCTACACAGGTTACACATAAATCGACTTCATGCAGATAGGTTGATACAAAGGTCACTTCCTGCCCTTTGCCTTGCCTTTGCTGATGGGTTTGAAGCCCAGGAATGTAGACTTTCTCGCAGGACTGGTGGCTTCAGCGTGGGCCTGCCGTATTGCACCGCGGCTCAGACAAAAGTCGATGTGACAATTGAGCCCCTGATTATCTGTGCGAAGTGTCTTCCCGCACACAGGACAGTCATGTGTCTCGTTATCTGGCGTCGAGTCTTTTCCCAGGTCTGCGCTTCGTGATGGGATGGGCGGTACTAGATCGTTGATGGTGCTACGAGGTTTGACCGCTATGTCACCGCTTGAACCAGATGCTGACGATTCAAACACTGCAAGGCTTTGCCGTACTTCCGTATTCGTGACACCTGGAACGCGAAATTGAGCTGAGGGTGATATTGGTGGTCGGGATCCCGTGTCATCGGCTGGCGTAGGTGCAATCGTTTCTTGCGTGTCTTCTTCGTAGCCTCGATGTAAGGTGTAGTCATCTTCATGCTCATAGAACCCTAGCATTGCCTCGTCCAAATCCGACACGTCGTCATGAACACCTAGGTCGGCGGATGGCGAATTGGTCGCTCCTTCCTTAGTTCTGGCCTTCTTACGAGCCTCCGCGTTCTCCACAGGTTCGAAAAACTGCAGCCATAACAGTGAGCAGATTAAAATTCTGAGGAAACAATCGCGCGGCGTACTCGTTTGATGCCATTGGTTGGTTCTGAAGGTGCTCGGGTGTCTTTCAGTTTCGTCAGTCTTAGTCCAATGAGTCGGATGGTCAATGGAATTCGGGAGTAAGAAGCTCTTTGCCAGTCTTCGAAAGGGTTATGCCATGATCAAGGAGGGGTGATGACGACATACCGCATATAATTCCTCCTTCTTCGTAATCCAACGATCGAAGGTCTTCGCGCGAGTGAATACTGCATCATGTCACGGTGGGAGTTGTCTTTGATAGATTGCGAGATGCTGAACGAACCTTGGAAAGTATCGAGTTTGAATTTCAAAGTCACCGTCCGACCAGTCCACCCGTTCTGCTTCATATCCTTCTCAAGTTCTTCAGCGACTTCGTTCAATTTCTGCAAGATTTTTTCCTTATCGCTGAGAGCTGAAAATGTTCTGCGTAACCGTTAGCTTTTGCGTAGCCGAAAGTAACGCGGGCATACCGTTCTGCACCAATGCTCTTCCGTTCGTCTCGAGATATAGGCTGCACCACATTTGACGTGATTCCGAGATACGTCCTGAAAAGGTATTGCCGACCAAACTGTTTCTCCATGAGGTAGATAGTAGCACGGTGGGTGAATATGTCGCCGCACGTCTGAGTCGCGCTTCAGCATGGATGTCGACCACAAATCTACACTTGCCCACTTTGATTCCGATAGATTCTAACAACCGTTCGTTTACACGACCGACCCCGGGTACCTTGCGAATGGACAGGTCGCTCAAAAATGAGAGAATGGCGTCCTTCTCGAAAGGTAGTTCGAACTGCCCGTTAGGTTTGTTCTGGCTCATGCCCAGTCAGTCATGCTACAAGCGAATGAAAATGAGGAAGAGAAACAACCTTATCCGAACATATCTGAAAGGCTCAAGTTGTCAGTTCAGTGCCCTGTATTTTGTCATGCAACTCACTTTTGCTAACATCTGGTACCCATTTATAAGCCGGGAATTGTCAAGGAGATAGGTGACAGACCTTGGTTGGCGCAATCCCGGCACTAGCAGTGAGTTGAGTTCCCTCGAAAACGGTCTTACGCATTTCCTGAACACATTCCGCGGCTGTCAGGTTATGTGACTCGCAGTAGGCCGTGATGCTGAGTTTATGTCAATCGATGTCTAGGCAAAAAACATCAGGAGATTTTACTTGAGGTATGCTTCATCACACCCAGCAGCATAGAAGTTGGGGTCGTATCCCCTCAAAATGGCCATAACAGCATTGGACTTCTCCATGTATCTCGAGAAATGACTGGAGACGAATATAAGTTCAGGACATAGTTTTTTCGCGATGTATCCTTGCAAGACTTAATGGCGAAACGGGGATAGAATCCGAGTCGCTCACCAGGCATTCCAGAGCGTACACCGTACTTCCTCGCTTCATAGGAGGCAGTCGATAGAACGCCGCGCCCCACCTGGACATCATGCACCATGGGACCTTGAACTTCCGTAGAGAAACAAGTTTGCGTACACCGAAGGGTTTGCCTTTCAGGTCAGGGTTGTACAAGAGCTCGACGTTCTGTTGAACCCGCCGCTTCAGCTGACAAGGTGCAGGAGTAACTGTTGGAACCGACCGCGAAGAATGCATCCATGTCAACATGGACGATGATTTGTGACAGGTCTCGTTGAGACTCTAATTCAGCGATCTATGACGCAACAGTGAGATGAATGAATTCTCTGAGGGCGGGCAGACCTTACAAACCGATCAGCAGCTTGCTCAATGCTTCCTAGAATGTCGTAGCGCATTGAGAGACTCGGCAGACATGGGTAATAGAACTATACTCACTGAGGTCAACATCCCTCACTGCATCATCCCTTTGCTTCAAGATCTTTTCGATTCGCTCCGACAGATCTTTGTCCTTCTTCTTCTCATTCTGAAGACGGGCCGTGAGCAAACCGCAAAGGCTAGTCCTGCTCAGAATATACTTCGTAGAATTTGGATCCTTTAGAAGCTTTAGCGATAATACGGTTGATTTCCGTTTGATCTATGGCAAGGCTTTATGAGGACGAATCAGAAACCCATCGTCAAGCATTCCAGCACAAGCTCACCCTGCCTTGCCTGTTGACGGTCCCGCCAGCCGCTTCACAAGACTTTCGGTTTCCTGAGATGCAATCGGCTCGGCCACATCATTGGACATGTCCTCGACGCCGCTGTAGCCAGGACATTCGCTACTGCGGAAGTCTTGTTAAGGTGAAACACAGCTAACACTGAGCTCGTGACAGAAGACTGATCAGTCACGAGTCACGTGCTGTTACACTCGCGTCGCGTCTTCGCAGCCATCGTGCATCCAGTCAAAGCTCGCTCTCTGAGCCATTGCAGAAAATGGAAAACATATGCCATTATCAATATCACGACCATAAATAGCGTCATAAAGAATGGTCTACTTATATAACCTATCAATATTTTGCCTTCGAAATACGATAGCCGTGTCTGCTCAATGTCAAAGAGAAAGCGATGACATGTACCGTATCAGATACCAAGGTCGACCGCATTAGCATCTAATGAGTTGCACGCAAGCGGTAAGGGTATCCCACACGTTTTCGTAGCTGCTCGGAGACGCATCGGCCCCTGCCTCTGAGATTGGCAACGTGTCCAGGACCTGGCCCTGCTCAATCATGCCTGACGGGATAGGCTTCGGGGCGAGAAATAATTTCAAAAATTTAAAGTCGAGACCGGTGCGGTCGCCGAGAGCAAAAGACAAGGCTTCGGAACCTGGTTGACCAGAACCAATGACAAGATCAGCATGAGCAGGGAGGGGCGGGGTTGCTGACGAGAGCCCGGGGTCGTGAATTTTCGTGATGGCGAAGGAGGTAGGATCCATGTAAAAGAGATACGGCCAGAGATCAACATCGGAAGTGTTATGAAGGATGACTGTGAAGACCGCTCCTTTCTCGTAGGCGATGGTAGCTTTGCCGTCCTGAAGCAGATTCCTGCCGATTCTTGTCCAGGACGCGGGCTCCAAGCGGAAGAGTTCCATACTGACGAAGTCGGCGAGAGGGCTTTCCGGGTTTCTTCGATGGAGGTGAAGATAAAATCGCGCGGCATCGTTTATCACATCCAACGGATCTCTGCACCCGATCGTCACGATGCGGTGAGGGTTCATGGTGACCTCGTCATCGTGCGTTTCGACAGCGACGTTCCGCAATCCGACTGTCAGCGATATGTCCGCTTGCGCGGCGTTTTTAACGCGAATCACGTTGAGACCACCTCTCGGCGGCGGTCGCCCAGCTTTTGTGGACAAGCTCCGACGAAGTTCCCATGTGCGACACAGGGATTTGAGGCTAACCCTCAGGCGCACGCGAAATGGGCGGCGGTTATTCCACCGCGTGATTTGTGCCCAGCATGTTTTAGGCAGAGCTTCGACGGAGGATTTAACCCGACCAAAACACCACGTTGGGTGTACCTCGCAAGCCACAACTGTTGCGATGGATGGGTTTCGTGATGCACGATAGTTGTGTAGGTGCAGGGTAAACTCGCTCCCCTCGACAATCCCCTGGATTCTCCCGACCTCCAATCGAGGTCGGGTTTCGTCGCCGAGGACAACGGGAACGTATCGAGCGTCAACGACAAAGGGAATGGCGCCGAAAACGATACGATCCTTGTGGCTTCCCAGACACATGGCTCGCTGATCGTCCGATCCCATCTTCTGTAGTAGGCGGTCGAACAGCAGTGAATACGACGTGCGGTGGAGGGAGACTTCTGCTGCCGCCTCGAGCAAGGCATGAGTAAACCGCCCACCAGACTTTCCTTCCACGGCCTTCTCCCCGGGTTTACATGCGGCGAGGAGAATATGGGAGCTCGAGGCCGTTGCGTAGAATGCAGACCCTGTGGTATGCGGTTTCCCGCGCGCTCCCGGCCACAGGCCGGCGTAGAGATCATCTGGTTTCGCTTTCACTGTGGGTGTCCAACGAGTGATGCAACGATCAAGGGTGTTTGGGCGGGATTTCACCGGGGAGAAGCAACAGTCGGTGATGAGGGTTATGTTGTCGCCTTTAGCTTGCTTCAACTCTAGGATAAGCGCGTGCATGGAGCGGTCAGAAATGCCGGCAACGCGGCCTCCGAGCTGTTTCGTGTCATGGTCGTACGGACAGAGCACTTCAACACTCCCGGTCACGGACGATGCATCGCCTTGAAACCAGCCATTCGGAGCCGGAATGACGCTTCCGTGACCTGCAAAGTAGATGACGATGGCATCACCGTGAGATATAGCAGTATTATTGACCAAATGCGTCATGAAATTATCCTCTATGGCTTCTTTAGTGGCTTGGCGATTTAAAAGAAGACATATCTGGTCTCTGGGGACGTTGAGATCATCAATTAGAAAGCGTCTGATTCGTTTCGCGTCCTCAACGCAAGAGTTGAGGTCCCAAATGGCGCCAGATTTGTAGTGATCAATGCCAATGATCAGGGCAAAGAGTCGGGCAGGCATCTAGCCAACGAGACGTGAGTTGAAGCACCAGACTCAGCGTGAGAGCTCACCAGGAAGAGACGTAGATAGGCCCAGGGAAGTGCTGTATGAGACTCGAATTGAGAACAGCGTTAGGCTTTTAAGGTCTTCGACAGCGCGGGTTTAGCATGTTCTCTTAACTGTGCCAAGCCATGCCATGATAGCTGGGTGAGGCTTCGGAAATGGAAAATGCCTGGTGCAAGCTGTATCGGAAGCCGTATCGATCGAGCAGAGCTAGAGCGCATTAAAGTACAGGGCAGCGGACAAGGTCCGCTGTCTTGAACGAATTCCAAGACCCGGCCCATGGTGGGAAAGGATGACAGCCCGAATGACAGGAACAGTACTAGTTCTCTTGTGTCATTATTGGCCTTGGAACACAACAAGTGTCAATTAACTTCCGTTTCTTGCGATCATCATGAGTTTTGGACCAATATACTGCCAACAATGTAAGGAACCACTCCAGGTCAGTGCTATCTTGCTGTATATGCCCTGTCAACGCGCGCCCACTCTCAAGTAGCTCGATGCCTCACTCATCGACCTGGCACCGTCCGCTTACGATATGATCACGGCGACCTTGCCACCCTCTCAGACCCATGCACGGCGTTCAACGGACGACAAAAAGCCTGTTCCTTCCTCGTCTACCTCTCCCGCCAAATTCGCGTGGGAGAAATCGCGAACTGCGAGCACGGCGTCTAATGCTTCATCATCCCTTTCGTCGCGTGCGCAGGGAAAGCAACCCCGACGAGGCGCTGCGGCGTCAAACTCTCTGCTCACAAATGAATCGTTCGTAGTCCTTCAGGACAGCGTGATACGGGACATTCCTTCTCCAACCCCGGTCCTTGCCCGGTCGAAGAAGGGGTCTTTGAAGACGCGTCACAACCCTGTAAAGTCGGTTGACACTCAGGCTGCGGCTCAATTTGGGCCTGACCATGATCCGTCGCCCCTCTCCCATCATCTGCGCTCTACAGCGCGCCTTTTCAATATTCTGTCTACGCGGACAGAGATCGATCACCCCCTTTGCGCGGAGTGCACCCAAGTTTTACTGAACACCCTTCAGCGGCAGCTCGATGAAACAAAACGCGAGAGGGACGGGTATATCGCGTTTGAGAAAGAGGCCAGGAAGGAACGCGAGAGAGAAGCGCAGGGTTTGACGAAAGAGGAAGCTGAGAGGAAGATAGAAAAACTCAAGGTGGAGGAACGCTTGGCGATAGAACAGTTAAAAGAGGCGGAACGCGAGCGTGAGCAGTTGGATGAAGAGTTGAGACTTCTCGAACTAGACGAGAAGGCGTTGGAGCTCGAAGAAGCAGAGTCCGATTTGTTTCCAATTCTGCCCCAACGGCTACTGACTTTCTAAATACAGATTCTGGAGAGCACACAACGATCATATATTAACGGCAGAGCACCAAGCTGCCCAACTAGCTTCCTTGCGAGCAGCCTACGCCGCAGACGTTGCGACCCTCGAGAAACTGGAACGCACCAACGTCTATAACGATGCCTTTTGTATCGGGCACGACGGCGTGTTCGGAACCATTAATGGACTACGACTAGGCCGCGTTCCCGGAGTACCTGTGGGTCGCCTGCGGATGGCGTGCATTGTTATATATTGCTAATGTGGAGTCATGCAGGTGGAATGGGCGGAAATCAATGCAGCCTGGGGCCAGACCCTTTTACTACTTTATACCATTGCCCGGAAGCTCGACTTCACCTTTGAACAGTAAGTCTTCAAAGCATGAGACTGTTGCTGCGGCTGATCTCAATGCAGCTATCGACTGGTGCCAATGGGGTCGTTTTCTCGAATTGAAAAAACGACTGGAGACAAGGCGTGTTACGAACTTTATGGCTCTGGAGATCTACACCTCGGACGTTTGCTTCATAACCGCCGGTTTGATATTGCGATGGTGGCCTTCCTGGATTGCCTGAAACATCTCATTGATTATGTTAAATCCCAGGATCCCAGTGTCGAGTTTCCGCACCAGTAAGTCCGTGACAATGACCTCAATAAGCATTGGGTATTAACGTATTGTAGGATATCCAAGGACAGGATAGGCGACGTGTCCGTCAAGCTCCAGTTCAATCAGGAGGAGGCGTGGACTCGGTCCCTTCGCCATGTTCTGCTAGCCCTCAAGATCTGTCTCAAGTGGACTACGAACGGGGCAAATGGGTGACTAAGTGATGCTCACTAATTAGAATATCGATGCTCTGAATTTGACAACGTCGAACCATGTGAGGTTCGTGTGAGATTCGGGCGTCAAGCGATCAACCATGATTAGATTTGACTGCAAACGCTGATTGGCGGTCCTGGTACATGAGCGTATGACGTGCTTCGAAGGGAAGATTCGCGATACCCTACAGTACCGACTCGACGTGGGGAAGGGACGATGCGATCGCCTGAGGAGCCCGAGACGCAGCGGGCAACTTCGGTGTCTGCGGTGGAGAATTTATGAGGAGATCGGGCCGAGGCAACACCGTAGCGACTTGACTTAGCAATCAACTGTGAAGATTCTTACAAAGACCTCACAAAGCCGGTGCCTGCACGACATAAACCCGACTTCACCTCCCCCGGCTGATCGTACGCCCCCGCCATGGGCCTTCTGTCTATTGGAACTCCTCTCCCTTGGGAAGAAGCCAAAAAATGGGCCGACCATGTCAGATTTCATGGAATTACTCAGTTCTTGAATACTTGGGAGCGCACGAAGGATAGACACGGAGATGAGCTTCTCTGGGGTGACGAGGTATGTCGGCTCTGGCCTGTGTTCTGGGCGTAATTTCATTGATCTCCGTAGATTGAGTACATGGTCGTCACATTCGACGATGCGGAGAAGAACGCGAAGCTCTCACTGCGCCAAACTGAAATCCTCGCCAAGCTCAGCTCGATCGTGGACGACATATGTGCCGATTGTCCACCTGGGTAGGTGGGATCTTCTTCCGAAATACGCCGTCGCGTAATGACTATCGCAGGGTTACCGTTCCGACCTTCCACCCGGAGTACGGACGCTACATGCTGGAATCTACCCCAGGGTCACCTTACACCGGTACTATTCCTGATCTTCTCGCAGTGGAAGGGAACATGCGTTTCCGGTAAGCTTTAGCACCAACGTGAACCTCATCGGCTGACTGTGTGGGATAGACGAAGCCTGGCCCGCCAGCACCTAAAGCCAAATGAGATCCCCATGTCATTCACATCATTCCCTCGACTTGGCGTACCAGGACAATTCACAGAACCATATTATGACCCGGCCGACGCTGTTTCAAGCCATAGCCTCTTTCTGCCAGAGGAGATCACGAATCCTCACGCCCGGTTCCCGTACGTCTCATGCCCTCAACGTCAGCATTCTGCTCACCCCTTCCGTAATAGCACCCTCACGGCAAACATCAGGCGTAGAAGAGGCTCCAAAGTTTGCATCAACTTGCCTCTGTTCATAGATTCCCGGACGCCTCGACCGTTCATTGATCCTACCATCCCATGGCAGCGCAATATATACCCAGAGGACCCAGGTGGGTCGCCTTCCTGGATTTGGGCTTGACTACGACTTAATTGTACTCACGATCAGAGGCTAAAAATGGCGCCGCGCTTCGGGACCATATATACCTTGATGCAATGGGTTTTGGCATGGGTTGCTGCTGCCTCCAGTTAACTTTCCAGGCATGCAATGTCAACGACGCCAGGCGAATGTACGACGGTTTAATCCCTATTGGCCCAATTCTTGTCAGCCTCGATATTTACGGCCACTTACATGAGCTGACGTCGGCGTTTAGTTGGCGTTGACGGCAGCAAGCCCTGCATGGCGTGGTTACCTCGCAGACGTCGACTGCCGCTGGAATGTCATAGCAGGAAGCGTCGATGATCGTACTGAAGAGGAACGTGGACTGAAAGTACGTCGACTCACCAATTGGAGTGCTTCAAAGATTTACACTTCGTCCAGCCTTTGAAGAACGATCGTTTCAGGATCCCCAAGTCCCGATATGACAGTGTGGACCTGTATATTTCCAATGACTGGATCAACAGACCGGAGTATAACGACAACTACTTGCCTTATGACCAGAACATTTACGACCGCCTCCGAAATCACGGCACGCAGTCCCTCTCTTCGACGTCCTAATAATAGCTAAATCCTGGCTATAGGTCTCGACGATCTGTTGTCCAGACATATTGCACATCTGTTCATTCGCGATCCCCTCGTCATATTCTCTGAAACCATCTACCAAGATGACACAAACAGCACAGACCACTTCGAGGCGAGTATTTGTAGTATTTGTGTACCAACCATTCGCTCGCGCCCTAAACCTCCGGACCCGACCTCTTAGAACATTCAATCCACCAACTGGCAGACGTTGCGTTTCAAGCCGCCTCCCCCGAATTCCTCTGTCGGCTGGCGCGTCGAATTCCGCAGCATGGAGGTACAAATGACGGATTTCGAGAATGCAGCGTTCGCGGTCTTTGTTGTTCTTCTCTCTCGGGCACTCCTCAAATTTAAGCTAAATTTCTACATCCCAATATCGAAGGTAATGGCTCCGGACTGTTGTTCACCACCTTTTGTGGCTCATCCTCGCTCAGGTCGACGAGAATATGGGAAGGGCTCAGCGGCGGGATGCAGCTCGTTCGGAAAAGTTCTACTTCCGGAAGGACGTGTATGTCGATCCTAGCAGCAAGCCGTCAAGCGCGGGTTCGTCTGGCGCCAGCTCTCCGACAGACGAAGCTCCGCCAAAGAAGGAGAAGAAACTGCTGAATTGCTTCCCCCCGCTGCCCCTGCCCGAGGACGTAGCGCCTCTTGAACGCCCGGTCGAAGAGGAATATGAGGAGATGACCCTGGACGAAATCTTCAATGGAAAGGTCAGCCTTGGTCTGGGTCGCAATTCGAGCCTTACTGACACGACTGGTAAGGGTGATGCATTCCCGGGGCTCCTTCGCTTAGTATACGACTACTTGGCAACGCTGGACGTCGACCAGGAGGCTTCTGCCAAGATTGAGAAGTATCTAGACCTCATTAGACGACGCGCGAATGGTCGGTATTCACTGGAGTCAGGACCAATTGGGGTCGGCTGACAACAAGGATTGTAGGATCGCTTCAGACCCCTGCAACTTGGATTAGAAATTTCGTGCGCTCGCACCCAGACTACAAACACGATTCAGTTGTGAGTCAAAAGATCAATTATGACCTCCTGGTCGCTGTAGATGAGATGTAAGTGTATCCGCCTCAGCTAATGATGTCGCACTGAACTTGCCCGCGTCGCAGTGAACGAGGTGTCAGACGTGTGCCAGAGCTATTACCGAAGGACTATACAGGAGGAGACCACGACAAGGGCAATATTGGTTTATAACTGGCCATAGAGGGGGCAGGGTCATCACTAGAGGCACTTGTTTATTGCGTAAATAAAATGTGTATCTCTTGAAAGTAAATATTAAATATCGGCATCTCCCGCCAGCAAGTCCGTAAACACACGGTCTTGAGGTTGTCGGAAACCACGAAAATGTCATCCCTGCGCCTCGTCTCCTCCGTTGCACGTCGAGCGTCGTCGTTCGCGCTCGCAAGACGTGGCTACGCCGACGTCAGCGACAGGCTAAAACTCTCTCTGGTCCTGCCACACCAAGTACGTTGCCCAGTCTAATGCAGATAAAGTCCATCCATTTCATGCGTCACTCGTTATTCGCAGGCAATCTTCTCGTCCACCGATGTCGTCCAAGTGAACATTGCCGCTGAGGCAGGAGACATGGGTATCCTTGCCAACCACGTTCCTTCCATAGAAGCTCTGCGTCCTGGCATCCTTGAAGTCGTCGAGACCAGCGGAGAATCCAAAAAATGGTTTAGTGCGTCCGACCAATCCATCTTGCGCGACATGTATCTCACTTCGTTGCTTGTATATCAGCGTCTAGCGGATTCGCGACTGTCCATCCCAACAACAAGTTGACCATCAACGTGGTGGAGGCTGCACCACTAGAGACCTTCTCTTTAGAGGTATGCTTCGCAGTTCCTGTTCTCAAAGCCTAGTAGCTCATTCTTTCCCCAGGCTGTTCGCACGAACCTCCAGGAGGCTTTGAAGGTCGCGTCGGGTAGTGGTACAGAGGTGGATAAGGTGGAGGCCCGGATTGAGGCCGACGTTTATGAGGCGTTGCAAGCTGCGCTCACCAAGTAATAGCTGCACAATAGAGGTCCGCTACTCTCCACCGGAATTGCTCCGTGGACGGGCACTTTGATTCCCAAGCCAAAGTCGTCCATGGATATCTTGAAAGTTCAAGAAATTCAGTTTACCTATCGAACCTTGGCACGTGACATGTGATTGAGGCGACATTGCGACTCTGCGAGCACTCGTACGCGGAGAACCCAAAGGATGTGGCTTGGACACCATGGTACCAAACCCGTCCGATGCGTCTGCCGTTCGTTCGAGGGAATCTTCGCAAGGGTCCCGTCGTGACAGTAAGATGAACGAGAATCAAGTCCCAGGTACACGGCGCAAGGCAGGACCTGACCCACCAAGCAAAGCAGCAGTTGAGGCAAAGAAGGCAGCTGCATTGCGGCGCGGTAGAGCTGTTTTCGAGGGTACAAGCCCTCCTATGGGAGGGCTTAATAAGCGGTTAAAGGTCCTTTCAGTCGCAGATCATTCCTCTTCGCGTCGGCCGTCGCCTTCTTGTACAGGTCGGCGCATAACACGCCCCCCGGTGCTAAAATCGCTTCCCTCACCACGACAGGCTCTGTTCCCTGCGCTGTCTTGTCACTATCGCGGGGACCTCCAGAGTCGGGATATGCAGAAGATCAGTCTTCGGCGGAACCTAGTACTCAAGGTTTGAGCATGCGATCGGCAGGCAAACATTCTGCACCCGACATAACGACAAATCCATCAGTGTCGCAGACCTCCACCTCAATGGAGCGTGCGGAGCAGAGAGACTCCCTTCCTGACACTGAACTGCCGCCGAAGCAGCCAGAGCTGGATGCGCGCTTCATACCGGACAATGATTCGGGCGCCGCGGACCCCAGGGTGCTTTCGGATTCGTTGAGGGGACCTTTGGTCGAGAGACAACCTTCAGTCGAACATGCACGGTATACCTGTCCTGTGCGATGTCCTCAATCAGCAGCGGTGGAAAGGTCCATGTCTTGCACTACTGTGTCCACTCCAAGGATTGTAAACGATCTTTGCGTGGAACCTTCTACGCAGATACCTACACCTCGGCAAATACCTATTAGCGTCCCGACGAATCTGGTCCTGCAAGAAAAATACGCAGAGCCCGATGTGCTCATGTATCTTCTCACCGAGAAGCTCAAGCATACGACGTTGTACTGTGCCGAACAGAATCCATCACTCCACGAATTCGATGTTTTCTCGCAAAATAAACCTCCGTTACCAGCCCTTCCTCCTCTATGGGCCCAGGTGAATCCGGCCCTTGGTCCTTGCGCTGGTGCTGATAGAGTCTTCGTAGTCTCGCCAAGAGGTATGCGAGTCCTTTGACTGGTTTCGCAGCTATCAAGGCGGTGTCTACCATGTCCGCGATCATGCCAAAGGCTATTTGCTCAGCGCCTTTTCATCGAGGTAGCGCATTTCTGCTTCTACGGAAACGACATTTCTGATGAGTCTATGTAGTCGTGACCTGTTCGAGCACGACGGTCGTCTCATCATATCTCACGGGCGAGTCATGCTCAGAAAATCCTGTCACAGTTTACTTACTACTCTCATGCAGCGGAGGGAAGGCAGAAAGCATACACAGTTGTCAAGGAAGGTCGATGATACAAGCAGCTGATGACCAACTTGCGCAAGACAAATCAGTTCGGGCGTTGCTCACGAATTACAGGCAGTCTCGTCCTCTTGTCCTTCTCATTGACGAGAAATACGCACTGTTCCCCTACGACCTTAGGGCAAAGGGCGTTGTATATGCGGTGCTTGGGCTGTATACCATCAGCCACGTATGGGGTCAGTCATTGCTCGCATTACCTTCCTAGTCATTTAATCTTAAACCTCGAGGGTCGTAGCGGAATATCAACCGGCCAATAACCCACTAGGGCGCGTCGTGCGATACAAATTTGCGTTCCAGTGGTGCGAAGGACAGGTGTGTCCTGCATTTCATAGGCTGCTTTGGTAGCATCTAACGGGCTTCGTAGGGTGAACCATGGTGGATTCCGCATAAAACGGAAGCCACGGGTATGTTCCGCAACTCAAGTTGTTGAAATTTCACGATCCAACTATTGTCCTTTGCCGAAGCTGAGGAAGCGCAACTCCTCTCAAGCAGGACTACAACGACGGCAACTATTCTCCCGTCACCTCGTCTACCTGGTCAGTGATATTTTCCTCCGAAGAAACATGGTGTGTGAAGATAACAGCGCACCACAGCCAAGATCAGGGAACGTAAACTCCGAGATACAATGTCAGTTTCGACTTCAAGTGCTTTGATGCAGAACTTTGTTCGAGTTTTTTTTTTGTTTTTTTTTTTTGTTTTTTCGCTTTAGGCCGCCGAAACCGGATCCCATCTATCTCACTTGCATTGCATGCAGCCAGAAGACACCCAAGGTCTATGAACTGGGCTGGGCATGCCTCAATCCAAACTGTAACCTCTTCTGGATCACACCCGAACACGGCTACCTACCTTTACACCTTAACTACAATCGCGCTTTTCTTCGACTATCCTCTCCTTATATGCTCCCTGCCAACCTCAGAGATATAAGACCTGGGACACCCAAGTCGTCACGGGATGGTATCACGACCACATATCCATTTACCAGAGGACTACATTGCAAGAATTGCGGCCGTCTGTCATGCAGGTGTGTGAACAACCTATGGTCCGATATTAGCTCCAACTGTTCAAGGGTAAACTGGGCGTACTGGAAGTGCCCGACTCCGGATTGTCCGGTGAGGATCGCCCCACAAGCAACGCTCTTAGAGCGAATACAAATCTTCTGACTGTTTTTGCAGACCAGAGTTGAAGCCGTGGGACGGCTTCGGCATGCGAAAGAATTTTGGAATGAGAAGCTTCCGGTCTCATTCTCAAATCATTGCATACACGCATTCTCAGGTCTCTCGTTTTCAGAATCACCTTTTTTTTCGACAAGACTGATACCTTCCCTTCCAGAAATCACGAAAGAAACCCCCAAGCTGTTTAGGCATGCACATGGACTTGGTCAGATTCAAACATTTATTCTCCCTTCTGGGAAGTTCGTATCTGTTCCACTTTTTGTTTCATTTTCCTCATGCGCTCCATGTAGAGGGCGCATTCATCACATCCGAACTATAACGCCGGAAGGAAAGCGAGCTGCCGACATGATTTTTAGGGAATATCAAGAACACGCGTCACTCGGTCGACTACTATTTCGCCGATGGCCCATGAGAGCTGTGAGTTCCCTCACGCCGGACCACGCAGTAAAATTTACATGCCGATTTCTAGCATAAGTGTATATTGCTGCCGGTCGCCTGTTCTTGTTTTCTTCATGCCTGATCGACGTTGTCCACAGGCAGGGGTCCTCTGTTGACCAATTACTTTTCGCAGAATTGTACGTGATCTGCCTTTCATCGTCGACGGTCACCTACCATAGTCCTGTCAGCTGGAGAACCGTACCAAGTCAGCGTGCCAAGTTCACCGATTGTCCAATATTGACGTCAGCATGGTAGTATGTTGGTGGGACTGATAATACGGTCCCGTTCAGCGAGACTTCGAGCGCAGTGATGAAAGCACGCGATCTGATTCAACAGCGCATTCACCAGGCTCTCGGGATGCGTTCGGAATTCAACGAGGTCCTGAGGTGAGATCCCACACCTTACCGCCATTCCTTGCCTGCATGTCATTCACCGTCCGTCGCAGTGCCGCTTATATGGAACGCCAGAAGATGGCAGTATGACGAATTTTAAACACGCTCATATTTCGATCCTGACGTCGTCGAAGTTCCACAGTGATAGCGAACGTGGCTTAGGCCCTTTAGTCGCAGGTCTGTCACTAGGAGCGCCAGCCCTCATGCACTTCCGTATGCACCACAAACATCAGGGCGAGGATGAGATTGAGCGCAAAGGCATTCTATTAACCATTGTCCTACGACATGTGAGTTATCTCCACGCTAACTTGCCTGGAATGTAACTCAGGTTTGTCTTCCCAGGGTGACGTCCTGGTGATGGATGGTGCAGGAGTTCAGGAACACTACGAGTACGTTGCCTGCGAGTCATTTGTCATAGAGACAGATCTCTGACGACTGTCCTCAGGCACACGGTCGTTCCTACGAACTTCCGGATCGCGGCCACTGCGCGCAAGATTGACCTTCAGCCTCGAAAGGTTAAGGACGTGACCATGGCTTTACCAACGAAATCAAATCCGAGCAGCGGTAGCAACACCTATCCTGTCTATTGTACTGGAAAATGAAGCGACTATCGCAGGCTCTAACCATGTGGTCGCGGCAAAGGTCGACGTGCCCTAGTTCCACTTTGCTTCTCGTGCACCGACGTTGTAGTGTGGAGGCGCTCCTGAACAACAGCGTTAACGTCGTTATGAGCAGTCTGATTTGCTGCCTTGTGCTTGATGTAGAAAGCAAACAAATCGGCAATCTGGTTTTGCATGGCCTGCCGGTCCCGATGCAAACGTCCGACCTCTTTCGTCATCTCCATCACCTCTCTTTGCAACTCTTTCTTGAATTGCTCAACATGGACTGCGAAAGCCCGTGAGTAGCGAAAATTTATGCCTTGATGCTATTGCCTTACTTTGGACATTGATCGCAGTTGCTTCCTTCATCGCTTCGACGAAACGTAGACGCTCTCCCTTGATTTCAACAGAAATCTCTGTGAAAGGAAGATTAGCAAGCAATTTCTAGTGCAGGGCAATCGGCGTACCAGTAGCCAGGGCCCTCAGCAACCCCTCATGATCTTGACGCTGGCGGTCGACCAGGCTAGCAATGGAGGCGATGTCTGTGCAGGCGGACATCAGTCTGACCTTACAGGACTGAGCGAGAACTCACTTGACGCTGCAGCTTGCTCCTGCAGCATTGCAAGCAAACCATCGACCGATGCTTGTAACGCAGCTGAACTTTGATCTCTCGCTGCCGTGGCAAGAGCCAGCTGGCGGATGTCCGCTAGCACGGAGGATCCTCCTTCGACGGAACCTAAATCTCGACACAGTTGATCAACACCCGCAGAGATGTTCGATATCTGGGAAGTTCCGTTGTTGACGAACACCTCTAGCCACTTGAGAGTGACAATCAGCGTCACGCCACGAGAAGGAGAACACGGACCTACCGAATTGAGTTCGTTAAGATACCGTACGCTCTCAGCCTGCTGTTGAGCTTGCAGAGCCTGCTGCCCTGAATCTTTCTCTAGAAGGCCTATGACTTTCTTTAACATCTCCTGGGTCGAAATCAGCGGACGATGTCGTTTAGAAAGGATAGGCCTACCTCAGTTTTCGTGGCGTTCGCAGATGAGGAGTTCTGCTCATCCTCCGTCAAAGGCCCATCTGTAGACGCGGCGAGAAGGTCGTCCAACTTCTTGTGCGGCTCTGAGAGATCGACAACACGCGAGGGCACAGGAGCCTCTCCTTTGGATGCCGCCACATTATTCAATTGTACAGGGCCTTCTGCATGAGCAGGATGGACCGAATCCAATTTTGAGCATATGTGCGAAAGATCTTGCGATAGCTGATCCCGGAACGACTGCAGTTCCTGCGTAAGATTGTCAAAACCACTCAGAGCCCCGCCTCTGTGTTTCAACGATTCTTCCTGCAAGCTGTTCTGTATGCACCCGATAGCTTCCCCGTTGGCCCTAGCTTGCGCTTCGACTCTTGCTACCATCTTCATTACTTTTTCCGAATGAGCTGCCATGCTAATGGCCGAGGCAATCTCAAAAGGCATCCTTTGAACATCGTTCCGCAGGGATAACACCTGGTTACCTAGATCTGCGGCCTGGTCAGCGTGCTTAGCCGACTGGTCGTGGAGTAGCTCAACGACTGGTTGAAGACCTGGGTATGTCATTGACGGTTGGTGGGAGGCCCTCCCAGGCGAAAGAGGTGGTTGCTGGGACGCCACCTCCTCAGGAGCGGAACGAATCAAAGACAGTTCCGTAGCCTCGATAGATTGGTGCGAAGAACAGTCGGTGTAGGAATTAAGAATGGAATCCGCAGCGCTAGATCGCGCACTGTGTACTCGTAGCATATCTTGACTCTCGGTCGGGCTAGTCAATGGTCCTTTCCTTGAACCAAACACCGGTGTCGTCAGACGACTGCAGGATGATGCTCTCGAAGAGGTAGGTGACGTCAGACTACCGTGAGACGACTGCGAAGTGGTAGGCTGAATCTGCGCCAGGCGTTGGCGCACCACCGAAAGTTGGCTCAGATTCATGATCGACGGACTAGGGGCCCGAGATTCGCGAGGATCCCCCGCGGAAGATGCACGTGAGACGGGTCGAGTCGGAGTGTACACACTTGCTGACGCGGGTGAGCATGAAGCGGTTCGGCTGTGAGCGTTCAATATGTGCATGTCGAGGGATAGGGCGGGTTTCGTATCCGCCGGAAGGGAAGGTAAAGAACGTTCCGGCTGAGATGGGATCGAGGACGTAGGTGCCATGGATGGTTGTCCCAGTGGAGCCGGGTTTTTCGAACCAGAGAGGGAGGTGGACGGATCCGAGGCCATCTTGGCAAGTTGAGGTTTACTTCCTGCACTGGTAGGAGGGTCATGATCAGGAAGAACGGTATCCCTAATGAAAGTAGTTACATGTCAGTGGGTAGTTTGGTACCATTGTCAAACAAAATTTTACCAGACTGCGCTAACCCATGCTGCGCGTTCCTGCACAGAGTTGGCTGCAAATTTCTCTCTCGGCCGCCCTTCGAAGAGAATCTCGAACACCTTGAGTTCTTGGTTCTCTCGTCTCCTGGGCAGAAGGGCGCTTTCCGCTGGGTCGAGCTGCTGTGTTGAAAGTGACCGAACATCTGCACAATTGGAGAGTTGGATGGAATGGACGGAAGGATTCCCCTGGGCGGTGAAGCTAGATATCACGATACTATCGCTCTCAAGAGTAGCTGTGCAGGAAGTCCAGACGGGAAGAATAGGGGAACTCGAGGGAAGCTGCGGGGGACGAGAAAGGTACAAGAGCGAGCTTGTCAATTTGCGAGACCTTGACCTCAGCACCGGCGGTGCAGCTGGGAGGTCGTCCATGAACGGCTGATGCTGCCTCCGAAAGCTGCTCAGCGGGGGCTCTTCGTCCTGTTTTGCCTTGCGAATGTTCGCTTTCTTGAACACTGAGAGAAGATTTCGAAAAGATTGGCGGATCGGCGACCTTTCTTTCTTCGTCACGTCGAACGGCTTGGCGTTGTCAGAGACTTTGGGAGGGGCTTTGGGTGCCGCGTAGGCACCACAAGATGGTCGGCTCCTCCGTTCTGGCGACTGGGACATGGATTCGTAACGATTGATCAATTGTTTCGTCGAACGCTGGCGCTCGAGCGGCATCGAGCAATCCAAATCCCGCGGTCCTAACATCTAGCACGCAGTAGTCGGGATACCCGTGCTGCTTAGGAGGGGAAAGCCTTGAACCAAGATTTTGAAACTGGCCATCGGTCCAGATGTGCAGTCGAAGGCTGGATGGCTGACGAACTTGAAGGACTCGTACCACTTCACACGCCATGGGCAGTACTTAGCAGTGGCAACGTAGAGACTACGGGAGTTCGCAACAGTTTGATGCTCTGAATTGGCATCCTAGCTCAAGTCCTGGCGCTGAAGATTACAAGCTAGCAACCCAGTAGCAATTTGAGAACGAAGAAGTTCAAACGAACGACGCCGGTCCGATAGCAATCGGAAGAAGTGGCCCGGGCCGCGCCCATATCTAGGAAGTTTCTTGGACTGAATGCAGCTGAATCCCAAACCATCATGACTTCGTCTTCGAAATGTCTTCGAGTTCCTTTCACCACCTGCAACGCTGAGCTTGTGACCTGGTGCACGCATTTTCGCGTCGAGCAGTAGCTCAGGTGCTTTTATCTCAACGGCCGCCGGACTGTTACTTCTCAGCTGTAGCCAATCCTTGAGTACCACTGGCATGTTCATTCGTGGTATTCTCGCTGCCGAGATATCTCCAAGATGCTCCCTGGACGCTTCCAGTGCCCTTTTCTTGTCTTATAGCCGACTTTGTGGCGACAGTCCCGCCCGATCAGCATCACGACCTGGTGTCACGTACAAGATGTAAGGTATATGAGGCTGAGATATCGCAACTCAGAGCAGGGCGGTCTCCATGATGTTTGCTAGTGCTCTTTTACTTTCCAGCGTCGTCCCCGTGGTCCTGGGACAATCAGCCCCACCGTCCAAGTCGACGGGAAAGCTTCCTGCTCTGGGGTGAGTCGTTGCATGAAGTATGCCAGACAGCCTCGATCTGACTTGCGTGAAAGATGGAACACCTGGAACGCGTACGGGTGTAGTACGTGACGGTTGTGCCACCTTGCTAGTACTGAAGCTCACATCGTTCCAGACATCAACGAAGCGAAAGTATTGGCTGCCGCTAATCAATTCGTCTCACTCGGCCTGAAGGACGCTGGCTACCAATATGTCAATATTGATGTAAGTTCGGTTCACTCGACATGATATGCGTATGATTTATGGTTTGTGAATAACAGGACTGTTGGTCGAACAAGTCGGGTCGCGATCCCAACACCCACAGGATTGTACCTGACGCAACCAAGTTCCCGAACGGCATCGGCGGACTCGCAAGTCAAATCCATAATCTGGGTCTGAAAATCGGAATCTACAGGTCCGTGTATATATCCGCGAGGACTTCCGAAAGTCCTGTCTAATCACGGCCTCCTTAGTGATGCTGGCACCATGACTTGTGCCGGTTATCCTGGCTCTTTGGGCAACGAAATGCTTGATGCCAGCACCTTCGGTGAATGGGGAATTGATTACTTGAAATATGGTCTCGTCGTTCAATTTCATCCCGCTCGCCGACTGACCTCTCCGCGGTGTAGACAATTGCAATGTTCCTGCGAATTGGACCGATAGTAGTGTACGTGCGTTTGTTGTATGGCGCCCACCATGTTTGAAACGAAGCCCAAGTCACCCCCGGGAGGCGACTGGTAGTACGTATAGCCTCTTTCTCAATCATGTCGATGCCTCACGCGCGGCGTTCAGTAACTCCAACTCCGCCCTTCGATACCGGCAGATGGGGTCAGTCATCTACCCTTCACTCGCTGGTATTGTCACCAACAAATCACTGTGACAGCGACGCACTTGCAGCGCAATCTCGCCCCATTCAATACGAAATATGCATCTGGGGGCAAGCCAATGTTTGGACGTGGGGTGCACGAGTGGTACGCTTTGTCAGTGACCGGCCATCAACCCGTTGTTGACGGTGCGCAACAGGGCCACTCTTGGAGAATGTCTGGAGACGCTAGGTACATGGCTCGTTCCCGCCGTGCTGGCCTTTTCCTTAGCCATACTATAGTCCTTCCTGGTCCTACATCACTTCCATCATCAAGACTAATGTCGCTCACCTCAACTACACGAACTTCTGGGCTCATAACGACATGGATATGATGGAGATCGGTAAGTCGTCTCCAGTATTCTTAGGTGATATATACGGCTAATCATGTGTTCTAGGAAATGGTGCCTTGACCATCCAAGAACAGCGCACTCATTTTGCTGCTTGGGCTTTCCTGAAGAGTCCCATTTTGCTGTGAGTACATATGTCTATCTTTCTT
The DNA here is from genome assembly GCA_026008595.1 of Lyophyllum shimeji. Taxonomy (NCBI): domain Eukaryota; kingdom Fungi; phylum Basidiomycota; class Agaricomycetes; order Agaricales; family Lyophyllaceae; genus Lyophyllum; species Lyophyllum shimeji. Next base: position 1,722,635 of record BRPK01000004.1, read on the forward strand.
AGTTGAAGGTGTCATCTAAGCTGGTTTGGCACCAGCGGGACCGATGTAAGTTGTCTCTGCTGACCACTCAGTGTATGCTGATCCGCACCATGCGGCATCCAGTTGAGTAAACTGAACAGTACCCAGCTGGCTATAATCAAGAACAAGGAACTCCTGGCCTTCCACCAAGATCCGAACATTGGTACCGCCGCCACCCCTTTCAAAGCCACTTCCACAGCACCCACCACTTCACCTCCTGAATACTACTCCGGTGCATCTTCCAAGGGGACGCACGTCTTCATCATCAACACCGGGAGCTCTACCGCCACGAAGACCTTCACCCTCTCCAATGTCCCCGGTCTGGGAACCTCTGGGACCTTCAAGATCCACGATATGTGGAGTGGCACTGATTTGTCGGGAACGTACTCCGCGAGTTCCAGTTTCTCCGTCAGCGTCGCGGCGCATGACACAGTGACGTACCTGTTGACCAAGGTGGCCTAGATTCGTTGTACGTAAGAGTCATGTTTTGGACAATATCTAGTACTGGAACTATAAGAATCATCGTATCGTTGAATGGTTGAATTCAGGCTTTTGAGTGTGTGGTACAGTAATCCTAGTACAAACATCTTTCAACAACGCGTCCACGTTGTGACACGCGGCGAGTCACGATGATCGCGTAATTCTTTCCGCACTCACAACCACGATGACCACCACAATGCAGGTCACAATGGACGCATTTGCTTTGAAGCGTAACTCCTCAATCCATCCTCTAATATGAAGATACTCGCTGATGCTAGCAGCATTTACCAAGGCGCTTACATGTCTATCAAAATATGGGGACGAACTCTCTATCTACGCTACCCCGGACTCACTATCGCTCTCTGCAACGAATTCGTCAAAATCTGCATACTGTCGTTTCAAATACGAGAAGATTTTTTTCTCCAAGTATAACGTCGCTTCATCCGGTTCGACGCGCGAGGACTGGGCAAATGACTTTGAGCAAGCGATGAGCGTCACTGGCCAGCTCTTGACCAAGGTGATGAGTCTCGAGACTACTGCCATTGGTTTGTATCGAATATGATAATCTTCAGTCGCTGCTATCTATCCTGAAACATCGTACTGTCGAGAAAACGGTAGAACGTTGTGAAATGTCAATCGTTGAAGGCCGTGAGGCGATAGAGGACTCTGAAACGCCAGCGGATGAGCAGGACGACCTCGAGACTAGGCTAATTGTACAGCTGCACTGCAAACATGGTAAGTCCGTCATATTTCCAGGGTTGACAAGAAAAAACAGAGCCTATCACAGGGGTGGTCAAAACTCATCGCTTGATTCTTTTGACTCCAGCTTCCCTAATGGCGCCTGGAGTGCCCGATGCACTTAATGAATCCAATTTAACAATTGGTCCGAAAGCCTTGAAGGATATGATTGAACATTTTCCTCTGGCGCGAGGCGCGAAGTCGGACCCACAGCTCATCTGGTGTTTTGGAGAATCCGACGTCGAGCTTAGGAGTCTGGAGTCATCAGTTGATGCTAAAGGTCTTATCTGTGTCACTCTGGGAGCCATCTGCCTGACCGTGGCGTCGCAGGAAGGGCTCAGGTCGCGACAGAGTTGACCATCAGTGCTGAGGAATTTGATGTTTACAACATTTACGCGCCGCCGACGACCATCGCCTTCCATTTGCGTGAATTCAACGTACGTCACCTTGCTCCTAGACCCTGCCTTCTGACATAGAATATCATTTCAGGCCACTATTGCATATGCCGATTCGATGTCACTGGCTATCGATCTCCGCTTCACCGATCCTGCAGCTCCACTTTTCATAGACGTCGAGGGAGACAACTCTGAAACCCTTTTCGTCATATCCACCAGCCAGGTTCATGGCGCCATTACCGGCGCTCCGAGCCAAAATTGCGTCGCTGCTGGGAGCAAGAAACGCGAGCGGGAAGAAACACTGCTAGAATTGAAGAACAAGAAACCGATGAAGGCAGTACAGCGAGTAGATCCGGGAACACCTTCTGTGGCACGTACTCCCGGCCTCATTCCTCCACCCCGCAACTTGTCGGCTGGCCCATCCGAACAAAATGCATCGTATGATGCAATGCCACCTCCCTCGTTCATTCCTCCCCACGCTTCTACACCTCAAGAAGGACAGCAAGAACCTCTTTTCCTTCCGCCGTCCTCCTCTCAACTCTCGGCCGCTGACGAGGCAGTCCTTCGATCGACGGGGCTGGGAATTGAGAGTATGGATGCGGACCAGCTGGCCGATCTATTAGAAGGCGACGGAGAGGAAGTAGCGTTCGATTTTGCTTCACAGGATCCCAGCTATCACGAGTTTTTGGAACGAGCGCGGAGCAGCGGTGAGGAGGAAGGTCCAGAGAGCCTCGAGTTGGAAGAGGACTCCGCAGAAATCCCACCAACTCAAAATTCAGGGGACACGAAGGCAAGTCGGATTGCAATGCTCCCAGGGGCATAGTGACTTACATCGCTTTCTCGCAGACGTTCCAAGCATTATTCGAGGATTGAAATACCGCAGTCCGCCTCGAACTAGGGTCGCAATTAGTATGTACAGTGCTCTCACATTTACATGGTACATTTCTTTTGGTCGGTCAGCGAATTCATCTCCTTGTAAACCAGTCAACGGAACAAGATGTCGTCTGGGTCTGCATCGAAGTCCGCATTAGCTCGGGGCCATCCATCAAAATCCACGAACCTCTCCAAAGCGACATTGTCCTTGAGCCATGCATACTGCGGCAGGCTTGCCAACGGCTCAGTGGTCCCAAGCCTCAGCTTTTTGAGCGGATATCCACTGGCTTTGCGCTGCCGCGCGACGTCTACGACTACATGTTCAGCGTCGTGCAGGTTGACGAGGAGCGTGAGGGTGTGAAGTTTTGGCCATGGAATTCCACTGCCTTCCTGCTGCGGCTCAGCCAACAGAAGCAACACTGTGGGAGTCGTCATGTGATACGCCGCTGTCGTAAATGCAGAGATGCTTGGAAAGCCGCGGAACAGATCTGCAAATACGTCCCGCGAAACGTCGCAGTCGAGGACACTGAGGTTTCGCAGGCGAGGGAAGCAGATCCTGTGCAGCGACGCGGCCCAGAAATGGTCGAGGTCACGCTCCTTCATGTCTTTCAGCACGAGCGACTCCAGCGCGGGAGCGTTGATCCCGAGGAGCAGTCCGCTGTAGATGGTGCCTCCGACCCCGCAGATGCGGAGACCGCGCAGGTGCGGGAGGCTGACGGGATGAGCGATCCCCGGCCAGAGCGTGTGGCCGGCGATGATGTCGCCGTAGATGGAAAGATTGGTGAGGAAGGAGGGCGTGGTGAGCATGTCGTGAAACGTGGAGTACAGAATGGGCAGTGGGGCTGTTTGGTCCAGGTGGAGCGTGGTTACGTTCTCAAGGGGCGGGAGGAAGAGAGGAAGCGCCACACCCCGGAGCCGTACGAACGCAAGTACGGGCGCGCCTCCCTGGAGCACCTTGTCGTCCCCTGCATCGGAGGCTTCCACCTCGTCAACAGAGAGGGACAGGTGCTCGAGGATCGGCGTAACGATGCGACAGAGGCGCCGTATAACCGGCTGTGATACCGATTCGCGAACGGCATCGATGACGAGGCGCCGGTAGCGGTGAGAATGGTGAAAAACCACGGCCGTTTTCGTCATCGTTAATGCGTCTGGCGTGTCGACACCACGTAAGTCCATCCGTACACCGAGTCCGCATTCACTTGAGCGTTCAAGATAGGACTCGATCTGCCCGTCGTCGCGAGCACCGGGGGTTACAGTGATCCGTGACCATAGCAAGCAAGTCGCGAGGGCGACGTTGCGGAAGTGAGAGCTGATATGGGTCACCAAGACTTCGAATGGCTGGCAGACTGAAGGAATGTTCTCGGAAGCTGCGGAAGAATCTGCGAGTTCCTCCAATTCCATTATTTGGCCAAGTTCAAAGACGCGCGACAACAGCTCGACGGGTATAGCACATGGTGGAGTGAAACTGTTCAGTGTCCTTAGGAGATGTAGCTCTGCTCGCTGCAGTGCTGCGTCCGCTTCGTCATCGACCACTCGGGACGAGCGCATGGCTTTCATCCGCTTGATGTTCTCAGTGAGAGCTGCAATGGTTATCAACTGCTCGGGCGTCATGCGAGGAGCATTGTACGGTACTGCTGTACCTTGAGTTCCAGGCTGGCCCTTGGCGGAGAACCGTCTGACGGGACCGAGTCGTTAGCTGGGCGTGGGTTCGCCGAGTCCTTTTGAGGTTTCCGTCTTCCACTGTGGATTTAGGTTGAATCGGCACATCGTGGGTCTGGACTTTCGAGGTTCAGATCCAGACCCGTAGCGGCGATTTGTAGGAGATGTGGCGCATCTTAGATGTACCATCGTCAACAACACGCACACCGCTCAAGGGCGCAAAGGGCACGAGATCCATGCACGATCCATTGTATTACTACGTGCAGATGACACCAGGCGCTTACATATCGTATAAGATTGTGGCGGCCTTTGATTACTTCTTGTGTAGATTCTCGGCTATCTCGATCTGAAAAGGAAGACAGACAGACCTAGTCGAGCCTCTGATCCCGAAGATAGACTGAACATCAAACATACCTCTTCCTTCGTGATAGTCCTGATTTCGCCTGGAGCTTTCATCTGGCCAGTCATAATGCCTACGCCGGTCTCGATCGCCTTGCCAAGGGCTCCTTTGGTGGGCATCCAATATCTTATTTCGTCCGGGACCACATCGATGACAGAAATCCGCGGGTCATGTTCGTCGCCCTTGTGGGTACCGTCTTTGAGATCTCCGAAATATGCTCCAACACTGACAACGACGACATTCAGGAATCGGTAGTATGAATGCCAGAAACACTCACTAGGAGCTCCAATGCTTCTTGATGAGCTCTTTGTCCTTCGTGACCCTAGCCATCCCGGAGTATCTGCCGGGCGGTAAGATCTGCTACGATGAACGACGAGGCCAAGCCAGCTCACGATGCCCATGCAGTGGTATCCTTGTTAATGAAACTGACGTTCACATTCGCGTCGTTCTCTATTTCGTCAAACTTGTGCGATACATTGTTTGCCAAAAAGACAAGATGCAGCTGATTCTCCTTGACCGCTGCAGGTGACTGTCATTATAATTGAAAGGAGACAAGAACAACGGCATACGAGAAGCTGGAGTCATCGCTCGCGAATGCAACTTGCCGTCAGCAGCCCGGGTGGTAAGCATTCCAACTTTCGATGATTTGACGACTTCATGAAGACCTAGGGGAACAACGGGTTAGGGAGACAGGGGTGGGAGCCACTGAGATGCAGCACCGTCGATCTTCTCCTGCAGCGTGTGCTCATTGTTCTCGGCGGTGGAGGTATAAGGATCAAGCTTAGAAGCGGGGTGCATGGTGGTTGGTGGAAAGGCGTCTTCAGAGTGGTCGAGTCCTTATATGCGCCGGGGTGACGTCACGATGAGACAATGACGTTGGGGAGGGGCATTAATGAACTGGGGTTAATGTCGTGTAAATAAAACAAATGCGATATATACGAGGTATGCACGTCTACTGTAATCCAGGAATAGATGAGGCTGGTGCTGGCGGCGGGGTCATAGCGGCTGGTACTTCACGCGTCGTCAGCACAGGAACTACAGCTGCGGATTGGCATACTCACGGGGTGCCATCTGTGGTCGTTGCCCTTCACTGAATACACGAGATAGGAGGACTCCAACGCCCTCGAATACACCAAGAAGGATCCCACAGGCAATCGCAGATCCAAGCGCAGATTTTGGTCCACCTACGCAGCTCCATGTCAGCACGCTTCAAAGAAAGCACAAGTCCCATGGTACTGTTCGTGACTCGAGTGAAGCCTGACACTTACTTCTTGCAGCTAGACATCCACCTGTCATGAACCCTGAAATTATAGCGTTCCATGCGTCCTCTTTTTGCCGCCAGCCTTTCACGGCACAGTCGAACGTCGAGAACATGCCACCCCACACACCAAAGTTGCCGCCCGTCACTGGTGCTCGTGCCTTCATTGAGGATACTGCGCCCACGAGACGCTCTCCCTGTAGAGTGGCAAGGTGTATTTAGACTTCGTGTGGGAGACAATGGCGACGGAGTCAGAACACACACCCTGGGCGAGTTCCTGGCACCCTTTATTCCATACCAGATACCACCACCAACAGCACCCATAGAGAATGCTCCGCCAAAATCACTGAGAATAACCCAAGGGCTGTGAAAGCGGGGATGTGAGTTAAAGGCATAGCTTCAAGACAGGCACAGGTTGCGCACCAAGGGTCTCGTGTGTGATCTGCGTGCGACATGGAGGGAACGCTTCCAGAAAACGGGGGAGAGAAGGGGGGAAGGGGGGGACGAGGTGGACAGTTGGCAAATCAATGAGATGGCGCAAATAGGCTGTGAAACTTTTTTGCTCCGACACGTGCCGACCGATCGATCATGTGATCGGGCCGCGTTGATTGAGCACAAGGTTGATTATATTTATTGCTATTAGCACCAAGTATTAGCAGTCTTCTTCAACCACCACCGCCCATTTACTGACCCTTCATAATGGCTGCGACTCCAGGGTCTGCAGCACGCAGATTTACGCAGCAAGTCTATGTCGACGTTCCTTCGTCGCCTTATCCTATTCCTCGGTCCGCGTCCATCGCTAAGTCCGTCCCCGCCAACATGCTCAAGGAGAACACGCCGTTGCGGCCGTCCAATGGTGGCATACCACGTTCAATCAGCGATATGTCCCCTTTGAAGCGCAAGGTTTCTCAGCACGACCTTGCGGCCTCCGATTCTACTGTACCAGTCCCTAAGAAGCAGAAGATCGCGGAGATCCGTGCTGTACCGTACCAGCCCACCGTTGCCTCCAACGCCTGCCCAGAATTTCCAAATGGCTTCGTCTACTGTCACCAATGCTCAAGGAAACGCGACGTTTTCGGTCCGTAGTTCAATTATTGGCCGTCGGTGCTTTTTTGATTGCTACAGCAGCCGCGATACATTGTTCCTCTGTCACTATATCGAAAGGCGCGGAGAAACGGTGCCTTGCCAAGTACTGCGGCTCGTGCTTGAAAAATCGATATGGTGAGGACGCGAGAGAGATACAATCTTGCGGGATGAAGGAGACAGAGAACGGACGCGTCGAACACGCGCCCTATACTTTCACGTATGTCCAACTACCGAGAGCACACGCGCATACTTGGCACTTACTTGCGTCACAGATGTCCGAAATGCCGCGACATCTGCAATTGTCGGGGTTGCAGGAGAGCTAAGGGCCTTGAGCCAACTGGGTAAGCACAAGTACAGCGCACACCCCGCAAGTAAATGCGAGCTCTCACCATTTGTAGAAACTTCAATTTGCGCAAGGCTGCCGGCAGCGCCGTAGCGGGGTCTCGGGTGTCAAGCAACAAGTCGAGCGTTCAAAAACCCACGAAGGACTCGAAGCAGAAAGTGGAGGTGCTCATTACAACAACGCCCTCCAAGAAGCACATAGCAACGCCTTCTGGTGTCGCGAGCGTGGAGACCACTGTGCCAAAGAAACAACCGCTACCAACACTCAAGTGGACCGCAGTGCCCACCATGCTCGATACGGAGGACGCCAAGGCACGGTTCCAGATTCGCGAGTTCGTGCTTCGATTTGCGTCAGTCATGGAGCCGACAGTTCCAAAGACCCAGTTTGCTGAGTTGGAGGACGTAGGCTGCCACGCCAGAGGCCAGAGCGACGATGCGGAGATGGCGCCGTGGGTGAGCGAGGCGTGCGTCAGGTCGATAATTCTGGGGCTCCTGGGAATGCTAGCGGACAAGGATGGCGGAAGTATAGAGAAGGTTCGCCTGTGTCTACTTGAGCGCGATTGTGTCTAACATCTACCCGTTGTAGCCGGTTGCATCCGCCATTCGTGAAATCCGCGCGACAGGAAGTAATCTGAACAAGATCTGGTTCATCGTCTCTAAAATGCGCGACGCGATCAATGCGCATACAGCTTCGACTTCCCAAAGCACCACGGAGCTTGAAACCGTTCTATCTATCCCTGATCCTCTGCCCCCTCCAGCAAATGCTGCTGTCTATACACGCACCACGCGCAGCGCCCGTGATCCTAGCGGCTCCCAGAGCGCGATCGTTATCGCGCATTCTGCGCAGATGATACCTATTGTCGAGGCGCTCATCGAGGCGTCGTTGACGACCACCGCGGTGCGCGAGGAGCTTGAGAGTGGTGTCAAAGAAGCGAAGGAGATGACACGCGAGGTCAAGGACTGTATAAAGGCTGAGAACGAGAAGTGGGATGCTGAGAGGAAGGAGCTCGAGTCGACGCAGCAGGGAGAGGCGAAGGAGGGCGAAAGGATTAGAACGAAGATATCCCATGCGGTACGTTCGTCGTTACTCTTCATGGACACTTCATTCAGCTGCCTTGCTTCAGATCAAACTTCGACGCGCCGCGCACAAGCGCCGAGTACAAAGCCTTGAGAATGCTCTCAAGGTCGTACTGCCAGGGTTTGCACCGAGGTTCGCGCCGCTGGGAACTGACAGTGAGGGACGTGTGTTTTGGGCACTATCCCCTGGGTACCATGAGCGGAAGGCCGCGCTGGACTTCATCGCGTCGGCCACGTCTGGATCCAAGGAGTCCAAACGGCCGCGATATAAAGGACGTGTATCGGCTGAGGATGAGGATCGCAGTGCGACGAAGGAGTGGTCCTGGTTTGTGGCCGTCTGGGGAACAAAGTTCCCGGTTGGTCGGAAGCGTGTGGAGGGCAAGGGCAAGAAGAATGCTGCAGAGGACGAGAGCGACGATGAAGATGCGGATGAGCGGTGGTGGGGCTTCTACGAACCTGGGGACATCCGGAAGCTCGCGGACTGGATCAGACTCGATGCTGGCATCGACCCGCATGGTGACGCGGCCAGCGACAAGCCTCTGGCATTCTTGGTGAAGGGGTTGAACGAGTATGCTGCGCTATTGGAGTGGAGGTTGAAGGAGAATAGGTACGAGAGTCCGGCCGTTGAAGAAACGACCGAAAGGCGCGTTTGAACTGGCTGCTGCCAAGTCTGGAGGTCTTGACGACTTCGTACATCGCCGCGCACCGCTTATTTTAAGTACTAACCCCCATAATTTTGTATACCCTGATATGTTACATACACGACCTATGCGCCTTGGGATTGCTCATCAGCAGGTGGAAAATGACGGACCATCATCGCCTCCAGGTGTTCCGGAGCCATTGGACGCTCGCTGAAGAGGGCCAATTTATTGGCAAGCCGGGCAGCCAGGACATGCTTGCACTGCGGGGTCACCTGAGGGTCGCCGATTCAAGGAACCATTGTGTCGTGTCGAGCTCACCATCATGTGTGACCCAGATGATAGCACGGCGTAGGAAAAGGCGGGGCAAGAGCAATAGAATGGCATCGCAGATAGAGTCATGTCGAGGAAAACAGTGTAGATGTCACTCGTGCCAAGGACCTCATATTGCGGATAAGTGCATGGCGTGGTGTATTTGATGACTGTGGAATGTTGGGCTGAACAAGTCGTTGTGCATTTCGAGATAATGGTGCTCACCGCTCTCGCGATCCAAGATATCGAGAGCCCCCGTCACGACCGACTCTGGAAAGATAGAAAGCAATTGTTGTATAACTTGGTCCGTCACTGGCCAACAGCGTAAGGGGAGCCATGGATTTGGGGAATCTTAAACATACGTTCCCTGCTTTCTACTGAGTCTATGACTGCATCTGCAATACGCAAGAGCTCATCAGACGGCATGCAACGAGGTTCAACCGTTTCAACGGTCACGACGGAGTCTACCAAGGTTCACCCCGATCCGGTGTTTTATCGCAGGGGTTTTGCCAAACAACGGCGGATGTCCCCCCTTGGCCTCGTACAGCCTTCGTCTTATCCATGCCGCTGCAATATCTGATTGTTTTTGCCCAGGCACACCATGAGTTCCGCATACCAGAGCTGCAGTCCGTTTCAGAGCTGCACGGATTTGCGGTAATCCTGCCTCTCAACCCGGAAGATCGAGATCCTACCCGACCGTTCATGGTCATTGAATTGGAGCAGGAAGAACATGCCCTGATTCTCGCAAGGAGATGCATTTTGGTCAAGTGAGTGGCGCATAGTACTTCTGAGCGACGCGGTCAAGATTGAAAGTGGCGCATAGATCTGTGTACGAGTTCTACGGCCAGGGCTCCACCTATGAAGAATTGCATGCTCGTACGCGTCTCAATCATGCGCGATGGGAGCGTTATATTCCCGACACGTCCTTCAGGTTCATTGTTACCGCTCACAACCACAAGATCCCACAGTCCCGACAACGCGCTGTGATGGAGAGCTTCTCGTATATGGGCCTTCTGGGGAAGATTGACATGAAGAATCCTGACATCCTGTTCGGTTGTTTTGAAGAATGTGCGCACTCGTGCCGTGCATCGGGGAATTCCTGCCAATCTCAACGCTTTCACAGACCCTAGACGCGATGGGATCCTTCGGAGTAAACACGAAGGGGATGGTCAGTTCCGGCAAGTCTACTTTGGCAGGTTGGTATGTCTGATCAATCGATCGACGAAGAGGTTACAGAGTAATGTTGCTGTTTACAGCTAGAAGAAGGATCCGCGCGTCAGCTGGTTGGAAGATTCGACGTGAAGAAACGCGTATATTACGGAAACACGAGCATGGAGTCTGAGATCTCGCTGTTAATGGCAAATCAGACTTTGGTATGTGTCTCTTCAGACCCCGTTTCTCTTCACTTCCACGGACTTTCGATTGGCGCGACAGGCGGCTCCTGGGAAGCTCATCTACGATCCATTCATGGGAACTGGAAGCATGGCATATGTGAGTTCTTCGAAGGGTTTTCGGCAACGCAGTCGGGATGCTTACCACCGAGAAAGACCACCTCACATTTTGGTGCCCTCGTTTTTGGATCAGACATAGACGGGCGTCAGATGAGGGGCAAGGGTAAGAAGCCTTGGTCACCGTGACCGGACGGCCTTAACCCGATTTGCAGGAAATGTCCCAGGTGTAATACGAGCGGCGAAACAATACGGGACCGAATCACGCATCATTGACCTATGTACCTTCGATGTGACGCGAAATCCATGGCGTTGTGGTGGCCTATTTGACGCCATCGTGACAGATCCACCTTGTGAGTCCAGCTTCGGCTTGTATGATCTCCCGGTCTCAGATCTTACACCACGTTAGATGGCGTACGTGCGGGCGCAAAGCGTCTAGGCCGCAAGAAGGACCTGAGCGAGGAGCAGTTAAGAATATTTCTAGAGCACCGGAACTCCCCACGCCCGTGAGCATTTCGTTCATTCTACGCTTCTGTCTGTTGACAATGTCTGATAGGGATGACCAACCGTATATCCCTCCCACCAAGCCATATGAGCTCTCACATCTGGCCGCAGATCTCGTGTCACTGGCTCGGTACCTCTTGAAACCGGGGGGAAGACTCGTGTTCTTCTTACCCACAGTCACCGACGAGTACGAGGAGATTGATATCTGTTCGATGCTCTGCGAAGGCATGGAGGTAATCGCAAATTCCTTGCAAGATTTCGGGTCGTGGGGACGGCGGGTAAGAGATTTGCCACGACAAGGTTCGAGGGTTCAAAGTTGACCACTTCTACAGCTGGTGACAGTGCGAAGGAGCACCGATCGCGAGTATCCTCCTCCATCTTTCCAGCAGGAAACCCAGCAAGAAGTGACCCACATCCCTGCCCACAAGGACTTTCGAGAAAAATACTTCCAAGGATTCAGAAAAGACGACGACGAGGCGTTCTAGATGCAGAGCAAAACTGATTTGCGATCAACAGAAAACGATAAAGCAGATGCGACGGTCCACTATACTGTACAAGATATGATAGCTGGCAATTAGTGCCAGCATGGCAAGGGGTGTTTGTATTGATGAATGTCAGCTCGCAACCGCTCAGGCAGCACCCGTCTCCACCAAGCCCTGAAGTTTCTGCTCGTCACGTTCCTTCCTTACCTGTCTGCCTTGAAGCAGGAAGACGAGGGACGCCGAGACCATGATGATGGTACCATTGAATATGAGAGCCCGGCGCATGTTGAACGGAGGATCTGCATCGGGCCCAGCGCGTAGAGCGCCTTCCGCTGTTAACGGCATTATCAGCGTAATGCAGATGAACATCGGCGGCAGCACTCACAAAGCACGAAGATGACGCTGAAGAGGTTGCCGCTAAGGGATCAAGACGCAGTATGTCAGCCCCTTGAGAGTTCGAGCACAGTGAGTCGGCTTGACATACGTAAACCAGAGCACTGCTGAACTCGCGTTCGCGTTCCTCGTGAGCTCGCAGCCCAGCTCGAGTCCGACTGGCAGCATGGTCACTGAACACACGCCTATAAGGGTCATGATCGCGAAAAGGCCGCCGAGATTGTGAGGGCGAACTGGAAATGATAGCAAACGTTACGACACTTCATACTGGAACGTGAGGGCACGGTGACTCACCAGCCCAGATGAGTGAAAGCCAAGCACCGGCCGTGACGGGCACCAGCATCTTGGCCGAGAATGCGAGGCGATGGGTAAAAACCCTGTCGAATAACGGGGCTGTGACTACGGCTGCCACTATGCCTGTCAGGAGCATGCAAGCACCCAAGAAGCCACTCTGATCTGAAGTGTAGCCCATAGGTTCCTGGGTTGAAATGAGCCTTCGTGTGTTCATGTCTTGAAGGCGGGCGCGGTCTTACCATGATCTGCGCCGTAAGAATGGCGAACGAATTGGATCTACATTTTTGCAGTAAATAAACCAGCAGGTCCCATGAATATCAAGAAAGGTCTCACCCTCCGACAAGCGTCCCGAAGATTAAAGTGACTATTGCGAAGTCGATGCGCTCACGAATCGTCATGTGTGAGTCTTGGGATGTCTTCAAGCCCGCCATGGCGCGAAGCAGAGACGGTAAAGACAGTGAAGGTTTGGATCCAGCGTAAGCTGACAGCACAGCTCAGCGAAAACCGCAAGATTGTGACTTACGAAAACGACTGCTTACTAGGAGGGGACGGAGGTGCTGACCCGATGAGTAGCACGAATGGGGTGATTGCAGTTGAAATGATGCCGAGTACGAGAATCTCACGCGAGCCTCGGTATTCAATTTCGCATCCAGGTGAACGAAGAACTTACAGATTGCCTTGTATCGCCAACAAGGGGGCTCAGGAGTTGGCCCAGAGCCCCACCAACAGGATTAGCTATGAAAGGCTTTAGCGATAAATTCAAAAGGCAGCGGGAAAGACACACAGATAGCGGCAATCATCGTCGCAGTGGTTCTGCCCTTCAGATCGAACCATGTTTCGGAGTATTTTGGTCCTACGACTTGGTAGATTGGTTGTGCAATTGCAGCAAAAAACTGTCGTGAGAGTTGCGAGTCTGATACTGGACGTCACTTCTTTGCGGACGCACTTGGCCGACGATTATGAGGGCATATGAATGTTGCGGCGAGAGTGACTTCACCGTCCCTGCATATCGCAACCACGCAGATATGATTAGCATGCCGGCCCCAATGTCACACTATAAATCTTTAAGGCGCGGAACGGAGAAAAAGACACGGGAGGAAAACGCACACTTCTCCGTATTCCATATCGCGTAACCATCGTTGGAATAATGAGCGCGGTCGGGAGGTAGACAAGCGAGACAATATTGCCCAACCAGTTCACTTCATTCAAGGTGAATCCGAACTCCTTCACCACTGTGCGGGGACGATCTCAGAAGGTGGACAATCGATCCGTGTTTCTACACGCACTGTTGTTGGAGATAGGACCGAACCATGGCCACGACATCGCAGCGATAACATTCAGAAGTACCTGATCACTTCGTCACTAAAAGACCAAGACACATCATATGCAGACTCACCAGACCTATCAAGCCCAAAAATCGACGCTTGTACAATCTGTAGACGGTCACCTCAGAGCCGGGAAAGTGCTCGATCTGCATCTGCTCCACGCTTCTTGTCTCGAGGGAAATAGGGTCCAGCGAAGCCTTTCCCTCAGACATGTCCTGCGACGGCGGGGCTGAGAGACGTGGCTTGTGGTCGAGAGTCATCCCGTTTTATGGAGTCCGAAAAGCCTTAGCGCAAGGCATGTACACGTCCCAATGACCGTTGAAACCCGAATATGGACAGGACTGACGGTCGGCGTGGCTTCCATGCAGGGTGATGGAGGTAACCGTATTGATTGCCTTCCCAGCATCTTGGCGCATGACCTGCAAAGATTCACGTGGCCTGGGGAGATTTTTCAACGCTTATTGCGTAGAACGCTGAGAGCTAGACGACTGAGCCGGTAAGAAGACCCGTATATCGACTACACATGCAAGAGGAAGACAGGCAAAGTATGCAGTCTGGCCTTGTCCGGCTAATCTTATCTTATCTTCCCACTTGGCTCCCAGAAAGGAAATTCCTTACCTAAGCACCTCTCACTCTCCCTCCGAATCGCCATGAGCGAATACTGGGTCTCGAAGAAAAAGTATTTCTGCAAATACTGCGAGATCTACATTGCCGACGACGCGCCCTCACGCCAACAGCACGAGAATGGTTTGCGGCACAAGGGCAATCTCGAGCGCTTTATTCGCGGCATCTACAAAACCAGCGAGAAGCGCCGGAAGGACCTGGAGGAGGAGAAACGCGATATGGCGAGAGTTGACCAGGTACGATTCTCAACGTTCCTCAATGCTTTGCTCGCTGATATCCTGTTTTAGGCTGCCCAAGCGGCTTACGCACAAGATGTTGCCGCAGGACGTGCAAAACCCGGTCTCATACCCGTCGCTTCCACGTCTTCCGCTGCTGCCAAGAAGCCTGCCCTCAAACCCTCAAATCCGTGGGCCAACTACTCTACAGCCGCGTCTCTTGGATACCAGGATCCTGACGCGGAGCGCGCTGCCGCTGAGGCAGAACGGCGGCGTACCCAAGGCCTTGCGGGCGAATGGCAAGTCGTGGCGACGATCTCGCCGCCCACTGCACCCGAGCCGGAGGACGAATTGGATGAGAACGACAAGAAGCCGGTCATTGCAGATGCGGGAGAGCGGACAGGGGTCAAGCGCGAGGCTGAGCAGCCCCCAGCCGAGGAGGACGCACGGCAGTTCAAACTGCGGAAGAGGACGTGGGGCGCTGGCTTAGGCGAGGTTTATGATCCAGGTGTGATACCGATAAAGCTGAAGAAGAAGAAGGAACCGGAAACGCCGCCTGTGCCCGCCGAGTCTGCCTCAACCTCTGCGTCTGCTGCCAACTTAACTTCCACGTCGACAGACACCCTGAAACCGACGGACTCTCTGAAGTGGACAAAAGTGCAGTGGAAGCGTGCTGGGGACGTTGTGAAGGAGGAGCCACAGGAACCGCCTGTCACACTTGCTTCGCTCGATGGTGTCGTGGCCACCCGGACCGAGGTCAAAACAGAGAAACCGCCCGCACAACTGCCTACCCCTGCTCCAGTGAAGACAGAAAGCGATAGCCTTATCCCCCCTCTGGAAGAAACGAAAGCAGATATTCCGAAGACGGAGGAGAGTTCCCCAACACTACTGACGACTGAGCCACTTCCGACATCGGGCATGTTCCGGAAACGCAAAGTGCCTGTCAATGTCGGGGGCAGCAGGGGAAGGCGGCCGTGACCCTACTCCTAACCATGTAGGAACTCTGAATTGGGAAGATGGGGTAACATTGGGTCAGTCCCCCAGTACGTATATACCCAATGATACTGTTTTCTGGGATGTTGATCGTTGTCTGCAAGCAGCAAGATGACTAGCGATGTTTGGGATTCAAACGCGTACTTAATATGACGCTCAGCGTCGCGTATCTATGCTTGGCACTCGCACTGCTTCACCGCCTACCCTTGCTCATTTCGGAGCATGGCCGTCCTGGGAGGTCGTTTCAGCGCGCTACTTAGGTAACGCCGCTGTGCGATCCTCGCAACAGCACGGTTTGCGAGCCCCTTGATCGAATCAAGGGATGAATACACATCGTTATGCAAAAGAGGACTATTCCGCGAAAGTTAAGCTAGAGAACGACTACAAGAGGACTGTTACACAACATGAAGCATCGGAACCCCTACAACAGGAAAATTCAACCCAAGAACAGAATCAGTACATCGGTATCTGGACACCCTGGATGACCCGCAAGAATAAGGATATAGTGAAGCAAAACGGGGTATCCCCTTCGTCCTCCCAGAGTACACTACACAATACATGCAACCTCGGAATGCACAAACATCACGACGAGGGCAGCGTCAGTATCAAAACACCCGAGTTGTTCGGGTCGACTTTGCAAGGAATCCTATGCCTGTTCAGCGAGAAAAAAAAATCGCATCAGTTCAATCCACACGACACCATTAAACATTGGCATACCCATGCATCGTCTTCATTAGCGCCTCCTTCAAAACGGGGATGCCGTTGGCCGAGTGGAGCCCCTTGCCAACGATGACGCGGACGAACGGGTAGTCGTACGTCAACGCGTCGCGGAGCGCCCTTTCGGTCATGCGGATCGCTTCGGCTACGCGCAGGCCGTGCACGTCGACAATTTGTGGTCTGTGCGAAGAGTTGCGGGCTGTAGGGACGCAGAAAGAGGGAAACAATCAATGTATATTTGCGTGATGTTAAGATAACGCTAGAGTAGAGTGAAGAAAATGGCCAAAAGAGAACTGGTAGAATTAGAAAGGAAGTAAAGTATCGGAATGCTGACTCGAACCATCGCCACGACCGACGGCCGCATAACCAACACCGACACCGAAACCATCGATGACAACAACGAAACCAGCAGCAACGCTCGACACTCACCCTCGAAGAACCTTCTGGCGGCCTTCTCGTGGAGCTTGTTTGCCTTCACCTCCTCCAGCCTAATTTCTTCTTTCAAAGTCAACACATCCCGCACGCGCGCGTCGCTCGCCGCCTGGTTCATCAACGCCACGAGCCTCATCCGCTCCGCCTCCGCAGCGCGCGCCTGCGTGCGTAGGGCCTCCGCGCGCGTGTACATGAGCCGCGCGGGGAGAGAGGAGATCACACTCGTCGCGTCGGTTTCGGTTTCGGTTTCGGTTTCTGCTGCCGCTTCGTCGTCGTCGTGCTGTTCGTGCTGTTTGGGTTGTTCATTGTCATCGTCGTGATCGTTGTGGTTCCCGTGGTCGTAGTCGTGTGATTGTTGTTGATCGTGGTCGGGACTGGGACTGGCAAGGGGGGTGGGGTACGAGGACTTGGGCTCCGGTCCTGATCCTGGGTTCACGGTGGCGAGATCAGGGTCAGGGTCTGTGGGCCCGTCTGGAGCGACGGGTGTGGAAGGGTACTCAACGGCTGAAGGGGCCGCGGGGCCCTGGCTCTGTGCACCAGCACTCGAGGAGCTGGCGGCTGCTGCAGCGACCGACGACGACGTTTTTATGCTTGCATCATTGATCACGAAGGAAGCCTCCGGCATGGGTGCTGCGATAGGCAGCTCGGGAGCGAGGACCTGTCCAAATGTAGGGAAGAGATTCCGCTCAAGGACGAGGGGAGAGAGCTCCTTCGACATTCCTGGAGGCGTCATGAGCGGGTCCTCATTTTCCATTAGCTCCCATCTCGCAGTAGCGCCCTCTGGAGTCTGCAAAGGGTCTTCGTCGTCGCTCAGCGTGCCCTCCCTGCGCACCGTCCGAAGATACGTCGACCCCGCATTGGGGACAGGAAGCGGCGCGGCAGACGGCGCGTACATGTCTTCAGCTTTGTCCTCAAGCTCCAGCTCGGCGGCAGGACTTGCGCGGCTGACGCTTGTCTGGATGTAGCGTATCGTTGAGTTGGGCACGGGAATTGGCGGAACGGTGGTGGCCGCGGAAGGCGCGTACGATCCGAGGGTCCGTGTGAAGGCTGTATGCCCACCGGGCACATCGAGGTAGTCATGCCGGAAGCTCTCTTCTCCGCTGGATTGTTCTGCTATGGTCGAGAGGCGGTGGTCACTGTCACGGGTACCTCGCAAGTCACGGTTATCAGAGACTAGTGTCGAGGGTGGTGTGGGAAGCAAGACAGGCTTCGGTGGAGGAGATTCGGAGGAGTTGGGTTCACCTTCAGGGAAGGCGCTCGGGAGATATGAGGGATTCGGTGTGACGGAATCGGCCTCGGACTCTCCTTCAAGGAAGAAGCTGGGTGGAGTGGCTGGCTGGCTTGGACGGATGGAAGGGGTGGAGGCGTGTGGTGCAGGTGGGTTTGGACGCGCGGTGTGGCGGTGTTCCGCGGTGATTGGGGGTTCGTAGTAGCGGGAGTGGGCAGGGACTGAATGCGAGGTTCTGCGCCGACGCGTGCGCCTGGGCCGCGAGGGGTGGACGGTTTCGGAAGCGATCATCCCGAGAGCGGTCCATAGCAGGACAATGAACGTCCGCTGGAGATTGGCTGTAAAGCAGAGGTCCACTGCCACCCGCAATGCGAAGGCTAGGTAATGATCCGGAGAAAAACTATTGCCGCTCCAATTCGAGAGGAGGTGCACAGCAGCACCCTCCCACAGGCCCAGAAGGACAGGCTCTAGTCCGCCGAGAGGTTCTTGAAGGCACTCGAGGAAAAGACGGAGACCAAGTCCAGCTACGATTGAGAGAAGAACGTCCATTGGTGACAACTATATGTTAGATGCGTTGGAGGGATATGCATTGCACGACAAGACCACGATGAGTGTGCATGGACCGTGCACTACTCCACTAACCCGGCTGTAGAGTCTGGTGACCACGGCGTTAATGAAGTCCTCGAGGCCGCTGCCAAGTGCAACGAGGCCCATCGCAAAAAGTTCCCGTTAAAAACGACTAAACGGAGATATGCGTGGGTACGACGCGTCGTCATTGTTCCCAGCAACGCCGAGCCTCAGCTTGCACCGCACCTGGAAAAATGTTGCTATCCCAGTTTGTACGCTCAGTTTTAATCTCACGAAAGAGTTTTAATGCTTTGCATTACAACTGAGGGGAGGGTGAGTACTATGCGTCATGATATAGAGTAGAGATAGATAACAAGGTGCGTTCGTTAGGTCTACTTTTCAGGTAGGGAACTGTCGTGCGTGTGGGCGTCGTAGGCTAGCTGTAGCTAGAGCATAAGCCATAATGATTATAATGCGTGATGATATGGATTATCGATAGCAAGGTGAGAGGAGATGCCAGAACCGAAGGTCGTCTAGGTCAAGAAATCGGGGTGGGAGCCAAGAGAGATGGAGGAACTTTTAGTCCTTCTTCTCCTCTTTCTTCTCCTCAGAGGGTTGCTCCGAAGAAGCTTGCTCAGCGCTGCGTTTCTCGTAGACCTATTGACAACAGTGAGCCAACGTCCGCGATGATACCGGAGTACGCTCCTTACCTTCTGGAATAGTCCCAAAGACGCCTGCTGGGTCTCGTTGACCTTTTCCCGGATGGCGTCAGCAGTGACAGTGGCATCGCCAGCTTGGCCCTTGACAGCGAGCTCTCTGAGTTCCGTGACCAGCTTGGTAACCTTCTCCTTCTCCGCGGCATCGAGCTGGTCCTTAAACTCGTTCATGGCTGCAACGGAGTCAGTTGTACTGTGGGAAATGAGAAGCATGTGGGATTCACCTTTCTCAGTGTCAGAGCAGACAGAGTCGGCCTTGTTAGCCTCTTCAATGAGGGCACGGCGGGCCTTGTCGGCCTCAGCGTATTGCTCAGCGTCGGCGACCATCTTTTCGATATCCTTGTCGCTGAGACCTGACGACGAGGCAATAGTCATAGATTGATCCTTGCCAGTAGCCTTGTCCTTAGCCGAGACGTTGACAATACCATCTGCAACATCATGAGTGAACTATCCCAAGGTCAGCGTATCACGGCACATACCGGCATCGATGTCGAAGGTGATCTCAATTTGAGGAACACCCTTGGGTGCAGGAGGAATGCCGACCAGGTTGAAGTTGCCCAGGAGTTTGTTGTCACGGACGAGCTCACGCTCTCCCTGGTAGATCTTGACCTCAATGGCGGTCTGACCATCGGCAGCAGTAGAGAAGGTCTGCGACTTCTTGGTGGGGATGGTCGTGTTACGGCTGATCAGCTTGGTCATGATGCCACCAAGGGTCTCGATACCTGTGAAAGGCTGCTCAGAACATGTTGCGCAAAAACCTGGAGGTACAACGTACCAAGGGACAGAGGAGTAACGTCGAGAAGAAGGATATCCGTGACGTTGCCCGCCAACACGCCACCCTGAATGGCAGCGCCAATAGCGACAGCCTCGTCAGGGTTAACACCCTTGGAGGGCTCGCGACCGAAGATGTTCTTGACGGTCTCGACAACGCGAGGCATGCGGGTCATACCACCGACAAGGATGACCTCGTTGATCTCGTTGGCCTTGACACCAGCATCAGAGAGAGCCTTCTTGCAAGGATCGATGGTGCGCTGGACAAGGGGGTTGACCAAGGACTCGAATTGCGAACGCATGAGTTTGGTATTGATGTGCTTAGGGCCCGAGGCATCAGCGGTGATGAAGGGCAAGTTGACCTCGGTCTGGGTGGTCGAGGACAACTCAATCTTGGCCTTCTCAGCGGCCTCGCGGACACGCTGAATCGCCATACGGTCGTTCTTCAGGTCAACACCCGTCTCCTTCTTGAACTGGTCCAAGATGTACTCGACGAGGACGACGTCGAAATCTTCACCACCAAGATGCGTGTCACCGTTGGTGGACTTGACTTCGAACACACCCTTCTGCATCTCCAAGATAGAGATATCGAAAGTGCCTCCTCCGAGATCGTACACGGCAATGATCGAAGAGTCCGCGCGATCGAGACCGTAGGCAAGAGCCGCGGCGGTAGGCTCGTTGATCACCCTCAGGACGTCAAGGCCCGCAATCTGGCCAGCATCTTTGGTAGCTTGCCGTTGTGCGTCGTTGAAGTACGCGGGAACAGTGACGACAGCATGGCTGCGAGTTCGGTCAATGCAAGGTCTAGCAAGTAGACCAACACACTTACTTGACCTTCTTGTTCAAGTATTGCTCCGCTGTCTCACGCATCTTCACCAAAACCATTGACGACAATTCCTCCGCGGACTGGAGAAAAATTCAGGACCCTGGTAACGTGACCTGAATGTTTCACTTACATATTGCTTTCGCTGTCCACCGTTCTCAACCTCGACCGCTGGCCGTCCGTCGGGAGTGGAAACAACTTTGAAAGGCCTACGTCAAATGTAGTGAGACTTGGTAATACGTAATGCCTAGGATGTTGAGTCACCAGTGTGCCATGTCGTCCTTGACCTCCTTGTCCGTGAATTTACGACCAATCAATCGCTTGAACGCGAAGACGGTGTTGGAGGAGTTGACAACTGCTTGCCGCTTCGCAGGCAGGCCGACGAGACGCTCGCCGTGCTTAGTGAAGGCGACAACGGACGGTGTCGTCCGTTGACCCTCGGCGTTCTCGATGACGCGAGCGCTCTTGCCCTCCATGACGGCCACACATGAGTTAGTCGTTCCCAAGTCAATACCAATGACTGGGCCTGAAGTGTCGTGTTAGTGCAACTACGACCTAGAATACTTGCCAGCGCACATACCGTTGACTTTTGAGTTCATGTTCCGCGCAATGAGTGAGCGCGGAAGGCCCTGCACAATTGGTGAGACATTGATAAGAGGTGAAGCACGAAGAGACTAACATTGTAAGCCGTCCTCGAGACAGCCTTCCTTAGAGAACCGGCAACAGCGAACATGGTAGATGGAGAATGGAGAGGTTGAGATTCAAATTTTTTTGCGCTACGTATGTAGGTGTGAATCCGTGTGAACTTTCTTGCCGAGCGGATTTACCCGAATGTTCAAGAACAGCACGTGAACCCAGGGCGAAGTCACGTGTGAAGTGTTGGCGACCACCGGTGCATTGATCGCCGAATACCGACCCTCCGTGAATGCCGTTGAGTGCGGTATGACCTTCCCCTCCGGCTTACTTCCTCAGGATTACCATGTCCAACAGCATACCCAAGAAGATTGGCGGCGAATATGGCGAAGTTAGAGCCAACATCGATGTCGCAAGCTTGAACGCGTACCTTGCCCAGTGCGCGCCCGGTATTAAGGCTCCTGTTGACGTTAAACAGTTCAAAGTATAATTCTCCATACCTCCAAGCAGGTACATGTTCTTGACACTGTATAGTTTGGCCAGGTACGATCCATTGCGCACCACCAATTGCCTACGCGTAACTGGTAATGCACAGTCAAATCCGACCTATTTCTTGACGGACGCGAGGTTCGTTGTTCGCCGACGGAACCAAAGGGAATCGCTAACGCACGTATAGAGGCAGGAAGTTTGTTCTACGGAAGAAACCTGCTGGTCAGCTTCTTTCCAAAACCGCGCACCAAGTGGAACGCGAATATACCATGTTACGCGCCCTCCACGGATACAACCTCCGACCAACCACCCCCGCCGATCGACGGATACCCGTGCCGGAGCCTATTTTGCTCTGCGAGGACAACGCAATAATCGGGACGCCATTCTATATTATGGAATTTCTTGATGGACGCATTTTTACAGATACCCGAATGCTGGAAGTTTCTCCTCAGGATCGACGCGAATGGTATTTCAACCAGAGTTCTCCGTGATATGAGTATACCTTACCCGGATGTTGCAGTTGGCTTTCTGCTGTCAGCACATTAGCGAACTTGCATTCAATCTCTCCGGACAGCGTCGGCTTGTCCAAATTTGGCCCCTCGACGGACTACTTTCCGAGGCAAATCAAAGCCCTCTCCCGTGTTTCGAGCGCGCAGGCGGCGGCGAAGGATATTGAGAGTGGAAAGCCCATTGGAAATATACCATTTTTCGAGGAACTTGTTGCTTGGTACCAGAAGAACCTGCCAAACGAGAGGAAGACGGGGCTCCGGATCGTCCACGGAGACTACAAGCTCGATAATCTCATTTTTCATTCTACTGAAAATCGCGTTATCGGTATTTTGGACTGGGAGATGTGCACTCTCGGGAGTCCGGTCAGTCTGCAGAGGTCTATACCCTCACCCGTACTCATCTGCCTACAGCTGGCAGATCTGGGAAACATGACCTTGCCTTGGTCCGTAGACATGAAGAATATTCCAACTGATATTCCCTTCACGATGCGTGGCTTTGGCGGAGGGTCCACAGATGCCCCCATCGCAGTCGAAGACCTGGAGAAGGCTTACTGTCGACTAACGAATCAGCCATACCCCATCCCGGAGATGGTTTTCGTTCGAAGCTGGACCTTGTTCAAGGTAATTCAGGGAGATCCTCAAAAATATTGCCATGCTCACGAACGCGTCACGCAGCTGGCTGTCATCTCTCAAGGAATTGCGGCTCGATATGCTCGGCGTCAGGCTAGTTCTGAACAAGCGTACTTGCACGTCACCGGATTTCCCGTTATTGGGAAACTGGCAAAAATCGTCTTGGAGGGACAGGGGATCACTTTCAGTCCAAAGTGCAAGCTCTGATGTAATGATACATGTACACCACCCAGACCTAAGTCAGAGCTATGATGAGTGCGACGCTCCATAGCGGCTTGTCTCCGAGCTAAGCGGTGGTAGTCAATGCGTAGTAGACTTGGTCCGCAAGACTCAAACACTTCGAGAGAGACAGTCAACAAAGATGACACTCGGCACAACGCTCTGCCAAGCCGTAATGTACCGCCTGCTGACGCTCGATCATGATATAACTTATAAGACGCCCCGTACCCCGCCCCCGCGTTGCGCTTGAACCTCATCGTTTCCACGCCGTGCGTTTCCTTAGGTGGGCAACAAGCGATGCCCGTCAACGCCCTCACCACCGAAGCTAGTCTCAAGGTTGGGCCTATCGTGCTCGAGACCCTCCTCAAGCACTATTTTGATCGGCGCAAGACGACTTTGGATGGGAAGCCGAGGACTCCCTTGAGGCAAGAAGAGTTGATGTACGATGAAGCGTTCAATGTGGTGAAGGTGAGCTAAAACAGCACGTCCGACCTTCGCTCGGCATCTGATAGGAACCCCCAAGTCGTTCCTCCGTGTAGCCAGTTTGTGTGTTCTATGCATTGCCGATCGTGAGCGGATCCGAACTGACACTTGTTCAAGCCATACAGTGGAAGATGTGCAAGGTAACATTGAATTGTTATCCCGACTACAACGGTAAATTCATCATCCTTGCGACGCGCAGGTTTTGGCAATACCCGTACGCCTTCACCGCCATGGGTCCATGTCGTTCGGCTCCTCGTCCCCATGTCCTCGTGCGACGAGGCCGCAAAATACCTCATAACGGCCCTGGGAGGTGAGGAAACTGCCCGTCGCGTCGTCGGTGGAGTAAAGTGGTGGCAAGTTCGGGGAATCAACGGGTTCGTTCCAGTATCTCATGCTTCCGACACGACGCGCTGAACCTTCCTTTCAACGTTGTGAAGAGTTGACGCTCAATGGATCACTGCCAAGAAGGATTGGGAAGAGGCGAAACGTAGGCACAAGATGCAGGAGAAGGCCAAAGGCGCGGATCCAACGCCAACGTCTGCGGACGCGTCCAGCGAGAAAGTTGGCAGTAATGGAAGCTATCAAACGTACATGGACGGCACGCCATGTATGTTGTACTCTCATGGAGGTGAATCTGTTTGCGCGCATATCGACTATGAATGTCCCTGATGCGTCCTGCCTAGGCGGTTATTACTTCGGAAGTGTGGATCAAGAACGGTACTTCGCTTCTCGACTCGGCGCGTAATGACGATCGCGATAGCTGATTTTGGCCATTTCTCTAGGTACAGTATCCAACGACACGCCCGCAAGATCAATGGGCGTGTATTCGGTGCGCATATGACCTTGATTTTTGCACTGTCACCTGACTGAACGATGGCAAAGCTGTGAATTATCGACTGGCTCCGCAATACCCTTTCCCTTGTGCACTGCAGGACCTCCTTGCCGCATGTAAGCGCAAGTCGATCTCTACGCCACCGTTCTACTAAAGCTGTGTCCAACAGATCTCTTCCTTATTCGACCGCCTCCAGGCGCTCCTCATCGCCCAGTGGATCCCGCCCTCATTGTTGTCACTGGTGATTCGGCCGGGGGCGGCCTTTCACTTGCACTTCTCCAAGTCATACGCGACACCGGATTGCCCATGCCCGCTGGTGGCGTACTAATTTCTCCGTGGTGCGATCTCACCCACTCCCTTCCCAGTTGTCATACGAATACCGCCACGGTGTGTAGCCGCCTCTTTACTTCCTTCGTATGTATTCATATTCCGCCAGGACGTCATTCCACCATGGGGCCTCTCCATGCAAAAGCCTAGCTTGCTATGGCCACCGCCACCCAACGAACTCTCTAACAGTGTACGAGCGTCTCTAAGGTCCCGGATTCGTCAGGTTTTTCGAACGGATGAACCCTTCGATCCCACCGCCAGCGTGCTCTCTATGGCGCCACCAGCGATCGCAGCAGAACATCCAGTCGACGTCGGAACCACCACACCTTTGCCAACGTCGGACTCACAGAACGATCCAACTGTCGCACTCGTGGCACGTTCTGGAGAGCTTTTGTCTACTAACGACCAACTACACATGTATACTGTGAATCGCCTGATTCCACATCCACTCGTTAGCCCTATATTGTCTTATCTTGGCGGTTTACCGCCTTTGTTAATTATCGCTGGTGACAAGGAGGTTCTCAGGGATGAAATCATGTACACGTACGTCCCCACAGGAATTGCTCCGGAAGATATGCTAAAAGATTTGACCGTCGCCAGGGCACACAAGGCTGTTTATCCAGACAAGTATCCTATAAAGGATGAAAGCCGAGCACTCTACCCTCCTCTTAATGGAATAGAAGGCCGCTATGGAGCGACCAAAGTTCACTTGCAGGTTTATGATGGTAATTTTCCTTCTCTGTAACGACACGGCGGCGTATAGCTGACTGGGCATGCAGATGCAGCACATGTCCTGCCTGTCCTGTTCTCGTTCACGACCCCCGCCAAATATTGTTTCCGTGCTATCGCCACTTTTTGCAAGAAAGCCACTGGGTTTGACACGACTCCCTCAAGCCCTACTACCTCAAGTCCCCTCAGCTCCTCCTTTCCAAGTCTTGTGACTCGTTCGTCCTCTGGATCTTGGTACTCGAAGTCCAAGACCTGGACGGCATCGCGTAAGGCAAGCGCCCGTGCAGAAGAGAGTCCTATCTCACTCTCGCCGGAGCCAACAAAGAGGCAATCCTTGAGGCGATCACTCTCCACCAGCGTCCACCGTGCTGCCAACGGTTTACGCCCACGACCATCTTCCCGAGCCCGAAGCGAAGCCGCTCTGCAGGATGTCGTTGCAGAGACTCCTCCACCCATCTCTCACCAACAAGAATTGACAACACCAAGTGATGTAGGCGGCCCACGCTTCGAGACTGAACCCTCCACTCCCAAGAAGGTGGACGACATTGCCCCCCTCACTGCCGGTGACCCTCGTGTTTATGAAGCCTCGATGGTTCGTCGGAGCGGTTTATATCATTGACCTTGACCGTTAAGACAAATCCTCTAGGACGCCCTCTGGGATACCCCCATGCTGCGAGAGCGTGTCTCTACTCAGGGTATCATCCGGCCGCTAGAGCCTGAGGACGAGCTGCAGGCATTCACCATCAAGCCGGAGCTTATCGGTGAGATGTCAGAGCTCACCCTCCGGAGATATCTCGACGCAAAAGTCAAGTTCGACAAAAAGTTCAGGAACGCGATCCGCCATGTTGAAAAAGCCCGACGGCGCCAGTTGAAGCTGGCAAAACAGGATACGAAGCGGAACATGGCTGCCCTACATCTGTACCTGACGCGCGAGGAGGAGAGCGGCGCTTCCGGTCAAGGGACTCCGAACGGGATCAAGGATGGGTTGCTTGCGTCGGCTGGGAGCTGGACCTGGGCTTGGGTTCTTGATGGGGACGAGCACCCCCCGCCGAGCAGTATTGTGTCGAGGCGCGATACTGCCGAAGCGCGTCGTTTGGCGAAGGTCGCCGACCAATATGTTCTCCAAGACGAACAGGCGCTGAGCGGGAACAGCTTCTGGCAGGCTGTCATAAATTTCTTGACTATCACTCCTGATAGGGATAATCCCAAGTCGTCCGAGCGAAGTCCCCACTTGACCAAACGCCCATCCAGATTGTCTCGATTTCTCGGTCGAGAACGCCGTGGGTCCGGGAAGGAGAAGGACGAGGGGCACCCTTCGCTTTAGATGTGGTGTGCATCGTGTTTAAATTCGCATCGAGCATGGCGAACTTCTAGTAGTACTCTTCAAGTTTTGTAATATCGTAGATTGTCGTAATTAATTATGATACCCAGTTGTTCTCTGTCTCACCGGTCGTTACATCGGTAAGGTAAGGTAAGGTAAAATTACACGGCACGGTCCCACTTAGGAACGCCGGGTCCAGGAAGTATCCCGATGCAGGCAGGCTGTGTACATCATCGTCCCTGGATGTCTACGTACGATCTAAGCCGAGCTCACAAGTCCAGTCACCTAGCCTGCGGTAGAACCTAGCAACGTATGTGAGACAAATTTGAGATAGAACTTAGCCTGAACTATCAGACAAAAGCCTTGGGTGGTAGACGGGAACCTCGTCTTTTCGTGGTTCCTTACGACCGTGCAGCAGGTATAGCTTGTCTGAATTGTCGACTTTGCTCTGTAGCCATTTTTCAGCTCCCTCTTCAACGCTATTGATGCATTCAGCCACAATATTGGCCGTGATATTTGCAAGAGGAAGATGAGGGACCGGGAATGGCAACTTGTCCATCACCGTATCAGTAGATCTTGGAGTGTCAGCTTTACCACGAAGTACATTATTCTGGGTGCATTCGCAGAAAAATGACCTCTCCCTCACTCGCTACAGATGGCAATTTCTGGCCAGATGCAATGCCATGTGGCGTGCCGTTGGTCTGCCCGTCGTGAGTGGTTACTGCTTCATGATTAGTGAGATGACCCAGTTCCTGCTGACCAGCAGCCTGCCTCAAATCACCGTATTCCTTCGTCGACGGTTTTTGGATGCCGCGTGGCTGCATTTCTATAGAATTTCGACTATTATCATTCTGCATGGCTGTTCACAATTCAGCCAGCAGTCGCTTCAGCTCTTGAGTAATAAGGATTAGGTCTGTACCAAACCTACGTTCCAAGAAGCGTCTTGAGGAAGAGGACGAAACTATAAAAGTCTGAAATTCAAAAGGGCATACGAAAGTGTCAAAGGTCCGTCGCCTATATTCAATGTCAACATGAGATGTAAACGAGCGTGGATACCAGCCTTCAAAGTGGTACGGAAAGTCCAGAGGCCCCAGCCCAGGGATACAACACAAGGGAGTATCGTACCAACGAATGCGCTGCAGGAAGAATAAGGGCACTACTGTAGGGAGACGATGACCAGCTTCGACAGCCGATGAGCGAGTAGAAGGATTATAGCGGATTATAGGTAGCGGGAGGGGGATATAGTACAGTAGTCCGTAGATATCTAAAAAATACACTTTGTTGTTCTGTATCGGGTTTGTATGGGGAGCGGTATAGTCCATAGCCAAAATCCACTGTCGAGAAGGGACAGAAAAGACGTCGTAAAGGGCATAAAGCAGGGCGAGAGAGGATATGGCTAGGTCAAATGTCCGGGAGGAGTTCGTCTAGTGTCCATTGGCAATATGAACCAGGCAGCGAAATTCGACTAAAGCTCCTAAGTGTCCGTGAGCCAAATAACGTGCAAAGCAATGTCCAGAGCATTGGTAATAGCTGTCCGGGAATAAATGTCCGAAAGCGGAAGACCGTGGCAAGTCCAAACTTGGAGGGTTTGTTGATTATAGTTCGGCAAGTCTCTTCTGGACTTTAGCAGCCGCGATGGCTAATACGAACTGGCTGTCAGTAGCTGTAGAACGGCTCAGACACAAACACACATACCGACAACCGGCAGACGAGGACTGAGAGTTGTCATGGCGTAAAGAAGAGTAGTGATCTGATTTCGGACGTCAGTGTCCACGAGAGTCCACGCCGCTTCCTGCGTCTCCAGCTCCATAATTAGCGTGTCTGCAGCGTACGACCAACAGGGCTTATGCAAGCAAACGGTGAGCAAGCGACTGAAAGAGGTGGCCAAGATAGTTACATACACCGATGATGGGGTCAAGGAAGTTAAAATCCCGTTCGCTGATATGCTTGATGACAGAGACGCACGCTCTGGCAGCGCGAGCACATTTATCAAACATAACAGGGTCGTCCTGCATGAACGGCCGATAGAGCTGAATCGACGCTGTGTGAGCAAGAGTGTGAGCAGCCAGCAGCGTGTGCTTGTCTTCATGAGACGCCGTGTCCAGTTGATCGAGGGGCATCAAAGTCGTGATAAATTGAGCAATCGTGGTCTCAAGCGCTCGAACTTCCTGCATACATGTCGAAGGTTGCTTCATCCCTACAAGGCACACTAAGAACGATGAGAAAGGGACCAAGGGAAAGCGTACTCGGGTCCCAGCTGGTAGAAATCTCGTCGGCTCGAGCGAAGAGGGCGGACGCCTTGACACGGGAAGCCTGCGTGGAGAAGGAGCTAGGGGACACCTGACCATCCATAAATCCTTTGATGGTTTGGCGAGAGGCCTCAACGTTGATGTGACCCTATCGAGAAGTGTTAACCTGGAGCTACCGATGGAAAATTGCCGAACTCACTGCCTCGTACTCCGCCCAATCCTGAGGCCAGGGGCAGCTAATCGATTGACGAGGATCAAGTCCGTCGGGGATGAGGGATGGTTTTCGGAGTACCACCGACCAACAACGGTCCAAGTTGTACACCTGCCAAAATGCCAAGATGCGTTCGCCTTCCTTGACGCCCGTCCGCGATGGCTTCAGGTCGTATGGCTCCTGAGGATCTGCCGGCCATGACTGCTCTTGGTGGGTGTTGAGATGTAGACCACATTGGACAGCAAGGGCGGCTGCGCCGGTGGCATGGTAGCTTCCTTCCAAGATGCGACCGTTGGCGAGGAAGTACATCGACAGCAGACATGAACCTTGAATGATGTCGACTATCTTCTCGCCATCACGAAGGCCATCCCGAAGAGCGTCAAGCGCCAGACCGAGATAATGATCCTCGTGCTGGCACAGGGGCTCTGGCCGAGAGATAAAGCAAGCCCAGAGGTACATGGCATTCAAAAGGGCGGGATGACGTTGCTCTTCAGGAGGTGTAGTCAAGGAATCCATGAGCCGTCCCATGTGAATATCCAGCCCGCATTGGCGGCGATGGGGAGAGAGGATGTCGAGGCTATATATTTCAGAACATGTCAGATGAGGACGCAATGATTGGTAGGACGCTTACAGCATTCGCGCAAGTTCAATCGGAGGCTGGAACCGTGTCTGGCGCTCGTCGAAGAAGATTTCGGGAACAAAAGGAGATGGTGAGGGTGACGCGACGGGTTGCAGAGATGTCCACGACGTGTTAGGAGAGGTTGGGGACGAATCTAAAATACAATTGAGATATGGCATGGTGCATGACGATGCGAGGAAACCCACCTGAGGGGAAGCTGAGAGGTGAATGCGAAGCGTACATGGAGTTATCTCCTGGTGAACTGAACGACGAGGACGAGGACCCCGATCTCGAGTGCGGGTGGGGATGGGGATCATACAATACGACAGCGGGATTCACGTATTCAGGATCTTCGAGCTCCCGGATTCGTTGCTCGAGCCGGGCGATGTTTTCACGAAGCAGCTGTGTCCTCGTCTTGCCTTTCCCGTCATCGTACTCGCACGCGTCACCCTTCTTTGCACGAACGCACTGTTGACAAGCGGGCTTGGTCCCGTCGCACCTCTAGAATAGACGCGACATCAATCCAGGCATGGACACAGAGTCTACGCGGCCATACCATCTTCCGCTTCCTGCATGACTGGATCAGCGAACCGACCGGGTAGATGGCAGTGTAAAGGGACTCACCTGCATCGCAGACACGCCTTCCCTCTTTGAAGCGTTGGTTGGCCGGACTCTGAGGCTTTATTGGCCATTACGAATATGAAACTAAATTTACAGCGCGTTGAAGAGCCCAATAGAGCGAAGCAGATAGGGCAGCAATGGCCGAAAAGCAGTAGGAGACCAAGCGAAAGAAAGCAAGACTAGATAGACAAGATCAAAGACACGGAACGAAGCATGAAGTGGCAGAAAAGGAGAGTAGGTGGATGGACGGATATAGGGTCACACAGTCGGCAATCCAGTCTCATATTATCCCTCCTTGTTTTCCGCTGTTTAACCCCCTGCCTGCACAGCCGCGATGTTCACGGTAAAACGCAGGTCTATATACAAGCGTCGTTTCGACGACAACTGGTCTCGCTGCTCCTCGCTCCTTCCAGTCACATCCTCTCCGAGAGCCCATACGCCTGCCCCATGGCACCATCTCACACCGGTCAAAGAATGCCGCACTTCCTCTTCGGTCCGACATCAGTCTCAACAAATCGTGATATCTTCGATAATATGAGCGCTAGCCCAGTCAGATCCATCGAGGTATATATCCATCTGGAAAGTCGAAGCGGTTTGCTTGCCCTCGGGATGCCGTTTCCAACGAAGCTCGGCCGCCGCCCGTTTCCGAAAATAATCGATTTCCGCATCAAAAGATCAATAAACATCATCAGTCGACACTCAGCGTCGCATGAGTCTCAAACGATGATGCCTGCATCCGACGAGGCGAGCAATCTGCGACTCTCCTATGAGCCTTGCTGTCCCGAGGTGATCGATGTCAGCTCCCGCCGAACTGCCGTTGCGTTACAGAATCCAGAAGCTCCGGAGACAGGTACCCAGGGCTGAGTCAAACCTCGAACACAGTCAGCGGCGCTAGGCACTGCATCACTATCACTATCCAGATCAAACTGGATGACGCATGGATACTTGCCACGCTGTACTTCTTCGACTACAGTTACTCAATTCGGAAACCATGGCCGCATGAGGTTGTGCGTGGCAACCCAGGTCCCATCGTGCATGCGTCGACATCGCTGTACCACACCAGTTAAGAACGACGTTGCCGGTAACTGGCATTACTTCGGCGGCTCCGCGATATGTGGCCAGGACCCAGGGCTTAGTGCGGTCGCTCTAACCTGCTACCTCCGACTCCGTGAGCACTGGAGAAGTCCCCGTGATGACCAGAGATCATACGTAATTCAAGCGCCATAGCACGGTTCGTTCTTACCCTCTCATTCTTCTGCGGTTCAGCTTGTTTGGCAGTCCCACGTAGATGCTTTTGGAAAGCAGCACAAGATGCCTGACGGTACCAGACGAACTGAATTACAGCGAGACGAAAAGGACGAACCAATCTGTACATGTCTGCAGTTCGCCTAGGTCCCATAGCGACTCCGGGTGGATATTTAACCAGCCATGTTCGCTGAACCAATCGCTTCCCACAAGTGTCGATTTTCGGCGATTTGATTGTATGTCTGCATGGTATCAGCATGCTGGACAGCCCTTGGGCTTCTGACGCGTTGTTAGTGGTCAACCTGAAACGCCCACGTTCGCGCGCCCCTTCACGCCCGCTGGTTCGGAGTCACCTAGAAATGAATTTTCACGGCCGCAGTAGCCACCAGTGGGCGACATCAATATTGCATTTCATGTACACAGGTCTGTTGATCCACGTAGCTGGTCTGCACGGCACTTTATCGATGTCTCGTTGATGGATCAGATGTTTGAGCTTACGCCACGCACCTGAGAGCCGACCGTCCAGCCCGACGCAGATCCCCTCGCTAGCGGAGCAACAGCGCTCGCAAGTCTCGAGCTTCCTGATCAAGAATCTGATGTGAAGGCCCATCGGCGCGTGTCTAGTTCCTATGGGCCATATGCTATGGCTTGTTGTTCGGCGGAGCCGTCAGCCAGATGACTGTACGTAAAGAGAGGTTGTACATTATCTGTACGAGCGAAAATCCAAAACAGACGGTAGACACTATGCACGACGTAGTATACAAATAGGGCTTGAGTCGAGCCCGGATTCTAGACCCGGACAATGATGCGCAGTAGCGTCCGTGTATTTAGCAAGACTGATACTCTTGACGGAGCTAAAAAGCACCGTTCGAACCTCCTCCAACGATAGAGTTGGAGTGTGCTCGAGAAGGAAATGGTTGAGCAGACTGCTGCTGCTGCTGTTGTTGTTGTTGTTGCTGCTCACTCAATATACGTTTCTCACGGGCGTGAGCTTGACGAACGTAAGCATATCGCTGGAAGTGGTTCAGTGACTGGAGGAAAAGCACGCCGACCTGATCGCAGAGTCGGTGTAAGAACTTCATCTCGGAACGGCAGCACGCATGAATTGAGCACGTACGGGATAGGCGCGTAGCTGGTTCAAGAGATCGACGGTGGCCTCTCGGACCGCCTCTTTCTGGTGGAAAAGGCCGAAACCCAAGTGTAGAAGTCCGCCGCCGTGAGGTATGAGGTACGCCAGCAGCTGCAATTCCATCATGTATCAACGAATGTGTACGAAAAGTACGTAGCAGGAAACATACCTCAACCACCTGCTCGTACGTCTTGACATTGTCCGCCAAGGTCCGCATGATCAACAACGCCTCGGCGTCAGACATCGTCCTCGCGTGCCGGAGCCGGAAAATCTGGTGCATAACATCAAATCCTCTGATCGCGGCGTTGGCCTGAAACTTTGCAAAATCCTGCAGCCATCGGTAAACGAACCGTAAATATGTGATTCGGCGCATTTGCTCACCGCAACGCAGTACTGGTAGCTGTTCGTTTTTCGCCAAGCCTCGATGCGCTGTGCGTTCGCCGTAAGCTCCTTGAAGCACGTCGCTTCATCATTGAACGCAATGCCGCTCCCAAGCTGCGGAGGGCGCCCCGGAACTTCCGTGAATGACGATGAGGGGAATCCAATCTTGGTGGAACCGGTGACTTCTTCCTCGTACCGGGATGCCAAACGAACGAAACGCATGACGTATTCTGTGAACCGCATCCTTACAAGGCTCTCGCCGAAGTGGTCGTCAATGGCTGACCGGAGCTGGCAGACATATGAGCAAGGGAAACTGCACGAGTGATAAAGATTGAATCACACACGTCTTCAATGAACAGTTTGTCTGCGTTGTTCTCAGCCTTGCTATAGTCCGCAGGCCTACCGCCTTGTGTGCTTGTGCGGCCATCTTCTTCGCTCCCAATAGACGATTCAGCCTTGAGTGTTCCACTCCGGGTGATGAGCGGCGCCCCGAGACTGGGCGTCGGGGTGACCGGGTATGTCTGATGAATATCCTTGGCCACCGTGACTGTGCCGGCGCCGATGACTAACAGAAGATCCCAAGCACGCGAGGCTTCGAAGATTGGGTTTGTCACGCCTGCTATGTATGCCGGCCTGACATGACATGAGCACACCAGGAGTTTCAGAGAAGGCGGCGACTTACACGGATTCCCACTCATCTCTGTTGTTGAGATTGGCATACGGAAATGCGCGCTCAATAAAGCCTCTCAGGACGACCCCGCAGCCGGAGCCGAGGGCGCACGCTGAAAGGACGAAGCTAGACACTTCGCCAGCAGGTCGTTTATGACCCAGGAAAATAATACGTTTTCCAGTGACAAGAGCGTTGAACAAGATGATAATCGGATGAGTCTGAGGTCCATTGGTATGTAAATGAGGATGTTGGGGTCCCGAGACAAGCTGGTGGGACGAGAATTCCTTGATAAGAGTAATTAGGGAATACTGGAATTCAAATCAGTACACCTTCGTCGGCTTCAGAACACAGCGTTGAGTTACGCACATCGCCAACCTCTTCTGGGAATGTTGACAGCGGCATCTTGATTGGCAATTGATGGTCCTTATATGCTACAGTGGTGTGATAGAAATGGGTATCCTTCACCAACCCAGAACGTAAATGAGGGTCATAATATGACGGCATGGTATGTCCAGGTGCTCGCGGCATGTGGTCTTTAGAATGAGCTTGGGAAGATAACGATGACGCATCGGTAGATCGACGTTTTCGAGACGACGACACCATGGTGTTACTGCCGACGAGGGAGACGACACTCGAGCCATCACTACCAGGTTTAGGTGCGAGGTCCAGGCCACTCTCATCCCCGACCCAGACAGCGCTCCCTCCGAGGGAGAAAGAGGCATCCTCACGGGACTCCTGATGGGTACTTGGAGGGTATGTAGAAGTGACGAGGGTGGAACTGTCGGACTCCACACGATCTCGTCTGTGTGGCGGTTCGCGTTCACGCGTTCGGCCTTCATCCTGAGCCCTCTCTCGATGACGCGACAGAAGCCCTTCCTCAAAACTTGAATACGAACTCCCCGAGTTCGTTGATCGGTGCTGCGTAGTAGATTTTGGTGCAAGACCAGGATTGCTCCCGTTCCAGTTCTGCTGCGTGTCGCGATGTGCGAGATGGACGAATTTCTCAGAAAAGATATCTTTCCTCTCCGACGAGCGCATCACGATCTTCTCATGCCGTGTCAGAAGGGGAGCTCCAGACAGATCCATCGCGTTTACCGCGTCAAAGAGACGCGCAAGACAGTCCTGCGATGGATCTGAGAAGTAGTCGTCGAGTGCCATGAGCAGAAAAGGCTTATGTATTGACCAAACGTGAGTAAGAGCGAGGGAAAATACCGGTAGGATACAGACCTTGAATATCTGGATAAATGGATGCCTGGTGCATATTGCCAGTGCGAGAACTTTGGCACCTCTGTCAGAAGCGAGATTACGGTCTGCGACTGAATGGTACCAATTGTATCGCGCACCGATCCAAGGTTTTATCATGCTTCGTCCGGACAAGGTTCAAAACACACAGCAGATCCGGCTTGTTCTTGGTCGAGTCGTCCTGCTCGCCAGGGAGAGGAACGGCTTTGACTTCCGGGGTCTCGAGTGCCAACACGGGGGAGATCGTATTGAACGGGGTCTGATTGAGAAAGAATATCGTCCAGTCATCCAGTTGCGTCTCCGCCCCATCGGGCAACATGGACATGGCAAGAACTCTGCAAATGTGGTTAGTTAGGGTAATTATCGCAGAGTTGCAAGGTTTCGCACCCCTCATCGACGCCCAGTGGTTGCGGGAACTGATATTTCAGCTGCGCTCCCTCGAAGATATGAAATTCGGCGAGTAGGACGAAGGAGCAGTGGTTTCCATTGATTCCCATGGCAAGTTACAACGGAGGCAAGCATGTTTGATGCCGAAATAATCTTAATGGAGTTCAGCTGCAGTTAGATAAGCCACCATCACTTTGATTTGGATGCCAGTCATACAATACACTGGTCCTCATGTATCTGATCTACTTCGCAAGCGATATCGCTCCGATTCGCTCGAGCTCTAATGGCTGACTTAGGTGGAAATGAGGCAATGCTATCATTTTTTTTGAGTAGACGACACGACCCGCATAGTAAATAATCGAGACAGCTAATCCCATCCTCCGGTGCCAGCGGTAGCGGCGTCTGCGCCCCATCCTCCAGCGGCAGCAGGGTCGGCAGACCAGTCGCCAGCTCCGGGCGCAGGTTCTGCGGCCCAGTCAAGAGCACCTGGAACACAAGAAGTTAGCGAGGGATTCAGGCAGTTGAAAGATTCCAGCATACCACCATCCTGAGCCAAGGCAGGGTTGATACCTCCGACCTGAGCAGCACCTGGAACATCCCACTGCTCAACAGCACTCTCTCCTGCCCCTTGCGCGGCAGCAAGCTTGGCCGCAGCCTCCTCCTGTTGCTGCTTCTCGACCTCTTCGGGATCCCTGTAGAAGAACATGTCCACCATAACGTTCCACCCATCAGGGGTGCGGGGGATAGTGCCCCTGAGCCTCAAAACCTCGCGAGCCAACAACCACCAGATGAGACCGATCGAGTGTCTTGTCTTGTTGTTCGTGGGGATGGCGACATCAACGAATTGCAGAGGAGCATCGGTATCGCAGAGAGCGATGACTGGGATGTTGACGTAGGACGCCTCGCGGATTGCCTGGTGATCAACACGGGGGTCGGTCACGATGATGAGACGGGGCTCCTTGAACGACCGTGTGATGTAGTTAGTGAAGGAACCGGGAGTGAAACGGCCGGCGATAGCTTGGGCACCAGTGTTGGCAGCGTATTTCAGGACAGCACGATGTCCATAAGGGCGAGCCGAAATGACACAGACATCGTTGGGGTTCTCGACAGCGGCGATGATCCGGGCGGCGAGGACGAGCTTCTCCCAGGTTTTGCCGATGTTGATAATATGGATTCCTGAGGATGCAAGTTATAGCCCAAGAATATTCGTCCTTGCGGCGGGCGTACCGTCGTTCCTCCTCTTCCAGACGTAGGGCTCCATCTGCTTATCGCAGTTTTTGGTGCCAATGTGGCATTGCGCGGCCAACAGGAGCTGGATCTCCTCCTCAGTCGCGGCAAGAATGGATGGTAGCTTCGAGGCCATGTTGTGTAACCTGTGGTGTCGATTGTCAACATCCGAATCCAATGAACGGCATCCACCCTCCAACTCTCTCCAATCGCCTCTTCCTTGTTCCCGGAGAGAATTGTAGCATGATAGAGACGTACCGTGAAGCTGCGGGGCTTGAGGCCGGCTTGAACGACGTTCACGGTCGGTTTTCGATAGGTTTGGCGGCTTTTCGTAAAGTTTGCTGGGGTGGGATAGAAAGTATTCCCACGCTTGGCACACATCAAGCCCAAATCGAGGGCTTCGCCACGCCTTCCAAATCCCTCCAGCGCGAATGCTGTTCTTCCTCGAAACCTGGCTGTATAGCCAGCCTTATCACTCAGAATACATGATGCTCGCCAGTTCTCATTGCCGCCACCGACCAAAGTGACTACGCAGCCAAGTTCTTTCCAAAATGTTCCATCCATGTCGTCCATGTCAATATCTCATGTAAATGCCTGTCGTCGCGGTATTTCCATGTTACATATGTAATGTAAACCTGGCACAATGGTTTTGGATCCAGGAATATGACTGGAAGTTGGGCCCGGAGACACTTCCCCTCATACGCAGCGACCCGTGGATCGAAATGTCCTCGATACGAATTCTTGGGCAGGTATCCCAAAGCACTGGGAACCACAGCCGCGAGACATGGCTGTGGGATGCATCATGATACAAGGGATATTTCTGTGCCTGGTTAACTGGTCGTCGGCTACCAGGTTACCAAAATTCCAAGTTAAGAGGTGAGCCATAAATATGTCGCTTCCTTGTGAAGCACCGATACCAGTCCGATGCCTGATCTCGATATCTAGAAATGTCGCCTCAAATCCTCTGTGTTTGGCCGAATATATGACGGGTGTACGCGTCAGATTCCGAATTTGAATCCCTAAGGCTTGATTATTGGTCGCTCTTTCTTATTGAATTGTGGGGTCAAGGGCTCTGCGGATACTCTGGCGGCTATGCAGGAATCTGCTAGGGTTAGGCGCGTGCTTTAGTACTGCAATCTGGGATAGAAGCTGGAGACAGAAGCACTGCAGATAGTGACCCGAGGGGTGGGGAGGCGCTCGGGAGGCGCACTCGACGCGACCCACTCGGTGATGCGTCGTGAGCGTCGTACTACATGCGTGAGATTGATGACTAAGCTTAAGCACAGAGGCTGCTGGTAATTAAGACCAAACAGAGTACCGCGGAGTTTGAGAATTTCGGTCAGTGTGAACTGCAGTCCGCAAGTTTCGACGCGACTCGACTGACGCTCAGCCTCTTCAGTTCCTCGGTCAACATCCGTCGTTTATCGACCAGGAGGCGTTTCGCAAGGCCTTGGACTGGAACCTGACACCATGGACGACCTTCCTCCTTCTGGACGCTCATTCGACATCGAGCTCGGCGGTCAAGAAGTCATTACAATTGACCTGGACAACCTTGATCCAAATCCCGAGGACGTGTTGGATCTGTTGAGGGACGGGCAATGCAAGATATGGGTTTGGACAAAACTGGCCGGCGAGTATTGGCGTCGAGGGTATCTGGAAGCAGCAGAGAAAATCGCGCGAAGTGCCATCGAATGTGTGTTGCAATGGTGTTCTTTGCGACCAATCTAACACAGACAATAGCTTTTCAAGCGAACGGATCTGCGTCTTCCCTTCCACCTATCTATTCTCTGCTCGCAAATATACAGATTGCATATGCTCGGAGAGCGCCGAAACTCGTCCTACCTGACGCTCGTGCGTGTTCACCGTTCACTTATTCTTGCCCAACTTCTTACGACATCCTGTTCACCGAGTAGGGCAAGATGTGCTGGCCGGGGAGAAGCCGAAGGAAGAATACTATCGTGAGGCAGCTCAATTGCTGAACACTGGCGATAGGGTTGCAGCGGAGTCTGGGGAGGGTGTTGGTGGAACGCTGTCGTTTCTGACCCGTGGTATGATTGGTTTTTTGCCGTCGTTGGGTCAACTCTTATTATGAGCATTGTCA
Organism: Lyophyllum shimeji; assembly: GCA_026008595.1. Classification (NCBI taxonomy): domain Eukaryota; kingdom Fungi; phylum Basidiomycota; class Agaricomycetes; order Agaricales; family Lyophyllaceae; genus Lyophyllum; species Lyophyllum shimeji. The sequence continues at coordinate 1,761,697 of BRPK01000004.1, forward strand.
GGTATCCAACAACTCGCGACACGGTCCATGGACGATGCTCTGCGTTCATTTGACGGTGTATTGATCGAGAAGCCGACGAATGTTGTTGCGCTCTTGGGCAAGGTATGTCTTCTTTTCCGTAAGTGCTGGCGCTCTTTCTGAGCCTCGCACCCAGGCTCGAATACTCTACGCTCGACGGAACTACCGGGAGGCTCTCAAGATCTTCCAGGAGGTTCTAAGATACAACCCCGCTTGTATTCCCGATCCCCGAATTGGTATTGGATTGTGTTTCTGGGCGTTGGACCATAAACAAAAGGCCGTCGCAGCATGGCAGCGCAGTTTGGAGGTGGTAAGTAGTGCTAAATATTGGCTGACTGCTAGTGGACTCACTTTGAGTCAGAATCCGTCGGAGTGGCCAGCTCAGCTACTTCTTGGCCTGGAGGCTATCAATTCCAGCAAGAGTGACAACCACACGGAGGCCGAGCGGGCAAATCTCTTCCTCCAGGGTACGAAGCTCGTCGGAGAGGCCTTCAATGCCAACCAAAGGAGTGCTGCTGCTGCCAATGCGTTGTGTGAAGTGTTTTTGCGGAAGGGTAACCATAAACGGGTATGTGTGCAGTCCTTTCTATTCTGCACATGCTCATTTTCGTCGAGAGGCCTTGAAACTCGCTGAGCGAACTATACAGTTTGCTGACACACTGACGGTCCTCACGGAAGGATACTTAAGGGCGGGACGTGTCTCGCATGCGGAGGGATCGATGAGCCATGCTACAAAATATTACTCTGCGGCGGTTGAAGGACAACCCAAGCACGTCATGGGCGCTATCGGGCTGGCTCAGATGCAAATGCAGAACGGTGCGTGAATGTTTCAATCTGTATTAGCAGCACTCACTGAGCCATATGTGCCACTAGACGAGATGGCAGCTGCCATTCACACCTTGGATACCCTTCTCCAACCGCCAAACCCCCCGCGCTCTATGGAAGCAACCGTGATGCTTGCATCACTGCGCGCTCATCCACGCCCTGGCGTTTCCAGCTCTGATGTCGCTCAAGAGCGGACAAAAGCGCGAGATCTCTTCGACCGTGTCATCAAAGGCCTGGAGATTGGCGACGCTCGCACAGCCGGACAACCAGCGAAAGCATCTCGCAACATCGCCGATGACATGGAGATGCACGTTGAGATTGCGCGGTTGTGGCAAGGGGAGAGCCTGGAGCGAGTGGGTAAAGGCCTCAAGGAGGCTCTCAGGATTAGTGAAGCTACCGGATTCATTGATCCTCGCCTCTTGAACAACATTGCTGCACTGCATCAATTAGAAGGACGGTTTGCAGAAGCAAGGTCATTTTACGAAAAAGCGCTCATCAATGCGACCGGACTCGGAACCGAAGCAGCGGAATCTATGGCCACGACGATCCTGTACAACCTAGCCAGGGTATATGAGGACCAAGGAGAGGAATCGCTTGCAAAGGACGCCTATGACAAGCTCGTATCACGGCACCCCGAGTACGTGGATGGTATGTTGCCCGACGTGTTCTTGACCCTACATCCATTGACTCCTTGCGCAATAGCCAAAATTCGCCAAGCTCAAATGCTTGCGAACCTTAGCCGTCACAACGAGGCTCACGACCTCCTTAAACAATGCCTTGCCTCGCAAAACAACAACCTCAACCTTCGCGCATTCTACACATACTTCCTCATCCAAACCAACCTTCCCAAACCGGCGAAAGATTTCGTTTTCGCGACGCTCAAGGATCATGACAAGCATGACGTCTATTCCCTCTGCGCTGCCGGCTGGATCATGTACCACCAATCCCGTGAAAGCCGCGACACCAGTTCAAAAGGTATCGAAGAGCGTCGGCGTGGGTTCCAACGGACAGCCGAATTTTACGAGAAGGCATTGCACCTTGATCCACTGTGTGCGTTCGCTGCGCAGGGACTGGCCATTGTAACTGCCGAAGATGCCCTTGGCTCTCTTGGCGGTGCGCTTGGTCCAGCAAGCACTGTGGATGAGGCACAGAAGCGGCTGAACAATGCGCGTGAGGCCCTCGATGTCTTCGCGAAAGTCCGAGAGTCGATCGACGACGGTAGTGTCTATTTCAATATGGGACATTGCTACTATGCTCGCGATGAATTCGATCGAGCGATCGAAAGTGTGAGTAGTTCATAGGTCGTGTTCTGTTGCCGCGCCTCACGTTACTTGTAGTACGAGACTGCTTTGACACGGTACGACGACACCCATAACGTACCGATCCTGCTATGTCTGTGCAGGTCATGGTACGCCAAAGCAACAAAGGATCAGTCCTTCACAGCGATGAACCAAGCCTTGCGATATGCTCAGATGGTATGCGTTGAACGTATATATCTGCTACATGAGACTTACTGTGACCTTCACTGTAGGCATACCATGTGCAGCCTAATGACAAGGCGATTCTCTACAACATTGCCATGATACAACAAAAGTCGGCCGAAATGTTGTTCGCGATCAACCCAGCCAAGCGCTCTTTGCGCGACCTGCAACAAGTGATCGATCAGGCTGCTCATGCACAGAGGTTTGTCACTTGATACTTCTCATTGCATATTTAATTGATTCCTGTTAGGCTATTCGCATCGCTGGCATCTGACAAGTCACCGGTGGTTCCCTATAATCGTGATATCGCTGACCAGCGTCGGAAGTATGGAGATAATATGTTGCGGAAAGGCGACGAGCACCTCGCGGCGCAAAGGCAGTATGAGCTGGAGGCGCAGGCAAGAGTTGATGCAGCCCGGCGCAAGCGTCAGGAAGAAAAGGAACGCCTGGAAGAACAGGAAGTGAGTGTTGTTGACCTTCGCATCACCGTCGTCCTATGTCTGAGTGTAATTCTAGCGTATGAGAATGGACGAGTTGCGGAGAGAGGCGGAGAGGTTGGCAGAAGAACGGAGGAAAGCACGGGAGCAGGCGATGGAATGGACCAGGGAAGTCCGAATGGAGAGTGATGAGGAACGTGAGCGGAGGCCGAAGAAAGCCAGGAAACCGAAGACTGATTTGGGCAGTGGAGACGAGGCGGAGCCCAAAAAGAGGAGGCGCGGCAAGCTGAAGAAAACCACCTCCGAAGGAGATATTGAAGAGCAGGCTGTATTCAGCGACGAGGAAGACGGCGAGAAACCAGCGAAGAAGGTACGCTTGAATCGAGCAGATATCGCCCGTTCTGATCTAACCGTCTCCCGCAGCGCACCGTCAAGAAACGTGTAGTCAGGGATGAGGATGAGGAGGAAACTACGAGACCGCAGAAGAGACAATTGTACGTGGCCTTCTTGCTCAGAGCTACGCAAAACTCACCATATTTCTTGTCCAGCAAAAGCAAAGAGATGCTCTCCGATACCGACGATGAGATGTCGTGACCTTCATGTATATCTTCATTAGTTTTCTGTGCTCTCGCTGTTATCGCATATGCATTGTATAATTGTATATTTCGGAACCTTCGTCCGTCTCATTGATTGTGTGTAGGGTCTGTTGTCTCTTCCAACATGTAAGCTACGTAGAACCAACCAGCCATGTGGTTGAGTAATGATCAGGCCTTCGGCGTTTTTACCCCGCACCGTCTTGGACGGGGAGTGCAGAAAGCAGGAGCAGCTTGCGAACGAGGGTCTGAGGTGGTCCCGGTAGGGAATCTGGGTGGACGAGCATGGATACGTGTATTCCCTAGAAGAAATTCAGCGAGTCTGGTCTATGACGATCTCAAGACGCCGCCCGCAGAACGACGCAACAACAACAATGTCCAACACATAGGAAAGGTAGAGAGCTGGCAAAACAGTGATCAAAAACAGCTCGCGATTAGGGGATGCAGGTTTACAGCGGTTTCAGTGTGGACAGACACGTTGTCGTTTTAATTTGGGGCACTTCGCGAGTCAAGGACGAAGAGCTAGTAGATAGATAGATAGATAGATAACCTGCCGTAGCTCACATAGTTTGGCAAGATCGGTCGAGGTTGAAATTGCGCCCTCGAGAACAAGGATTGACGGAACAACGTCGCAGAATGGACCCCTTCCGGTTCTTGAGTGGAAATCATGCCAGGACTTTTTTCCCAACTCCGTAATGGTCAGAAACTTACGACGTTGCTGCTAGAGTGCTAAGAGTAAGCCTGGAGCCTGGAGGCAAGAGGACTTTCCTATTTGAGTGATCGGCAGTAATCGGCATCAGCCATTGCCCAATTCTGGCTCCCAGAAATCCTTACGTAAACTCGTTGAAAGGAAGTGAGCGAATTTTTAGCTCACACCCTCTCCCCTCCGTTGTAAATTTCACGAAGGGTGACAAGCACCAGCTGGTCGAAGGACACACTCCTTAGCGTATTCCGACTTTGTGTCAGGCTCAGTGTGCTGGTTGCTGACACGGAGCATGTTATGCAAGTTTCTACAGTTACAATCTCGTCAGAGAGTATTGTCGAACTTGCACAGGCCACAATAGTCCCATTTGTCATCAGATGTGAATGGGGCAGTGGACGAGATGTCTGTAATGTTGTAGTGGCATGCTCTGAGGCTTTGAAAAAGGTGTGTCATTTTGTGCCAAACAGTTCTCAGTGCTCATGTTGTCTACATGCTCAGCATTATCACTGGCATCTGCGGGATTTGAAGTCAAAGAAACAGGTAAGAGGATTTATCCACATGAAAATACATTGATTAACACTGAGGATTTCAGAAATTTGCTCAGACTCATTGTCAGCTGCCAAGATGTAGTGCTCCTCTTCAGTCATCCTTTGAAGCCCTCAGACACCATCTTGAGGCATCCCATCTCTCTCGCACAGCAGTTCTGTGCCCGATTGCAGGTATGCAGGTGTCTTGTCATTACCTCAGAATATTGGAATCAAGCTTTGGCCATTTAAGGCTGTTGCTCAGGAGGGGTGCTGCGGACAAGTACCATCAGCAAACACTTTCTTGATGAGCACGCACATTTAGAGGGTACGACAGTTCGGCTTCCTTCCGCGCTGTTAAAGCCATCCTGGAGGCCGTTTTACCCATCGGAAGCCGTGAAGCCACCACCACCACTGCCACCTGACCCGAGCCCCGGATGTGTCCTTGTAACCGCAGTGCCCGCACTCACTCGGGGCTGCAGAAAGCTCCTCACCTCCCCACCCGATTCCTCTCAGCTATCTACATCAATCACGGCAGTCGCTTCGCCTCGCAGGCAATCGCAGAGGCAGATACCAAAGAGGGACAAAGCAGAGGATGACGAGGACGAGCTACCGATACCCGATTTCGCTCCGCTTCCTGTATACCGGGGGTCTACCTCCTACGATCCCCAGGAGTTTGTCGTCTGGCGTCGGCCGACGGTGTTCGAAATGGACGTCGCACGTCCGCAGCGCATGCTCGAGGGGCCTTTCAAGGAAGCACCGAGAAGTATCTTCTATGACGTGCTCGCGAAACAGGTCGAGGAGATGAAGAGCAAAGGCATCCTCGGTTAGTGGTGGGCGTGTTTGTTCTTGGGCCTCTGGAATCCGACAACCTGGAATAATGCTGGCACGATATCCGACCTGCAAGTTGTCCGGAAGTTTTTGCGGAGAAGGATTGAGCACGGTAGAGATGGATACCTCGAGTTCTGCATACACGAAGTACTATAGTGTTCATTTATGTATTGTAGCATCTACATTATTCTAGAGTACATACATATTATAACATACTTGCTCGCCGGGCAGGCGGGACTTGACAATTTCGATCACTCAAGTTTTCGGCGTCCCGCTGACTCAGACTGTGTCTTGCCCTCGACTTGCTCTCACTTGCTCACTCCCACTATGGAAGACGCACCCCCAGTCCTCTCATTTCCCGCCATCATAAGAAACCCAGGAATTACCGGCAGATTTGCACACCTCCAAACCGAACAGCAACAGATCCCGGCCGCCGCGCCAGTCGTGAAGAAACCCAAGCGAGAACACGAGGGAAAGCGATGGATCAGGCGCAAAGATAACGGTCGGTACACCTCAGACACTTCCCTTGCGTACTCTGACACGCCATAGCACGCTTCACGGGCAACCCACATATCGTAGCAGCTACCAAGAGGGATTATGCTGTTCCAACGCCGCAGGCCCGAGCCACGTTCCCAGAGCCCCTGCCCCCGTATCTCCCGCGGACTGTCAAGGCCCCTGCTGGGACTATCCCCGAGCGCGATCCCCTCTCCGCCAATGCTGGCCGCTTTTCTCTCGGCCTCAAAGGCATGCGGCGATCATTACGCAAATGTGGGTTCCGGGCTGAGCTGCTCGTCCGGGAAGTAGAGCATGAGATCGTCGAATGGCTCCATGCAGGAGGTACGGTCCTCAACCCTGATGCCCGCCAGGCAGAGGACCTTACTGCCCCCGGAATTCCGGTGGGCGACACTGGCACGATATTTCAGGTCTCTCGGACGCCACTTCAGCTCGTGTGGTACACCGAGGACGACTCCTTCGCTCGGTACGTGGTGCATTGCTGCGCCCGATACCACGAGATTGTCAGCTACAGTCGGTTTCCTCCATGGTGTGCACAGTCGCTCCTCACTAACTAGGTGATCTGCAGGCAAAGAATCATCGGGACGGCGACTCACATACCTACTGCGTCCGAACGTCACTCGTCCAGATCACCTCGCGCCGCGCGCGCTTGATACCCCGCCAGTGACAGATATCGACTATTCTTCCCAACTTGATACGGAATCTGACCGTGGAGGGCTCGAGACAGACTCGGACGTCGAGCTGCCATCATCGGAACAGCCGAGACACCTCCCCGCCATCTCAGAAAACGCTTCACCTCTATCTTCGCCCATCATACAATCCCCACCTACTCTTGATGAGGAAGCTTGGTCCATTATCGGAGATACTGATGGGGAGGGCGACGAGTCAGGCAGCGACGCCGACCTGGCATCGGCAGTCGACTCGCTATCTCTTACAGGTGCTGAGCAGGACTTGGACGCTACACCTAAAGCGAACCACTCTCTACGCCAACAAGCGTCCCTCCGCCGTCGTCGCTGGCCACAAGGAAGGGCACCTTCGTCACCTTCTCGTTCCCCTGCAAGGCGGAGTTTCCGTCGAGGTCCTCTTCGCTTCAGTCAGCCTCGTTTGAACGCGCCGACTCTCCCATTACATCGGCACCAATCATTCTATGATTACTTATTTTCGTAAGTAGGAGCGTGTCGTCGTGGGACCCATGTATTGGTATGTGTGTAATGTAGTCGTGTACACATTATGTATGTAATGCGATAGCCGTGATCGTAACATGCCATAGTGTCCATGTACCGGTACGATGAGCATACATGTCATTGTAAGGGATAGATCATCAGTTCATGATCAGGCGTGTAATGAGGTACAGCGTAGAGCCAAGGAAGCGCTGGGGAACCAAATCAACAGCCGAATAGAGGAATGCTAATTGCCGCGAAGCTTACCACGCAGTTCGTTATCGCAGTAAAAGCAAGGATGAAGATGAGGTAAGCTTTTGTTCGGCTGGTGGTATCTTCTGGGCTGAAGGTGCTCGACGGCTTCGCGCCACCCAAAATGCCCACCAAGAGAAGGCCCTACAATGACATTGTCAGTGCCAAAATCAAAAACGTACCAAACGTACACGCGTGAGCATACGTACATTCGACAAGACCCAGATCAGTAAAACCTGAGCACGATAAGTCAATATTCCGCGGGAACTAAAGTCAACTCACATTAGTTCTAACGTTCGCATAATAATCCTTCGCAGCTTGCTCCTTCTCCGCGATCGAAGGCGGGCCTCCAGCGCCTTTTGGGACGGCTGGCTTCCGCGTCCTAAGGTTCGTGAGGGCCTCCTCGTAAATGCTGTTGACATCTGCGGCCTCAGTGAGCATCTCGACGTCCACCTGCGAGTGGCTGTCCTGGATGACGGCTCCGAGGTCCGTCTCGGGGAGGTTGTCTTGTTTTGTGCCCCAGGAAATCTAATCGGTAAGTCAGTAATCATCTGGAGTTGGTTAGGGCCAAGATGGACCGACGTCGTCAAGGTTCGAAAATGCGTAGCTAGATATAGACGTTAGTTGGAGCACGACGGACCGAGCTCAGGGACATACATGTTGAGAATGTTGATGTATGTCGGGGACAGCAACATGTACGGCACGAAGCTCGTGATCATATGCCATGGGTCGAAAGCCAGAATGCTCGCACATAGATACACTATTCCGCCTCAGCGTCAGCTTCTTCGATATGTAAGGCTAAAAATGCAGGGAACTCACTTCCATAGGTTATGACGATGCTGAACAGCATGATCGAGTTGGCCGAGCCACCTTGCTGTGCAGCCTGCACCGAACATTTGACAGACGCGAAAATGAGATACACCATCAACACGCTGAAGCAGCAGGCGATGGTCATGTATTTCCATTGCGACCTGTAGAAGTTCATAGCCTCTGTCAACTGGTTGAGCAGATTAGGAATACGAAAGTCGGGACCTACGCCTTCGGTTTGTTGCCCATGGAGAAAAGGAAACAGGCTACCATTATGGAGGCGAGGACGTACTGCGTGAGGAGGACCAACATTTAGAGCGGGTGTACACGTGTAACGGTCGGGTTTAGGGATTAGGGCTTACCTGGACGAGCGTATTGAAATACTTGATTCCTTTCATCCCAAATGATGGATCCTCCAAAGAGGACGTTAATACCACCTATCCGTCCTCACGTTAGGAACTCTCGGTGCGTGGGCCACACAGATGATGAAACTCACGAAGAACAGATAAAAATTTCCCTACACAACCGATCCCATCAGTCAACCTCCCGGCACCCATACAAGAGGGACAAAGAAAATCCCGCAACACTCACAATGCTAAACCATGAAAATATCAGATTGATAATATTATACACCGTCTCCACCATGAGCACGATCTTCCTGGTCAGACTATGCCCTGAGCGCATGATCTGCCCGACATGCGCTATGGCGTATGTCGCGGCAAAGAACGAGCCGTTGAGCCACCGCCGCCGTTGGCTGATGAACTCAGGAAGCGCCTCGGGGACATCCGTCTCGCCTATGGCGCCTTTTACATATTTGAGAACCCTGAGTCGGGAGAGGTAAGGCGGCACTTGGCGTGAAGAGGGGAGGGAACTTGCCAGTTGCAGTTCGGCTTCGCTACAAGTTCGAAGCATAATATGCGCTGTATGCGTCATGATCAGTATGTTGGGACTCCCGAAAAAACGGCTGCTACGCACGTCCTCGGCGAGGTCTGTAAGAAAGGGTAATTGTGTCAGTCAATCTCATGCTCAACCAGCAGAGCACGCACACATATTGGACGTAAAGATGTCCGTGTCACGGCCGTGCAGCACCTCCCCCTTGAAGTATGATGCCAAAGGGCCAACGCCTTTCTCGCCGTTCTGCAGGGCTATATACCTTCATAACAGATATGGGAATCAGAGTTGCACCGGCATGCGGTCAAGTCACGTACCGATAAGCTGAGAATGCGCCGGGCTGTACGAATATACGCATGACAAGGAGCGACGAAGAGCCAGCTAGGAGAACGACTGACCAAGACGCTGATGTACCCAAACATCGACTCTGTTGTCTTGTCCAGGATGCTGCTGATCTTGTACTCGAAGTTCTGAGCCGCGACTAGCACATCTCGTCAGCTGTCTACACTTCGGCGAGCATGGCAAGAAAGGCGTACCAAGGGGATTGAGGAGGAGCGACCAATTCTTGCCCTTGTACGTCGAGATCTCGCCGCACGCGCCGCCAACGCTTGAGTTAACATCGAACGCCTTCCAGAGACGGTATATGCTGTTGCTCCCGGGACGCGTGCCGACATCCAAGAGGACACACACGTTCGGCTACGAAAGTTCCCCATGTCATTGGGATGCTCCAGAGCAATGCCAAAATGATGATCACACACCTGCAGCATTGGAGCAAACGCATTGAAGAACCACCGGTGGCTATTAATCTTCTTCTGATTTTTCTCCTTCATGCAGAATATGATCTGCGTTGGGACAATACCCTTGTCCGGATACTTGAAGTGCAAATTTGGGTCCAACGCGAACGTCGTGGTGTACTCGAAGAGATGAGCAGTGACCTCCTTGTTGTTGACCATATTTTTCATGTGGTCGCCAGCTTGGTAGACGCCCAGAAGTGTCAGGCAGTCCAGCACGCGGGGGTGAACCTTTTTACGCCCGTCGGCAACGATGCAGACCACTACCTGACGTATAATCAGTTACATCGAGACGTCGCGACGACGCGAAAGACGCACCTTCTGCCAAGCGTCAGGCCCCCACGTCTGTGAATTTTTACGTGTGCACAGATGAGCGATATTACGCATCACCCCGTATAGCGTCCGGCAGAACAGCACCTCGTCTTCCTAGATGTGGCTTAGCTCAGTTGTACAAGCACAAGGTTGCCGATACGCACGTTATACATGGTGATAACGATGAACAGCTCCGTCCGCCTTCCGGTCTCATTCTGCCTGAGGAAGAACCCTTTCTTCTCAAACTCGTCCGGGTCGCACGTCACAGCCGTATATCGCATCTTCATCGTCTCTGGCTCTCCCCTTCTCGGCAACACAAGCTTTGGCGGGACCGGGAGGTCGATAACAAGGTTGCCATTCGTTAATTGTACCCTGCGCTTTGTCTTGTTCCTGCGCTTGACTCGGCCAGTCGGTGCTGGCCCGAAGTGCTGCGTCTCTAGCGGCGTTTCTGGCAGAGTTCCGGCAGAGGATGTAGGCGTCTCGGGCTCGGGGTCGTACACGATGTTGTGCGAGAAGCGGAGCATGGCTTTTTCGGGATCAGCATAGTCCTGCGGGCGTGCATAGCCGGTGTAATGGACGCTGTTGTTGCCTACGACATAGTAGTCTTCGTCGTCGACGGCTGGGGTAGGCGAGCGGGAACGTGGAGGTGGACGCCGTGAATTGTTTCCTGACGCGTAGGCTTCAGTGTCAGAGTCAAAGGAGTGATCGTAGTGCTGTGTGCCGGCGGGGAGAGCCTGATCTTCAGAGGAGACGTAGGAGTGTTCTGATGGAACATAGTCCTGGTCAGGATAATACGGCTGTGCGTAGGAAGTTAGGCGCGTCTGGGAATCGGAGAAAGGGTTAGCGTCGGTTGGCGTCAAGCTTTCTTGATCTTCCAGGTGAAGAGTTTCGCCTGTGTGTATCGGGGCAAGATATTGGCCTGGCTGGTACGGCCTATACTGCTGTGGTTGGAAGGACTCGACTGCGCCGCGGCTACTGGCGGACGCGTAGCTGCTACTTCCATCAAAAGACGTCGGACGAGAGGAGGTGTCCGGCTGTGGTCGGTGCGGCAGGTGGTTTACTGCGCTGGTGATGTTTTGGTAGGACGCAGACACAGGTCGATTGGAGAGGCTGTAGCGTCTGCCGTTGGGCTCGACTGGCTGGTATTCGGCGGGCGTCTCAACGCATGGAACAGGTACTCTGCGCGCAGCCATGGTGGGCGTTGAGTAGACGCTAGGGCTGTCTGCTTTTAAGAGGCTTGCGCAGTCATGAATGTTTGCGCGAAGCGTCAAGTCACGGGATGGCGTCTTGAATCGCGTCACGTCACGAGACCGAGAATGTAGTAGTACATATACGGTCATCACGAAATTTTGAAAATTTGCGTGAGCTTATAGAATTTGTAAAACGCGTTACCAGGCGGGCGTGAGTTGGCTGCGAGCACTGCGATTTCGCAAAAGATTTTGATTGCATCATATTCGTATATAACGTCCAATGAGGCCGCCTCAATTCCGCAATCCATCACGCTTTTGAAAAATCTTATCTTGTATCGCGCGTTTGCAGCAGGATCACAGCAAGGGCGCCACCTGGCAATAGAAGCATCCTTTAGTAAAAAGGTGGTGGTCAGCCTCGCGCAGTTACTATAATCTTGCATGCAAAGTGTACTTTAGAAGTGCGGGGAGGTCAGACTCATGCGGATACCAAAATGTTGTTCTTGATTTTTGGGCCACAATCAGGTATGGTTCATAATAGGATGCATTGTGGTAAGATTTTGACACGACGATGGGCAAAAATGTATTTAGGATGCCACCGCGGCAGTACCTGCAGTGGCCACTCCTCCCTGCTCTCCCGCCCCAGCAACACCCATCCCGACAGTCCCAGCACCATCCTCCCCTGCAACCGCAACCATTCTGCCAGTCCCTGCCAATCCCGACCCTGCTTGCACAGCCCACCGAGCTTGAAGAACCTTTTTGGAATGAAGACTTGAGCCAAGCCCAGGGCCCCGATGATGATGAAGATTGTTACCTTTTTTGATCGGCAAGTTGAACCTGGGGTGGGTCCGGTAGGGCAGTAAATTCAACTAGGGGGAGAGATAAACATGATGAAGCCAACGCGAGAGACAAATGAACTTACACATTCCATCATCAAAGAAGAGCTGCAGCATGCGCGCCGGCCGCGCCGTTGACAGGATCCTCAAAGAAGGCGATGATGAAGTAATAAAGGCCATTTAGATCATGAGGACTCTTCTCGACATCAGCACCTGATCCTGCATCACTCAACGCAAAGAAAAGCTGTTGAGATCGATAAGCTTCAAGCTCGAACCGATAAGAGAGAGACAACCGCCATACCTGTACCACTGCATATGCTATTGAACGTGGGGTCCTTAGGGTCGCCTTAGTCCAATGCATATAAAGCGCGAAGAAAGGGGCTTGAGGCGGAGTTGTATGCCGGATCGCAGTCACGGACCTTTTCACGAACCCTTGGATGGACATTGTTAGGTAGTCATCGAACATCGAGATCGACGGCGACGTACTCGAGATTTTCCCAGTCAAACTCAATTGGGCAGGGGAGTCGACCAGTGACAGAGCCATCACTCCTCGCATCGCTGGCACCGCTTTTGAGCTGGACAAGGGGACTGTTAGCTGGAACATTATCAACGGCAGATGGGCCTACCACATCATAGAAGTCCTGGAGGTCCTGGGGCTCGGACTCGCCGATTTGCCTGAGGAAGTTGGGAATGAGCACGATGATGAGGGACAAGAACACTCGTGGCTTGCAGATTATACAATGTCAAGTCAGGTGAGATTCATGAATGTCGCACGGCGCCACGGAGTGCTCGAGGAAACTGAGGATAGGCATTGGCAGTCACCCAAGTAGGCGTGAACACATTAAAGTCCCGGTGTAGACCAAGGAGTATGTGCCGACGCTACTGCGGGCGCCACCAGGTGCCTTGTGCAGAACCAGGTGCCTTTCATCCCCGAGGCAAGTTTTCTGCGGGAGCGCGAATGAGTGCGCGGGCGGGTCGCAAGCGGTGAAGGCGGGCGGCGGGGGAGGCAGCGAGTCGAGGAGGTTGGCAGGCTTGGGTGGAACCGAGGCCACAACGAGTGACGGGGATGGGGCTCGCGGACAGCCGCAAGACGATGGAGGGTGTTGAAGAACGAGCGTCAGATCGCTGCCAACTGATGAGCAACGAAAATAAGATCGGAAAAAAAAGGAACGGACCCATCAATCGCCAAGGGCAGCGGACAGTCCCGCCTGCGCGATATCTCGGGTCATCGCTGCACATGTTCGCCCGATCGCGCCGGCGCCCAGGATTGACCCTTGTTGGGTCCAGCAAGGGTCCAGACGCTGCAGGGTGTCTTAGCGGGATCGCACAGTTGGTCGTTCGCAGCTCTACTTCGCCCCGCGGCCCTTTGGACTCTCAAACTGACTCCCGGGAATGGCTCAACAAGAAATCGAGTCCTCATTCCGGCCCCTCGCCTGCGCTCAAGAAGCGCAAGCTTGATAACATGACGATCATAGACTCCGTGAAAGCATTGCGTGCAGAGTTGAAGGAACTGAGGCTTGAGTGGGGCGTGTTGCATGACCAGCTGGCGGAGTCAATGAATGAGAATAGACAGTTGAAGTGGGTGATATCTAAAGCTGTCGGGGTCTTACTGGACAGCCAGTCAATAAAGTACTTAGATGTTCATCATTTGCACCCAATATGATTTCCTTGACTCAACTTGAAGTAAGATCTTGAAATTATATGTGCAGAGATGTGAAAACTCTGAAGCCTGAGATCATGACGCGACGCGAAACGACGCGCGAGGTGCGGTTCGATCTTGAATGATCCTTACATGTGTCGGATAATCATGTGTATGACCTGCACGGTGCGAAAAATCGCGTAGCACGTTTGTGAGACTCAAATAGCCTTTTCCTAAGATTTCAAGATAATCTCATGTTTTCTGCGACTCGCGGGGCTGGAACGATCTGGTGGCCTCCTCACAACGGCTCGTGAAGATATAAAATCAGCGTGAGAAGTAAAACGCCAAATGAGAATTTCCACGATTTCGTGATGGTTATTATACGCGTTCATAGATCAGAACTTGTGAGGTACAAACTCGTAAGATACAAACTGGTACTCATAAGGAGCAGATGTTGAAGTGGTACCGTTGCCAGCTTTGACCCTGCCAGCTTTGGCTCTGCCAGCCTTGACTCTGCCAGCTTTGACTTTACTAGTGACAGGTTTCTCCCTTCGCCAAACGACAGCCTCGCGAGGGGTGATACATGTATCCCAAGCTGCAGGAAGTACGGGATACATCTCCAGTCCCGGTCCATAGACTCTCCTGCGCGTCAGCCTCCAGATACGAGACCGGCGCAGGCGCTGCGGAATCGTTGGCCCCCCCAACAACACCTCATCACCTAGTCCTTCGCAGGGCCAAGTCCGGGTAGGGATCCGTAAGAGGAGGGCCCACCTCTTCAACAATTTGACCAGCTCGATACAACGATGGGTGGGGAGGATGATACGCCCAATCTTCCGATGCCAAATCTTCATGCGCAGCCCCGCCTTCGCCAGCTTGAGCTGATGTCTGAGTCTGCGCTGCATTTTGCGCGCTTCTCTTTCGACGGTCGAAGCACAAAGCCATTTATATGCCAACATGCGTCGCTTTTGACGGTAGATCGCCCTCCACAGGCCGATCGAAGCGTACGCTCCTTCTGCCTTCCATACCTTGTCCTCGGACGCGATCGCGACGTGTTTGAATGGCGGTTTGCGTGGAGTGGGAGCCGCGCTGGGAGTCCCCTTGCGAGGTCGTTTGTTACGGGCTTTCGTGGCACTGCGCTTATCCATCTGTAAAGCTCTTCCACGGTCCGATGATTGATATGCAGCTGGTGTTTCTCGACGGAGGTGGAGGGCAATCTGGTACGCATCTGTGAGTGCCTCGGTCTACGCAAAGAAGCAAAAACTCACTGGAGGCTGCGATAAGTTGTGACTAATGGCGAGACAGGTTGCAATTGAAGGGACTTGGTTATAAGTAACCCGGAGACAAAGACACGCACGAGGTCAGACAGATCGGTCCTTGGTCCACAAAAGCCAGTGGCACAAAGATGGTATTAACCTGAGATTTTGGCATTCAGAACATGCAATAATTCTCCTCATAGGAGAATAAAGCAATGGCGCATAGTCCGTAGTTTAGTTTATCACCGACTGATTGCGCAAACGTCGGTGGAAGGGGTGCTGTGGTTGGCTCAAGACAAAGCATATAGTTCGAATGTCAAGCACGTACCACGCCTTCACCCACTCCTCAGCGGCATTTTCCACAACTGCTTGACCTTCGTGCAAATCAAAGCATACCGTTCAACTTCAAAGGAAATTTCTCCACTCCAGACGGGTGCACCCTCCGCCGCGCCAATTTCCAGATCCGCGGCCGACACAGCCGGGTCAGCCGCTCTTTGTCAGGCAGTGCAGGTGGCCCGTGCTCCGCCAACATGATTCGGATCGGTATGCGCATGAGGCGCACCAGCCCCTTTAGCCATCTGATCTCCGCGACAAGGTGCACCTTGACTCCCAACATTGCTATAGTCCTCAGGCCCTTGAGCTTCACCTTCGCGATGTCCAGTCTATAGCAGTACTGCTTGGCACGCAGGCGACGACAGTTGTGCCGCATCCTCAGGATCTTCCGCTCCTGGGTTTGATTGTACATTCGTGTTCTGACTAGCTCTGCCCGCAATCGCAATATCTCGACTTCAGCTGGGGACAAGAGCTCCGTTTCATGGGCGTTGGGCACAGGACCCGGGGGTCGTGCGTTTGTTGTGCCGTGCTCTACGCGCTTTCTCGAGTGCTGCCTTTTGGTTTTTTCGGACATGCGTTTTCTTCTAGGTATGATGAGGCGGTTGGAAGCCACGCCGTTCCCGGGTTGAACAATTCGAGGCGAGTCAGTGTCGCCTGGAGCAGAAACCCTTGAAACTGGCTTCTCGAGTGAGCGTCCTTATGGGGACAATCGACTACATAGTCACGTACCGGACCGGATGGCCAACGGGTGCGGTGCGAGTTATTTGACTGTGCTCATGGTAGCCGAGGTGCACAGCCGCGCCGGTCACACCGGATGAGGGTCGTGTCCTGACTTGCTGTGACGATGCAAAATATGCCCAGGGTGTCCACTTGAAGGAGTTCGCGGCAAGAGCCAGACGGTATGGAAGGTAGATTATGGGATCATCGGCATTTAGAAATCACAAGTCGCCGTCCTCTCTTAACGGAACATGACGAGGACGAGATGCGGTGCCAGTTTCGAGGTCTGAGCCTGGCGATGGACGATGCGTCCTCTTTGTCGGCGTATAAGCCAGTGATTAGAAGCGTCTCTTACTTGCTTGTGGACTTGAACCAAAATCCGGAATGTGGCGTACCGAGGCGCTTCAGTGGAAGGAATGCTCCCGTCAAAAGAAGAGTTTGTGTATGACTGGATTGCTTCTTGCATATTCCCTTCTCATGAAGCCCCGCATGGAAAGAAATCGCTGTACGCAGCACATCGGACGTGGGTTTTTTAAACGAGGCGACGTCACGCGATATAACCCACAGACTTGTCAATTCGAGGTAATATTGTGGTGCTACCATGAGACATGCTTCCCGACTGTTACTTACCCTGGGGTACCAAGCGGAACCCGTCGGTCAATGAGGTATGATTGAAAGCGAAGCAGCGGTTGACCGGGTTATACGTTGCGTTGCGAGGCACCTCCACCCATTACTGTGCTAGAAAGCCCAAATTGAAGTCAACCCGAGGGTCACTCTCCGCCAGCAACGGGACGCACCTGAGTCCCTTAAAACAGGGCGGTCCGAGCTCGAGGGGAAGCTGAAAGAATGAGGTCGGCGCAGAAGTGCGATGTAGATATAAAAAGCTGAGACAGGAAGTGTTCAGAATCAGATTCAGATATTTAGCTCCTCAACACGCGTGAATGCGCATCGGGGTTGAACTTCATTTTGGTCATCATGGTGGCCACGAAGACCCAGCAAAGTAACAAGTAAAGGGTAGATTGACGTACAGGTGAGGGACCCTCAGCATTTCCACGGCGGTGGTACGATGTGTGCGCGAAGATACGCATAGCAGATTCGCAGTTTATCGTTCCAGCGGCTGAAACCGCGTGTAAAACTGTTTTGTCTGGGCCTCAACCATCTCCTGCGTTGATTCAGGAAGGTCTTCAATAAATCGACCTGACAGTGCTGTTTCGTCAGATTACGAAAGGCGACACCACATATGACTGTACACGCCTGGTGAGCCAGCAAATAATGAGAGCGCAGGTATCACGGTATTCGGAGGCACGATGGTGTTGTCTGCTATCTTTGCACAGTCCTTGATGATGGTGAACTTGCCCTGAAGGAAGATTAGCAAGAAGCAAACAGCAGGATCGCTGAGCCTCACTATTACACAGTTCTTCCCGATTTCGACGTGATTGCCAATGGTGGCAGCCTCAACAACGCTGTTCGCACCGATGTGGACGTGGTCTCCTATTTTCATTGGGTAATAGTTGAAGTTCCCGCGGTATGTCTTGTAAGGTGGCCTGTGCGATAGTGTTGAATGAATGAAGTACCAGCGCGTGGTTGCCGCCATACCGCATCACGCATCCCTCTCCCACCAAACAGTATCTCCCCAATGAAATGACAACGGCATGTCCAGGACCCGTGCGCCTGAGATCACCCCGAATTATCGCCCCGCTCGAAATGATTGTCTTGCCACCAAGGATGATATTCTGTGGGCCCGCGATGGTGGCTCGTCGCGAAACCTTGTTGCCTGTGTCCTGTCGAAATACAGTCTCGCACTTGTGTGCGGCGTGGAGATGAAAAGCGCGTACTGTCTCGATAAATTCAGCCTTGGAGTAGTAAATGGGAGGATCCATGATATATGTCTGAGGTGAAGTTGAGACGCGTGCGAAAGTCTCGGTTATTGCGTCTCTGCACTCATGTTTCGCCAGAGTCTTCTCCGAAGCCGCCCTCAGCTGCTGGCGCCATGCTGCAAGACGCGCCGTTCCCTGAGCTGCTCAGGCCTCTCCCGTAGCTTCAAAACGCGTCATGCTGCGCGTCTGCAACCCCTGCTACAATGTCGCTCTCTCTCAACTTCGTCCGCCGCGTCGAATGAGCAAAAGACCTCCAGACCACCGGCTCCGACGCCCGAGCCAGGAAAGCCTTATGTCGGGCCGCTCGCGCTGACGTTTCAGCGTTTAAAAATCTTTTCGATTGCATCCTTCTCGGCGTCGTGTGCTCTGACCCCGTTCATGTTCGTTGTCGAGTCGAACCTACCTACGTCTGCGCGTGTCGCCCTGGCGTCCATGGCTCTCGGAACCTCCGGAATAAGCACGGCCCTCGTTGGGTGGTGTGGTCATCCATATGTCATTACGCTCCGGCATCTGACACCGGAGGAGAGTGGTGGTGCAGATGGCATCGAGATGACCACTCAGACTTTGTTGCTCAGAGTGCGGGTTACAAGAGTAGGTACATACAAATCCCTAAGTCTTCATTGGTTGATCTTCTCGACCGCTTTCCTTTGCAGGTCTATGACACGACGTTCCTGGTCGAGACCAAGCGGCCATTCGCAAAATGGGAACTCGCAGATACCGTGATGCTTTCTAGCGATAAAAACATCGAGCCGGGAACGGAGGAAACCATAGCGGAGACTATGGACAAAGCAGGAAACGTTCTTGGACGATGGATTGTAAAATGGGATGTCGGCGGTGTGGGTAAATGTCATGAGGTCGGCAAAGTTGTCAGGTAAGGAGGTTACAGATTCAGTACCCTTCTGTTGAAGTCTCACCAGAGCTCGACCCCAGATACTTTAACGTCCACGAAGAGTTGCTTTGATTTTTAGGCGCTAGATTAATGCTGTGCGCTGCGATCAGCGGATCACACACCTCGGTGCTCCTTCAAACACCATGTTCCTCGTGTTCCTCGCCACCTCAGCCAACGCTGAGCTGACGCGTGTTGCACGCTACATGTCGTTCGTCTGCTACTACTAATACAACCACTGTCTCCGAAATCCAGTAATCGGGCAACTTCCGCTTATAAGAATCAAGGGAGCGCCAGCGGTCCACGCGGCACACTTGCAGAATTCGGGATCCCAGCGATGCCCGTTGTTGGGTTTGCTGTTCGCATCTGCCCAATCGTGTGATTCTCGCACGTGCAACGCTCTTCCAGTTACTGTCAAACTCAAATTGCCGTCACCATCTCATTGAGTTACTCCGTCGTGCAGATATCCGATCAGCTATGGGCGGCATCGAGGGACTGCCTACAGCCGTTAACTTGCTGTGCCGAGCACCGTTGGTTCGACTGCTTTTCAGTGCACGTTGCATAATTTAGGTAAAATGATGCATCATTCTCTGCAAATACGGCAAATCTTGACCGGTCTTGACCGCTTGACCCCTGTTTCTGGTTTTGCAGTGTACAGCATCCTCGGCCTCTTGGATAATGCTATTTCCGGTTCAGATAAATAGCTCATCCTCATCATCGAAGTGCCCACTCCTGGCTGGTCCCTGAGTCCCCTCACTGCAAGCACGCTGGTCGTTCTTGTCTGCCATGTTTCGTCGTTCCCTGCAGGTGTTTGTAATAGCGTGCGCTAGCCTCGCAGCCATCTCGAGCGTCGGTGCCATTCCAATGGTTGAAGCGTCGAATAGCACTCAAGCCTTAGGCAACCACGCCCCGTCCCCCGACAACCCCTTCCAAGGCATCGCGATCGACATCGGATCCGATTCGTTCAGCAAGTCGATAGTAGAGCGCACCGAGATGGACGCTGAACTGGATCGTCGAATAATTGGCGCCATCATCCGTGGTGCTGCGAAGATCATCGAGAAAGTCGTCTCGAAAGTATTGCAAACGATCGAGAAGGACAAGAAAGTGCGAGATTGAACCTATTCTCTTGCTTGTGCTATCTGCTAACGAGCCGGCGCCAGCGCCGCGGCGAGTTCACCAAGTTCGTCGTAGATGAGGGCAGGAAATCACAGCCGGGGTTTAATTGGATAGCTTGTCACACGAAACATAGGACGCAATTCAAGGGCACCAAGGGTGTGGATTGGGGTCACCAACACAAAGAATTCGATGTCAGTTTCCACAAGACGGTCGGGTATGTTGCACGGTCCCGGTACGCTGCCTCGGACTTGACCAGCAATGCTACAGGTATGAGATATATTATGTCAAAGAGGGTGAATTCTGGAACCAAGGCGATGGAGGATATCTCAATGTCAGTGTTAGCATTTTCCATGACCAGAGCGTTTCTCGCTGACAGCGGTGGTAGTGGGCTTATTCCGGATACTTCCACGCCGATGGGCCCGGCAACAAACACGTCGTGTTCACTCGACCACCCGGCAAGTGAGCGCTCGAGCTCACATGATCAAAGTCAACCTTGCGTCCCCTCTCCCCAGACTCGACGTCGTCGTAGCAGCATGGACCTTACGATTCTCAGACTATGTGCATTTCCAGGAAGAATTGATTCCAGAATAACATTGGATATACTCGCTGTCACCTGAGGCGGTCACAGCTTTGATTTCACTTCCTTTAACATGGCATGTTGCAAGCTCTCATCTGCTCGGAAGACAAGTCAGTACAGAAAGAGGCGAAAAAGAGCTGAGTCTGACAGTTCAAGTCGTAAAGTTTGTCTGTCGGAACCGCGACAATGTGGGTATGAATATTAGAAGTGTCCACCATGGAAGGGACCACATGCTTGATGGTGGGAGCACCAAGCAAGCGCATGTTCATCTCGAATTCGCTCTGTGCAACCACGAATCAGAAATGCCCGTTGTAAAGCAATGAAGACGACGTACATGCAGGATCTCTAACGCTCTGTCCATTCCCTCTGGCCCATATGCGGAATAAGCATATAGGAAGGGTCGTCCTATGCCGACTGAGGTCATTGTCAGCGAAAAGATTAGGGGATCGCAGGCAGTAGTACATACCAGCAGTAGCGCCGAGGGCGATCGCCTTAAGGACATCAGTCGCTCTGCGCACGCCTCCGTCACAGAACAGTTGAAATTTCTCATGCGGGAACGTCAAGCCACGCTTCTCCTTGAGCTTGTCGACGACTTCAACCAGAACTTCAATACCAGAGCGTGCGAAGTCAAGTTGTCGTCCTCCATGATTGGAGAGGACGACGCCAGCAAGACCGCGATCGTACGCTTCCAGGGCATCCTAGATCCCAACTTCAGATCTCCAATTTGATCACAACGACATGATATGCTGACCTCCCAACATTGGACACCTTTAAGTATCAAAGGCACTGGTCGGCAGTCAAGCGGGTGTAAAAGGGCAGAAAGGGTAGGACACTTACTGGTTGTGATGCTCTTGAACCACTTCAGATCATCCCAATTCAGGCCGGGGTCAATGAACGACTAGAGAGTGGATTGATTAACTCGCTCCACTAGCAAATCAATCGAAAGACGTACGCTGATTGCTCTGGCTGCACCCTGAGACCTGTCAACACCCTCAGACCCAGCTTGCGTGACCTCTGAAGGGTCTTCGGCATCGAACTTCATACGCATATCCTAAAAAGACCAATGACGACGTGATTGTACAGGAGGAATTGCGCAGTATACCTTCTCTCGTCGGCCAAGCTGCGGCGCATCGACGGTGATAAAGAGACCTTTGATTCCGCGCTTCTCAGCGTGTTGTACGATGCGTTTCGTGATCTTTCTATCTTTATTGACATATCTGTGAGTGCAGGCATGTGAGAATAACATTCATGGCTTGCGAGCGATGACGGGACACATACAGCTGGAAAAATTGAACCTGTCCAGGCAGGGCTGCATCGACTATGTCGTCGAAGGAGCATGAGGCCAGAGTTGGTATCTGTCCGGTATTAAGTGGTGTTCAGCAGTGGTTGGAGGGGAGGTCACACCATTTGTATCACACCATGTTTGCCGGCCGCTCTCGTCAAGTTTAATTCACCATCTGGGTGTCCGAGTTTTCCTAAAGCGGTGGCAGTCTGGAAAGTGATTGTCAACCTTTCGCATTCAATGACGATCGGAGGGTATGTACGATGTAAATCGGCATACTGGACTTGTGGCCTAGTATGGTCGTCGCAAAGTCGACTTCGGTGACATCTCGGAGCACTCTCGGACGGAACCATATTCTAGGCAATGACAGTAAGATTTTAATTTGATGCCTCCGGGCCGTAGGCGTTGAAGGACGGACCTATGATACGCTGCATGGTTCTCTCTGTTGGTAATTTCATCATCCGCAGCGGAGGAATAGTATGCCCACGCCTTGTCGGCCATGACTTGTCGCGCGATGGCCTACTACCCCTTAGGATCTGCATACCAGACATATAATGGATTTACATACCTCGAAATCGTGCAAATTGAGTATCGTGCTCAATGGCGGTCTCGCAGCTATACGTGCCAGGCGCGCTTTTTCCTCGTCCGTGACTTCAACCTCTACTCTCTCCACCGTGTCTGGCTCAACCGGGCCCAAGCTGAAGACAGAAAACATAATGTCGACATGTTCCGCGGTTCGTCTAGGAACCAGCTTACTGTTTCTCTGGAGGTAGGTTGGTAGTGATAGCATCCGGCGGGTGTATAGGATCATATTCCTCCCTGCTTTGCTGGTCAGCTCATGTATGCGACGTAGGTTGACGAACACGAACGTCGCATCTTTCCCCGCATATTTCAAGATAATCTTGCTGCCCCCTGGAGATGAGATGAGCGACAAGATCACAGCGTCGAAAAGACGTGTTGCTTGCCAGGATGATCTAGCAAACATACGCAACTCAGAGTACGTTTCCGCTACTTTCAACGTGGGGAACGCACCGTCCAGAAATTCCGTAACATCGTACACATGTCCTGTTTGCCGTCAACACTCAGCCAACTTGGTTGAGGGTGACTAACCGTGAACAATGATCCAGCAACTGTCTCTGGAGTTGTGCTTCGCGACCTCTTTTCCAGATAGCATATTGCAGTGATGTTCACTGAAGAGAAGACAGTGCGGCTTTAGTTAGGAGCTTAGGGCTGGCCAGGGTCCATGAGGTTGGGGAAATATTGTGCGGAATGGGAACTTTCAGCCGGACCGGAACGACAGGTGAGCCGCGGAACCGTCGGAGCGCCACTTGTGTTTGGCATCGGCGCCTATTGCAAACCACGGGTTATGTGTACAACAAATGCAGGAATATCATTGAAGCAACATTGAAGGCTCGTGTACAATGGAATGCGGATACAGGAGATGCAGATACATAGAGAACTAGCGGCCAGCGCTCGGTAGTAAGAGCCAAGAGATGATGCTCAGATAGTCTGGAACGCCGAGCCGCCTGCTCGCGCGTCAAACTCGACCACTGCGTCGAGACCCATCACTTTGAAGAAGGCCTTGGGATCCATACCCTGCGCAGAGGCGAAATCCGTCCCGGTCTTCTTCAGGGAGTGCATGGCGGCCCGGACGGCGTGTATCATCGCAACACAGGAAACCAGAGAGAAAACTACAGAGCCGTGAGTGACTCATCAGGAAAGACTTATCAAATAGCACCCACTGATAATCTTGGCTCCCATGGCTTCAGCTTCACCGGAAGTGAAGGACGGTGTGAGACCACCAGAGATGACGTTTACGAGCACCTTCAAGTGTGTTACTACAAGGTACAACGACTTCAGCACGAAAGGCACGCACAGGTTTGGGCGCCAGGGCAGCAACGGTGGACTCGAGCGCTTCCCGGGTGCGAACACCCTCGATGAAGCACACATCAGCGCCGACGTGTGCTGCTAGCTTTAGTCGGGTGACTGCCTCTTCCATTCCGAGAACCTGCGCGGAGTCCGTTCTCGCAATGATGACCTGGAGAATCGTCAGCCGGTTATTACATAGCGGGGGTGAAAGAAACCATACAAAGTCAGAGCCGCCCGGTATCGAGTCTCTTGCGAGGACAGCCGCGCGGATTCGAGTAAGGAATTCTTCGCGAGAGACGACTTGTTTTCCAAGCAGGTGGCCACAACGCTTGGTCTGCACCTGATCCTCTATATGAAGAGCAGCTACACCAGCTTTCGCATATTTAGTCACAGTGCGGGCGACCATCGTTGGGCCGCCGAACCTGTCGATGGTCAGCGTCGTAGTCACACTGGAAAGAAGTAAAAGACAAACCCCGTATCCGCGTCGGCAATTACAGGAACGGTAGGGTCGAGGCTGCAGACCATCGATGCCGCCTGTAGATGATGTCAGGTCGAGGCTTGATAGACGAAAAAACCAAGCGTACATCAACGAAGTCATTGAGGGTAGCGATGGCAAGGTCGGGTTGTCCTAGCCGGGAAGCGGTCGTGGCAGCGCCACTACATTTGTTGCAGTCGCTTAGCATTGCGCCAACCCTCAAAGCAGATGCGGCGGACGAACCTTTGATACAAACAGTTGAATCCGGCTTCCAGTGCGCACCGAGCACTGATGCCGTCGCAGATTCCAGGTGCAACCTAAGGTAAGTAAACGGTGAATGATTGGAAGTTCCAGTGTGTTTGAGAGGACATACAACGATTCCGGGTCGCGCAAGCATTTGACGAAGGCGAGTTGCTGGATTCGAAGAGAGCGGGCCTTCGCGATAGTTTGCGGGGTCCAATCGCGAGTTGTAATACGCGTCTCCCTCGAGAGCAGCAGGGTGCGCTTCGAGGTGACGCGCTCTGCCGTTCTGAGTAGGTGTGACGGTGGTGGCGTTGGTGAAGTAGTCAAGAGCAGGAGACATGTCGCAGTGAGGTATCAAGGAGGGCTGAGAGCTGGAAAGGCACGAGGGTTGTTGGGGAGAGGGTAGCCTGCATGGTGGACTTTTTATATCGACGTGTCTCGAGCTGTACGTAGTGGGTACTAATTTAGGCCATGAAATTTTGTTACAAAAATTGTGAATTCTAATTACCTCCGTAGGGCTTGTTCGGCATCGAAGTTGCCAAGCTATTCTTTTCTCCGCTCCAGCGATCGGGAGATAGGTGCTGCGATGTCTCCAGGGACCTGATACCCTTCCCAGAACGTCAAGACGATCTCATACGGTGCGGGCGCGCTCAAGTTTACGTTTTGTGAGGCAAAGGGATCGCGCAGCAGTCTGAAAATTATCAGGGTGGCATTAGCGTCGACAGGGACTGGACATGAGGTCAGCGCCAAATTCTGGGCTCGCGTTGGGACCCATACACATCCACAGTGGGAGCATCGAGTGGCCGATGGTTCGGTTTTGTTGTCGCGTTATTTTGCCTTAGTTTGCCTTGTTTGACCTCGAGGCTGTTCAAAATAGCTTGGCACTTGGCGTCTTGGCGCACTCTAATCCGCTTTGGAAATGGCCTCTTTGAGGGTGCCCGCCCAAGTCGATGTCCATAATCCTTGTTTTCTGACCCCCATTGTTCCAAGCATCTCGGTATCAGGTCATTCGCACGCACATGGTCGTTATGTCGCACATTCGCCGTCAAATGGGATGACCTCGCGAAGATCCTCGCCTGACCTGTGCGACACACTGCGCCTCCCTCCGTGTCTACACAAGGCATTCCTTTGCTATGGATGTCGGAGATAGAGTGGTCCCCATCGCACACTCGCTATCTCAAGACCTTGCTTTCCATCCTCGGTCTGCTTCGTGGGCAGTGCTTCACTTGGCCCGCGTAGATCAATGAATGCTCTCGGCACTCCGTCTGCTATCCGAGCTTCTCGAGATACCTACCTCTTGTGGAGAGTCCTTGGCGAAGAATTCTTGCTTGACCATTGCCCCCTTATCACCGACCTCATTCTCAGATTGACGTCTGGAGTCGGAATGCTCATGGCGCTCCTATGGAGTCATGACGGCCTATGTGAAGAAAGCATCGCTAAAGGCCCGGGTGTCCTGCCTTCCGCGCTTATGCATGAAAAGACGACGCACAAACTGTGCGACTGTTCTCAGGTCCCCGTTTTCCCGTAACGACAATGGTGGCCAGAATTTCAGCTTCTGTCGTCGAACACGCGACCAGAGACAGCTGTTGGATTGTCGTCCACAGTACGTGTCCAAAATTTACAGCACCTTCTCCCCCACCTTATCGTTCACTGCCCAGACAAAGCATACGATGTTACAGACTTTTTGGACGGTCAGTTCCCTCGATTATGCTCGCTGACACTGCCCGTTGTTGACTGTTGTATACGTAGAGCATCCGGGGGGAAGCAAAATCATCCTCAAGTATGCTGGGAAAGACGCGACGTAAGTGCGGCTGTGCACGCCCAGAACATTCACGTCAACTTGGCATTAGTGAAGCGTACGAGCTCATCCATCCTCCCGATGCTATCACTACGAACCTGCCAATAGACAAACAGTACGTGCCAGGAATTTTCGAGAAGCGACCAATCGCGACATACCCTTCCCTTTAGCATTGTTGTGATTGATCCGGCCACATTCGTGAAGGCTGTGAAGGAAGTCACAGAGGCAGACAAGAGGCGCGAAGCATTGATAGATGCTCGTCCACCTTTGGACGAGGTCCTCAAACTCCACGACTTCGAGGTCTGACCAGAATTACTGATCCCTCTCATCCCGCCTGACGATGTTGGATCTGCACAGGCTGTCGCCAAGAGGTTTTTCCCGACAAGGCGTGGGCCTATTACTCGTCGGCGTCAGATGACG
This sequence comes from Lyophyllum shimeji, assembly GCA_026008595.1. Lineage (NCBI taxonomy): Eukaryota > Fungi > Basidiomycota > Agaricomycetes > Agaricales > Lyophyllaceae > Lyophyllum > Lyophyllum shimeji. Next base: position 1,788,343 of record BRPK01000004.1, read on the forward strand.
AGATGACCATCCGCGAAAACCGTGCTGCTTATCAGCGGTATGTCCATGCTGGTTCTTTTCGCGATCCACCTTTTGACGGGCTGTGCAGAGTGTGGTTCCGGCCCCGGGTCTTACGGGATGTCACCTCGGTGGATTGGTCCACAACGATCCTTGGCAAGAAATCTGAGTTTGCCAGTGTACATCGTAAGTTGACAAGTTCCTTGGAACATCGTTTCTCGACACATATTTGGACAGTCCGCCACGGCGCTTGGCAAGCTTGGACACCCAGATGGCGAATTGATCTTGACGAGAGCGGCAGGGAAGCACGGTGTCATATGGCAAATGGCTTGTACATGCTCAACTCTCGGTGTTACGAGATCCTGATTCTGTATCACAGCTCCCAACCTTGGCGTCTTGCTCCGTGGATGAGATGGTCGACGCGTCTCTGTCAGGACAACCTCTCTTCCTCGAGTTGTACCTGCAGTCCTTGCCCCTTTTAATTTGACGCTACGCTAACTTCCACACTTATAGGTATGTCAATCGCGACCGCCAGGTCACCAGGAAATATGTTCAACACGTCCAGAAACGCGGTGTCAAGGCCCTTTTCATCACCGTTGATGCGCCACAGCTCGGACGCCGCGAGAAAGACATGAGAATGAAATTCATTGACGATAACGTCGGCGCAAAAGTACAGGAAGGCCAATCAGGCATAAAGAAAAACGAAGGAGTCGCAAGAGCAATTAGCGTGATTCTATTAATTCATAGATCAATGTCTACTAATCTGATCGTTCACGTGCAGTCGTTCATCGATCCGAGTCTGTCAGAAGTATCACAAGCAGTATGTTCAGTATCACTTTGAAAACAGCATTACTGACGTCCTCTGACCTCTGACCTAGTGCCGATCATCCTCAAGGTGTCGCTACACCAGAGCATGCCATTCTCGCTCTTGAAGCTGGCTGCCAAGGCATTGTCTTGAGCAACCATGGGGCCGCCAGCTCGACACGAGCCGGTCGGGTCTCGAGAACTTCATCGACATCGTCGCAGCGCTGAAAAAGCGAGGAATATGGCGAAATCCTAATTTTTCCGTCTTTGTTGACGGTGGCGTGCGTCGCGCAGGTGACGTGCTCAAAGCCTTGGCCCTCGGTGCATCCGCCGTTGGCATTGGAAGAGGGTTTCTGTACGCCTTCTGCGCCTACGGACAGGATGGCGTCGAGCGCGCCATCCAGATTCTTTCAATGAGTCACCCAGGTTGTGTTGAGTTGTCAGGACAATGATCTGACATCGGGCATCGAAAAGGACGAGTTTGAGATGAATGCGAGACTGCTCGGTGCCCGCCATCTCGGCGAACTTGTGCCAGAGACGATGGATGCGAGTGCCCTCCATGCTCATGTTGGCCTCACCCCGAACGACAATCTCTACACCTCAACATGTAAGTGAACGGTGACGAAGGCACGGGTTATGTCGCTGACAGAGCATCATATAGACCAGCCCTTACGGCTCGCAGAATCTAGAAAAAGCAAGCTTTGAATCTCTGTCCACGTCGCTGTTCTTCTCATGTAACTCAGTTTGTCTTCACAAGTAGCTGCGTATTTCATCCCGTGCAGTACATGGGCATCAGTTGCGTTTTTGGCAGCTATAAGTCTATCAGAGGTCTTTGAATAGCCAAAAATCATCCTGACAACGAAAATCCTCCTCAATGGCATATTGGACCCTCCAATGCTTCCACTGGACCAGTGACCCATTGTGAACGTCCCACAGGCAACGGTCACAGCCGACAGTATCGAGGTGCATCAGATCATTGACCAGATCATCCTGATCTATGGGTAGGAGCCGACCAATGCTGTACAGATGTACAAAGCTGAGATGAGGGGCTTCCTGTAGGCGCTGCATCTGTGAAGCAGTGACATGAGTGGCTGTGGCAATACTCAAAGAGAGGAACTTGGCGTACTAGAGGGTCTAATGCCTGCCCGTCGACAGCCACAGTTTCGTCATAATCCCAGGGAATAACAAGTTGGATCGCAGTCATTTTGGGTGTGATGATGGATGCCAGCGATTCAAAGTCCTCTGCGGACATGCATTGGTGGCCGGCATGTAACCCCAAGACCTGGAGTGCTCTAAGGTTGTGGATACTTGGAAGCAAACCGGAGATTGTACTCCAGCTGGCACCCCCGAGACGAAGAGACAGTCGTCGCATTGATGGATGATTACTCAGGAACTGATATAATACTGTCACTTGTTCTTCACTGACCTCGGGAAGTGAATCGGCCTCGGCGGACAGCCGAAAGGACCGCAAGTTCGGCATAATCCTAGGATCGTGTGGGAGAGCGAGAAAGACCTCCGACGCGAGGTAGCCAACCAACGACAACGATTCCAGCATCGGCATGTAGCGGAAAATGAGGTCTGTCCCAACGAGCTCTCCCTCATCTGCGTCTTTTGTGGCATAGAGCTCCAGCTCCAAAAGGGATGCAGATGCATGCATGGGTATCCCGTCAATATGACGAGACAGGAGGCTCAGCCGCCGCAGCCGTGGGGACCAGAGAATGTCCAGGAAGGTGAACGTGTCGGAATACGCCAAGAGATCATCCCAGAAGGAAGTATCTGGGTCGCTCGAATGCATTCTAGGTGGGGTGTGGAAGAGGGTTTCGAGTTGCAATCGTTCAATTTGCATGGAACGAAACCGGGATGCACTCTCCGGGGAGATAGGTGTCATTCTATCGCGGACAAACGATATCGTGAGCAAGGTGCGCTATCCGAGAAGCAAGGTAACGCACGACTGTACATTGAGAGACTTGAGAGGTAACGGCAGGCAGTCAGTCACCTCGCAGGGTAATTCGGGTTGCCTACCAAACCAGTAGAGGGCCTTCAAATCTGGCATTGCCAACAAAGCCTTTCCAAGCGATACTGTAGAACGGAAGAATCGCCGCATTAGACTGATCGAAAAGTTCAGGGATGAAGAATTCACATCTCTCGAAGACAGACGGAGAATCGGAGTAGGCGATAACACTCAGTGTTTTCACGGCGGCGGCAAAACTGGGGTGTACCGTGATGTGCTCCAGAATCTCCCAGCTATGTCGCATCATGGTCTCCGCTATTTTTTCCATGTCCACGAAGTGGTACGGGTAGGATTGGAACATTTCCGAGAACGTCTGACCAGCGACGAAATATATTTTGACGGAGGCGAATATAAATCGGACCGCAATATCGTGAAACTTGCGTGAAACGTGCAAAAGGGATATTTGATCCTCGTAGGAGAGATAGCTGATCGAGTGGCTCCATATCTCTGTTGGTAGCTGGCGTTGTTCAAGGATTGACATGACGGAGGCCTAGGGATCGGATGAGGAAACGCAGTCCTTGTGACTCAAAATGACGGAAACACGCACAAAGTCGAACAGCACAGCTCGGGACAAATTTAAAGTGACTCAACTTGAACGAACAATGAATCTGACAGCACCAGTCCTGGCTTCGCCGGTCTCCGCCTCCTGGCAGCACTTACAAAAGCTTGCTTATGGATCCCAGCGTGCCCGGTCTTCTCTCATTGTAAAGGCGTGCTGCCCAGATGAGCGGCAAAGCATCCATTTCTGCCACAAACCTCGTCGTTTACCATTATTTTCAAGTGCGACCTATATCTGCACAACGTTGATCACCGACCTCGAACCCAAGCTGCTGACCAGGAAAGCTCCGATCTTTCCACGGCGCAATGGCAACGCGGAAACAAGTGGAAAAAGGCGCTATTCGCCTGACTTGACCACGAACAGCTGCTTTCGACGGTCCCTTCCAACCCACTGGATCCAAACGACTTATTGGAAAACATACAGGCTGACGACCGCGACCATTTTTTCATTGCCGGTCTGACCTTCTTGCCGCCCCAAGAGGTGCTTGACGCACGCTTCCGTGAATCCGGGCGTGACCCAGTTGTTTTCGGGCTGGCGAAGCCCGACTTGCTTGAAATGGTCCGCACGCAGGAGGGAGTCAAGTGGAAGGTTATCGACGCAAAGGTGTCATCGAGTATCAAGGTACGCGTCTTCCTCGGATGCTCTTGCTGTTCACCGACCTTCTCGCATCCGTTCCAGACGTCACACTACGCTCAGATATATTTCTACTCTCTGTGTCTTTCATACATTCTACCCCGTCCATGTTTACAACCTGAAGGATCTGCCGCCGTTTGCCCACCACCCACTGAGGGATCTGACCGTTGTCCGCCATCGCTGGATGGTCTCAAGTCCGTCGAGGGGAACCATTCAAATACAGTCCACCGGCGTAAAAAATGACGGGCGGAAGGGGAGACCGACATTGAGGATCTGCACAAGTCGATCTCAGAACCTTCAAGGCTTGAAAGCCTCGCGCTCTCCTTCCCGAGTACCGTGAAAAGAAGCAGGCGTATCTTGGCGCTGCCGAAGCAAGGTAGACAGGAGTTCAGCCCTGTTGTGGAAGCCGCGAGAAGGCAAAGCCCTCGCCAAGTTTCAACGTACACCTACCACCTGCATCTAAATCTCTCCGCCCAATAGATCAAATGGCGTTTTCGCGACAGGAAGACATCGCTGTGATCGTGTCTCTCATACTGGACCCATCCTCCCCCTCCGCCAGGGTGGCGTGGTACTGCATCAATGTCATATCCTCGAAGATATTTACTAGCAAAACCCTTCATGGCCCAGCGTCCGGTCTTGTCCCGACTCTAGCCCTTTGTATACAAGAGAAGAGCTTACCGACTTCCAGGCAACCTTTTAGCCGAGCCTCGCTACCCAGTTCTACGTCTGGTCACAAGCAGAACAGTCGGCCCTACAGGCGCATCTGATTGATGTAGCCCTCACCTCCACCGCTCATGCCGAAGAGGCCCGCGTCTGTATCGGGGCTCTGGCACAAGGCGCGTCATTTTGCAGACGACGTACCAGCCCATGTTGTTGTCTGGAGCGCTCCTGAGCTTCTTGGCAAACTGGAGACGAACCAAGGCGGAGCATAAGGCCTGTCTCGAGCGGTTGGGACTCTCTACCATTTATGAGGCTGAATTGTGTCGACGGAGCGATACGTAAGCTGCAGGCGGTAGGCGGGCGAACAGCAACGGGCACCGACTACCGGGCGGAATTGGGCCAGCTACCACGAATCGTCGTTCTCCAAGAGAGAAGTGGAACACCTGATCGCATTGCCTATACCTGGGTACTGTTTTGCCCAGAATGCGCTTTGGCGTTGCTTCCCGAATCCTCGCTTGTCGCGCAGTGTCCGAGCGAGGAAGAGATATTCAGCAAGTTCCGAGGCAAAGCAGCCACAGATCTCTAGGAAGCCCTGGAGCGACGCAACGCATGCATCTGGACGGCTGTTTCGGACATCAGACAGCGGGTACAGAAAATCGGCAACAACCTGCTCGTTAATGATACCAAACCCCTTACCTCCAATGTCATGGATATCTGTCGGCAGCAGCACATTCGCAAGCTTTTCTTCGTGCAGCAAGTAGGTGCATGATATACATTGTTCCTTTGTTGTGATACCTTACCTTACCTTCCTAGTTCGAGGTCCTCATCCGGCTCAATGAACTTTGGCACTCTCGAATCGAGGGCTGTCCAGACGCGCCTGTACTGCAATATGCGAGTCCCAAGCCCCGGGCGAAGGGCCTGGAGCACGTCTTTCACCTTACATATATCGGGTACTTTGGATATGCCTGGAACTGACAGGACCCAGTCAATGTACGACAAGATCATCGTTCTGGATGAGCCCGACGACGCGAGCAGCGATGTTCCCATGGAAGCTCTCTTTGATGCTCTGGCTGTCTCCGGTCTCGTCTTTCCGTTGAACAGGTACACCCAAGCGAAGTGGAATTTTCAGCATCCCATCGTCCAGAGAGCATTGTTTGTAGCGGATCTCCTGGACATGGCCGTAGACGGCAGTCGAACGAAGATCGCCATCCAGGCATGGGGCGGCACAGGAATCCGCTTCATACCAGGCCGTAACTATCGCCTCTCTCCGCGGCTAGTGGACTTCAAAACCTCCAAGGCTTCAGCAGTGCTCCTTGAAACAAATCTGCGCTGTGTCACAGACACGTCTCACGATGAAGGATCTGATACCCCGGCGCATTTAAACGTCCCCCTGCTACAAACGATCCTAGATCCGGGTTCTTTCGGACGGGGCCCGATGGCGGAGGAATATTCAAGGACAGAGAATGTGATCCAGAGGCTGTTCCGCGACCTAAAAGATCTAGGACACGAGGCAGCAGGTCTTTGATCCTGAAGTCTTCCCAGCATCGGGCTGCACAGGGGACCCTCTCCAACTGACTTTCCGTCATATGGGGACCTCCTTGTAGGCGGTCTGCTATTCTCATCATGACGTTCGCCAATCTTTTCGTGTTGTTTCAGGGACCGGGAAAACATACAACATTGCCCTATACTTGCTCCGGCTCCTCGATGTACAATACCGCCGAGGTGACAGGGATTGGAAGATTATCTTCATCACTGCAATGACGCACGCTGCGATCGATGCATGCCGAAAGAAACTGACGCATCTCGTGGGCTGCTACCGCGCCATCGACTCACTTCCAACCAAGTGCCCGAACAGAGTGACCGTGGAGCAGGTCGTGAAAAGAAACGAGTATCCACCCCAGCGGTCGACTGATCCATCGGTCCGCGTATACTTCGGGACCACCTACAAGGTTTGTAAGCTACCGCTTTGGAGATGACTGGCATCCTCTTGCTGAAATTATACGACTTTCGAAACGGCACTGTCTTCAGGTTGACTGCGTCATAATTGATGAAGCGGGTCAGCTGGGCCTGAGTTCGGTTGCACTAGTCATTCGCGCGTTGAGCCCCACGGGACGAATTATAATCGCAGGCGACTCGGAACAACTGGCACCTATCATGAGCGCTCAATATCCCCAGACGAAAACACGACCCCTCTTTGGGTCAATTCTGGACTGTCTTATGAATACGTCGCTAACGCCGCATGCAAGACAGCCGGACGATACCTTCGATACTAGTCAAAGTTCAGGGTCTTCCCAGCCCTCATCGAACGTCGTACAACTGACGGAGAACTTCCCGCATGTGAATCCAGTGATTGCCACACTTCCCATGCCCGTCATCCTTCCTAGGCTCAATCCAGACCTTGGAGAATTCGTCTCAACGACATATTCGAGGGCTTATTATAGGCCTTAGAAAGCTCAAGCACGTCAACTGGCGCGCCACCTCAAGCTCGTCCAGAACGTCCAGGGTCGTGATCTGGGTATCCAACCACAGGTCCCGCGAGATGTGCAGGTGTTTCTGCTCTCGCGTCCGAAGGTCATGGTCAGGGAGCCGCAAACCGTAACCGGGGTTCCATTCTACCGAGGGTGCGCCGAGTATCCAGGGCCACCATAGTACGCTGCCACCACGAGCGATCTCCCTGGCGCTGCTGAAGCTTACTAATGCGCGCGCTTTGATATTTGTTGTGCAGGACGTGAGTTACCGGAAGCGCACGTACGCGGAGAAGCGGCGGTGGCGGCAGCATTTGTGACCTCGATCCAGAGATGCTCTTCAGCGGACGATATCTTTGTGGCCACACCTCATCGGGTGCAGCGGCAGGCTGTGAAGGCTGCGTTGGCGCGCGTGCCGCCCGGGGAGCCTGAGCGTCAGAGACCGGAATGATGTCGACTCGGACACGCCTCAGACCAAGCTTTGGGGTAAAGTGACTGTGGACACCATCGAACGCTTGCAAGGTCAGTTCCGGACGGCTCGTCTGTTGTGTGCTCCTGCTGAGGTGACTTCTCAAGGCTCTGAAGCTGCGTTCGTTATCTGCTTGTTCTCGGTGCCGAAGGAGTCGGTCATGTCGCCAGACCTTAGCTGCGTGCTCGAGCGCAGGCGTCTTAATGTGGCGATCAGAGCGCGAATGTGCTTTGCGTAGTCGTTGCTTCTGCCAACGTGTTGCGTCCTGGGGTGAACGTACTCGCAAATGAAGAGACGGCGGAAGGGTATGCTTTTCTTCGGGCGTTCGAGGAACGGGCATGGTCCTGTGAATTAAACGTCAATCTGGACAATTTCTGAGGCTGGGTATGTTTGCTATCATGCTATCGTAAAAGTATCGCATGCGGTAGCTCTGTAACTCGTCGTAGAAAAGGGAAGCCAGTCCGATGACATCGACTGAAAAAAGCTAAGGAAAAAGGCTTGCAGCGATAACCCCGCAGCACTCCGATCACAATTGATCAGAAAACATGTTCCCTCCGTCCATGAGTACGCGCCAAGAACACCTCGCTCACGACGCCGATGCCTCCATTCGACTGACAGACACAGACGCAGCGATCGCGCGACTCTCAGCCGCGCAGAAAGGATACATTCACGACCCGTTTGTCAAATACTTTGTGCCCCGTGCGCATCTCCAGCCCCCGCGCCCCCACTGATCAACGTCGGAACGTTTGTGCGGGGTGCGGCGATCGATGAGCTCGTCGATCAGTGGCTCACGATGGCGGAACGGACCAGTGGGCGGTGCCAGATCGTGAGTCTGGGGGCTGGCAGCGACACCCGGTTCTGGCGAGTCGCGGTACGTTGCAGTGCTCCTTCTATCGTGGTACAGGTTTTCTTATGTGTAGCGTAGGCAGACCGGCAAGCACAGGGATGCCCTCGCGGCTTATGTTGAACTTGATTTCCCAGAGGTGACGAGCAAGAAAGCGATGGCGATACGGAAGAGCAAGGACCTGAGTACAGTCTTGGGATCTCCGAATGATATACGAGTAGGTGAGCCATTCACGAACTAGGCATTAAGCAGCGTTCTTATTCATAATCCAAGAACAAGGAGGAACGGCTTTACATGCACCAAGATACCATTTACTTCCAGCCGATTTGCGCCACCCGCCCTCATCGACTTTTGGTACTCTTCTGGTACCGCCAGACAATACCACTGGTCCTATTCTGACTCCCACTCTTCCTACCCTTCTCCTATTCGAGTGCGTTGTTGTATATATGGAACCGTCCGCCTCCGATGCTATCCTGCGATGGTTTGTGGAACATTTTTCGACCGAAAAATCACTTGTCGGAGCCGTGGTGTATGAGATGTTTGGACTGCAAGATGCCTTCGGGAAGGTTATGGTCAAGAACCTCAAGGTGCGCACGGATCCTTTGTTCGTTGATGACATAGGCTGACATTGGGGCAGTCAAGAAACGTGTCTCTGCCTGGTGCCGAGCCCTATCCAACGATTGACGCACTTCCGCGGAGGTTCCTAAATACAGGTTTCACCGCAGCCCGGGCCCTGACCCTCCGCGAGATCCGCCAAAGTTGCATTTCTCAGGAGGAGCTCGGAAGGTATGCGACAGTTAAGCCTTGGTGAGCTTACTAATGCCCAACTAGGTTGTCAACGCTCGAAATGCTGGATGAGGTTGAGGAGTTGGATCTTGTGCTTGAGCATTACGCAGTAACATGGGGTCTACTTCTTCCTGCGAACGACGAGCATGCGGCTTGGGGTGGATGGGGGCTTAGGGAGCAGCGTTGATATATTATAAAAATGTGTACTATCCGTATCACTAGCCGTCCTGATAAATGATGAGATGGTCAGCGTGCGGTTCCGGGACAAAAGTGAGACGCGGGCGAGTCAGAGAGAAGATTAAAGTCTGCGCACAGACTTCTCATTCCCGAGCGCCCGTAGGCCCCGGGTCGGGCTTGGTGATCCAAGATTTCATCAGGAAAGAAATAACAACGGAGACTTACCATGGGGGTTGCGGCGAGGCAGAGTTATGCCGACGACGTTGGTTAAGCGGATACGTAAAAGAGTGCACGGGGTCCTGTATTACGTGAGAAATTTGGCAAAAATTCCGACTGGTGGTGTTGTCCTTGTCCCTCGTCCTTGCCTACAGGACAGACATCTCTCCTGCCGGATCGCTCCTCAGCGTCCGTAGCGTCCCTCTTCTTAGACGTACATCCAGCTGCTTTTCCCCCTGCTGGCAGGTCATTTTTGACGACCCACCACGCGCGACTCAAAGATCCCAACTCATCCGAAAAAAAGTATCAGTCACCCGAGAAAACTCGCTTTCTGAGCACGATTCGTAAGACTTCTTCTTCGCTGTGCTCCCTATTCTCCTCTTACAGCCATCCAATGCGTTTTTAGAATGAGCAAATCTTCAACTGCATCAGCATCGAAGCCCCAGCTCCCGTCAAAGTCTGCTTGGTCAAGGGGTCCGCCCCAGAATACCTCAGCGCCCACGCCCTCTCGCTCCCAGTCTCCTGCTCCGTCTACACCGGCTCACCAACAGACGCATTCAAGACGGCCTAGTACTCTCGGTCAAGGTGTGCCTATCAAGGACGGCGTCAGCGTACCCCGCGGTAACGTTGGCGCAGTAAAACAAGGCAAGAGCGCCCATGTTCGTTAACCTCGGTCGCGACGATGTCCTGACCATGTTTTCTCACGTCAGGCTCGGCCGTTACCTTTGGATCTATAGACGATGATGCTGCACCAATATCATCGTCACCCGCGGCTGCACCCCCCATCAAATCCGAGGGCGTCAAGTCCTTTGGATCGGTGCCCGCAACAATGAGTCACGTCAATGGCAAGTCCTCCATTTCGTCGCGGCCATCGCTGGCATCGTCGACAACTCCATCGTCATCGTCGACGCCGCCGCCGACAGTGCCCCCGACTCCTTCGAAACCCGCAAAAGTGGACATTCTGAAGATGTTCCAAAATCCATCATCGGCTCCTTCCTCATCAACCCCGTCGGATACCTCTTCTCCATCCCTCCGCCCGTCGAATCTGCCCGCACAGTCATCATCGCAGCATCCGCAAGGTCAAGCTCCTCCACCGTCTCAGCCATCGCAACTGGGCTCCCATGCATACACGCCATTCGTCCCAGCTGGCGCTCGATCACAGCAACAAAATGCAGGACCGGGCGGAGGTGCACCTCGGTCTCCTGTCTATCCAAGGCAGCTCCCTAATGGTAGCGGACCCCGCCCACAAGGTGGACCGAATGGTGGACCTTCTCAGATGTCGTCAGGACTATCCAGCCCGCGATTAGGACCTCATCCCCACTCAGGGCCACCTTCGGGAATGCCTCCCCCGCCTAACATGCCTCCTCAAATGCAACCGCCCATGCAGCCGCAGGTGCCCGTACCTGGATGGCCTGGATACTATGTCAGTCTTTCTATCCCTCTCATGCTCAACGCGGCGCCTAACCTGGTCATTCTTCTGAAACAGTATCCAGGCATGCCTGACGGACATTACATGCCTCTTGCCCCAGGGTGGTACCCAATGGCTCAGATGCAGCCCCCGCCGCAACACCCTCCACATCATCCTCCACCACCCGGGGGCCACCCGCCACATAATGGCATGCCGATGTCCCCCCGCAGCCAACCTCCCAGCCTCCAGCCTGGCACACCCACCCAGACCCACGCAGTGCCTAGCGCCATGCACGTTCCTCATCCCCCCGCACATTCCCATTCCCATTCGACCTCTAACAGCATCAGCATAACTTCCCCTCCCCCTACGCCTTCCACAGCTACCGGGGCCCGACTGAACGCGAACTCTTCCACTTTTGTTCCCGGGACGTCGCGATCCAAGGTGGTGTTGAAGAATCCGGACGGACTCGAAGTTGACATCAACTCCATCACGAAGACCTCGGTTTCTGCCACCACCTCTGGGTCATCGTCTCCTGCGCCGCGATCTGGTTTCAGGCAAGGCAGCCCTAGTACCGGGACTGTGCCGCCTCAGACGGGGAGACCTACGAGCGTCAGGTTGGTCAGGTTGGAGACCGAAGAGCAGCGGAAGCAGCGGCTTGCGGAGGAGGAGAATGAGAAGGAGAAGGAGAGGGCCAAAGCGAAAGTTGAGGCTGAGGAGAAGGTCAAGAAGGAGCAGGAAGAGAAGGAGAGGAGGGAGAAAGATGAGGCTGAGAAGAAGCGGAAAGAGGAAGAGGAGAAGGAGGCTGAGCGGCTACGGAAGGAGGAGGAGGAGAAAGAGCGGATACGCAAAGAGGAGGAGAAGGAGCGCTTGCGGAAGGAGGGGGAGGAGAAGGAGCGATTACGCAAGGAGGAGGAGGAGGAGCGTAAATTCAAAGAGGAGGAGGCCGAGAAGGAGCGCATCAGGAAGGAGGAGGAAGAGAAGGACCGGTTGCGCAAAGAGGAAGAAGCAGAGAAGGAGCGCTTACGGTTAGAGGAGGAGGCCGCCGCGAAAGCGCAGGCCGAGGCCGAGACTGCCGCCGCCGTTCCTGAACCTGCGGAACCCGAGGTCGTCGCCGAAGCTGCTAAGGAGGATGGTGAGGTTGTCGAGGCAGAGGAGCCTGTTCAGGAACCTGTCCTCGAGGTTAAAGAGAAAGTGAAGGAATCTCTACGTATCAACACCGCCACCTCCCCTCTCGACCTTCCGAAGAGGCGGCCTGGCCCGCTCGACCTTTCAACCGCCAAGAGCGGCAGCGTCTCTCAACCTCTTCCATCAGCCCTTGCTACCGCGCGACATATCGAGAACCTCGAGACTGTGCCCTATCCCGAAGGCATTAAGAGCCCTTCGATAGATCTCAACCGTAATGCCAAAGACGGAAAGTTCAGGTAAGCCAGCGATGGTTTGCATATTGAAGGTCAAGGGTAACATTATGACTTGCGTAGATATGATCGCGCCTTTCTTTTGCAGTTTATGGAGATCTGCAAAGAGAAGCCCGACAACCTTCCTCCTCTGGATGCTATCGGCCTCGAACCCGTTGGCGATCAAGCCGGTCTAGCTATGAGTCGCGGAGGCTCTGGGCGGCATAAGGGCGGCCTCGGTGCCGCTGTTCCTACACGGCAAGCCTCAGTTGGACTAGGGATCACTTCAGGCACCTTCGGCAAGGCAGGAGGAGTAAATCCGTTTACCATGGGCAACTTCGGCAGCGCTTCCAAGCTCAGCAGCGACGAGCGTTTCAATCTTGCGACCGCCAACCGCTCGGTATCCGTCAGTGGTGGAGCAATGCCGTTCGGCCGTGCCTCGCCGATGCAACGGACGGCCAGCCAAGGCGGCGTTGGTGGAACACCGATGTCCAGCAACCGTACACGCAGCAAGCGGGGTGAGAAGCGCGGCGATGCAAACAAGGCTGCCGGCGGGCAGCATGCGTTCGCCCATAGCCAGACGAGCATGGCGCAGACCACTTCGCTGGAGCCTGTCGCCCCCCTCCAAGCCTCCGCCAACCGTTGGGACAGGAAGCTGTTGAGCAGTGTGGACCCCGAATCGCCTGAGATCGTTGACCGGAAGGTCAAGGCTCTGCTCAACAAGCTCACCATGGAGAAGTTCGACTCTATCTCGGACCAAATCATCGCCTGGGCCAACAAGTCGGAGAAGGAGAAGGATGGGCGGACGCTCATTCAGGTCATTCGACTTGTGTTTGAGAAGGCGACGGATGAGGCGACGTGGTCCGAGATGTATGCTCGCTTGTGCCGGAAGATGATGGAGCGGATCAGCCCCCAGGTCCAGGACGACGGCATCAAGAATGCAGAGGGCAAGCCCATCACTGGCGGTCAGCTCTTCCGCAAGTACCTCCTGAATAGATGTCAGGAGGATTTTGAACGTGGCTGGGTCGCCAAGGAGGCTACTGCTGCTGCTGCCGCGACGAAGGCGTTGGAAGACCAAGCTGCGAAGGCTGCTCATGACAAGGCCAAGGAGAACGGCGGCGAGGAAATTGTCCTCTATTCGGACGAGTACTATGCGGCGCAAAAAGCCAAGCGCCAGGGCCTTGGTCTCATCAAGTTCATCGGAGAACTGTTCAAGCTCCAGATGCTCACAGAGCGCATCATGCACGAGTGCGTGAAGAAGCTGCTGGGCAACGTCGAGAACCCTGAGGAAGAGGAAATTGAGAGTTTGTGCAAGTTGTTGACGACTGTCGGTGCTATCCTCGATACTCCCAAGGCCCGCGCACATATGGATGTGTACTTCTCGCGGATGAAGGAGTTGACCAAGAGTCTCAACGTCACGCCACGTATGCAATTCATGTTGCAGGTACGTCTTCCTTATTCCTCCTATTTATTTTGTCTACTGACGAACTTGACAAGGATGTTATTGAACTCCGGGAACGGAAATGGGTCAGCCGTACTGCAATTGCTGCACCTACGACAATCGCCCAGATCCACGAAGCTGTGAGATTTACGCCACTAGCAATCTATTGGCTCATGACTAATGCTCCAATCGCTTAGGCTGCGAAAGAGAAGGCCGCTGCTGAGAAGGAGTCTTACCAGCGCCAGCTCAGTATGTCCCGCGGCGGCTCGCGGCGTGGCGGCGATCGTGGTGACTATCCTCAAGTCGGTGCTGATGGTTGGGCAGTGGCTGGTGGGGCCCCTCGCCCGCCTCCCAAGGCTGGAGATCTTTCCAACTTTGGCAAGATCAGCAAGAATACTTCCATGACATTCGGACCTAGCAGTGTCTTCGCTGGCAAGAAAGACAGCAAGCGGGAATCACTTTCGCGGACAAGTTCGAGCTCCAACATGTTCTCTATGCTTAGCCAGGGCGCTGAACCTGCGGCGGAACCTAAAGGTACTCACTTCCCCTCGTGCCTGCTGATATCAATACTAAACCGAACTCTAGCACCGGAACCGCAACGGAAACGTCTCGTCCTCCAACCTCGCACGAAACCAACGCCGGGGGAACTAGAGCAAGAAGCAGCTGCAACCAAATCTGAGTCGGAAGAGGAGGAGGCTGCCGCCCCGGCGGAGATGACCGAGGAACAGGCCACGAAGAAGATCGCGGAGGACTTGAAGGAGCTCTTCGCAGTTCGGAATCTGGACGAAGCCGAGGTCTACTTTACGGCACTGCCTGTCGTTCACCACTTCAGACTGGTGGAGAAGTTCACATCGCATGCCATTGAGTCGAAAGAAGCTGACGCCGAACTCCTCGCGCAATTCTTCGCCCGTGCGGTGGCCAAAGAACTCTGCTCTCCGGCCGCCCTTGAGGAGGGTCTTTCGCCCATTGCCGAGATCATCGACGATATTGCGATTGACGCCCCGAAGGCGTTCAGCCTGTTCGCGACGATCGTGAAGAGTGCTGGGCTCGACGACGAGCGGAGAACGCGGCTAGCGTCCAAGTCTTTGGACAGTGAGAAACTTCTTGCTCTGCTATCATAGAATTGCATAATAGTCCTGCATTGAATGCATCAAGTATTTTTTCTGATAGCTCATCGTCATCTTCATTTCCATTTCTTCATGCGTTTCTTCTTTTTTGGCATTTCCCCCGTTCCTCATGCATCCACGATCCTTTGTATTATTCCCCCCGTTGATCATGTGGTACGTAGGTACTTACGAGCAACGTAGTCTTTAGCACGGCTAAATGCATCAGTCCTGGACTTTTGAGGTCGCTACGAAACGACGCTGCGCATGACCGATACGGGTGTCCCATGTATGGGAGGACTATCTATCTTTCTTGCTCTCGAAGACCGAGCCGAATTTGACGAAGCGAAATTGCGTGACTGTGTAGAAATGATTCTCACAACCTGACACCACAACGAACGTCGGTCTCGAAACTGCAATCGGTACATATGCCAGACCCATGCACAGGGGACAGTCTTTCGGCCAATATGTAGCTATACGGTGGCTTTTGTACGTCATCCACCATTTCAACTCGAATACCAATATCTTTGCATTTGCCTACCCGCCAGGCACTTGCAATTTTTGCTCATTGAAATTGCCAGGGTCATCCACTTTGAAGGCCTGGCGAAATGGTGAAACTTCCAAAGCCGCCATTACCATTTACCTATCCGAGAATTACAACCACGACCACCGGCATCGTTGATTGCCTCGTCTCTCAAGTGCTAAGTTTGCTTGCCCCATCATTGATAGTCTGACTGGAGGCGGAAGTCCGCAGTCCGACTCTTCAAAGGGAGCTTTGCGGGCGCTCCAGCGCCTGGCCCGGCGAGCATGACTTCGGCCGGGCCTTCCAGATCGACCGGACGGCCAGTGAAGGCGTGTTGCAGCCGCCTCTACTCAAGACTCCTTGTGGGTAGTGATGGCCTGCGGAGATATGCGTCCTTTTGCCACCATTGATAACATCTCACTGTTCGATTCTCGTTCACCCACGCCAAGTGCGGTCAACGCTGGCGACGATGGATACAGCATGAGCCGTGATCTCTTTGACGTCGCAACTACAGGCGTTGCTGAGCAGGCCCATTTTAAGGATGGCCCCAACCACACCACGCCTCATGGCACCGCACGCCGCAGCGATGTTGTGCAGCAACAGGGCATGCAAGTTTTGCCGATTCCACCTGCTCTCGCTACTGCGAGACACATCAAAAACGTCGGCAGTGCGCCCTACCCTGAAGGCATTAAGAAGCCCGCGATCGATCTCAACCAGGGTGCCAAAGACGGAAAATCTGGGTATGTCAACAACGTCTTGTATCTGGAGTTGATCGAGTGCATGATGAGGTCGTTGCTCGTCCTAGGTACGATCGCGAGTTCCTTCTGGAACTTGAGGAGATTCGCAAGGAGAAGCCCGACGAGCTTCCTGCTGTCGGGGATCTCGGCCTCAGGACTGAAGGCGATCCGCATAGTTTGGCCATGAGTCGCGAAGTCCCTAGGGAGCATACGAACGATCCCGGTGCAGCCCCTCCTCCCTCAGTCGAACCAGGACGCTCTTCGACCCGAGGGATGCCAGTACCTGGATGGCCTGGATACTATGTCAGTCTTTCTATCCCTCTCATGCTCAACGCGGCGCCTAACATGGTCATTCTTCTGAAACAGTATCCAGGCATGCCTGACGGACATTACATGCCTCTTGCCCCTAGCGCCATGCACGTTCCTCATCCCCCCGCACATTCCCATTCCCATTCGACCTCTAACAGCATCAGCATAACTTCCCCTCCCCCTACGCCTTCCACAGCTACCGGGGCCCGACTGAACGCGAATTCTTCCACTTTTGTTCCCGGGACGTCGCGATTCAAGGTGGTGTTGAGGAATCCCGACGGACTCGAAGTTGACATCAACTCCATCACGAAGACCTCGGTTTCTGCCACCACCTCTGGGTCATCGTCTCCTGCGCCGCGATCTGGTTTCAGGCAAGGCAGCCCTAGTACCGGGACTGTGCCGCCTCAGACGGGGAGACCTACGAGCGTCAGGTTGGTCAGGTTGGAGACCGAAGAGCAGCGGAAGCAGCGGCTTGCGGAGGAGGAGAATGAGAAGGAGAAGGAGAGGGCCAAAGCGAAAGTTGGCAAGCGGGGTAAGAAGCGCGGCGATGCAAACAAGGCTGCCGGCGGGCAGCATGCGTTCGCCCATAGCCAGACGAGCATGGCGCAGACCACTTCGCTGGAGCCTGTCGCCCCCCTTCAAGCCTCCGCCAACCGTTGGGACAGGAAGCTGTTGAGCAATGTGAACCCCGAATCGCCTGAGATCGTTGACCAGAAGGTCAAGGCTCTGCTCAACAAACTCACTATGGAGAAGTTCGACTCTATCTCGGACCAAATCATTGCCTGGGCCAACAAGTCGGAGAAGGAGAAGGATGGGCGGACGCTCATTCAGGTCATTCGACTTGTGTTTGAGAAGGCGACGGATGAGGCGACGTGGTCCGAAATGTATGCTCGCTTGTGTCGGAAGATGATGGAGCGGATCAGCCCCCAGGTCCAGGACGACGGCATCAAGAACGCAGAGGGCAAGCCCATCACTGGCGGTCAGCTCTTCCGCAAGTACCTCCTGAATAGATGTCAGGAGGATTTTGAACGTGGTTGGGTCGCCAAGGAGGCTACTGCTGCTGCTGCCGCGACGAAGGCGTTGGAAGACCAAGCTGCGAAGGCTGCTCATGACAAGGCCAAGGAGAACGGCGGCGAGGCAATTTTCCTCTATTCGGACGAGTACTATGCGGCGCAAAAAGCCAAACGCCACGGCCCTGGTCTCATCAAGTTCATCGGAGAACTGTTCAAGCTCCAGATGCTCACGGAGCGCATCATGCACGAGTGCGTGAAGAAGCTGCTGGGCAACGTCGAGAACCCTGAGGAAGAGGAAATTGAGAGTTTGTGCAAGTTGTTGACGACTGTCGGTGCTATCCTCGATACTCCCAAGGCCCGCGCGCATATGGATGCGTACTTCTCGCTGATGAAGGTGCTGACCAAGAGTCTCAACGTCACGCCACATATGCGACGCATGTTGCAGGTACGTCTTCCTTGTTCCTCCTATTTATTTTGTTTATTGACGAGCTTGACAAGGATGTTATTGAACTCCGGGAACGGAAATGGGTCAGCCGTGCTGTAATTGCTGCACCTATGACAATCGCCCAGATCCACGAAGCTGTGAGATTTACGCCACTAGCAATCTATTGGCTCATGACTAATTCTCCAATCGCTTAGGCTGCGAAAGAGAAGGCCGCTGCTGAGAAGGAGTCTTACCAGCGCCAGCTCAGTATGTCCCGCGGCGGCTCGCGGCGTGGCGCCGATCGTGGTGACTTTTTAGCACCTAATCGCAACGGAAACGTCTCGTCCTCCAACCTCGCACGAAACCAAAGCCGGGGGAACTAGAGCAAAAAGCAGCTACAGCCAAATCCGAGTCGGAAGAGGAGGAGGCCGCCGCCCCGGCGGAGATGACCGTGACCCAGGGCAGTGAACCTGCAACGGAAGCTAAAGGTCGTTCCTTCGTTGGCACGGGTCATTCCTGGTGCTGATGCCTCATCGATAGCGTCCGAGATGCAATCTGAACTTCCACCCATATCTAGGTCCCCGACGGAGGAACAAGATCTGCAATGGGGAGCTGCCTTCAATGACGATATTTGCCCCGCCCGACGTCGCTGAGCGCGTCGTTGAGCTCCCCGCTCCTCGCGATCAGTCAACATGGACCATCATCCGCCTTGTCAAAGGATTGTTGAAACGCGTCGATTCCGAGGACTTCGATTGCGTAGCGGAACATATCATCGCGTTGGTCAACTCGTCCGACAAGGAAGACGCTGGGCGAACCCTCTCGCAGATGGTCAAGCTGCTTTTCGAGCTTGCCACACATGACGCGGAACGGTCTCATTTGTACGCCCGCTTATGCTGGGAGGTCACTATAGGCATAAACCCGGGTATTCAGGGTACACTCGTCACCGATTCATTCGGACAAGCCGTCAGAGGAGGAGGCGTCTGTCACCGATATGTGGTGAACAGCTGCCAGGAAATCTTCGAGCGTGGCCGGGTGGCGCGTGAACAGGGTCTAGCTCTCTTCAAATTCGTAGGAGAGCTGTTCAACGTTCGGCTTGTACCGGAATATGTCGTCCACGCGTGGATGAAGCAGTTGCTCGCGAAGGAGGAGGACCCAGATGAAGATGACGTGGAGAGTTTGTGTGTATTCCTCGCGACCGCCGGTGCCATCTTGGATACTCCTCGAGCTCGCCGACGGATGGACGTATATTTTCAGCGCATGCAGGAGTTAATGAGCAACCCAGGCTGTTCTTCGCCTGTGAGGCGCACGATTGAGGTACATATTGACATTCTTCACCCGCAGAATCGCCTCGCTAACTGTGTTTCTGACAGTATGTCATCGAACGTCGTCAACGGAAATGGAGTGAGGCGTGACCGAGTCCTCAATGACATGGGCTATCCTACGCTGTTGCGAATGTGGTTTGTTGGTATTCGTGATAGTCGCCTACCAGCGAAGCTCCCAGGCCTCATGCAGGCTTTGGTGCTTCATCGTAGTATGCTGCTTTCCCTCCTTGTCGCATTTTTTCTTTGAAGTAGGTAGATCCATCTGACATGTTGCACTCTATACAACGAATGAAGATGATACTGCTTTGAACACCTACGACGCTCCTGGTGCACTGTTCCAAGATTTCCCAGGCTGTTCAAGCCTCAGGTTGTCAAACCATCAAGTACTAGATCCGTACATCGAATCCCTGCTTG
Source organism: Lyophyllum shimeji (assembly GCA_026008595.1). Classification (NCBI taxonomy): domain Eukaryota; kingdom Fungi; phylum Basidiomycota; class Agaricomycetes; order Agaricales; family Lyophyllaceae; genus Lyophyllum; species Lyophyllum shimeji. The sequence goes on from BRPK01000004.1 coordinate 1,808,052, forward strand.
AGCAAGGCGACATAATTCTGGATGACTGACTCCTCTAAACCCAATTACATCTACAAGCTCGTTCAGCACTCCGTCCCCACTCCCAACAACCATGACGACCTTCCGGAGCGTCTGCCCGTGAGCGACATCGATCAAAACTCGGGGTTCGTCCACCTTTCGACATCCGTTCAGGTTGCGGGTACGCTTAGACATTTCTTCGCGGACGACCCGGGCGTCTACGTCCTGCGAATCCCATATGATCCTGTGGAGGAGAGGATCCGCTGGGAGGATCCAAAGGCAGAGGTTTGCGGACCACGAGGAGGCGAGGGCATGTTCCCTCATCTTTACAACGGCCTCAAGTTGGGAAAGGATGAGATTGATCGTGTGGAGATTCTGGAAAATGGCGCGGGCGGGTGGGATGCGGCACTGGAGAAGGCATACATGGATTGGCTCGTCTGGTGAAAAGCCCTTGCAATCAGTATGAGGATGTAGTACCACTGCAACGCCGTGCATTCACTTTGGCCTCGACCCGCGTCCGCACCCCGAAGAGTATATCAATTCGGCTCGTACAATAGGCCCGTTCAAAGTTGAACGTTGAACCGCGACTTTCGTGGTTGCGGTCGTGGCTCGTCACCTGACGTTAATTTCGGAGTCCGATTGTAACCCCGGCACGAGCGTTACAATCACGTCGCTTACCACACTGATAATTGATAAGATTATTGTCGATAATGGCCACACCACAGAGGCTATAAACACCTATCATGTTCTTATGCTTTCACGGAACTTCTTTACACTCTACCAGAGCCTTGAGGAGGCCTGTCGTCACTTCGATGTTGATGTTCAAGTCATCACTGCTCTCTACGAGACGCACTATCTGAACAGCTGTGATCATGTCCCAAAGGCAGGGGGTACGTCAGGATTATAGAATTGGTAATTAAAAGACCGTTAGAATTGAAGACTTATGTACACGCGTCGTTGAGCAGAGAAGCACGCGCAACGCGTCAGATTTACGAGAACTTAACAGCCAAGGTCACAGGTCGTCACACGGCCGACTCCGGCGGACTCTCAAAAAAATGGTCAGGTGACGAGCCACGACCGCAACCACGAAAGTCGTGGCTCAACTTTGAATGGGCCTAATATAACTGATCCGTGTCTAGACGAGTATATACACTTCTGTATTTAGTACGTCATTCTGAACTCTTTCTCCGCTCCCAAATTTTCTCTGTCCTGTCCTTCAGTCTCTGACCCCAGCCATGTCCCGGGATAATTTACCGGTTGACGAAAGTGAAGACGACGACGGCCCACTATGGTGGCGAAAGGTCAGAGAAAATCTCAACTTCTACCGTATCCATATCATGTATTAGTAGGTATTTTGTCCGCATCAGCCCTTTGCTTATGGACTAACAAGAGCACCTTAGTGTCTCCACGCCTCTCATTTTCTCCTGGATATTCTATGGCAGCAATGGCAGATATCCTTTCGCATATATAGATTCTCTATATACGTGCGTGAGCGCGATGGTGGTCTGCGGGCTGACTCCGATCAACATGAGTGCATTGACTGGGTTCCAGCAAGCGCTCCTGTTCGTTCAGATGTGCATTGGTAACCCTGTACGTCATTCGATTCTTTCCGGGGCAAGGACATCTCTTGAATTCGCACAGGTCATCGTTTCGTGGTTCACGGTCCTTCTGAGGAGGTCAGCCAGCGCAAAAATCCCGCATATGACGACGACTGATCCTGCCAACAAAGGCACTACTTTGCGACCAAATTTAAACATGTACTGAGAGCCAATGCAAAGAGACAAGCAGCAGAAATCCGTGCTCCTAAGGATCGTTCCTCCCGATGGCCCGACCGCATTTCGACGCTCCTTGGTAGGAGACAAACGGATCGTGCAGACCACACTGCGAGCCATGACAGGTGGGATGGCGACAAGAAGGGCATCAACCAGGGTTTGCGACCAGACATGATTAGAAGGATGGACGATGAACTCAAACGTGTCAACCCAAGTGGCATGGCTGTCCCTTCGGAAAAGCCATCCAGCATGGACGGCGCGCAAACTGGCCACCTCTCGTTCGCTCCGCCGCCTTTCGGCCATAATCAGGCGCGCACGAAGTCAAGACGGGGTAGTTTAGGCTCAGAAGGGGCAAACCATAGGCGGCAAGCCAGCCAGAAATCCTGTTTCACGGTGCTGACTTCATCCGTCCAGTCATTTTCGTCGACTGTCGGACCCCGGTGCGCCTTCCCGTCCTAGCTCGCCGGTCAACGGTAGGTAGATATACCTGTCAACATCCATTGCTGTTAATCTTTAGTCTTCCTCCTTGGCGAATTGTATTTCGATCAGACACGATGCAGGCTCAACACGAGCCGGCCGCTGCGTCATCACCAGGGCTCCCTCAAACTTTCACTCGTACACCAACCATCGATTTCGCACCCGATGTTCGACGTCGCGCTAAATCAGCGAGAGGAATAGCAGAGGACGAGATTGCAGAAAACGAACAAGGAGAACCGGATTCTGACCACAGTAAGTAGGTCCCTCGTCACGACTCTTGTAGCTCATGAAAGTCAGGATCAGCGCACAGTCGACGTGGATCGTTGTCTCGCCATCCCTACTTGTCAGTCGGATACGGCAGTCAAACACACGAGCCGAATCGCTCCAAACATCGTGGATTCGGGGGATTCCCGATGCCTTTCGATCTCATCACTAGGCTCTTCGGTCGCATCTTCCCCCGACTCAGGCGAAGGCTTTCAAGGACCCTAACAATCCCGGCGACCACGTCTCTAGTGTCGCAACAAAGGGAGGCACCACCTGGAGCAAAGTCTGTACCATACCTTTCCTTCGACGCAATGGTCGGTCGGAATTCTGCCTTCCGCCATTTGACGCACGCAGAAATGGAGGAACTCGGAGGTGTGGAATATCGCGCGTTGAACGCTCTACTCTGGATTATCGGGGTGGTATGTGGTTCCCTTGTTGTCCCTCGGCTGAGCTGATTGATCCCTGACAGTATCATGTCGCAATACAACTTGTAATTTTTGTTGTCATCGCCCCATACATATCTAGGCCCAGGTGGCGTTCAGATTTTGGCCCGCCTAACGATGTCCGCCCACAAAACCCCGTATGGTACGTATATGAGCACCTGGTGGGCCTATATATCTATAAACCATTGACAGGTTCTCTGCTTTCCAAGCTGTGTCAGCGTACACAAATACGGGGCTGTCACTCGAGGACAAGTCAATGCAACCGTTTCAAAGGGCTTACCCAATGATTTTCCTCATGATTTTTGGAATACTTGCTGGAAACACTGCCTTCGTGAGTCATGCACCTCCATGTAAACGCTGAAACTCATGCGACATATTCCTAGCCTGTCTTGTGAGCGTCCTATTTCCCCTCGGAGTGTGGCTTTCTCATCTTGATATCCGATCAAGCTTACGATTCACCATGTGAGGCTGATTTGCTACTACCTCAACGACTGAATTGATTACCGTATCAGTTGGGTTCTGAGCAAGACCGTTTCTGGCAGGTCTCGTGCCCACGAAACCCTTCATTTCCTGTTGGACCATCCCAGAAGATGTTTCATCTTCCTCTTTCCTTCTCACCAGACGTGGTTCCTCTTGACAGTTGTCGTTCTGCTCACGTGCGCCTTTCGACTTTCTACCTCACCGTCTCTGGTTAAATCTGTGTGCGGGCAGCGCCATTGACTGGTTCTTCTTCATGATCTTAGACATCGGCAACCCTGCAACAGAATCCATTCCACTAGGCGTCAGATTTGTTGTGGGCTTTTTTCAGGCGATTGCTGTCCGGGCTGCTGGATTTACGGCCGTCAGTTTATCGAGTCTTGCAGCTGGCGTCCAGTTTGTCTCTGTGTTGATGTCCTTTGAAGCGCGTGTTAACATACGTTGCAGGGTACTCTTCGTGATCATGATGTACATTAGTGTTTGTGAGTATGGATTTTACCATCTCGTCGCACATTGCTCATTCTGGCAACATAGATCCCATTGCCATGAGGTTAGCCCCATCGCGTTTGCGTGTGCTCGCTATTCAAGCTCTACAATACAGCGTACGCTCGACGAACGTCTATGAAGAGCAGTCCTTGGGAATCTTCCCCCATGACGACGACCATGGTGAGGAAGAGTTCCAGCCCACAGGTCCCAGGGCCAAGATCTGGGGCCGTTACCTCGCAATGCATGCCCGAAGACAGCTGGCCTTTGGTGGGTATCTCCTTGTGACCGCCACGGAGGGTCTGCTGATGGAAGCAGATATGTGGTGGCTTGGCGTGGCCTTATTCGTGATTTGCATCAACGAGGTTTGACCGTCGTTGCATAAGAATTAAGACCCGTTCTCATTCCCTGCAGCGTCACAACCTCGGTGATCCTTCGAAAGCCAGCTGGTTCAACATATTCACCCTTAGTAAGTTAACTGTCTCCACATCCTTCGACATTTAGTGACGACTATCTCAGTATTTGAACTCGTATCTGCCTATGGAACCGTCGGACTCAGTCTCGGAACACCTAATGTGAGTCGGAAAACGGTGCGCTGTCCCAAAATCTTGACGAGACATTATGTAGAACAACTTTTCTTTCTCCGGCGAACTCAAACCGCTCTCCAAATTCGTTATCATCCTGGTGATGCTTCGAGGCCGCCATCGAATACTACCAGTTGCTATCGACCGCGCAGTCATGCTCCCTTCCGAATTGCAGAGGCAGCTTGACCAGGATGTTCACACCAGAAGCCAGGCCCATACCTCATTCTCAGGCCATCGCACGCTCGAGGACGAGACACATCAAGTGCGTTTCGGTCGGACACACAACCCCTCGCAGGCGGGCGACGATAGATCTGCACATCAAGCCCGTGAAAATGGGGCTATTCCACCTTGACACTTCTTCAGTTGCTCGTTGGACGCTTGTCTTCCGATACTTCCCTATACCTTCGCAACTCGTGTCATAGGATTATTCTACACCTGTTCTACTCATCAGCCTTATTCTACTCAACAGCCTTGATCTACTCAACAGCCTTATTCTACTCAACAGCCTTATTCTACTCATCAGTAATAGCAATAATCATGTCTGATGAAAGCACTGAGAGTTTCACGTCAGACACGGAGTGATCGAGGGAGTACACCGAGCACGACGTGCTGCAGACCTTGAAGCTCGTGCATTGCATGGAGGCTTGACGAACATGTGCGAGCCACACGCATGGATCGTTCTCTTTATTTGATCCGTGGCTAGTACTCTCCTTTTACATAGCTTATCGGGACGATCACGGTTAGGCGTTACAATTTGAGGACGTCATGCGGAGCACACGAGGCGCGCCACTCAGGCCTCAAGTGACTCGCTTGTGGTGTCTGCGATGCTACAAAAGCCTTTGCGATCCACATCCCCTCCAAAGTACTACCTTGATCATCGCAGCAACGATAAATGAACACCAACCACGCAGCACTCGCGGGGCGCAGCCTTAATACGGTACGTGTCCATTTTGCATTTCATGCAACATGAGCTCAAAGACAACAGGTTTCCGCCGAAATGGACCTTTGTGAGCTGTTGCACGCTATGAGACTCTCAGCAGCAAAGGTAAATGAAAGCATCCGCCGCAAATGCGCAGACCCCTGACTCTCGTTGGAGAAAGGTGCCGGAAAGCGACGTGCCAGACGTTCTAATGCAAGAAAATACGAGCTGCTCAGTAAGTGCATTCTCACAAAGAAAGTGCACACCTCACCACTCATGATGCACGCTCCAGACTTCCGACACTTTGGCGTCCTCAAGCTCAAGTTTGTCCTCCGAGAGCACCGAACCGCACGGATGCGCGTACCTGCAGGCCATCCGGGACCAATTCGACCAGTATGCCACGGTCGGCGGGGAGTACCTCGAGGCGATCTTCACCCATCGCGAAATATTCTCGTCCTTTCCCGCCGCGCACCACCAATGCGCTCGCGCATTCAGCGATCTGGCCTACATGCTTGAGCAGCGGGCGTGGAGAGCAGATCGTGATGCGGACACGGAAGCGGTAAGCGCTTTCCGACATGAAGCATGGATGATCGCAGCTACGCTGTGAGTTGTGCATGTCCGAGCCAGACTGAAAGCACTTGCTGATCGCCGTTCACCAGGCCCTCGGCGTCAAAGCAGGCTTCAACGTCGAACGGGTTCCCATCGTATGTCTGCATGATGCCAGCCATGTAATCAGCCACGCCAATCAAGGGTGGAGAGGCAGGTGCCGCTGGCGGGAACTATCTTACCTTCGCAGTCGTAATTAGTTTCGTGCTTCGGGTTTCAGCTTCATGTACAGTTTCGCCATAATGGGTATTGCAGCATTCGATTTCCGTGCTCGAACGTATCTAAGAATGGGGGCCCTCGGTGCCGTGCAAGGGGTATAGTCCGGGAAATGGACGACGGAGCTTCAAGAGTTTTCGCTCATCAGCGCGTTCAGGGATCGCACGACCTGACCAATAGCTCCTCGGACGGCGTCCCTCTCGCTGTCCTCGACAAGCCGCATGAATCGGCCTTCGAACTTGTCAGGGTGAAAACGCAGGAACGTCTCGCGTAGTCTCTCTTTCCGTTCTTTCTTGTCTGCTTCCCGGCTAGCCGTCGATGGTATCAGGAATTCGAGTATTGCCTCCTTCGTCAGATGCTCGAGCGATAAATGGCGATGGGCTGGCAAAACAGGCCAGGGTATGTCGGCAAATCCGAGTTTTCGTGTAGCGCTGTCCGCGTCGTCTTCACCTCGGCCTGACAGCAGCGCTTTCCAGCGGATCTCATAATCCTCCCGAGCATATTGCTGCTTTCGCTCCGCCCGCTCTAGTTTCTTTCGTCGTCGCTCCTCCTCGGCGAGCTTCTCAAGGCGCTGTGTCTCGGCTTTGCGAGCCCTCTCTTCGTCGCGACGTCGCGCCTTCATCTCCTTCTGCCGCTGTTGCTCTGCGTATTCCGCTGCGTGAGTTTTTCTGCAAGATGAACGTTAATCCATATGGGACAAAAAGACACAAGTATTGAGCTCACCTGTACATTCCTAGCCTGATCCACTCCGCGTATTCCTCGTCATCCATATACCGCGGGTCCATTTTCAGGAAGTCATCCATGCCAACATCGTCGTCGTACACAGCCCGGCCGGGCCTGCTTGTCGCACCCGTCCTCCATCTCTCGGGTACATGCGCGTAGTCGTTGAGTCGCGCTTCCAAAGAATCTAGCCGCTCATCATCCTCAAACGCCTCAAACATCTTCGCGCGAAACCGCTGCTCTTCAAGCTCAGCCTGAAGCTTCCCATAGTCAGGGTCGGTCGAGCGATACCGAGCATGAGAAGGGCCTGGTTCGCGATCGTCGTCCTCTAGCGGCTCATCATCGCTTAAAGCCCATGGTCTGGAAGTACTGTCCTCCTGGCGAGGCCGCTTATGCGATGATTCGCTGTAGTTATCCGAAAAACCGTGCTTTCTTTGCCGTTTGGCCTCCTTTCTTCGTTTTTTGCGCAGCTGATGGGCAGCTTCTTCCTCTGGAGTGCGCTTGAGGCGAAGCTTAGGCATGAGCGAAGGACAGGTGGTTTACAATGGCACGTGCAGATACAGGGCCTTATGTAAACATGGAACAACGTCAACGACGGAACGGCTGCATAAGAGTCCTGCGTATTGGTTCCACTATTCGTCTGGAAAATGCGGGAGAAAGGTACAGGGAAAGTCCAATCCGAACGGGAAGTAGAGCCTGCAAGGGTACTCGGTATAAGGCCATCAGTCGTGGAAAGTCGAGCTTAGTGTACCTTCGTCACTCCATAGGCAACAATTGCATTTGCTACATCTCCAGCAATACGGCCTGACGGTTGCGAGGATTCAACGGGAGGTTCTGGCGCCCCAGGCGTCCGTTTCTCGTAGCCAAAGATGCCATAACGCCGTCCAACCCTTCCTGCCCAAGCATCGCCCTCTTCAACCCATGTTCGTACGGTCCCCCTGAGCCAGTCATCTTCCGTGGAAGGGGCCGCGGGGTCCTTGGAAACAATGACGCCGATAAGGCCTTCGCCGATACCCAGAGTCCGCGAACCATAAAACACGGCGACGAGCGGGACGATGGCAGTGATCTCATGCAGGATTCCAAAGGAGAGAATCAGAGAAGGGAGAGGAGTGCTGGTACGCGCCGACAACGCAGTGAGAGCATTTCTGTAGGCCGCGAACTGGCCTTGTGGTCTGCTGGACATGGACGTTCACGCCATGATCGGCGTTGACCACGGTGCCATCATATGCATATTTTCGAATTTACCCACGACCTGGGCTCTGTATGCTACCACGAGCACGCCTCCCGTCCGTTCTTTTGCCATGTCTCCCCCGACAGGCCCGTACATTGCACCAAGGCGGGGCAGCAGCGGCTGAGCAAGCGCGAGCCTCGCGTAACTCGCGGCGACTTACAGGAAGAACGCGTTCTCGTGGTGGCGGACCTCAGTCAGAAGAACCGGATTCGGCGTTTCTACGAGGGAATAAATTCCTGCGGTCTGCAGCGGATGCTTTGGCCGTCATAAGAGCCGTCGAGCGTAAATATGGTGCTGTCAGGGAATACCGCTTTCAGAAGGTACGTAGCATTGACTCCTCGCATGACTATGCCTGACACACCGATTACCAGGACTTCGAGCTACCGACGCATTATCAGCACATCATCAGCGTAGCATTTCGAGATCCAAAAGCTTACGAGCGCATCCCTGTCGAGACAGAAACATTTTCTGTCACCCTCCCTGGTACAACCCATGACCGACCAGGTGGTGTTGGTCTCGATGAACTGGAACCAGTGCTTCAATCTGCGGACTATGTCGAATCAAGTCTTCCGTCGTTCGGAAACATAATGGACGACATTGATAATGGCGCGGAGGGCGAGGGTGAAGAAGTCACCTTTACAATTAGCCGGGCTGGTATGACACGCACTGCTTTCACGTTTTCGTATTTACCGAGCAGGATTGTCAGATTTAAATTGGTACACTCCTGCGACCTTCCCTGGATCATTACCGGCGTCCGAAAGCCTCTCACGGTGCTTCATCCGGTGGGGTGGCTTCCATGAGCTACAGCCTATATCAGCAGAGACCCCGATATCCAAGGCAGATATCTTCCGTCCGTCTACCATTGACAGCCCATGCATGCGGCTTGCCTTACGAAGGCACAGTGAGACGCTGCGAATACCCAATCCCTATGAGGCGCTGTCAACAACGGCGTCGGACTCTAGTCAACCCGCTTTGAACTGGGAACCTCTCCCTGGCCACGAGTCCGCGCCAACAGACACGCCGATGCCTAGCGTCATCCAAGCTACCTCTGGACAACCGTTCATGGTGACACAGACGTCCGCTCCTGCGAACGTCAACTCTCAGAAGACCGAATCAGCCCCAGCCACCGTTCCTGAAATCGAGCATACAAGTCAACCCACTACGCTTCGCGACACTTCCACTTCGATTCCTGCCACAGTGGCTGAAGTGGAAGCTATCGCCGCCTCGATGGAAAACTCGCCCTCACGACCAAAACAAACGACGTCTCCGAAGCAAAAGAAGCCTCAGCGTCAGGCTCCTGCAGAGGGCCAGAAGGACAAGCAGACCTCCCTGAGGGAGTTGCGGAACCAGGCGTTGCAGGCTCGGCAACGAGAATCGGCGAAACGAGCAGAAAAACAGCAGGAGTTGGAGCCACCTACGGTCAAGCAAAAGCTTTCCAACTTCTTCTCTAATATATTCTAGTATCATAGACTTTAATGATTAGACATGTGCTTTCTTCTTTTTGCGCGCCGCTCATGCTTTAATGCCGCACCCAGCGACTGCAAGCCCGTTGACCGGGTCTACCAGATTTGGAAGAGTTATTTGGCTTTATTTGGATTCGGAGTCGTCCCAGACTTGCTCGCAATTTTGGTCACCGGACGCAAACCCCCCCGCAAGATTTCGACGGCGTCGGCGCACTTCAAGATTCAAAATGGGCTCCACTAGGTGAGAATCACTCTTCGAAGGGCATGCGGTCGACCTGGTGCTTGGATGGAGGGTTTGGATGGAGTGGAGGAGATGGATTGCTTCAAGCCCAACCGGATGACGCTTCACGAATTCTGGCGGACTTGGCTCCTTGTCCAACCTCGCGCCTTCCGACCGTTCCAACTGTCGTCTTTTCCAATATCGGCATTCGATGTGCTGAAACCTTTTTGAATCCCGCAGACTGTACTGCAAAGGCCGCGTCCTCGGCCACAAACGCGCCAAGCGCAACACCCGCCCCAACACATCGCTGATCCAGATTGAGGGTGTTTCGAGCAAGGAGGAGGCACAGTTCTACCTCGGCAAGGTGCGTGTGCCTCTTCAATGTCCCTCTCGAATCTGTTTCCTGATGATGTTGCAGCGAGTCGCCTTCGTTTACAAGGCTCAGCGGGAGATTCAGGGCTCCAAAATCCGTGTCATCTGGGGGTGAGTAAATCGTAAAATTCTGCCGAGAAATATTGTCTAAGTCGTTGCACAACGAATTTTAGACGCGTGACGAGGCCACACGGTTCATCGGGAGTCGTTAAGTCAAAATTCCGCCATAACCTTCCCCCTCGCGCATTCGGTGCTGCTGTCAGAGTTGTGCGTGCCTTGACTTTCTGCTCCACTACCTGTGCTAATCTCTTCACAGATGCTGTACCCCTCGAGGATCTGAACCGTCTTGTATGCACATGGCCTTCCTCATTAGTATCGTATACTGCAATATGACATGTCTACATGCGCGTTCATGATCTAACCTCGATACCGCATTGAAATACGGCCGGAATGAGACGATCCACAGTCCACTCGCCTAGCTATCTGACTCCACCGAGTAGAAATGCCAATCCTGACACAAAATGAATTCTGAGTACTGGCTGCGTTTGCCCAACTTATTCTAAGAGCCTGCACTTGATATGGCTCACAATTTCCTCTCACTCGGTTTTACGTTGTCGCAGTTCCTGAGGGACTCCTGAGGTTGTGCAAGATCCGTTGAGATAACCGGTCACGTGACATATACCGGTCGGCTATTCCGTTCCCCAGACTCCTTATTTCCGTGCACCTCCAGCCGTTCCTACTTCCACCACTCAGCCATGTTTCGTCTCTCACGCGTCAGTCCAGCACGCATTTTCCACTCCTCCATCAAGCGTCCCGTTTCCGGCCGACGCGCAGCCTCGACTAGTGTGTTGTTCTCAACTGACTGGCTTCCGCGCGTCTGTTAACGAGTTCACAGGTTTAGCAAAGTTTCAATGGGAGGTATGTAACTCAGGGAAAGCCCTGTTTATGGATACATCTCAACACTTGTGTTTCAGGACCCTTTGGACCTTGAGTCGCTGCTGACCGAGGACGAGATTGCCATTCGGTAGCTGTCATCCATAGACCCCTGTCTGCAGCATCCCCGGCTAACCTGAGGACACAGGGACACGGCCCGTCAATACTGCCAGGCAATTATGCTCTCCATGGCCTCGACCTGCAATACTGACATCCTCAATAGGAGAAACTTATGCCGAGAGTTCTGCAAGGATGGAGAACAGAAGGTGCGTACTAGATCCGCCGCCCTTCTAATCGCTCCACTGACTTGCGACGCGTCGTGATGATACAAAGAGTTCAACCACGATGTAATTCCTGAAATGGGGGCACTCGGACTGCTTGGCCCCACGATTTCAGGATACGGTTGCGCGGGAGCAAGCAATGTCGCTTACGGGCTCATTGCGAGAGAGATCGAGAGGTCAGTCATGACGGAACCGCTCCCTGAAATACTTGTCAAAACATTGTACTCCAGAGTCGACTCAGGGTACCGCTCCACAGCATCCGTGCAGTCATCGTTGGTCATGCATCCGATCAATGAGTTCGGGACAGAGGCGCAGAAGGAGAAATACCTTCCCCGGCTAGGTTTATGATCTGCCCGCGAAGTTGAGCAGCTGCTGACCTGTTGACACAGCCAAGGGCGAAATTATTGGAGCTTTCGTATGTGTCTCCTTCAAGAAGGAACGAACAGAGTGCTTACCGGATGGCAGGGTCTTACCGAACCCAACCACGGGTCAGACCCGGCCGGTATGGAGACCACGGCTGAAGAAGTTGACGGTGGATTCATCATCAAGGGAAGCAAGACCTGGATCTCCAACGCACCGGTCGCGTAAGCTTCCGCCTGTCCCCATCTCGAAACACGATTTAACTTCTTATAGCGATGTATTCGTGGTCTGGGCAAATTGTAAATGGGACAACAAGATTCGGGGCTTCTTGTTGGACAAGGTACGCCACCCACCGCATTTTCCGAAGATTACTGCTGCTGAAATTATCGTCCAGGGCCTCAAGGGTCTCACGGCTCCCGCGATTAAGAACAAGCTCGCACTCCGTGCCTCGCTGACGGGCTCCATCTTCATGGATTCCGTCAAGGTCGCCCATGATGCGCTGTTGCCGAAGACCAGAGGCCTAGGCTCAGCTTTCTCGTGCTTGAACTCGGCTCGGTGTGCATCTGCCATGATTTGCTATTCATTGCTTTGCTGAGTCATTTCAGGTATGGGATTTCCTGGGGAGTCATGGGTGCGCTTGAGGACTGCGTGCACAGGACTCGGGCATATGCGCTCGAGCGACACCAGTTCAAGAGACCCCTCGCATCCTTCCAGCTTGTCCAGAAGAAGCTGGTTGAGGCGCAGACCGAGGTTACACTTGGCCTCTTGGCTAGCTTACAGGTAGGGAGGCTGAAGGACCAGGGCAAGCTTGCACCGGAGATGGTCAGCCTTGTCAAGAAGAACAACTGCGGCAAGGCGTTACAGCACGCTCGAATTGTTCTTGATATTTTAGGTGGCAACGCTTGTGCTGATGAGTGAGTCGAGTTCGTATCAGCGGCGCGTTACGTCTTACCTATCTTTTCAGATACCACGTCGGACGACATGTAGCGAACTTGCAGGTCACCAACACGTACGAAGGTGAGCGGTGTCACTTCCGACTCGTCGAGCTGTTTACTAACGATCTGCCTTGCAGGAACAAATGTTTGTCATATCATTGTCCCTTTTCATGTTAGCTCAACAGCCTCTTCTCGCAGGACATTCACGCACTTATCCTCGGAAAAGCAATGACCGGAATCCCAGCATTTGCAAACTGACCGTGTTTCATACCACAGTGCATTATAACATAGAATACATGCATGTCCCCGATGATTATGAAGTCGAGCTAATAAGCTCGCGCCATTATTCCCATTTAAACATCCACATTACGCAGTGTTGGATCGATCCATTCGAGACCTAGAAGGTCAAATACCTGTTTCTCGCTTCTCGGGAAATACAGTTGTGAGTCGTGGCGGCGTGTCCTGGGAGCATGTCGTCCGTCTGAGGTTGTTCGATGAAGGAATTGGAGACATACATTCCTGAACTATCGAACTTCATCCCCCTGAACATCAGGTTAGATGTAATTTAGTATGCAGCGATCTGGCGACCCACTTTTCTTTCTTGGCCCATAGTCGCAGATCCCTCTCGAACATCTTGGACCCAGTCCTGCTCACAGCGTCAGCGTAGTCCAGGGACTCACAACAGGACTTCACCATCCAACCACGGCGGTCCAGTACGCCTCCGGTGCCGCAAAGATTAAATCCAGCCTCCGATGTAATCTTTTCTGCTGGCCATCTTCAGGAAGGACAAAAACGCACAACGCTTTCTCAAGGGAGTCCCAATGCGTGGTGCGTAAGGCATTGTGAGCGTGGAAGCCGGACAAATCTGTGTTGCCGCCCGCATATGTGAACTGACCTAGGTTCTCGATCATGTATGCTTGTGCTCACGCGTCACATGAGTAACCAGACCTACGTCGAGATATTTTTATCAGGTAAGTACTTCCCGGAACAGGAAGATCGCATACCACGTTCGTAGAGCCTATGGACGAGTCTCTTACACAGGCCTTTGATCAGCTCCCCGCCGTTCTGGATGTCGCTGTGGCCGATCACGATGTCGACGTCATTGCTCTCCGGTTTTCCGCGGCGATGCCTAATTATAACGCATCAAGTATGCTGTATGCGCGAAGCTCTGTGATCGTCCGAACGTACCCGCCAACGATGGTGCTTATACATCCAGGCTGGAGCTGGTCCAGCTCCGCCATGACGATAGCGTGCATTTCTTCAACCTCATCTCTGGGTATCGGGACTGCTAGCTCGTGCCGCAGGGCAAGTGCCGTTTTGATGGATAGATCTGGTAGTTTGGCAGTTCTCGGGACGCGGCGTCCGTTCGGTGTGAATATGGGCTCCTCCTCCTCGAGCTTGGGATTCCCGTAGTCGTCGACAGGTACATCGTAGTAACGTTCCATGTCTTCGAGCGTCCGGAGGCCGATACTGTAGAGAGTTCGTGCCGTGCTGGCACCTACTCCGTGGATGGTCGTGAAGGCTTTGAGCGACTGAAATCGCTCATCGCGCCGTAGATATTCTGTTCATCGTTCAGGCCAACTAAGTCGCAAGGATCTCGAGTAACCTACGCGCTTCCTCAATCACTCCAGATCGAATAAATTCTCGTATCTATTCCATCTTCACTTGGCATCGAAGGTTGACTAAGGGAAAATCGAATACCTTCGATTGTATCTTCTCCCCTACGTGGGGCAACTGAACTAGCTCCTTGTCGATGTTCTCAGGTGTTAATTCACGAGGGAACGCTGTCCATATGTATGAGATTCAAGAGGTGACCGAGGATAGGAAAATTCTCTCACCTTTAATTATCTTCAGACCGGACTGTTCAGTCCATGCGTCTCAACAGGGTAATCTGGACCCACCGCGATAGCACGGTCATAACTCAGAGCATTGACATCCTTCCCTTCCAGATCGCGGTGCGTTCGAAGGATGCCCAATTCGGTGGCTAACGCCTGATTTGGACAAACCAACGGGCTGGCGCGCTGACATGCATACCAAGCTTTGTAGTTATCCAGAATTCTTTGGCTTGTGGTGAGCTTCGGCACGCCAACGGCCGACACTGCTGTCGGCGGCAACGTGGATGGTGGCGCGTGTGGAGGACTCGAAGAGCACTTGCACACGGGAAGGTTGCAGGCCGGACAGCTTTGCACGGTCTCATCGTGAAGTTCCTCCAGGGCGGCATACTCGCCACATGGAACAGGGTGCTGTTGCTCGACAGTGGCGCGAAGCCATTCGGGCGTCACGATTGCCTTCTGTCGCTGAAGAGGGACGTGATCAGAAGACACCTGGATGAGGAGGTGGCGCCGATTAACTTACGGCAATATCCCAGTCAAGATGTCGCTCCAGTCGTTTCCGCATGCGGACATTTGAGATGATGACATCGGCTTCAGATGGTTCTGCACACAACTCCAACAGCAGACCATCATTTGCGAAGCCTTGTTGACTGTCAATCAAAGCGTAGAGCTCGGCAATAGCTGTAGCATCCATTTTGGCCTGAAGGATGTGAACTTTGATGCATTGAACGTCGGATCCGCTAGCTTGAGACAGGACTGGAGATCCTGGAGAACGAGGAACAGTGGGTGAACGGGAGTACATCTGGGACGAGATTCCTGGAAGCTTCAGATCCTCGAGTCAGCCCCTTGGTTGAATTCTAGCGATTCTTATCACTGGACCGCGACCGAGCCGCATTCTGGGGGGTTGCCACAAGACTGCGTCGAAGATGACACTTTGTGTCGACAGCGATGACATTATCGTTGTTTGGCGAGGCTTGTATCTAAAGACGCGCCGTCGAAGGAAGGCTTACCACGTCAAGACGTCCCTGTCGCTGTCGCACTCAGAGCACTCATTCCAAGCTTCCTGCTTAAGTAGCTCACCGCATCGTCCATTGCGGCGCAACTGCTCGAGCCTGCAACCCGGTTACGACCCGATGAGGCCTCGGAGATTCGGCTCATCATCTCTAATCGGTGCAAAAAATATCGTGGGAACCTATGGCGTGAAACGTGACTGCGAGTCACCCAAGAGTAAGCTCCTGAATGCTGCTATAATCTTCTAAAGACTTAGTCCTCTACCCCACCTTCTCCCTTCCCGATGCCGGACGCCTCACGGCCTTCTGCTGGCCAGTTCACTAACCCGCCGAACTATTCGTTTCCGCACCACCGCCTGGCCGGGGTTGTGCGCGATCCCAAGAAAACCCCCTTGGTGCTGGTCGCATGCGGGTCGTTCAGCCCAGTCACCTATCTACATCTTCGGATGTTCGAGATGGCCAAGGACTACGTCCGACAGAACACAGACTTCGAGATCGTTGGAGGGTATCTTAGTCCGGTCAGCGACATGTACAAGAAGCCTGGACTGCTGAGTGCACATCATCGGTGAGTACACGGACGCTCGTCGTAGTACTACGTGCATTGTGCGGATCTGCATGCGCCGGCCTTCCACTGCTACCGTGTGGGTCCTTGCACTGGTTCCAGCTGATTGCAAACACCGATGCCATTCTTATCCGATTACCGAATTGGGAATGTCATTCGCGATCAGATGATTTTCCATAGGCCCACAACTCGGCTTCATTGTGCAGCTGGATCTAATGCTTCTCCTACAGTGTGAACATGTGCAATTTGGCCGCAGAAGAGTCGTCTTCCTGGCTGATGGTTGACCACTGGGAGGCGTTCCAGGACTACCAGCGCACTGCCGTTGTTCTTGACCACTTCGATTACGAAATCAACACCGTGCTTGGAGGCGTCCGCACAGAGGAGGGAGAGCATAGGAATGTCCATGTCATGCTTCTCGCCGGCTCCGACCTGATCAGCACCATGAGTGAGCCTGGTGTCTGGAGCCATGCCGATGTACGTCCGGTTCCCTTACCTGCAGGCTTATTTCTGATGTAGTTGTTATATAAGCTCGACCATATATTGGGTCGCTACGGGACTTTCATTGTAGAACGCGCCGGGTCAGGCATGGACCAAGCCACCGACAGCTTGGCTCGGTGGCGGAATAATATTCACATGATATCGCAACTAATTCAGAACGACGTTTCCAGTACAAAGGTCAGAGGCGGACAGTGCTCAGAGTTCGCGCCCGTGACTCACCTGTCTGTATATCATGTCTAGGTTCGACTTTTTTTGAGGAGGGGACTTTCCGTGCGATATCTGCTGCCCACAGTGGTGGTAGACTACATAGAACAACACGGCCTCTACCAAGATGACACACCGAGTGCAGCTGCGACCACCCACGGACCTGACAAGGGAAAGGGCAAAGAGCATACCCCGACAAAGAGCCCAATTACACAGACGCAGTCTTCCTCATGAACCTTTTTCGCTGTCTGTACACTTTTTGTACGTCCTTTCCGAAATTGCGATCTGTATTTATTGACCAGGACTAACGCAGATGGACGCCAATTGTTTATTGCTATTTTGTAAATATTTCAGGAGCACGCCAACGGAGCCAGCACTGTATAACAACCTGCTACAGAACTGAGTTATGCTATCTCTCCATCCCCGATAGGCCTAAGGCCATTTGAAGCGTTTAGACTGCGAGTCTCCACCCATCACTTCCGTCACGTGTCCGTTGAGTAGGCTGGTGGACGACGGACGTTGGCAGAAGAGTCTGGTTACTCTAGGAACAGATCAGAAGCCTAAACAAGGTCTGATACCTGGATCAGCAGTGCCTCGACCACGATCGATGTTGCGATTAAACGCAAGACTCCCCGGCGCCTCCCCATGAGCATGATGGGCCACACTTATCAGCGCAGGTTCGGCACGATAACACGTACCATGGCGCCGCCGCTCCTCGGTACTTCAACACCTGTCAAAATCCGACTCTACGCCACTGTCCGGCCGTACTTGAACGCGCGTTATTACCCTGACCCAGGTGGATCGATCCATGGGCCACCAGCACGGAGGCTGCAGCACCGGATTTTTTTCTCGAAGCCTCATGCTTCGTTGCGCAGACCAGGGTCAGTAATTGCGTCCCAAAAATCCTTCGTATGCAGCCTCAGTATGACGGATTTGGTCTTTAAGGGAATTTATGGAGCCCTTCTGGTGTACTCGGAGAATCTGCCCTGTCAACTGCATCTCCGATTTGACCCAGGAAGCATGAAAACGAGGTGCTAAGGGCGACATTGAGGCCGACTTCTATCGAAAAGAGGTGAACGCATTGCCAGTGCGCTGTAGCTACTATTCCCAACAAAACTGAAACCATTTGCAGTGATTATCATCTTTCGACCGTTTCGGGACACTTTGAGGCGCATACGCACAGTCTGTCTAGCCTTATTATCAAGAAAGTTATGTGCTCCTAAGAACCATTAGGCCTCACGAGGTTCCCGAGCACCGTGGGCTCCTTCTTGAGGAACCTACTGTCCGAAGAAAGCCTTCGCCCTAGATGCTTCCCTGCCTCCGCTTCTCAGCTTCCTTCGTGGCCAATATAAAGGAACATGGAACGCGTCACTTCCACATCGTCTGCTCCCATGGCCGTCTCGCCCAGCCCGCTTTCCTCTGCGATCCCAGTCAAAGAGACGTCATCCAGCCATGCTGATGTCGTATCTTTGGACGACCGGGGAGCCGAGCGCTGGACTTTCGAACGAAGAACCATGTAGGTTGCTTTGCCTTGCAGTGTTTATCGCAGGCAGCCATGATTGACGAACGTTCCCTTGCTAAGGCGCAAGATTGATCTTCGACTGCTTCCTTTGCTTGGGATGCTATATGCTATTGCGGCGATCGATAGGAGCAATCTTGGGGTCGCTCGCATTGCAGGAATGGAGAAAGACCTCGTGAGTACCGCAGCTTGTGGAAGCGTGCTTTTTTCATCAACGAGATTTCGCTCGCTAGAAACTGTCCGTCGGATCGCGATATAGCATCGTATCTTCGCTCTATTTCGTCCCGTACATCATCTTGTGGGTGACTTCGTTGAGTCGCCTGTAGTGACATCACTGAACAGTCTTCGCCCAGTCAACTCCCGAGCAATCTCGTATTGCGGCAGCTCGGTGTCCGCAACTGGCTGGCCTCTTGCGTCGTCGCATGGGGCGTTGTTCAACTGGCAATGGGCTTTGTTCCAAACTGGGGCCTTCTGGCTTTCTGCCGAGTCCTCCTGGGTGCTTTTGAGGTGCGCGTCAGCGCAAGGTCTTACGACTTCCCTGCTGCTTCTCAGCTCGCGTTTCGTCCCCCAGGCCGGCTTCTTTCCCGCGATGGTTTTCATAATCACGACGTGGTACGAACTTAGGTTCCTTCTATTGTCTTCTTGCCTGTCCTTATACAGCGTCTGGTTACTCAGGTATATGAGGCACGAAGTACAGAAGAGGTGCATAATACGCATACAGTTTTCTAACCTTCGCGAAGGCTGATATCAACAGACTGGCGGCGTTCTACGTGATCTCGATCTTCACTGGGGGATTCAGTGCAATCTTTGCGTTTATCTTGAGTCGACTTGGCGGCAAGCAAGGCATCCCAGGTTGGGCCTGGATTTTTGCAAGTGCCGTTCTCTTCGAACACGGTGACTGCGCTTACACAAACACGCGTTAGATCATCGAAGGCGCTATCACTATCCTTTTCGGAATCATTGCGTGGTACTACATATCGGACTTCCCAGATCAAAATACTTTCCTTAGCGAGGAGCAGACTGCATTTGTGTTGGAACGCGTCGAGCGTGATCGCGGGGATGCCATCCCCGACGAATTGACCAAGACGAAGGTCATCGAACATTTGCTTGATTGGAGGTTATGGGCGTACTGTGAGTTCGACTGTGCTGCGCATTCCGTCTGCGTTGGACTCGCGCTTGAATCACTTGCAGCCCTGATGTACATGTGCGCGACAATGCCTGCGTATGCTATCGGGTAGGTACTCATCGCTGCGTAAAAGGTCCGCGTCATTGATACCTGTCGACTATCAGATACTTCGTAACGATCATCCTCCGAGGCATGGGCTGGAGCGTTACAGACTCGCTACTTCTGGTGCGTAATCTTCTCTCATATCCGACGACATACGATTTCATCCCCGCAATTTTGAACAGAGCGCTCCCCCATATGTGTTCGCCGTATGTTGCTCTCTCCCGTTTATACTAAGCCCCGACCATTCGTGAATCATTCTTTGACTTCCGCAGACTGTCAGCATCTTGTTGTTTGCCTGGATATCGGACAAGTTCCACCACAGGGCCTTATTTATCGCGATACAGGCCATCATGACGCTCGTAGGACTCGTCTTGACCGGATTCTCATCATCTGCCGCTTGGCGCTACGTTGGTCAGCATTCAGAGTGCGTTGAAAACGTTCTGGCTCACATCCATTTTCTAGGTATCTTCCTAAGCAATGCTGGATCTGGAGGATGTATTCCGGGGATTCTGGCCTACGTGAGATCACTTTTGCTGAGCCCGCAGCGCATTTGACTCATTACCGCGACTGGTGGGCAAGTCCTCGAATAACGTCACGTCACACACGAAACGCGCGGTCTCTACGGCCATGATCGTTTCCTTCGGCGGAATCGGAGGAATTTTTGCCACCACCGTCTTTCGGCAGAAAGACTTCCCAAGATATCTGCCCGGGATTTATGCCACCATTGCTTGCCAGGTCCTGCTCCTGCTACTCCTGGCAATCACTACGATCCATTTCGTGAAGCAGAACAAGCGGATTCGTGCCCCAGATTTGCCCACGCGTGAAGGACAACCTGCGTTCTTCTATACGCTGTAACCCGATTCCAGTGTAAATATTGATTGATCGCTTCGATAACTAGTATTATTTGTCACGACATTACCTGGCTCGTTGTTGGCGTTGGATTTGAAAGTCTAGCAAGCACGCCAAGGTGCGTTAACTTGTCAGTATCTCGTTCAACCGGACTCGTGTTGCACCTTGCAAAGTTTAGGACAATGTCGTCCCGTTTTGCGATCCCCGACAGATGTGATAATGTTATCCAGGGAAAAACCATTCTCTCGTCCTACTCACATCCTTCGCATGCAGCTCATGTATGCGAACTTAATGCGCTGTAGGCTTGACCGAAGTCATCTACTCTTCGAACGAGGTGGACGCATTGCTCATGCGAAGCGAAATTATTCGCACTGAGTGACATCTGTCCGTGAGGACCGTTCCTGAAAACCTCGACGTGCCGCGCAGTCTGTGTGGAGTAACATATCAGAAAGCCATGTACTGGAAGTTTTCAACTCTTCGTGCGTGATTATTACCCCTTGTCAGACATATGTCCTTAGTACGACCTCACCGGATAGACCCGCTTCCTCTTTCGCGTTCACCGCAGGTCGTGCCCATCGAAAGCAAGTCTCGATCGCTGCCAAGCCGTCCTTTGCCTGCCTCAGTCCTTCAGCATCCTATTCTTTGCTTGGATCTCGGACAAGTTTCGCCACAGGGCCGTGCTTATCGCGATGCAGCCCCTCATGACGCTCATAGAATGAGTCTTGACCGAGTTCTCATCTTCCGCCACCTGGCGTTATGCTGGTCAACATCTAAAGGGCTCTGGAAACGTCCTCGTTCACATGGACTCACTAGGAGTCTTCCTGGGCAAAGCAGGATCTGCACCCGGAATTTGAGGTATGTCAGATCGCTCGCCTTGAGGCTTCGGCGTATCTGACCCATGTGGGCGATTGGTCCGTACAACATGGCTTCACGCACAGAACGTGCAGTCCCTACGGCCATGATTGTTGCTTTCGGCGGAATCGGAGGAGTCTTTGACACCACCGTCTTTCGGCAGGATTCCCAAGATATCTGCCCGGTCTTATGCCGCCATTGCTTGTCAGGTGCCGCTGCTCCTACTACTCGCGATTATGACGATCTATTCTGTGAAGCAGAACCAACGGATTCATGCTGCAGGTGTGCCTGCGCGGGACGGAAAACTGGTGTCACCTATACACTGTAAACCGTGCTCCGATGAGATGAGTGTATTTGTCCGACATAATAATTACGCTCGTTATCGATATCAACCCTGGGTCTAAATAGACGTCTGGCAAGCCAACCAAGTCAGATGTTGGCAACTTCCAAGATGCGTGGTGATTCATGTTCACGGTCCGATACAACAGGACTTCCTGTAAAGTGATCGACGTTGTCGTGTTCATGGCCCTTGATAGATGCTCTGCTCCCATCAAGGCTCCCATTGGAAGAAGACCTGTCCCCTCTTGTCTTGCTTTGTGTCCCTCGCATGCACCTCACGAGGAATTGGATGAAGACTTGACTCGCTCTTGGCTTGATAGGAGTTATCTACTCCCGCCACCTTACTGTGGTCCTGGTAATGGAGTGCCACAGAACCCTCAAGTTCAAGAATTTAACATTCAGTCAGTCCTGCGGTGTTGATGATGTCCGAGCGAAGGCTTTGACCTCGTATGCTTTTCTGATGAGGCCGTCAAAATCTCAACAGAACTGTTGATTTGCGCTAGGCGGGGATACTTCATACATGCTTGGGTCATTGCCGAGTCATCCTCGATTGGAAGAGCCCAATGGGGAGCCGATTCCCGTGCCTCTTGGAACCCTCTTGCGCTTCGGCACGGCGGTCGACGCAGTATTGACCGTGAGTGCTGGTATGCTTCTTGCAGCTGTTACTCCCGGTAGGCTCTTAGTAGTTTGATCCTTATAGTGTTCGAATTTCTAACAGCAGCGGATCAGCCGGATCGGCCGGATTGTCCAAAGTTTACGAGAGAGGGCAGGTAAGCCAACCTTTCTGACAAGATCACTTGCGCTCAATATTCACACGTCTTGGTTCTTCAGGGCTGTTTCTGCCTCGTTTTGTGCAACTGGCCGTTTTATGATCTCTTGACACCGAGTCTGCATATAAGTCAAGCTACCTAATGGCTGGACCAGGTCTTTATCTACGCGCCGCCCAGCCAACCCTCCGTATACGGCCGTTTAGACTATGGCGAACCCCCAGCCTGAGACTCTCTCCTACTCGGACTCTGACACAAAGGGTGTCTCTAAAAATGCTTCAGTCGAATCAGTAAAGCTCGAGGCGGCCGACAATTCAGGCCAGGATGCGGTGTTCGAGACGAAGACTATGTGAGTTGATCTTCTCATTCCGGCCAATCATCATGCCTTACAGCAAGCTTCAGGCGATTTGTCGACTGGCGCATTCTCCCACTCCTAGCACTCCTGTACTCTTTCGCGCTCATCGACAGGATCAATCTTGGTGCAGCCTATACAGCGGGAATGGGCAAGGATCTGGTCAGAGAGTTGCCATCCACAGATACAATGGTGCTCTGACGTGAAATTGGCAGGGGTTAACCAAAGGAGCTCGCTATAGCATTGCGACATGTCTGTATTTTGTGCCCTACATTTTGTTGTCAGTACATCTTTTACCTTCATCCTCTCTTGGCATTGAACTGTGTAACAGCCAGCTTCCCGGCAACCTCGTGCTTCGGAAATTCGGGGTGCGCAACTGGCTTACGTTTATCGTTGTGGGATGGGGTGCAGTCCAGCTCGGGATGGGCTTCGTGCCAGCGTGGGGGTATCTGACCGTCACCCGCATCCTGCTTGGTGCTCTTGAGGTGAACGAATTCAGTTGTTTTCCCTTCATGGCGATGACTGACGTCCATCGCTAGGCATCGTTCTTCCCGGCCATGGTGTACATTATTTCCACCTGGTGAGGATAAGCACTTACATGTAAGGCACCAAACGCCAATCTAGCTTCTACAAGGTACAAACGCCATGAAGTGCAGAAGCGGTCTGTGTACCTTATTGTCCTGGCTCAGAGTCGGATCTTAGCGATTCGGCAGGTTGGCTATCTTTTATCTGTTGTCCATCACAATGGGTGGCATAAGTCCCATTCTTGCGTACGTCTTTAGTCTGCTTGACGGTAGACGGGGAATCCGGGGATGGGCTTGGATTTTTGTAAGTGCTACTCGTATCTCGTTATGGGTATCAAACCTTGTGCCTTAAACGCCGTGAAACAGATTATTGAAGGCGCAGTAACACTCTTCCTCGGAGTAGTATCCTGGTTCTATATTCCGGATTTCCCAGACCAGAACAGGTTCTTGACCCCGGAACAAACTGCCCTCGTTCTGAAGCGCATCGAGGAAGATCGTGGCGATTCCATACCGGATAAAATCACTGCGAGGAAGGTTTTCAAACATCTATGTGATTGGACGCTCTGGTCATACGGTCGGTTTCCGCCATTCGAGTGCGCCCTCGGTTTCTGATGTCTCGATTAGGCATCATGTTTATGTGTTCCACGTTGCCTGCATGCAAGCAGTGTACTCGACCTCCACGCATTCAATTCTGACTTCGACTTTTGATAGACGCACAGGCATATTTCATTTCTATCATCCTTCGGGGACTAGGCTGGTCGGAAACCAATGCACTGCTTCTCGTGAGTACGGTAAATCTTATAGCTCGGTGATCACCGACCTTTAAACTATAGAGTGCACCCCCTTACTTACCATCTGTGCGTTGCAGCTCGTATTACCTATACTCTGTCTATCTAATCCTTTCCCTTCAGATCGTAACATCATTGTTCTTTTCCTGGCTGTCCGACCGGACGAAGCACCGCGGTGGCTTCATCGTCATCCAGGCCCTGATCTGCGTAGTGGGACTAGTACTTACAGCCTTCGCAACCAATGGCAATGTTCGATATTTCGGTACGAAGCTGCTGCCACGCTTTCCTTCGTGTTACTTATGCTTTGTAGGCATCTTCCTCATGAACGCTGGAAATTCAGGAACCATACCTGGTATCCTAGCTTATGTAACTCCCCTTACGCTACTCGATGCTGCGTACATTTGCTTAATTCTGCCCTCGCAGGCTTCAAACAACGTGGTATCACACAGCAAAAGGCGATCATTTTTGTTCATCTCGTCGAGATGTGCGCTAATCTGCCGCCATCTAGATCAGTGCAAAGTGCTTTAACAGTATCTCTCGGTGGTGTCGGCGGCATCATTGCCAGCACGACATACCGCGCACAAGATGCGCCTCGCTATCTGCCCGGTCTCATCTTGACCATTGCAGCACAAGGCCTCCTCATTCTCCTCGTCGGCATAACTCATATCCGCTTCAGACGCCTCAACAGGCTTTCTCGACAAAGGAAGTTGAACGGACCTTTGGAGGGCCAACCCGGATTTTTTTATACTCTGTAAATCTAATATGCATCCTATCTACCTTAGAGGTGCGGCTGAAAATAAACCGGCTTCTCCTGCCATGAGCGAATCATGACGCACAATGGGAAGCACACCAAGAATCATCAACGAAGCAAGAAACACGGCGAAATGCGCACCTCGAGGGTACTTGCAAGGTACCCGGCCGGATAATCCGCTGTAACGAATCCTGGAAATTCAAACCCATAGTAAGTCTCCTTCTAAACTTGAGACGGGTTTCTTCACCGTAACGGTGCCATATGACCTCGGCTCTACAGCTCATAGTCCGTGCTTCTCAGCGTTATTATACAAGAAGCGTCGGAATGGTTATCTTTTGACCCCTTCGACGTTGTTCCGTACGCGTGGCGAGGAGGGGACGTGGTTTTTTCTTTCCCTACAGAGGAGGATCTCAACCGCTGGTGAGCCTTACCAGACAGTCCGCTCAAGATCGTGACGGTCCGGCGAACGTCCTGGCTGCGATCACTGCCCCGAACTAAATCCGCCCGCATGTCAAAGGGTGGATGGACGGGTTTAGGTATCGTTCCTTAAGGCGCCCCGCTGGGGATTATCTGGATTTATGCGTACAGGGCGACATCGACGGTCATTGACAAGCTCAAAGTACCTGAGATTGTCCGTCTAAAAGCCGCATGCATGTAGTCCAAGTCCTCGTGTAAGAATGCCATACAAACCCTGCTCCGCCTTCTGCGGTAGGTGGCTCTAACAGGCAGTGTGGAATACACTCGGTGCTGGGTACTTTGGACCCCAGGATGAGTGTGCCGGCCAACGAAACGGTCCACACCACGTGTTGGCTGAACTTGAACTCTGCAATACAGATACCAGAAAACCTTCTGGACTTCGACCAATGAATTCTCGCTGCCGTGCGTACTCCAGGTGGACGTACGACCGAGGAACCGAGAACGCAGTTTTCCAAGCACCTTACCGGTGCAATCGCCTCCCCGAGTTCAGTCGCCATTTCTCTACGCAATGACCAGAACTTGGGAACGCTAGTCCGTCGGCGGTACCGATTCCGCCGGAGGTCGTCGAGAACGCCGGTAGATGTCGTGAGAGAAAGAACAGGGCTCATGGGTAGCACCGGCGTTCTATGGACGAGTTGCGAGGGAAGTGCACTGCATCGGTGTGTCGGAGGCTAGATGCTTCGAAAACGGGGTCGGCGGTCCAGAGTCCACATCGCGCCGTAGGTGCTCCAGTTCGAGCACAACGCCCTTTGCCTGTCAGTGCTGTTCGGGCGCGGCATTGCGAAGCCGTCCTATACCTCTTGTCGAACTCGCAGCAGCCTGCCAGTGGGCCGGTCTAACACGACGGCAATGGTTTCTGACACAAAGCGCACAATCGGGAGGAGATAGCATGGTTCGGCATCCAGATGTTGATAAACTGGCCAATCATTGCAGGTGAGCGTCCAAAAGATCGAGAGGCACGGATGGTGTTGTTGTGATTGATGGTCTACGCGTCGTCCATTGGCGCGAGGTGCATCAGTACGATCAGACCATGATATGTTATCAAGCATTGCCTCTCAGACCATCATCGGAGCGCCGGGCTTGATACAGAATGACGAAAGAGTCGAGGCCAGGGTGACACCGAGAAATTGAGAGGAAGTTATTCTTGGATAAAAGCGAGGAACATGGAAAGTCGGCGGCCTGAGGAGGAGACCATGTTCGATCTTCTCACTACGTAGTTTGAGCGCGCCATGCATGATAACTCTTCAATTCGGACTCCTGGATGCAGCCACCTTACGGGCACGGACGGCTCGTGCCACAATCACAGACAACGTAAACGTCCTAGACCCTCCAATCTCTAAGTCACGTCAAAGGTATGCCCTAACATACGGACAGCCGTCCGAACATAGAAGCTATGTAGGACAAGGTTTAGTCTTTCGACCGCATCTGGCCATTCAGCGTACGTGCTCGTTTCAAAGCTGAAGGCTGGTCATCCGCCTTCGAGGAAGCCCAGGAGGCGTTCTGCGGGGTATGGAGCCCGAGGCGAAAGGAGCTACGATGTGAAAGAGACTCCAGATCAAGCCACAAACTTGATTCATGATATGGATAAGGGATTGGTCGGACCTTGCGGTGCTGCGTCGAGTTCTAGCTTGGAGTCGAGGATCCGGGGTGCACGGGACGAGTCTGCTATATGTGGCGAAGGTCCGAAGGGCATCGACCATGCTAGCCCAAAGACGCAACTCGTGCATCTACATCGAAGAGGCAGGCGTTCACGTGTATTGATTGCGTCCGAACTCGAAAAATGGGTCTTGGATAGCTTGGGGATCCAAACATAGGATGAGGCTTGCCAAGGGTTTTGAAGGCAAGGATTCCGAATGGGGAGGCCCTCAGAGAGGCATATGAAGTTTCTTGGAAGAAGGATATCGCAGACAACGGATTGGTAGTAGTACTGATAGTCAACCTGCTTACGCCATGTGAGGCGCATGAGATGATCTGGTGAAATCGTGCAAGCCCAATCAACGCCGAATGTTTCAAAATGGCTGCAAGCGGTGAGGCAGAAGAGGACTCAGAAAAACAGGCAGATATTTGTTGCTATGTGGGTGGTCGGCTAGACTAGTGGCCCACGGAGGATGGTGAAATTTTGACTAGCATCTTGATGGGGAAAGGTCGGTGACAATGGTACGATGTCGTTGAGGGCTCCTCGTGAGCAGAATTGTTGACATTTTAGACTTTTAGCGCAGGTGGCGTGAGGCCATCTCAGGGTGGCGAGCACGAGTTTTACGTACATAGAACGGGCAGTCGCCAGTTGAATGAAGAACTTCAGAGAATGGACTGAGCACGCGCTCAACCTGCTGCACATTGGAGAATAGCGTTTGCGGACTACACCATGGGGCGGACCGCAGCGACGAGTTCAGGTGGTAGCCTCGTGATGTGGGGTACGATGTGGGGCAAAAAGAGGGCCGGCAAGGAAGCAAAAATGACTGCTTTCCGAGGATTGCCCTTGAGTTGCTTCAATGATAGTTTGATCTAAAATAGCGGTATGGCTGAGGTTCTGAGGTGTCGAGGCAGAAAAAGGAGAGCGGGCGGAACCAGTTGAGCGTGTAGAAACGAGGACCGTATAAGGAGACGAAGGAGAGCAATTGTCGGAGGGTTTTCGGGAGGGCGAGGATAGTGTAGGGGGTGAAGACAGTGGGCACGACGAGATACATAGCTGGCTACTGGGATGGTAAAGCAGCCACTGGTACTGGGGACTGGTCTGGTATATGTGGGGACTCGAAACGTGGATAGCAACAGGGGGGATCAGAGACGGCAAGCGAATATGTAACGGCAGTCGAACGGTGTTAAGGGCGGCATAAATCCGGACAGGCCTGTACATAAAAAAAGTTGATCATTCACGCCTCCTACCTAACTTACCTGACTTTTTTCATCTCCCAATGAACCGGTCTCCAGCTCTGCCCATGTCTCAAATCATCGCCTCCGACGCCCCCCTCCTCTCTCCCATCGCCGACTCCGCCCCCTGGGACGCCCCCTACGCCCCCACATACGACGCCTTCGCACACTACTACATCCCCGCATCCCCCTCCAGCTCTGCCTCCACTTCCCCCGCCACCACCTCCAGGATGCTCAAGATGCGCATGAGCCCCGACTCCGCCTCAGAGAGCGAACAGCAGCTCTGTCTCCCCACGCACCAGGTCTTTGACTTCCCTGAACAAGTTGCTCCCGCGCCGACTTCGGCTCCTCAGCAACAGGAGCGCCTCTCCATATCTATCAACCCTTCTGCTGTAGCTGCTTCGATGGCCGCAAAACGCACAGCAAGTCCGGCCCCGACCGTTCCCAAGAAACCACGGGCTGCCGGTGAGCGCATCAGCAGCAAGGATTTCGTTCCCCCCGATGTGTCCGGCCTCAGCAAGCGTGAAGCCCGTTTGGTGAAAAATCGTGCCGCAGCCTTCCTGAGCAGGCAGCGGAAACGTGAGGAGTTCGAACAAATGGAAATGTACGTCATTCTGTCAACTTCGCTTTACAGCCTGAATGAACGACTCATCTTCCATTACGCAGACGCGTCGCTGAATTGGAACAGGAGAATGCACGCCTTTTGGCCCTTACCCAAACCGGCTCTAGTGGTGCCTCCAAGGACAGCGAACTTGCCTCCGAGGTTGAGCGGCTAAAAGCACAGCTTGCGGCGGCGAAAGAACGCGAGCGTCAACTGAGCGCGGAATTGATTTCCAAGTCTCAGCAGGCGGCTATCGCTTCCAATCCTTCAAACATCAAGGTCGAGGAAGCTTCTGACCCGCAAATACCCCTTTCGACGGCCTCCCGCTCGTCTGCCCCCTCCGCAACAAAATCCGGTGCAAGCTTGGGTCTCATGGTAGGATATTCTTGCCCCGTACCTAACCCTCTACTCAATAACGGGCAAGCAGGTTCTTCTTTGTGCTCTCCCTACCCTCCTTTCAATGCCCATGAACTCGGCGGTACCCAAGAGCTTTGCACTGCCGGATGCCCCTCTTCCGGCCGCTCCCGCCGCATTCGACTTCAACTCTTACCTGCCGAGCGACTACGACTGGTCGCGGGCTACCGGGAACTCTCCGATGGACCTCGACGACCTTGACATGAGCTCTACCCTGTCGGCCACCACCTCGCAGAAACTGGAGTTCTCCACGGCGGGCGCACCCCTGGATGCAGACAATGGCCTCAATAGCCTGGACATCTCATTTGATGCTCTACCCGCGGACAATGGCAAGATCCGCGTCAGGATTCACCCTTCATCGTCAGCTTCATCCCGCGCTACCTCTCCAGGTCTTTCCTCGGGCTCTGAATCTAAAGGGGACATTGCGTCATGGAGCCCGGAATCAGATCCCACTGTCGAACCCTCATTCTCGCCGCAATCGTTCACTTCATCATCCAGCCTATCCACACTATCGTCTTCGTCACTATCGTCCTCGTCGTCGTACCTGTCTCCACCGTCACCCAAAGGTGACCCATTCCTCGGTGTCGGCGCGTCGAGTGACTACACGATGCCGTACTCACACGATATGTCGGATATGTTTGGTCAGATGGACGATTCCCTGTCTGGTGGGAGCGACTTTGGACAGGACGTGGGATACGGTTCCGAGACCTCTGTCGGCGACAGTGGCGCGAAGCGGCGAGTGAGAATTGCTCTGAAGAGCTTGCCTCATGCCGGGGGCGAGGGCGGAGAATGGGAGGTCCAGATCTGCTGAACGCGAGCTCCCCTGCGTCTGCAAATGCTGCCTTCGTGTACATTTTATAATTCCTCTCCTTGCTTTGTGCGTCCTTTTCTTTATGATTATATGGCCCGCTAGTCTCGTTCAAAAGGTTTATGATACTCTCATCCATACTTCGTTCCTACGTGCCCCGTTGCCCCCCGACTATAATTCCTCTGGCCTTTCCGTCCTCCCCTGACTGCTGTATTACCACTACCCCGTTACCCAGCCGCCATCCGGACCAAGAGCTACCCTATACCTTCACACAAAAGTAGCCTAACCTCTTTTCCGACCAGCCCCTGACTTCGCAAGGCGCGTATACCCAAGCCCCATCACGCCTCACTCGTCTCCCGCCCTCCCGTTCTCCGCGCCTCCCCGCTACGCCTTGGCTCCTCGGATTTCTGCTACTCTGGCTGTATTCACCACAATATGCTGTCCCGCTCGTCGATCGTCTTACCGTATCTCACTCTAGTACTCGCTATGTCCTTTACCCGTCGTTTTATAATGGTACCTTTCTACGGGATTCGGGGTTTGATTGCGAGTGAGGTAAATTTCGAGGGTATGAGTCCTCAACGAGATGCTTCCCCTCCTTGCCGTTGCGTGGAGGTGCAGTCAGTCGGCCTCTCCGCTCCGGCGTTTCAACGATCGCGTGGGGTGCGTCTATGTTGCTTCCGTGCATTTGTCAATTGTGATGACTACACCGGGACCCCAAGGACCGCAGCACTCGACATGGAAGCACCTCGTTCAACCTGGGCAAACGGTGCACAACGGCCGACCAGAGATTTACATGTACAATGGACATTGACTCAGGGCATTCTCAGTCACGATTGACAGTGAAATGCATCTGATAGAGAAAATTGTTGACGCATGCCGCTGCTGATCGAGCTCGCATGTTTATTTCGGCCGCATGAGGGCATAGCGGCGATTTGTCCACGTCTCCGCGCTGCTGCGGCGATAGTCAATGTGCCCCCTGTGTGGAGACGAGTGCCGATGGTGATCAGATGGGAGGAAATTTATGTTTATCACAGGTGGTTTGTGGCTTGCGATGTAGCGACGCTTGGGAGCGCTCGTCGCGGTAGTATGCATGGCGTGCCTTGCGAAACAGATTCTCCAGACTTGCCATGCATCCGTGAGACCTTGGTTTGTGGGTAAAACGACGCTTTACTCCAGAGAGAAAATCTTCCCAGATTTTGGGTATGCATTTTCGATGATTCACAGAATTTGTTTGATGTTGACTCGCACAAAGGCGCGCAAAGACTCGGATGGCGGTGTGGAGGCTTGATCTAGCACGCGGCGACCTCGGATTCTTTAGGCCGTAGCACACGAGCCGACACAGTCGATGAGAATCCCGCGCTCTTGTGTCGTACCCAGGCAGTATTCACGGGATCGAAGTGGCAGCCAATTAGACACGCGTAAAGTCGAAACGTTGGACGAAGCGTCTATGGTGGCGGTTATGCGGAACGGACGCCGGGCTTGCCTGTTGTTTGGGACTCCGGAAACACAACAGCGGCGGCTACAGCACTTACAGCTTGACTGGACGTCGGGTCTTCGGAGGACACGGCGCGCGGGCCATTCCATAAATTCTCCATGGCTCGATCGCGAACGTGCCTTTGCCGCTGATCACTTGACGCTATCACCCAGATGCTTGACGCTGTTCTTTCGGTGTCATCATGCGTTCGAGGAAGTTCCATGTGGCCCGGAACCAACGTATTCCATTTTCCCCGGAGCTCAAAATATAATAAGCCTTAGGAGTTTGCGCGGGGCCCTCTAGACTCCACTATGACCTCCCCAAACGGCCTTGTTTGTTTCACCAATTGCTTGCTGCCCCAGGAGGATGGCAGTCTTGTTGAGCAAGACCTATGGTTTGATGAACGCCGTGGAACTATTCTTGATGCACAGGTGTGCCATTCGTCGGACTGCTATTGCATTAACACCGAACCTGACGTCTGCTCCGTCAGAGGACCTTCTTTTTCCGTCGCGAGAGGCCTGGCAGAATAATAGATTTGGGTGGAAATATTCTGAGGCAAGCATCGTTTCCCTCGAAGTCCTCGAGACGGCGAAAGGTTCTTGCTGAAGCGAGCTCGAATCATCGTACTGACCTTGCCTCAATATGCAGTCCAGGCTTCATCGATATCCAACTGAACGGCGCCTATGGTTTTGATTTTTCCGTGTATGAAGATGACGAGAAGTACAGGGAGGGTATGAAGTTGGTCGCCGAACGCATAATAGAAACAGGGGTGACTTCGTGAGTAATAGCTTTCCACTTCAACGCGAGTCTGGCACTGACGTAATCGTATATCCTGCCAGGCTCCTACCGACTCTCATTGTAAGTCAATGCAGTCATCGAGCACGGTGTGACCTACTCTAATCCAAACCTTCCAGACCCAGGATAAGGCCCTGTACCCAAAGTTGCTCAATTTGCTGCAACCCTTCTCGACCCCGACGTCTGCGACCCTTCTGGGTTGGCACGCTGAAGGGCCGTTCCTCAATTACGCCAAGCGGGGTGCGCATTCCCCGCCTTTCCTCCTGACTGCCCCGGAGGGTACCAAGACATTTGAGGAAATCTATGGTGAACGAAATCTCGCCGAGAACGAAGACTGGTTGATGTCCGTTGGTGGTCAAAATGCTGGCGTCAGGATGATTACCGCGGCCCCGGAAATCGAGGGCGTTATGCAAGCCATAGGGGACTTGACGAAGCGGGGAATCGTCTTTTCGATTGGCCACAGGTATGTCGCCTCGGCTTCAGCTACGTATGCAAGTTTCTCATCCGAATGTAGTGTCGCCTCCTCAGATCTTGCGACCTGCGCCATTCGCTATGGTGCCGGTTTGATCACCCATCTCTTCAATGCTATGCCCCAGCTTCACCATAGAGACCCTTCGATCATCGGGCTCCTGGGAGCTTCACCGCATCTATCCTCTCCACTCTCCCCTCTACCTCCCTGTCCACCTCGCGGGTGGGCATTCAGGCCATCTCCAGACGGCCCTACCCCAGTGCAGACTGATACAGCTGCATCAGAAGCCTTCGACTACACCGCTACGCCCCCTCTTTCACCGACCTATACCGCCTCGCCTACGTCCACGACACAGTCGCTCAGTGGCGCCGTGACGCCGGCGAAACATGACAGGAAGGGGAGCCGAAGTGAATTGCACCTCGACAAGGGTCAGATTGCGGACATGGCGTTTGTGCGGCCTTTCTATGGGATCATCGTCGATGGGATTCATTCGCACCCCAACTCAGTTAGGGTGAGGACAACCACTCATTTCTCTGGAAATTATGACACTGACATGGAGCTTCAGCTTGCGTATTCGGCGCATCCTGACGGCTGTGTCCTTATCACAGACGGTAAGTTGACCGCACGACTTCTCTTCTACTCACGCTAAGGCCTAGATAAAATAGCCCAGAAAATTCTTGACCCTAATCTTCCCGATGGCGTGCACGAATGGCGCGATGGCAAGCGCTTCGTCAAGGAAGGTCTCAAGCTCTATTTGGAAGGCACGAACACTCTCGCGGGAAGGTAAGTGACTCATCTATCGAATCGACCCCCAATGCACTCCACCCGGTTGGCTCCCGACGCTGACACCTCCTTTGCAGCGTGGTCACGCTGGATACCTGCATTCGGAATTTCTCGCGTTTCACAGGTTGTTCGCTCGGGGAAGCTATCAAGTGCGCGACGTACAACCCTGCAAAGTAAGATTGTACCTCAATGTCACGGAGATGCACACTCATGGATTGTACCCTCGCAGGTGCCTTGGAATTGAGAATAGAAAGGGAACCCTGCGTGCTGGGGCTGATGCTGATTTCGTCGTGTTGGACAGGAAGGGAAATGTGCTGAGCACTTGGGTGAAGGGCAAAGAAGCGTGGGTGAAGGGTGCTTAGATTCACATTCGGAATATGGAACACATTAGAATGCTGCAGTAGGATTTTTGTTTTCCGTCTTGGGTCTGGAGCTTTCGTGTATATGCCGCTCCACTCGTATTTCCGTCGTTCTAGACAGGCATTAATCTATTGACAAGACTGTTTTGGCACTACCTTCTGTCCGATGTATTGGATACAATGATACAATCCAAGCTAATGTAGATGCGTACAATTTTTTTTTTGTTTCATCGTGCACGCTTTGCCGCTTTCGGCGACGCGTCGCTTGACGCGTTTGTTTGGATACAGGTCCGGACCTTGCCCTCAATTCGCGCCACGAGTCTATTTGTAGCATTCCTCCGTCTTACTCCGGCAACTCCCAGTTCTGGTCAAGTGGTGCTATCGATGCACTGAGATTGCTTCATTGTCCCTTGTATCGGGATGCCATCGGGATGATTCTGCCAGACAAGGGAGCTCGACGAGATGCATTGCCTATAACAAGCTCTTCAGCCATGTCGTGCCTCAACTGGGTCGCGGTCTTATCTTTCATTGACCCTGTCAAGGCGTGTATCCAATTTCCGATCCAGGTGGTGCTTCCCTGCTGGACCGTGGTCAACTCAAGCAATTTGACTCTGACCATAACCCACAACTACCCCACAAGATGGCAACCATAACGGTGACAGAACTGCGGCACTGCACACGACCTCGCAGGCTCTCCCTCGTAGCCTCGCGTCAATCGCCCCTTCTTAGCCTCCCCATCGAACTTGCCGTGAAAATTTTCGAGGATGCCATACTTGAGTGCAGCCCAAGTGCCCTGGCGCTCGCTTCGAAGGCATTTTGCAAGGTCGTTGACGTCATTCTCTATCGCACGATCGTCCTCGACTCGGCCAAAACGGTTCAGTTGTTCCACCACACCGCCCACTCGAAATCCCGCGCGTTCCTCACCGACCACGTAAAGAAACTCGTGGTGACTTGGTGGCCCGAGAGTGATGCCGCTTGTACCAAAGTCCACAACATAATCGCCGCCTGCGCCGGCACACGCACTTTGATCGCACCATCTTTCCGTTGGCCCGTCGACATCTCTTGCGCGAAATTCTCCGCTGACAGCGCAGTTACTGCGATTACCATCCAATCATTCGACGGCGACAACGGCGTACATACACGTGCCGGGTGTCAACCTGTGATGGACGTCTCGAAGACCCTCACCCATCTCCGGTTCTGTGAGCCGAGCGACATGTGGCATTCGCCAACTTCTATGCTCGCACCGTTCGGTCCACTCCCCCATCTTTCGCACTTGCAGCTCGCGCGTCGGGCAAATGCGAACGAGGCGAACGATCTAATTTTTGCGAACAGCGTTCGCCAACTCCTCCGTTCGCTTCCCGCCTTGAAGATGCTTGTCGTTAGCGTTTACCCTGCGGGATGTTCACTTGCATCCGGGCCCGTTGAGGATTCGGATATCTGGAAGCGAATGTGGGAGATCCGTATCAAAGACAACAGGGTGGTGATCGTGCCGGGGCGGTATGATGAGTGGAAGGCTGGATGGGAGGACCCCAAGCTCCTGCGCAGTGGATACCATCCTGCCGATTTCTGGGTTGGTGCTGCGAATTCTGCCACTACAGTTTGAATTCAAATGCATCTGGCCGCACCGTCACCATAGCGCCGTTTTGAGATCTTTGACAACCCACGACCAGAACGGCCTGGCCCTAGAGGTAGATGTCTTGCGATACTGTCAGGTTAATCATAATGATGTAGTACAGATGTACACATTGCGGTCTATCATGACTTTCTGCAATGATCATGAGCGCGCGTCCGCTCTCGAGTTCGCTCTGCTCTAGTGTTCAAAACAGTGCATGGGCACGCAGGTGAGATAATAGTGATTGTGGCTGTGTCTGCGCAGACTCGACACGCCTGAGTCACGATATCAACCTGAACCGCATAAAGCTGCGGTTTACGGTGCCCAGCGTATTAAAACGCTCCGAAATT
Organism: Lyophyllum shimeji; assembly: GCA_026008595.1. Classification (NCBI taxonomy): domain Eukaryota; kingdom Fungi; phylum Basidiomycota; class Agaricomycetes; order Agaricales; family Lyophyllaceae; genus Lyophyllum; species Lyophyllum shimeji. The sequence continues at coordinate 1,843,890 of BRPK01000004.1, forward strand.
TTGTGGGATACACCATTTTTCAACGGAGCGTGGAACAGCAGGATTCCAATATGGCATCACTCTCCACCTTCCAAGGTTGGCGCCAGCAATTGCTCCCTTCTTGCATCATAACTGATTCGTCACTCTACAGACAACGTTCGGAATATCCAGCCAGTGCATAAGCTGCCTCCTGAGATCTTAGCCACTATCTTTACCGATTTACAACCCAGGAGACGATCGCGATACAGAATACCCTGTGAGGTGGCGATGTCCCATGTCTGCAGCCGCTGGAGGGATATCGCACTGGGAACTCCGTTGCTCTGGACCAACATCGACGTCTTTTCTATCGACTCACTAGAATGCGTTACATCCTACCTCAAGCGGTCCCAGGATTGTCCCATCCATGTCCGATTTGACATTTGGGATTCCGACCGATTCTTGGAGGAGGCTGATGCGACAATTTTGCCTGTCGTCGATGTAGCCCTGCAGCACATTGCTCGATGGCGGACCCTTGTCGTGTTCGCCTACCACGAAAGCACCACCGGTGCTATCCTCTCGAAGATGGCAGACGCGGCGGCTCCTTTACTCCAACGTATACGGATTCAGAACGATGACAATGTCAATATAGATCACGATCAACTCATCGCTACCAACCTTCTCCTTTCTGTGGAGCCTCGTATTCTCACTGGTGGTGCTCCCAGCTTAACCGCGCTCCGCATCGACAGCCTGCGTCGCTTACCTCCCCTCACCAATGTGACCACGCTCTATTTCCACACTTCCGCCTATTTTTCATCACTTGAGATGAACACACGAGTCTTATCCGAGCTCGCGGCGGCCTGCCCCTTGCTGTCCGCCCTCTCCATTAATGGGACTTTTCGAAATGCTCGGCTAGATGATAAGATTACCATGCCATCTCTCCGCGCACTTTCGTTTAGCAATCAGGACAACCTGGCCGACAAATTCCTCACGGCAGTTTCTCTACCTAATCTAGAGAGCCTCTGGCTTGACTGCCCTCAGTATCGGGTCATCCAGGTGATTAACAACGCTCACCCGAGACCCACGTTCCCGGCCCTCAAATACCTGACTCTCCAATCGTTCGACTTCTATGCATCGTCGCAGTTTGCGAAAGCATTTCCCACTATATCGGCTCTCCACCTCTCCTACTGCGATTCTTTCCACATCACGTTCCTAAAGGAAACACTCGTCGAGTACGACTTCTCGCGTTGGCAGAGCCTCGATACCCTCGTCTTTCGTACGACCAGGGAGACGCACGCGAAGAAATTCTCAAGGACCCTAAACGAGATGGTCGCCGAACGTTATGAAAGCAAAAGTCCAATCAGGAGGGTGCTGGTCGACAGGGATATTCTCGCTTCCCTCGGCCCCCACGCGGACGCCCTGCGAGCAAAGACGTCCTTGGGACAATTGCAGCCAGAAAATTTCGACGATCCCTGGTGGCTGATGTCAAATCAGGACACAGCGGACCGGCTCTGAAACGCTATGTCTACGATAGGATATAAAGTAATAACAAATGATTTCAACCTGTCCCGGCGGCTTCGAAGACCTAAATCCACGAAGCAGCACTCCCCCAAAGAACGTGGATGCGCTCGCTGTACACTCTCGCACATACGACAGCTGCCATTCTCTCCTTTTCCAAAGCCATTTACTGACGGATTGCGAGTGTTTTAACAGAATGTGCTATTGATACAGGAGTCCCAGGATGACCAACAACCAACTATACTACACAGACAGGACGACGCGTCGAACCAAAGCAAGATGGGAGAGCGAAATAGAGAGCGAGGCTAATAGACTGGCAGCCGCGGCTACGAAAGTCTAGACGGATGTGGCTGCGCGGCAGGAATGCCGGGGCTCGCGGAGGCAGCGACGAGTTCAAGGTGGCGAAATGATGCGGGGTATCTCGAAGGGCGACGCGCTATGGCGCGGGCGAAGAAGCGGACGCGGGTATGTTTTTGAATGATGCGAGGGGAGGAGCCCTTGAGCAAGATGAATGGCGCAAAGACCGAGCTCCAAAGGCGAAGCTGAGATATGCATAGCAAACGGAAGGGAGCGACCGGGCATGTCTCGGTGACTGGAAGGTAAGTCAGCCTTGCAGCCCACTTCTCAGAGAGTATTTATTCACCATTTTATATGCAGTTGTAACGACAGATGGGCTCAGCTGCTGGTGAAGGCTCCCGCGCGACTGGGAGAGCAGGTTCCCTGTGGGACAAATCCTGCTTCGCAGGTCAAAGTAGGTTTTGCAATGGGACGTGCATAGGTATTTACTGTTGTCCTTCCCTCCAGGTCAGGAGGAGATGCGAGAGGAACAGGTGACGCGGACGTAGTGACTGCAGCTGTGGCACATATGAGCAAATTAGGTAGGACGGAGATGAAGGAGTTGCTCACTGCAAGCCAACACAAAAGCAGCAAAGAATTTGAACTGCATTGCCGAATGGACGGGGACGGATGTCTGGTCGCGAGCAGGGTCCGGGGGGAGAACAATAAGAGAATTGATCTAGTGACCTTCATGGAAGCTGCGAGGATTTATACCCGAATGCAGGAGAGCAGTCAGTGGACAAGGCGAAGCCCAAACTTGGATAGCTTGAAGGTAACATCCCAAAAGGGAAGTGTAGAGTGGTCTGTTTCGTCGTACACAATTTGCTTGACATGGGTAGAACGGGAGGCACCTGATGCTACACCGACTTCGCCTATCAGCGGTATACCAGCGATATCACAGCGGATGGTGCGTGGCAAAGGTTTAGCAGTCGCACGAGCGTCCCAGAGGACAAACGTATGTCCCAATTAGGCAATCGCGTCACCACTCACACGACATCTGCCCTTGTTCTGCATTTGGAAAATCTCTTGGAATTGCTCAATCGACCCAGATGGACAGCGTCATCGCACCGAAAAGTCTGCATAAATTGTGTAGGCCTCTCAGTGCATTCAAGGTTGAAACAGGAACTGTGGACCTTGTCACTGCGCCACGGCGTCACTGGATCATCGGTCACTCGTCCTGGAGTGGTAATTCAACATGTTGCTGTGAGTGAAAGACTCACTATCGAACCACGCATTCTCAGCATCTTAGAACATGAATATAGTTGAGAACGATAGCGCAATGTAGGACTAAACAATCGGTTCAAAGTGGAAGAAATATCCTGTAGACACTAGGCATTATCGCAAGAGACTGTGAGATGAAAAAGTGGAGGGCGTCAAGCAGTCTGAGAACTGAGCATGGAGATCACAAGGAAAGTGCAGAGATGAGGCAGCCAAGCAGTGCAAACAAGCCGGGGGTGCCAAGGGCAATGTGATTCGCGTCACTGGAGCTCGAAGTGGATGTCGGGTTCGTACCAGTAGCACTCCTTGTCCTACTAGCAGAGGAGGCAGAGGATGATGTGGAAGAGGATGTACCGTTCAGCCTCTGGGCATTGCGCTAAGGGGGGAGATCAGCGTTGTGCAAGAAGCCAACGAAACGAAGAGAGCCCGGACAGCCTAGCCTATGGACACTCAAGGTAGGACGGCTCACCTGGAAACCATCGAGGGTCTCTGTGCTGCTGGTATTGACATTGATTGCACCGACGCCTCCTTTAGCACACGTGTTGAAGTCGAAAAACCAAATGGTCGTATTGGAGTCGCTGATGGTGACCGGGAGTGTAGTGATGGCCTCCCCATCCCCGGCATTTCTGAAGCTAGAGTCGAACCCGTTGAATGTGATGTCACTGTCATGGGCTCGAACACAAGGCGCCGCGAATGTCGACTGCGTGGCAGTGTGATTTCCCTGGGTGACTATGAGACGGAAGCGGATGAGACGCCGTGGTCAACGTTATCTACGGGGTGAGACTTACAGTTGAAAAGAACGACGTCCCCCTCCCGAGCAACCACACTGTTAGGTTGAAAAACGCTCGTCGCATCACTGGTTGTGTTTCCACCGACTGTGATTACAATCGTCTTCGCATACGTGGCCGCGAAATTCATCAGCTGCTCGGACGCATTCAATGACGCCCCAGTCGCAGCGAGGGGAAACATACCAAGAAGACGGTGAGGATGACACGATGCATGGCGCTGGCTGGGATAGTATGACTGGGGAGGCGCAATGAAGGGTGAGAAAGATACCTGCGAGTTGGAGAGCGTCGTCTAGTGCCATGCAGTAAGAAGCGGAGGAGCAACGTAAACGAGGCACAGGTGCGTCATCAATGACAGTAACTATTGCCTGCTTCCGAAGTCAATCAGCACACGTTGATCGAGTTTTCTTGAGCAGACTGCATGTAAATTGCGGGCTTACCGAATCACCCGTTGAACACAACGTCCTTGCTATTCATGGGCAAAGGGTACATACCTATCGGAAAAGATAAGAAGGAAGCAGCCCGAACGAAGCGGTCACCAGAGCTCGAGGCAAACACTCGCGACATATGACAGACGCTCATCGGGCTATGCCGGAATGGAAGGTCATTGGAACAATGCTGGCAGCGAGGCTCAACAGGCCAATACCAGCGCACGTTTGCCGAGGATTTCAGTCGGTCTAGCATGCCAAAATGAGCTCACAGCGATAGGGCAGAATGTTCCAGGTAGAGCACAAGGTCCCTGAAGATTCAACAGTAAACAGGATACCAGCTCCACAGCGGTTGAACTTGGGATACACATTCGAGACGTTTCGAGAGAAAGTTCCAGGCGTGTGAGTCGAATGTCGCGCAGCTTGAAGTTGAAGGCACTAAAATGAACTTGCACTGTCAAGGTCGGTTGGTTATTTCCGAGTTCCGGTCCGATATCATATCTTCTTCCTAGAATGGAATTCAAATTTGGTCCCTGCATGGGTCGACGGGGAGTCATCTTCTCCTGAGCTACGCTCTTCCCCCCTCGACTTTCCTTGGCTTCCTCGTTGCCTACGCTGGGAAGCTGCCGGGGGAATGACTGACAAGAAGAATCCCTTGACAATCCGTCTTACAGAGTCTGCCGTTTTCCTGAGGTCAGATGGAACTGGCAGGCGAAATCACGGTCGGGAATCGCGACCATCGTTGCTACGCGGTCTTTTAGTACTGGAGTTGGCCAAACCCACCAGAATAACAAGCATTGAGCTAGAGTTGGTTGCGAAGAGCAGCACGGCTTGGCCGGAAGGTACTGTACATATCTCCGCATACTCGCCACCATGTTCTTGATTTTACATCACTCTCGCAGGCATCGGCGCACGTAGGACAGAGGTCACCGAAGAACACAAGCTTTTCCATGCTGAGACCGTGTATTTTCGTGCTGGCAAAGTACAAACGCGCCGCAACTCCTCGATTGGCCCAGGCGCCGCCGCATACTACCACGGCGGAGGTTACGAATCTGATGATCAGCATACACCGTCTTATACCCCAAGAGATCAACACGAGGCAGGTCTGCGCGAGCCTACCCCTCTCTATGACACCGGTGTGGCGCGACGTAGCGCTCGACGCCTCAGCGCAGACAGTTCTTTCTTCCAGCGTGTGCCGCTATCTCACGAGGAATATTCAGTTCCACCGACTCCCCCCTACTCTCCTTTGTCTCCCTCATCTTCCCTCTCCGGCGATCTACCGCACCTCTCATCCGCACAAACGCTCGAAGATTTCCGCAATTCATTAAATGCCGGACTTCGCAGCGCAAGGAGTGAGCCTGTTCTGCGACTATTTGATTTTGGCGGCTGACTCGTGCTAGGTCGTTCCACTGGTGTCGTGCCTAGCAATTCTAGTGTCCGATCTTCCCGAGCGGATGTCCCTCTCTCTCGACGGCCCAGTATTGAGGATGTCCCAGAGCACGAACTAAGCTTTACCATCCCCAGGAATTTTTCGCAGCCATCGTCTCGTGCCAACTCACGTCCCGCTTCCCGGCCGACCTCGCGTCCACCAAGTCCTTTGGGGTCACCTACAGGTCATAAATCTGGAGAACGTCGGGGAAGGACAGGTTCTCGCTCCCGCTTCAATCTATCCACGGTTTCAAATGTTCTCATGGAAGCTGTAAGGTCAAGCTCTCCTAGAACCGCGCGTTTTTCTGAATCGCGTGAGCGGTTCGGTGATGATGACAGAATGCGCAGGGGTAGAACCAAAGAGAAGGGCGAGCATATCCAGGATTGCGGTTCAGAAGCGGTGCAGGCGCGCTCGAAGGAGCGATCTACACTCAGCAGGATTGGTGATTTGTTGAAAATCGACCATGAAGAAAGCTCAGTGGAATGCGGGTGGAAGGAATTCAAGAAAGGTGAACCTGTCGACCATTCCGCTCTCGCAATACTCAACGAATTGACTAAAGGAACATATACCTACCCAATATCCTTTACGATACCCTCAAACGCACCTCCGACTCTCCGTTGCAACTACGGGACTGTAACCTGGCGGCTCATCGCTACCGTGCATCGTCCCGGCGCTTTCAAGTCCAGATATGCTGCGAATCGCGAAGTTATCGTGATAGCTTCTCCAATAGAGGAAGACACTGAGGATAGCGAAAACATTATCATCGAGCGTCACTGGGATCAGCAGCTACAATATCTCATTTCCGTGTCAGGACGCAGCTTCTACATTGGCGGGACCATACCGATCACATTCACCCTGATGCCTTTGTCTAAAGTGAGAGTTCACCGGATCTCCATCTTTATTGAAGGTATGTACGACCGTCATCCTGATTCCTGACAGTCCATTCACTCACACAACTGGAATCTTTAGAACGAGTCGATTATTATACCCATATGAAGCGTATTGCGCGAACAGACCCTCTAACGCATATCCCCCTCCTCGCTCTCAAGCACGAAGGGAAACATGCTGGTCATATTCTTCCCCTGGAATCAGATGATCCTGAGGCCTTCGAAAATTCCCCTCTTTTCGCGCTTGTAACACCGGACGATGATCCATCGGAGATGGCTTCGAGTTTAATGGGTCCTGGTCCGTGGACTTTCCATCAAGATCTTCAGCTCCCGACGTCGTGCAGCGTGATTCGTTTTACAAACAAGAACCGGAGGAGCAATGTGGTGATCACCCACCAGTTGAAATGTGTCATGCGAGTTGAACGCGGTGACGATCTTCATCTCGATCCAAAGACAGGGAAACGGAAACTATTTGACATTGTCATACAGACGCCCATTCAAATCCTATCTGTAAGTTCCTCAGTGCCGATGATTCCTCTCCTCCCTTACCGTTATGCAGTGCAGGTGTCATCCGGACTGGGCATCGCTACCTCGGTATTCAGAAACGTTCGATGATACTTCCACTGTTCTGCCGAAGTGCCCTTGCGATGTGCGGCGCGATGAGGAAATCCGAATGCGTTCCCTTACACGGCCCTCCCCGTTGGAGCGGATGACGTCGAAGCACTCCGCCGACTCGGTAGCGTCTGCAGCAGAGACCAGTCCTGTGAACCCAGGGACGATGCCGTCACTCCGTCCACAAGACTCTCTTTATGGCCGCAGCACTCAGTATGAGCGACTTATCTCTGGCCAGGAGAGCGAGACTGGTGAAGCGCCGCCGGCCTACGCTGCTTGCCTTGGGCAGTTCTCGCAGCAATCCCTCTGAGGTACGATATACCCATACGAGCGTAAATGCTACATTATGCACCTTTTCACGAGTAAATTATGTTTTCGGGACTTTGGAGATCAGGGATGTTGGTATTTCTATGTTCTATAACGAGTACATAGGGTAATTTTGTCGTGACTATAGCGACTGTATACCATGCGGTGCTCCTGTCGAAAGAGGGTAGAGGTGGCGACATGACGTGTGAGGGCCGTGAATATGGGGTGAGTTTCTATAACGAGTACATAGGGTAATTTTGTCGTGACTATAGCGACTGTATACCATGCGGTGCTCCTGTCGAAAGAGGGTAGAGGTGGCGACATGACGTGTGAGGGCCGTGAATATGGGGTGAGTGATTATAGAGTACAGCGGATATAGATGCGATATGCTCAAATAAATTAGTCTAACCGTGGTCCTAGTCCTCCCTGCAATGAACGTCAATCCAAAGTGTCATCGAAACAGAACTCATACGCACTCTGGACTCTCCCGACGCAGGAAGAGCAAATCAATTGCAGCGGAGAAAGCTGCGAAGGCGAAACCTCCACCCACCGCAGCCTTGGGGCCTGAGTTACGCGCCAGAATGCCGCCTGCAACGAACCCTGAGGCGACTGAGTTGTAAATATCGTTTTTGGCACGGTACTGGACAACATTAAATCGTCAGTAGATTGAGGGATAATTCGCAGATGGAAAGCAGGACGACGTACCGACTCGATGACACATTCGATGCCGGCAAACAAAGCGCCCACCTTCCCGAACCCCTTTCCACTAGTCCACATACCTCTGCCCATATCCTTCAGAACTTCTCGCGCTTTTTGGTGGGTCTTTAGCCCTGCCTGGGTCTGTTGCCGAAGTAGTGGATCCTCGTATGCAAACGAAGCGGACATTAGAGAGAAGAATGCTCCAATACCAAAGCCTGTCAATTAGTTATATTATGGTTAGGACATTGCTGACAGAAAGTCCAAAGCTAGAGACTTACCAGCACCACCAGCCAACACGGTTTTCACCGCGCAGGACTCCATAGCCATCGCGGCATACCCTTCCCATTTTTTGGTCTGTTGGTAAGCAGCCCGGTCCTCCTCCGTGAGTCCTGGCGGGAGCGGCTCTTTTCCCGGGGCATAGATGGGGACAGCACCAGGATAGCTTGGAGACCCAGCGTTCATCGCCATCCAGGACACGAACTGCTGAACGCGCACGTGGCGCGAAATTTCTTGCCGCTGTTTGACACTGTTTGACTGCGCTGACAGTCAACTTGGAGAAGAGGGGAAAGTAGGGCAGCCTTCCTTCCTGACTTTCCTACTCGTTTCAACCTGTGGTAGGCAGCAATTTTGTATAACTCCTAACCACATTTTTTTTGCTCTTGAGTGATAGCAAGCGCGACTCGAAGTAAAGTGCGGATCGCGCCTCATGTGCGCATCGTCCGCCGCGCCTTTAGGTTTTCAGGCGATCGGGAACGATCTGCCACGGCACGCTCGACATCCCGACTCAAACCCGACTCGACTGCCTTCTTTCCATCACCAAAAGGCTTTCACCTGCATCTGACTTGGAATAAATGGTTCGCTCCAGATTATCTCCGAAATTTTTGAATCAGTAATTACACTGTAAGTAATATTTCGAGCCACATAAAGGCTTTCTCGCCGGCAAATCACAGCATTCTCAAGGGGAACATGCTCATTTACTGACATGGGTCTTAGCAAGTTGATTTTATCATGCTACAATGGAGTTGGTCGTCCATCTCGTGTGTTTCTGCAGAGATGCGATTCTTTCGGTCACAATGTGACAAAATTGACTGGATGGTGTGAAAAAAGCTGTCAATGCGCCCCCGCGTGTTTTAATGGTGGGCCAGACTGCTGTCAAGCCCGTTGCGTCTCCTTTTGTTTGCGATCGAGTAACAAGCGTATACTCTGTACTCACTTGGAGAACGTGAGCAGCTCCAGTCCTCTGAACGCGAAGATTTGACGTTTCCTGTCCCCATCCTCGCCATCGTGGCGTATTCTGTGCCTGGATTCGTCTTGCTTTCGGTGACCTTGGATTCTGGATTCCTCAATTTCGGCGGGGATCACGATTGAAGCCGTCACGCAGTTGCCTTACCAGAGGAGCGCAAAATCAGCGACGGACCAGGTTATACCAAACATCCTCCTCAAATACGTCAAACGCGGTCTAGGCTCCCTCCTGACCACGCTCTCTATATTTACGCCATAACATCATCGCCCCACTTTGCAATCCAAGTCGTCATGCACACGGCTGGAGCAGGGTGTAACCCTCGATTCTATCAACAAAACGTAAGCTAGGGGTGCCAACGAACCTTTGTCATGCTTTCTTCGACGCCCCAAAACGCGTACATACACCACTTCAGAACGACAAATATTCGTCATCGGCAAACGAGAACGAGGCTGGACAGATTGTTGTGATGGTTGGATCCATGCGTTCGTTGTTGCTGTTTGATGTTGTTGGAGGTACGGGAGCCTATCTGACCGACCGGACAACAGGCAATGGCACTGAAGACCCTCAGTTTCCTCTCGCTGCTGCTACTCATGAGATGCGACGCGTTCTCGTCGCAAAAGTTGGGTTCAAGCCCTATATGACTTTCTAAGCAGCTCCATGATGACCTCTCTTACCCGGGAAACGTTCACGTCTGTCATCGTTGCCTGCTGATTCCGCCGACCGTCTTGGACGACTTGGTCTTTCGCCGGACGGGCTATCGTCGGCACACAGTTTATAGTCAACGCCAGCGCCTGTAAACTAAAGCAATGGCAGCAGCTTTTGAGGGCGCTCTACATTAGGTCTTCAGCCTCCTAAGTAGCCATACACTGCTCGGAAATTTATTATTCCAAGCTACCTTTTGCAGCTCACCCTTATTATTCCTGAGATTTACATACATGCACAGCATTTGCCAAAAGCGGAGAATTCCACGATCGAGTCGCGCGTTGCGGATGTGAGTTTCGGCGCGTGGCACATTGGGACCGGCCACGAAGCCTTTCCGCAGCATCGCACGGCTGAATATGCGGCTTGTCTTTGCATGCCTGGGATAGGCTGGCCGTATGTGTAGAATAACTTACCCCACTGCCTTGTGGATAGAGTACAGCTTGATCTGAGTCGGAGAACAAAGGCCGGGGTGGCGATTGTTGGGGATGAGTGACGTCGGCATGGACGGCAACCGAGGATTTCTCGCAGTCACAAGAGCCACGCTTTGTCCATTCCACTCTCTCCAGGCAAGCCGTCCGCCTTCGCAAGCTCCACAGCTCCAGTCATTCTTTTCCTCCCGTAACGACTCTCACTAATCCCATCCCTTCACGCCCTTACTGCACTTCAAAACTCTCTCTCACCTGGCAGCAACATGTCAGGCATTTCCGACGAAGCTGGCCAGATCTTCAATGATAACTCCCGGACGCTGGCGCCCGCGGCAGTTGCATCCCAAGTGGCATTGATGAGCGTCGTGTCCGTGAGTGCCAGAAGCTATGCTGGAAAGGCCCTCGACGCTGAACAATATGTGTATATCTTTAGATTGTGACCATCCTTGCTTTCAACCTTCTGCGCCCGAACAACAAGGTAGAATCTTCCGCTGAATAGGCCAGACAATTGTCTCATATTCTCGTTAGATTATCTACGAGCCGAAAGTCAAATATCACGTTGGTAACAAGCCTCCACCACGGATATCGGACTCCGTCTTCGGCTGGCTTCCTCCCCTCGTGAATACCAAGGAGCCAGAGCTACTCGATAAGCTTGGCCTCGATGCAGTCGCCTACTTGCGGTTCAATCGCCTCATGCGTTGGCTGTTCACTGGTATTGCTGCCCTGACATGCGCAGTCCTGCTTCCCATCAACATCACATACAACCTTCGAAATGTCCCTACCAAGAAGAGAGATATTCTCAGCATGTTGACCATTCGGGACGTCGGCGGAAACCTGCTCTACGCCCACGTTGCCGTGACGTACCTCATTACGCTGATGATCATTGCTTTCGTTGAAATACACTGGAGGGCGATGGTCAAGCTTCGACACGCATGGTTCCGCTCGCCAGAGTACCTTGAATCCTTTTACGCCCGGACGCTCACAGTCAGGCGCGTCCCGAAGAAGAATCAAAGCGACGAAGGACTCAAGGCCGTCTTCGAGTCCACCAAAGTGCCTTATCCAACAACAAGCGTGCACATCGGCCGTAAGGTCGGGAAACTGCCGGATCTGATTGAATACCACAATACCACTGTCAGGGAATTCGAAGCCGTCCTTGTCAAGTACCTCAAGGGCGGAAAGCTTGGTCGCAAGCGTCCGACCATACGAGTGGGCGGGACTTGCGGTATGGGAGGCATGAAGAAGGATGCGATCGATCACTATACGTAAGGCTTCATCCTTTGCTCACAAATCCTGTTCTCACATTCGTCCAGTGCGAAGCTGCAACGGACTGAAGCAGCCATAGAGGAATACCGTCGACAGATTGATACTAGGAAAGCGGAGAACTACGGTTTTGCCAGCATGGCTGCCGTCCCTTACGCGCATATAGTTGCTAAGATGCTCAGAGGCAAACGTCCAAAGGGCACAAAAATCGAACTTGCACCAAATCCGAAAGACATCGTATGTATCACCTAGTTCAACCTTTCATAATCCAGCGCTGATCATGTCGTCTGATAGATATGGGAAAACATGAACAAGTCTGAGGGAGAATTGGCTCGCAAGAAGGCCATTGGCTTCGTGTGGCTTGCTGTCGTTTGCTTCTTCAATACTGTGCCTCTCTTCATCATCTCTATCCTAGCCAATCTGGAATCTGTACGTCTGCCATCTTGATAACTACTTGGACACACGATCTCATGCCATTGTAGCTCCGCGTTTATGTTCACTTCCTCGACTCTTGGGCTACTGCGTCCCCTAAAAGCTTCGCGATCGTCTCCGGTGTCCTGCCCCCGACCGTGTCGGGCATCTTCGGTTTTTTCCTCCCGATCATTATGCGCTGGTTGACGCAGGTACGCGATGAGTAGCTCCATCTATTCGCTTACTTACTATTGTGCTAGTACATGGGAGCTTTGACGCACTCCAGGCTCGACCGTGCAGTCATCGCTCGCTACTATACATTCTTGGTGATCAGTCAGCTTGTGATCTTCACCCTCATCGGCGTTATCTTCAGTCAGTCTATGCATTTCTTGCTGCCTACGATCAAGTCTAAGCGACGCTTTAGATTCGGTCAAGGAGATCGTAGAGCAAATTGGGAGAAAAGCGAGCGCGAAGGAGATCATCGAAAACTTGCACAGTAAGGCTACAGTCATCCATCTTTCAAGAGGCGAGCATCAACCGCCCCGCTACAGCGCTCCCACAAACTGTTCACCGCACATACATCAACCAAGCATCATATTGGTTGACTTTCTTCCCGTGAGTCCTGCTCTCCCCATCCATCGTGACTTTCACCCACCATCCACCCAGGTTGCGAGGGTTCCTTGTGATCTTCGATCTGGCACAGATCATCAACTTGGTTTGGATATCATTCAAGACTCAGTGAGTATACCACTTGCCCCACTCACCAGCAGTGCGTGAATTGAAATGGCCGCAGTGTGTTCGGCAGAACACCCCGTGATATCAGGGAATGGACGCAACCACCTGAGTTCCAGTATGCTATCTACTAGTAAGTTTACTTGCTCAGACTCGGTGTGCGCGCTGATGCTGACGGACGTCCTCAGCTCGAACATTGTAAGCATCGTATTTTATTGTGGCAATCTCGTATTGATTTATTCACGTGTTCAACATCAGCTCTTCATGGGCGCTGTTGGGCTGGTCTTCGCCCCTCTGGCCCCCTTGGTTGCAGTCGCCGCCGCCGCCGTGTTCTGGATAGGCTCGTGGGTTTACAAGTACCAGCTCATGTTCGTCTTCATTTCAAAGGTTGAGTCTGGAGGCGTATGTGACATCTTATCTTTGGTTTCATCGAGCTTACCTCAGTGCCGCAGCGTCTTTGGAACGTGGCAATCAATCGATTGTTATTCTCCGTCTTTTTGATGCAGCTCCTGATGGTCCTCAGTAAGCCTTACTCTTCTGAATCCCGTGGCATCACGACTGATTCGACGCATTCTGCAGCTATTGGCCTTCAATATCGCTTCAGATCCCTGCAATGGCTTTCCACAATACCACCCTTGCTCTTCGTCTTGGCGTACAAGATCTACATCAACCGCGTCCATCTCCCCATTTTCCAATATTTCATCCCCACGGAAGAGGAGATCAGGGTTGCTCGCGTCCATTCCCAACGTGCAGATGCGCGACATGACAGGCTCGGCCGGCGCTTCGGCCATCCTGCACTCCACGCCGAACTGTTCACGCCGATGTTGCACGCGAAGATGATGCCATTGTTGAGTCAGGTGTACCATGGAAAGATTGGCAAGGACGAAGCCAAGTTGAGCGAATATGGCGGGCAGAAGCTGGAGGCGCAGGTCGTGCCCGGTGGTATCAAGATTGCTGCCATCTCTCAGGTAGGCTTTCTTTCCTACGGGGCTCTGTGCTCACATCTGACACGTGGGATCGCAGAATGATCTCGAATACGATCCTACTCTATACCAACGTGATAGAGGAGAACTTGACTGGGATGCGCGTTCGATGGCATCGACGGTCATGTATGATGGCCCAGAGTCGGCGAAGTCACCGTACCAGCACGGAAGCTCGCCGTCAGTCTCGAAACTTCCTGGATACGATCGTTATCTCACTGGTGGTCCCCAACATCACCATCAACATTCCGACATTGAGCTATCCAAGCTGGACTCAATGCAGGAACCCTTGCTGGACCCGCGCTCGTTCGAGTATTATCAGCAGCAGCAGGGAGTCGTGTCTCAGCAGTCCCTCATGCTCAACATACCGCCATTGATGTATCAGGATCCTTTGGGAAGCACTCGGGAGGCACCGACACATAGACCTCAGGAGAGAAGTTACTCACCGAGCCCAGCGTACTCCTCGCCCGTATACTCCCCTGCACAATCCCCCGAACCTCAATACCAACCCTATCAACAAGCACCGATGTATTCACCCGCACAACAATATCCTCCGGTGCGGCAGCCTTCCCCGTTCGTCCAGCATTCGAGGCAGAACAGCAGTAATAATCTGGCCGGTCGCGGCGCACATAGAGCTTAATTTACCCATCATACCACGTCATTACTACTCTATATCATTGCTGGGTACTCGTTGCATCATCTCTTGGGAACTGTGTTCGTGTCCTCTTCCCGTTGGGTCGACTGCTGGTTAAGTTGGAGGTCGTATGAACCATGTATTGTATACGGACTACATTTATTTGCTATGATATTTCCTACCTCGAAGATGAATTGGGATTATGTGGTCTCGTCATTCTCCAGGCGTGCGCGCATCGATAGTAGTAGAATGAGACAGCAACTTGGAACAAGAAACAGAGACTACGATACAGGATGTCGATATAATCAGGGGAAACAGCGATGCGTGGAGATGATGATGAGATATTTGGGGAGATCTTTCCAACTCTACGACCACCGAATAAATCGTCAACGACCTGTTCGCTTCGACGCAGCTCGAATGGAACGTCGTGTGGGTTTGGGAGGGGACGAAGCCGAGGAAATCGTCGTGGGTTTGGCAGCCACAGGTAGGCCAGAGTACTCCTCATTTTGGACGGCCATCGCCAGAGCCCGATCGCGCTTCTGCTGCACCACACGCAGGTCAGTCGCCATGGCTTGAGAGGGTTCGGGCTCGTTTTGCGCGTGAAGCTCCCACTGGCCGTGGCTCTCCCGGAGCAGTTCCTCGACCTGGGCAGGGGTCATTTTCGCCTTGCCTTTGTCAACATGCGCTTGAGCACGTGGGGACGCTAGCTTGAAATCTCCTGAAGCAGAGTGAGCCGCCAAGCGCGGACGCGAGCGGTGTCGAACGGAGTCATCGACGTTTTCTGCGTTCTCCCGGCGACGTTTCCCTTTTTTCTTGTCTGCGGCGGCGACTGGTTGCCTATGGACGTTAATGAATGAGTGGGGTATCGAGAGAGGAGATGGCATAAGACGAACATTGAGATTTCAATTGCGCCACCGTTGATCAATCCTCGTGGTAGTTCGGTGAGATGTTCTAAGACTCTATATCGGAATTAGGTAGGTCGCCTAGCTAAAGCACGTTTGACGTACCCGCTTTGTGAAGGGAGGTGCGCCTCAGCCTCCTCCGACCGTGTGCGATGTTGGTACCGAGCTTGCTCTTCGGAAGCCTCTTTGTCATCGTCTCGGCGACGCTTGCCATTTTGCTGCACCCGGGGAGGCGAACACACCCTGTACAGAGAGCCCTGTTCAGTGCGCGGCTATTGCAGAGAACAGCGAGAAGACGCACGGTGGAGACACGCCCGCCCTCTGGACATTCAAAGGGTCGGCCGATGGCGTGATGCCGGCACCGTTCGGCAGCGTTGCGATAATATTGCTGGCGCTATAAGCACGTATAAGCAGGAATTCAGATCGCGGCGTAAGAGGACAAAGGCGTACACTCGTCTCGGTTCCGCGGGGGGAATCATGCCAGCTTTTCTTGCTTCCGCTTGGAATTGTTGATTCCTATTGGGGATGCGATCAGACGCTACCGTAAGAGAAATTCGACAAGAGACTCACTCTTCCTCCATCCTCTCGTCGTCCGTGCTCGTAACTTCGAATTCAAATTCTTCCGTGCGGTAAACACGAATTTGACCCTCCCAGACGTCCTCGAATGACCATTCTGGATGTGTAGTCCTCCAGTATGCCACGTAATTTTCGATGCGTTGCCTCCTAGCTCTCTCGGACCGGATAGCGGTGCGCAAGGCCTCAGCCTTGCCACGAAGCTTAAAAGCCAGGCCGCGTAAGGCGGCGATGCGACCCAGGGTCTTTTGGTCCTTCTCGTCGATGAGTGCCATGGTGCGGACGACGTCCTCAAGAACCTCGGCGGGAGCCTCTGGTTCGGGAGTGCCTGGCATCGAGCTCTCCGGTGTGCCGAATGTATAGGCTGGAGAAGATGGGTATTGTAGCGCCATGTTCTCGAGATCAGGAGCAACGTCCGCCTGAGGAACGCCATTGACGAGGTCATTCTGGTGATCGTCGCCAGCGTTGATGGTTGCGGGCCCACGGTCTGTCGCTTCTCAGGTCAGTGACTACTAGGGTAGACATGGCAGATACGACCTACCGATGGAATCGGTAGAGTGATTCGGTGCTGGGCTAGGAAGTGCGGCAGCTGGAAGCTCCACGACCTCTTCGGCTGTTCTGTTCAACGGCGGTGGTAATGAAGCAGACGAAGTCTTATTCTCGGCAGATTCAGGAGAGGGCCTGTAAATACGAAGTTGGGAATTGGCGTAGGAGAACGGTCAAACAAGCATACGATTTCTTTTCCTGGCGTGCCAGAAGGAGTTCGATGATAATGTCAGATTTAAGATTGGCCTTCACGCCATTTTCCTGGAGGCGGCAGTCTTAGCATGCATAACGGGTAAAGTAATGGCGAAGGAGCATACCTTTGCAAGTTTTTGTAGAGCGGGCCGTGCAAGAGCTCGAAGGGATGCTGCATCCATGATAACAGTACAGCGGCTGAGTAGTGCTACGAAGGGGAGATGATGGGAGCAGATGGTTAAGAGGAGATTGAAGTTGAATCTCGTTTTCTAAGCCGGGTCACGCGGCCAGAATCTGTGTATGATAGTTTGCGACGGACAATGGGTCCTGGCCAGGCCAAAGCGACGGCGTATTGTTCTAATACGGAATTTCCCCAATGTGTTCACAGCGACGGGAGAGGGGGTCGGTAAAGCACTAAGACTCCAATAATAATATCTGCTTTCGTTGTGGGTCCATGCGGTGCTCATTCTTGTATCTCTCTGCGGGTGGACCGTCGCAAACGATCGCAGGTCGCTCTTGTTCTCGAACAACAGTCTGGGTGCGGCTAAGGGTGGCGGTGACGCGATCTTAATTAGGACATCACGTGCGATCCCCATCAACTCCGATCGCGATCTCGGTACTGAGGCCAGGCGGACCTTGTATTGTCCCCTGCTTTGACCATGGTTAAGATGCGAGGAATACAATATCGTCGGCCCACACTGACCCCCTTACTTGTAACGTTCGACTTACCATCATGACCGTATCTCTCTTGGATCGAACAGCACTCAACAAGCTAAAGCGGCACGACCTGCAACAGGTCGCGAGGGTGGGCACGGCCTTGCTTACCATTTGACCTGGGCTGACGGTGGCTTCGTTGATAGAGAGAGCGCCTGAAAGCCAACGGAAAGAGTTCAGACATCATTGACGGCCTTCTAGCCAAGTATCCCGATGGCGTCCCGAGGTCAGATCTTCAGCTACTTGGATGGTACACGCGAAGCTAACGATCGTCAACGATGTAGACGACAGACGTCGCACCCTCGTAAAGGGAAGCCGCAGAGTAAAATTTCTCCCAAAATTAAGCCAGAGCCCGAAAACGTTGAGCCCGCTGAAACCGTTACGCCGCAGCTCAGTAAGTGACCATCATTCGAACCCCCCTTGGTCCTAATCAGCTTGTGTAGAGCGACAGAAATTTGACATCGGCAGCGCTGGCGCATCTAGCCGCTTGCCCCGGCTTCCTAGTACTCCTCTTTCTGAGAGGTTTGCAGCCACTTGGATCGAATCAGTGGCAGTCGCTATTGGGCAGCCAACGCCCGCCGCATGCTCATCTCAGCCAGAGCTTTCTCCACCGCCTCCGCCAGGCTATAAAGATGTCCGCTTCGTGAGGCGCGAACTGGTTGACCTAGTAAACAACTCCGTCACCATACAAGCAGAGGTAACGGAGGCGGAGGCACTGTTGAAACGCGCTGCATTGATGTACAACGAAGTCTCACTTGATTTCCGCGAGATGGCTTGTATTCGCCGCACGATCGAGGGATCCTTCGTCGCGAAGATGAAGGAGGATCGTACTCTCTGGGACGGGACGTTCATGATGAAAAATGACGAGGACAAGGACGCATGGGAGGCCTATGTTAGGGACGTGAGGGAGCATAAGGCGAAGCAGAAGGAACTCAACGAGAAAAGGGAAGCAGCGAAGTTAGCCGCTGAAAGTGCGGCATACGAGCGAGAGCAAGCTGCTGCTAGGCACGTATGAATTTTTTGTTCTTAACCCAATCATGCTGACGCTCAGACCTAGGAGTCAGCCTCCGGCTGAACCAGTCACAGGCTTGAAACGAAAACGGCCTGTGGACGCAACAGAGGTGTAAGGCGGCATTAGATGCATGATTGGCGTGTACCTTTCCATAAATGCTTCTTGACGCCCGACTCGAGACGGCGATCTACGCGACGGGCACGTGTTGGTGGAATGCTGTGCACGTGCAGGTTCAAAATGAGGCTGTACTGTGACAGTGAATGGCATTATACGCATGTCCGCTGCTTAACACTCAGTCTACCGAGTTCAGCAGTGAGGAGGGAGCTAAGGCCTGGCGAAACGCATTCACGTTCATTTTTGAGAGGAATGGCTGCGTCAGCCTTCCGAATCTCCGCCTTCAGATTATCAACCTTTCCGGTCGTTTTCACGCGCGCTAATATCGCGAAGCACTGCTTAAATGGCTCTCAGCGCTTCTATACACAGAGCGCCTCACCCCCGCCGCCAAAAAAGCCGGCACCTCCTGCCCAAGGAAACCATCTACCACATGTTGACGGCCATAACGTTCGTCATGAAGTCCACGAAGGAAGCGCTGCTCTGAGCGTCCCTTTCAACCCCCCTGGCGGTGGGGCCGGACCAGGAGTTGGAGGGAGCAGTGTCTTTCCAATCACAAGCTGGCCGATGCTGGATGCTGCATTGACGACGATAGTTGGTCTGGCGATGGGTGAGTCTTCAGGGCATCTGGAGGTCCATTTACTTACCTTCATCTCAGTGTTTGGTGGAGGCGTTGGATACGTAGCTTGGTACAAAAAGCGAGTTCTGGACAAGGTAACCCGTTCAGAATCGCTCTCAAATTCTAACCGACCCTTATTTCGCAAAGATCGAGGATGCTTTTGCCCCAGGATACGACCCCGCGCTCGAGCTTGCCACCCACCAAACGAAAAGGCGTCCGACAGAAGGTGAAAGCGGGGAGCTCGTCTTCGACGAAGACGCACCTTGGACGGAAAACCTGCGGCGTAAGGAGCAGGACACCATTGACCGCATTGTCCAAGGCCAGGAGCCTGGGCACTATTTTGTACTTCTTGGTCCAAAGGCGCGTCTCAATCGCTACATTTCCTTCTCCCCATTGACCGGGTTCCGACAGGGTTCTGGAAAAGGTACCATGATATTTGATTCCATGAC
Organism: Lyophyllum shimeji; assembly: GCA_026008595.1. Classification (NCBI taxonomy): domain Eukaryota; kingdom Fungi; phylum Basidiomycota; class Agaricomycetes; order Agaricales; family Lyophyllaceae; genus Lyophyllum; species Lyophyllum shimeji. Next base: position 1,863,568 of record BRPK01000004.1, read on the forward strand.
GGCTTGTCAGGCGGAAGGTATTGCTATGTGCGAGGCCCACCCCGACCTGGAAGTGTTCAGACTTCGACTTGGGAAGGCATTGAATTATGAATTTCACGAGGACTCTCAGACGGGCTTGTTCCAGCGGAGAGATCCCAAAGAAGGTGTGTGTAGGGAGCCTTTGGTCTTGACGTACCCAGCTTCATGACCGGAAAGGTGGCCCGGCGCTTGACATCGAGAGAGGTGGCATTCTCTTCTTGCTTTTCGGTCTCCTGAGGCTAATCCTGAGACAGCCATGAACAAGCTCGAGAAGGTTGCATTACGATCCGCACGCAAAACAGGTCGTCCATTGGTCCTCATCATCAACAATATCCATTTTTTCAACAACGATGAGCAAGGGCGCAATATGATTTTGCAACTGCAGCAGAAAGCAGAGGCCTGGGCCGCGAGCGGTAGGCTATTTCGTGTAAACCATTATCGCTTCTGAGGTCTCTTCTTCAGGTATTCTGACGATGGTATTTAGTTCGTGAGTAGCCTTCGATGATGTCTTGCACCTTCTAACAGCCCCGACAGTGACGATTTCTGGCCCTTCCATATAATGCGTATGTACCACTCCGGCTTACTCGAATCGAACAATACTCACCCATGTCACACTAGGCAAGACCGCTAGCCGCATGCATGTGAGCGTAATTTCCCTGCTTCTGTCTTCTATATACTGAATAGCGGTTTCTTTCCAGGTGCTGTCGATCTACGACCTTGACACCAAAGAAGCACTGCACGCGGCAAATCGAATGCGCGTCAACAGCAAGCGGCCGCTTGCGAGCCCGGAGGAGGTGAAAGAGGCTGTGTCCCTCGTCGGTGGCAGGCTCTCGTTTCTTAACAGGGTGAATATTGTCAAGTTCCTGATCCGTCGGTTGAGCTGATGTCTGACGTAATCTCTAAGGTCGCGAAGGCCAAGGATATGGTCGGAATGGCGAACCATCTCAAATCTGTCGAAAAAGCATGGCTTCTGAGTCAAATTGGTTGGTGGTCGACCTAACATTGGCACCATCCTTGCCGCCTGACACTACTCCCACAAGGCCTTATACCGGATTGCGACGACGATGTCATGGACGAGGTATGCCATTCAGCGCCTTGATCTTGCGGATCTTTTGTTGCTCACCGGTGTTTAGCAAAAATGGAGCTCGTGCTCTTGGCTCCTGTTGCAAGAATTTGTAAAGATCCGAGCCGAACAAGAAGCGGCCCGGGAAGCTGCAATAGCAGCAGGCGAAGCCGTGGACGACGAACCTCTGCCGCTCCCTGTCATTCCTTATGTGAGCAGCTACGGAGTGATAATGTATACGATGTCTCATTGCATGATCTTTACTCTCAGTGGAGATGTCGTCAAATCATGACGCGCGCAGACTTCATGGAGGGTCAGTATGGCTTCCTGCTTGTTGGGCACGGGAATTGATTCCAGTGGACAGAGCTCGACCGTCTCAACGTTATCGCAATTGATGTACGTCTCTTTTGCTTATCGCACAGATTCCTTAGGAGAGGAGCTTACCCATTACCACAGATCCATCATGACGTACGGCCAGACTCGATGCTGACCCTCCACGCCGCCCACGAGGTGGTGGGAGAGGAAGGCTTCGAGGAACTCCTTGAGAATGTCCGGGACAGAATCGATGAGATTGAGAGCTTACATCGCACACGCGAGTTAACGGTACGTATCGCATCTTGGCAATTCTGCTTCGTGTAATTTGATCACGTTTCTTCAGTTCAAGGACGTGGATCAGGGTGACCGAATCTATGTAACTGTCGACAAAGGAGGAGGAAATATTGTGGGCGGACGGATCGTATGACCAGGTGCTGGCTCACCTTGCACTCACCTTAGTAAATACACTGCGTAGCCTGTACGTTTGAAGTAATACCTTAATTCTTGTATGTTGCATTTTCTTACTCAAGTTGGGAACAGACGGATAGCAGAGAATGGGAACGCCCTCATCACGGGCGTCCCAGGCAACCAGCGGTCCAATTTGTATTCTCTCCAGCCGATGGGAATTGCTATCAGTGTACTGTAAAGCTGAAAATAAAGCAATAATATCAGGACGAGGCGGGGAGCGAGAGGTACTACAAAGGCGAATATACATAATCTTTGATGCGTGTCGTTTTGCAAAGTTCTTACGAGGAAATCCACTTTTAAAAGGGGGACACAGCGATGTAGCGCGAGGCGAGAGGAGGGAGAGGTTTTGCTCGATCCAACGGGGCTGACTCTATGCCGTGATGGCGACGGATTTCGACTCGTCCTTCTTGCCTGCAGCAGCCTCGGCTTCCCTCACAGCCTTCTCGGCCTCACTTTTTCGTTCCTCGATCTCCTTCATCTGCTGCTGCAGTTTCTCTTTCACCCCAAGGCCAGGCCCAGACGGCTTGTTGAATTTAACGCTCCGATGAGGGCTTGCGGTGCCACCCATAGTACCTGGCTCGGGAGGCTGGACATTGACCATCGGCCCTGTTGTCGAGAGACCGCGGTGGAATGAGGTGGGAAGCACGCGGCCTTCGGGATGCTGGAAGGGACACCCTGCTCGTGTGCAGGCAGCGCCAAAGCGGCAGGGAGCTGTGTACGCATTCGGCGCTTGAGCAGCGGGTCTGGGATGGCTGAATGCGCAGCCTGGACGAGTGCACGCAGCACCGAAGCGGCATGGAATCGCCGCTGTCGGTTGAGGAGCTGCGGGAGTAGGGGCTGCTTGTTCAACCGCTATTGGAGAGATGATTGAGCAGCCGACCGGGCGCAGACGTGTGGAAGACGCACCTCGAGCACTTAGAACCGCAGGGCTAACATGGGCCTTGATGCAATCCTTGTCCTGGCATTCCTTGCCTTTTTCACAAGGGTCGTTGCTTAGCACGACTCCACTTTCGGCGGTGGCGACGGGGGAGGGATGGGCGTAACGGCAATGGGGATTGGTGCACTTCGTGCTGAATTTGCAAAGTGTTGGTGATTGTGGACGCTCAGGAAGGGCGTAAGCGGGGCGCGGAGGGACGGTAGTTGATTCGGCAGTTGATAGGATGGTTGGTGCAGTAGGCGTTATGGGAGCGGGCGCCACGATAGGTACCGCTTGCGAAGGGATAGAATCCTTGGACAGCGTTACGTCGGAAGGCTTGGGAGTGGTGGTTGGCGTCGTCGTCGAGACTGCTCTTCCCCTATTCGCGCCTCCCCGGCCCCGACCACCACCTCTGCCTCTTCCACTCACACCGCCGCCCATGTGAGGCCCCTGGAATCCTGCGTTCACGCCTGCCTGGTACATGTTCATGTCTCCAGCCATGCCTTGCATAGGAAAACCAGGACCGAACTGTCCGACCCCGGCGCTCATCATGTTCGTCATTTGCGCCATCAAAGCCATTTGGTTCATAAGTATGTCCTGGAACACCATAGGATTGGCCATTCCCGCCATTGCAGACATATCCATACCGCCCGCACCACCCATGCCCGGGAAACCGGCCGCTATCATCATATTCTGCTCAGGGGAGGTGTTCGTGATGTTGTCGATTCTGGACTGGATCTCATCGTGGGCAGCGAACCCATTGGGTGCTCCTCCATTCCGCATAGGGCCAGCGGGACCGCCGACGCGTTCTATCAAACTTTTAGAGTTGGTATGTGAGGTGGCTGTCGACGTGGAGCCTCCGTCGCGGAGCATCGCTCGAGGACCAGTGGGCAGGTCTGTACGTCTCACTTTGTTCGGGTGGCCAGGCGAAACCGATCGAGCAGACGCTGAACGTTTGTGCGTGGAGGTGGCGGTGGAAGGGAGGACTTGCGACAACGCCTGTTGATAGACTCCGGAGCGTGGGGCGTTCGGCGGTCGACGTGAGGTATCGACAGGGACGTGGGGAGGAACGTCAGGCGCAGGGAGCTCGGACGTTGAGGGTTCGGGTTGCGGGGGTTCGTCCACCTCTGCGGCGCCCTTGGCGGCCTCCACAAAAAGCCAGTCCGTGAAGCTAGGGTCTTACGGAACCGTGAGTCACGAGCGACAGAGAGGAACGCAAGACAACCTACCAAAGTCAGAACCAATCACTGCGAAGCGCGAAACAGTGCATGTCAAAAATGTGTGAAGCTTCGAAAAGCACGAACTTACAATCTTCCAGCTCGCTGGTGATTTGTGCTGCGCGCTTCGAGTCAGTATGCTGTGGTCAATGTGACAAGACGGTACCTACCTGCGGTCTTGTTGTTAATGACCATGATAGTAATATACTCCGCCATTACGGGATCTAGAACCAGCATATAAGCCCGTCGAGCATGGGTTGTAGAAGCGTGAAAACTTACCAGCATCCGGACTGTAACCCCGGTTTGTGAGCTCATCCTGAATGGCTCGCTAGGAGAGAATGAGTACCACCCGAGAAACACAGCTCGAAGAGCTCTTACCTGTAAAGCAGCAGCGCGCTCCGTGCCGATTGTGAGACCGAAAGCCATGGTGTGGTGGGTTCGACGTCGACGACGACGAGGAAGAGTGGCTTTGAATCTCCGCTCCAACAATCAATGACAAATACTTGCAAAATATAATTTCTCACTGTCGTTGGTCGCGTGAGAAATCAAACCGGTGAAAATGCTCTCTATCATGGTGAGCCTCCGTACTCCAGAGCTCAACAAGTAAGCGTGTACAGGCAATGGTCGGTTGCTTTGGCAAGCCTCTAGCGACACAGGAACGTTTGGCATTCCCTGAATCCTTTCCAATTTTTTTTTCTCGCATCCGTCGTTGTCTCCAGTCACATTATGCAGCATAGTCGGACGCATTTTATTGACAGCCAGGCTACTGGTTTCTGCGGAGAAGAAGAGGGCAGCCTAATACACTGCGGCGGTTCTCAGGGAGAGGATGAAACATATTATTATTACGGTGCTAGACGGCCAAGTTCAAGTAGTGGGTTTTGACTGAGGTTCGCTCTGACAAGTTTCATACAAATTGGATTTGGCCTACTCGAATGAAAGCTAGTACAGCGTTCACCGCTCGGACACATAAGGCTTCCGGAGGCGCCTCGCAGACAGCTCGGCGGTACTCGGGGTCAGGCCGCACCTTGTACCATAAGGCATATTGCGAATACAGCGATCACTGGACTACACTCCATTCGTGGCCAGTGGGCGGCAGGCGATATTCATCACTGCTAGTCATCGCCGAATATTGAGCCTGGGTGGCGTCGCACCTGAGCACAGAACTGTAAGTAATGCAGTTCTCAGCGAGCGATTGATCAATGAACTCACTGGTGTTGACTCTGGAACTCTAACGCGTTGACTCTGGAACTCTAAGCGCCCTTTATGATGCATCGCAGTGGTAGTTACTATATAAGGGGTACCCGGCGCCCACAAGTTAGCGTTTAGCGTTTAGCGCCCATGAGGCCCATGATCTGCGGAATTCCTCGCGATCATGATCGCAATGCAAGGCTGGAGTCTAAATGCCCGAGAGACTTGAGCAGCCTCGGTTGTAAAGCGCGCAAGAGAGATGGACAGTGTTCCGTATCGCGGACGGTCTTGAACGGACTCCAAGAACGTTATGGGAGTTTATGAGACCCTTGCCGCCATCAAAATCCTTGCAACAAGTCGCAGGATCAGTGAGTCGCCACCGACGCCGCTAAGTCCCGGACCCCAAACTGCCGCGATGCGTCATTCCCCTGAACTTCAGTGTGAGGGCAGATCATGAAGGGGATAGATGATCCGGCTCTTCGTTCCTTAAAATCGCCGGAAAGCCGGATTCGCAAGGTGCACATGAATGGGTGGTAGCCTGTGGTAACGGCAGTCACACAGAATAACAGGTTGATGGCAGCCTCCACGCAGAATAGCAAGCAGAATAGCGCCAGCCAAGCTGAAGTTCTCTAGACCACGAGGCCGTCGAAGGCTCGCGATATACAATCAAATGAGATATCATAGATTCTGCTATCGGCCGTGGTGGCTAGCCGGAATTGTGCAGGGACCTCCATGAGGCTGTCATAAGAAATTAGCTCCTAGAAACACGCCTACGCAAGGCGGTCCAGGTTGGATAAAAGCGATGGGGGCGAGGCGCTGACCCAGGGTTGTCGTGGAGCGCGAGCCGTGTATAAGCCGCCTGCAGTTCGATAATAGCGATGGAGGAATGAGCTCCATGACATCGACGGTCAAGTATCTCCCCGTAATCGCCGAGCACACAAGAGGAGGTTTGTGGGTGCTCGCAGAAACGTGCCACCAGGTTGTTCAATCAGAAGTTCTGATAGCAAGGGAGCGCCATTTCGGGGATGGAGACCAATAGTAGTAGAGCTTCGGTGATAGACAGGAATCACTGGATTCGAGGGCATGGCAATGAGGCATGATGTTAGGATGTGCCGCGGTCCAAAGCGAAGTTGTTGGGGAACACGTTCAGAGGAGTTGAAAGGAAAGATCTTTGTTCCTCACGTCGGAAAGGTGGCGGACCTTTGACTCGGGGAAGGAGATCTGATGATCACGTTAACTCTACACCTTCGCAGTCATTACACCACTTTTGAACTTTCACATTTTTGTCTTCGTTGGGGTATTGCAGTGTAGGTACGGTATAGACAGGGTACGTAAAAAGAGCGGTATTGCGCGAAGCGCTGCGAGACGCCAGGGTGCCTAAATACATACTATGCAAAGCGAGGAAATGCAATGCAAAACATAAGAAGTTGGCTCTCGATACATGATGATACAGACCACCAAGCTTGATAAGTACGCACGGCTCGAGAATAAGGTGTAACGATTGGTGTATGATTGAAGGGTATAACGGTTCGGGTCCATGTGTAGATGCGATGGTATTACATTGCGATGATTGAAGCGGTGAGAGAGAAGATGCAAGGTGATAAATGAAGCCAAGAATAAACAGGTGGGTTAGTTGCTACCACGTCGACGGCATGGCCATGGCAAACATTTGTCCTTTTAGTGGATGGACTGGAGGCATCTCGTGCGATAGCGCGAACACCGGAGGAGTGTCCAGGCCGCGGACTCTAGCAGAGTAATCATCGCCGCCCACGGGCGTCGCCGGCGAAGCGGAGGAAGCAGGCGATGTCGAATTCGAGTAACTGGGAGAAGGCGTGTCCGGTGTTCGAGGAGAGCTCCATGTTGAGGCCGGTTGCGGTGAACCTGAGGGAGTCGTCTGGTGCCGCTGGTTACCGAAATTGGGAATGGGACTTGTGGTGTCATTAGGCTCGGGTACAGGCGTTGCGGAAGCTGAGGCAGCCGCTCTAGCAGCACGTCGGGATACCATAGCCAAGGGATAATTCGGGTAAGGGCCAGTGGGCGAGCGAAAATCCTCTCGTAGGCGCTTTTCGAAGGTGGTGAGAATCGAATTATCGACAGACAGCTCCCACTCCAAGTAGTTGCACATTTCGCGTTCCATCTGGTTGATTTCTCGAAGTGAGAACAAGCCCTGCGCGACGATCCCCCAGGACTTGTTGGAATAGGTGTCGTCACATATCACTTTCGAGGCGATCATGAATGCCGAAATAAATAGCCGATGGCCGGAGGAGCCTCGCGCAGTGGGAAACCGAGCTTTTAGGCGCTGTAACAGAATGAGTGCGGCGAACGTGACACATGGATGTAACTTCGTCCGATGAAGTCCGTAGGCGATGAAATTCGGAAGCGGCGACTGCGGCTTTGTCGACGATGATGATCCGGGGGCACGTCGGGACAGTCAAAGAGGTGGGTGATGAACCGAGCGCTGAGTGTCGCGATGATTTCGTGACCGTAGAATGGGTCGGACCGATGAGAGCCAGGCGGTGGCTGGGTGGCATTCTTCGCGTGCCTGAGTTCGCGGGTACGAGCAGGGCGCGCGAAGGACGTACCGTGGGGGGGACAGCTTGGTAGCGATTGCGCGGCGCGTTAGTTGACATCCTCCTGGGGTCGGGATGGTGAGATGCAGACATTCCGATCGATCACGGAGACGCTGGCGGAGCAAGACTGCAGGAGGACGTTAGAAAACCTCTAAAAATGAGCCTGGTGGTTATATAAATCGAAAAGTCGGAAACGCTGCCATTTCGACGAGGCACCACGAGTTGCCCCTCAGGAATAATCGATTCAGCAGGTGTGGCCCACTGTCACAACCCTCTTGTGCCCACATCAAAAAAGTTTTTGTCAAACACAAAAGGGGAAGGCTTCTTTATGTGGCAAAAAGGCGTTCCAGCCATTCTGAGAAAATAAGAAATGGTGACAAAGGCGACTCACATACTCTACAGCACGGGCAATTGTCCAGAAGTCGAGAGAGTTAAGTAGAACAAGGGGTCGCGTGGAGACCCTTGCGAAGATAGAATGATTATAGATGAAGCGTCCTTCGTAGGGTAGTCGAGAGAGAAAACGACACGCCGAGTGTGGAGACTGCAACAAGAGAGGGCTTCGAGTGGTGCCAGAGTAGCGAATGTTGGTTTTATATCAACGAGCGGGAGTATTACTATTGATGGCTCAAAATTTCGCCCCAACAACTCCATCCCAACCTTCCGATCGAGCATCCACACAGCCACGTAACTGCGGCCACCAATTTGGACCGCCGAGACCCGGACCTTCAGCAGCCAGCAGCACGTTGCAGTGCCCTCCCCTGTCCTCTCAAGCTTACAGCTCCGCTCCCGAGGCTCTCGCGACCCATCGGCGACGCCGCGAATATTGTACACCGCCTCCGCCTTCAAAATCTTTCACGCCTTCATGCGCTGCAACCGGCCAACTTTTATCCAGTGCCTACAATTTTTTGCGTGTCAGACAGCCCCTGTAATAGTTTGACCGTTGGTATCATATCATATCTCCTTCACATCGTATTCGCCTGGCCGCTCATTCATTGTTGATGCATGCAACTGCACGACGTGTGCATGAGTCCGTATTGTATTGGATGTCATCGGTGCTAAGCAGCTATCATGATGTGGTTCAATGGAGAATGCATCTCAGTGCAGGTGTGTTGACTTTCGCGTCGCTTGGAATCGACCCGAATTATTCCTGGAGGCTCATGTAGAACTCGTGGATCAGGCTAATTGCCATGAAATTACTGGTGCACTGTATCCCCCCGTTTCGTTGACCGAACATCGACAATGTTCTCCCCGGACTTCCCGTTGACAAGTTGACGTAAACGTGGTCACCAACCCCGCACATACACGCCTTGACGGCCTGGAAAGAAACCAGGCCCATATCGCGGAATCCGCCTTGCAGGATCCTCCTTTCCCGAGCGTTCCAGTACACTTGGCGGACTGTGGAGCTCACTTTACACGCTCGTTGCTGGGAAACGTTCTCAGGTCCTACCTGATCACCTCAGTCTGCATTGGGACCAAAATTTCTCTCGGGCGATCTTCACCTTCCGGCCTCGGCTTTTGGATGAAGAGATGCTTCCATCGTGTTCCCTTCAGGATGTCCCGGTCCTTTTATCCGGAGGATGAGATCCGATAAGCCCAGCGTGACGCATACTCCTCTCATGATGACCAGACACACGCGATTCCTGTCATGAATCGACCAAGCGGAATTTGTGGGTCTGTGACTCGGCTGCCGGTCGCGTTTATAGGAGTGGACTTGCTTCGCAGGGCTGGCTGCGACGGTGCGGACAAAGATCGGAACTCACGTATCCTCGGGCTCCAGCGCACCACGAGAAGAGCTGCCGGACTATTGTCAGGTATGACTACTCCGAGGAATGGGCCTCCGGGGTGAGGTAGATTTTGCGTCAACACTATCTTAGGATTGACACTTCGCCACTGATCACAAGTTATCAGTCGGAGCATTGTCACAAATCTCGTGCGGTTTCAACGATGCTGTCCTGCCCGAAGATGTCCTGATACCGCGCACGTTCAGCGCAGGTCAGGATCCAAAACGTAAAAAAGACCTCATGATCGTCTTGCGGTGCTCATTATTAACAAACATTAGATCAGGTCTTCTTCCATAGATGAGTCCATGATACAGTAACTTCACGAACATTCTTTTGACTCCACCTTTGCGCGTTTCTACAGACGACCGGTTATACACAGAATAAGCGTAAAGAATACTAATCTGTCGAATGCTGATTGGAGCCAGGCGACGCTAGACCCGACTTTCGACGTGTTTGCTTATGCCGTCTCGAAATGAACTTCGTATTTTCGATCCGCATCAGTCGCCCAAACTGTCTCTGAAAATTCTCGCTGTCCATGCACGCAGCTTCAAGCGTCGATGATGTCTGCCAGGGCAATGACCGGCTGTTCACTGAGATCGAGGCTTGCACGATGAAGAAACTTGTGTGCACTTGCATTCTCCTCGCCCTTCCACCGAGTCAGAAGCCTGATTCAACCTTCATTATCAGGCATGCGGGACAACAATCCCAATGCGCCAACAAAAGGAAAGTTGCAATCGGAATCACCCTGATTCCGGAGATGTAGTACATAACACGGGCTGTGCTCTTCAAAATTGGAACTCTTCGCCCTAGCGCTGTGTATGCGCTCCCCAACTCGCCACCGCTGATGATTGATAGAAAGACATGATGCCCGCGACGTCTTGCTTGTTATGGCGCTAGCCCGAAAGTAGACCGGCGAACGTGCGAGCACACAGCGCCGTCTATCGACCGATGCTCACCAACACCTGATCCGATGAGGAAATATGAAAGGCTTCATCAGCGTTGCGCCTGGGCGCCTTGGGCACCTTGGCGTGAAGAAATTTTGCGAAGGCTTATCTTGCATACATCTGTGACTTCATCCAGTGGCCATACTGGCGGCTATGTGAAAGTCGGGAAGTCGGGAAGGACCACAGGCACACTATGCTGACCGCATCATCGAAAGTGGCAGGACGATGGAAGCAGTGCTTGCTCGAGGAGTCCTATCGTTTTCTTCATCTGCATGTGACATCCAAATCTGCACGTTAGGGCATGATAATAACCTAGACAAGTCCCGGATGAGAAGCAGAGGTGATTGCGCTATGTTGTATCCAAATCAGGTAGATGGAGCAGTGCCCTCGTCCTCGACGAAGCTCTTGTAGAACACGAAGGCATCAACATATTCCTCCCCTTGGCCATCTCTCCGCTTCAAACGACCAGCGCGAGGAATCAGCCCAGCTTTGGTGAAGCCGAGCCTTTCCCAGAGTCTACGACAACGATCAGAATTGCACGCCGTACATTCGACCAACAGACGACACTCACTTAATCGATGCCAAGTTATTCACGTAGACGAGGTTGAAGACGCTCGCTCGGTATCCCAGCATGGGAGCGTATTTCACATACGAGTTGGCTAGAACGTGCCCATATTTCTTTCCGCGGTGAGTGGGCGGAACAACGAAACCAGCGTTACAGATCTGAAAATATTTGTGTCCCGTTCACTCACTGCTCCACTGTGGAATCAATTTATGCAAGTTGCTAAAACTTACGTGCGATGACCGTCCAGGGTAATTTGGTTTGATCTGGTACGTATTGATAGAATGGTCAGAGGACGCCTTGAAGATAAGCTCCGTGACTCACATAGTAGAATCCAGCTACACACTGATCCCAGGGCCTTCCACCGCGCGCCACCTCGATGTCCAGATCAACTTCCCCTTCCCGATTGTTCATTTGGCCGGGGCTCCCGACCATGCCCACGAAAACATCAGCCGAGAAGAAATACGCTTCGAACGTGGAACGACCCATTTCCCCTTCCTGTGGATACGTCAAACCATCCTCGACTTCTTGCGCAAATACGGCATTGAGGTAATCCAGCAGGCCTTCCAGATGCTGAGCTGTGGAAAGCGTAAGATGATGTACGCTCACGTAGGCGCCATGATCCGAGGCGGCTTGCACCGGCCATATGCTGGCTGGAAGGGGTGCGCTGTCTTGCGTGGAGCGCTTGATTGACCCGTATGCCGACATGCTGAGAAGTGAGAGTGAAATAACCGACAGAGCCCGATATCGATGTATGTTATTGGTCCTCGTGGTGATGATGGCGATGATATCTGATAAGATACCGAGTTTCTCCTGAGTCTCATGTTCAATTTCACTGGTCGTTCATTGCGCGTCTCACAAGCAGCAGCTCAAATCGTGCGATGAAGGTGGTGGTGTGTCACGGAGAATGCATTCGTCGTCGAGCCTATTGGTTCTTCGCAAATGACTGACGGGACCGTACATCACCGCGGTACAAGTGTGGCGCATGAAAGGCTTTCTGGGTGCCCTTTAGGTTGGCTGGAATATCTCCACTTCAACGACCGCAGTATCTTTACACCGGCTCAAACAGCGAGAGTATGTTATTGTACCAACGATGATGGATTCGGCATCGCGCGACCGGATGGAGTAGATGGAGTAAAGTGGATCGAGCGAGAATGCGGGGAGATCTGTCCCCTTGGACTCAGTTCTTGTGTTGGAAGTATATGTGAGAGCACTTCGCTCTGAGTCATTTTGCTCAGTCCTTCCCTTCACGGGTCAGTAGGTACCTGAGTCCGGGTTGCTGATATCGTTCAGCCAGTTTGGTCGAACAATAGTCAGATATGATGCAGCTGGCTGGTTACACTGGAGGTGGTGTCACCATACCGCGCGGTACCGTCTAAACCACCGCAGCCGCCCTGGTCAAGTGCCCTCCTGGCAACGAAGGATCCACATACGATGTCCAGAACATATCTGAGTAAACAGTGTTATTCCATTGAATACGGAACCAAATGCTCCGGTAGTGCTCCCAGCGTGTGAAGCGTCGATAGCATCATACCAAGGTTGCACCCAGGAAGGTCGACCGCTCTCGGAGTAGACGATTTTGCAGCCTCAGTCACAATCCTGGATTACAGATTGGAGAGACCGCTAAACCTTGAATGAAGCGATATACTGGATCTCTGACACAGCAATGACACTCGAGAGCAACATGCAGTCAAACTGATAGAGGATCAGCATAACACCATCACACAATTACTGTGAACAGGGTCCAATTGGAGGTGAGATTTTCCAGAGCAGCCTGGCATCAAGAATAGAAGCTAGCCTGTGTGAAGTTCTCGTCCTAGGCTTTCAAACAGAACAGGGTATCGTGACTCATGCCTGCAGGCATTGAAAGTGTCCGCGTATCAAGTGTGGTCGCGCCCACTGTCACCCGATGCCAGAGCTCAGATCTCAAGTTTACCTCGTGGGCGCATCGTCCGAAGGCGTGTCGACATCGGCCGCAGAGCCTCGTTCGGCATCTCTACAGCGGCGGCGACCAGTACGACCCTGAGTTCCAGAGTAAACCGCAAGGCAGTACACATGGCCGACAGACGGCGCCGCTTGTCGACGTTGAAGATTAAGTATGACGAAGGCGAACGGAAGGAGAGCAGTGTTACGAATTTTGTTTTGATGCAGCGGCAGGAACATCACCACTGCCTGTTAATGTCTTGGGCGATCAGTCAAGCGGTAGACCTACTGCGGCCGCTGCGGGTGGCGGCAGTGCAGGCGAGTAAAACACGGTGAAAAGTTTCCGTATGTACAACCTGGAGATCGTGAGGGACGAAATGATGACTTTCCGTAATGTGAAAGTCATGCAGCATCTGTTCTAGCATGTCGTCTGTATGTCGAGATCCGAGGGATTCAAGCTTCCATGAAAAGATTCAATATTCAGATAGTGTTACACGAACCGCTAGCTTCAAAATGCTTCTATCCCGAGCTGCTGTCGCTTCTCGTCTATGAGAAGTTTGAGAACCTTGCCTGCCCACTTCGGCTCGGCGGCGGTGGGGGTATATCGCCAAAGAAGACGTAGCCTGGTATATATCGATCCACGAAACTTTATATAGCAATCAGTGGAAAATATCCAAGCGTATAACAGGGAAGGAGCGCACGACTTCACGGCTTCGTCGGACATTCCCCGTCCTCCGTTTGCTGCTTTCATGTTATGTTCCTGCTCCAGACGCCACTGGTATATGATCGAGTACTGCGAAGGGTATGTTTGCACCGGTGCAGGTTTAATCTGCGAGCAAGAAAATTAAGGTTGTCCGTGGAGGAAGCGACAAAGCCAGACCTGCACGAAGATATCAAAATAGGACCAGAGCTCAACGTATTGTTTCAGGGTTTCATTCACTCGCTCCAGATCATACTTCGTTACAGGGGTACGGAGACCAAGCCTTGTAGACTCCTCGCGCCATATGCCGTCCCATCGTTTGGAAAGCTCTTCAGAAGGAATCGGGAAGAATCCGACACACCAGCCTTCGAGTATGACGACATCCACCGGGGGATTTACTGCCACTCCAGTAGCTACCCGATCGCCTTCGCCATCGAACAGACTCTTGTCAAAGACAGGCAGCTCCACGCTCTCCCTGGCTCGTAAACGACGCAGGAGGTCTATGCCGAGCTCCACATCGTGCGTCCCAGGTTGCCCCCTTCCAGCCCACAGCGCGTTTGGGGGCGGTTGGGTCGCGAGAGCTACCAGCCCATCGTGGGGAAGATACAGGTCGTCGATAGATAACAGGGCGACATTGAGTGAATGGGGAGGTTGCGAGAGACGCTGCTTGAGTTGGGCGGAGAGGTAGGACTTGCCAGAGCCCTGTGGACCCTGGATGGCGACGAAGAGCGGTGGACTGGGGTTAGGGTTTACGCGGTTGAGGATGTGGTCAACGACGTAGTCCATCCGTGATGCGTGACCACGTCACGACCCACCTGCAACCATGATGTCCTCCAGCGACGCCAACTCTGGTTCCGGTCTTGACTCTTCGCCGGTCCAGAATATCTCGGCTCAGTACTCCAAGCTGCAGCGCCAGTATCAACAGGTCCTCGATCGCTGGACGCCTCATGTCTTGAATCGTTGGTTGGCGACTACGGCCCTGCTAGTCGTCTTTTTCTTGAGGATTGTTCTGGCTCAAGGCGTGAGTTTCACGTCCGTCTTGTCTTAGTTATAATCTGATTCCTGTTTCAGTGGTATATAGGTCGGTTATCCTTCACACGCCATGACAGACAACTCATCCTCCCTTTCCACGCAAACTTTGCGCAGTCTGCTGTGAGTCGAGGTTTTCAACCCCGCGAATCCGTGTCTCACCATCTAGATAGACGCGCACGCTATATACCTCCTCAATCTCCTCTTGGCGTTCCTTCAGCCTAAGTTCGATCCGTCACTTCAAGATGACCTCATGGCGGACGAAATAGAGGAAGGCGGTGACGGTGCCACAAGTCCACTTCCCAGTCAACGCGACGATGAATTCCGTCCATTCGTTCGGCGTCTACCTGAATGGCAGTTCTGGTCAGTCCTAGCCGTTACCTTGATGGAGATGTTTTTAACTTCCCAACAGGCTTTCGTCCACGCGCGCAACCATCATAGCCATCTTCTGCACCTTTTCCGAGATATTCGACGTCCCCGTCTACTGGCCCATTCTCGTTGTCTACTTCTTCGTACTCTTCGCATTGACCATGCGGAGACAAATCCAGTTCGTCGACCGCGATCTTTCCTTCCCCCTCACCCTAATTCACCTAACCGCAGACACATGATCAAGTACAAGTACATTCCGTTCGACGTCGGTCGAAAGGCTCGTTATGGGTCCAAGTAATATGGTTCTCACGACGAGCTGTCGGAAAAGACTAGACTCAGTCAGACTGGTCATCAGAGGACACTGTTGTTTATTGGCCGGAGGCGCGTCGAGAACATATTTTATGCCGATACCCGTAATACATTTTGTAGAGAGGCTTACGACCCGTTGTATCGCCTCGCTCGAGTTTCAACACACCGTCGAGCCTGCACCGTAATGCTCAACTCTCGACGCTCTCCTTCTCAGCCACTGCATTGGACGCCTCGCATTCACGTGGAAGTTGTCACAGCTCTGGAATCAGAAAACCCCCTTCTATCAGCTTATTGCGCTCTCCGCATCGCTCAATTTCACAGATTTGTAAGGGTATATACGCGCCCATATGGGTCGGCGCAGAGGACTTTTGAGCTGATTCAGGTATGACCATCCGCCGATTCGCGAGTGGCGCATTTCGGCGCTCGACAAGGACGCGGCGGTCAACGGACTTCTTGCCAAGTCCGAGAAGTCCTTCCGCTGTCCCAAATGTTGAGCTATCTCCCCCGACTTCACCAACGTACATATATGATCAGCTCACCAGAAACGTTCGATTGATTCGGCTCAGTGCATTATTCAGGATGCAGGTTGCGACTTTCGACCGGCCAGGGTCTCTGATTCCCATTAGGCTGGTCCTGACGTCTACTCCTGACTGGTAGATTGGTGAGAACATGGACTACTAGGTCAACTGTATGCACGCCACGCAAACGGCCTGCTGGTTTTGGTCTATCGAAGTATCTGACGAATAGCCTAGATCTAATGACGCGTTAGGTACCCGCGAGACCCTGTTCCGGTGAAAGCGTTGAGGTTGGCCCCTCCCCCCTGTTCCCCGAGTCAAAGTTCCTTTGCGTGCCATAGAGACCGATGCTGCTGTACATCAACATCTTCACGCTGCCAAGCAAGCTGTAATAGCTTCCGTTGCCCTGAATCCTAGAGTGCGGACCACACATGGTGATGTATTGGCGCCGGGGGACATCTGCAGCAGTTGTACCATGGTCAACCACCATCGCACCGCGCCGCTGTGGAATGTTGTCCCCCTCACGCTCCACTCTCCACCCTACCCAGACTCAGGCCCGGTGTCGAGCAGTGCTGCTATCAGAAGCGTAATGCGTGGTCACACCCAGGTGACGTTCCAGAATATCCACGCGTAAGCTTCGTGATAGTCACGACGCGCCAACTCCCAGCTGACGGATCGGGAATGATAATCGCCCCACGTACTAAGCGGAGGGAGGACAAACGCTGGAGCGCCGTCCACCTAAGCCTTCATTTTGTTCATCTGAACGATCTTCTTTCTCGTTTTTTTCGGTCGCTGCACGACGTTTAGCGAGAAGTAACTTGACGCCCTTGATCGCGTTTTCTCGCGCCTTGATCAGTCGTCTGCCCTTCTCGATATCTACGTCAGTGTAATCCTTGGGGGCCGTCCTGCTCGCTGATGCTGCCGACTGCTCAGTGGACAATGCCCCACTGTACTCGGCACGGAGCCCGGCGAGGACAGAGTCGAGCGTGGTCAACGTCGAGATGCACTCGCGCAACTCCTCCGTTCGCTTGAATGCCTGGCAGACCTCGGCCGCACATGTCTCGATGTGAGAAAATCGAGCGGGGCCAAGCATCGTTCCCCCGTACCTGCAACACATGGTCTGATGACGCTGACAACGTGCGATTGCAGCGACAGGTGCTCACCAGCGGCTGACGACGACAACCGCATCGATGATCGCGAACGTCTGCATCACTTTCAAGACCTTGCCTCCAGCCCACTTCTCTCCGTCATCCGTGCTCCCGACGGCCAACTCGAAGTCATCCGGTCCACCCAATCCCGTGCGGCCATGCTTCAAGACCATACATCGCCAGGCTGCAATTTCGTGCGTCGCTGGTCTGGTGCGATGTACGACATCCCGTAGATAGTCAATTCTGGCACGTGCTTCGCTGGGAGAGGTAGCTGGATACAAATTCGCAACGAAGGTGGATCCTCGATCACGGATTTCCTGAGAGGTTGCGAGAGGCTCTTGAGGAGGGCGCGAAGATGTTATATACCCGTCCAGACTGCCAGTTCGCGACTGCAGAGTTGAGTCTTTGCTAGCAGGTGGTAACATGTAGCGTGCAAATGATCATGGTCAAGTAGAAGAAAGGCTGGTGTTGTCAATGTTACATAGTCCCAGTGCATTGATCATCGCACCTGATAACACACTTTGCGCCTGTGCTTCCCAAGCGCAGAGTACAGGCCAACTCGACACCTCCCCACTTCACCATGACGCTGAAACTTCGCTTCGTGCAGCTGGATGTTTTCACGACGACGCGCTTTCTAGGGAATCCTCTCGCGATCGTGCATCTTGCAGATGGGGACGAGCTCCCTCAGGCCCAGAAGCAACGAATAGCGGCCGAATTCAACTTATCCGAAACGGTCTTTTTGCACGAAACCTCCAATCCCAATGTCCCCGTCACAATCGATATATTCACTACCACCGAAGAACTACCGTTTGCGGGACATCCTACGGTTGGCTCAGGATGGCATTTACTCTCTCAAGCCCCTGAGAAGGGTACCGTCACACTGAGGACCAAAGCGGGAGATATACCAGTCATTCGCGGTGACAACAGGGTTAGATTGCAAGTCCCGATAGATTTCAAGGTCCACGAGCCGTTCGCGCAGCCGGGTGTGAAAACGCTGCAGCCTCAGCTGAAGGATGGGGACTACGTCAACGGAAAGGACGGAGCGGAGGCGATGGCGTCGATCGTGAAAGGAATGACGTTCGTCCTTTTGCAACTCTCAAGCGAGGAGGCGCTAGCGGCTATGCAACCATACCCCTCTCGATTCTATACCGCTGGCCTGGGAGAGTGGGCTGGGTTCCTTGGTGTCTATGCCTTCTTCGAGAGAGAAGATGGCACTGTGAGGACGAGAATGTTTGACGGGTCGTTGGAGGACCCAGCGACTGGATCTGCAGCCTCGACGTTGGCAGGTTGGTTGGCGAGGAAGAAGGGGCAAGGAAGCTGGAAGATTGAGATTATTCAGGGGGTCGAGATGGGGAGGAAGAGCGAGATTTCAGTCGAAGTGGAAGTCGGGGCTGGGGGTGACATTACGCGGATTGACTTGGGTGGAACAGCTGTGGAGGTCATGGAAGGCTGGATACAGGTTGGCTGGTAGCCGGCTACCTACTCTTCACTGCTTCAGGTTTACTTGTGATCTTCGGTGCGGCCCATACAAGAAGTCGTCGTGTATCCGTAACAGGCGGAGCTCGAGGCCATCGGGGTGATCACGGGCCAGATCGTCGTTGCCCCCAGCCGCGTGGTTGGATGATCTGGGAGACCTACCTGCATCTGCAGCTGCAGGCGCCCAACCTTAGGACCTTTCAGAATCCACAAGGTCCTGTTGCACAACCTGCCCATCTCCCTCAGCTGCCTTCGGGCAATTTTGATGACGTCATGCCTGTGTCGCACTCCTGTCCCAAGACAATACCTGGAACTCCAAAGTCTGGTATATCGAGACATGTATTCGATCTCATTAATGCGATGTTTAGAACATCTTCGCTACCCGCTGGTATGCCCAAAGTTGTAAAGATGATACCCCCAGACAGACGCATCATCGCGGCGGCGGCTGGAACTGTGCGGGAGGATGATGCGTGCGCGGAGGACGCTGTTGGGTGTATGCTTCTGGTGAAGCTGGTAGGCTCATAGGAAAGGAAGAGTAATGCTGTGGAGGATAGAACTGCTGCGGCGGGTATTCCGCTGGGTTTGCCGGGGTTGTCGGGGTATGCTGGTCAGAGTACGGATACCAACTGAGAACCTGGGAACGCTGCTGGGAGGTGTCCGAGGCCGTGGAGGAATACATTGATGTCGAAGGATGGTGTGTTTGCTGCCCAAGGTAACCAGAGCCCTGGCGGTATCCATGCTGTGCGCGCAGTAAGGGTCGTTGATCGGCGCGAAGCTCCAAAAGAGTCCCAAGAGCAATTGGACTGTTCGGACCATGAGCGAGGTAGTTTTGGTACTCCGGGTTGCTCCAACCAGGGTCAATGCCGGCAGCCATGGAGCCCGAATGGATACTACTTGGAGAAAGGAGGACGGCGGAAGATACTGATTGCGTATCCCAATCGAGTTCGCCCCGATCTCTTTGATAGAGAATAGGATCGTATTCTAGGTCATTCTTTCGAACAAGGAGATTTGTCAACCCGTAGCCAGTGCCGCAAAAGGACAGGAGCCCATACCTGCTCGATGGCTGCAATTCTAACCCCTTCGATGATGTTCACATCGAGCTTTTTCCCGCTGCGTTCGTGGAGTACCCCGCGAACCTTCTCATGCTCTATCTTGCCCTTGTAAACCTCTGCCAGAAGGGGCATCATCTTCGCATGCACCAAGGGGGTGAAGAGCTTCTCATGGAGTGCGGGGTGCCCGAATCTATTCTCCAGGCGGTGTCCTCTATGATCTGCGCGCTCCGAGTGAACCTTGGCATGACGAAGTTCCTCCTCGCTAGGAATGTAGTAGCGGAATTCCTTGTCGAATTTGAAGTGAAGGAAGATCTTAAAGATGATTATGATCACGAGAGGTGGAATGGTGCAGAGCCACTGAAGAGATCTGAACTTGTATTGGAGTCCGACCGCTGAAGATTTGGTCAGCGTGGATATCTTAACGGTGACCTTGATACATACTTAGGACCATCAACGCCTGCATCAGCATGGCAGAGAACAAAAGCCGATTGATGATCACATTCCAAAGCCGCTGTTAAATTGACTGGTGTGAGTGCCTGCAGAGAGGTTGTCGGTTCTGGACACGTACCCCGCCTGTCTCCACCTTTGTGACGAACACAAACATCAACTGGTATTTGTAGACCCAAGAACTTAGCCAGAAGACAATGCATGCAGCCAACGACACCAAAGGAGCAAGAGGAGCGAAGAGCAGGCCCACGGCGCCCATGAACAACTGAAGAAGGATGAGTGGTGAAGCAAGGCGCGTTCACTGAGCAGGATGCGTACCAGGTTCGAGCTGTACGGATCCAAATGAGACTGATATCGATCACTGGAAGTTGGGTGACTTACTAATATATGGCATACTCAAAGGAGGGGGGCTGGGTCCATTCTCGAATATCGCGCGGCGTGCGACCAAACACGCTGCGGTCGAAGACGCTTAGTCGCAGCATGGCTCGCCCACGAGGGAGCAAGACATACCGAGTTTTGAATGAGATCCAGAGAAGATTGAGTATTTGAGCCAGGTCGAAGATGACCAAAAATCCACGCATGCTGGCGTATGTCACGATATCAGGAGTAGCTGAGTAGTGGGGTAATTGAACAATACATACGGGAACCACTTCAGCCAGTACGACGCCTGATTGACGTACGTCTTGTTGATCGTAGCCGGGAGTTCTAGTTGTAATGGTCAGCTGGATGCTGTAAGGATAGTGCCAATACATACTATTGAGATTTGCGATTATCGTCTTCGCGCTCGCATGCATGCCTATCAAAGTGACCACCTCCACCACGGAATCTGGAAAGGTGTGTTGGCCCTGAGTTATCTGCAAACCATCTCTTACTCACTGAACAAAACCCCGAGCAGAGTGAAGATGATCAATTGGCTGATAATAAGGAATGCAAAATATCTTGCGATGACAGCTCTGTCGAGACGTGCTCGAGTCAAAGCACCCATGTAGTTCGACAGCCATCGCATGATCTTCGGTAAGAAGAATGTGAATAGCCCCGCGACGGCAGGAGGCAGGACACCGCTGACGATGGCGTAGGTTATGGGAGAACGATCGGACCAGATTTGAAGAAAAGGAAGGTATCCGGTTGCTGTGATCTGAGACAGAGCATGTTAGGCGATCTATATGTCAGAAATCTAGCACACGTACTGACCGCATCGAGGTTGGCGAGGGTCGCGACAGGGAAGAGTGGGATGAGGCTCAAGAGGCAGATGAGTCCCAGCCACAAAAAGCCCATCACCTTTTTGTGGAGAAGGACACCATGGGATTTGCTCATATTGGTCCAGATCTGCGGAGGGGTGAGCACAGGACATGACAACGATGGAAATCGGAAAGAATTACGATGTCCTTCGGATTAGGAGCGAGAGTGACTACAGTCCCTTTTGGATGCTTATCGTGTAATTTCTTCGCCACGATATGAGCATACGGAACGGCTGCCAGAGAGGCGAACCCAAAGCTCTCGGGTCTACGCGTGTCGATCTGGGCACGATACTCTTCGATCGCAGCCTCCGTCCTGCTAAGTTTTGCCCTGAACATCGTCCTCTCGTTAAGTGGGCTTGCGCAGGACAGCTTTATCACATACGTGTAGAATTCGATGGCGTCCTTCTTTACACCGCCACAGCCACAAAATCCACCGACTCGAATTGCCGGTCTCCGTTTTCCTATCTTGCCTCCTCGCAAATACCTCACAAGAACGGCTTCAAACTCCCTGACAGTCTGGTTGTGGTACTCGATGAGCTCAGGAAGTCTGCCCACTTTTCGTCCGATGTGCAGCGACGTCACGGGATATGGCATTTTAAGGCCATCTAGAAACTCCCTAAGCCCCTCGTCCGTTCGAAACCGCTTCGGCAGATGCATGATGCTAACCGTCCGCGCGTAGAAAGCTTGTATGTACTCCGGGGAACGAAACCATTGGTGTCGCAGTCGGACCATGCTGCGCCAGTGGACGTAAACAAGTACGACGAGGAGGATGGTGATCAGGTAGGTCACGGCAACATGAGCGTAAAGTATCGGTCCCTTGACGTCTCGGATGGTCGTGACACTGAGCACGTCGTGGTACTTCGCTGGATGTTCTCCGTTGTACATGACGTTGATTGGGACAAGGATCCCGCACGTCAAGACTGCGGTGCCGAAGAATAGCCATCGCATAAGACGCAGAAAGCGTAGAAAGGCTACAGCGTCAAGCCCAATTTTTCCCAACAGCTCGGGCTCCCTCGTGTTGATGAGCGGCGGAAGCCAGCCAAACAGCGAATCTGAAATTCGAGGAGGCGCCTTGCTGTCTTCATGGTATTTCACTTTCGGTTCATAGATTATCTGCACCGTTGGCGTCAATGTTGTGCAAGCAGCCTGCAGGGCAGTACAGTGTGTACGCCTACCTTGTTCTTTGGGCGTAAAACATTGAAAGCGAGAACTGTCACAACCTATGCAGAGATTAGTGCTGTCGGCTAGCAGCGTGTAGAAAGAGGTGTGGCTCACAGAAATACTACTCATAAGCACGACCTGTGAGCCCACCGCAGCCGGGTCGAGACGACGCCCTGCGTTCAACACGTCTTTCAAGGGTTCGACTACAGACATGATTGACCCAGGGCAAAGAGGACAGCGGGAAGGTAGCAGGGCAACTATCCAACGATCGACCTTATACAGGCCGCTGGCAACCTATTCGGGACATACAGCCGTCAATCGACTTTAATCGAAATACAAGGACCCTGGCCCGAGCAAGGCGATGTCGTGACCCTCAGCGGAGAACCGGACACGCTGTTCTACTGTGTGGACGTTTTTTGCCTATCCTGAATGTGGCACTGTCCGATGAGCCAAGGACGAGTTTCGTGCAGGTGCCTCCAAAGTCGAGAAGGGTCCAGGTTGTTGTCGGTGCCTGATTTATGCAACCTGCCAAACTTCATATCCGCGAGCTCGTCCGGAGGCTTGTCAATGACTTTGACGATAACGAGGGTCACAGAGCACAGTAGCATCTAGTTCTGCTGAAAAAGGTCGAAACGCAAGGCGATTTGAACTGGTGTACTACAAGGATGGTGCCAAATGGATGCAGTTCCATGAGTTACAGCTTGCCGACATATTTCCAGCGCGAGGTAGACAACATACCAGATAAACTCCAGTACATGACCTGAACGCGAGATGCAAGGTTAGGAGAGGCTACTTACGTAATGGCACGTGTAGTGCGTCACATCATGTGGTCAGCGTTCTTGCGCCGATTTGTCTTTTGCCTCTCGCCGTATAATGTCTTCGCCGTTCGAGCTACCGAGGCATTCTGGCTACTCCCATTCTCCATGCTCTTGCGCGACTCAGAAGTCTGCCAGGACTCCAATCCACAACCCATATGATAAGTTTACTCAGCAGGAGTTTGACGCGTGGATTGGTGGCATCACAGGCGCACTTCGGCGAGCCTTAGGTCACGAAGACGAGGTGGAGAGCCAGCTGGCATCTCGTCACAAACGAGATGATGCCTCCTTCGACGACGGCGAGGAAGTGCAGCGTCGTATTGAGGAGGAGGAGGAAGGGAGCGTGGACGCGGAATTGGAGGACTCCTTTGCGGACTACACGACAAGGCGCGTTGGCAAAGGCAAGGCGCGCGACCCAAGAGAAGGTCCCGGTCTTGGAAAAGGCGACAAAAACGAGCCTATATTCATCGCTTCAGACTCGGAGGAGGAGGAGCAGGCCGAAGATTTAGCTCAAATCGAGGACGTCTATCAGGAGGAGGAAGGATCGGAAGAGTGGGAAGAGGGAAGCCAGAGCGGAGAAGAAAGGGAAGAATCCTGGGGCAGGGGAGAGAGCTCTGCACAAGCTCGCATACGTCACGACAACCGGCGGCTGGACGTCGAAGAGGAAGAAGAGGAGGAGGAGGAAGAGGAAGCGGAGGAGGAGGAGGAGTATGATGAAGAGTATGACGAGGAAGCAGAACCATCAGGTCAGGAGGATGAGAACGCGTACGTCGCGCTATCCCCGAAGAAAGCCCCGTCGCCAGTCGTCGTTCTATCCTCTGACGAGGAAGAACAAGGCGAGGTCGAAGTCGAAGCCCATTCTGTCTCTGAACTGGATGAGAAGGACTCTGGTGATGAGTATCTCGAGGAGGACCGTGACACGGGAACATCCATGCTCATCCGGAAGAACTATCTGGGGACTGCGCGTCCTCCCCGCCACCGAGCTAGAAAGGAGTACGCACACCAAGCCTCTTCTCCTGTCGCGGAGGATTTAGGCGACGCAGAAGAAGTCGATGAGATCGAGGAGGATGATCAGGACGTCCAGCTGCTGGACGACACAACTTGTCTGTCATGTTTCCTTCGTTACACAACCTGCTGGCTGACTCTGAAGCATCTTCAGCATATCCGCCTCGTACTGTGGCTCTGGGCGCGTTGGCGATGGAACGCCGTGCAGAAATCCGCGATTTATGGTCCGGTCCGGATACCTACGCTGAAGATTATCACTCTGGCGGCGCTATACGCGAACCACCTGACGACTTGGCCGCAGATGACCTTGGTCCAGGTGACGAAGGTGAACGGCCCACGGAAGGTGTTGCAGATTCTGAAGAGGAAGATGTCATGGACGTCTGCGCGGTCGAGGAGGAAAGCCTGAAGGAAGAACTTGGTCCCAGTGACGAAGGCGAAGTGCTCACGGAAGGTGTTGCGCATCCTGAAGAGAAAGATGTGATTGATCTCGACGAGGTTGAGGATAGACCTCCGGAGGAAGCGCAACCCTCGTTTGAGGATACTTGTGCGTATTCTTCCCTGTATATGACCTCGGTTCTGAGACGCCGTACAATCTGTAGCTTTCCCACCGCGCGACGATGCGATAGAAGAAGCAATCCCTTCAGATCGTCTCATCGAAATTCCTGACCAGTGGGAGGGGCCGAATACGTTCGCCGAGGACTACTATTCCGGCGGCGATGTCACTTCGCAAGGCGATCCGGGCAGCGCTCACTACTTGGGGTTGGGCGATGAAATCGCAGCACCGACTCCTGACCCATCTAACTCCGTCGTCGAAATCGAACACCGTGCTAGCACCGAAGCTGTCGAAACCTTCGACCTCGTCCAGCAGTCAGTCACCGAAGAGTCAAGTGAGTAATCCTCGATACGATCGTTCAGTGATTTCTAATGCTTGCGACAGCTTCCCTCTCGGGCGTCGTAGCTCCAGATGTATCTCAGATAGATTACCCTGTTGAACTGTCAGAGCGTCTGGAGGCACCCGTTGACAATGGCGAGGCCGGACGTGCTGGAGATGACATTCAACGGCAGGTGGTTGACACTCTGAGTGCAGATCTTTCTGGCGCTGGCGGCGATGCTGATGCCCCGACAATCATTGACTCGGCGGACGACCTCAAAGACGACACCACGGAGACGCAGAGGGTCGCCCCCGAGGCTGTCCCTGAACCGAGTATCGAATTCGAACATGGCGGAGATCTTCCAGGCGAATCACCAGAAGTCATAGACACTTGTGGCGGCGGGACGGAAGTGGAAGAACAGACGCAACCTACATCTAGCGCGGCACGCTCGCCTGTCCGCTCAACCGCTTTTGAGACCACGCAATTCGATTTCGGAGGGCTTTACGACGACATGGAAGTGGAAGTCGCGGACTTTGGTGACCCGAGGGATACACAACACCAGTCTGGTGAGTCCGCGACTGGCATAAATCTTCCAATCCTGGACTGACTTGTAATGCAGTTGATTTATCTCCAATCGACTGGGCTTACGCCGCGGCGCTGTTGAACGGGTTGCCGACTTCAGGCGTGGATCAACAGAGGACTCCCGAGGTAACTGCTGGTGAGCTCGCTGGGGCAGACAAAGCTGAGCCGCAAGGGGAAGTGGCCGAGGCTGCAGAAGATTCACCGAGGGCCGTCGAGCTGGTCGAAACGGGCATGTTCTCGTCTTGTGTCCTGCTTCGAGCTTTTCTGACTTCCCACCATGCAGTGCCGACGACGCTCGAGCCGTCGATTGAGACTGTTGAGGATACCGCAGAGGAGGCCGCCGCAGTGGTCGATGTGGCAGTCGCACCTGTTGAGGAACCCATTGTTCTCGATGCTCCTGCTGTGCCGTCCCTGGAACAACCGCAGACACCTGCGCAGTCGACCTCAATTCGCCACCATGAATTCGGCCTCCCTACGCCTCCATCCGAACGTCCCAAAGATCTTGACCTGTCTGTTGCGTCTGAACAGGCGGTCGCTTCTGGCGCAAACGAAGCGAACGATTCGGAGATTGTAATCCTGGAATCGAGCGACCCACTGGCCGACACTCTCAACACCAGTCCTGCGGATGTGTCAAATATCTCGGAAGTTGAGCCAGTACGGCCCGGTGAGGTAGCAGACGATGATGCTCAAGGTGAAGTCGCTGTCGACGCGGACGCGGTCCGGGAACCTGAAGCCTACGATGAGACCGAGGAAACCCTCCCTCGGGAACAAATTCTCCACGATTTCTCGGTCAAGGAAGTATGTCAGATCCTTCAATGTACCGTGCTGTCACTCACCTTATTCCAGGCGCAGGAAGGAGCTGCGACAACTCTGGTCAACGGCGTGTGCGACGGGAATGCTGTGCGAAGCGACGACGCCTGGCAGGCCATCCCGCGGCTTGCCGAGTCAGCCGAAGCGGATATGGACACATCTACCCCCCTCGCCTCGGAGAGGGACGCGAAGGTGGAAGAGACTACCACCGCGAATGGTGATACTGGTGCTATTTCTTCCGATGATGTTCACGTCTTCTCCTCACAAAACGGCATACCAACTCCGGTCGTTGCCAATGCTGCGGTACCAGACCCGACCAGCCGACCGCGTACTTCAACATCTCCTCCACCAATTCTTAGCTTGCCTGGCAGTCCTTCCTTCACATCAAGCCCCGCTGAAACATCTGCGACAGTGCAACCTACTCCGGTGTCAGTGTCGCTGCCCGCCTCGATTCTGAAGGCTCTTCGAGTGCAGCAGTCTCACCCTGGGAGCACTTATAACGGACTGTTTACCCCTGACCCGGCTGTCGACTCGGGTCCTGCCTCTCCCGGACCTGCCCTGGTCCAGACCGAAAATCTCTTAGAGGCGGGGGTCGCAGGACAGAGTGCAACAAGCGGCCGGGAACCCGTTGCTATCGATGAGAGCCTCGCAGAAACATCGCACCCGCTGGAGTCCGGAATTGCTATTGTAACGACCCAAGCCCAGAGTGCATCCCTAGATGTAGTCGTCGCTCAAGATACCACGGCAGGGAGGGCAATGGCTGAGGCAGAACATGCTCAGCAAAGTGAACCGGAGTTGTCTTCGTACGCTCTAGGGCCTCCGCCACGTCGCCAACCGCCATCCGCACCTTACTCTCTGAGTGTTGTCATGCGCAAAGCGACTGATCCTGTCCTGTTCTCCGATCCATATCCAGCCAGTTTGTCGACTCCTGAAAATGTCATTACTTACTTGGTGAATGACACCCAGGATGAAGAATGTGAAGAAGACCATTCACAGGACACTTCGGTTTCGTCCTCCTCGACGGGCGACAAGGAATTGGAAGAGAAGGTCGACGGTAGTATCTTGGAAGACGATGAAGACAACCAGGCCTTGGAGAGCTTGGAGCTTCGATACCCGTCCTTGCAACCCGTCTCGCAGGAAGCAGTCTCCACAACGACAGCTGTCGAGGACGGCACTCCGGGAGTTGACGAATGGCACGAAGCGGATGCAGACGGTGATATTGACCCAGACTTCATTGAGAACGCTCCCACGGCCCACAAGCCCACCCCGCCTCCAGCGTCTCGCCAGGAGAACGCAGATGACGCCAGGATTCCGGAGCCCACCGAGGATGTAACACCGGCGGCCAAGGCAGGAGAGAGCGACAAGGAGACACAGGAACAGGAACTGTCACAACCGCAAGAGTGAGATAGATATTTTGCAGCACAAATTCTCCAGTGAATCTAACCTGCCCATAGTTCTCGTCCTGCTCCTGTTGTTGGGCGTGCCTCTGACGCACCTACGATGCCAGCGAGTAGCTCGAAGTCGGCCGATGATCTACCCTCCATCCTCATCATCAAGCAGCCAGCCACCATTCAGGCCAAACCAAACGATGCGGACGACAGCTCTGATGCGCTCACTGATCTGGACGAGCCCCCTCGTAGTCCAGCGAAGTCGAAGACCAGCCGGCCTACGAAGCGAAAACGTTCTTCTTCAATCCAGGCGACATCACCAGTGACTCGGTCCATGTCTTTGAAACAACCAGAGAAGCGAACTCGAACTGCTGCGAAGCCCAGGGGCTCGAATGGCAAGAAGGTAAATAACAGATCGTCTCTTGCCAAGGACAAAGGCAAAGGAAGGGAAGTTCACCAGCCGTCAGCGCGCAAAGGTTCTTTCGATACGCGGTCCATCTCGAGCAGGTCTAGCTCGGATGCCAGTTCTGCTCTGCGAATGCTTTATACCAGTAGTCAAAATACCTCTCGCGCATCATCGGTCGTTTCGAACGCTACGAGCGACAATTCATTGTACACTGTCCACCCATCGCCGACCTTGCATAAAGGCAGCTCCTTTCGCCATCAAGTACCTCCTCCCCCACCACCGCCGCCGCCTCCTCTCCTACACAGACATCACCGTCCGCAACCGACGCTGACGCAGCCATCTCGCCCACCTGCAAGCCAGAAGGCACCGCCACCTTCCCGCCAGTCAGGACCTCCGCCGAGCGAGGCGGTTGCCAATAAGCCAAGCACCTCTTCCCAACCAGCCACCTCCCGCCGCTCATCCGTATATTCCAGCTCGCCCGTTACCCGATCCAACTGTCGATATCACAAGATTAGCATCCCTAAATCAGATGATGGACCACGCGTCTTCTTCCTTGTACCCGGCTGTTCACTTGGGAATAGGGAGTTGCTCGAGGAAGAAGAGATCGTCGATCATGGTGATGCTTTGCCTGAAGACGGTCTACGGATGACACACGATCTCGACGCCTATGACTTTGATCCGTGTCTCCTCAACAGTCTACGACTGCTGGTTGGTGTCGACCTGCTGCGCGAACAGGAAGTCTATTACTTGCCGCAGCTTGGCCCGGACTTGGTTCCTCTACGCCGGCGCAATGAAGTAGATGATAAAGCTTCGTTCTCTAAAACCTCGTCCCGTGATTTAGCCAGCGCTGCAGACCATCCTGGTCCCGCTGGTATGTCGTCGCGCCGTAACTCGGTCGCTTCAGCAATATCACCACCGTCGTCCCTGGCTGGATCGACCTCGACATCTGCTTCTGCCATTCGGCCACTGGCGCGTTCAGATGTGAAGCCTTCATCCGTCATATCGTATAGTGGGAGCGAGCTCACTGAAGAGGAAGCCAGTCCCAATGCTAAGCGCCCCAAACTTTCGACCGTGGAAGCTAAGTCTACAATTAGCAACATGGGTCCGCCGGACGCGCAGCCAGAACGATCCCGCCGTAGCAAAGGATCGAAGCAGAGCATCAAACGTAGTCGCACCTCGGACGTTGTTCGTGAATCTGAGATGGACACTCAGAGGGCAAAGAAGCAGAAGACGGGCTCGAGTGACCTCCGAGGGATGACATAGGGCTGCAGTGTCCACCCCTCCCCCGCTCATCTTGTTTGTCGTGCATACCTATCCTACTCGAGGCTCCTAATATTATTCTTGTACAAGTCGAAATCGAAGGACAGTTTCTGATGAGAGCAAAGAACAGAGCAAGCTTATCCAGCAATATTTAGCGAGAAGGTCCCAATGTACACAACGCATGGGTGGCAGTGAAAAGCGAGGAGCATTGTGAAGCATTCACTTGCCAGACTTTGCCGTCTTCCTCTTCGTCAGCTTGTCCTCGTCCTCGTCCTCATCCTCGTCATTGCTGATATGCCTTTTCCTTGCACTCGAGCCGACCTTGGCTTTCTTCGTCTTGACCTCTTCTTTGCGCTTTGCTTCCTCATCTGCGTCATCCTCGTCGGAAGCAAACGTATCATCCAAGACCTTCTTCGGTTGGAGTTTCACCTTTGCGGTCTTCGTCTTTAGCTCCTGCCTTCGTTTCTCCTCCTCCTCATCCGGTTTATCTTCGTCCGACGCAAATGGGTCGTCAGCGGCCTTCTTTCTCAGCTTCGGTTTCCGCTTGCCGGTCGTTGGCGCGGCACCGTCTCCGACGGTATCAACAGGTTTTTCGGGTTGAGCAGCCTTTTCGGATCCCAGGTCAGCGAAGAAAGCATCCTTGAGCTCCTATTGATGCCAATTTCGTGAGTAGAGAGTTGGTGGAGGATCTGATATGATCGGAACTTGACCTTCATCTCGTTATCACTTAGGACGGCTGAGTTTTTCCATGTCTAGAGGAAAAGTTAGTGCTCAATGCGGCGGTGAAGTCAGAGGAAGACGAGACCGTTGATGGAATGCAACTAGGATGTTTACTGTCGATCCCTGATTCTCCTCCAGCGTCGTACGACAGAAAGAAAGCAACGATGACACACCTAAGGAAGTATATAAATTCGATTTGACGCCGCTCAAGGTAAGCCCATGATTTCTCAACAGGACTTTCATCACCTGCCGTACATCAGCCGGGATGTCGACCAATACAACTGAGCAAGTACCTTGGTCACTGCATCTTTGTTGTGCACGTCGGGTATGTATACACAAATAACGTGTTGGTAGCTTGGATTCTCCTGCTCCGGTGAAGTCGCTACTTTGGCGAGATGCGCGGGGGTCGTCGCCAGAGGGCCAGAGACCAGAGATGCTGCGCGAACACTGTCATGCCTAATGATACCGCGCGTAGAATGGAAGACCGACTGGCGAGGTTGGACCATATCATGTCCACCTTGTCCGCAGGGGCGAAGGCCAGCCTATTGTTGGAACATTAGAAGTCGATACGGACTCGGTGCTTCGGACTAGCCGCCGAACCATTTCCCTGATACATAGCCGTGCTTAATAGCGATCTCCTTGAGTTTCTCGGTAGCCTCCGCCTGGACCTAGCGCGAGACAGCTTCCAATCAGTAGCTGCGAAACAAGGGAAAGGAATAACGCACTTGTTCCCGCACTTCCTTCTTACTTTTGGCGCCGGTCTTCTTGCTGGAACGCACGGGTATAGACGCATCATTCTACGCTTATGGTGGACTACGTCGCATGACGGCGACTGCTTGGCGCACCTTGATTTCTTCAACTCTATCCGTGACTTCGTTCACTAGGCATGTCATGCTCACAAGGCGTCAGAATGATCTTCATGGGATACATACATAGCTTTGAAGCTTCCTCCACCGCTTCCTGCACTCCCTCATCCTTACGCGTTGGCTCAGAACCTTTGACCCAGATCCACTGTCCGCCAGTGTTCTGCGTCAGTATTCACTGCGAGCGTTACAGGACCCAACGCACAGGCTTCTTCCCATCATTTTGCACCATAGACGGCTTGTACTACAGATAGTCAAGACAATGAGTGCTATGGAGAGGTAAGTTCAGGCACTATGTACTCACCTTGCTCAGAAAATCTGGAAGAGGGAGGTCAGATTCCGCAGACCAGAAGTATGGATATTCGAATGGGGGAACATCTTCATTTCTGGACATGGTTCAAACGAGAGGTCGTGTGAGCGGCGGAAGAGGACCAGACCTGCCCGTGAGTGACGAACACCTGACGCGTGTGACGTCGAGCAACAAGCATTCATTATTGACGTGTTATGTAGCCAGCTTTGACCGTGTTTGCAGGAGAGACGGTCTCCGCGGTGAGGAGGGACACCTCAGTACTGTTTGGATCAAAACGACGACGATGTATAACTAAGATGTACAGTATTGATACAGCTTGTGTGAGGAGGCGAGAACAAAAGTCCTGTGCATGGATCAAAGATCATTTTGACGGTTGGGTCCGTTGGAACTTGGAAGGATGGCTTGGCGACGAAGATAACGCCGGCGTCTACCATCGGCATTGACATTCCGTAAGCAAGATATCCGTGATGGACCGACGTGAGGTGAGCACCTTGGAAGGATGATACACCAGACCTCGGATAGAAACTTCCGCCGTGGCGTTTCCAGTTGCAAAAATCAGCGGACCCTGTGTCATGACGGTGCACCCTGATCAGGCAGCCGCTCAATTGCGTATCGCCTCTTGACAATGTACATGAGCGGCACGCCAGGAATTTGACGTATGCGCCGACGGAGTTCCCTATCACACGTCGCCACAATGTAGCACTTGTGGGCCGTCACACGCTGCACAAGACAGTCGTCGGCGTACGTTCCCGTGTGAGAGCAGTGGAGTCGTTCGAACCGAGGATCTCGCGCTACCCTGTGGTCGTCCAAGGTTGAGTGAACTGCGATGGACGGATGAGGATAAAGAACGACGGACCGAAGGGCAACACGATATTTGTGTCCCAGTTTCTCCAGCTCCGCCATCACACAGTCTGTAACACAGGGGATACCTGGGATGGATGTGATGATGTGAGTAGATGATCGACGCAACGTTCTTCAGAGATGCGTACACTTTGCGTATAGACAGTCCATCATGCCGCCGATGAGCTCTAATTTGTTTTGCAAGCTGAAGTTGATAAAGTTGGTATCGATAAGAACACGATACGGTGGTACGAGAGCGGTGTTGTGTGCGAAGAATAACGATGAGGCGACTTGAGGACTAGAATCATTGCGCATAAGTTTACGGCGGAACACACGAAAACCTGGGGACATTACACTCGACGCACGAGCTTCTCCTTTTCTGCCTCTTCCTTCTTTTTCTGTTTCAGCTGGTTCTCCTTTCTACGTTCAGATGTCAGCTCACGCAAGATCCAGATCAACCTCGTTTGTAACTAACAGGCGTATGTCATTAGGATTCAGCATACGTTTGACAGCGGCAAATTTGCGAGTCTTTTTCGCTCTTCCCTGCACAACTGTTAGCTTTTCGGTCGTTACTGACGGCTCTGTAGCTCACCATGGTCGCGAACGAAAGGAAGCGCGAAAGGTATAATTTTAAGGAGTAGCGTGACAAGATGTCACTTATCGTCACACTCACATTCACTCGCCCGGCCCGGGCCTGCCGGCGAAAACCCCTTGCAATGGTCGCGTCGACTCTCATCTTCAATAAACCTGTGCGTCGTTTCCTAGCTGACAGCAGTACGGGTGCTATCGCTCTATAACTTTGTTGCATGTGGCCCATTGCCAGTAGCTAGTCACCCGGTGAGAACGGTTATCTACTCATCACCTTGGGCTGCTGAGGTCGGCCTGGGAAGGAAAAGAAGTGCTCCAAACTCCCGCAAGTAGGAAAGGCGGAAACGGGGAGTGCTTCCATCGAAGCACTTGGAGGCATGATGTGTTTCAGCACGCCGGTATGAATAACGCATGGAGCTGAGGCGGAGGTTACCAACCAAATCCTAACTAGCAGTTCACATGTACAACGGCCAATTGCACATGCTGAAAGGCTGCGAAGGGCTTGGCCCTCTTGAGAGATATCTTCGCTCCCAAAGGGCGACCTATACCTCTCGTGACAGCTGCCAGACACGAGCCGTCATGAAGAATTGATTGCTGGCGGTGAACGACCAGGGAAGGCGACTTTCAGATTGCCATGAAGAGATATGTTGTGAGGCAGTAGTTCGCAACGACTTAGCCGCCGGCGCTCAAAAAATGACTCGATATCCATTTTGTGCATGACATCGCAGGGTACATGGTCATTGCGTTTGCGCTGAGTCACTTGCGAACCAGGCAATATAACAGTGGCGATGTTCAGGCCCCAGGAACACCTGGGGCATTCCTTGATTGTACGCAACGGACGCCAGAGGAAGCGTACGTGCACAGCATGCCGATATGTCAGACGGCGGTCTGGACGGAGATGAAGCATTTGCAAGAATAACGAGATTAGATTATGCCTGGAAATATATATCGATCCTGAGCTCGGTGTACGCGTATTCGAGGCAGGAGACATTCGAAACCAATTGAGAACAAGCCGCAATACGATGATTCAGCCAGGAGCAGAGCATCCAACTAAGAAATGGTGGAATCACAGCAATATTGACCGGAGAGGTATGGAGCTATATTTGGTTCCCTGTGTACGTTCGGCTGAAACTGATAGCATTGATATTCGGCACCTGAAGTGATACTGTACCAGTGACTCCGCGAGTTCAGGTGCTTGATGAACAGTTCTCTGCGCTCTCCAATTCCGAACTCAAGGACACAGGCCTGCTATAAATTCCCGTCAGGACACGATGTGACTCCATTCCCGCCACCAGCCACCTCTCTTCCATGGCTATAACCACCCTACGAACCCAGAGGCGTTCCATCTCCGTACCCATACCGGAAGTTAATGGCTCAGTGAGGGTGACCGCCACCAGCCCGACTGCTGGACCAAAATCGCCCAGCACCAGCCCACCCACGCCTCTCTTCACCAAGTTCATTGAGTCTTACAAGGAACTCGAGAGTTACAAGTACGTCATCAGTGCTGTCCAGCTGAGTCGGTTCTCAACTCAAAACTAGGAACGGCCGACCTGTGATCGTCGATGGCCAGAATCTTTCGATTGCAGCCGTAACAGCGGCGTCAAGATACCATGCGAAGGTCACCCTCGACAAGTCCCCGAGAGTCAGTGCACGGATGAATAAAAGCCGCGATGTTATCACGTCCAAAGTCGAGGCTGGTACCAGCGTATATGGTGTCTCGACTGGCTTTGGAGGGAGTGCCGACACTCGCACTGACCAACCGTTACTGTTGGGGAATGCCCTCTTGCAGCTATTGCACAGTGGCGTCCTACCATCGGCTTCGAAGCCACCCGACGCACTTCCTCTCCTCGATCCCCTTGCCTCGACGAGCATGCCTGAGGCATGGGTTCGCGGTGCCATTCTGATCAGGATGAACTCGCTTATCCGTGGTCATTCAGGAGTGAGACTGGAGCTTATCAAGAAGATGAACGAGCTCCTTGACGCCGATATCACTCCACTTGTCCCGCTGAGAGGAAGCATATCAGCCTCCGGAGGTTCGTTTGATTGACTTCGTCGAGCTTTGATGTATCTCATCTCCTTCAGATCTCTCACCTCTGTCGTACATCGCTGGCGCGGTGACGGGCAATCCAGCCATCCGCGTCTTTGACGGTCCTAGGACCTTCGGCGCGCGCGAAATTCGCCCATCGCGGGATGCACTTGAATCGCACAGCATCACACCGATCTCTCTTGCTTCCAAAGAACATTTGGGGATTCTGAATGGCACTGCTTTCTCCGCGTCTGTCGCTGCATTGGCACTAAATGACGCAGTCCACCTCGCCCTCCTCGCTCAAGTGTGTACGGCAATGGGCACAGAGGCTCTTGCAGGAACTCGCGGATCATTCGATCCCTTCATTCACGACGTTGCAAGGCCCCATCCTGGACAGGTAAGCCTTTTATGACTTCTCGGGTCCTCGTATTCACCCACGTAGATTGAGTCTGCCAAAGTCATCTGGGACTTACTAGAGGGCAGCACTTTCGCAATCACGCATGAGGAAGAGGTCACCATCGAGGAAGACGGTGGAGTGCTCAGACAAGATAGATATCCATTACGAACTTCGCCTCAGTTCATAGGTCCCCAGATCGAAGATCTTCTCGAATCATTGAAAACAATCACTATTGAGTGCAACTCAAGTGAGTCATACATGTACACAATTTTGCGGTGTTGCTCACACGCTCTTTTCCTTCCAGCAACTGATAATCCGCTGGTCGATGGCGAGACTGGAAAAGTGCATAACGGTGGCAACTTTCAAGCGATGGCAGTCACAAACGCCATGGAAAAGACCCGTCTGGCCCTCCACCACCTAGGCAAACTTCTGTTCTCGCAGTGTACCGAGCTCGTCAATCCAACAATGAACCGCGGGCTGCCGCCGTCCCTCGCAGCTACTGATCCGTCGCTCGACTACCACTGCAAGGGCGTTGATATCGCGACCGCTGCGTATGTTGCGGAATTGGGGTACCTCGCGAACCCAGTCTCGACACATGTTCAATCGGCAGAGATGCATAACCAGGCAGTCAAGTAAGTTGCATGTAGCCTCATACCTCTTCTTGATCTTACATCTGCGCTTCAGCTCCATGGCGTTGGTTTCGGCCCGTGCGACCATCAACTCCCTCGAGGTGTTGTCGATGTTGACGGCATCTTACTTGTATGCCCTTTGCCAAGGTGAGTTCATCGCTTGACGAGATTACTTCCTACTAACGGTTGTATTCAGCGCTCGACCTTCGATCCTTGCACAAGGAACTGACTGAGGGACTGAATAAGATTGTTTCTGAAGAGTTCAGCAAATCCTTTGGGCGATCGCTTTCTCAATCCGAGCACAGAGCGCTGGTTGCGAAAGTCTGCTGCGCCATGCAAAAAACCCTCGAAAGCACAAGCACAATGGATGCACCCGAGAGGATGCAGAAAGTCGCCGCTTCCTCAACGACGATCATCGTCGACTTCTTCACGGGCCCCGCCTCCTTCGACGATGTCGCAGCACTCGGTTCCACCCTCGCATGCATTCCGGAATTCCGTTCGATTGTCGCTTCGCGTGCGACGTCGCTCTTGGACAAGCTGCGACGCGATTACCTGTCCGGTGCCCGCGGCCCTGCGCCCGCAAGTCGATACCTCAACAAAACCCGCCCAGTCTATGAGTTCGTTCGAAAGACCCTGGGGATTCGGATGCATGGGTCAGAGAACTATGCTCGATTTGAGAAGGGACTGTATGTCGATGACCAAGCTGTTGGTCAGAATGTATCGCTCGTTCACGAGGTTCGTATATTCGAGTTGGACTGACTGCATGCTTGATCCTGACAACTGCATACCGTGACAGGCCATTCGCGATGGTACAATGCAACCTGTTATCGTTGGCCTCTTCGCGTAACCACCCGCAGGACTTTTATGATATCTTATTCTGGACAGGATATTCTCCAGATGCACCGGCTAGTGCCTAATGTGGAGATAATCGGTTGAAGCCAAATAGCCTTACATACGCGATAATCTGACGCTACAATTTAGCATACTTATGCCAAAACCACATGCATAGTTCACTTGAGCCCCTGTGTTGAGTTCTGCTCCCGGACCATACTTTTTCGCTATTCTCCGGAACGCCGCGTCGCATCACATGCAATCGCTGTCCAACTCTCTCCCTGACTCCTGCATATGGCGGCCTTGAATGAGAAGATAGTGATTGTAGGCGCTGGGTGCTTCGGTGTATCCGCCGCATACCATCTTCTCCGACGAGGCTTCACCGATGTGACGATTCTGGACCGCGCGTCCTCGCTTCCTGCCCCCGATGCAGCATCCAACGATATGAATCGAAGTCGGTATCTTTCTTGCTGACTGCCGTGCATCCCCATTCTCAGCGTAACATTTTGGCAGTCGTGCGTAGTGCGTATTCGGATATCTTTTATACCAAGCTTGCCCGTGAAGCTATCACCGCGTGGAAGGATCGCGAAGAATGGGCCGATACATATCATGAGTACGCCGGTACTTTGACAATGAGAAAAACTCCATGCTGAACTCTTTGTATAGATGTGGTGTCGTCGTTTTGGGCTTCTCAGGAAACGAGTCCTATGCGGACGGGGCATACGAGAACGATAAAGCCTTCGGCGCCAACCTAAAGCCCCTGAGTGGCGGAGACGCTATCCGCGCAGCCTTCCCTCCCCACGTCCCGACTGCTTCGTTTGATGAGCAATCGGGGTACTTGAATAGTGACTCGGGATGGGCTAATGCTGGCCAAGGACTTGCTCTCATGATTTCAAAGGTCATCGCCCTCGGGGCTAAGGTTCTCACGGGAAAGAACGTTAGCGATGTCGTTCGTGACAATGGGCGGACGACCGGCGTCCGGTGTCAGGATGGCACGGTTTATGACGCATCTCTCCTCGTGATTGCGACAGGTTCTTGGACACCTTCAGCTTTCCCTGAGCTTACTCCAAGCTATACTGCTGGCCTCTCGACTGGGTGAGTCCCCGATCATGATGCGAATGGCCGTTTCAGCTGAGGAAAAGAGACAATGTGTGGCCATGATTCAGCTCACCGATTATGAGGTTGAACTTTACAAGGACTGCCCCGTAGTCCTCGACTTCAGTTCTGGATTCTACGTCTTCCCTGTATGTTCAAGTAGTCTTACGCGCGTGGGTCCAGTTTTCGCTGATGAACATCCTGTGGAAAGCCGACCGACAAGGGAGTTATTAAGGCGGCACTGCACGTCGCCGGATACACGCACACCAACGGCAGCGGGATCTCGACACCGCGGACAGTGACGACAGACCCGAAGCGTGGTTTATTTATTCCTAAATCTGATCTCCAGCAATTGCGGAAGCACTTGCGTGGCGTGTATCCTGGCTTAGCGGACAAGCCGTTTTCCGCGACGCGACTTTGCTGGTACTGTCGAGCTGACACACGTAGTATGCATGCTGACCTCCCGATTGCGAAGGTATAACGACACTCCTGACGGTAATTGGATGATTGGACGTGTCCCAGGTGACTCGTCGTTGGTTGTCGCCACGGGGGATAGTGGGCATGCGTACAAGGCAAGTCGCTTCTGCGACATATCTGTCCTACCGCTGTTGAAACCACAAATCAATAGTTCCTGCCTGTCATTGGGAGACTGGTGGCCGACGTCATTCAAGAGAAGATGGAGCCGAGCATTGCAGCCAAATTTGCAATCGAACGACAATATACTGAAGTTGACGACTCACGTCGAGGAATGTTGGTGACCGAGCTGGATCTCGACCAGCTCTGCACACTTGAAGATCTAGTGGCTACCTGATCTCAAATAAATCAGAACACGGTGTACGCGTTCTAGCTCTCTATTAATATAATTACAGGGGAGCCCAAGTTCAATTTTGCTGAATTAGAGGTATTCAAAGGTATGCATCCAAGAAGTGTTTTTCACGACCGCTTCATGCTCGTTTCCCGACGAACTCTGACCACGAGCGAACTTCAGAGGGTATGTGACCTTCCGTGTAGCTTCTCAACCCTCCTTGAGGAATTTTCTCTGCGAGACTCTCCACGAACAGCAGGGCAGTTCGGGCATTGTTTAGTAGGGGTAGTCCAAAGTCGACAGCATTCCTGCAAAAGACGCGATGAGCACGAGTCGAGGTCGGAGCGTCCCCAACTTACCGGCGAGCGACGTAGTCCTCATCCGTGAAATCAAGCCCACGAGATTTCGCGAGATTGATAACACATTGGATGTCATATTCGTCAAATACCATCCGGAGCTTTCGCTTGTCCTTTGTGGGGAAGACGATGCGGTTCGCCTTCACATACGGGATATCGTTCAAGAATTCTTCCACGACTGGAGACGAGCAGTAGAGTTTGAACCCGAGCGTCGTTAATTTTTTCGCGATCGTAGCCATTTCAAGCTTGCTGATATCGCCACCGATGAGGACACCCGAGCCCGCTTGGGGGACCTTGAACCCGGTGGTACTGAGCAGGGATGCCCAATAAGCCTCGTGTACGTTTGTGCCGAAGCTTGCGACTTCTCCAGTGCTGGCCATTTCTGAAAGATAGGTTTAAGGAAATGAAGATGAGCCGGGTAATCAAGCCTCTTACCAACGCCCAGGAAGGGGTCTGCACCTGCGAGCCGAGTCCATGAGAACTGAGCGACCTTGATCGAGGTATAATCGCGCTTCTCCTGCATAAGATCCATAGGCGCGGGAACGTTCTGGTCGACGATAGCAGCTGTGGCTGTGTCGATGAAGTTGTGGCCGAGAACCTTCGAAACGAAGGGGAACGACCGAGAGGCCCGAAGGTTGCACTCGATGACTTTCAACTGCGACTCTTCGCCATCCTTCGCGGGGGTCTTGATGATCTGCATGTTGAATGGGCCAGAGATCTCGAAAGCCTCGGCAACCTTATCGGCAATGATTTTGAGGCGGGCCATGTCGTTAGCGCTCAAGGTGTACGGCGGGAGCACCAAGGTAGCGTCACCGGAGTGAACTCCAGCGTTTTCGACGTGCTCAGAGACGGCGTGGACGATAACTTTGCCTCTGTGAGCGACGGCGTCTACATCAATTTCTTGTGCATTGTCGATGAATTTGGTAATGACGACGGGGTGCAGAGGTGAGACGTCGGCGGCTGCAGACAGCTTGTACTCCAAGTCGGATTCCTCAAAGACGACGTTCATGGCCGCACCGGAGAGTACGTACGACGGCCGAACGAGGACAGGGTATCCAACTTTGTGGGCGAAAGCCCTGGCGGCGTCGAGGGTGGTGACCTCGGTCCACTCCGGCTGATCGACTCCAATGCTGTCGAGGACGGAAGAGAATTTATGGCGATCCTCAGCGGTATCAATTTGCTCGGGGTCAGTTCCCAGGACGTTGACGCCAGTCTGCTTGAGACGCAGAGCGATGTTTTGAGGAAGCTGGCCTATAATGTAGGAATGTAGCGATGAGTGCTGGAGATACTAAGCGTAACCATGGCTGACTCACCTCCGACACTGACAATGACACCTTGTGCCTGCTCCAATTCGTAGATGTCCATGACCCGCTCAAATCCGAGTTCCTCGAAGTACAGCCTATCGGCTTCATCGAAGTCCGTAGATACCGTCTCGGGGTTGTAGTTGACCATGATAGTCCTCTTGCCCATATCCCTGAGTTTGCGGGCACAGGTCACCGCACACCAATCGAACTCGACGCTGCTTCCAATGCGGTAGACACCACTGCCGAGAACCATAGTTCCGTGCTCTTTGAAATCAACATCGTGCTCGGAAGCATTGTACGTCGTGTAGAGGTAATTGGTATGCGCGGGGTATTCGGCCGCCAGGGTATCAATACGCTTGACGAAGGGAGTAATGCCAAGGGATTTGCGGGCGGCGCGAACGACGTCTTCGGTAGTGGAGACTATATCGGCGATCTGAGCATCAGAGAAACCCATGCGCTTCGCGCGTTGCATGAGCTGATGGCTGATGGCGTTGATGGAGCCAGTTTCCTTGAGTGCATGGCGGGTCTGGACGATGTTGTCGATCTTGTAGAGGTACCACTGACGTCGGATGGACATCTGTGATTGTTACACGGTACTATGTGTTTGGAGTACTGACCTTGTCAATTTTTGTCAGTTCATGGATCTGATCGACGGTGTACTGCTTCCTGTACATAGCGTACGCAATGGCGAACAACCTCATGTCGGTCGGACGAGACAAGGCGGTATCCAAATCCTTCGGCTCGATGTAGACCTCGAAACCCTTCCACCGGGGGTCAACTTGTCGAATTGCCTTCTGCAAGCTCTCCTCGAAAGTACGTCCGATGGCCATGACCTCACCAACGGACTTCATGGAAGACCCGACTTCACGGTTGACCTGCGATGAGAACTTAGCGAGATCCCACTTAGGAATCTTCGTGACGATGTAGTCCAGCGAAGGCTCAAAGCATGCGGTCGTCGTTTTGGTGACGGCATTCGGGAGTTCCGGCAGAGTATGGCCAAGTGCGATTTTCGCGGCGGTGTAAGCGAGGGGATAACCAGTGGCCTTGGAAGCGAGAGCACTGCAATGATGTCAGCACTGACCGGGATACAGTAACATGATCGACCAACCTCGATCGACTTAGGCTGCAGAAAATGAATCCCGTGAGTCCTTGGAATCAACGCAGCCGGGGAACAAGCTTACCGAGCGTTGACTTCGATGACACAGTACTCCTTTGAATTGGGGTTCAGGGCGTACTGGATGTTACATTCGCCGACGACTCCAAGATGACGAATAACCTTGATGGCAGCGCTACGCAACATGTGGTACTCGTCATCAGGCAGCGTCTGTGAGGGAGCAACAACAATGGAATCGCCAGTGTGTGTACCGAGGGGATCGAAATTCTCCATATTGCAACAGATGATAGTATTCTGTGAGGAGGACGTTAATACTCGCGCCAAATCGCGTTGAACACAGGACGTACATCTGCGCCATCTCGGACCACTTCGTACTCCAGCTCTTTCCAGCCTTTCATACTGCGTTCGATCAGGACTTGAGGACTCAAACTAAGACTCTTGGCAGCGAGATCACGAAGTTCGTCCGCGTCATTGGCAAAACCAGAACCAAGTCCACCGAGTGTGAAGGCAGAGCGCAGAATTACGGGGTAACCAATTTGTTCGGCGGCAGCGAGTGCAGCGTTCACAGACGAAACAGCTGTTGATTGCGCGACGGGAATATCGATTTCTATACACTGAACTTGAGTGACCCGCGGACATGACGATAATGGTCATTGGATTACCCTTTAGAGCCTGGACGAAGAGATCACGATCCTCTGACACTTCGAGCGTCCGGATAGGCGTTCCAAGGACCTTGACACCTAAACGTTCCAAAATACCCATCCGGTCCAACGCAATACCGACATTCAAGGCACTCTGGCCACCGAACGTGAGAAGGATACCGTCAGGACGCTCCTTTTCCAAAACGTATGCGACATAATCCGCGGTAATGGGCAAGAAATACACTTCCGAGGCCAATTCGTGTGAGGTTTGCCAGGTAGCAATGTTGGGATTAATAAGGATGGCTTCTACGCCTTCCTCGTGAAGTGCCTTCAATGCCTGGGACCCAGAGTAGTCGAATTCGCCAGCCTGACCGATACTTAGCCCACCACTGCCGACGACCAGAACTTTCTGAACGTCAGGGCGAGGAAGTTTGGGCAGGACCTTGGCAGAGATTTTACGGGCGAGTTCGGATGGAGAGTTGAGTACGTGGTCGCCCTCCTTCGCGTAGGAACCCACGGCTGGCGCTGCGACGGCGCGCGTGACCTTGGTGGGAGCAAAAGCAAAGCGCTTTATGGTGGTAGTGTGAAATGAGCGTGAGCATGTCCGTGCTAGAGCTTTTAAGCAGGGCGACCTGAGTCGCGAGAGGCTCATAGTGAGAGCCCCAGGAGGGAGACGAGCTGGACAAGTTGAAAAATGACTCCGTGCTAAATTTGTACTTGAAAAAGTTAGCGCGCTAAACCTAACCCTAGTTTCTGGCTCAGCATTCGGGCATCGGCCATAATCGGATCTTGTTGCTTCCTGCACTTCCTCGACCTGGACTGAGCAAATCAATGACCTCGGGTGCTCGTCCTTCTCTGCGGTGCGCAATACACGCTCTACAAGCATGTGAAGCAGAAGTACGCTCGAGCATCGATTCCGACAGGGATATCAGCCTTCTGGACGAACCATGCTTCAGTAACCCCTCTTGATGTAAGGGAAATTGACTTACCCAGCTCAAGGCAAGCTTATGCTGTGGGATGCTGTCCACGCGTCTATACTTATTCTTAAGCAGTCGTTGATACAGGTGGGGATAAGCTAATCACAACGGTGGTCCCACCTACTTCATTTATCTTAGGACTCGATTTCGACAAGCGCGCTTGATCCATGCTTGGGCGCAGTCAAAATCTACCATCACGATTTCCCATGTCTGTTGAGACTTCTGGATCCTTCTATCCATACACACGGCCTCTTGCAGGCGTCTTGTTTGGTCATGAGCTGGATCCGTCCTGAGAACATGAAACATCCTGACCCCCCAATGACGTACGTTCGATGCACGGTATCCCAGGCTGGAGGCCGCATCTCTGCTCACGCCAATCGGGTCGATGCGATAGATCGACTGAGCGTATAGTAGATCCTCGAATGGTCATACTATGGTCATTCGCAACAACTCGCTGGCCTGGGTTACTTCACTCAATTTGCCGTCATTTCTCCGAGATCTCTCTTCCCCGCTCGAATTCCGAGGACTCGAAATGACGTCTGTCGCGCGAATCGAAAGCACGGAGTGACCAAAACCAGGATCGCGGTCATATCCTAGCACATCCGAGAATTATCCCTTCCTTGGAGGATAGGAAAGGCGAGCCCGCGTCCTCAGGCCCTTCCCATGCGTGGGTTTACGTAATCTCGGAAACAGGTTTAGGCAACATCATCCATGGCTGCGACCTGCCTCAAGGACGACTTGCGTCTCAGGAAATGCAGCCGCAAAGGCGCCTCGTGCGCAATCAAATCCCTGACGATTCCACAGTATCGACTTGGGGGATCACCCAGAGGCGTCGAGGTTCTTATGGGAGCTCAGCAAGGCCAGGCAATCCGAGTGATAATTACGTCGGACCCTCGGAGGTCAATCACTTTCCGGAATCCGCTCCGACTAATGATGTGGTCGGCGTAGCCGTACCCCACGTTTATCCGGGCCTTTCACAACTTATGCTCAACCATGGCTGAAACAAACCCACACGGTCGCTGTCGCTCCTTTTTTTAGCCTCCATACCTCCATCCCACGCGGATTAAGTCCCTATCACCACCCTGTTTCTTTTCTTTTCCTTTTTTCGCCAACACTTCGGGGGTGATCTACCTC
The DNA here is from genome assembly GCA_026008595.1 of Lyophyllum shimeji. Taxonomy (NCBI): domain Eukaryota; kingdom Fungi; phylum Basidiomycota; class Agaricomycetes; order Agaricales; family Lyophyllaceae; genus Lyophyllum; species Lyophyllum shimeji. The sequence goes on from BRPK01000004.1 coordinate 1,907,745, forward strand.
ACCGCTACCGTTCGGCGATTTCTCTGTGTTTTTGCAGACCAATGGATTACGCCACATTGGTACCGGCTGGTTGATGGGCATTCACGCGTGGTCAACTATTTATCTTCAGGCCCGCCGGTCCTGCGTTCCCGCTGAACACTACCTGCTTGCGTCTCTGACATGTCTTCGACTTCATCCATCGATGATGCCGAGAAGGGCGTTTTCGACAAGGAGGAGCTTTCAGTCCTCCCTACCGTACATAACGTCACCTTGAGCCCGTCGGCCCCGCCCTTGGATAGTCGGGAGACATCCGAGTCCTCACTACATCCGTCTGCAGTCATCAAACCACCCGGCATTGCTGCGCCCCCACCGCCGCGCCCCGTCCCGAGACCACAATTACCATCGAAGAAGCCTGCACCTCGAAAGGTCGGCCGTTGGATACGCTTCCAGCTATGGTTCAATTGCTATCGGTACGTATTTCTTTCCGCAGGCCAATCTTCAATTTCCAATCGAGTTCGAATAGCAAATTCTTCACCTTCGTCATGTGTCTCAACATCGCGGGTATCATCCTGGCGGCGATAGGAAAGTGGCAATACCCTCGACACTACAGTGGCGCGTGTGTCCTCGGGAACCTCCTCACCGCGATTCTCATGCGGAATGAGCTTTTCGGGCGCTTCCTATACCTCACGGTAAATACCTTGTTCGCGAAGGTAGTAGGATCCGAACGTTCACATCGATCAGCCGCTGAACGTCGTGATCCCAGTGGCCTCCATTGGGCTTCCGACTCGCATGCACCACTGTACTTCAGCATTTGGGTGGTATACACTCCGGATGTGCGACTTCAGGCTTCCTCTGGCTCGTGTTCCGCATAGTCACCATCTTTATCGACCACAAGGACAATCATGACTCTGTGCTGATCACGGGAGTAATCACGAACGTCATCGTTGGCATATCCATCGCTTCCGCCTTCCCGTGGGTTCGGAATACTCATCACAAGTGAGTGGGTCGAGATGAAGTGGCGGGGTTCAGCCTGAACAATCATGCGCGCAGCGTTTTCGAGCGGCACCATCGATTCATGGGCTGGTGAGTCACACATCGATAATCTTGTTACCGTTTATGCTCAACTTCGCTTCTTTTCTAGGCTTGGAATACTATCCAGTAAGCTAAACTGGAAATCAGGAGTATACAGTCACCGATGATTCACTTAGCCTGGGTTTTCGTCGTGCTCGGGGACAGCTATGATCTCGACACACACTCCTGGAATCCCGATGGCATTCGCATACTCCGTCAACAGGACTTTTGGTTTGTTTTTGGAATGACGATATTGTAGGTCCGGCAATCTGTCGCCTCTTTTTCGGACACTCAGCCTCTTGCGCGCTAGCGTTATTATCCCGTGGTTTACGATCCGTGAAGTCCCAGTAGACGTGGAAATCGTATGCTCTTTTTATGAGGATCCATACTGGCTGTGCTGACCGGTCTTCTCAAGCCGTCTCCCAAAGTTGTCATCTTGCGCTTTCAACGTGGGATGCAGCAGGGTCTCCTCGCGAGAATCAGCCGAGGTTCCATAATGGAATACCACGCGTTTGGGATCATATCGTATGGTGCCTTCCCTGCCTGCTACCCCGAGGTCGCTTAAGTTGTGGTTTTAGAGAGGGGAAGCACGCGAAAGAGCACTACCTCATATGTGGGGTGCAGGGTGACTTCACAAAAGCTCTTGTGGACAACCCCCCGCGACGACTGTGGACTAGGCAACTCAAGGTACGGTAACCTTACTCTTGGCTGGTTCTCGGGTTAAGCTCCGTCATAGTTTGCTGGGGTCTCCAACACGTCAACGCTGTACAAGCGCGGGATCCGAGTGTGCACAGGTACCGGGCTTGGCGCTGCTCTCTCGACTTGTCTGCAGGTGCGAATACTCTATACGTATGAATGATTAAGCATCGAACTGACCATTCTTGGTTGCTTATAGAGTCCAGACTGGTGAGCTTCTTTCTTCTCATGACTGACGATCCGCCAAATGTTTCTCCGCTCCTACCTTCCGTTCGCGACAATTAACCACCGCTTTCACAGGTACCTTATTTGGATTGGGTCGGATCAAGAGAAGACATTCGGGCCGACGATATCAGGCCTGATCCATCGGAATCTCGGTCCTGAACGTGTCACTCTATGGGACTCCAAAAAACGAGGTGTGAAGCAACAATGTCTACTAGGTCGTGCACTGACCCATGTCCGTCAATCAAGGGGGCCGTCCAGACGTCATGAAACTCATAAAAGAGACATACAGCTCGTGGGGAGCTGAAGTTGTCTTCATCACGTCTAATTGGCAAGGGAACAAAGAGATGATGGAAGGCTGTAAGGAAGCTGGCATTCCCGCCTTCGTATGTCGTCTACCCTGTCTTGCGTCCTTTCGACTCGCTCACTCATCGAAGGGTACTCTCTGGGATTTCTGATGTCACACTCGACCTGGACGCGAATACCACCGTGACTCACGAGTCCGCTGTTCGAAGCGCACGTCGCCCTCGTTGAGCCCATATACCGCCTATCATCATTGGCCTATTATCGAGCGTCCGAGATACCTCGGACACGCGTGTATGCCATTGGGGACGCAGGTTGCTGGCTGGTTCTCTCTCGGGACAGAAAACGATACCAGGCGATCCATGTCGGTAGCAGCATTAGATATCTGTACTAGCGTCGACAGCGCATCAGCGCGGTATATACTCCCCCAGCGCGGGCACAACACCTAAGAGGGTAGTGGTGACGGTGGAGATGGCGCAGCCGGCGGAGAGACGAAAATATTGTCCCTGTACCATTGCAACTCTTGTGACAGGTAAGGCGACAGAAAGTGGCAGAGCAACAACGAGAGCAGGAATCACCTTTGATTGAGCCGCGGATATCATCCAGGGCCCTGTGCGATTGTGTTGAGCAAAACTCGAACAGCTCGAGCACAAGTCCACGAACCTGTGAGTATTCTCGGACAGCCGAGGAACGGGTAGTTGAGGATACCATCTCCGCGACAATTCCTGGATGAAGATAGCAGAGAATTCAAGGTGGACATCAAGTCCAAGAATTGCTCACCTTTATCGAAGAAACATCTGTCATAGCAATATCTGTTCAGCCCGTGTGACGAAAACATTGCGGAAGACGAACCAACGATCCTAATGCAAGAGAAAATACATCAGTAGTCGCTGCGGAAGTGAGAAGTGGGGCGCACCGATAGTGCAGCCAGTCGATAACTTCCGGCATTTCCACAGCAAGAAATGATCTATCGGCATGGACAGAGTTTCCGGCCAGGACGCCAACTCTTTGCTCAGGGATCCATTTCTTAATATACGCCAGGACCGCGTTCGACACGTATTCGCGGGAATACGGCGAGTTTAAGCAGGCTTGAGTTAGACCAGACTGGACGAGAAAAATGAGTGCATTAGGTCATGTGCAACGGCATCCGTCGGGCAAAAAGGACGCACCTGACCGTGCTGTTTGGTACACCATTCGCCCATCCTGCGGAAAACGCGTCATGACGCGTCCGAGGAGAACGTGCTCAACACTGACCGATCCAGGATAGCTTTGTCGGTCCGAATAACGAACTGTAGACCTTCGTCAACTAACTCCAGGTTTCCGTTTGTGATGAGGACCTGTCCAGGTCGTTCATATCAGGGTTGCTGATGGACTGAGAGCCTACACACCGCAATTTCTAGGATTTTGTCTGTACGTGGGTCGAGGCCTGTCATCTCGCAGTCTACCCAAACTAGAGGTCCAGCGTTGAAATCGAGGGGCTTGGACATGTATCTTTTCTTTCTGTACGTCCGAATCCTCGAGTAAGTCGGCGTAGCTGGGTAACGTCTGCAATGGCGCAGAAGACCAGGTGTCCAAAGCATTCCCAGCTGGGCAACTTGGACGGCAAAGTACAATATTGAATGCAATGGAGAGATCTGCAAGCAAGTACAAATAAGCACCTTACTTTTGTTGCCCTCAGACCACGTCTGCGCCAGCAGAAATATCAGTGTATAAAACGTCTTTGGAGCGTGGACATGACATGCATGGAAGCAGAAAGAGAAGCTCTGTTGATCCAAAAACTGGCGGAATTGCTATCATCGCCTCTGTACGACCTTCCTTTCCTAATGAGCAATGAGGACCATTGACTTCTTGCCTGGCTTGCGTAGCATTTCCCTCGAAATTCTGCCAGGGGGTATGGAAGAATGGGCAATTATTGACACCATCGACAAAGACAAACGTCCGACTTCTGAATTTCCGTTCCTGTACTCTGATGGAAACCTTGGCGTGCCCAAGAAGGTCCTCTATAAACTCTACTTGGCCGCTACTGCTCTGCTCAAGTCATCGAAATCGGTGCCGGAGCTATCTATGAACTGTACATGCGTCATTCTGCTCGCCAATCCTGGTCAGCAAACGGCGCTCAATGCCAGAAAACGTTTAGTCCAGAACGGCAGCCTCGATCCAGCAAAAGAACTTAAATTTACCGAAGTCCTTTTCCGAGGATCGAGGGAATGCGCAAAGCAGTCTATCCTCTGGGACCATCGCTGTTGGTTGCTTGAACGAGTTTACCCAGAACGCCTCCAGCTCGACGAACTCAATTGCGATCAAAGATGGAAAACCATCGCTGATTTGGAGGCACTTCCCGACCTTCCTCCTAGCACTCTCATCCGTGAATTGTCGCTTATCCGTGAGGCTTGTGAATCTTACCCGCGGAACTATCGTGCATGGATGCACTGGCACTTCATGGTCGATATCGTCAACGCTCGGCTGTTGTTACATCCTGATCCCTCCGAGGTCTATCTCGACATCTTGAAGCAAGAATTCACGGCTCTGCGCCACTGGATCGATCTTCACATCTCCGACCACTCTGCTGTACACCATCTTTGCAGTCTTGGTCGATTGTTTTGCGATCTGGAGCTGCGCTACCTGTCCGGTAGTTACGATGTCGTGCCGTGGAATGCGACGAACACAACCCTAGTCAATCACGCATTATCTTTGATCGCGTCATATCCAACGCATGAAACACTCTGGATTTATCTACGGGAGTCAAGCGTCCTGCTTCCGACGAAGGACAGGGAAAAGTTGATTGAGCAGATCGCGGCCTCGCCGATGGCTGAGAATCATCTCGCAAAGCGATTTATGGAGTGGTCTTCTACTTTTGTATGTCATTTGCGACTTAGGACGGTGTGAAGTCCCTGACATATCTTTTGTTCAGGTGACTGCGAGGACGGAGAAGGGTGTGCACGCCAGCTATCGTTCAGACGCTAGATCTATCGATACCTGATCTCCCCTTGCCATTTTTTGGCCCCGTATATCCACCAAACATACCTTACATCGAGATCGTTTTGGACCACATCGCTCCACTCAGGTGTGAAAGTCATCGCCCGCGTCAAAGATCTCCAGCACTGCGAAGGCGTGAGGGGTACATTCGAGCCGGAGTCACAAGTGGCGCGGTGGTGCTGGTAATATGGTTCGAGGGGTGGCCAACGGCAGGCTCGCCACAGTGCTTCGCAAGTCGCGAAAACTGCTGATGTGACGGCCGAACCAAGTGATCGTTCCGTATGCGCGGCGCTTGGCGTGCAGACGTCTACATATGCGAGGGCAGCTTCAGTCTCAATGCACTTTCGAACTATTGATATGTCTGTGAAAGATCCGAGGGAAGCGCAGTATGGTTTCCGACTAGCCTGAAATATTGCAGCCGATTCTTGTAGTTCGGACTTGTGGGACAGTATTCCAATTACGATCGCAAGTTACACCGAAAGGCAGTCAGCGAATAACTTCGTACTTACCACCCACATAAACCACGACTTTTCCAAGGGACGTGTGTGATCATCTGATTTATAAGATGAAATCACGTGCTATTCGACGTGTCCTGAACGTGTCGTGGGCGCCACCACCTGAGGACTGCTGGACGTTCTATGACTTGCTAAGCTTTGTTCTATAACTTGTTTCTTCTTTCGCTCAGGATATGAAGTCGCGGGGAAAACTCACCGCTCGGAAGGCGACTTGGCTAGCCTTCGGATTGATTGCTCTGGCCACAGTATCCCACACGGCAGCGGCTTCAACCCAAACGCATGTGCGTTCTCCAGAGGACTGCTTCATGTCCGTCATCACTGATCCTTCTCCAGGCATCCGATCCCAGCGTTACAAGCTCAGAGACTATCGAGCCGTCCACTACGCCTGTTGGGGTCCACGAAAACCCTCCGGTAAGCAGTGGGTTCTTCACAGGCTGCACAAAGCTCTCTAAACTCGTCTCTAACGTTCTTACTTCTTCAGAGCCCCAGTACTACTGATGCAGGACTCGATCAGGCAGCTGAAGGTGCGCACCGTCCGTTACGTCGGGTACCAACATATAACTCCTCTGTTTGATGAATTTAGCTGCTCGAGCCTACAAGCAGGCTATGTCCACGCTGGCTACATTGACTGCACATCCACCCGCACATACCTTCGATCCCTCCCTCGCGTCTGGGACTTCAAACACCAAATCACTGCTTTCAAGTTTCCTCCCAAATATACAGGGCCAGGGTCCCATTGGGAGTGCTATGCGGATTGCTGTCAAGCTACACCATAACACCATTCGCAGGCTAACCGGAGGTTTTGGCAAGGAGGGGATCGGCATCAGCTCACGAAGGAGGGAAGATGAATTGCGGGGCAAAGCTATCAAAGTGATAGATTTGTTGGAGCACTCTGCGGAGTTGGGAAATGCTGACTCCCTATATACCCTGGCTTATGTTTCCTTGGTACGCTCCCTGCATTCTCCACGTTTGATTCTGTTCACCACTGCAAACTTAGTTCCCACCGAATCGCCATTTCTCGTCCGACCCACATGCGGCGTACAATCGATTCCTGACACACGCACAACTGACGGGTAACGCGACCTCACAATCATACGTTGCGTTCTTCCATAGCACTGGCTACCACAACGTTGTTCCAGTCGATCAAGCTAAAGCTCAACTCTATTACACTTTCGCCGCCAACGGAGGGGACAGAGGCGCGCAGATGGCCCTTGGGTACCGCTACTGGAGTGGCATTGGAACCCAGGAGAGCTGTGAAAGCGCCTCTCGGTGGTATGAAGCTGCCTCCGAACAAGGTGAAAGATTCGGCTCTTCAGCGGGGTGATAGTCTAACGATCTTCTCAGCCATCGCAAAGTTCATGTCTGGTCCTCCGGGCGGTCGTACCTTGCCTCAGACGCCGACCCGCCTGTCTGATCTGGTGGGCGGAGTCTTTGGACCGGGCGCCAGCGTCGCTTCGACTGGACTCAATACCCAAAGACCAGCAATCAAGGCCGGAATGGCTCGTGATGCGGGAGAAACATGGGAAGATGTGTTGGAATATTACTTGGTAAGCGTGCGCCCGCGCGCTTTCATGCCACATTGCTCACCGACCGCGGCCCGCAGTTCAATGCCGACCGTGGCGAGACCGATTTTGCTTACAGATTAGGCAAGATCTTCTACCAGGGTAGTATCTACGGATGCTCTGGTGGAATTGCCTCTGGCAGCGAAGGCGTTGGTGCCATTCCGCGAAATTATGGATACGCTCGTCACTATTTCCTCGAAATAGCGCGCCAAGTTTGGCCCCGTGATCCGCCGAACCCCCTTCAGTACAAGCCCACCCCTCTCAAAGACGACCACGGCTCCGTTGGGTATGCAGCCGCCAGTGCTGGTTACCTCGGCCGGATGTATCTCAGGGGAGAGGGTGTCAAAGCCGATCCTGCTACCGCGAAAATGTGGTTCGAACGAGGGGCGGAGCACGGTGATCGAGAATCCCATAACGGGCTAGGAATCATCTATCGAGATGGCCTGGTTCCCGGCGTCAAGGCTGACATCAAGAAGGCTCTGAAGCATTTCGGAGCCGCGGCGGAAGGAGAGCTGGCAGAAGCTCATGTCAACTTAGGCAAATACTATTACGGTAAATTGTTTCTATCAAACCATGTTCAATGTTAATTGCGCACCCAGGTCGCGGCGACATCGTAACGGCAACCAAATTTTTCGAGACCGCTGTACGCTGTGGATCGCCTCTGGAGGCATACTATTACCTTGGGGAAATCGCATCCGCTCAGGCCCAAACTCCAGGCATACTTCCTCACGTCGCCTCAAGCTCCTGCGCTGTGGCAGTGTCCTTCCACAAACTCGTCGCGGAGCGGGGTCGGTGGGATGAAGATTTGCTCCGCGAGGCTGAGATTGCTTGGATGTCCGGAACTGAGCAAGGCAAAGAAACTGCTATCCTTAAATGGTGGATTGCCGCAGAGCGGGGTTCGGAGATCGCTCAGAACAATCTTGCCTATATCTTGGATCAAGGTCCGCTCCAGTCTTTGTATCGCCTCGCGTTCTTTCTGACGGAACTATTTATCAGATAAGAGCATCCTACGCCTGACGCGCTTCTCACCCATGACGCCTTCCAATGACACCGCGCGGTTGGCATTGACGCAGTGGACGCGTGCTGCGGCTCAACGAAATATCGACGCCCTCGTGAAGGTTGGCGACTACTATTACCACGGTCTCGGGGTGTCCGAGGATGAGCCGACGCGGCTAGAGAAGGCAGCAAGGTATTATCAATCCGCTGCTGATACACAAATGAGTGCTCTTGCCATGTGGAATTTGGGCTGGATGTACGAAAATGGCATTGGTGTGCCACAGGTATACTGGTCGCGTTTTGCGTTAGGTTCCTGCTCACTCACGATCAATGTTCAGGACTTCCATCTCGCCAAGAGGCATTATGATCTTGCTCTGGATACCAATTCTGAGGCATACTTGCCCGTCATGCTTTCGCTTGGCAAATTGTATCTGCGCAGCTTTTGGCACACTCTAATGGGAGGCCAAGGAGGGCTTAGTATCTGGGCGCCCGACGAAGCCGAGAGTGGTACGCTGTTGTAGAACAGATCTTTCGACAATTTTCTAAATCTGAGTCAGGGGCCACTACTTCAAGAACGACAACGGAAGGACGGCAACTGGAGGGCAAGCAAGATGATGATCAAGATACGCAAAACGATGAAGTTCGTGACTATTACGAGGACGAGGATGGCCCGTGGTATCTAGGCAAGGCCAGAGAAGAATTCCATAGGCGTCGGACCGGGCAACAACCTCCGAAACATCCGAACGAAGACGAAGACCCCATTCAGGTTAGTTGCTGCTCAAATCTGAGTGGAAGAAGCATCAATCTCATCCTCGCTGTAAGTGGGCCAGGGAGCGCCGGAACGCTGAACAAGAACGAGACAGTGACTTTGGTCCCGAGGACTACTTCGAGGGCGCACTACGAGGTAATCGTGAGGATATCGAGTTTGACGACCTTCAGGAAACAATACTGCTCGTGCTGCTCTGCCTTCTCATATCCGTCCTTCTCTACATTCGGACGCGAATCGTAGACAGGATGAGACGTGACCAGAACAATGGGCAACAAGGCCTTGACGAAGGACGTGCCGCCGATCAAGGCGTGTTTCCCCCGCCAGGAGACCCCGCTAGAAACGACTGGGCAATCCTCCGATGACAGCATAGAGTTTGATTGTATCTATTATATATCGCTCAACAACCAGGTTGGACACGAGAGCTCTGAAGCTGGAGCTAGCGCTGAAGTCCGAAGTTCGGAGCTGCACAGTGCAGCCTGTCACTAGCAGTGCGAGAACATTATTAGAGTCACGTGCAAATTGGTAGAACGCGGTCCTCCATTAACCACGCATCAACTTAGCCCGTAACCGGCGTCCGTACTCAACCCACCATCTCGTCCGCATTGCTCATCGCTCGCTGCAGAGTACTCGCTGCGCTATGGCGTTCGATTTCAGCACCCTCGAAGCCCCAATCCATAAGATTCTTTCCGCTCCGGGCACCGACTTGACGACTATCAGCGCCAAGAGCGTTCGACGTTTACTACTTAAAGAAGTCACGTCGTTGACCCCAGAATTTCTGAGGGAGAACAAGAAGGAGGTTGATATTGTTATTGGAAAGGTCTTTGAGAGCGTGAACGGCGCGCAAGGAGGGGGCGGCGCCGACGCGGACGACACCGAGGTTCCGGAAAGGTCGGAGTCGCGGAAAAGGAAGCAAGAAGACGAGGAGGAGGAGCATGGAGAGGCAGAGGTAGAAGGCGATGAGGAGGACGAAGCGCGTTCGCCGAAGAAAGCTAAGAAGCGATCCAAGAACGAGCTCAGTGATGCAGAACTCGCGCGTCAGCTCTCCGATGAACTGAACGCTCGCTCCAGGCGGAAATCTGCGAAACCGTCTGGAAAACCACGCGGTGCGAACGGTGCTACGAAGAAGGTTGGCAGGGCGAAGAAGAGCGCAGCAACGGTGCACTCCGATGAGGAGAGTGGTGACGGTGAAGGGGAGCCGAAGGCCAAGTCGAAAAGAAAATCCACTGGTGGTGGAGGAGCTGCCAAAGGCGGCTTTGCGAAAGAGTATACCTTGAGGTAACGTCTCTCCCGACGTGCTGAACTTCATATTAACAACCCTACTTGCATTGTTGCAGCGAACCACTAGCGTCCCTCCTCAAAGTCGACAGACTCTCGCGACCACAGGTGGTCAAACAGTTGTGGGTACATATCAAGGATAACGAACTCCAAAACCCCAACAACAAGCGAGAAATAATGTGCGACGCGAGCATGCGCGCAGTATTCGGTGTCGACAAAATCGACATGTTCAAAATGAACAAAGTCCTGGGACAGTAAGCAACGGATTGCTCAGTTACGATGACATACCTTGACAGAACTTTCGATTTAGACATCTCCACGAGAATGAGGGCTGATACCGGCGGTGGGTGCGTTAGCATTTACCGCCCTTTTTTTCACTGCTATTCCCCACAAACGCTTGTGGATATGTCTTATCGCTATGTATTTCCCAGAATTGAATCGTTTAGGTTCTCCGCAGGATAGAGGCCCCGAGTACGATCAAATCTACCCTTGTGAGGACGATCGGTCAGACACGGGCTCTGGGCCTCTGGCGCCGAAGAATGAATGAGGTCCTGCTGTATTTCACGAGAAGTTTCTACGAACGTATTGCAGCATGTTGCATTTCATACAGGGGTGCAGGCTAGCGTTCACACCAGGTCTTACTGAGATGACTATCGCGTATTGTGCTTCCTCTTCCCGCACGAGTTCTTGAGTTCATGCCGTTTCCGAGCATCAGCGCGAGAAAACTCCTTGCCGCATTTCCTACATCGCTTTGAAGCATCCGAGCCCGTTTTTGTAGAGTTGTGCATCAAGGCAGTGGCGAGGTGCCTTTCGAGATCTCTCGGTCGCGTGAAAGTCGATGGACACCACGCGTACGGACACCGTATGGGATCACCAGGCCGCGACAGCAGCGTTGGACTTTCGTAGACAAGGGGCGAGTCTGGTTCAGCGCGGATCTGATTTGCGCTGGCGGGGCGCGCATCCCTGCGGGTCCCATGTGGCGCATAATTGACAATGGACGATGTGTATGGATGATGCGATCCGGGCTCGGGATAGCAAGGATAGGCGGATGGGTAAAGCGGGGTTGTGGCGCTGGTCGATAGAGCGGGCAGCAAGGGCAGTTCGTTCAAGTAGAAAGAAGTTAACATATGAGTGGCGCTCCTCGTTGCTGAGGAATATGGTCGCTGTTCGTTCCACAGCTGGCGAGACATACCGTCTTCGTGGTACTCATTTATCGGAGGATAACCAACATACTGTGGCGTAGAATGGCTCCTGCAAGTAGTCAGCAGCGATTAGGAAGCACTCCGTAGGGCTAACTCACAGCACCGCATCAACCATGGGGCCTGATAGCATAGGATTCAAACCGCCGTGCGGGTAGCGACTGGGCCCGCGCTGTTCATCCCCAGCAGCGGTCTCCATACCTCTCCCACAACTGCTCGAGGTGAATTGCTGCGATTCCTGGAATTCTTCGAAGCTGAACCCAGACGGATACGACATTCTCACTGGCGATGGCGTTCGAGGGCTACTTTCATGATATCGATGCTGTCATGGGAGTCCAGTCAGGCTCATCTGTAAAATAGGTATGTGGGTCCTGTGATGAACGCCATGCGGTCATCTCTCCTCTGCCGGACATGCACGATTGATGAACCAGAATAAATCTGTCCAGAAAGAACAGGTCCCCGCACTTCAGAAATGACGAGGCGTCGGTGAAGGTGCCGAATTTGCATCAAGCTCCCTTTTTGCCACAATACCATAAACGGTTGTGGCTCGCTCGATGACACCGGCACATCTTGCACTGTCGGACATTTGCGGAGATGGACCGTCGTCCCCTATCAAATACCGATGGTATCTTGCTGACAATCGGCAGTCCAGTCACACAACCTCATGGCCTCTGAGCGGCCGTTCTTGGTTGTGTGCTTGCAGGCTAGAGATGCAACAAGATATCCTGGGCATGCGGGGGGAAGTGGTCCATACAATTGAGAACGCGCGACACGACACGCATGGGATACAACGAGCCTTTATCAGAGTTGAAATTCAGAGCCAATACAGGAACGAGGACATGACATTGAGTGTCGCGGAGTCGTCGCAGTGAGTGACATGACGAGTCACCTTGCAACGACAAGGTGATTGGCAAACGAAAGACAGCGCCAAACAGCACACACGAACGCCGCCAGCAGATAATCATATAGCAGCCCAAGCAAACAGCAAAAAAAAACCGGGCACACAGTCTAGAACAGCAGTCTACGTAGTGTACGTAGGTGCTATCTATCGTTCAAGTACATAGCGGTCGCCAATATCACACCGTAACTTGAAATACATCTCATTGATTTGTTATATTGCGCCGCACCTTATCATACTGAACCGCACAGTTTGTCGTTTGCAGCTCTACATCTCAGTCGGTGCAAGGTTTTACTGTCACACCGGCGACAACTAGTCGGAAACGTGACCACTACCGTCCTGTGGCAATTAGAGACAAACAACGCGTCATGCGAGCGCGATTTCGCCTTCGGGAAATTCATGATCTGACGACCACGTAACCAGTAGGAACGACTGACGTTTAGGGAAATAAGACCTGGAGAACCTTTCATCTTCGTGGCATTTACATCGCATGGCATCCGTTCAGAAGTGCAACTTCTTCACATCAACTGGATGTGAGAAGGCTCAGACTCGGAAGAATACTTGGAAGATCATATGAAGGATTGCTACTCATTGTCCTCCCTATTTGGTAGGATTCTAAAGGACAAAGAGTAGCCTATCAGAGTTTCATGGCCGAGAACATGAAAATGTCAAGTAACAGTGGCCATGTTCTCAGGCTTGCCGAGTACAAGGACAATTGAATCCGGAATTGAAGCCTATCTTGAAAAGTTGCGACCCAGGACCAGAGAAAAACGGGGTTATTGAAGAATGCATGTCGCCCACATGCCAACTCAATCTGCGGCTCACGGGCTTAACAGAACATAGGCCATGGCCAGCGGCGGAGACCCGGTGACAGGAAGATGGCCTGCTACTGGGCTATATAAACTGCCCCGGCGTTGTTGTCAGGAGTACATTTTCACTCATTCCTCTTCCCCGCAGCCTCAAGCGCGACCTTTCAGCATGTCATTCTTCCCAGGGCTTCCGACAGAGCTCAGCCTTACGATCATTGATCTCGCTGCTACGCCCTACTACGGTGGTTGCGACAACGACCCCCAACCACACGTTTGTTACGCCACCGCCGTATCACTTGCGGCCGTCTCGACAGGCTTCCGTGCGGTGGTTATACCGATCCTCCTCAACACCGTAGTCCTGCGATCGCACGAGGACCTCGTCACCTTCATCCGATTCATCCAGTTGCAACAACATCTCAAAGCCAGCGGATCGCGCCTCGCGGTCGATTATCTAAGAGTCATGCGCAGATTTTGGAACACCGAAAGCTTTCCAAATTTCGTCAACACGGCGAGCGAGGAGTATTTGGATTACGGGTTGCTGTATGACGTCCTAAAGAACATGGAGTGGGTGGGACTGAACAATTCCACGCTGCATCTGCTGCAATACGCCCTCGACGAACGCGACGTGGATCCAGCCTCAGACTGGACATGCCGGCAGGCAACGTTCTGGGGGAGATTCTGGAGATGGACGCCATTTACATCCAACGAAGGGGGGCTCGCGTATCTCAGGAAGCTGACGCACCTCGCCATCTGGTTAGAGGACCAATCGGATCAGCCCGTCGACGATCCAAGAGGATTACATACCTGGGTCAAACAGATACCCTTCAAGTATATGCCGAACCTAACGCACTTTGCCTGTTCGCTCGCTCGGGATGACATTGAACGCGACGGTTGCCCCGCATACCACACACCGAACAAGATGATGGTTTACATCGCTCGGCCTCAATCCCAAGGTCCATCAAAGCACATTATTGAACAGTGGGTATCGGACCCCCAGGACAAACATGGTGTTGTTGTGCAGTATTCCCCGTCACCCCGGTCGTATCCCTCGCTGCAGTCATGTGAGGATCGGACATTCTTGTTCTGGGAGGAGGCATGTCTTCGCGGAGACGACGACCGCGCGTGGGCCGAAGCATCGAAGATTGTCGCTGGTTGATGGAGCGAAAATGGATCTGCGGAAGAGTTGTGCGTTGCCGGACAGTTTAATGGTAGCAATAGCCAACTGATATATATTCGCGTGTAATAATGTAGTGGCCTTAAATACGAGTTATGAATTGTGCACAAGGTTTACTTGAGAGTGACTCACGAGAACCTCAGTCAATTCAAGTTGTGGGATTTCATCCATTCCTTGTCATTGGCGTTGAAATCAACACCTTTGCGTTTCCACCACGCCCGAGCTTCGGCGCCTCCACCAATTGCGTCTTCCAGTGCTTCCTCGATGTCGCACATCCGGTACTGGATAGGAAGGCCAGACTTATCCCACCACTCGAGGACTTCCGGTCTATTATGCCTCGTCGCACCAATCAAAGCGTCTTGGTCGAATTTGACCTGTAGCCCGCTTCTCAACCACCACTGCAGAACCTCGACTTTTCCATGACAACTCGCATGTATCATCGCATGTTGATCATATTTTGGCTCAAGCCGCGACGCAGCCCACCACTCCAGTACTTCAACGTGACCAGCCGTACTCGCCATGTCCATGACGCGCCCAATTTTGAGCGGGAGACCTGCGTGTTTGTGTTGCCGCAGCCACCAATCGAGCACTGGGATTCGGTTCTTTGCACTTGCATACTCGAGTGCAGCCTCGGTGTATTCCAACGGCCGGCCCGACTCATACATCCACCAATCGAGAGACACAACCTGGCCGTTACGCGACGCACCGTCTACAGCCTCAGCTATAGATCCTGGTGACGGCGGTGGTATGAGGTGCGGGTGCTGCTCGAAGCCATGCTTCCACCATGAGAGAGTTTCGGTGCGTCCATGCCGCGAAGCCTTTATCGGAATGAGATCGTCTTTGAAAATGGACTGGAAGATGTCGTGATGTGCGGACAGAAAGTACTCAAGGACGTTGACGTAACCGAATCTGACGGCGGCGATCGCCCCGACCTTTGTCGGTGGGTGTGCACATGGATCGGCGGCACGAATAAGGGGCACGGAGCCGCGAAGCATGGCCTCGTCGGTGGACGAAGCGCGGGACCACTCCGAGGGCCTCGATAAGCTGGTCTGTATTCCTACTGCCTTCGCAAGCTCCCAGTCGCCAACATGGTCGAGAATATAGGCTAAGATCTCCGTAGGGAGCTGGGGTGAAGGGCCTGAGTCGTGTGGCTTGGGTGTGGCGGACAACAGAGGCGATGGAGGTTGGGGGGTTTGAGGCAAGGTCGGGAAATGGTAGGTGTGGAGATCGTGATGTGCCAAACGCGAGGCACGGTCGGCATCGGTGCCAGTGGCAGGCAGATTACGGACTTTGAGGAAAAGAACAAGTTCGGCGCGACTAAGCCTTTGATATGCCTGGGTCACTTGGGCAAGCGGCGACGATTCGTCCTAGGCGGGGTAACATCAGCCTCATCAGTGGAACACAACAGTTGGACGCTTGCTCACCATCCGTGACGATCCCAGCTGAGGAGTCGACGATGATGAAAGAGAATGACAAGTCCAGATTTGTTATGTCTCCGTCCATAAATAACCCGTGCTCCAAGAAAATTACAGTAATTAGGTAACAAACTACGTGTGTTCTCCTTCAGCTCCTCAACTGTCAGTGGATGTCCCAAACGTCTGGAAGTTATAACTCGATGCCTGCGTTGAGACGACCCGTCAGCCTCGTTTTACATGACTACGATATCCAGCAAGAACCTATGTGTCTCATGAATCGGTCATGGTTGACCTGGAGGGAGTCGTCCTCTTCGAGGTCGAAGTCTATCACCAGTGCTTTGGCCATGTCGACTGCATTGACCCTGAGCACCATACGTGACGACAGAATTTCCGAACACCTACGATCATAGGAGAAGAGGGACCTAAGGTCTGCCGGGAACAGCTTGCTTCGGCTTCCGTCCGGCTTCAAGATCGGGACCAGCGGTTCATCGAGGTTCGTGACCTGGAGATGCGAATTCTTTGCCCTTGCCTCCCTACGTACACCAAAGCTGCTCAGTAAATGGTGTAGACACGGGGCTGGACGACTGACGAGTTGGCCAGAGCCACCTTGATCTCGGATATCTGCCTTTTGTTGTCTATCGCCTGCTGCTCCAGTGGTACCGGGATGTGGTCGCGGATCTGTAGGTCGACCTGCTCCTTCACCTGGAACGCGACTTCTCTCCTGATTTGCGCCGAAATGTCGCTTCTGATCGCACGAAACCACGAAGTCAATTTCATTCATTCAAGTCTCAGCGACGGAGTTTCCTTACCTCAAACGATCAGAGACAGTCCTCTTGAAGTCCTCTCTTATAGTTCTCTTTGCCCCTCTAATAAATTGAGATTGCACCTTTGCGTGGTCGCTGAGCCGTTTCCGTAGCTCTTCTATCTCGGCAGTCCTGTCCTATCCCGACATCTTGAAAGCCATCGCAACGAGTCGACAGAGCACTCACCACCTGCAGATTGATGCCGGCGTCGAAGATGCTCGCTTGCTGGTTGAAAGTGTTCAATGTGGTGTCACTTTTCCCGTTGGCTCAGTTGAGGCGTCGGCGGGCGATGCACAAGCGACTTACAGCTCACCCAGAGTGTGCTGCATCACGTTTGCAAGCTTTGCTGCGTCCGAATTGCTCAATCGTCCACCCGCTTCGGCGTCAGCGGCGGCAGTGCTGGCGTCTAACGTCGCGGACATGGAGTCAGTGGCTTAAGAAAGAAATCAAGTAGCATCGCGTCGGCGGAGTGGTAGCCATGAGGCTCGATGTCTCCTCGTGGCTTACTTCTCCATGGCCAGCAGTACCTCGCGAAGAAGAAAGAAGCCAGAAGCATCGCTCACATTGTTCCCAGTCTGACCTTTCAACATTTATGTCAATGCACTTCCCCCGCCGGGTTCAAGATGGGTATGCATCGTTTCATGTTGGGAGCGATAGATAGGTATAGCGCTTACAGATTAGCCTTGTTCGCGTTCTTCCACTCAATGACCAGATCTTGGCCCATCCCCGTTGTAAAGTAATCCCTCAGGTTCTGCAGGGCCCGCACCTCCATCTTGCGCTGCGAGTCCTGGTTCTCCGTACCCATGTGGGGCAGAAGCGTGATGTTGGGGAATTGGAGGAGACGCGGGTTGACTTCTGGCTCGTTCGGGAAGACGTCGAGGCCCACGGATGCCAGCTGCACGGTTTCCCTTGGTGAGTATCCGGTGATTTACGAATGGCAGAGCCACGCACATGCCCGTCTTCCAACGCCCTAATCATCGCCTCCTCATCGATCACCTTTCCACGCGCCGTGTTGATGATAATCGCGCCAGGCTTCAGCGCCCGGATCCACTTCTCCCCAACCAAGCCGACCGTCTCGGCCCTCAACGGCACATGCACACTGAGCACATCCGCCTGTGCCAGCATCTCCTCGACGTTCTCAAAATACTCGCAGTACGACGGCGCGTTCTCCGCCTTCCTCCTCGAGTGGTAGATGATCCGCATCGGGAACGCATGCGCGAGTTCTGCAAACCGCAGGCCGATCCCACCAAGCCCCAGGATCGCCAACGTGCGACCTGTGATGTCGCGTGTCTGCTTTGCGAGGCCGGCGGGCTTCCATTTACCCTCGCGCAGGGATCGTTCCGCGATCGAGTACTGGCGCAGGGTTGAGATCAGGAGATACAAGGCCGTGGTGGCGGTGGCGTCATCCACGGCCCCGGGGGTGTTCGAAAGATAGATTCCTACAGGGAAATATGAGCGGACAGGATCTCTGAGAAGACCACGGTAGGTACCTTTCGCTATGCAGGCGTGGACATCGACAGGATCGTAGCCGGCCCCGTTGTGCGCGATCCATTTGACGCTCGAGGACAACCCATTGATGATCTCCTTGTCGAAGACGCCGATGATATCTGCTGATCCGTTCTCTCTGTAGATCCCGACGACATCAGAGTATTTGCCTCCAGGCTTGAATGCAGCGAGGAACTCTGATCGGTCTTTCACGTCTAGGTACTGTAGGCGAGGACGTAAATGGATCCTAAGGGATGAAGAATTAATGGAAACGCACAACTACTTCAGCGATGTCTCCAAGCAGCCGCTTCACATCGTCGTGTGCCCAGACAATGCTGCCTGCATGAAGATACGTCTATTACGCCGTTGTAGAGTAACGGCTGTTTCTCACCGCAGATAAGAACTTTTGGTACCATTGCTGTTCACGATAGTGAAGTCAACAGGTGTCGGACGAGGAGACGGCCATGACGCACGGGGCGGACTGTATGATATCAGGTATAAGGAGAAGATGAGAAGCGAGGGAAATGAATTCGGCGCAAACGACTTTTGAACATCTTGGTGTGCTTAGGGGTAATTTTCGGTCCGCTCTCGTTCTCCGTATCTCCGGCCTCTCAGGCCCGAAATCCGAAGTGTCCAAACCGCCTCCACTGCACAGCTCAATAGGTCTACCATCTAGCGGCCCTCCAAATGCTTTGAGCTCATGAAAAGTCACATTATCGCTCAAGTATTTTCGGGACGTGCAATCGTATTCAAACAATGATCACCAGACGAAGCACATGTGACCGCACCCCGAAGACCTCAACGGCTCCATCATGGCCTGTGCCCATAATAATCGATGAAGAACTCACTCTCTAGATAGCGTCGTCACGGCTTGAGTACCTGCTTCCTCGCAATTACACTTCCTGTGATAGATCAAGAGCCGAAGGAACAATACCTCGGTAGCAAGCCTTGGAGCTGGAGCACGTTTCCGGCTTTTACACTCTTGCAACGCGTTAGATCCTTGAGTGGTGTTCAGAAGACCGTTATCTTGGAACATTTTGAGATACCTGAAAAACGTCAGCAAAAGAATTGCCATATTTCAAGAGCGGATTGAGACCGAAGGCATGTCTCCTCCTTGAAGTCAGTGTAGATTTTCCGGTTGTATCGTCGCTGAACACGAATTGAGCACCGTCCATTGTATGCTGGGGATTGAACATACTTCGTTCTTTCGCGCAGGCTCTTCATATCGATGGCTTTGGTGGATGATGAAATGATCTGCAAGAACGAAATACGAGATGCCGGAGATGTACATCTCGAAGAGACATGCGGCTTTGTTGCCTCCATAGCCAACGAATCTTTCGTCGCACCTAAAGCTCCGCAAGGCAAAGTCAAAATCGAAAAACTTGCGTAGATACATACACAACGACCGACCAGGGCGGTCCTTCCTTCTTGAAGATGACATACGGTTCGTATGCAGAGTGATATTGCGTCACCTTGTAGACGTCTCCAGGAGGCGCGGCGTAGACTCTCTTGTAGTCAGTGCTGTTATGCCCAGGGGCCCACGACGCGTGAAACATTCCCAGGCGGTTCGATTTCACAAGACCAAGTAGCGCCTAGGAGTCTCTCAGAGAGAAGATTACATCTCGATCAAGCAAGCAGCAGACCCGCTTGTCTTTCGGAAACGCAGAATGATCTATGCCGTCCGTGTACTTGGCGTATTCAAAGGCGGGGACGACGAATGCCGCTTTCCCTCCGCGGAGCTTGTCCATGATATGCGGTGTGTTCTTCATTGCCGTGCGGAAATCAGTGCAGAGATAGAAGTCGACATCGAGCATCATGACATAGTCCGTGCGGGCAAACAGACGGGCGATGTTGCGCCAGGTGTTGAATTCGCGGTCGAACGGGTCGATGACCAGGTGGACGTCGACGTAGGTGGCCATGCTCTTGGAAGTGGCATAGAGCGATCGCAGTGATTTCAGGAGATCACGGATGTCCGCCATGGTGTTCTTGACGTGTACGGTTACTGATATAGGGCCTGCAAAAGGTTGTTGAGGTCACTGCGGTAATACAGCACGCATGAGACTCACCTTGGTACCGTTCCACCAGCCTACTGAACGCTTGGAAACGACTGTTGGTGACGAGTGTCGTGATTGTTATGTCTTCCAGATGGAAGTTGCCGTTTGCTCGATAGAAGTACGGTATGATTTTGCTGGGGCGCATAGAGCCTGAAAATGCCTTAGAAAGGGTGAGCTCCTCGTCAACCAAGACGGGTTCTAGGTGCCCGAGGCCATGTTCCAGGGCATCAAGGGACGACTCCCATTTCGTGTCGCCGCCCGAGAATCGCAAGAAGCGAGGTTCCAGATTGTATGCTCGAGCCTCCTGCGTTCTTCGATCTGGCTTCGATGCAGAACTTGTGAATGAAGCCCAGAGAGATCGCGGTGACAGGGGATGCAAGCTGAGCAAGACAGACAAGGCGGCCTGCAGCGGGGAGATGAGCAGGTAGTTAGTCGTGTAGAGGACCGCGATTGACACGTAGAATATAAGCGAGAACTGGAAGAACTTGAATAAACGAGCGAAGGAAAGCATGCTCCAGGTGGTGGTCAGAGCCAAAGTTGTGTTCAAGTCACAAGCGCGTGACCGATGCGTCGCGTCCAGGATACGAACTATCACCTCAATGGCTTCGTCCTTGTCCATCTTCGAAATGGAACAGCCATACATTTCCGTGGTCACCATCGCAGTCAATATATACAACCTTAATCTTACAAGCCTTCGCTCTCCCTCCCAATCACGCTTGACCATTCCCTATGGTTCTGTGAGCAGCCGCCAGACCCGCAGCACCAACAGCTGCTGCATCGTCGATAAACTTCACGTATCGGAAAACGTGTCCTCTCTCAGCCAGGTCATCGAGGATCATCTGCCGGTATGTTTCTATCCCTGCTAGGGAGCCGCCGAAGGAGATGACGCTGTCTTGAGCTTTGACGGCGCGAGGTGTGGTATTATTACCGTCGTCGAGTAACACGGCGATGTCCGCCGCAAGGGAGCGTGCGCATGCACGTAGGATCCGGAGTGCAAGTGCGTCTCCGTCTTCGAACGCCGCCTTGAAGACAAGCGGGGAGAGCGACGAGAGCCGCTTCTCTCTCGGTATCAAGACGTAATCAGGCACATCTTGCGTGAGCTGTGATTCGGTCGGCGGATAGGGTAGGTGAATGATAGTGAGGATCTCCATGATATCTGTTATCCCGAATCGCTGCATGACCGCCGTGGTTAGGGTACTCTCGAGCGGTTTCTGGGTAACAGTCGCCTTGTCGTGCTCAAACAAAATCTGGCGGACCGCTTCTCTGCCGACGTTGAATCCACCTCCTTCATCGCCAAGGATCCAACCCCAACCACCGATACGCCCGAGTTCTTCAAGCTCCCCTTTGTTCTCCCTGAAGGTGACGGCGATTGACCCGGTTCCTGCAATCACCGCCACTGCGTGAGAGATCTCGGGGTACATGCGCACGGGAGCGGCTAGAAGATGGGTGTCGTTTGCCACCGTGAGTCGCGGACCGGCGGGGATACCGAGAAGAGTTGAGAGGGCAGGAGTGATCTCTGCGATGGCAGAAGGGGAGTCAACCCCAGATATTCCGAACCATGCTGCAGCGAACGGCGAGTCGCCCACTGGCGGAAGTGCCACGGGATCATTGGAGGGAGGAGAGGTGCATGTCTTGAGCGCATTGCTGACCGCCTCAGTCACGGCAGCAGTGAATTCGTCGAGAGTGAGATACGCAAAGTTGGAGGGTCCTCCAAGTGCACGGCCTAGAATCTTGCCATCGGCATCCGAGATCACTGCGTTAGTTTTGGAACCACCGCAATCTACGCAGAGGTATAGCGACATGGTGGATGGTGGTGGTGTGGGGTTGAAGTATATGATGGCTTATCGGCCTGAGTTGAAATAGCGCCGGAGACTGTTTGCATCCATGCGGAACTATGTACGCATCGGATATGGCCATGTGCGATCGAGGCAGACCTGATGCTCCTGTTTCCGTCGAGCTCGCTGTACGCAGTCGAGAGCCATGCGGTATCCGCAACAGGCACGGGTCACAATGGACATTCCTCGATCAAGACCACAATTTTTCTAGACCTGCCCTAACCTTCCCACGCTCTCATCTATATAACCATCCGCGAAATTTTCTTCTGTCTCTTCGTGCGGCGGCACGGCCATGTCATTTCCCCATGTTGCTCATGACTGCTCTTTCCATCTTGGTCTGTCAAAGCGGTCGTTCGAGTGTCAGGCCGTGCCCTGAAGAAGCTGGACGTCTTAGTACCCAATATTCTCTCTTCCATGCATCAGGACGTGAGGATGGGTCGGTGGTTCCCTACATTACACTAACCCCCTACGTATGCTTGTGTCTGTACTTTCCGGCTCAGAATGCGACGCATTTCTCTTTCATCACTGTTCAGTTCTGTAATGCCGCTTTGGTTCGAGAGTGATGAGTGATAAGTTATCGATGTTCACAGTCCGAATGGTTCGCTGGAGCGCAGGAAAGGAGATGCCTAGAGGCCGACGTTCTCACTCGATGGGAAGATGCGTGCGGTGGATAGCAATTTTTTCGAGATCTCCACTATTGGAGACTTCCTCGTATTAGCCCGTTTCGAATCCCAGCGATCTGCAACCCTCCGGCAGTCCAGCCCTTTTCACTTCTTGGAGGACGTGCTACATCTCTACAAACAACGCGGCATCCTCACGGACAGAGGCGTCAGGAAAAACAGAAGTCGTAACGAAACCCCTGCATGAACCCAGGCCCGAACTCAAGAGAGCTCTGCCTTCCACCCACATCAAAGCCTAAAATGATTCTCACCGAAGGCACTCGTGCGATTTGCCTGGCATGACGGCTTCGATTTGTACATAGCTGACCTGGCAATTTAAGCATCCCTCAGTAGTATCGCAGTCTACAGGAAGACCGAAAAAGGGACTGACCGTGGGGTGTCGATGTGTTGCCGGGTTCAGAGTACGTCTGGTGGCTCCAGCGGGAGCTTCCAAACGTCTTCGCGTCGCACTTTGTAATGGCAACTTGGCCGAGTGGTCTAAGGCGCTGGAATTAGGCAACTGCTTATATCCAGTCCGAAAGGGCGTGAGTTCGAACCTCACAGTTGTCATATGGTCTATGCTCATTCTCTGGAATGAGCCTCTTTTTACATGTTGGCATTCTGGTCGACAGTGTGGTGCGGCTGGAAGTTGGTATCATGGCAGCCGAGGTTTTTGGTGCTTGTGGAACAGGTCGAAGTTACGTGAATGCATATGCCTGCTTAATCACAATTTACGCGACTGGCGATTTCCAGTGTAAGCCGATGTCATGTATAAATGGACAAGCCTGAGAGGGTTTACTGCCTGCAGCGTTCTCACCTGCCAATGAATCTGCAAACTTAGGTGCAGCCGATGCCTTCTGGTCAGGACTCAAAGAGACGTCCATATGCCTACTGGCAAGAAGATGTGGCACATCGAGCACCGACCTTGAGCACCGTAAGCGCTGTCAACGCGCTTCCTGTGTCCGGCGCGCCGAAGTCACGATGGGCTTCCCGCGATGCACGAGCAGCAGAAGGGGACCTCCATGGTCGAGGTCGTTTATTAGTGCTTTTCCAACACATGCTTGATTAGTCGATCGTGCAGTATGATTGACATCTAGAGAGCGTCTGTGAAATGTGACCGTATCTATGTAGGCCCCTTTTTCCCGTCATCCTCATCCGAGGGCGCTTCCCTGTCCCTCCACCGCTCGTAAGCTTGTGTAAATGTCCGACTTGCCAGTATGAAAGGTTCATTCGTCCATGCCTTCTCCCATACGCGTTCTGCAAACTGCCGCTGCTCCCCCGACGTTATGCTCTCCGCAAAAATCTGCAACACCTTCCGCGAAGGGGCAAGAAGTTTGTTGATCCGATCCCAGAACGGAGGGAATTCCGGGGGTAGAGGCACCATGAGGGACTGTGATCTAGTAGCAAGACGTGGTCAGCGCGGTCCCAACACATATTTTGGCAATGAACTCACCGAAAGTCTGGTAGCGGTCTGGGTGGAACAATCGGTCCCCACCATTTGTTCGGTTCGCCGTTGTCACCTTCCGCCTGGTTAGCCAGATGATCCTGGTAATCCTCCCAGATCTCCCGTCTCTCTTCATAGCGCTTGTTGACCTTCTGCTGCCGTTCAAGGTCCATCATCATGGAATCCGTCTTCTCGTGAATAGCTAGACGGCTCCGAGTTGTCCAGAGGTACCAGCCCT
The DNA here is from genome assembly GCA_026008595.1 of Lyophyllum shimeji. Lineage (NCBI taxonomy): Eukaryota > Fungi > Basidiomycota > Agaricomycetes > Agaricales > Lyophyllaceae > Lyophyllum > Lyophyllum shimeji. Next base: position 1,932,122 of record BRPK01000004.1, read on the forward strand.
CGTCCCAATGCTTCACGGGCTCCGGTGACGATTTCCGTGGCGACGCCTCGGAGTCCTCCACGGGCTTTCCACCAAGAAAGCGCGGTACGTTTGCTGGCTGGCCCTCGGAAGGTAGTGGATACAGAGCCTTGCCATCTGGCCCGATATTCCGATGGGTCTTGAATGAGATGATGTTCTTCACTTCGTGAGGGAACACTCTCCGGATACACACAGACCGGCAAAATGGTTCCTTTCCGTAGAAGCGACCACTGACGGTTTGCGAGCAGTAGGTTAGGCACCATTCGTCAGTCTTCGGAGAGAATCTGCCTTGCGAAGGGTTAATGATTCGTGATAGGGTAATCTTATCAAAAAGACTCTACCTTTGGGTGGTGTCAGGATCTTGATTGTGGGCCAGTCAGCCAAAGGCGGCTTTCTAGGCTGTCGGGACACCTTGGTTTCGTTGACGGTCATGACTGGGAAGACGGCACAGAATTGCGGAGTGGGGAAGGTGCAGCCAGTACTGTACACGTGTTAGTAATCGGCCCGGTCGGCGTTTGGAGCGGAGTTTCAAAGCTTACTACATGAGGGAAAAATTTCTGTTCAAGTCCTCATAACTCTGTCCGCGCCGTCTGAAGAATCGTTGTCGCAGCTCACGCACAGGGAGCTTCACACTCCCACTCTTCCGCTGTGGAGAAAGTCCCCGGAGACACAGAGCATGTCCTCGTTCAATTCACGGAAACCGACCGGCTCTAGGCACGACGGTACTGTTCGAGGGCGGCGAGAATGATTTGCTGAAAACCGTATGGTCTTCATCTCCATCTCTGCCACTCTGTCGCCCAATCTGAAGGCTGGTGTATCGGCAAAGGCGCGAGTTTGCGAAGATATGAGCGTTCTCGTCGCTCGATGCGCTGGCTGGAGGATGGGCAACTTGTTGCTCATAGACATAGTCATACGATTGTAGACCTGAAGTTTACTTCGGTCGTCAACTCAATGGGGCTCACTCTCACTCGGCGCGGCATATTTTTTTCCTTCCCTGAACCTCGTCGTTCACATCGCCATCGCAGGCGCTCATTGGGTGAGTGTAACGTCCCGTCTCCTTGCCCCGTGATGGTTGGATCTTTTTTGAATTTCTTCATGGTGTATACCTATGCATACGTAGGGCGAGCTCCAGAATTTTGACACTTCTGACGGGAACATTTTGCCATGCTTTTGAATCCTACTTGATGAACCATCGTTGACTGAATGCTGTTCCAGGGTATGCAGAAATGTACTATTGCATTGTCTGCAATAAATCACGATAATTACGCACACGGTCTACTGCGTCTGTGAACATGCAAGAACGGTCTTCCACGCATGTAGGTTTGCTTGCTGCGGACACGGGAGTGTAACTCGGGGGTATCTCTATCATCGTGGTCGTGCCTAGCGTTCGTGACCGTTGTCACTTGTGGCGGTGGAAGATTGTCTCTCGTGCAGGGGGCCGTCGTTTGTTCCTTCGGCGATCCTTGCGCGTAAAATCGGCGCGCAGTGCTGCCGTGCTGGTAGTCATCATGCTACTGGTCCGTGCGGATGTGTTGATCAACATCAATGGCAAGACGTTCGCCCGCGAGACACCTGGTTCTGTCATACCGTACCATCCGCCCAGTTGGTTGTTCTCCCTCCTCCGCTGGCGGCACAAAAAAAAGCAAAGCACTCTGAAACGCTGACGAAGCCCATAACAGTCCCAACGATGGCTCCGGTCGTCGTGGCGCGTGCCATCGGCGGCAAATAATTGTTGTGCCCTGGGGCTGAAAAATTTGGGACGTGGAGATAGTCGATCGATAGCGTAGTAGTCTGTCCGGTGCCTTTGAACGTGACAACAAGGCTGCGTGGCCCGAGAGTAAGGCCGGGCGTGGTGAAGAACGGTTGAAAATCCACGCTGCTCAACGTGTCTTATAGGCCATTTGACTGAAAGGAAACAAGTAGCGACGCGTTGTATGTATCTTCGAGTCGGTGGAACATATTAATTGCCTGACCACCAGGTTCCGTTACCAGTGTCCTCCGGGCTATCTGTCACCAACACGCTGCTAGAGTTTGCAGGACGCTCGGGCCAAACGTTCGCCATATCCGTCCACACTTGCACGCCCTTGAAGGAAGCGCTGCCACCTTCCACGTATGCCCAGATATCCAGCGCATCGCCGCTGCTCGGATAAATTCGCGTGGTCAAGGCAAATCTGTCGTTCACGAAGACCTCTACGAGCGACCCGTCGACAAATACGTGGATGTCGAATGGTTCGGGGCCGCTGCCGGAGATGTTGTACGCAGCAAAGTGGCCGTTGACGGGATAGTTTGCAAAGGGTTTGATCAGGGAGCTGTTGTCACGGTTGACGGTTATGGTCTCGGTTGTGGGGGAGTAAGCAACGACCGTGGATCTACGGTAGGATCAGCGTCCGTCAAACCGTGCGTAATCGGTGGTCACCCACTCCTTCAGCCCTGGAGAGGCTCGAACAACGAACCCAGCAGAGCCCGTGACGTTCGCGAGGCGTGCTTTCAGCTCGAAATGGTCGCCCTGAATCTTCTTGCCTTGGGAATCTACCAAGGGCGCGGAAGAAGCAATGTCATGGTCATTTACACTGCGCGGTTGAGACCTATGCAAAGCCTGCACCACCTCCGGCAAAGGTTTGAGGCCTAGCGTCGTCACCGTATAAGTGCCATTACCGTCCGCCGACCACGTAGTTGAAGTGTTTTTAGGCACCCCAGCGCTCGGGGTATCACATTGTGTGTTTTGTGCACGAACAGCTGACGAGGGAGTCCCATGCTGCCTTGGAAGCCCTCTGCCTTGATCCCGTAGTTATTCCTGTTGCACGCTCGCGTCAGTCGGATTGCCCAGATAAGCACTGTTACACATACATGTCCTCCGGAGACCACCCCCAAGAGACCCTCCGATTGTTCTTAGCATCCCAGAAGGATGTGACAGCGTATAGCTAGGACTTCCGTCAGCGTCTATACGATCGAGCGTACATTCGCTTACGTTGCCCCAGTCAACGACGCCACTTGAGACAATGTCGAACTGGGCAGACCCGTTGGTCCGTCTTCTCATGTTTCCCTCCGCCCAGAGCGCCCAGTGAGCATTTGGATGGAACGGAGTGTCACCTCCCTCGCTCCCTGTGGTGATCTTGCATCATATCAGAATCAAGCTGAATCTGCTCCGTGGAAGTCTACTCACAAAGTGGTGTACAGTTCTACCGTCTCCGCCGTGTTCCGCGGACTCAGTCTGCGATACACGTGAGGGAGCAGACACCGTGGAGACGGCGAATATACCTACCAGGGAAAATGCACCCGAGACCTCGAAGTTGAACCCATACGACCCCGTCTGCGCTGCGTCGCCAAAGGACGTATTCTGGCCTACCTCTAAAAGCGCGCCAAGGAAGGTCCACTTCGTCAAGTCGGAGGCCGGGGCGGAATAGAGCGGGATTCGCGGGCCTACGCCCTTGATACCAGAGCCGAAGATCACGTAGTAGTGCGGAGATTTTTGCTTGAGGATAGCGTCCATCTCGGGCCAGGGCTGGAAGAATGGGTCCCGCCAGCCAGTAATCTGCCGACGTTTGAGATACATGAGATGCAGGAACGGAAGGACAAGGACGCACGTTCCACCCTATGATTTCATGAATTCAGCAGTATGTAGAGTGCACGGAACAAAGGCGTACCTGCTGGAGGGGTTACGAGGACAGGGTTTCCCTTGTACTTCTGCCAGGTCAAGCCGCCGTCAGACGATGTTGCCAAAGACTGGGACTCTGTCTAACAAAAAATCAGCCTGCGCCAGATTCGAAGAGCGCAAGTGCCGATACCCCAGGAATATAGGGACGCTATACTCCAAGTGTCAGCGTCGATGCGCATGCAAGTAAATGAGGTCGCTCACATTCCACCCTGTCGGCAAATGCTGCACCGAGGTATAAAACACGGTCAAATTCCCATCCCTCTTCCCGTCCAAACCCACAGGCTGTGCCGTTCCACTAAAAATGCCCAGATGGTCATAGGTCCCGTTCGGACCCGTTCCCAAAGCCTCCGGCTCTGCGTCGTGCCAGCCCCTTACATCCTTCCACGTGACGAGATCGCGCGACGTCGCGTGGCCCCACGACATGTTGCCCCAATCGACATGGTTCGCGTGGTACTGGTAGAACAGGTGGTACGTGTCGCGCACGGGGTCGTACATCGCGCCGCATGGGTCGTTCAGCCAACCCGACGGCGCGAGGAAGTGGAAGCGCGGGCGCCAGCGCGTGAAGAGGGCGTTGTTGGGCAGGGCATTCAGGTCCGTGGTTGGATCTAGGTCGGGCAATTTGGCATTGCTCTTGGAGATCGCGGCAGCGCTGAGGACCGGGAGGAGTATAAGACGAGGGAGAAGCATGACGCGCGTTCTCGCCATGAAGAGGTGCAACTGTTTATATATATAGAATTTCTGTGCGACTTGTCCTGACGACCGGCCGCTCCATCACCACGAGGAACTTTGACCAGCTGCTCGGTCAGTATATTAGTACTTTATCCGATTCTTCGTAACGCGCCAGGCGCTTCACGCTGTCGGGTTCGCTACGGGGTAGCGCAGGACCCCCGAAAGCCCACCCAAATGCCTGATCCAGAATCGGCCAAAATCCGGGATTTTTACCCGCACAGATTTGGGTGGATTCTTACCCGCACGGCGCCTCAGGCCCTCCTGGAGGGTGATTTTTACCCGCACAGTACCTCAAGCATCTGAGTTTTTGCCCAAACCCGTTTTTTTCGCTTCCCCGCTGCGCGGGAAGCAAGCGCAGGCCTTCAAATGTGTTCTAGACGCTATTAAGCCTTGCAAAGCAATCTACGTAACTGCGTAACTGTCTAGTCCAGTCATTTGCTACTGAAAGCTTCAAGCCGTTCTCAGTCGAAACGGTGCATTGATGAGGGCGCAGAGGAAGGCCGACAATAGAATGAAGTCGAAGCGGTTCACATGAAACACTTGGGAGTGAGGAATGTAGCGAGATTGTGACCCGGCGGTGTTCTCGAAGACTTGGGGCAATGTTAGTAACATTGTTAGAGACGGCTGCGATGTTTGAGGAGTCCGTGACGTAGCAGTGCCGCCCACTGGAGACGCCCGTTTTTGAATAGACTGACAATACTACAGATAGTTTGCATACAGTAGTGGTCAACGAAGTTGATAAATTGTAAATTGGTTCTCGTCAACGTATGTTTGGATTAGGTGTTCAGTAACGTTCAGTGCTTGAGTAGCTTGAGTATTGAACGATGGTTCGATTTCTTGACGGTGTCATTTTTCTGCCCGGGTTTTTACCCGCACCCCCGCACAGGCCTCTCCCCAAGTGCCCCATTGTTACCCGCACATCCGCCTCAGGCGTTTGGGTTCAATTTGGCCAATTTTTACCCGCACAGGCCTGAGGCATCCACCCAATTTGGACCCGATTTTTACCCGCACTTCAGCTCAGGCATTTGGGTGGGTTTTCGGGGGTCCTGGTAGCGCTGATCAGATAGATGCTTATTTAAATTGACTTATCGCAGTAAATTAAGGTACACATGCACATGACGCCTTAAGGCCTCAGGAGGATGGGTATACATAATCCCTATAATATGATCACCCGACAGATACCTGGAAGGTGGGGAGTATCACAAATCAGTGCTTGAGGAAGGCTTACACATAGCGACAGTACGCACCTCTCCTTAAAGCTTAGCCTTAACATCTGCATCCCCGGGATCTCTCCCCGCAAGCTCCGTCTTCGCACGCTCGCGCAGTTCCCTCCGAAGAATCTTACCAGCAGCACTACCGATATACATTCTCAGCCTGAATTCAAAGGATAGTGACTGGAAACCTGTTCGTACCTCTTCGGAATCACATCAATGACGACCACGCCTGTCCGTGCAATACCGACATGAGCACAGGTCGACACTGAAGCAGAACCGAGAAACAGGCACTCACCGCCTCGCAGTTGTTTATGCCGCGCGACGCGCTCTTTGGTCCATTTCCGCACAGCCTGCTGGAACGCAGCCTTGGCCGCCTCGGTCTTCACCTGCTCTGGATGTGCATGGACAACATATGCTCTACATAGCACCAGATCATACATGATGAGCCATCGTTGCAAGTGCTCAGGTTGGAGGACGACTCACCGAGGCAATTCCGTCGCTTCCTTGGCGCTATAAACACCAATGACAGCCACATCCGCGATATCCGGATGCGTCAAGAGAAGACTCTCGAGTTCCGCAGGAGGAACTAAACGTATCAGATTAGCACCACGAGGTCATCCCCCTCGTCCTAAAAACGTACCTTGGAAGCCCTACGTAAAAACACCGCTTAACTTGGTCCGGACGAAGTCGAAGTAAAGATGAGGAACACACGTACCTTGTACTTAATCAACTCCTTCCTCCTATCCACAATATAATAATACCCCTCGTTGTCCCTCACCGCAATATCCCCCGTCTTGAACCACCCATCCGGCGTGATCGAGTCCTTCGTCGCCGCAGGATTGTTCAGGTACCCCTTCATGATGGTCGGACCGCGGATCCACAGCTCCCCCGGCTCGCCCTCCTTCGCTTCCACATCGCCGTTCCCGTCGCCATCGACGAGCAGCCGTGCCTGGAGGTTCGGTAAGAGCACACCAATGCTCCCGACTTTACGGATGGCGTCGGGGACGGGTAGGAGGTGCGTCGTCGGGGAGGTCTCGGTGAGGCCGTAGCCTGCATCTCCTTCATTAGCCCATGTCAAGTAAGGGAGGGATGAAGGAGGCTGCTGACCTTGCAGGATAGTAAATTCGCCCTTTCCGCCTTTCCTGCGTTGCACGCGTTCGGTGACCTGGATGAGGCGGTTCAGCATGCGCACTAAAAGGATGCAGGCGAGAGACACGGGGACGGACCTGTTTGACCAGGGCAGCGCCCAACGGAGCGGCGCCGGAGAACAACGATTTCAGCGAGGAAATGTCGTACTTGTCCACCGCTACACATGCCCGCAGCGGTCAGCATCGGACTTTAGAACAAAATGATAAACGACGACGTACCAGGATGCCTCGCCATCACGACCAGCACGGGAGGCACAATCAGCGCGTGCGTGATCTTGTACCGCTCGATGGCCGCGCAGAACTTCTCCGGGTCGAAGCGGGGCTGGATGACAACAGGGGTGCCAGACGTCCACGGGAAGTGCACGAGTTTGACCGCACCTGCACATGCGCGTGAGTGCAACTTTTGATGGCAGGGGCGAGGGGCGTCTCGTACCATAGATGTGGTAGAAGGGTAGGATGCCGAGCACGCTATCGGTGCCGACGCTGAGCTTTGGGAAGGTCGTCTTGACAATTTCCAGGACCGCAATGACGTTCTGGTGTGTCGTCTGTCCACGCACAAGGCATTACGCTCAGATTACAGATTTTACAAATCAAAGCGGAAGACTCACCTCCACGCCCTTCGGCTTCCCCGTGGTACCTTGAGATGACAGTCAGCACCCCTGTGCGCCCCGAAGTACCCCGCGGAAAAAGGAACAACACATACCCGAGCTATAACACAAATACACCGTCTCGTGCGTATCCCTCCCATCAAATCTCTCCTCCTCCTGCACCTTCCCCAGGCTCAACAAATCGGCGAGCGTCTTCAACCCCCTCCCCAGCGCGGTCCGGGGCATCGAAGGTCCCCCCGCCCACTCGAGCGCCGCCTCGAGCACGACGATGCGCCGCCTCGCCTCGGCCGCGTCGACGCCTAATAGCTTGAACATCGCGAGCACGGTCGCTAGCCCTTCCTCGCTGGTGAACAGGAGCCGAGCGCCGCTGTCGCTGTACTGGAACGCCAGCTCTTTGGGGGTGTACGCGCTGTTCGCGAGGGTGCACCGAAGGCCGGCAGCAACTGGGTCATGACGTAGCAGGTCAGCATACTAGGATCCTCATACTGCGCCACTGGCGAGGGAGCAGGAGGGGCCTCACCGGATCCGAAGAGCGCGACGGGCCAGCTTAACGAGTTCTGCGAAAACACGAGGACCACGTCTCCTCTCTTCGCGTTCACATCCAGATGGTGCTTCAGCCCGTACGCCAGGCACAGCGCAAAGTGTTTGGTCTGTGCGCGTGTGAGTACGGTCCGGGACTCGGCGTCGACGAACGCAGGGGTGGACGCGGGGAAGCCGCCGATGGTGTTTGGGTCGTGTGGGGGGGAGGCGAAGAGGTGGGTGAAGATGGAGGAGGCGGGGATGGGCTGCGACGGGACAGGAGAAGTGTAGAGGCGTGGCGCCATTAGTACGTACGGAGAGAAGAGAAGAGAAGGGGCGAAGAAATGAACGAGCGTGTGGGGGGAGAAGGAACAGGCACGCACGACCGGCCCGACATGTTTACCGGTTCTTGACCAAACATGGTACGGGTACAATAATCGACTACCCCACATCCAACGGATCTCCTGCAGCGTTGTGCGGCCAAATTACCGAACTCTATGGCTCGCGATCATTCCTTCGCAAAGGCGTCTTCCGCAACGTGTTTCGGTTCGGTGTGCACGACGTATGCACTAGAAATACAATGTACAGTAACACCTTTAGATTAGTTGTATCACACAACTACATTCCTGGGTAGTTCGGTCGCCTCGATCGGGTCTTCCACGCCAACAACCCGAGCGTCTGCGATCTCTGGGTGCGTCAGAAGGACACTTTCCAGCTCAAAAGGAGGGGGAAAAGCTCGTCAACATGTCTGGATACCGAGCTCTGCTGCGCCGCACCTTGGAATCCCCACACCAAACGAACGCCTTGGATACAGACCACAACTCATAGAGGGGAGGAGGATCGATACATACCTTGTACTTGATAAGCTCCTTGCTCCGATCCACAGTCCAAAAGAATCCCTCCTCATCCCTCACACAAATATGCCCGGTCTTAGACCACCCATCCTCCGTAATCGCTTCCTGCGTAGGTAGCCCTGATCATCACATACCCCGTCAGCTCCCTGCCCAATGGAGCGGCAGTGGAGAATGCGATTCATGGGTAACTAAGGTTGCACCGATCCAAAGTTTGTTTGGTCAAGTGTTTACATCCGCTCCTTGTCCTCGACCACCATGGCCTCCCTCCTCGAACGCATGAACATCCCAACCACTGGCCCCGTCCGCCACAAATCCAACCAGCGCTCCTCCCCATATGTGCGTTCTCGTCCTCTCGCTCTCCCTGCCCCGTCCTAATTCCAACCTCAACCGCCTCAGAACCGCTCTCACCGCATACCCAAAGGCGACGTCGACTCCCCCTGGACCCACGACCTCTACGACAACGGCTCTCTCTCCGCCCGTCTTGACGTCAAACCCGCCGCCCCAAAGCTAGGGCTCAACAACGTCGCCCAAAAAGCCCTGCGCGAAGCCACTGCCGCCGCCACCAACACCCAGCTCTCAATAAAAGGCGCCAGCGCCGTCTCGTCTCTTGGCAACGTCCTCGAAGTTGCTGGCCTCGCCACGGGCACGACAGCAGAGGATGTCGCTGCGATCTTCAAGCGTTGCGGCGAGATCACCGCTGCGCGCCTCGCCAAGGGCGGCGAAGAGCCCCGCATCCGACTCACTTTCAAGCAGGCGAGCAGCGCCGCGGCCGCCGTCGCCAAGTTCAACAATCAGCCGGCGGATGGGAAGGTGCTGGACGTGCGCATTATCGGTGCAACGAGTGCAGGGACGACGCTCAGTGGCCGGCTAGGTGGTACGGATGGGCTGGGGCTGGTCAGGGAGGAGGGCAGTGTTGATGTGTTCATGGACTCGCCGGACACCGGCTCGTGAGTATCTCTGCCATGTACATGTGTTGCACGTTATCTGACCCTGAACCATCGCCAGCAAAATGCGGTCGGACTCGCTGCTGCATGCCGACCCCCGTGCACAGGTCTTGGTCGCCCCGCCAGGCGCAAACCCGGCCGATTATATCCAAGTACGCGCAGACGCCCGGCAGGGTGCACCTCGGCGCGGTGGTGGTGGTGGAAGAGGAGGTAGAGGCGCAAGGCGGGGCAGACGCGGGGCGCTCGCAGAACGCATGGACACCGATTGAGACTCCACGACACGACATGGTCATCTTCCTCCTTCCACTCTCTTTTTTCACTCCCGTATAATGGGCGCCTTGGATTGTTTGTACGCTATGCAACGGTTTATAGTTTGTTAATGACGGATACGCAGGGTTACTACCGTCCCCCCGCGCATTGCCTCTCACCCGCGATCCACCTCTGCCTCTTTGTTTTTGGAATACCACCTCCCGCTCTCTTGTTGACGTGTGTACCGCTAATCACGAAAAGAAAAGAAGCTTTCGTTGCTGGTGTTGCAAAACCATCTGCGTTCCGCCAGGTCTGTCTTACGCTGGAGTGCTACGCTATTGCGCCTCAGAACTGGAAAACCAGGATCTCAACATAAGAGTCTCCCCAATCGGCCAGTGCGGTCGCGGGGACCCCTCAGTGCTATTTCGATTGCACGGCGTTGATCAACATCCGCAACCACCTTCAAACACTGTTCCACAGCGTTCCTTGGTACGATTTGCAGCAGTGCTTCTGTCTCGATTGGAACGCTCTACGTTCTCATATCCTCGCCAGGCTCTCTACGCGTAACCTCCGGGCTATCGATTACCAGGATGGGTGCTGGTGCGTCCTACTACCGCTTTTCATGTCGTCGAAGCCTCCTCTCACCTGCGCGCGTCTACTGTCCTCCCATTCGTTCTCCACTGCCTCCGCTTCGACTGGTCCTTGGCAAATGCGGCATGATATACCACAGGCTGGCTGTTCTTGTTTGCGGTCTTCTGGGCTGCAGGGCTCATGTTCGGGATGATCTACTTCGTGAGTCGCACAGATCCCTCTCAATCATTATACTGCCCCCGTTTTGGAGCGCCACGGGGCTGGGACGGGGCACTGACGGAACCATCTCCCGCTTTGGCTCCCTTCGATAGATCATCATGTTTTCGGACCTGGAGAGCGACTATGTGAACCCGATAGACCTGTGCAACAAGCTGAATCAGGTACGTGCTGTGACAAGTGGGAAATGGAAGGGGTTTTGACGCACTCCGTTGAACGTAGCTGGTCATTCCGGAAACCGCTGCTCATGCCTTCTTAGCTGTTTTGTTCCTCCTATCGGGTCAATGGATGGCGTTCGCGTTGAACGCGCCGCTGGTGGCGTACAATGCTCATAAGTGAGTTTTTTGGTTCGCAATATAGTGGATTGAGTGCGCGCTCTGGATTCTGACTATGACCGTTCAAAAGGATAATTAACAAGAACCACATGTACGATGCGACGGAGATCTTCCGGACATTGGATTCACACAAGAAGGAAAGCTTCTTCAAGATCGCTTTCTACCTGTTGTCATTTTTCTACTACTTGTATCGGTAAGTGCCATCATGGGAGCTGTGTTCGGTCTTACAGACGTCTTTCCAAAAGCATGATTGCTGCGCTAGTTGCAGAAAGCGAGTGAGGTGGTGTAGTAGATATTATATGGATCTAGACGCGTAATGTATATTGTATTGTGTGGTCGCAACATACGATGTGTGCAATTGCAACGGACCAATGAGATGCGTCGGTTACAGCTGTCACGTCAGCCACGTGCCAGCGAGCACCAACACAACGTCAGCCTGAACCCTCCGCTGCCACCACCGTGTAAGGCCCCGCCGGTCGCTGGAACCGCCCTAGCTATCCAGTGCTCCTCTGTACCCAAAAATCTACCATCTATTTTCTTTCTCAACACTTGCTTGACGACTTCAACATGGGCGGAGCAGGTGCGCACCTCTTTTTTTTTGGTCTGAAACTAAATGGGCGTACTGACGGCATAACTTCGTTTTTTCTACTATATCTGTTTCACCAACCCATGCTGCGCCTTCTTTACGCTCTCCCTTATTCCATGGTTTGTGCTGCGAACGCGGCGGTCGACTGATTCCCCCCCGAAAATGACCTGCGTCCTCGCACACACTGTGCATAAACGACGACAGGCTGGCTGTTTTTGTTCGCTGTCCTCATGGCGGCAGGTTTACTCTTCTGCATGGTGTTTTTCGTGCGTCCAGCCCCAGCTTCTCTCTTCGTCATCACTCCTAACTGGTTTGGCACGTCCAGATCATCATGTTCTCGGACCTGGAATGCGACTACATCAACCCGATAGACCTCTGCAACAAGCTCAACCAAGTATGCAACGTCCCTCTCTCAGGTCCTAGTCCGCAGTCGTTGACCACCTGGACCCCCTGACAGTTTGTGCTCCCGGAAAACATCGCCCACGCCTTCCTCACACTCCTGTTCCTCCTGTCGGGTCAATGGATAGCATTCCTGCTCAACGCGCCGCTCGTGGCATACAACGCGAATAAGCAAGTCCTGTGCTCATTTCTGCTACGACGCGTGTCTGATCCACGTGTGTTTGCCCCGCAGAATATACAATAAAGCGCACATGTACGACGCCACAGAGATCTTCCGGACGCTGTCGACGCACAAGAAAGAGAGCTTTATCAAGCTTGGCTTCTACCTTCTCTCGTTCTTCTACTATCTCTACAGGTCGGTATTCCCTCCGTCATCGTTATTCCTCAGCACTGACAGCTGTTCCACGTCTCCTTAGGATGATCGTCGCTCTTATTGCTGAAAGCGAGTAATGAAGGCTAACCTTAGGGTGCAACCTTCCTTTATGACGACACGAGCCATACGTTACGAGCAGGGTTAGAATCTGAGTGGAGTTTGGCGGACACTGCGGCCCCTCTGGGCTGTGAACCTGCAGTGCGAGCCTCACTTGTTGCCGAACGCTATCTGTTTTATGATAATGTACAGCTGGTCAATTGGATGCTTTCGGTCTTTCGATCCTTTGTGACCCCGTCAGGACGATCGTCAATGCTCATTCCGGCACGTGAACGACCAGAGTATCTATTTTTATTACCTCTTCCCGCCTTTTCTTTCTGCAGCAGCGCCATCCAGGACCCCCGATAACCCAGGCAGAGGGTAGGTGACCAAAAATCGAGATTTTCGGATTCCTGTCCGGACAGGTTTTGGCCGTTTTTCCAAAAATCTGTCCGGATTGCACCTAGCCTGTCGCTCCCTGGCAGATTTTTGTCCGGACTCGCGGATCTAGCCTCAAAAAAGCATTTCTGGCGTCGGAAATGCTCAGAGACACCGTTCTCGCCCTCTCCCGAGCTGTAGGAGTCTCGACAGCCCATATTTCTACTGCTCGAGTACGAATTGTTGAGAAAAACAAGACCATCTACTCTTTACTTCGTTTCTTGAACAACTTCATTGCCTCCTTAAGTTTCTCGGCACCTTTTTCCAACTCTCTGAAGCGTGCCATATCATCTGCATCCAGCTCGAGTCCCATGGCCGTAAGGGAGATCTTCGATCCAAGAAGGTAAAGGAAACAAATCGAAGGCAGCAAGACAAACTGCTTGGTTTGGAGGCTTGCCGTCATCTCAGGAATTGCTCGGAACTCTCGAGCATATGCAAACTCGAAGACTTGAAGGCCGACGTAAGAGACCGCGGAAATCATCGAAGAGTCAGTCACCGAAGCATGCTTGCCGTTCTTGCCGCCAGTCTTAGAATAGACCACAATGACTGTAAACTGTTCAGCGACGACGCGACCTGAAGAAACTCCGTCGGTACTCACCTTGGCCAACACGGAGTCCATTGTCGGTATATATGATACCGTAGTCATGTACTTGTAACGGTCTGAAGGTAGTCACGCGAGCGTCCAGAATGTCTTGAAGGCACGGAACCCGAGCTGTAGTGAAAACGTTCTTTCGCCTGGTAGCCGCCTGTGATAGATTCGTGATGAGTAGCAGAACCACGCGACGTCGGCCGACTTGACGTACCGTCTTAGCAACCGCAGCTGCAGCGACGGCTGCATTTGCAGTGTTGCCAGCAGGAAGTAGCCCTTCATGCTCCCCTTCAATCTCCCCATCACGACCTCCAGGAGCCGAATGACGCCAGCGAATAACGCGTTCGGAGCCTGTCCCGACGGCGCGCTCATCTTGCACCTCTTTCAATGCTTCTTCGAACTTGCGTATTACTTGTCGCCGAATCGACGGCTTCTCAGCCTTCCCATCACCCGCATCCGAAGTTTGTTTTGTCCGTACACCCAGGGCTGCCTGACGGGTCTGATGTTCTCGACGCATCTTGATGAGCATGTTGAAGTCTAGGCTTTCGAACGTGACCATGCCGCGACCCAGTGGCTTTGCCGTTTCCTGTATCTTGAGAGCTGGCAGATTGTTGACCACGTCACGGACTTGGGAGTACTCTCCTGCGAGCAGCTCCTCCATTTCTTCGTCATGCAATTTGGTCATGCTATTACTGGTAGTATAGATCATAAGAAAGCGAAAGATCACAGTAGAATCTGGGGACATACACTTTGGTTGCTTCATCGGCAGTGACTGCCAGGGCCGCACACGTAAGGTTAAGTAGTTCTTGGTCTTGTTTCCGTGTTCGGAACACAGAGCAATCCTCTTCGGCATCCAGGAGGCTTTGAAGTTGTTGGGCCTCGGAGATGCTGTCATCGTCAGCGTAATCGAGTTCTTCGTTATCGTCGTACGCGATGTCGGAATCGGTGTTAGGGAACCAGACAGAGATTCCAGGGAGCGTTGGCACAGCGTTTGACTTCGGACGACGTAACTGTGATGGAACTATGCCCAACAAAGCGACCAGGCTGTCTGCTTCCTGTGCTGCATGCTCCGCCGCGTCTTTGATCTCGTCATCAGTAGGGTATGTCGAGAGAGTCATCATGTCCACCCCAGTGTTGTCGAAGTACGTGTGGGAGTACCCAGCGGCACGAGCCTTGGGATCGGAGGACGTCGCATGCAGAATAGCTTCGCGAAGCTTGATGCGTAGGTTTGGGATCATGTAGATGAAGTCGAGCATTGTAAAGTCCTTGACAATGCGTCGTGCTTCACCAAAGACATGCTCGCATGCCTCGCTGGAATGAAACCAAGGCAGGAGCGCAATTAAATCTGAGACATGGTCCCGATGAATGTATACCAGCGCCAGGAATCCTTCAATAACGATTCGCGCGATGTCTGCAGCCTCCCGAGATAAATAGTAATGTGTGCGACTGTACCCCGCACGACCTAGAAACGCCTCCCAGGCATCAAGGAAGTAACGAGCACGTAACACCATCTTGATGCGCTCGACGTGTGATATGGACCGGTTTTGATAGGCGTCAATGAGTTCGCCGAACGTGAAAAGATAGACGATCTCGCCAACATAGTTGGAGTGATGGTCAGAGAGGTACTGTAAGGGGACGTCCCTCTCCCTTCCTTTTCCTTCTACTTCTCTTCCTTTCACTACAATACCTTACTTACTTCTAGATGTACTCGACCCGGGCGGCTTCCGGATCCCGCCCGCTCATCCCGCCGGCCTCCGCCGGCCTCCGTACTTCCCCCGCCGGCCTCCGTGCTCATCCCGCCGGACTCCTCGTTCCTCCACCGTCGGATCCCGGATTCGCGGCTCATCGTTGCGCCACGAGTACCGCACATTACTATACAGTTTTTACAAGGTACTGTACAGTTTTACCAAGCCACCCGATCGTCGTACATACCGTGCGCGCACCAGGCAAGGGCTCCTCAGACTTGTTCTCTTTGGATCTCCCCTTGCCAGGTGCGCCACTTAGCTTATCTACGCGTACATACTTTAATATACTTTGGATCTCCCCTTGCCAGCTTCGTGTGAGTCCGCGAGCGTTCAAGGGTCGCCCTTACAGCAGAACAAGTCTCCAAGAAGGTCCGGAAAGTCCGAGATCCCTGCCCCTCGACTGCCGCGCATCGATATTTCGCAGCCATCTCCCACTTCCCCCACCTTCTCCTCTCAGTATGCCGTCTACATCGGACGTAGCACCCCAGGACCCTGCGGCGGACCCCGCGCAGGAAGCCTGGCGCAGGCTAGCGACGATTGAGGCGCGTCTGGAGCACCAAGACGGCCAAATGGCTGAAATCTTCAACACCTTTCGCGAGTTCCGGCTCTATCTAGAACAGCACAACACCCCCACCGTGCCCCGTGACTCCGGACCCGCCGCGGTCCAACCCGCCGACGCTGCGCAAACCCCCGCGCACTCGGACCCCCTCTCCGCGCAGTCCTTCACGCGCGGCGGAGATCGCCTGCGGCCGGCGCCCCCTGACTCCTTCGACGGCGAGAGGGAGAAAGGGCGCGCTTTCATCAATTCCTGCGATCTCTACATGTCCCTCACCCCCGACGCGTTCCCCGACGAGCAGACCCGCATCAATTGGGTCCTCTCCTACATGAAAGGGGGCCGCGCCGCTCGTTTCGCCGCCCGCACACTCCGTCATCCCAATTCCCATGGCGGGGTCCCCCGTTTCGGCACCTACGCGGAGTTCCGCACGCAGTTCATTGCGGAATTCTGCCCCCGAGACGAAAAGCGGAAGGCCGCCACCACTTTCGAGACGTCCGCCTACCATCAGGGCTCCCGCTCCGTCGACGAGTACATCGACGAGTTCTGGGATCTTGCAGAGGAGGCCCAATTCCCGGACGGCGCGCAGCTGGTGTTCCGCTTCCGCCACGGTCTCGATCCCCGGATTGAGGCCAAGGTTGCCAACATAGTTGAAGGACGTCCCTCGGACGAGCGCGTTCAGGAGTGGATCGACGCGGCGCGTCTGGTGGACTACAACACCCGTGCCCACCAGGACTTCCGCTCCGCGGTGACCAAGCCGCGCACGGCCCCGGCTCCCGCCGTCCGGAACCCGGGAGCTCCGGCGGTCTTCCGTGCGCTCCCCGCTCCCCCACCTCGTCCGGTCGCCGCAGCCCCTTCTGCTCCCACTGCTCCAGCCAGTCGCCCCCTTCCCTCTGGCGTTCCGATGGACATTGACCTGTCCCGCCAACGTTCCGGAACCCCCATCATCTGTCGTCGATGCAAGAAGCCCGGGCACATTGCCCGCAACTGCCCGGACCAATTCGACATCCGCTCCATGACGACAGAGGAACGCGACGACTGGGTCATGGGTCTGCTGGCTGACCTGGACGCCGTCCGCGCTGCCGCGTCCACTGAGGCGCAGGCTGAGGCCCCTGCCGCTGCCGAAGAAGAGGGGTCCGAAGGTCCTGAGGAGGGTTTTTAGTTGCGCCACGGGTGAACAGTACGCCCCCGTTGGCCAGTTCAAATCGGTTCGCATGTCTTTCCATAGAGTCTGCAGAAACACTTTCTATTGCTGCCCTCTCTACGCGTGAACCTGATTCCGAAGACGTACCCCCCTCCTCCACCGTCACCAAATCCAACTTCGGACCTCCCGACTCTGATGTGCCGGAAGTCACCATCAACGTCCGTTGCCGCCGCGGTCTACCGCGCTGGGAGAAGCGCCTGCCACGCAGCTTCACCCTCGCCGCCACCCCCAGTCGTAACTCCCTGATCCTCGGGGTGGAAGTTGAGACCACCGACACCCAGGAGATCCTAGGCCTGAAGGCTCTCCTGGACAGCGGCGCTTCCGGACTCTTCCTGCACATCCGCTTCGTACGCGAGCATGGCATCACTACCCGAACTCTCTCTCGGCCCATCCCCGTCAAGAACGTAGACGGTACCGCGAATGCCGCCGGCGCCATCACCGAGGTCGTCGACCTAGTACTCCGGTACAACGGTCACTCGGAACGTGTGGTGTTCGCGGTCACCGATCTTGGTGAGCAGGACATGATCCTCGGGTACACCTGGCTCAAGGAGCACAACCCGGAGATCGACTGGGCCGCCGGCACTGTATCCATGAGCCGCTGCCCGGCCCGCTGCCAGACGTGCCGAGAGGAGGTAAAGGTAGAGCGCAAGGTGCGGAATAAGACCCGCGCGGCTATCCGCGCCTGCCGCTCCAGCGGCGTCCCTGCCCCCGAGCCTGAACTGGACGACATTCCGGAGCTGTACCCGGATCCGGATTGTGAGGACGACCCTCCGCCGGAGGCGAACCCGGAGACGGACCCCATTCCGGACTCCCGGGATGCCGACACCATGGAGGAAGGTGATCGACTGCTTGCGACGGCTCTCTTCGGTTACCCGGCTGCTGAGGAGATCCGCGCGAGCCAGACGACGTCTCAACGCCTAGCGGAGGCCTTCGCGCGCAATTCCGCGCCGAAGGACTTCCGCGACGCCGTCCCCGATTACCTCCACGACTTCGAGGATGTATTCTCCAAGGCCGCGTTCGATGAGCTCCCGGAGCGCAAGCAATGGGACCATGCTATCGAACTCGAACCCGGCTCCACGCCTAGCTCGTGCAAGGTCTATCCACTCGCCCCCAATGAGCAGGCCGAGCTAGACGCGTTCCTGGAGGAGAATCTCAATTCCGGCCGCATCCGCCCCTCGAAGTCTCCCATGGCGTCCCCGGTGTTCTTCATTAAGAAGAAGGACGGCTCCCTTCGTCTAGTTCAGGACTACCGAGCGTTGAACGCGATAACGGTGAAGAACCGCTATCCCCTTCCCCTCATTTCCGAGCTCATCAATAACCTCCGCGGTGCGCGATATTTCACCAAGTTGGACGTCCGTTGGGGCTACAACAATGTCCGCATCAAGGAAGGCGATGAGTGGAAGGCCGCGTTCCGGACGAACCGCGGGCTCTTCGAGCCGCTGGTCATGTTCTTCGGGCTCACCAACAGTCCCGCCACCTTCCAGACGATGATGAACGATATCTTCCGCGATCTCATAGCGCAGGGAGTCGTTTGTGTGTACCTCGATGATATTCTAATCTACACGAAGACTCTCGAGGAACACCGGCGCATCACCCGCATCGTCTTGGACCGCCTCCGCGAACACCGCCTGTTCCTGAAGCCCGAGAAGTGCGAGTTCGAGAGGACCGAGATTGAATATCTCGGCCTGATCATCTCGCACGGAACGGCGTCGATGGACCCGGTGAAGGTCGCCGGAGTAGCGGAGTGGCCGGTTCCGAAGAACAAGAAGGAGGTGCAGTCCTTCCTGGGCTTCACCAACTTCTACCGGCGGTTCATCCGCGACTTCTCCCACCACGCTCGGCC
This sequence comes from Lyophyllum shimeji, assembly GCA_026008595.1. Taxonomy (NCBI): domain Eukaryota; kingdom Fungi; phylum Basidiomycota; class Agaricomycetes; order Agaricales; family Lyophyllaceae; genus Lyophyllum; species Lyophyllum shimeji. The sequence continues at coordinate 1,950,968 of BRPK01000004.1, forward strand.
GCTCTTCGACCTCACGGCTAAGGATGTTGCCTGGACCTGGGGGTCCGGGCAGCAGGACGCGTTCGACTCCCTCAAGCGTGCCATTACCTCCAAGCCCGTCCTCATCTTCCCCGATGACGACCGCCCCTTCCGGGTCGAGGCCGATAGCTCGGACTTCGCCACGGGCGCGGTGCTGTCCCAGCAGTCGCCGGAGGACGAGAAATGGCACCCGGTCGCGTTCTACTCCAAGAGCCTGAACGCCGTCGAGCGGAACTACGAGATCCACGACAAGGAGATGCTTGCCATCATCCGCGCACTTGAGGAGTGGCGGCATTTCCTTGAAGGTGCGCGGCACAAGGTCGAAATCTACACGGACCACAAGAACCTCCAGTACTTCCTGACCGCCAAGAAGCTCAACCGGCGGCAGGCCCGGTGGTCCCTGTATCTGGCCAACTTCGACTTTGTGCTGCACCACCGTCCTGGACGTAGTATGGGCAAGCCCGACGCACTTTCGCGCCGACCGGATCACGGAGACGGCAGCACTGACAACGCAGACATCGTGTTGCTCAAGCCAGAGTTCTTCGCCGTCCGTGCCCTGCAGGGTCTCATCGCCGCCGGCGAGGAGGACAAGATCCTGCGGGACATCCGCCGAGGCAACCGCGAAGGTGCGCAGGAGGACGTCGTCGCCAAGGCCGCTGCCGCGCTGAAGTCTGCCCGTTCCGGAGTCCGGTCTGTCCGGAGTGCAGAGTGGTCTGAGGACCAGGGAGTGCTCATGTTCCGGGGTCGCATCTACGTCCCGAACATCCCTGAGCTCCGCCGCCGGATCGTCGAGCAGCACCATGACTCCCGTGTTGCCGGGCATCCCGGTCGCTGGAAAACTCTGGAGCTCGTCTCCCGGAGCTACTGGTGGCCGCAGATGTCCCGGTACATCGGCTCTTACACCAGCACCTGCGACCTCTGCCAACGGACGAAGGTCCGGAGGCAGCTCCCGATGGGCCAGCTACACCCGCTACCCATCCCGGAGGGGCGCTGGAGCGTTGTGTCCGTAGACTTCATCGTCGAGCTCCCCGAGGCTCACGGCTACGACGCGGTCATGGTTGTGGTGGACTCCGTCGGCAAGCGCGCGCACTTCATCCCGACGCACACCACTTGCACGGCTATGGGCGCGGCAAACCTCTACCGCAAGCACGTGTGGAAACTGCACGGGCTTCCGGACGCGTTCGTTTCTGACCGCGGACCTCAGTTCGTCGCGGAGTTCACCCGGGAGCTTTACCGCCTTCTCGGTATCAAGCTCAGCACCTCCACGGCGTACCACCCGCAGTCCGACGGTCAGACGGAGCGCGTCAACCAGGAGTTGGAGCAGTACCTCCGGGTCTTCTGCAACGAACGGCAGGACGACTGGGATGACCTCCTCCCAGAGGCGGAGTTCCAGTACAACAACCACGTCCACTCCGCCACCAAGTTCACGCCGTTCATGTTGGACACCGGGCGGAACCCGCGCATGGGCTTTGAGCCTCGGCCGCTGAACTCCAACAACGAGACAGCGAACGAGTTCTTCGAGCGCATGAAGCTGGCCCAGGAGGAGGCGAAGGCGGCCCTAGCCAAGGCGAAGGACGACATGGCCCGGTACTACGACCAGCGCCGGATCCCGGCCCCGGAGTACAAGCCCGGCGATCGTGTATACCTCGACGCTTCGGACATCCAGACGACGCGTCCCTCCAAGAAGCTCTCGCACCGCTATCTTGGACCGTACACCATCGAACGTCAAGTCGGCCCTCTCGCGTACAAGCTCCGCCTGCCCCGCTCCATGAGCCGCCTCCACCCCGTGTTCAACGCCGTCAAGCTCCGGCTTGCTCCCCCGGACCCGATCCCTGGCCGCCGCGCTCGTCCGCCTCCGCCTCCAACGTTGATCGACGACGAGGAGTGGTTCGACGTCGAGGACATCCTGGACAGCCGCTTCTTCCGCCGCAAGCTCCAGTACAAGGTCAAGTGGAAGGGCTACGGCTATGAAGACGCCTCCTGGGAGCCTGTGGAGAACGTTGCGCATGCCCGCGACCTGGTCCGCGAGTTCCACCGCCGGCATCCCGACGCCCCCAAGCAGGTCCGCGGGATGTTCCCTGTGGACCCGGCGGCCCTGCGAGCCGCGCGCGCTCCGGTGCATCGGGGCGCTGCACCCTAGAGGGGGGGTGATGTAAGGGGACGTCCCTCTCCCTTCCTTTTCCTTCTACTTCTCTTCCTTTCACTACAATACCTTACTTACTTCTAGATGTACTCGACCCGGGCGGCTTCCGGATCCCGCCCGCTCATCCCGCCGGCCTCCGCCGGCCTCCGTACTTCCCCCGCCGGCCTCCGTGCTCATCCCGCCGGACTCCTCGTTCCTCCACCGTCGGATCCCGGATTCGCGGCTCATCGTTGCGCCACGAGTACCGCACATTACTATACAGTTTTTACAAGGTACTGTACAGTTTTACCAAGCCACCCGATCGTCGTACATACAGTGCGCGCACCAGGCAAGGGCTCCTCAGACTTGTTCTCTTTGGATCTCCCCTTGCCAGGTGCGCCACTTAGCTTATCTACGCGTACATACTTTAATATACTTTGGATCTCCCCTTGCCAGCTTCGTGTGAGTCCGCGAGCGTTCAAGGGTCGCCCTTACAGGTACTTGAGCACATCAGCAGAGAAGAGTCGGTTTGCAGCATTATCGTCCTGTCGATCAAGCCTCTCAACGTCGCGCTTGTACAGCGGAGTACCATCTTCGAATGCTATCTCGCGGATGTGGCGATAGGTGGCCGTGTAGTTGCCAAAGGTGAGGAGGCGAGCTCCAGAGAAGAGGTTGTTCCGGAAGGTTTTCAGGGCATGCTTTGAATCTTGGACCATGCATATTGCCTGGCCACGATATTTCGCAATGGTAATTTTGGTGTCAACAAATCCGGGCTGAGGGCCTTCAATGACATACTCCTCGTGTTCTGACTTCGCCACAAAGAGACGCTGCACTGAACGCTCAACCTCAGTTCCGTCGCACGCGTACGAGACCACCCGAACGTGATGGTCGATAAGCCCATCAAGGACTTGCTCGAGCAACACAAGAAGCACGTCAGCGCTCAAATCGTTTGCAATAGGTAAGGCAGCGACAATGATGGGCGTCATTTTTGGTACGGGAATGGTTAGACACCAAAGTCGAACCTGAATGCGAATGAAGATGAGCCTCAATCGAGATCAACACAGTCTGCGGCACAACCTTGGGAGCGTTCTGAACCTTCGCATCCGCGATGACCCGCTTCACACTCTCCGGATCGGCCACCCGTAAAGGACCACCAACACCACCCACAAGGAAATAGGAATCCTGATCCGAATCCCAGTACAACCTCATGACACTAAATAGCTTCGTGTCGTCACAGCTTAAGCCTACTGGTCCACTGTAATCGAGTGCCTTGAGGTGATCGACGACGAGCTCGAAGGACCGAGCACATATCTCCATTGGAAATCTAGGTTGCCGTGCTTCCTTCATTCTAATGATTGTCTTCAGTGAGCACAGATATTGATGTCGGAAGGAGGATTACATACCGAAAACTGCGTTCACTACGCGTTGGTAAATGCTCGGCAAGTGCCCGGTAGGTACGTGGACTGTGAATGAGTAGAATATGGCAGAGTTCATCCCACGCAGGTGAAAATTTGAAGTTTTGTAGCCCAACGCCGCGTGCCTCTTTGTCGTACTTGGTGACCATTGCCTCGACTAAACCATTGAAGACCGCATTGTCGAGATTTCCAGCAAGAACCTCCTTGGCATAGCGAATGCAAGGCGTGTTTTTGGGATTCTGCGACGCACAATTTCAGAACGAGTCGGAGCAGGCTGGTTAGCAATGGCGCACCGAATTTGCGATGATGTCTTGAAGTCCGACTGTACGCGCAAAGATTTCGCCGAGCAGAGGCGCACGATAACGATGATTTGTATAGATGTAGTTTTCCGCATGAGGAACAGGGTGGCGGAGTGCATTCTTGAAAGCGTTGCTTTTCAGCACTTGTCTGCATTCATCGCAAGGCCTTGCACGATTAGGCGCCCAGTCAGCCACAGTCACAGTGTGTTTGCACTTGGCTGCAAAGACGCGCAAGCGTGCGTGATCATTCCTCCACTTCTGCTCGTGAACTTGAGCATCCCAAACTTGCTTTTTCCCCTCCGTTCCTAATGCGCTGAAGACCTCGCCAAAGAGCTCCAGCGCGATCACCTTGAGTGATCTAGCACCTCCACCTGGGACACCGGTACGCCGCAGATATATGGGCACTCGATGGTCGTCTGCTTCTGTAATGCCAGGACACGGGACTCTCTCCATCTTTTCCAGCACCTCCACCTCCTCATCCTCCTCGCCCGTCGACAACCGATGAATCAACTTCGCCTTTCTGACCTCCCATCCCAGAGTGGTCAAAGCAGCAGTTCCGGCAGATGCATGTCTCTTCTTCCCCACGGCGCCCTTCTTCCTCACTCCTCTTCGCAATCCTTTATGTGTGAGTTCCATCTTGTTGCATCATATGGTTCCTTCGATCCAACCCATTTTCCACACTTCGAGTGCCGAGCATGCCAGCGCTTTGTTGTGTGGAAAGCTACGTGTCGATCAGTGAGACGTAGTTTCTCCTTCCACGCCTCAACCCTCGTCTTGTCCAATTCCAGCTCTCCCGAACGCTCTTTCTCCCTTAACTTTCGTGATGCAGTTGCTGATTTACTCAGCCCCACAGGTCCGAAACTGGACGCATCAGATGCTGGCCTACGTCGCTTTTTGGAGGTCTCGGTTGGTGCAGAGTCGTTCGATTGGAGGCGGGAGCAACTGCCTGACTTCGGAATGAAAAACGAATGTAAGCTTTTCGCTTTCTTCGTCGGACGTTCATTGGTCTCAACAGACCCACAGGCTTGTTCTTGCTCCGCCTTGTCTATGCTCGCGGCGTGGTCTGATACCGATCCCATCGATCCCATGAGGCCAAGTGAGACAGCATCCGAGTCCACTGGCATAGTTCCGATGCTGCTCCCGCCGTCAATATCCGTACACCCCTCACTCATGGCGTGTTCTGATACCGTATCCATCCATTCCGAGTCGGTAGGTCCAAGTGAGACACCCTCAACGTCCAGCGATGTGGCTCTGACGTTAGTCCCATCAAGAGCCATACGATCATCCGGACTGGTAGCGCTCGGGCTGGATGATGAAAGAGATTCGTCATCTTGATATTGCGACGAGTCATCAGTCTCGCTCTCCGAAGCAGGATTCAGGAGGTCAGCGAGGGCTAGGGGTTTCCGCGATATAGGTGGGATCGGTGTGACTTCTGCATCACCATCTCCTGCACCGACGTCACCAAATGCGAACTCGGCGAGGTCAGGGAAGTTATGATCACCGAGGGCAACAGAAAGTGGTATGTCGTCGCCGATCTCTTTGGGGATAGTGAACTGATTCATAGAACAATATTTCAGGATGCACGTCACCAAGAGTCTCGGACATTCGACTCACCGATGTGGCTGATTGCCCAACATCAACCGTGGTGCTGCCTATGCGCCGTTTTGCGAGTCGAATAAACCACTCGAGCCTCTCGAGGATTGCTCTACGAGCGAACCAGAGCGGCGCAGCAAACACTGCATATGCTATGGTATTTGCAACAAGGATCCCACACGAATAGGAATCTAGTTGTATTCCGTGTCGAAGGGTGTTTCCCTTGTTTGCAAACTTGTAGCCGAACTCGGAGCTCAACCATTTTCGAAGTAGTTTATGGAATGCTGGCGATGGAGAAAAGGTATCTCCCAACGAGTCACCTGGGCACAGCTGATGAGTATTATTGTCAAGGGTATTGATAGGAGGACTGCTACCGAACGAAATGGTTTTCCTTCCGAAATCCACCATACCTGCAATCCAATGATTGCCATGGACGTGAATAGGAAAGTATAGATAGGAGATGCCATTCTCCTCGATGTATTTTTTATACCGCAAGAGCAGGGGTGTGCTCCTCTTGGTAAAGCCTTTGAAGGAGCGGAACCCGGTCGACTGAAGCTCTCTAGCAAACCCAAGTGGTGCGATGATCACTTTCGCCGCTAGATTTGCATCTGAGGCAACGCGGCTTGCCATGTCTTCCATCATCATGTCGATGTGGGTGTCGGAAAGCCAGACTGTGCTCAGGAAAGCAGCAAGGTCCATGGTCGTCGAAGTACCTCCGACGTGGGCCATCTTTGAGTTCCATCCCATTGTCCTGAGCTCGTTCCTGACCTCTTCGATCGCTTCAGAGACATCACGGTCTTTTGCTCGCTTCTCCTCCGTGTCCAACCATTGCAAACTCCTCCTCCACGTCGCCTGCTTTTGAATGATGTCTGCCATTCGGCTCCACAACGTGATTGCCCATAGTGGTAACCGATGAGTGCTATCATTGAACCGGTGGTCGACAATAGATCTCGAGCCGTCGAACCATGCCTGCCCAAAGGCAGCCTCGAGGTTGTCAAGGAAGCTGCGTGGGGGAACTGGCCATGAGAGTAAGCCTATAATGTCGATCTTTGGTTCATCGTGACTGAACCACGCTGCAGCCTTTGTCGCGATGATTTCATTTGATTGCGAGGGGAGCTTGAAGAGAAGAAATTTCTCGACTGGTAAATCCACGGGGGGGAGATGGTGCAGATATGCTTGTGGAATCTCGAGTCGCTCTGCCTTTGCCCAACTGATGTAGAACGGGACATCCTTCTGAGGATACTTTTTGCCAACACCTATCCACTCGCTCTCGATAAATTGCGGCAGCTCGTCCAAATCCAGGATATCATTTGCCATAAGTAGAACGAAGGTGATCAAAGCAAGTGAGTAGCCAGAGTGCTGGGCGTCAGTAGCCAAATGGAGGAGGGATGCTTTGGTGCTTTGCGAAAATTGCGGAGCGAAGTCAGGCCGCAGAATCAACAAATAAATCTCAAAATTGTCAAAAAATGGGTGTAGAAAACGTTACAGGCGAGTCTCGAACTGTAGACCCCACGATAGAGTTAACCACGTTAACGTGACGCTCCACCGCTCGGCCAGCATCCCTATCTTGTCCGGACACGGATGTAACCTACAGCGAATCTCAGGGTTTTTGTCCGGACCTATGATCTAGCGGGTCACCCCATCCAGTCGGATTTCTGTCCGGATTACACCTACCTTTTGGGCCTCCCAAGCCCAAAATTTGTCCGGTTTGTCACCTACCCTCTGCCTGGGTTATCGGGGGTCCTCGCCATCCTCGGTCTGGGCGTCACCCCGCCGGCTCCGTTCCTCGGCATGGCAACGTCCCCATAGATGGAGACTATGGATACCCGCCCCCCGTCGTCCGGAATTGGCAACGAAGTTTGTCCCTTTTGAGCGCGTTCTAGAACCCCGCGACACCCCCGAAATTTTTGTCTTACGTTCGGGGACTCGATGTCCACCTCCAATGCCACCCTCGACCTTTGTCTCGTGCCGGATAATGGAAGCTCCCGTTGCTGCGCGGTCGCCAGTGCCCAGATATAAAGCCCTCCAGGGACTGTTTTCGCGATACTAACCAACCCACCACACTCACTGCTGCAGCCACATTCTATTTAACACACGCTCTTTGACATAACTCCAGACCTTCTTTTGACGATAACGATGGCAACTTCATTCGGGTTCTACATGCTCTTCGCCGCCTGGCTCGCGGCCTTCTTCTCCGCCGTCGCCGTTGCCGCCCCTGCCGTTGAGAAGCGTGGCTTGCTGGGCAAGGTCCGCCACCCTCTTCCTGGCCTTTCTCGAGCTTCGCTGACCTTGTCGATTACCATCAGGCCACCTACTACGCTGTCGGCCTCGGCAGCTGTGGACAGACGAACACCGATAGCGAATATGTTGTCGCACTCAACCCCGTCACCTATGCTGGCGGTAGCCACTGCGGGAAGGTACGTATCTCGCTTCTCAGGAGTTATTCCTGTTCTGCCTCTGACTGTCCCTTTTTTTTTCTTTTCTGCGTTTCCTAGCAAGTGAAGATCACCGACAAGACTACGGGCACAACTGCGACAGCCACTGTCCGCGACACCTGCCCCGGCTGCGGGATCAATGACCTCGGTGCGTTGATGTCGTCGTTGTCAAAAGGCTTGCTCGGGGTATGCTGACTTTGCTCTTCGTGTGTGTGTGTGCACAGATATGTCCCCTTCGCTGTTCCAGCACTTTGCGTCGCTGGATAAGGGTGTCTTCCAGATGGAGTGGACCTTCATCTGATCACCTCACGCATTTTTGTAGCTTAGATCTTACGGCCGTAGGACCTGTGGTACGATCGCTGGTCTTTCGTGTGCGGGGAATGCGGGCGGTGTGTAAATTGTTTGAAGTGTCGAGCTGTTCGAGCTTCGATCTTTGCGGGAGATGAGTATTGATACCCGGAACTTCGTTGCGCTTGACACCTTGTCTTGGTATATACGAGATGAGGAAACAGAAAGGAAAGAACACTTCGAGTAATACTCGTGTAGTATACCCATTGAAATTGATTGCCACCACGCGAACTTGCCGTGGGCCCACAGTCGAATTACCATTGCACCATGTAGCTCTTCAGTATCCTTTCCTCTTTTTCATCGACGTCGTCGCAATAACGAATATCTCGACATTCCGCCAGGACGTGTCTTCAGAGAGTAAGCAAGCTCTCCAATCTTCTGGTGATCCACCTGGGTCCTGAGGCGAAGTTGAATAGGATCAAGGTCTGACTTGCGCGAATTGTCGGATTCTTGTATTGATGCCGACGGCAAACTACCGAAATTTTCAAATCGTCTCGGAATGTCAAGGCGCCAGTGTGTACTGCCAGAAGACGCGACTCGACGTACTCTTGACGTCCGAGTCCGGAGATCAAGCCGCCGCGCATGCAACCACGTGGTGGCTGTGCGATAACCGCGTGATGCTGATAGAGAGCAGTCAGAGCGGGGAAGGAACTCCAAATTGTTCTTGACGTGTTCTCTACTGCCTGGTCCCCTCCTTTGCATTTATGGGCGTCCACGGATTGACCACTTATCTGCGGGAGAACTACCGCGCTATATCTACAACCCTCACGCTACCCGCGAAGTCTCAGGATCCAATACCAATCGTCGTGGACGGCTGGTCGTGAGTCATATTTAGCTACCCCGGCCACCCGCTGTTTATCTCAGACAGATTCATCTACGACTTGCATCGGAACTCGAACTTACCATGGGTATACGGCGGTGAATACGATCAGTACTCTCAACTTGCCGCTGCGGTAGTCCGAGCCTGGCTCAACGTTGGGCTGAAAATCTATTTCGTCTTCGACGGTTCGTGTGGTATTTATGGAGATATCTGAATCCATGTAACGACAGGCATGCTAGGGGCCCTCCCTGAGCTTAAATTCTCGACACAGGTCTATCGCCTGGGACAATCTTTTGTCCAGCCATCGCTCCTATTCTTTCGAACCTCTCCAACATCCCGGGGAACGGCCCGCTTCCTGAACGAAACTCGAATCATTCCTCCATTGGTGTACACAGCTTGCATTCATGCTCTGAAAACTGTCAAAAAAACAACCGACGCCCTTGAAATCCATTTCGCCGATGAAGAAGGTGATCCGTATGCAGTCGAGCTTGCCGGCAGAGTCGGAGGTTACGTTGCAGGGAACGACTCTGATTTCGTCGTCCTGAACACGGAAGGCTACCTTGGATATATACCCCTCGAGGAGATGGTCTGGTACGCACCAGTATCTGCGGAGGCTCCAGCTCACGAAGAAGACAGTGAGTTCCAAGAGGTCCGGAGACCTAAAGCCAAAAAGAAACCAGTGCACGACCCAAGCGTCGGGAGGGGTATTATACCGCCCGACGCCACCGAACAAGTGACGTTGTCCCTGACTGCATACAAACCCGACGCGCTCGCAGCGCATCTGAAGATTCCTGTCACACTCTTGCCGCTGCTCGGCGCACTTGTGGGCAATGACTTTTCCTTCCAATCGGAATCGAACCGGCGGTACCCGCAATCTCTGTTTTTCGACAGGAAGCTAACTTTATCACAACGGATCGATCGCGTGGCTTCCACGATGCAAACCATCCTATCCCCTGTTGCCCCAAAACGCAAACAGCAAAAACATGCAGTCGGAAGTGTCATGGATCTCATAGATAGAGCGGTCAACGCGCTGCTCCTGCGCATGCCTGCCACGCTTGGGTCGGGCGAGGTTGACGCGATTGTCGATAGAATCGTGGAAGCCACACTTCAATATGCAATACCTCGACGCGAGCACGACACGTTGGAACTTGGAGGACTTTGGCCAACCACGGTCTGTGCCTTACACGAGCCGGACGCATGCTCCTTTCTGCCATTGATTTCTCGACGGGTCCTGGCCGAAGAAGAGGCTGCAGACGAAAATCATGACATCCAGAATGCCAGTGTCCGGCTACGCTCGCAGTACCTGGATGCCTATCGACACGGTCATCTCGCTCCGAAAATTATGGACATACTAAGCTCTGCTACCTTCTGGCCGAGACTTTTTCTTGAAAACCCGGACTTCGAGACCGTGGGCCGGAGCATCGGGAGACCGATCCGAGAGTGGATATATTCGATACTCCACGATGCAGTTGGATTATCGGAGCCACCAGAAGAAGAGAGCGAGGTCGAATCTGCAGCGGCCGAGCCCCAACAGGAAGAGGAACATGAAGACGAGGACGAGCTCATCGATGTCGTGGAATCTGATAGTGAAGATGGAGATGACCCCTTGGCACCCTTGAAAGGGGAACTGCATCGTCTTCATATCACAGACGAGGAACGAGCGAGCACCTCCGCAGCATCGTCCTCCTCGCGCCCGTCTCGCCCGTCAAGGCCGCCGGTCGTCACCGAGTATCTCCGGCGTGGGACGCGAGTAGCTGAAGAGGCTGTGACAGTGAGGCCTCTTACCGAACTCCTTGCTGCAATCTCGCTACCGGATCCTGACACCCCTAGTCCCATTCCCCTTCCACTGCGACACACCGAAGAGAGACTAACCGTCCTTCTCCGAGCGCTTGAATCTGATGTTCCGCCGGTCAGAGCATTGCCGCCTGAGCAGATGCTTCCCGTCCTCGCGATACGTTGGGTCCTCCGGACGCTGGATCGTCGCGCGGAGGAGACGCAAAGTAAGGCACGTGAAAAGGAGCGCTGGACCAAGCGCGAAGTCACCGCCTTCCTCGCTTCGTTCGACTGGACGGCGTCCCGAGTATCTGAAGCCCCCGATGCTGTATCTGAGACCGAAGTGCCCACACCTATCCTCGATCGCAATGTTCAGCTCATGGCGCAAGCCCTTCAAGCGCTTGAGAGCGTAGAACACCTCTCCCAGGCTCTACTACTCACGGACGCGCTGCTTCCTTCAGTGCATCTGCTCTCTAGCAGAGCATTCCATAGGTACATGGCTGAGAGCGGTGCCTTTGATGAGGCGGTTGTCCCGCCCCTAATGATAGAAGCCGCCTCATATGGTCTGGAATCCACTTTCGGGGAGGATCGCCTTGTGAAGCCGAAGAAGGTCAAGCAAGGGACTGGTATTGCAGTGCCTAGCAAAAATGCCAAAGTCCTCCCTGGAGGCAGTGGGCTGTATCATCTTCTTGCGGATATAGATGTAATGTAGGGATGGTTGTATTTATGCAATATTCAACCGCAGTCCGCCACGCATGGGTACGCGGCAGTGCCGTGCGATACCGCCTCAGCCTATCTGGGTTGTCCCCCCGCGATGGGCGCCTATTGGTACATGTTTGATTCAAAAATGGCAATCTGTCGTACAGTATAGCCTCGATGCCAGTGGAAGGCTGTGCATGAGGTGACACGCAAGTTTTGTCATTCGTTCATTCAACTGCATTCGCTACACGTATTAAAAGCGCTCCATTTTCCTCATTCTACACTCGAACATCCACATTCAAAGTCATTCCATGGCCACATATCGCTCAGAACCCCCCGTCCCCACCGACATCATCACCTACCGTCTAGGCTCCAAACTAGTCTATGTGCGGCCAGCAGACAACTACGAGGTAGGCCACATTTGAGGTGCAGAATAGCCCCAAATAACTGACCGCCACGCAGCAAGCATTAGAACTTGCACAGAAAGAATTTTCGGAAGACCTTGCAGGTCTTTCGCGGGACCGCATCTCATTTAACATCACCGCCAAGATGAACGGAGAGCGTCGTCATGTGCGCATTTCCGAGAGTGCATGGGTAGCAGCGGTGACGAGATTACTGCGAGGAGAGGTCATTGACATCCATGTGCGGCCGCCGCCTGGGTTCGTTGATACCAAAGAGCCACCGCCACCTCAGTATCTCGAAGTTCCGCAGACGACCTTGCGCCACTCTTCGACCCCGTCATCACCACGGAGTCGTTCGCGGGACCCGTCGCCATCACCATCAGAGAGGGGATCGTCACGGTCGTGGTTCGGGAAGCATTGAATCCATCGGAATTCAAGGACGCACTTATGTACACATACCCAATCCGAGCATCCGACTATATACCACTCGAAGATACCCATCCGTCCTGGAACACTGCACTGGGTCAGCTACTTGGCAGAAGGAATAATTGCGGGGACTCCTAGAATATCTCGTTTGCCTGTCATAATAGACAGGATTATCGATTTATCCAAACGGCATCCGAGCTGGGCACGGCCATTTGAGCCCAATGAGGCAACGAGGCCTTCATGAAGGAAGTCGGAGCATGCAGCATCAGGTGCGGCTATGCCGCAACAAAGCCTTGCTCCTGAAAGTTGCGTTATACTGCAACAAGTTGTTGATATCCCGAACCCAGTCGTCCTCTTTGCCAGGCCCGGCACCCTCCAGGTGTTCCTCTGCTTCGGCGTCCGCGATGGATGATCGGTTGATACAGGGCACAGGGAACGGAGACGCTTGCACATTCACTGACTCGCCCGGATGCAGTACATGTGATGTGCGCCCGTCCATCGACACGCCCGCAGGGGAACGGCTTTTATCACCTATCTGTGTTTGGCGTCAATATGCACTGCATGGATCAGTTAGGCCAACTGAGGGTCTCACGTACTCGCAAAGTGATGACGGATGACGACGGGAATACCAGCGGTCGGAAGGATAGACTTCTTGGGCATATTGGGGTGAGCACCAGTGCACTTAGCGATGGGTGCACAATGGGACCGCCGGCGGAGAGTGAATAGGCTGTTGAACCCGTCGGAGTCGAAACAATCAACCCATCAGACTACAGAGAATATCAGGTCAGTACAAGCCAGCGCTATCGAACCGAAGCAGTGCTGAAAGAACATACAACTGCCTCTGTGAGATGTTGGCCATCTACAAATATGTCGATCGTGTTGAGATGCGGACTTGATCCACGATGCAGAGCAATTTCATTCATAACCTGCCAGTCTGGGCACTGCTAAGCGCTGAAGGCGGGATCCAGGAGCGTAGACAAACCGTCCCCATCATTGCCCTTCTTCCCGAGCTCCTTGTTGTAGAACGTACAAGCCAGCCGCATCCGGTTCAGTATGGTGGCTTTACCAGTGAATACACTCTCCAGCGCCTTCGCAAAATCATCGATGTCTGATCATAGTCAACATCAGAATCTGCGAAGTATAATGGAACTCACGGAAAGGGAGCAGGAATCCCAGGGTACCCATCGAGAAGCTCAAGACAGGTGGGACCGCCCCAGCACTGAACAAAGAAGATGCATGCAGAATTGTACCATCACCGCCAAGAGTGACCACTAGATCAATTCTTTCGGCATTGGGACCTGGAAGATGACAACATGAGGAACAAGAGTGAGGACCTGACTGGAGACAAACTCACCTGGTTTCCATACTTCCGCACCATGTGGTATATCCGGTCTATCTTCGTGAAATACTCGTACGTCGGGGTATGTGGAATGCACATGTCTGATTTGGCTCGGTATGAAATCAATGTTGGGTGGTTTTAATGCGAGCTTACTCGAGGAAAGCGTCGATAGCGAGGATGACTGGTTGCGTTCGAAGTTTATTTACGATAAGGATAGTCTTCGGAGCTTGTCGCCATCTGTACTTGTGGTGGTCTCAAGCATAGAAAGGCCATAAGCCAATGCACACTAACGTCGGTGCTGCAATGTGACTAGCAGTGTCTAGTAATGCTCTTGAAGTGGAGAAGAGTCGGTGTCGCCCAGGAGGGAATTTCGGTGTTGGTGTCAGTCGGGAGGACAGCAGAGGTTTCCGGGGCAGAGAAAATCTTGGACAGCATGCACCGCGGTATAGAATTGAGGAAAACATTCTGCCAGTGGAGGGCGGTGCGGACTTGAGCAGGAGCAACAAAGATCCTAACCCTAGATTGAGGTGAGTTGTCGCCCACGTGACACGCGCCTGTTTTCAACATTGGCCAGGCGCCTGGCGTCCATCATCTCGGACTCGACGTGACGTTCAACCGCTGCACCCCGCTAACCCTCGTACATCCGTGCGGCGCCCAACAGCGAGCTCGTATGCTTGCTCCTGACAGCCATGGCCAGCTCCATCTTCACCGAGAAACGCACACGATCCCAGCTCACACTGCCAGATGAACTCCTCTTTCAATTGTCCCAGCGATCGCCGTTGAAAGACGCGCGAATAGCATTGAGGACTAACAATAATAATCAGGCAGGTTCCTCCGCGGAGAAGCGCGTCCAGAGCACGGAGGAGAGTGACGACGAGCTACTTTTGTCACCTGGGAAGGTCGCGCCCGGCACACGGACAAGCAAACGTTCCGTTTCGCCTCCACCAGGAGACGAATACGCTGCTCGTTCCGATTTTTCTTCCAATGGCCGCGAACTCAAGCGACTAAAGCGCGAAGGCGATGGCACACCCACCACAAATGGCGGAGGCGATTCCAAGAACCCTATCGCCTTCGCGCCGCGCTCTACCCATACTCGGACACTCTCACAGCCGCAAACGGGGAAGAAGTCGTCTCGCAATCGGTCGGGCACTCTCAGCCCGTCGAAACCAGACTACAATGCGAGTGCACAATCGGCTAAAGGACGAGCTCAATCCGTACCACTCTTTCCTTCATCTTCGTCGTCAAGCATCCTGCATATTGATCTCAGAAACCCCCCTCCGTCCCCCCGTCGTCTGCGGTCTCGTTCACCATCTAAAGAACCCGAGCTTCGGATAGTTCCCGAACCCGCGACGGTTATGAAGGTTGATACGATACCCGAGGAGGCTGACTTGGGAATGAATGTCAATGAAGATACTGTGGAATCCTCCAAGCCTTCCACATCTCCTCAAACTGCCGCTTCCGATCCTCCGGATATGCCTGATACCAAAACACTAACCAATGATACCATGGTCCGGCCAACAACCCCAGAGCGGCCTGCAAACACGCCTTCAATCGAAGAGTCATCTATCCCTATGGTCAACGAGCCTCCGGCTACACCACTTGCTCAGCGGCCCGTCATGTCTCCTTTGTCGCCGTTGACTCCGCTACCGGAAACCCCTCATCCGTCCAAGTTCGCGACAAGCACGCAGAACAGATACACGGGAGCTGGCTGGGGAGTTGACCCCCAGGAAGCGGATGAGGTGCGTAGATCATGGCGGGCTTGCTTTGATGGTGACACTAAACGTATGGCAGGACAAAATCTCCAGCCTGGCGCTGGCATCTTCGAAACCACTGCTGGGCCTTGGGATAACGAAGAAGAGCAGGCTTCCCCGTTCTTCGAGCTCGTTGAACCTACCCTCCTCGGCTATGGGCCCTCCATCCACGCGATCGATACCTGCGGCTCAAGGAGCGATGCAAATGGGACCCCCATTGGGTGTGCCAACTGCGAAGAAGGCGCTTATGTCTAGCATTTCGGAATCGCGGACGACAGCACCGACTCAGGCGAACAATGCTTTCGCTGTAATGATGGCGAAGGCGCGCGAGAATAGCGAGAAGGGAAAGGGCAAGGGCAAAGATATAGCTATGCCTACCAAAGTCGGATCGTCGTCCAAAGGCGCTACGAAAGCTGCTAGCGGCTCTGAAGTCACCCAGAAGGGCAAGGCAGGTGACAAGAGAAAGGGAAGGGAGGCGCCTCCGCCAAAAATGTCGATCAAGTCACAAATGAAGCCGAGGCAGCAAGCCAAACCGAAGGCTGGCCCCTTCCCAGTATCCCTGCCCCAGACTTCACTTGACTCCGAGGCGGAGGCTGAGGATGAATCTCCCCGTTCTCCTTCTCGAGCAACGTCACCTGCCAATAGCCCACCTCCCAGTCGCCCTTCGAGTCCGCCGATGATGGATGTCTCGATGGAAAGCATCGATCCTCCCGCGATGGTTAAAGATAAACCTCCCGATGAGCCAGAGAATCTCCCGCGTGCCACATCAGCCAGCCAAGATCCTTCGGAAACGAGCGCTCTTTTGAAGACGGTGCCGGAAGATCCACAAGTGCTTGAGGCGCAACAATTATCGTCTCCGTCCCCGCCTGTTCCTGTGAAATCTAGGGATGCCGACGTAGTGGATATGCCGAATGAACCTGCAGTTGAGGATCCAGTTGGCCCGCCAGGCCCTGAGCGCATTGCGACGGACGCTGCGGCGGCGGTAGCAACTCCAGCGGAGCCCTCTTTGACAGAAGCTTTGCTGACCGTGCCTCCGCCAACAGAGCCTGGGACAGAGCTTGCGGCGACGGAGACAACTGCCACACAGAGCGCCACCCAGAAGCCTGCCAAGACAAAGCTGCATATATCCAAGCGGGTGCCAACAGCAGTCGCTCCCGCAGACCGTGTCACCAGAAGTGCATCATTGAGGCGGAACAAGCAAATGCCCGAGGTCCCTCAACGTAAGCCTTGCCTACTTTGCTGAGGACCCATCTATAACTCCCTTCAGCCGCTGCTAGGAAAACGTCTGGGAAGCAAGCTTTGGCCCGCAAGAAGTCGTTGACTGCTATTGAATCCTCGGGACCAAGCTCCTCGGGCAAGGCAGCGGACCATGCACCCCAGGAAGATGCGTCTAATCCGTCTGATTTGCCCACGGATCCTGCAGAACCTATTTTGCCACCAGGATCACCGATGAAACTTGGTTCGCCTGCGAAACCTACCAAGGACAGTTCATTCGCCCCACCTCCGCAATCCCCGACAGGGAAAACAGGACTCTCGAAATCTCCTGTGAAGCCAAGACTTGCCAAGTCAAGAACGCCTTCGCCGAGTAAACTCTCTCGGTCTGCATCCATGTTCTCCTCGCGGGCCACGGGTGCGTCCATATTCCATCCCTGATATCGAAATTGAATATCGTCAGCAGGAACTTTATCTCGGACGTTTACATTTACTGGCTACGGAAACACAGCCGGGTCGTCGTTGTCGACCCTATCAAGTGCCCTTGAGAAGCTTCACCAGCCGCCTCCTGCACGGCCCAACACCAGCATGGGTTTCAATAGGGATGATGCTGATTCTAGTTTTGAACTCAAAGCCACGAGCAAGGACGACGCTTCTATTGGGTCGTCCGGTTCGGCTGGCACAAGTAATGGGGCCGCTTCCTCATCCCAAGCTGCGGCGGGAGGCTCGCGTTTGGTGCAGCGGACACTGATCAGCGGGCCACGCTCCTCGTTGACTGGGAAGTCAATCTTCGGAACTGGGACAACGATGCGTGGCATGGGCGGCTTCAAGGTGTGCGGTAATTCGACGAAGCCTGCCGCCAGGCGCATGTTCGGCGTCGGTGGTGTTTTCTCGGGCGCTTCCAAGGCTAGGACCATACAAAAGGCGAGCCGGAAGACGAGCTTGCCTAGCGTGATGGCAAGCCCTGTGAAAGGAGGCGACACGGGAGATGCAATGGATGTAGCTGACGATGGAGACGAAGACAAGGAGCCAGTCCCAGCAGCTTCCACCACCATTCCTACAAACGCGTCTGCCGATCAGGAAGTACCCTTGATCGATAAAGGGAAGGGCAAAGAGCGCTCCACCGACGCCTGGAGATCGAACGCGTCTCGGAGGGCCTCTCTGGCTTCGCAGGCACTCTCGCAATCCCTGAGTGCACTGCCTCCCAAGGCGACCCCTGCTCCGGGCTCGATGGCGCCCCCAGCAACGCCGACCCGTAAGGCGACCCGGAGCGCAAGCAGCACCTACCCCTCGGCAAAAGCATCAACGTCGTCAGGCGGCGAGGCTTCAGAGCAGCGTAGCCCACCCACCGGCAGTATGACTATGAATCTTCGAAATGCGTCAAGTGCCACCAACGGTGGGGCGGGGGGTAGCAAGATCGCTACCGCGACAACCGCGGCGAAGAGCCATGTTCCGGAGGCGCTGAAGATACTTAAAGACTGCGTCATCTACGTCGACGTGAGGACGGACGATGGAGATGAAGCGGGCTCGCTGTTTGTGGAGATGTTGGAAGGAGTGGGCGCCCGGGTATGTCCCTGCTTGACGTTCGATCTGTTGCGTATCTGAATGTTTTTTGATGAAGATTCTGACTCGCGTCGGCCAAACTTGCACTCACATCGTGTTTAAAAACAGTTTGATGAGTACAATAACTCGCTATCGGTATGGATATTATTCTCAAGTTGTGCCCTGGTCAAACCCTCAGCATTCTCGTCTTCTCAAGGCTACTGCGCGATCCGAAGCCCCTCGTAGTGGGCATTGCCTGGGTAGTGGAATGCATAGAGCAGATGAAGCAGGTTGACGAGACCAAGTTCCTCGTTGATCTGGACGGCATGAATGTCAGCGGCACAAACAAGGTTAGCACCGCACGATTCTGTTTACCAGCTTTGGTACTAATCGCAGATAATCCAGCGCCGACGCTCCATGCTTCCGAAGTTGATTGCCCGCGAATCGGAGGAAAAAGCCTCATCCGATGCTGAAGGCGATGTTTCCATGGATGGCTCTACATCATGTAAGTTGGCTCGTCCCTCGCCTCCGCTGCGTCCAAAACTGAATGCGGCGCGGTACAGCTATTATGGGAGATGATGATCTGACTCCTCTAGAAAGAGCGAGAAGACGTAAAGGTGTTACTTCAACCCGATAATCTATGCTCGTATCCTGCCCGTCCCAGCCTACCCAGTGCGGGGTTTCTTATCTTATGACTACGACCTTCACGACACCAGTTTGCATTTGCATTCACTTCCACATGTGTACCTCACCACGTTCGCCCGGAACATGCATCGTATCATTCTAATTTTGTACAATACATACCGAGCTACCGTAGGACCAACGTCATCCTTCAAACATTGAACAGAATTCCTTGGGTGAACAGTCCGTCGCGCGCTGAAATTATCATTGAATAAAGTGGCAGGAAGCTTTTCGAAATTCGAGCGAAAGGCTACTCACAAAGAATGGCTGGTAACGAGGAGGTGGCGTCCTGGCCGTCCACGATCCAATGGCTCGCTGTAGTCATCTAGTCAGAAGGTAATTGAAAGTTGAAACATCTAAATATAACGGTTCGATGGCGTAGTTGGTTATCGCATCTGTCTAACACACAGAAGGTCCCCAGTTCGAGCCTGGGTCGAATCATCTTTTGCTCACCTTTGTGAGGTGGGACGATCACACAGCACGCTATCAGGGTCCACGCTGACCTTGCCTCGGCTGCTGCGATTCCAATGTACCTTTACGAACTGCCGACAACTGGAGCCATATCATTCTCCGATTTCTGTATTGACCAGACTATCGACAAGCGCCACACCGGCAGCATTCCAGCAGCTACGCAGGCGCGAGCAAATGTCCGAGCGGTACTCAAAGACAGTAAGCGAACCGAGCATGGTCAGAAGGACTATCTGCAGCCGGTGAAGGTGTGTCGAGAAACTCTGGATCTGTTTAAGCGAACTGGCGGCTTAAACTTCTTAAGCTCCTTGAAGACTACCTGCCTCAGCTACGAGGTATAATTGAATGCCTAGCCCACGACGAGATCTCCCTTCAGTCAGAACCTTGTATGTCATCATTCTGCAGAGTTGCCAGAGCCTAAGCCCCTTCAGCGTTTAGCTGGCGTACGACATTGTCTGCAAATATCTTCAACACGTCGCCAAGATTGTCAATTCCAGGACTGCAGGCCGACCTTGCGTTCTCGCTACTTACGTATGCCTTCGCGCTGTCAAACCTTGCCCGGTCAACTACAATCTCTCTTGGACGATATGAACGTGATCGCGCCATTTCTGAATTGGATCGCAAAGCGAAAGACGAGCAGCTTAATGTTGCGGTCGACTTCCTATGTCGCGCCAGCGGAATTTTCACGTATATCGCAGACACAGTGCTACCTGCATGGGAGAGCGAGGCAAAACGCGCGCCGATGGCTTTTGAAAAGCCCCCCGATCTGAGTAGGGAAGTCAACAGCGCTTTGGCCAAGTATGTGTTAGCGTTCGCTATGACATGAAGGTCGCTTGACGATTATGTCCTGGGTACTCCAGAATGGCGCTTGCGGAGGCCCAAAGCTTGGCAATCCGCAAACTGCTCTCCAAGGCAGCCTACGAAAGCAACATCGCACCGGGGCCCCCATTGCCTCGATCACATCCCTCTCCATCTCTCATCGCCAAACTGCATCTGGAATGCACGTCGTTATACTCGTCTGCTCTCTCGCTTGTTAAGAGCACCGGGGCGCGTAAGCGGCCTTCCTCTGCGCCAGAGGCAAGCGGGGAAGTTTCTTCGGAGCTGCGGCGGTATCTTGCAGATCAGGTGGTGTTGCACGGGGCGCTTGGAAGGAAGTGGCTGGGAGTAGATGCTGGTGAGAAAGGAGGGATGCAGAAGGCTGGGGATGCCGTGGCATATCTGGCGTGGGCGAAGAAGGAGCTGGAAGAGCTGAAGGATAGCGGGCGGGGGATCAATATTGCGAGGGGAGGGGAAAAGGACATGAGAGACAGGCTAAAGGAGAAGGTCGTGGATGAGCTGGAAAGCGTCAATCTCTTCTACAAGTATTACAAGAAGGCAAACAACTCGGTGGGTCCTTTTGCCGCATTTCAATCCTTTGGAAAAGCCTATCGACAAGACTGTAGCTTCACTTTCAACCAATCCCGACGCAGGCAGATTTACAAGCCAGAGTACCTGCTGGTGTAATGGCAATTGCAGCAAAGCCGCATACACCGCCAGCTCCCGCTTTTGGTCCGGGTTCCATTGCACATGTGCGAGCTCAGACCGATGAGCTAGTTCTCGATGAATTGGCTGGACCCAAAACTGTCGATGCGCCAAGTCCAGTGGCTCCTGGCACGTATGCCGGGGCCGGTTCGTACTTTTGACCTCAGTTGTATTGGAGTGTGGGTGCTCATGTACCTCTGTTTAACATATTGACGCGGAATAAGGATCAAATACTCCGATAGCTGATTTGAATGTAGGATCGTCGCCGAAGACCAACTTGCGGCTTACCTAGCACGACGATCCGTCATGTCATCAGCATCTTGGCGAACACAAATCGATGAACAGGATACCGGATGCGCCTGTGAGAAATCTCGGCAAGTAACGTGGAAGAACTTGCAGCGAACCTGCTTGGAGACGGAGCCGACGCCACAGGCTCGCGTGGCGATTGAATGACCGTGGACGCATGGGCCGAGAACATGACTGGAAGCGCTTCGTCGCACAAACTCCGATGAGCATCCACGCATGATGGCCGATAATTCAGAGACAACTCTGGAGTCCGGTGTGGCGCCACCCTTCGCTTGGGCTTCGCGGGTAAGGAAGCCCGACGCAATGAATTCAGAGCGTTTCAGTCGCGCGCAAGGGAGTGGCTACGACGTAAAGGCTTCGCCCGCGGGTCAATAGACAGGGATTTCAAAAGAAAAAAAAGGAGTTGTAAATCGGGCGAGTCCCTCATATCCCCTCGTATAGTATCCAACG
Source organism: Lyophyllum shimeji (assembly GCA_026008595.1). NCBI lineage: Eukaryota > Fungi > Basidiomycota > Agaricomycetes > Agaricales > Lyophyllaceae > Lyophyllum > Lyophyllum shimeji. The sequence continues at coordinate 1,972,587 of BRPK01000004.1, forward strand.
GGATCGTCACGCATCATGAGCTGGAACATTGAGTCAGAGACGGTCTGAAAATGTTCAGATTCAACTACTACCTATGGACTTTCTAAGTGCTCCCACGTCCATCGGTTCGATGGCGTAGTTGGTTATCGCATCTGTCTAACATTCGTTGGTCACAGAAGGTCCCCAGTTCGAGCCTGGGTCGAATCAATTTTTGGCCTTCTACATACATTGCGTCCAAAGTCTTCACACGAGTCCATTTTTCCACACCACGGTTGAGGTAGGACAACCGCCGCCGGTTGAGCTGGTGAGGATGATCGTGTTGGGAAAAGAATTCTTTGATCTGTTTGTCAAGAGCAAGGTTGTGCAAACAGACGCCGGGGAACGTGCAACTCATGTCCTCACCAAAGGCCCAGCCAGGCCGAAATGACGCTCCTCATCTGGGGATTGCTTTTCCAGCTCTCGTCGCGGCTAGACTCTTGCTATCACTGACAAGCCTTCCAGACGTCCTGAAGGATAACCATTTACTCTCATCCGCACTCACATCATATTCGAATTGTGCGTTTGGGACGCGTTACATGGACAACCACCTACTCATGAACGGATAGTGCAGGAAGGAATATACCTCTTTCAAAACGGAGTGGACCCGTACTCAGGAGGGTCATTCAGACACGTGCGTCTCTCGGATTGTGGCCTGAACCATTGCTGACCCTCGACGTGTAGTCACCAATCTTCCTTTCACTCTTTACAACACTTCTGCCTGTTACGGGTGCTGGGTCGTCGATACTATGGACCCTTTGCGACGCAGTTGGGGCGTGGGCCTTGATAAATATATGGAGAGCGCGACAGCGCGTGTCAAGTAGTCAGCGGGACCCTCTGATCGCCGCAATGTGAGTGCGCATACTCTGTAAACTGCGTTCTCACTCTTGGTACCTCCAGGTACCTCCTAAATCCCTATGTATGTCTTCCGAGCTTAGCTCGCTCGACGTCGTCATTCGAGAATACCTTGATGCTGCTCTCGTTGATGTTCGCCAGCCAAGGTCAGTTTCGTTCATTGCTCTGTCCTTCCACGTCGTTCAACGCGTCTTGTAGGGAGGGTTTCAGCATCGCTACTATCATTGGCGTTCCTCGTTCACCTATCTCTATCCTCGATCCTGATTCTTACCCCTCTTCTACTCCTTCTCCTGATCGATCCCGTCTCTCGCCTGGCATCCCCAAAGTCCTTGCGTACTCTTGGTGTTGACTTCCGGTTGTTGCTTCCTAATCTTGGGGTGTTCCTCCTCTGTTTTTGTACGTTTGCGGTCGCAGCCACGCTCGTGTCGGGTGGCTGGGCATGGATACCACAAACTTGGGGCGCCAAGTAAGTCTCGACTCCTAAGACAGACTTCTGATGCTCAACGTCAGAAACGTAGCTTGACCCTCCCTGACTTGACGCCCAATACAGGTCTATGGTGGTACTTCTTCACGGAGATGTTCGATCACTTCCGCCCATTTTTCCTCATGGTCTTTTCCGTAAGCACGCATCCTGGGCGGTCAATACCTAATCATCCGAACTCGTAATGCTTCCTAGGTACATCTGCTAATTTACATCGCACCAATATGCATCAAATTTCAGTAGGTCGACGCTCGTGTACTTGGACGGGCTTCTTTTGATGATGCTGTGAAATCTCAAGATACGACCCGCTGTACGCAGCGTTCCTACTCATTGGCATCCTAGGCACCTTCAAAGCATACCCCACGCTTTCCGATCCTGGCCTGTTCTTGAGCATGATTGCCATATTCCCGGAAGTATACCCCCGTGTGTTCTTTCCCGACTTTTTGTCACGCTTAGCCCATACTCACTTACTGCAACGCAGACCTCCGACATCCCATAGTTACGGGCTTGCTACACTTGCACGCGGCGCTCCTAATGCCGTTATTCAATCAACTGTGGCTAAACCAAGGCACAGGAAACGCCAACTTCTACTACGCCTCGACGCTGGTGTTCGCATGCTCCAATGGGGCTGCATTGATTGACTGCATGTGGGCGGGACTTAGGATTGCAATCGGCGAGGAAAAAGAGGAATGCGCTGTTGTGCAGGAGTAACAATAATGCAGATGGAACAAGCATGTACGGAGATGTACTCTGGGCCGTGTCGTCCGAATGGTACCTATAGACACTCGAGCCCTGGGAGGGCTGCGTTCAACGAGACTCTAATGGAGGCAGAGGAAGCAATAATTCCTCCACTATGGCGGGGTTAACGGGGATGTTAGCTTTTCTCAGATAATCATCATTCCTTGGCACCGCCCAGCAGGTATGTCAACAAATCGCAGCCTGACATGGTACAGCCCTGCACTCACCAAAACTAAAAGGAAGTTGGTTTTCGGGCACGAGCGACGCATCAGTAAGTGGGTCAGGAACACATAGCACAGACTGAACAAACCTTGGAGTAATGCCGATTCCCAGAATCGCAACTAAGGTTCAGTCAGTATTGCACAGTAGGGCCGTAATGAGTGACGTGCAGGGCTGTACTCACAGGATGGTGGCAACAGTCTGCCCCTCAGACCATCCCATACGGCGCACCAGCTTGACGCAAGCGACGAGATTGCAAGCGCTGCTAGACCCCAGGAAAAGTCCGTCATGCTTAACGAGATATCGCGACATTGCGACTGCCTCCGCGTCCGTTATCCTGTCATGCGACGTGTAACGTCCATCAGCGCCCGCCGAGCCCCAGATTTCTGGAGATTTCACGGTACGGCTTACCGGAACGCGTCGTCGATAATGGGCAGCGCGAGCTCAATGTTCTTTGTCAATCGGTTGATGCCACTGAAACAGGTCGATATCAGCTCCGTACTTTTACGAGGGGATCCGCGGACCGAAGATGAAGTTGAGAAACACATACATTCCCTCGACGACAGTGTCGACTTGGTGCCGCCGCTTTGTGCCTTCGCTTTCCTTGCGATCATACATGACGCCGTGTTTCACCTGCATTTCATCGTTTCAGGATCCCGGCGAGAAAGGCGGGCAAAGCCGACCTTGTTGAAGAGGCCACTGCCTTCCGGGTCAGCAAGAGCGACAACGACGTTTTCATTCATGGATTTGACGTATTGACCCACGCCTGCGATAGTCCCGCCGGTGCCTAGTTAGAAGATGCGTCAGCCGCGATTCGCAAACGGAAAAGAAAAACATCACCTGCACCACTCACGAATGCATGAATCCGTCCGTTGGCCTGTCTCCATAGCTCAGGACCAGTTCCCTCAAAATGTGCGTCGAAGTTGCTTCGATTCTGTGTACTTCTCCTCAGCATGCAACTCTTTCATGTCCTTTCGTCAGCCTTACTTCGAATTGATCAGCGAAATAGCCTCTGGGCTTCGTTAAGAATTCCTCGTTCTCTTTTGGGTCATCTTCGAATTGAACATGGGACGATGTGGTGGAAACTAGAACCGAATCGGTGCTCGAGGGAATCAAGTGCGGGCGATTTATTGCATTGCTTTCGTCAATGGAGTCGAGGCGTCCGAAATTCTTTGCACGTTGCCTTGCAATGTTCTATGCCAGAAATTCAATAGCATATAGCCAAGACTACGGATGCACCTACAACATACTGTGAACGATGTTAGCTGCGTCGAGTTAGATAACGAATCCCGATGTACCTGCTTCTTGTCGACAATGCTTGCTGGTCTAACTCTTTCGACTTCGGCGCCGAGGGCCTGGAGGACCTTGACTTTCTCTTCCGCTACGTCGTCAGGCATAATAATCGCTGCAGAGACTCGTGAATTCCCTGTTAGAGGAGAACTCTGGATTACATACTTGCATCGTAGCCTCTGTGTTCCACGGTCGTTCACTCTTCCGAGTTCACCATGTTTCAAGGGAATTCAGGCTCACCTCGCTCGAGCGATCGTAGCAATGGAGATCCCGGTGGATCCCACCGTCCCTTCAAAGATTCGCGAGCCTGTATATGGTCGGAGGAGTCCCAATCGTTCCGCGTCGTCAATCACTGTCCATTTCTCAACCCTTGATCAAATTGCAGGTGTCTGTCTGAAACTCACTGCGTAAGGCGACGCGATCTTTCACGCTTCCCCCCGGATTCAGGAACTAAGCCCACTCATCAGGGATGATGACGCGCAGTGTTACAAGGACGACGAGGACGCACCTCGGCTTTCCCGAGTATCTCAACACCAAGGGCATCGCTCAATGAGTTAATCCTCAACAACGGTGTGTTCCCTTGATCAGGTACGTCATAACAGCAAGATATCGCCTCGGGCGAAGGGACGCACCTATCAGCCCAGTAACTCCTGGCAATACTTCGTCACTTCTCAGTTCTATCGGGCGTGGTACGAATGTCGTTCCTAAGTGCTGTTTTTTACGCGATCGGTAGTACAAAGCCAGGGATGTTGAGGTTAGGGAAAGCGATAAACCGACGATGACACCATAAAGAACATGTCGGACTGCTGACTGGGAAGGCCAGCGAACCCAAGACGGCAAACGCAGAGGGAACCAGAGCATTCAGGAAGAGACTGCGAGCACGGAGGTCATGGAGAAACGTCGAGAAGAAATTGCCGATCCATCAGTAATATGATAATCTCAACAACGCGTTTTCAACGTTTTTGCAAGTCGACTACCACGCGACCGCGACCCTCATCGGCGCTCGCGTTGTCCACGGCCAGCATGACCTTGTCATGACCTTGTCCTTTCTCTTTTCCGCTGAGGAACTATTTTGCACGACAGTTACTATCTTTCGACCCACGTAGACCCTTCTACCCACTCGGAGGAGCTCGCTCACTTGCGAACTTGAACAATTCCGAGTCTGAGCTTCCGAGGGCTGGTGCCATATCGCCCAGGAGTCATGGCGCCATGGCTGCAAGAATATGTCCCACACCAAGGAATCTCCTCCCGCGCGCATGACACTGATCCATCGCGACATCCTGACTAAAACGCATGCTGATCAGATACTTAAAGGTGTCCTCCCGAGCTCTGTCTTCAGCAACCTCCTCCAACAACTACCGCAACCTGAAAATGAGCTACGACTTCGGCCGCATGAACGAGCACCAAGAGATGGTTGGGAAACAATTTATCACCACGCCCTCGTTTGCTGTAGTCGGCGCGTCCAAAGATCAGACAAAAGTTGGAAACAGGGTACGCTTGAGACCCTCTCGCTACCCGCAGGAACTAGTCCTGATGGATTTGTCCCGTAGATTCTGAGGTGGTATCAGACCCGCAACTTTGACGTCACACCAGTCCACTTCGTAGGTCTCCTCGCACTGCGCCGCCCACCACCCTTTCACCTAATCTTGTAAGCAGAAAGAGCCAGAGTTGGAGGGTCTTAAGTGCATTAAGGATATTTTGGAACTGCCTTCGCCCAAGACGACGGCGCTCAGCATCATCACCCCACCCAAGGTAAGCGATCCACCTGAGGTCCGATATTCGCTGACGGACGATTTCCGAAATTTTAGATCACCCTGGGAGTCCTGAAGACGGCCCAAGAACTTGACATTCCCTCGCTTTGGATTCAGCCCGGCGCCGAGGACGAAGCTGTCCTCGAATACATCAAGCAGAACGACTTGACGGATCGCGTCATTCACGGCGGCCCGTGCATTCTAGTTTTGGGTGATGGCCTGAGAAGCAAGCTGTAAACATATTGCCGCCGCCGAGCGCGACGGAAACGAATAGAGACACCTGTGTTTTTTCTTCAATCACCGTGGATCAACTGGAAACGTTCGAGCGCGACATGGTCTCGCTTGAACCCTTCAACTCCCCTGTGAAGGTCAGGCTGCTCCCGCGGCCCTACCATATCAGGGCCGCGGGTATGTGGCGATTCATTCCACTAGCACTAGCTGACATTGCCATGAGCACTCACCCTTTAAGCCCGAGATCAATTTAGCTTCAATGGCAGGTACATATAATCTGATTCACTCCACAGTCACCCCAGCATCTTCACTTCCCTTCACAGAACTATCACACATCACCCACGCGTACTCTCAGCCAGCACCATGCGCCCAACGACAGTGCAAGAAAAACAGGAAAGATTCTTCGCTGCATCCCACTTCGCAGTTATTGGTGTATCGCATGACCGCTCGAGGCCAGCTTCAAAGGTGCAGCACTCCTTTTCGTCGACTGCATCGACATACGATGCTCACGATAAATAGGTCCTTGGCTGGTATAGGGACCAAAACATGGACGTGATACCAGTGCACCCTGTATGTCCCATCGCCTTCCACGACCTAATCGTGGCCTGCTGACCGCGCCCCGCAGCGAGAGAAGAGACTTGACGGTCTGCACGCCATACCCTCTATATCCAAGCTCCCATCACCTTCAACAACAGCACTTACGATATCTACTGCGCCATATGTACGCCTTCCCTTCAGTTAGCCTCTGATATATATCTCACGTTACTTGGACAGGTTACACTCTCACTGCTCAAACAAGCTCATGCGCTTTCAATATCCTCGATATGGATACAGCCTGGGGCAGCTGACAAGCATGTTGTTGACTACATCCAAGCAAACAACTTGTCAGAGCGCGTCATTTGGGGTGGCCCATGTATCCTGCAAGAGGGCGATCACATTATCCAGAGGCGGTGGTTCGACGAAACTTACGAAGGACAATCGTTTTGAAAACCCGGTCCGCGACGGGATCGTACTGTATTTTTATGGTAATTTGTATCATAGTGTATACCCCAACTAGAGTGATGAATGAAAGCTTGTACACTGATGCGTTCTAAAGGTAGAAGTAGGAAGTCCGACGCGTTCATTTCCCCAAACTCGTCGAGCTGAATTTCTGTGGCTGGGAACATGGGCTGGGATATTTCTAAGCTTTCAAACCGTTATGTCACCAGTACTGGCGCGTTCGAAATATAACGAAGCCTCCTCACGCGTTCACGGACCTCCAGGCTTAAGTCCCAATTCCAGTAAACGCCACGACCCGCACCAAGGAAAGGTTTCGTGCACGACGAATACGATGACGCTTATAGATTTGACAATGTGGTATACATATGGAGACGAGAGCCATAAGCTCGCGCATCCTGGGTAGTAGCAGTACGAAGTGTTCATGACGTCCACGGTCTCGATACGGAGGGGTATATGGCGGATTATCCTTGAAAGCTTGACGAGACTCAACTTCCGTGTCTCCCAAGACCTTTCGCGACTTTGCCGACGATCTTGGCCTCTGCTTGCTTCGCTTTGGCTCGCCTCGCGCTGTTGGGCAATTTGAGATACTGGTCGCGTTTCTCAGGGCGGTCAACAGACTCACTCTTCCATTGCCTCCTGCTCAAGAATCTTGACATGCCCTCGTGCTTCCTTGACCATATTTCGAGCCTGTGATAGAGCTCGATCGGCCTCCTTTTCCGCTTCTTCGGCATCCGTCACTTTCTGGCGCGCAGCGAGGATGGTCGGGTCTCGGTCGATGCCTGTCCCATGACCGAACCCTAAGAAACCACCACCGTTTCTGCTTCCAGGCGATCGGAGATAAGTTCTGTTGTCGTCTGAGGATGCGGAAGAGCTACGGCGATGGAAAAAACCACCACGCCGCGCGGATCCTTGCTGCTTCTGTCTCGACGAGTCACTATGACGTGACTTGAACGTAGTAGATGACGTGGGCGAAAGGGAACGCCCACGCTTAGAACCGAAGATGCTTCCTTTGCGGGAAGGGGATGTTGTCGGAGACGTACGACCTCGATTGTCGCCGTCGACCTCTTCAGCGCCAGGGCGGGATCTGAACAAGGGCATCAGGCAGTCGTAGTTATTGCGTCTCGAAGAGGGTGAAGTGCTGGCTCCAGCTCCTTGCTTTAAAGACTCGTTCCTGCGGAGCCAAAGACCCCACAGCTGTGCCTCGGTGGAGTTCTGCTACAAAACTCGTCATAGTTATGAGATCATACGGAACTTTTGAAGGCTCGCAGCGAGAGAATTAATCCTAGCGGAGACCCCGTAATGCCGTGGGCTGATCAGCTTGCTGTAGGATACAGACGAGCTCGCACACATGGCTGCTCCGTGCGTGAGAAAATGCAAAGGGACTATACGTCGGAGTTTGAAGTGTCCTGGGTTTTTGTGACTCGCATCAAGTATAAAAGGGCCCTCTCTTGCTCTCCATCACCTCGGTCGTCGGCGCCTCACAGTGGTGTATAGCTCACGGTCGACGCTCGCGACGACAACACTCAGAAATGTCGAATAAGATAGTGGTGAGCTGCTCACCGATTCCCTGTCCGTAGTAGAATGCCTGGGCTTAACCCGGAAACCTTCGTGTTCTTGAGCCTGGCATATACCGCGTTGTCATCGACGATGTGATCGCGCACATCAGACCCGAATTCGAAGAGTATGGCGTTTCTGAAGACGTTCTGGCTGAGCTACAGCATGTAAGTACATGTCCGATGACGTCCTTCTTTTCACCAAATAACATTGCCGTAGAAATGGGAGAATAAGGTCATTGCATCTCATGTCGCCGAGTTCGAAACGCCAGCAGCGCCTGCGCAGGCCCCCCAGCAACACCCACCTCCCCCGCCGGCGCATCATCTGACCTATCCACCGCATCCGATGCATATGATGCAGCATCCGCACTATGCCGCCAACCCTTACGCGCTCCCTCAGCCTCCCGGAATGCCCGGAGTGAAAGCGGAGCCAATGGATAACCGATATATGCTCGGCATGCCCTATGCTCTCCCTCCTCTGCCCGGTCCGCAGATCAACGGCGCAAGACAAGCTCCAAGCCAAATTCCCCCTCACCCTGGTGGTCAAACGGGGGTCATTTCTTTTCCACGTCCTTTGCAACCACAGCCTCCTGCAAGCCGCCCGGTCTACGCCCAGGCTCCCCCTGGTCAGGCACCTCAGCAAGCTCAGCCTGCTCAACAGCCTCAGCAGGCTCAGCCCGCCCAGCGAATACCTCAGGTCGATGGCCCTTCTGAGTCGTCCGGGGACGAGGATGACTCTCCGCCCCCTTCGCAAGGTGCTTTCGCCCCGCGGACGTCTCACCCATCTCTGCCGCAACCAAAAGCCTCGACATCGGCATCTGCAGCACCAGCTGTGGACTCGGAGGCAATTAACAGTGACCTTGATGACTCGGATACGGAGGGTGAGGAAGAAGCCGAGGAGGGTGTCGCCGGCGAATCGGACATTGTGTTTTGCACATACGACAAGGTAGCAAAACCTCGGCTTCGATTCATGAAACAATTTTGCTCAGTTGTCCCTTAGGTAGCGCGCGTCAAAAACAAGTGGAAGTGCATCCTGAAGGATGGTATGATACATATCAATGGGAAAGACTACTTGTTTTCCAAGTGCACGGGGTGTGTCCTTTTCTCTGTCGTGCTGAAATAGCTCAATGACCTTTGCCTTTGCTAGTGAATTCGAATGGTGACGAGATCGATCTACATGGTGTTACTGAACTCTTTCTTTTATCTGTCCCTCCTTCTCGCACGGCATCCACGTTTCCTTACACTCACCTTGCTCTTGTACATCAACATAACATATTCCTATATCCACCGCTTTCGAATTGCATGTCATATCTAAGGAGCCCTAATGCATATCGGTTTTGCGTCATACAGTGGCGTTCTGTGAGATGCCCGTTTCTCCGGCCTTGCCACGCACCTAAGTATTAAGTCTTGATCTCCCATGTGCTGATCAATCCGCAAATCGTCCTTTGATGGACGAGTTCTATACTGAACAACACGGCAGGTATAACCGGAATGAAAGGTACGCAGCATGTAATTCGAAACAGGCACAAGACAACGCCAATTCCAGCCGACGCATGTGTGAAGGAGCGGGAAAAATAAAATAAATGTACAGCTATTGATACACAGAACACACTGTTCCATCGTCCGTCAATAAACATAAGAAGATTGTGCGCCGTTGCAGAGGCATATCATCCCAATCAGTCGGAAGTCGAAGGGAGGTGAAATTTCAATGCGGGAGAAGTCGTAAGGCCTCATCATCCATTGGATCGCGTCGGTACGGATGACGGCGCTCCAGAGCGTGTATGGGGGCGAGCGCAAGCTCGGGATTGGAACACAGGCTTCCTCTACGCCGTTCCGAGCCACTCTCGCGGGTGGCCAATTCGTATGAGGCTTCTCGTGGCTGGCCTGCGGGAGCCCAGGGGGCATCGTACGCAGGCACCAACGCCCTGGGTGATGGCTCGGGCGTGCTACCTAGGGACGAGAAGTGGGCTGCGTCATATACGGTACTCACAGGCGGGAGACTGCACGGCTCTGGGTACCGATACGGCTTGGACATCACTCGTGGAATCGACTGAGAAGGGTAGGAGGGTGTGCCGGAGCCTCTACTCCAGGCGGGGCTGGTGGGCAGAATGCTCGGGAGCATCGTGGAGGTCGATGATGCGTGGGGATTGTGGATACCAGAGACGTCAGCGATGCCGGGTAGTGAAGGAGGGTGGGAAGTATTGGCGTATGGCGCTGGCGGAGGGAGGTGGTGAGGAGGGCTCGGCAAGGGTTGCGACGGTCCTTGGGAATGGGGGCCAATGTGAGAATACGATGTCGGGGAAGGATCGCCTGACGACTTTGGTGAATGCCGACTCGCAGCAGAGCTTTTGTATGGGTCGTACATCGTCACTGACTCTGTTGCGGGTGGTGAGGCGGAGTGTGACGGAAGGTGATTGTAGGGGGAGAAGGGTGCATAGGTTCGGGGCTGGTGGTGCTTCGACATTTTCCCGGACGAGTGTACCTGTTCTTCACATCTATTGCGGTTCTTGGCAACCCTCGTACTTTGATAGAGCCCAGGCGGGACGACAAGGTCCTTGGCTGCCGGGATATCGTCGATTGTGGAGAGATCATTCACCGTTTTATCTGTGAAGTAGGCAGCTTCGACGACGGTCAAAACCACACACACCCAAAATTTGAACAGGGAACGAACTCAAGTGCCATTTCCTCCGGCCCTTCTCGGTGTCAACCCAGACCGAGTACGTCTGTTTGACCAACTGGTCCCAGTCATGGGGTCTCGGAGTTGGCTCCCTGCGTAAATTGGTTCAGTTTCTGGACGACCAAAAGAGAAACTAATGCTAGGTGGTCGGATGAACGTGAAGGGTACCTTTCGTAGTAAAATAGAAACTCCTGTGATCGGAATGAGCCAACGGTCAATTTGCTTCCGCTCATGGGGCTTACATCTCGAACCCGTGATGGAGTCCATCTCCTTCCTTCCGTGAACCTTTCAATTCCTAGACCAGTGATCTCGCTGTGCGGTCCTCGTTCCTCCCAGACGTAGACGCAGCCCGTAGTGAGCGCCAGCCGCTCTTCAGCGTCCAACCGCCTGGCGACCATGCGCAACACGCCTTTCTGGACTGCATAGAAGATGCGATGGGCGTCCTGAGTCGAACGGATGCGAATATTGGTACATGTGGGCTGCTGCATGTTAAAAAGCTGAGGGTCCAGCGCCTGTGTAAGCCCGCGAAATAAGAGACTGCTGGTGTCGCAGGAGAAGTCCAAGTGCAAGTGCCTGCACGGCTAAAAGCAATCGCGCAGAAGTGATGATCAGAATCGCATGATTTACTTAGAAAGACTTCCAGGAAGTCCAGAAAGAAGGGGATGCCCTGGTGCTAATTAATCAGACTGTATTCATTTCAAGTCGCCCCAGTTGCTTGGCGCGTAACATGAATCTCGATTGTACCCAGGAACTCTAATCACTCTAATACTTTCCCCACCTTGTTCATCAACAGATAGGCTGTTCTGCCCGTAAACTGCTTTCATCGCGGCCAGTGAGCACTAGCTAGCTGTTGATATTCCCCTTTGTCCTCCCAGTGTCGTTGCATGGTTGTGTAAGAAAGGCATCGCTTGCAAGTTCGATGATTTAGGATTAGCTCGGCGGAGTTGAGTTGGAAGGGGTGTACACCAATGGATATAACTGGACTAACCCGTTGTGGCGCACGGAATGAAGGGTCTTTGTAACTGAGCAACGCGGCGTGATGTTTTTCCCGGTCACTGGGGTTATAAAGTCAAGGGTTCTCCAGCGTACACGAACTCTCCTCTTCATGGCCTCGAATTCGCAGCTAGGAACGACTCGCGCTTTACGCAAAGATCTCGATGTGGAGGAGCCAGGCGGGAGGTCCTGAGAAGGGAGGAATGTGAGCTGGTGAATACTCTCTTATACCTGGATGACACTTGAGTCACTCCAGCAACCCTACCGTGGTCGTTGCGCGGCCGCGACAGTTGTATCCAGCCTCTTGGGCACCAATGTCCGATCTAGGCAATACCGCCGAGAAGGAAGCGCAGTCTTGTGACCCAGGACCCATTCACGAAGTCGAAGACTCAAAACGATAGACAAGCAAACAGGAGACCCTGGAAGCCGCTGAATGCGACAACCCTTGTTGCTGGGCTGCTTTCGACTGACTCGAGCTGGCACAAGTGAACTGCGATCGCGATGCCGAGCGAGCCGACCGCAACTCACTGACGACTCTAGAACGCTCGCCGTTTTGGCTGGGAGGTGACATCCATGGACGCACTGACGGCAAGGGACGAAGAAGTTCCCTTCTGTCACCTCTCGTTGTTCTTTCGGCACGTTTCATGTGGAAGAGAACAAAATCTTTATCGACTATCACACCCCGGGCCGGCGGGATTGATGTGATGAAGGGTAACGACCGTGAGTTTCTTTACCATCATTGTTCATAGCTTGCGTATCTACTCTACAATTACGTGCGGTGGTTGGCAAAGCACCGCTGGAGTTCAACCTATCAATACAAAGCAGGAGCAGAAGGGTCACATTACTTTATCCAACAAGGCTTTTTGGCAAGCGACATGAGTGCCTCTTCGTCCACGGGGTGTCGGCGGTGGGGCGGAATGCTTTGTAGGTATTCCAAAGGAGCGAGGATAGCACATGCATGGTTTGGTGGAGGTGCCGATCTCAGCTGAAGATGGTCGCAGGGGTTCGCGTCGAGAGTCGGGTACTCTCCATACGACAGATGTGGGTAGCTGGCAATATCAAAGGCTTGTGTGTTTGATCGTCCACGATTCCCAGCGCGAGCCGTCCTGTACCTTCCCGGTGGCACGCGCATGGACGCGAGGATAGGGAAGTCATCGATGGTTCGGAGATAATTCACGGTCTCCTGCGTAAAATAGGCGACTGCACGCGAAATGATCAGCATGACGATGATCAATAGCAGTCTAGGAAGCATACTCAGGTGCCACTTCCGACGACCTCGGCAGGTCTCGACGAAGACGGAGTACGTTTGCTTAATGAGATTGCCGCGACGACTTCCGCGTGCACGCGAAGGCGACCTTGTAGATACTGTCAACATGTGCGTACGTCGCAAGGACGTGTCGGCGGCGAACGTACGAGGAAGCGGAGTCTGATGATGATGAGTCTTTATCGATTGGGGTCGGTTCCCTTTCGTGATAGTATAGAAATTCCTGTGAATCGAAGTCAGCTTATGAAACCAAACTTGAATAGTGCGTCTTCACATCGCGCACACGACTCGGACCCCACCGAATTGAGTCGGTCCAACGTTCAATACCTAACTGGAAGGGAGTGAGGGCCGAAAAACCCAAGCATCAGAAAAGACAACGAACCCCGGTTGCTTCAGCGTTCGGGCCCCTCTCTTCCCATACGAAAACACATCCTGACATGATGTAGCGACGTTCGTCGGTGTCCAAGCGACGCGAGACCATGGGAAGCAACTCCAGAGAGACCGCGTGAAATATGACATGAGCATCGGCGGTGCTCCTGATATGGATCCCATCGATGGTAGGTCGTTGCATCATCGTTGGGCAACACTGCGGGCGGTACGACACTTCAGGATGAAATCCAGTCAATATGAATACCCTGAAGAGGTCTTTATATACTGGTCAGTGTAGGTGTGATAATGATCATCAGAGAGGAGCTGACTTTAACGTTAACGCATAGTTCATATCTTCAGAGCAGAAAAGCTGTGTAAAAGAGTATCGGGACGAAATCTAGCTTGGTCCGGTCAATACTTGATGAAGTTACACTGCTGCACAGGCGCCACTTCGTTAGCCGCCGAGGGAGCCGATTGAGTTTTTGGGATGTGAGATGGAGGAGATATTGGACCCGCAAATGTGATGTCAAAAATGTATCATTGTACCACGAAGGCACAGCAGAATGGACGTATGGGGGCCTTCGATCTGAATCCGCCGAGAAATCGGGTCATGGGGCAAATACTGAGCAACTAGACCTGATTGTACCCTGGATGATCACTTCCAAGCCATTATCCAAGGCTTGGTGAGAACGTAGATCGGGATGACGGAAGACGTCCGGATAAGGACATCCTTGTAGAACTTTGAATAGAAGACTGAGTCGAACCGTCGTAGCCCGATGGGGCAATGACAGAGCGTCCGACACTCAGATCATGAAGCAATGCACATGCAGTGTCCATTGAGGGGTTAATGAGCGCCATGGATCTTCAGAGCATCAAACAAGCACTTGAGGGAGGAAACAGGGAAGTGTACTCGATCGCCCGGGACAGCGGCGGACGAAGACTTCGCGTGGACATTAGGGCTCTGATTAGCGCGCAGAAGACCAAAGGAGTCAAATGAATGAAGCACTTGTTTCTCTACATGCTGATGGAACTGGCGAAATGGCTTTCACGGTTTTTAGGGCCCGAGTTCCGTCTGTGGACTGAATTGAGAGGTACCTATAACTGAATCAATCCGCTTGTGACGCCAACACTACATGGATAACGAGGCGCACTTATGATTCAAACTTCAAAATGGTGATTTACTCACTTGGCTACTTGCCGAAGACGTGATGCATCATACTCGTGCATCGACTGGTAGGCGGATTGTGGCGACATACTAGGGCACGCTGTATAGACGCGGGAGGCTGAGCAAGAGTAGTATCTGCTTTACACGGAAAATCCCTCTTGAGAGAAGATTCCGCGTTCTCACCGGACAAACCATGACGCCAGAGATCCAAACGCCGCACGAGCTTGCGGGTGCCGGTATTACGATAATGGCGAGATGCTTCCGAAGTTCAGAAGGCAAGGGAATACGCGCTCACGGCCAGCGTTTGTGGGTCCACCGATGCTTTCGCGACTGTATATGGGACATGTTACATGAGAGGAGCATGTGGGATGATACACAGCAGAATAACCGCCATGGGGTTGGACCTGGGTTGGACATGACAACTTTGCTCAGTTGAGCAGAATATAATTGCATCCAAGATAAATTGCATCGTGACGCACGAGTCACACCAGCTGTGACAGTACATTTGGCGCACGTGACACCCTGATTATTGGTGACTCCGAACAGCGAAGGAGTCGCCGAGCTGTATGATCTGTGCGCGCGTTGTATCTCTCTCTTGCACATTTCATCTACGGAGATCCTTTGCAACTGCTATACAGAGCGCGCAACCTAAGACCCGTATGTCTGTGCAGCAACCTTCCTGGAGCATTCCTGAGAGAACAGCACCTGAACCTGTTCTTAAAATATACAACTCATTGACACGAACGAAAGTCGGTGCTCTACGATTATTTTTTTGACTAAACAACTCATAGAGTACTTCTTGTAACAGAACGAATTCGTCCCCAGGCATGGACGCCACGTCAAGTGGTACAATTGCGGCCCTACAGTCTACGATGCTTCGCATATGGGACATGCGAGGTACGTCCTTGGAATTAGTGCTTTTCCAGTTGGTATATTCGCTGATCACCACAGCGCAGGAACTATGTTACTCAAGACGTCTTGCGCCGCATAATGATGGACTACTTTGGATACGACGTTCACTTCGTGATGAACATTACCGACATCGATGACAAGGTGCCGTTGCGAATATCGTCCCCACTATGGCATGAGTTAAGGAGTTCGAACAGATCATTATTCGGGCCCGTCAAAACCACTTGTTTGACAATTTCCGCTCCGCAACCACATCACTATCGTCCGACTTGATTAATCGGGTACACTCTGCGTGGCGAACTCATGTCCGAGAAAAAGTCGGGAAAGGCTTATCGGAAGCCGAGCGTCCGGCGGAAGGAGACGAAGAAAAGGCATGGACACGTTTGACGGAGCTGATCAAGGACAAAGCATGGAAACAAGAATGCCTGAGAAGGGATGAGAAGTTCGACATGTATTTCTCGTCCGCCGTACGCCCATACAACGTTATACTCAAACTCTGCTCGCTCACGTTTCTCTAGACTCGCACTTTCGCAGCCCTTCATACCGCTAGATCGCGCTTGGAGAATGGACAGACTGGCGCGGACGCAGCTCGCCAACTGATAGACGATTCTAAAGATGTCCTTGCTCAAGCTTTGGACGCACAAGTATGTCACCCTCGTGCCCTCTCTGTACACTTTCTTATATCCACTGGTTCGTTTAGCTTAGCGCGACAGTAACCGATCCCGCGATATCTCGATCTGTAGCTGCCTACTGGGAAGGACAGTTCTTCAGAGACATGGCTCGGCTAAGAGTGCGCGAACCGGATACCCTCACCCGCGTCACGGAATTTGTCCCTGAAATTGTGAAATTTGTGGAAAGGATCATTCAAAATGGTTTCGGATATGAAGCCGAGGGAAGCGTATACTTTGATACCAGAGCCTTCGACAATGCAGATGGACACGATTACGCCAAACTAGAGCCCTGGAGTAAAGGGAATAGGGAGCTGCTGGAGGACGGCGAGGGTGAAGTCATTCTCTGTTCCTTTGCATCATGCTTGTAAGCTCATTCAATCATAGGCGCGCTATCCGTGAAAGTCGGTCGTCGATCTCCGGCCGACTTCGCTTTGTGGAAAGCATCTAAACCGGGAGAGCCCTCTTGGCCGTCACCTTGGGGTCCAGGCAGGCCGGGATGGCACATAGAATGCTCTGTCATGGCTAGTGCCGTCTTTGGTGACAACATGGATATACACTCGGGAGGCATTGATTTGGCTTTCCCTCACCACGACAACGAAATGGCCCAGTCGGAGGTACGATTTTCGTTCCCGAAAAAAATTCAAGGTTGTCCTCACACTCCTACGCAGGCCTATCATAATTGCAGATCATGGGTCAACTACTTCATTCATACCGGGCACTTGCATATCGAGGGACTGAAGATGAGCAAGTCCCTCAAAAATTTCATCACGATCGACGTTAGTGAACTCAACCGCTATATTTATGCATGCTTACGAGACTATAACTACAATACAGGAAATCCTAGAAAAATACACTGCGCGACAATTACGGCTCGCTTTCCTGACGCAATTGTGGAATGCCAAAATAGATTTTTCGGAATCTCTAATGACAGGGGAAGTTCGGAACATTGAGGTCACGCTCAATGCAAGTGTTATTCTCTTAATTCTGCCGCTCCGTTGGGTCTAATTTGTTCCGACTCGTCAGAACTTTTTCACCGTTGTCAAAGCTCTTGTCAACCAGGCGCGCGCCGAGATGACCGTGTCCGACGGACGTCATCATTTTGAAGAGCCAGAGATCGAACTCACGTCGAGGTACGCCCACTGCCCAGCGCACCTGAACCGCTGTTTGACTCATACTGGATATCCATCAGTTTCCACGAAAGTCAGTCGAACTTCCGAGCTGCCCTCTGCGATTCCTTCAATACTCCGGCGGCCCTTGACGTCCTCCGAGATCTTGTCTCCAAAACCAATGTGTATATTAATTCTCGCGGCAAGAACTTAAATGTCCGGGTGGTGGAGAATGTGGCACGTTGGGTCGGTCAAATGCTCCGCATGTTCGGTCTCGGGGAAGGCGAGACCGCGGAAATTGGGTGGGGACAGGAGGCTGAAGACGGCGGAAATGTCAACGTTGGTGTTTCATTTTTATGAGCGCTTCTTGTTCTTACCTACGACGACCACAGAGGGAGGAAATTCTGATGCCTTATCTTCGGCAACTATCCTCATTCCGGGACAGCGTGCGACGCGTGGCGATCGAGAAAAATGAGACCGCGTTGAAAGACATCCTAGCGCTCTGCGATAAGCTTCGCGATGTGGATCTGATCCCTTTGGGCGTCGCATTAGACGACCAAGAAGGCAAGTATCCCTTTTTCAGGCCGCCGCTACGGGTTATTCAACAGCAATTGACAGATGGAAAGGCTCTCGTGAAGTTGGTGCCTCCTGCGGAACTGATGAAGGCGCGCGACGAGAAGAGAGCCCAAGCTGAGGCCAAAGCGGCCAAGAAGGCTGCCGCAGTAGAAGCCGAGCGCCTCAAACGTCAGCAGAAGCTGGAGAAAGGCCGTGTCCCTCCGGAGGACATGTTCAAGCCACCGCATGTTCCCGAGGGGACCTACAGCTCATGGAATGATGAGGGGATTCCGCTCACAGGCCCAGACGACAAGGAGCTAAGCAAGAATCAGGCGAAGAAAGTGCAGAAGGACTGGGCGTCTCAGAAGAAGTTGCACGAAGAATATCTGACCTGGAAAAGAGAACAAGCCGAATATTAACTTTGTACAGCTCGTGTCAATGGTCATTTGACATCGACTGACTCATGATGATCTACCAGTCGCAGGCACTGACTACCAGTTCTGAGATTCTGTTCAAGCCCATCTCGTCATCAGCGTCGAAGCCTCCCACTGCAAGACAGTCCACGTCCAAGACGCCAACAGCTTCTTCCGTCCCATCTTCACGTTGAACGATAAGAGGGCAGACGATCTCGCTCTTCGTCTCTCCGTCGCAAGCGATGTGTCCCGGATATAGGTCAACCTCCGGCACCACCACTGTCCGCCGCTGGTTGAAGGCATCTGCACAGACGCCCCTTGGCGTAGGATGGACGGTGATGAAT
Organism: Lyophyllum shimeji; assembly: GCA_026008595.1. Classification (NCBI taxonomy): domain Eukaryota; kingdom Fungi; phylum Basidiomycota; class Agaricomycetes; order Agaricales; family Lyophyllaceae; genus Lyophyllum; species Lyophyllum shimeji. The sequence goes on from BRPK01000004.1 coordinate 1,991,185, forward strand.
TGACATGCCGGCTTCCCACAGAAGGGGCCCAGCAGTAAGCGTTTGTTCTCATGCGCAGGAGCGGCTGCTGTGGCGCCACGCGGAGTGGGGAAAAGATGCGAAGCAACGTAGAAACCTAAAGTGAAAGCATTCAATGAGTTTAGATCCCAACAGACGTGATGGCCACCTGTCACAGGGCATCATGACCACTGACCACACCAGTTCACCGCTTTGTTCCGATCAGGTCCAAAAAATGTAGGAAAAGCCAGGAGAGAATTGTAAATCAAGGAAGCAGCATTCGCCAAGTTCGAGACCTGACGAGGACATCCATGAGCGTCTTGGTTGATACCGTTGGAAAGATTACCCAGTTGCGCTGGCCATCCAACAAAAGTTCCAGTTGTGCATGGACGTGCTCCCAGAACTCCACTTTGGTCTTGATACTTCAAAGGGCCTGAGAATGAGGAATGGTCAAAATTATCGCCCGCACACACCTAGGAGGGACTAATGAAGAGTCAGCGTGGGGCATACTGAACGCAGCTGAGGAAAGAAAAGCTTTCTGCAGCTCTCCTCATGATTGTTTGCATAACGCCGTAATTTTATCAGTGATAAGATCATAGATTAGATACCATCGCGTTGGAAAAATAGATCAGCATCAGACAACGTTGCAGAGTCGCCGCCTTCACGACCACCACGTATATCCATGGCGCCATACCTTGAGACTGTTAAAGTAAGGGATTCTAGTCATGGATTTTGACTGAAATGAACCGCGTCCCGGCAGTCTTTCGTAGATGTCCGTGTTACCGATGCTGGCGTCGATACCCTTGAATTTTTGGAAGCCGCTCAAGGCCTTGTAGGCCTTTTTGGTACGTTCTTGTCGGCGAGAGGAGGACATCATTTGCTTAAATTGTCCCTGATGTCCAGATCTCCTTGGATCTGCTGCTTTTTCGGTGGTGCAGAGTGACTTGAGGGGTAACATTGCTGTAAGAGCCAATTCAAATCTCGCCGCAGGCCATGGTTTGATGATTTGGATCATTAGAAAGTCCGCGCGCGATATGACGCAGCGCCCGCTCAATCAGCTACTCTCGAACAGCTCGTTGAGAACGAGAAGACGGAGAAGAAGCGCACGGCGACCGAAGGCCTTCTTTGGCTTCTCCGGGGATTGTCTTTCACCTGCAAGGCCCTCCAGAACTCACAAGCCAATAAATCGGAAGAGTTGGCCGCTGCATTTACCAAGTCATATGAAGGAACCTTGAAAAAGTTCCACAATTTTGTCGTGAAAGGCATATTCGCTGTCAGTCCTTCTTGCCATGTCTGGTGCGACGAAGCTGAACATACTCCGGCGAACAGGTGGCTATGAAGGCGTGCCCCTATCGCGCGGACTTCTATACCAAGCTCGCAGCCGACCCAACGGGCGGTCCCCCTGCGTCACAAGAGAAGCTCAGCGAGGAGTTGGACAGGTGGTTGACAGCACTGGCTGCTATCGTAGCACGGCTGGATGAGTTTTATGAGAAGGGTGGGCATGCGAAGGGATTCTAATCCGGCATTTCTGTGATAACCGACCCTCAAGGATGTTTTTATTCCGTACGTTCTACTCAACCCGGCATTTTGGCATGTTCCTAAGGCTACGTCGATGAGATGCAGCTCACTGATTCCGATATCTTGAGACTCCTTCCAGGTCTCGAGGTGGTGCTAGGAGGTCACTGCGCTCGGCGTTTGTGAACAGATTCGAGCGCTGGAGTACCTTGATTGTCGTGATCTGGCTGAGATGCGTCTAGGTGTTCAACTGGACAGATGCAGGTGTCACTAAGGTATCGATGCCGGCACGGGTCCAGCTGTGCAGATCGTTCGAGATCTTCGTGTGCCCCAGTTAAGGGAGGGAGCGTCATCCCGGCCAATTTTTGGTTCGCCATGATCAAGACTCCGGTGTGTTAGCAGGCAGTGACTCGATCCTTCTCTCGCCATGGACGGAAATGTCTGCAAGTGGGTGAACAATCAGCCAAGAACGCCAGTGTATGCAAATGACCCGTATGCTACGTGCGACACTGCCACAGCAAAGAACTAAGACGTGTTTTGTGCATAACTTCGCCCCATCAATGTTTCGTAACCAGCCCGGTGTTCACCTTTCTAGTCGCACAGGCGAGCAGCGAAAAATCCTGGATGGATCCGGGCCCTTGAACAGAGAATGACGAGACTCGCCACCGGGTGATTCACAATCCTTGAGCCTAAGTCATACAAAATCTTCATGAATCCACACGATGGTCGAAGAGAAAATACAAGGAGTTGGACATTGTCATAACCTGGGTCCCAATCTAAGATCTCGCGAAGAACGGACAGTGCCTAGTCACGAATCTGCCAAATGCCACTACCGCAGCAATGCAAGATGCGACCACTGTTTGTGAGCCAGTCGATGTCGAGGGCGAACTCAGTACGAGAGCGCCCTTGGTGACAATGGGTCCTGCAATCGGCAATTTCAGGGCGTAATAGTCGACGCCACACCGCGCTCACTACGTACCGATCGGTATGAGAGGACCGACGCCAGCGTAGAATAACGGTGCGGCTGCAAATGGGATCGCGATAACGGCGATGATGCCAACCACGTCAGCGACTGTCCATGGGCCGCTCTCTTCGCCAGTGGCGTCGCGACCTGCGAAAATCCGTGAATTTTCAAGTCGCGCGAGGGAAATTCAGGAGTACAAGTCTTGTTCATCACCCCAGGAAGTAAGCGTTGTAGTTGAGTCGGCGTGTGCGCCCTCCATGCGGGCAACACTGCAACCACGTAAGTAATGAGACTTGACGCACGTTCGTTCAAGCCAAGCGTGCGCTGCTTCGGGCCTCGGGACGAAGGGCTCTTAGATTAAATGAGTTGGGCAGCTTCACTATGAAATAGATAAGGCTAGATCACGATGATAACGTGTTCTGCGCCTGGCCCAGCAACATCGGTGCGTCAAAGCATCTTATGCTAAGGAGGCTCATTAACTTGCGGTCCCAGACGTAAGAAAACGAGAGACTATGGAAGCTAGTGGTCGATCTCTCCTTCATGGTAATTTTCTTTTGTCTCGAGCCTGGGCTAGAATTATTCAACGAGCAAGCAGCTTCGTTGCCACTGAACAGCGGGTGGCCTGTGGCTAGGGCTGGACGGTGACGATCTTGCGATCTATCTGCTATGAGCGAACGTTCAATAAGTCCAGTTTAGCAATCGAAAGCCGCCGGCTTGCACGACGGTCACTGCTGTCCCAGGTCTATCTTCCGGTCGCTCGACATGCAAGGCGCGCGGGTCAACATCCGGCCAGAGTTCAGTAACAGGGCGAGTTTCATCGGGACCGGGAACGTACAGCGCAGGCAAGTTTACCACTGGGTACTGCGCATCCATCCCACTCACAACGGCGTCGGAGAGGGATTCTGACCCTCGGGCCACACATGAACGACCGAGCGTTGCCGTCACTCACATGCGATGCCAGAATCTACGCCGCTGAACGACATGAGAATATGTTTTCCACAGACAAGCACCTTGTGATGCTTCAAATCGAGCACCTGCTCTCATGGCGGTCAATCATTGGTATATTCACTGGTGCCGAGGAAGATAGCCAGGCTAATGCTACTGCAGTGGAGCGTCTCCGCCGAGCTAAATGCGCATGCGTTCCGCATCCCAGTCCGTCCCACGGGAATGCTCTGGCATCTTGACTTTTGGCCGCAGATCGGTCCTGTCGTCATGGTTGAGAGAGGCATGTGCACATGATAGCACGGTGCGTCGACTTGCGAGCTTCACGGGAGTGTGCTGTAATCAAGGACAGGCAAATTTACCCAAAGCGGCTCCATTGCCCGTGAATCCGTCCTCCTCACACGAGAGAACACCATGGGCCGCGACGGAAATAGCGATGTCAAACGGCGGATCTGAGTTTCAGCGTCAACAACGGGTGGACTGAATAGCGGAGACTGCCGATGTGGCATACGGGATCCGAATAAGTTCTATCCATGGTACCTCCGCCCAGCAGGGCGTTTACTCCGTTGTGGCTTAGATTCCATCAGGCTATGTCTGTCTGCACACTCTGAGCAACCCTAACCGTGGATTGCGCGTTTGTTAGAAGGACGGAGGTCGGGTGACTACTGTCATGCGCGAGACGCGGACTGGCGAGAGTTCTGGCGGAAGGTGTCAAACGGCTGGCGAGGACCCCGCAGCATAAGGGAAACTCGGCGTCCTCCGAAGGCAGTCAGATTCGCTGGTCTAATTTGGAGGGAGGAGCGGCGGAGCTTCTCGAGCTTCTCAGGCGCAACGATGGAGAAGGCATGGATTCATGGTCCACAGCAGTCGGAAGACCGTGAGCAGGGAAGGTATGCCCTGTCATGTGCAAGGTGCACGACATTACATTAGCAAAACCGTGCAGTCTCGATGCTAGAAGTACAATCTGTACCTGATATACATCCATGTTCTCGACAGAAGTCTCGTTCCTCATGCCGAGCACGATGAAGGGCGCGAGTTGAGCGGCCTTGATGAGCGTCGCTTTCCGTTGGTAATTCTACACAGCACCGCCAGTGCTTTCCAGCTCGAATTCGACGTCCAACAAGTTGATCCGTGCCTTCGCCTGGCGTTTGTTTGAGAAACGCGAACCCTTCAAGGGAGGGAGTTCCATTGCAGGTGATGGCTCTAGTTGCACGGTGCGAATTTGTGGATGAGCGGGTATATATGCTTGCGGTGGCGAATTAGACAGCTGGCGTGCATGAGGATGGGAACGCAACGTCGGCAGGGGTATCTGCGACGCGTCGGCAGGTGCACGGACACGGGGACTCTGATGGCTGGCTTTGGGAGTGACCAGGGAGGAATCGTCGGTTTCGTCAACGAAATCATGCTGATTGTCGGATGCAGGTTGACTGACATCGTCCAGCTCGTGTGAATTTCGTTCGTCGTCTCTATCGCTAGAGCTCGAGCTGACGCTATCAAAAGATAACCTGGCAATGATGGTATCTCGTGTGGAGGCAGCGATTGGAAGGGAAGTGAGGAGGGAAGTCAGGGAATTCGCGGGCAGTGAAGTGTAGCGAGGGTAATGAGTGTTCGCACTTGTGCTGGGTATCTGGTCCTGGGATGGTGGTGGTCCCACATGAGATTTGTGGGCTGCACGGGGAGGGAAGAAAGAAAGCTGGGACGCAGGGATACGTCGGATGGTTTCTGCGTCAGAAGGTCGCCGGGGAGACCGCAAGTCTTGTGCTACTGCGTCCATTGGGTCGGGAGCTTCTTCAGCTGGAGATATCGATATCAGTTTGGCAGTCGAGACTGGTCTCAAGCGAGATGCCTTGTCGACTGGGATATATAGTTCGGTGCGTAAATGTATCGGATCTGAAGGCCACAGTTGGTTGGCTCTCCGTAATTCGGCCAATGAGATACCGTATTTCAGGGACACGCCGGCCAAGGAGTCTCCTGGTGTTATCTTCACAAGGGATTAGTTACGCAAGGAACAGACGAAGCGCAACTGACCTGATGCACCAGGACCTCTCGCTCCTCAAATTCTGGGTCTGGGATACCTGAGTCGACAGGCGGGGCATCCACCAGCGTACCCAAGTTAAGCAGCCGGGAAAGATGCGGCCTTGTAATTCCTGCGTCATTTGGTCCCGGAGCTAGCCCAGCACTCCGAAGCGGATGCACATTACTTCCGCTTGCACGGGGGTTGATTTCTGTTCGAGATCGGGTGTGTTTTGCGAAAGAATTATGTTTGGGTTCCGTCGTCGACTCTAGTGATCGTCGTCTGAAGCCTGAGGAATTCTCCTGTAGACTCTCTTCATCCTCGGCATTAGGGAGGGCCGCCTGGGCCACGGGCGAGATGTCCTCTTCTGCGAAAGGGTTGATGATAAGTAAGTCCAGGGTATCGCTGGTTATAGATGTCACACCAGGGGCAAACCGTGAGGCAGTTAATTTCAACTGCCCTTAAGGCAGTTAACCCGCAGTCAAACGGGCAGTTACACTGTGTTGATGAAGCGTGGTGTGAACTACTTTCCCTTTTAGGTTTGATATGTAAGCCTGCCAGGCTGCTGAGTGCGGGCCGGGCCGTTCTTGCAGCCGCGCGATCACGCCTAGTTTCTGCGTTTCAAAAATACTTGATGCTTGACCGATACGCGTCGCATCGTACGCCATGCAGCGCGCACATGTAGATTCAATAAATACACTCAACTTTCTATTGCCTGCCGTCTTCGACATCAATATGAATCCACCTACTTCCTCACCGACTACTGTAGTGAATTTCCCATCGTCTCTGCGCAAGCGCAAGAATTCCACAGATCACACGAACTCCGCGTCGGGCACGTCGGGAACAAAGAAATCTCGCACTCAGTATGCAGATCGGCGCAGGAAAGCCAAGAGACCGTCGGATTATCACTTGACAAAGGATGAGGTACCGAAAGAAGCAGAGAGCACAAAGGTATGTAGTATGTACTCACTGTATGTGATAGGTTCTTTGTTTAAAATGCATTCTCCACCAGGCAGCGCTCGAGCTACATATTCGTGCCCTCTGGGGTTTACTGGACCAAGCTTCAGTTCCGCCAGTGGTTACGGATCAGGACAAAGCGCGCTTCGTCAGGCGCTTCTCCTCTGAATCGGAAGTGAGGAGCTCCGTCAATTCTGCCCTGGACGAGAACACGGCCTACATCGCCGAAGCTGGGAGACTCGCAGGGGCTCTCAAGGACTCCCCTTCTCCAGGCAGCACCATCGCGAAGAATATTGAGCGCATCACAGGCCCTGCTCTGAAGTTTGCACTCAAGACTGTCGTGTCCTTTGGTCTTCTACGCTGGGCACCTGACGTCCTAGGTGGTGATGCCGACTCGATGTATAATCTGCTACATGAGTACATTGCCCTCACCACTTTCCAGCAGGCTGCCACGGCTCACGCCTACGCTCATATGGGGCTCATCGTCCCACTCACCGACGACTTCGTGCTCATGCGCAAGCTCTATCGGAGCTTCGTCTTTTCCTACATGCACAGGATCGCCAAGGCAGAAGCGAAGAAACCAGGCAGTGCCAAGGCAGCTAAGCAGATGATTGGCGTATATAAGCGGCGCGATGCAGTGCGTATTCAACTTGGTCCCAGAGATTGCAGCTTGCTGACAGGTCTGATAGCTAGCTAAGGGGCGCATAGATGTGCTAAAGGCATACGGCTTCAACAAGCAGGTTCTCGCCTTGGCAAGTGAGACCGAGGCGCACTCTGACGATGACTTGCCGGAGGGAACTGAGGAGTCTGCTGAGGCAGTGTATCAGATTGCGGAGAAGGAGGGTCGCTCAGAGAAAGTCAAGAAGTTTTTCCGGATGGCAGACGAGCAGCGCCGCCGCATGGCGATGAGGAGGAATAGGCATTGCAGGTGGAGACACTCCATTTTCTTCTGCTGTATTGAGCTAATTGTTCTCTATCATAGGCAGGAGCGCCGCCGCGCAGAGCCTGCAACTCCAAGGCCTTCGACTCTGACAGTATTGCCAAGAGAGGTGCCACTGGACTGGTTCGAGCCTGCCTACTTCAACGATTTGTCAGTTCGCGAACGCGCCGCCTACACTGCGGAAGGTATTTATATCGCACTGCCCCTTGAGAAACATTGCGCGACATGGGCCGACTGCGAGAAGTGGAAGAACCTGCCGAGGAAGGAGTTCATGGAGAAATACGGTAAGGCGGTGTTGGCGCAGTACAAACTCCCTACCCCCGCAGAAATGGAGCAGCTCGAGCAGTACGAGGAGGAATCGGAGGAGGAATCATCGGAATCGGAAATGGAGGAAGACTGATGGCTTCTGTACCGGGCGAGGGTATATGGTGCTCAACTTCCTAATGGTCTCAATTTCTACTATGGTCTTGCTCTTCATTCTGCCAATATGCTATTTGCTTACTGTATGTTCCTATGCACTCATTCAATCAATATGGTATTTATTCTCAATCTCTGCACCGCCCACATCCTGGTGTACACCCTCCTCCGAGCTAGTCGCCAAATATCTTTCCGATCTCGCGCACCCCGACGGCGTCGTCCCCTTCGAGCACCAGCTCAAGGGCAGCTCGACCCTCCTCTTGCCTGCTCCGTCGGTGGCTGTGGAACGCGGACTCAGGGCGGTGCAGGCAGGGATCATCGACGTGCTGTTCAGGGCGCGCACCAAGGCTGGCGCGTATGCGTGAGTCGAGCGCAGGGGACGGCTGCGCGTCGAGCTGGGGAAGGGACGGAAGGCGATCATCCTCAGCGGCCGCGTGCGCGCGATGCCGAGGTTGTGCTGGGGGCACGTCGTTCGTGCCGCCGAGGGCGTGGGCGCCGCTGCTCCTGTGCAGCCGGAGGCAGAGCGGGAGAAGAAGACGAGCATGGCGTATCGCGAGGCCTGGGTGCAGCTCGCGGGGCATGCGCAGTCGGCGGGGGCTGTGGTCGCTGCCGGTGCAGGTGTGGAGGATATGTTGGGGTACACAGCCGAGGAGCTGGTGGGGCGGCGGATTGGGATGTTCGTCGTGGAGGGCGCACAGGGCGTGCGCCGGTGCGCGAGGCACTCAAGGAGGACATACGCGTCGGCGCCGGGAAGGCCAGCGAGGGGCCAGTGGGAGAGGAGGCGTACACCAGGACGGCGGCGGTGTGGGGCCGGTTGAAGACGAAGGTGGGTGGCGGTTCAAGTTCGCGCAGGCGTCCGCCCTCCTCGCCCTCGGCAGCGGCGGCCTTGGCGCATGGGCAGATGCACATGTTCCATTTGCCCTGCCCCACCATCCGGGATCGCCGTGGGCGGATGGAGGAACGTCGAGAACAGCGCCCCCTCCTCATGCTGCTGCATCGGCTGATGCAAGTAGTCCATCGGTGAGTCATCCGTCGTGGGCGGCAGCCTTGGCAGGTGTATATCGGCGTGGGGAGAGTTCGACGTGCTTCTGGACCCCTCAGCGCGGGGCTCGCAGACGCCAAAGAAGACGAGCACGGGCTCATGTAGTTGCTGAATGGGAACCCCATCGAGGAGCGCTGGAAGTGCGAGGCGACGGATGAGGCCGGGGTGGAGTAGCCACCGTTGTACGACGAGCAGGACGTGGCGGAGGAGGGCGGCTCGCTCGCCCAGTCCGTGCTCGTGCGGCGGCACTTGCTTGCCCACGGGCTCACGCCGTGCTCATGGCCTGGAGAGTCGGAAGGCGGGAAGGGGAGCGGGTCGGATGAAAAGGGCGTCGTGTAGGTCTGCACGAGGCAAGGCGTGGTTGGGCGGCAGCATCGGCGGGCGTATAGAACTCCATCGAGGAGTGCTGGAAGTGCGAGGCGACGGATGAGGCCAGGGTGGAGTAGCCGCCGTTGTACGACGAACAGGGCGTGGCAGAGGAGGGCGGCTCGCTCGCCCAGTCCGTGCTCGTGCAGCGGCACTTGCTTGCCTGCGGGCTCGCGCCGTGCTCGTGGTCTGCGGAAGTGCGAGGCGATGGATGAAGAGGGCGTCGTGCAGGTCTGCACGAGGTAGTCTGGGTGGCAAAGGCCAGGGTACTGGAAGTGTAGTCCAGCGCGAGCGTCGGCGGCGCCTCGCGCGTGAGGGGCGTTTGCCGGCTGCCGCAGGGACTGGCAGAGGGGGTGGCGAAGAGGTTGTTTGCGCCCCGGCGAGCATCGTGCCTCGACAGCTTGCAAACGGCACCCGACTTCATAGGCACATCGGCCGTGCCGAGCCATGAAGCTTGTAGTGCAGCCTGCACTTATCACAAGACCGTAAGCACAGCAGAAGTATAGCAGCGTAATGAGAACATACGTGTTGCACTGTCTTCCCCTCATCGTCCTTCCTCCAGAGGGGCACCACGGTGGTGTGGCAATTGTAAATTGCGCTATCGCAGGGCAGAGAATCGAGGTCGAGATCTCAAAATGCCACGGGCGCGGGCGTGGGCGCGGCGGCGGGCGTGGATGTGGGCGCTATCGCAGGGCAGAAAATGCCACGGGCGCGGGCGTGGGCACGGGCGTGGGCACGGGCGCGGATGTGGGCGTGGGCGCGGGCGTGGACGTGGGCGTGGGCAGGGGCGCGGGCGTGGATGTGGGCGTGGGCAGGGGCGCGGGCATGGGCGTGGGCGTGGGCAGGGGCGCGGGCGTGGACGTGGGCGTGGGTGCGGGCGCGCTGGCGCAGGAGGGGGAGACGCGGTGCTTGCTGCGCGCTGGCCACATCCACCTACCAGACCAGCCAAGTACCTAAGATCCGGCAAGCCAAGACGTGGTAAATGGCTGGTTAGAGGCAGCGGGTGGGCAAGCGCTGCGCGGGAAGGGAGCCGCGGCAGCAGAAAGAGGCGGGCGAGGAAAACTTCAAAGTCCCATGCCCAACTCCAACCGCGATCACATGGCCCCCGCACAGGTAGAGGTCCAGGCGCGCCTGATGCGCCTGGCGGCCGCAGATCCTGAGGCACTCCATGCACTAGGTCACAGCGAAAAGGACGAGTTTTGCTCTCGACTGCGCGAGTTGGCAACTGCTAGTGGAACAAAGTGCACTCTGGCCGGTGAGCGAGGCTTTCAGGCGTTCCTCAGCTGGTGCCGCAGTGCGCCAAGTGTTCCTGCTGCAGTTTCAAGGGCTGTGCAGCAAAGGCGGAAGGGCATGGAGGCACGGCGAGACTGCAAGAACTGGGCCTTGATTGGAAGAAGGTGGACTGGGATGCCTACCTGCAGAAGATACCATCCGCCACTGTTACCGCTCTCAGGGTGCCGTACCCACCGATGAAGGAATGCATTGCAGAATCCAGTGCTATCTTTCACAAATGGTACGATCACTTCGCCACTGGTCCTCAGGCTGATTCTCGCAAGCGGCGGCTCCCTGTTCACCGCTTGGACCACTCAAAGCTGGTGCGCGACGTTCTCCCAGAAGAGAGCGTCATTTTTCGGAACCGGCGCGGAAGACTGGTTGCGGCTGTATTGCGGAACTTTTGCCCAGATGAGGCGACCGTCGCGTGGGCCGATAGCGTGGTGGCTGATACAATGCCCGGGCGGAGAAATATTCGGGTGCGCTTGCATATTTCAACTCATTTTGTGGGGCAAGTTCTGTATTGACCAGTGCGAACTGCAGATGGAGGATCCAGGAAAGCTGGTGCAGATGGGCTACTCAGCAGGTGCCCGCAGCAAGCCGGCGTTTCACTGGGTTCGCAACCTGCTGTCAAAGGCAGGTGGACCAGCTGCAGCTGCGGAGTCGGACTGCAAGGCTAGCTGTGTATATGCACTCGCATGGCAACTGCTGCGAGGGCACCTCCCGGAAGAAGTGATTTGCGATTTTGACGATTTTATGGAGAAGACGGCACTGAGGCGAATGGATGGAAACGGGCGAATGTCTTCAGGCGGTGCTGCTGGGACATACTCTGTGACCGCAAACGGCCACGAGTTTCATTTTCATGATGCGGAACTCGCACCTCCAGCAGGCGTTTTCGGCGAGAATTATGCTCGGTAAGTAGAACTACAGACCTTCTGAATGTGGTGCTTAGTGCTAATGGCTTCCAGGGCTCCTCACACCGAGGGACAGCCACACAAATATGGTGTGTCATGGACGCTTACGCGGACAGGAGGTGCCGAATGGGGCGGACACTTTTACTTGGCGAAATATGGTATTCGCGTGCAGGGAGCTCCTAACACAGTGGTCGTGTGGCTCCCAGGTGAAGCTCATGGGACGAGTCTCCAGGATATCCATCCGGACGACTGTAATCCTCCTTTCTGCCAGCGCGGGCTGGCATTTGTCACGTCGAATCGGCTTGTTGGAGTATGGGAGAAGTATCTGGCTGGGCAGGTGTCAATGAAGGATGTTGAGGAGGCGCTTCTGGAAGACGATGTAGATTAGTGCATTGTCTTTGTTTCTGGGGATCATTATATACACCAGGCAATCATCACATTTGATAAGTGTCAGCAATAGAGTCCCGTTCCAGAATGCCATTGGATACTAGTCACAGCACTACAGCAACTATTCACATAGAAAGTAGAATATAAATTCTACCGTCGCTCTCTGTTCAATGCCCAACATACTACCAGTGTCTCCTTGCAAATGCCATAAGTTCCTGCCGGCCGCTGAAAAGTCGCAAGGTGTGTTATAATATGATTGGGCTCGATGATGACCAGGTCATCGGATGGTATTGTGTCAACAATTTGCGCCAGAAATCCAGGATGGTGACTGAATGGTGCCTGCGCCTCCTCAGCAGGTGTTAAAGAGCGGTGTGGCCGGACAACGATAAAGGTGTGCATGGAGCCCTCCAATAGAAGCCTCCAAATTGTTTGGATAAACCCTGTCTTGTGACTGCCAGCCAAAGGGTCATAAAAGTATACTGCACTATTGCCTTTATGTGAGCTCTCACAGCTGAAGGTACATTCACCTCTGTGTATATGCAGAGGCCGCTGAGCGCGAGGTGGGAGTATATTGGCACCGGAAGGATGTGGAAAATTGTTGCAGTCTCGGTATGGTTTTCCACTGCGCTGCAGGAAGGAAAGCAGGGTCTTGTACTCCTCTGCTGATAGAAGGGGTGCCTTTGCTAGGACTTCAGCTTCTTCCATAGGCTGGAGAGGTATAGGAACACCATCCGCGTCCATATTCACTGGCTCAAGAATATTAGCCAGCTCCTTCAAGTCATCGTCGCCATGCAGTAGCGCATCCACATATGCTCGGCGACTCATCTGGCGGAGCATTGTCAGGTCCAAATCTCCTATTTTCTGCATTAGCTACCTGCATTAAAAGCAGAATGAAAGGAAGACATACGCAGCCGATGATTCGTATTTATACTCTGCAGCATACCATTCATTCGCTCTCCAGGAAATTCACTGAAGGAAGCCAAAGGACCCCACTGCTTCAGCAAAGCTCCATTATGCATGGCGTAGTGATGATTTGGCTTTGATGGACAATGAGGAAAGAGCTGCTGAATGCTGGCCCGATAGTGAATAAAATGATGCGTATAGGCATCGGCTCTGGCGTTCGAGGTCTTGAATGCAGAGATAATATTGGATGCAGCGACCAGGTGATAAAAGCAGTCAAAATGCTGCTGATGAAAGTTGGTCCTGGTATTGGCATCGGTATACCAAAATTCGGGAATAACTAGTGGAAAGATACAGGTGAACAGCGTGAGGTATTCGTGAGCTTTCAGCTTGCCGTGGCTTGGTTCACCAAGGTTAGTGGGTGGCCGCTGTACCCAAGTCGGAAGAGTGACATCATGAATACAAGCTCGGATAGCCTGAAGTTCGGTCTCTTTGAAGGCAAAGAGTGAAGTGTCAGAATCAAAAGGAATGTAGTCCTGGTCATCAGGGTCATCGCCATTGCCGTCAAAGTCAAAGGCATAGGGATTTGGGTGAATCTCTGTGGGCGCAGGTGTCGAGGATGATGATGAGTGTAAGGGCGACCCTTGAACGCTCGCGGACTCACACGAAGCTGGCAAGGGGAGATCCAAAGTATATTAAAGTATGTACGAGTAGATAAGCTAAGTGGCGCACCTGGCAAGGGGAGATCCAAAGAGAACAAGTCTAAGGAGCCCTTGCCTGGTGCGCGCGCGGTATGTACGACGATCGGGTGGCTTGGTAAAACTGTACAGTGCCTTGTAAAAACTGTATAGTAGTGTGCGGCACTCGTGGCGCAACGATGAGCCGCGAATCCGGGATCCGACGGTAGAGGAACGAGGGGTCCGGCGGGATGAGCACGGAGGCCGGTGGGGGAAGCACGGAGGCCGGCGGGGAAACGTGCGGGGTCCGGCAGGATGAGCGGGTGGGATCCGGAAGTCCGCCGGGTCGAGTACATCTAGAAGTAAGTAAAGTAGCGTAGCGAAGGAAAGAGAAATAAAGGGAAAAGGAAGGGAGAGGGACGTCCCCTTACATCACCCCCCCTCTAGGGTGCAGCGCCCCGATGCACCGGAGCGCGCGTGGCTCGCAGGGCCGCCGGGTCCACAAGGAACATCCCACGGACCTGCTTGGGGGCGTCGGGATGCCGGCGGTGGAACTCGCGGACCAGGTCGCGGCGTGCGCAACGTTCTCCACCGGCTCCCAGGAGGCGTCTTCATAGCCGTAGCCCTTCCACTTGACCTTGTACTGGAGCTTGCGGCGGAAGAAGCGGCTGTCGAGGATGTCCTCGACGTCGAACCACTCCTCGTCGTCGATCAACGTTGGAGGCGGAGGCGGACGAGCACGACGGCCAGGGATTGGGTCCGGGGGAGCAAGCCGGAGCTTGACGGCGTTGAACACGGGGTGGAGGCGGCTCATGGAGCGGGGCAGGCGGAGCTTGTACGCGAGAGGGCCGACTTGACGTTCGATGGTGTACGGTCCAAGATAGCGGTGCGAGAGCTTCTTGGAGGGACGCGTCGTCTGGATGTCCGAAGCGTCGAGGTATACGCGATCGCCGGGCTTGTACTCCGGGGCCGGGATCCGGCGTTGGTCGTAGTACCGGGCCATGTCGTCCTTCGCCTTGGCCAGGGCCGCCTTCGCCTCCTCCTGGGCCAGCTTCATGCGCTCGAAGAACTCGTTCGCCGTCTCGTTGTTGGAGTTCAGCGGCCGAGGCTCAAAGCCCATGCGCGGGTTCCGCCCGGTGTCCAGCATGAACGGCGTGAACTTGGTGGCGGAGTGGACGTGGTTGTTGTACTGGAACTCCGCCTCTGGGAGGAGGTCATCCCAGTCGTCCTGCCGTTCATTGCAGAAGACCCGGAGGTACTGCTCCAACTCCTGGTTGACGCGCTCCGTCTGACCGTCGGACTGAGGGTGGTACGCCGTGGAGGTGCTGAGCTTGATGCCGAGAAGGCGGTAAAGCTCCCGGGTGAACTCCGCAACGAACTGAGGTCCGCGGTCCGAGACGAACGCGTCCGGAAGCCCGTGCAGTTTCCACACGTGCTTGCGGTAGAGGTTTGCCGCGCCCATAGCCGTGCAGGTGGTGTGCGTCGGGATGAAGTGCGCACGCTTGCCTACGGAGTCCACCACAACCATGACCGCGTCGTAGCCGTGAGCCTCGGGGAGCTCGACGATGAAGTCCACGGACACGACGCTCCAGCGCCCCTCCGGAATGGGTAGCGGGTGCAGCTGGCCCATCGGGAGCTGCCTCCGGACCTTCGTCCGTTGGCAGAGGTCGCAGGTGCTGGTGTAGGAGCCGATGTACCGGGACATCTGCGGCCACCAGTAGCTCCGGGAGACGAGCTCCAGAGTTTTCCAGCGACCGGGATGCCCGGCAACACGGGAGTCATGGTGCTGCTCGACGATCCGGCGACGGAGCTCAGGGATGTTCGGGACGTAGATGCGGCCCCGGAACATGAGCACTCCCTGGTCCTCAGACCACTCTGCACTCCGGACAGACCGGACTCCGGAACGGGCGGACTTCAGCGCGGCGGCGGCCTTGGCGACGACGTCCTCCTGCGCACCTTCGCGGTTGCCTCGGCGGATGTCCCGCAGGATCTTGTCCTCCTCGCCGGCGGCGATGAGACCCTGCAGGGCACGGACGGCGAAGAACTCTGGCTTGAGCAACACAATGTCCGCATTGTCAGTACTACCGTCTCCGTGATCCGGTCGGCGCGAGAGTGCGTCAGGCTTGCCCATACTACGTCCAGGACGGTGGTGCAGCACGAAGTCGAAGTTGGCTAGATACAGGGACCACCGGGCCTGCCGCCGGTTGAGCTTCTTGGCGGTCAGGAAGTACTGGAGGTTCTTGTGGTCCGTGTAGATTTCGACCTTGTGCCGCGCACCTTCAAGGAAATGCCGCCACTCCTCGAGTGCGCGGATGATGGCAAGCATCTCCTTGTCGTGGATTTCGTAGTTCCGCTCGACGGCGTTCAGGCTTTTGGAGTAGAACGCGACCGGGTGCCATTTCTCGTCCTCCGGCGACTGCTGGGATAGCACCGCGCCCGTGGCGAAGTCTGAGCTATCGGCTTCGACCCGGAAGGGGCGGTCGTCGTCGGGGAAAATGAGGACGGGCTTGGAGGTAATGGCACGCTTGAGGGAGTCGAACGCGTCCTGCTGCCCGGACCCCCAGGTCCAGGCAACATCCTTAGCCGTGAGGTCGAAGAGCGGCCGAGCGTGGTGGGAGAAGTCGCGGATGAACCGCCGGTAGAAATTGGTGAAGCCCAGGAAGGACTGCACCTCCTTCTTGTTCTTCGGAACCGGCCACTCCGCTACTCCGGCGACCTTCACCGGGTCCATCGACGCCGTTCCGTGCGAGATGATCAGGCCGAGATATTCAATCTCGGTCCTCTCGAACTCACACTTCTCGGGCTTCAGGAACAGGCGATGTTCGCGGAGGCGGTCCAGGACGATGCGGGTGATGCGCCGGTGTTCCTCGAGAGTCTTCGTGTAGATCAGAATATCATCGAGGTACACACAAACAACTCCCTGCGCTATGAGGTCGCGGAAGATGTCGTTCATCATCGTCTGGAAGGTGGCGGGACTGTTGGTGAGCCCGAAGAACATGACCAGCGGCTCGAAGAGCCCGCGGTTCGTCCGGAACGCGGCCTTCCACTCATCGCCTTCCTTGATGCGGACATTGTTGTAGCCCCAGCGGACGTCCAACTTAGTAAAATATCGCGCACCGCGGAGGTTATTGATGAGCTCGGAAATGAGGGGAAGGGGGTAGCGGTTTTTCACCGTTATCGCGTTCAACGCTCGGTAGTCCTGAACTAGACGAAGGGAGCCGTCCTTCTTCTTAATGAAGAACACCGGGGACGCCATGGGGACTTCGAGGGGCGGATGCGACCGGACTTGAGATTCTCCTCCAGGAATGCGTCTAGCTCGGCCTGCTCGTTGGGGGCGAGCGGATAGACCTTGCACGAGCTAGGCGTGGAGCCAGGTTCGAGTTCGATAGCGTGGTCCCATTGCTTGCGCTCCGGGAGTTCATCGAACGCGGCCTTGGAGAATACATCCTCGAAGTCGTGGAGGTAATCGGGGACGGCGTCACGGAAGTCCTTCGGCGCGGAATTGCGCGCGAAGGCCTCCGCTAGGCGTTGAGACGTCGTCTGGCTCGCGCGGATCTCCTCAGCAGCCGGGTAACCGAAGAGAGCCGTCGCAAGCAGTCGATCACCTTCCTCCATGGTGTCGGCATCCCGGGAGTCCGGAACGGGGTCCGTCTCCGGGTTCGCCTCCGGCGGAGGGTCGTCCTCACAATCCGGATCCGGGTACAGCTCCGGAATGTCGTCCAGTTCAGGCTCGGGGGCAGGGACGCCGCTGGAGCGGCAGGCGCGGATAGCCGCACGGGTCTTATTCCGCGCCTTGCGCTCTACCTTTACCTCCTCTCGGCACGTCTGGCAGCGGGCCGGGCAGCGGCTCATGGATACAGTGCCGGCCGCCCAGTCGATCTCCGGGTTGTGCTCCTTGAGCCAGGTGTACCCGAGGATCATGTCCTGCTCGCCAAGATCGGTGACCGCGAACACCACACGTTCCGAGTGACCATTGTACCGGAGTACTAGGTCGACGACCTCGGTGATGGCGCCGGCGGCATTCGCGGTACCGTCTACGTTCTTGACGGGGATGGGCCGAGAGAGAGTCCGGGTAGTGATGCCGTGCTCGCGCACGAAGCGGATGTGCAGGAAGAGTCCGGAAGCGCCGCTGTCCAGGAGAGCCTTCAGGCCTAGGATCTCCTGAGTGTCGGTGGTCTCGACTTCCACCCCGAGGATCAAGGAGTTACGACTGGGGGTGGCGGCGAGGGTGAAGCTGCGTGGCAGGCGCTTCTCCCAGCGCGGTAGACCGCGGCGGCAACGGACGTTGATGGTGACTTCCGGCACATCAGAGTCGGGAGGTCCGAAGTTGGGTTTGGTGACGGTGGAGGAGGGGGGTACGTCTTGGTCCGAACGGGGTTCACACATAGAGAGGGCACCAATAGAGATTGATTCCGCAGACTCTATAGACAGACATGCAAACCGATTCGAACTTGCCAACGGGGGCGTACTGTTCACCCGTGGCGCAACTAAAAACCCTCCTCAGGACCTTCGGACCTCTCTTCTTCGGCAGCGGCAGGGGCCTCAGCCTGCGCCTCGGTGGACGCGGCAGCGTGGACGGCGTCCAGGTCAGCCAGCAGACCCATGACCCAGTCGTCGCGTTCCTCTGTCGTCATGGAGCGGATGTCGAACTGGTCCGGGCAGTTGCGAGCGATGTGCCCGGGCTTCTTGCATCGACGACAGATGATGGGGGTTCCGGAACGTTGGCGGGACAGGTCAATGTCCATCGGAACGCCAGAGGGAAGGGGGCGACTGGCTGGAGCAGTGGGAGCGGAAGGGGCTGCGGCGACCGGACGAGGTGGGGGAGCGGGGAGCGCACGGAAAACCGCCGGAGCTCCCGGGTTCCGGACGGCGGGAGCCGGGGCCGTGCGTGGTTTGGTCACCGCGGAGCGAAAGTCCTGGTGGGCACGGGTGTTGTAGTCCACCAGACGCGCCGCGTCGATCCACTCCTGGACGCGCTCGTCCGAGGGACGTCCTTCCACTATGTTGGCAACCTTGGCCTCAATCCGGGGATCGAGACCGTGGCGGAAGCGGAACACCAGCTGCGCGCCGTCCGGGAATTGAGCTTCCTCTGCGAGATCCCAGAACTCGTCGATGTACTCGTCGACGGAGCGGGAGCCCTGATGGTAGGCGGACGTCTCGAAGGTGGTGGCGGCCTTCCGCTTTTCGTCTCGGGGGCAGAATTCCGCAATGAACTGCGTGCGGAACTCCGCGTAGGTGCCGAAACGGGGGACCCCGCCATGGGAATTGGGATGACGGAGTGTGCGGGCGGCGAAACGAGCGGCGCGGCCCCCTTTCATGTAGGAGAGGACCCAATTGATGCGGGTCTGCTCGTCGGGGAACGCGTCGGGGGTGAGGGACATGTAGAGATCGCAGGAATTGATGAAAGCGCGCCCTTTCTCCCTCTCGCCGTCGAAGGAGTCGGGGGGCGCCGGCCGCAAGCGATCTCCGCCGCGCGTGAAGGACTGCGCGGAGAGGGGGGCCGACTGCGCGGGGGTCTGCGCAGCGTCGGCGGGTTGGACCGCGGCGGGTCCGGAGTCACGGGGCACGGTGGGGGTGTTGTGCTGTTCTAGGTAGAGCCGGAACTCGCGAAAGGTGTTGAAGATTTCAGCCATTTGGCCGTCTTGGTGCTCTAGACGCGCCTCAATCGTCGTTAGCCTGCGCCAGGCTTCCTGCGCGGGGTCTGCCGCAGGGTCCTGGGGTGCTACGTCCGATGCAGGTGGCATACTGGGAGGAGAAGGTGGGGGAAGTGGGAGATGGCTGCGAAATATCGATGCGCGGCAGTCGAGGGGCAGAGATCTCGGACTTTCCGGACCTTCTTGGAGACTTGTTCTGCTGTAAGGGCGACCCTTGAACGCTCGCGGACTCACACGAAGCTGGCAAGGGGAGATCCAAAGTATATTAAAGTATGTACGAGTAGATAAGCTAAGTGGCGCACCTGGCAAGGGGAGATCCAAAGAGAACAAGTCTAAGGAGCCCTTGCCTGGTGCGCGCGCGGTATGTACGACAATCGGGTGGCTTGGTAAAACTGTACAGTGCCTTGTAAAAACTGTATAGTAGTGTGCGGCACTCGTGGTGCAACGATGAGCCGCGAATCCGGGATCCGACGGTAGAGGAACGAGGGGTCCGGCGGGATGAGCACGGAGGCCGGCGGGGGAAGCACGGAGGCCGGCGGGGAAACGTGCGGGGTCCGGCGGGATGAGCGGGTGGGATCCGGAAGTCCGCCGGGTCGAGTACATCTAGAAGTAAGTAAAGTAGCGTAGCGAAGGAAAGAGAAATAAAGGGAAAAGGAAGGGAGAGGGACGTCCCCTTACAATGAGTAGGATGGCAAAGTGAAGGATGAGATAGTCGGTGTGCTGGAAGCCGATGTTAATGGTGAGAGCGACTTTGGTGGTGTATGTGGGATATTATCAATTGCCATGGCAGCCTCAGGATCATGTTCCGCTGCCTCTTGAAGAAGATCGTCCAGCTCGTCTGCAGAATCTGATACATCTGCCTCAGTCCACTGCTCGTCCTTTTCGACCTCCTTAGCCTTTTCGCTTTCTCCCTGGTCTCGTCCTATACCCCAGAGTGTGCGAAGATGGTGCTGTAGTACTCCTTCAAGCCAGTTGTGCATAAAGCCAAGTACAACATGCTTGACTGGGTCCCAATATGGCAGATGATGGAGTGGAGTCCATCGCACACCGGTTCTAGTTTCCAGAGCCTCTCGACCAGCTTTTGTTGTTTGGTCCAGCCATGCTTCTGCTTGTGCTCGAACTTCTGCGCCATTTCGCAACTGCCAAGAATCGAGATTGAGATCTTCTATCTGATCCTGAGTGCAGAGGCAAAAAGAGCAGAACATTGTAGCAGCATGTGCCAAGAATCCAGCCACCTTGCGACTGGCCTCGAGATCGGCAATCAGAGGTGCAGCCTTGACTTGGACTGAAACACCATCAGGATGTCTGCACGTTGGCATATTTTGACCTGGTGGATCACCATACTTGGCAACCGATGTAATGACTGGATCCAGCAGATGAGAAATTGTCGTAGAGTTGGGAGCATGTGGTGGAGGTGTAAGGCCAGCAATAAATGTGTTTTCAGGTCGATAGCGGAGGTGCGGAGGTAGGTTTAAGCAATAAAGCACAATCGCACCACAAGATGCTTTTTTACCTAATTACCCTATGAGCAATATTCATCGAAAGAATTTATGAATTACATACCAGCAATCTTGTTGGTGAATGGATTGAACCAGTCAACATAGATCCCAAATATCAGACGATAAGGTGACCGCAAAAAGCCTTGCAAGTTATTCCAAGCTGGACTATCCTGGATATCGGTCATTTCACCACCAAACGCTGCCAGCGGATGATTTGTCCAGCGGTAGAAAGTCTTGTAGAGGCTATCTTCAATAACCTGGCGAGATAAAAAGAACTGAAGCCAGGCATCGAAGGATTGGGTAGTGTAGAGGCGGCGAGGGACCCATTTGTTTCCGTAACGAGTCCATAGCTCAGTATTGCATGCGCGGGACCTCGGGGATGCTTTCCACTGGCATCGCCAAGGAACTGGATGAGGAATAAGGGAAAAGCACTTGGGACAGCAGACCGTCCGGACGATTTTTGGCTCCATACACAGGTGCTGATATGCTGTGCGAACATCGCGAGGAATTTTGGCGCTAGAAAGCTTGACATTGATTCCAGATGATGAAAGCGCAACCTCCACAAGGTGTAGCGCCAAAGAAAGAATAAGCTGGAATGCTTTCAAAATGATATTCACAATAGAGCGGCTCACGCCAGATGTAACATGAAGCCAGATGATGAGGACCTCAACCATCTTTGTGGCAAGGACCAGCGAGATGTCAATCTCTGTGTGTTCATTAGACTAGATCTCATGAAAAAAACTTAGCAGTCACGTTTTGGAACATTATTGTCTTTGGCTCGCTTTGGGGCTGAGCTGGGAGACGATGTTCGCAATGACCGAGCCCGCTTAGGTGATGCAGGCCTTTTATCCCGCTTCTCATGCCGCGAGCGAGTCGCTGCATCAACTTGCTGTCCAGGTTGTTCGGCACCATTGATAGTGATGGTCTTCGTCCTGCAGACTGTGCAGGTACATATGACTGGAGGCATCGCAGAATGACTCTGCCGATTGTCGGTTCTTATCTCGCAACTTTATCCAGAGCGCGATCTATCAATTGATGGCGTGGGCACAGCAGTATTACATAATTGCGGATCACCACCAGCTGACTGCCGATTGAACTGCGATTGAACTGCCTTAAGGGCAGTTCAAAATCAACTGCCTTAAGGTTTGCCCGTGGTGTCAATGAAGGTCTATAGCCATTGTCCATTGACGCTCCAGGTGGTTGATGACTGAAAACGATGCACAAGTTCTGATCGACGGAGCGGCGTCGGACCCCGGATACCGCCTGACCGCCAGCCGCACTCAAGCCCACCTATTGACGGAAAGCGGCGTACTGGACATTGCTCGTAGAAACAAGGCACAAGGGACGATATTTATTGCGTGGTCACAGAGACAAGATGGCTACTTCCTCAGTTTTTTCTGAGGTCGCGATTCCCCCGCACCCCCCTGCCTCTTCATGTTTTTGCTGCTATTCCTCGTATGCAGGTCGCGGAATTTTACCAAAGCGTCGCTCAGTATTCGCTTTTCCCCCATCCGGACGATAATTGCATGCTTTTTGTTGGTCGACACCTGCTCCGAGAGCTTGCTCTCGTCCTCCTAGCGATATACGGCCAGACGTTAATAAATACCGGATGTGTATGGACAATAGCAGACCTGTAAAGTTGTCGGATAGGCTTTCAGCCGAGTCTCTAGCACGTCGAGTACAATGCCTAGGACGTCTGTATCTATTTTCGGTTTGGGCGGTTTACTTTTTGCCCTCGCAGACTCCCAATCGGCTTGATTCAGAAGGAGAAGGCGGACGAACGAGAGCAAAGGCTCCGGAAGTTCGAGGTCAGATTCAAGCACGAAAACGCTGCGTTTGAAGACGTGGGATCAGTATGGACCACAGATCAAAAGCAATGATCCTTACTCATCCCCGCCCTCGTCTAGCCACCAGTCGATCCTGGCTTGCAACGATTCCGAGGAGAGGGCCGGGAATCTTTGCGTGGTGGCAGATAGTGCGATATCTGCGCGGATCTCGACTACATCTCCTGGGTTGCCCATCTCACCCCCTGGTAGTGGCAACAAATCGACGTGTCCATACCGCCGGAGGAGCTCTGCGTTAGGGAGGTCCCCGTAGGTATTCCACTGCCAAATGGTCAATGAAGGCGATGAAAGCAGCGAGTAATGATTGGGTCATTACGATTTGTTCCCCCGCTTTGATAGGCTTGGTTGAGACCATCCTGAGCTTGTGCTCCTCATAAAATAACTTCGCCTGTGAAAACGATTGTAAGGGCGCCCGGAGAGGCCTGAGGTCCTTATTCAAGGCCTACGTTTTCTGATCCATATCTCGCGTTGAGCATATCAGCCATGGGAACCATGGCTGTATCAGAAGAGTCATCTTCATCTTCATCCTCCTCTTCCGCTTCGTCATCGTGCGACTCGCGCGACTGGTCCATATTCCCGTCCGAACCTTCTAGTCCATCAGGGGAGTCGACATCCATTTCGTCAGTACGGCTTTTAGTTGGAGCAACGACGTCTTCTTCCTCTTCTTCTCCCGAGGGCCATTTTTCCACATTGAAGCTGCGCGAGAGTATTCGGCTGCCCATGAGGTGATAGTTCGCCAGAGAATAGTATTCAACCTTTTCGGGGGGGAAGAGATCCGGGCGACTCTGCCCCGGGGACGCTAAGCCTCATTCAGTGCATAGATGCGGCACGCACCTGAATGGTAGGCACGAGTGTCTCCCTGTACGACTGTTCAGCTTCTTCGCGGCCTAGTTTTGCTGTACAGATGGTGAAGTTAAACTCAACAGACACATAGGAGGAGCGGCACCTGAACAGACCTACCACCGAGGTCCCTTCCAGTTCTGCGAGATCATCCTCGCCCCAGAACATCGGCGTGTCAAAATCGGTTGGAAGGATGCCTATAGAGAGATAAAACTTGATTATCGTTCGTCTGGCCCACAGTCTTGGGCGGAACACACCAAAGTACTCTGACCACTTGGACGAGGTACCATTTGCGGTCTCCCACATCATACATAGAATTAAGCCTGTCCATCCTTGGTCCAATTTCATATTTTTCCATATTTCGACCCCGAAACGAGATGGAAGGCTTGAGGTACGTGTAGATAACGTCAAAGACCGAGGAATAGTAAACAGAACATGTCCTTTCTGGATCCCATAAGTTTGAATAGCCATCAGACTCGAAAAAACCTTACAGGAATATCCTTCAACGCGACAGCGCCGCGCCCACCTTCGCGGTCAGGAAAGGTCGTGAATCCGAGTGAATCTTGATCGATAGTACCACCGTTATCTTGGAACCAAGTGAGAAATGGCCGCAGCGTGGTTGTAGACATAGACCAACTGAAGATCGTATCTTGTCTCGCGCTGAACAACTTGGAGAAGCCCTCAACTTTTCGCACATCATGATTACGTAATCGCTCCTTGACTTGGTCTCCACAAATGATGCACATTGGTCCATGTCTGCTTCTTGGAACCAATTCGTTGCAAACGAGGATCGTGCTTACTGCATTAAAAAGCTCGGGACCTCTGTATTTATGTCAGTCACCCACAGCATGTATTTGGCTCGAGTTCTAGGTGCACAGATTCGACGTCTTGCTTGCTCCTACCACTGATGAAGTAGATCAAGGCGACTGCACATCCATGCTCCTATCGTTTGCCTTTTCACCGTGTCTGCTTGATCCTGCGAATCTTCATGAATATCGGGTCTCCTACCTGACAGTCAAAGAGGCTCGACTGCACGCCTTGAGTTCTTTGCTGACCGTCTTACCGCCGGAACGCTCCAGCGAAGCATACGCGCTGCATCGCCTGCATCGAAAAGATTGAGGTGTAAAGGCATTATATTGGCTGCATGACTGGCAGCTACGTACGCTGGTCGCCTGAATTTCGGAGCCCTTCTGCTGCATCTGGAGACATCAACCTCGAGGAGACGTGCGGCAGCGTTGCCTCGGAACTCGTCTCAGAACACCTTGTGTCCGCGGCGACGTACTGCGCAAGACTGTGAGACAGGAAACGTACGAACTTATCGGCGCACATCCAAAAGTCGTCCTCCGAAAATCAATGGAGTGCACGGGTATTTTTCGGTGAGCCCTTGGATGCTACAAATGTCAGGTATGCCTCCCGGCCCTTTGCTCTCCGTCCCTGATCACCGTTCAATTACTGTCCTAAACGCCGGCTCAGAGCTACATGCATCAGAGCCTATTGTGGTGAGAATGCAGCCGGCGACTCAAGGAGGATACAATTGACAAATGACAGATGTCGCGCATGTATTGCGTGGTATTCTAGTCGCGTACGCGGTCGAAGGGTACCGAACTATTCGCCTGCATGAACCACGGAAAACGGTGAAATAACCACGACTGCCGCAGTTGCACATGGGGGTCGTGGAATAAAGCACAAGGCCCCGTGGCCCGTAGGTCACCTGGGCTAGCGCGACCGTGGCCTCAACTTCATAAGTTCCCAATTATCATCAAACCGTCCTTCAAAGGTCCAAGATCATAGATGAAGCCCCGCTTTTGTAGTCGGTATCCTGAATGCAGCCTCACATGCACACTTATGCATATATGTGCCCTCGTGGGAAAAATGTCCCCGCCTCGCGTTTCAGGACATCATGCTCTAGACCGACCGCCTTTTCTTGAAGTACGGAATTCGCACAGTTTTCGGGAGCAGGAATCATATGTCGACGGCAGAACTTCTCCGCGCAAACTGCGAGAAGCTGCTGGAGCAGTATAACTCAAGCATCCAAGCCGTCGTTGCATTGCAAGCTACTCTCATCCGGGACATCCTACCTTCCGTCACCGATGAACTTGAACTTAGTCCGGAAGCCACAGAGTGGGCGAAGGAATGGTTGGAGGACACTCGTATGTAATCCCCGGTCCCAATCTACCCGATAAGGAGCTAAAACAGCTTCCTTTGAAGACACCATTTTCCGCTTATTCAGAGTAGGGTTAGTTTCAGTGTCCAATAATGGTCCGTTGCTGAGGCTATTCCGCGCAGCGAAATAATTTCACGAGGTCCTTCGCCATGGAGGCTATCCGGAAGAGCCTTGTTTGGCGTTTGAGCAATTTATGGCCACCGAGGCAACCGGTGACCGTTCCGATGTTACATTGCCTACCGGAAAACGCGCACGACCCGTTTGGCCGGCCCATCCTTCTTGTCAAAGTTCTTCCTCTTGAATTGCCATCCGACGCCATCAAGCCTGCAATAATCCAGACATTTGAACGACTTAGACGCCATCTGAAAGATCTGGCTGCTTCTGCTATGGCCGGTAGTCCAGTCCTCCAATACACAGTCTTGCTCGATTTACAGGGCTTTTCCGTGAAGAACTTTGTGAAGTAGCCTTGTCTCAAAGTTTAATGCGGACCGCTGACTCCCACGCTCAGGACGTCGAGCTTCTCACTTGGCTCATGCGTGAAATTATTCCACGGTTTCCTGGGATGTTAGCTGGAGGTCAGACCCGCCTCATTTAGATATAGAAGCGGCCTCTAACAGCACCGTTTTTGTCCAGTTTTCATGCTAAATTATTCCTGGGTCCACTCCGGGATGTGGAGCGTAGCCAAGTCAGTCGCGTTTTTGGTCCGCAGCTCTTGCTAAACGCAGCTTCTAGACGCGTCTTGCCGGAGTCGGCGTTATCACGCGTCTTTTTCCCTTCCGACGAGGAGTTGGTTCGATTCTTTACTCCTTCGTCCTTGCCAGAAGGTAATCATTCAAACTTGGACTAGTTCCAGCGCAGTTTTGACCAGCTCCGCGCAGATTATGGCGGAGTCTTACCTCCCCTGAAACTCCTGGATGATCCACTCCGGACGCAGGAAACTCCGTTGGAAAGCATCTTTGTAGAAAACGGTCGGATCGAGGAAACTGATCCTCCTTCCGCGTCTCACCGCCCCGCCTCCACCTCGCTATCGCCAACCTCGCTTATCAACCCCTTTTATGGGTACCCTGCGACTTCGTCGTCCGGCTCATTGTCCCTTCCCCATGGACGCCGCCGAAAGCGAGATCTCGCTCGGACACTCACACTTCTCTTCTGGATGCGGTGGCGTAAAACCCTCGTCATTGGGTTGCTGCTTGCCATTTGTGCTATCGCACTCAAGCTGTGGACACGCGGACGGAGTGGTCGTTCTCTGAGGTCATTTCTTGGCCAGAAGTGGCTCTTACCCTCCAACCTCGGCAAAACAAGCATATAGATACCTTCACGTTACCTTTGGAAGAGTGCTTCACCTTGTCAGACTTGATTTGAACTGTATTTGCGCGCCTGGGCGGGCGTTCTGACCGGTGCGCAGTGTAGACGGCCAATCGCAGACGTGGCAGGCGGGGTAAGATGGATCATTACAGAGACTGGGCCGGTATACATGTCACGTCTATTCATCACGGGTAGTCTATAGGAAGTACTCGGGCAGCTATACAGGGCGTCAATCGGTCAGAGTCACGGACAGGAGTAGAAAGACACTACCTTCCCATTAGCATTTTGAGCCGCCTGTTGACTAGGGCCATCACGCTCATTTTCCGGGGCTGCCTCGAACACGTTGAAATACATTGAACCTCCGGGGCCGACCTCCAGTATGCTCGCCGAGTTACCACAACGATAACAGTAGTTGGGTGCCGACCAAACCGTTGACAAATGCTTGTCAAAAAGAGAGGAGTATCCCTCCATGCATAGCTGGTGAGCGCGGAGTATATGGGTCATTTTGTTCTGATCCAAGAATTTGTGTACGACGCCGGAACCAAAGGTGTACCCGGCCCCTCTGAA
Organism: Lyophyllum shimeji; assembly: GCA_026008595.1. Classification (NCBI taxonomy): domain Eukaryota; kingdom Fungi; phylum Basidiomycota; class Agaricomycetes; order Agaricales; family Lyophyllaceae; genus Lyophyllum; species Lyophyllum shimeji. Next base: position 2,018,362 of record BRPK01000004.1, read on the forward strand.
GGACGTCTCTAGTTAATAGATTCCCTATGGTTCTAGCGTGGAATGCGGACGGACCGGGGTGATATCGCAAAGTCTTCTTTTTCAGGGTCAGGATCCGACCACACGAGGTCCGCCATTGGGCCCTCATGAGGTATTTCTGGAAGGCGTTGACGTGGGCAGGCAGTGAGAAGAGTAGGTGACCATAACCATACCTCGAAACCGATCAACTACTTTGATTTGGTCTATCGAATGGATAGAAGGTGATAGACCTGCCACAAGATAGCGTTAAGGTTCAATTTCTGCTGAACAGAGCTCAAGCATACCTCCGTGTACGCAGAATATTCGATCGTCGATTACCACGGATAGCGTCAGGAAGTCGAACATGTCTGTAAAATACGTCCACACATGCGACGAGCCATATTTCCGGACGCACTCCGTGTAGAATCCGTACGTCTGGGTCAAAGCCATGAGAAGGTCTTGGAGCATAAGAGAGCAGAGTGGTGACTTACTTGGGTGACGGCTCGTGATTCGTGGTTCCCTCGAATTAGTTGCACGCGGTCGGGATATCGCAGCTTCAAACACGTCAATAGCGAGATGGTTTCAACGCTGAATAGTCCACGGTCCACATAGTCGCCTGGGAGGCATGAGCGATCTGTACGGACGTATTTGGTTTACTACGAACCAAGAAAGAGGTAATTCGTGTTCGGCGCGTAGCCTCCTATCCGAAAGATTTCGATTAGGTCATAGAACTGGCTTTTACCCTTGATTAGCGTGTTGGATGCAGCGCCAAGTGGCTCTTGTGACTCACCCATGAATGTCGCCGACAACTGTCACTGGAGCACTAACGTGTACCACATTGGACTCCCTCATGAGCACTTCCTTGGTCTTCTCGCATATTTCGCGCAGGAGAGCTTCGTGTAATAGCTGTTTGCGTAGTAGCTGTTGAATGCATGCGTCGAGATCGAACGGTGCCATGATAGCAACTTTGGAGATTTCGAGTGGTGATCGCTAATTTGGCACTGTTTGGCATCGCCTTGAAATTTAAACCGTTTCTGTGTTTGATCCACTTCACCAAATCACCACACTCTGTCCGTTAATCTTCAGTGTACGCGTCGTAATGCACTCTTAATTCATTACTGCATTTCCGACTTAACACGAAGGCCGTCTGCCGTAAATTCGAAACAATGTTCTGTTCCGTTTTGCGTTTTCAGCCGTCCAAATGAGTCAATCCAGCCTACTTGGATCCTTTGATCTTTGGGTGGTCCATCGCGCTTTTCTCGCAATTGGATGACCGTTCGAACCTTCTTCCTTCCAAAGGTCTCCTCGGCTGCGGATTCACCACCGCCTTACTGGAGTTGCAGCCAATGATCTGCTTACTATGTCGGACGATGATGCGATGTAGGCGGACATCAGCGCACTGGATCGATCTCTTTCTAAATGAAACACTCCATCCATGCCCTCCATGTGTCGAGTCTCTCCCCAGCTAGAGTCTCTGACATTTTATGTACATGGGGCTGATTGATTGGAAAGCGGGCTAGCCGAACTTCCGAATCGTGCATCTTCACCTGCGAGGTCAGAGGTCTTAATGACCGTGCACCGTTCTTCCAGCATGCAGCCTGACTAACGCGTTGACCAGAAGTGCCCTCAAAGGCGACCCTTCTCGTGGGTGCAATCTATCAACCTTGAAGACGTACAGCTGCAAGCATCCACTATTTGCAAAGGATGGTATATGATCTGACCCGACTTCTCCCCATAAGTATAGTGATCGTTTACAGTTGTTGTAGATTTGATGTCGAACAACTCCTAACCATTTCTGGCGAGGCAGGCTAACGCGCAAAGGCACACACCATCTCAAGATCCATCGTTCAGCTTTATCCAATTTCTTTAGATTTCCTAAGTCGGTGGGCGCGGACCTCTCAGGTAAGCAACGCGTCAACCCAATAGTACGACCTCGGTGGCAGACCCTCCTACACCCTCCCCCTCAAAGCTAATGTCTACCCTCGAATGGAAGAAGAGTACTTCGAACGCACCTCTCGCCTCGTTTTTGCCGTTTATCAGGTTAAGACAGTTAGATCATCATCACGCCGTCATGAGGGTTCAGCGGAAGCTGCCGTCTTTTCGGTACCCAAGAGATCGAACTTGTTTCGTAAATTTCTCTTCCCCCTTCTCCGAACGACCTGTTACCAAGTTTGACCAATGACACCTGAGCGGCTCCGGACTATTAAAGGACTAAGTCCTTCGCCCTCTGCCTTTCCGTCCCCCCCTCTAATTGACCGTCACGCCCGCCACAAGATCTCATCTCGCTGTCCCCTATGCAGCACTCCCGTGCGTATTCTTATGACGACCCGGAAGGCGGTTACGCCCGTAATCAGATCCCGCCGCACCACGCCCAATATCCCACAGCTGCACCGCAGTACGATCGAGGATACCAGCAACCGCAAGGGTCTGGACAGTACTATGTACAGTCCGGGAGTAACGCGCATGGTGTGTCTCGAAGGCCACCATTCAACCGAATAAAAATCTAAGGCCGTTATAGTGACGCAGCCTGATCCATATCTCCGCAGCATAACGCCAATGGTACCCCCGACTCATCACTATACGTCCACAGGTCACCATCGATATCCTCAGTCCTCGGGCGGCAGTGGATCATCGTCGCAGGCTCACGCGTCAATGTATCCTGCGCAAACTCCGTATTACCAACAGTATCCCCGCTCTCAATCTCCCGGCGTTCATCCGTCCGAAAGCCACTTCATTCCCACCCCTTCCGACCTCTACAATGCCTATCCTCCTCGTCAAATCACAGTCCCCCCGCACTCGCCGACGCCGGACCCATATTCGACTCCGCAATACCCGCCTCCCCATTCTATTGTACCTTCATCGAGAAGTCCTGAACAGCGGCCCGCCCGCATCTCCACTGGCCGACCGCTAACCTCTCCAGGGTCGCCCGTCGCATCGCCATCGGGGGAAAGGTTTCCGTGTGAGAGGTGTGGTAAAACATTCTCTCGATCCCATGATCGAAAGCGCCACCACGAGACACAGCATCTTACATCACCCGTGATTCATCGCTGTCGGTACTGCGAGAAGGAATTTAGCAGGTGCGTCACACCGTATGTATGGTGTCTATCTAACTGACAGTCATTATCGTTACTCGACTTCCATTCGACAGAGCTGATTCTCTCAAGCGACACCTGGATAATGGCTGTGACGAGATGCCTTCATGAATGGTGTCTTCTTCGGGATGAGCTGACTCGCTTTCCTTCTCAGTGTCCACTGTCGAACTATACCTATTACTCAAGATCAAAAGTTTTATTCCATACTACTTCCTAATGTGACCTGCTAATACTTGTCGTCCTGATGCCTCGAGGTTGTATGCAGTTTCTACCTCGTTGACTTTGAGCCTGGCACCGGCATTCGTGATGACAAGGATATCATGTTCGGAGTCGAAAACCTCTATCGTGGAGAAATGATGCCCGAATAACAAACGAGGTCAGGGACTCTGAGAAGACCAAGGAAAAAAATCCTGACGGGACTTCCGAAAGGCGTTGACATCTCATGTTTTTAATCCATTAAACATAGTGCAAATTGGAAATTTGCACTAATTCGCTTCATACATATTACATGGACCACTTGAGATGTTAAGATGCCGGACCCGATCACTTCGTCGCCTCGTTCCACGCTTTAGCCTGCCGTCGATGTGCCTGGCTAAAGTCTGGCTAACCGTTGCAGTCATCGAGCTCGAAAGCAGTGTATCTTTTCGACGCCGTTGGTGTCCTTCAGTGAATTCGATTGAGTATATCCCCATCAAGGACTCGAGGCCTCGCATTGACCCCGATCATCCCAGTCGTTGCGTATGGTCCAAGTTTCGCGTCCGCGTTTTCCCCGCATCGGCTGATTCGCATCGCAGATCGCCGAACGTAGGCTATCATGACGCACTTTAAACTTAATAGTCGTAGCCCGCAAACTATGCTCTCACCAAGCTATACTTACAAATCTCAGGATTTCGTATTGTTTTCTGTCCAAAGTTCCATTCAGACTTCTATGACACAAGGACATCCGGTATGTAGACTTGCCATGGGAACCCCTGCTCACCCACAACGTCGCCTGGAATGTCGTAATAATATTCCGACAGACGCAGTACGCAGGCAGACCCAGTGCATAGTAAGCGGGCGGAACCCTGATCGAATATGCACGCCACACAAGGCGACACCTCATTCCCGCAAAAGCCCAAGGACAACTGCGGGCTGATAGCGGGCAGTCGTGAGTTGCGAAAATGTCGCGCCGCGCGTGTCTTGGCATAAACGGAATGGTCAACGGAAATAAATCGTTGGCGGTGTGCAGCAACGACTCCTTAGTCGAAACCATGCTACTTGTATCCATGGAGAATGAATGTGTGATCAGGGTTTTCTGCATCGTGGCCGTGACTACACTAGGAAAGCACAGTGATTAGTGACCGGAGGAAGCGAGTCAGGTGCATTTGCAAGGTCCGACCTGGATTATCCCGTGGTATCATCGTGCGGTGTTACGATTTTCAGTCAGAGGCCGCGTCGTCTAGCCCTTCAATTTCGACGTTAGCGGCAGACCCATCCTCATCCCGTGCCTCTCTTTCCTCCTTGTCCCGTCTCTTTTTGTTGACTTTCTCGATAACCTTGTCAGCCCTGTTAAAGATCCCGCCAGTCGTGGCTCCACACGCCAGGCACTTAGGCGTCTTTCCGAACCTCTTGATCGCACACGCGGAGCAAAAGTAGTGGCCACAGCGGGTGACGATGGGGTCCGTGTAATGCTTGCGACAGATAAGGCAAGCGAACGGTATGTCTTCATCATCCGAATCCGAATCGGACACGTCCTCAGGCTGTTTCTTTGCATTCTCCGCCAATTTGTCGAGCTGCCAACCGGCGAGGTCTGTCAAACAAGGAATGGTAAAGTCAACGTTCCGTGCTAGAAGGAAGAAAATAGACGCTGAATTGACGTACATGTGCCTCGATCGTGCAGAAATTTACACGTATCCCCGAACCCGCAGTACCCCGTTTCTGTGCAGATAGAAAGTTTTAAGCATGAGCAAACGCCGAGCGACAAGCCTTCAAATTACCTTTATAGTCTTTACAGACATCGGGTTGGTAATCGACGATGGTGACCGTCCGAATAGTACTCGTGCCCCGCTGCGGCCCCACCCTCATGGCCTTCGGCACCTCCGTGCTCTTCTTCAAATGACTCTTATATGCACTCTGACCCCGATATTGTCCGTCGTCCGGAATATCTTCCTCATCATCCCCAGGCGCTTTCTTCTGTCGCTTTGCCAATATTTCCTCTGCCTCGTCGCCTGCCAGGATCTCCAGCGCTTCCCTCGTGTGCGAGCCAGACGCGGTCCATTTCACGTCTGGGCCTTCCTTTTCTGGAGCATCGGGGTCATCGTAGTCGTCTCTCTGCGTCGCGGTACGTTTTGTGCCTGCGCTTAGGAGGTTCACGGCTCCTTTCTTAGATGGGAGGACGACTTCGGATTTAGTCGTTGTTGCGGAATGTGCTACATTCGATTCGGGTGATGGCGAACGTTGCCTGGTGGTAGCTGGGCGAGCCTTTCCCTTCCTTTTAAAAAATGGCACCGTCACTGGTACTTCAGGTGTTTTGGACGCCATGGCGGTGTGTGGATGAGGTGTGAAGAGCGTTCGCGGCCTCGAATTGCAGGATGAGTGCTTACAAAGTGTGCTTACGTAATCTAATCCGTTACTGACCCAGGTGTAACTGAAGCGCCGTACGGTAGCATACTAATAAGGCAGACGCTCTCGTGTCCGCAGAGCATGCACAATAGAGAGTGATGAATATGATTTGAGTACTTGTGCCTAAGAGATTGACTGGGGGGTGCTTCAAGCAAGATTCCCGCATTTGAGCGCTGTCGCCGTCAGACATGTCTAGTCGTACTCGAGTCGTCCCCGATGCCAGGGTACATGAACCCTGCAGGTTCTCCGGAGACGACGTGGGTGCGTTCAGCCTCGCAGCGATCAAGTGTCTCAAGAAGGGAAAACATTGTAGAAATATCCACCCTCGAACTGAGCACACAGCCGACCACGTCTATGTTCATTGTGGATACGAGTCGATATTCACGGAGTCGTCTAATCCTGCAGGTGGTAGCCAATAAGACTCCTTCGGCCAATGATCTCCCCAATCTAATAGCGCACACCGAAGTCAGGGGTGCTCAACGTTAGAATCAACACTGCCGAACGTACTTTGAAAATGCCATACGCTTCGAGGGCGTGGATGCCTACCCTCGCGATGTCACCGTTCTGTAGGCTGGCGCGCCACCACTCGGGGTTGGTCCCGCGGGACCATATTGTTTTGTACGCTTCCTTGACAGTGTTGAGCGACGGTGGCTGGAGCCCCTCACTTCTGTAGACCTGTTTCACGAATTCGCGCGCGACGGCGAGGTTGTACAACAAGGGTTCACGGTACGCTGCCGAATTAAAATCCAAATGAGCACGAAGTCACAGAAACAGAACTAGAATACAGAATGCAGGACGGCGGAACATGAAAAGGATGGGAGCTGGCAGTTGAGACGGAAACACACCTCCGAGAAGGTTCCCCGCCTTCTCGCCAGCCGGGCCCAGGAACTTCACCGCACCCTCTCCGAGCTTCTCCGCGGTCTTTTGTGCGCTGTTCAGCGCCTCCTTCGCCTTCTGCTGTGCAGTCTCGACGGTGCTATTTGATGACGCGAAACGAGTCTGAGTGGGGGCCCGGCGAATGAATGTTTGACGGAGCGTGGTGGGGAGTGCCGGCCTCATTTTGGAGGGTATTAGAGGTATGTAGAAGTAAAGAAGGGCTTTTGCACGAATTGGACGTTGGCGGTGGTGGGATGATCGAAAACGCCTCTTCCGGATTTGGCCGGTTGCTGGGACTTCCGAGTTCCGACTCAACTTCCGTTGGCGCCTTCGTCGACTCGTACTCTCCTCTGTCTCCTGAGGTATGCCGAGATAAGAAATTCGTGAGTTCCTGCGTTATTTTCCGGTCGTTGCTTGTAGGCTGCTCACGTATGTGTAGTTAGGTTTGTGAAAGATTTGTACCATATTACGCGCGTCGCGTGCGACGCTCGACAGTATGGTGACATGGTCTTAGATTCCGAAATTCATATATAAGAACGGCACCCTTGTCATTTCAATCCTGAATATCTGAACCATTGCCAACTGTTGACACCCTGGCCTCCCACAATGCTGGGATCATTCGATTCCATGACTGTCACACACCTTGATACCTTTGCAGTCGCCGTGCGAGGCATATATGGACCATTCCAGCTGTTTGCTCAGCTTTCCTGCTTTCAATCGGCCTGCCAAGACGTTCATACCCTGAACGTCACAGATTGGAGCCTACCTGATGAGGAAATATTGTTCCTTCATGTCAAGGACCCCGGTTGGCCATTTTCATGTTCCGTGTACCTGTAGTTTAACAGGTTCAACGGAACCTGCAGTGCACACACAACACTTGAGGAACACAGTGTCACCATCACAATTAATTATCAGAGATATAGCCAAGGTACATCATAACACACCTCGTGGATCTGAACCTTAACGCAGAACTTCCAAGATCCCAACCTGGCTAGCACGGTCGACACTAATCAATTGCCTTTATGCTGGGAACGTGATAGTGAGTCATCCTGATGCATCTAAATCTATCTGTACTGATCTCAAGGCGTCTGTCGTGGTATACCCTACATCACCACTGCTGACAGGCATCCTCGGTTCCAGAATCAAAGTCGGAGGCTGGCTTGCTCCAGTTTTTGCCAGCTGAAACTCCATGGATATCGTGCTACGCCGATTTTTCTGACATCGGGCTAGAAGCGCGTCTCGTTTCGTCTCGACGTTAAGCGCCGCAGTTACTTGATTATCTATGCACGCTCGAGTGTCTGTGAATACATTCTCTGGACTGCACGCGCCGCCTATTCGCGTTCGATTGTCTTTTGGAGCATGTTTCGACTTTACGCGCCGCAGCTCCTCGATTCCCGATCTGCGTTCGAGTCTCTCTGGGCACCAATATTCGTGCCGACGCGAACAGGCGCCAGCCTCGAGACCTACATGCGATCGCCGGCGGGTGGGCAATAGCAAAACCTGGGCATACTCGTATACTTGACGAAGGCTTACCGTCACTCCCTGACTCTCTGCGTCCCTGCAATCAGACATCTCCCGTTCACTCTGCATATCGCCACGACTCTGACCCGCTCTGTGGAACCGCAAAGATATCTGGAACACTTCGGTCTTTTTACGCCAAATTTTGCCGCGGCCGACGAAGCAAGACGAACATGCCGAAGGCTTTCACGATATCATGAAGTAGTCCGACTTCATTCACGGCCGCCCGGGATCGAACCCGTGGCGCTTTGCAGGCGTTTACGTCCCTTGGCTCCGACTCTATCATTCAACTGCTACTACTGCCACTACACCCACATCCTTCCGTTCCTCAGGTTCATGCCTACTCTTGTCGGACGATACTACGTCGTCGTTACCAAATACCGCCCTTTTCACTTGGCATATCGTGGTACCCCCGGGGATGCAGAACGATCCGGACATCGTACGCCAGAACCTCGGATGGTCGTCTGCGAAGCAAGATGAACTTTCCAAGGGCTTTCACGATATCTCATTCTGGCGGCGAGTCCTGAAGTAGTACTTTCTACTTCATTTCACGGCTGCGCACGAATTTCTAAAGTTGGGGCATTCGCTCCTCGATTCCTTGGCGCTTTTGAACGCTTTTACGCCCAGAGGGTCAGGACCGATCGCTTCACCTCGAGCCCCTCCTCGTCACATTCTATAATGGCTCTTGTCGTCGACGCAGATTTCGCGACTGCAGCGCGCCTGCGTTGGGGCGATCCGAACTGGTCACCGAGGCTCTCAGACGCGTGGCTGTAAGCTACCAGAACGTGCGTGAATGGGTATTGGAGGACGTTGCTAGCCACGGCTCCTTCTTGTCTTCGGTTCTCCTTTCGGACAATTCGTGGGCAGTTTTCTCTGTAAGCACGGTATCGCACGCCGCGGGCATCGCGTAAAACCCACGCTGACTCGAAGAACGCTTACAAGGATGGCTTGGATGATTCAGCGCTGCAGCATGGTCGCAATCACGTGGGATGGCGCAATTGACCAGATGACAGGGGCTTATCTTTGGACGCTGTTCAGTTACAGACGAGAGGACTGTGCTCGAAGCTGGAGGGAGTAAAGGTCGTACTCGGTGTAGTCAGCGGTGTATGCAACGGAAGAGATAAGAGTTCACGTTTGCGAAGAGAAGGAGGCAAGGTACCAAGGGTCTCACGTGTGATTTGATTTTTTGTCAGGTTTCGGACATGGACGGTCCGATATGATAGTGCTGTGTCCTTCATCAGTCCGCAACGTTTTGCCGACAGTTTTCCTCCACCCACCACCATCGCCTGCTCGAGCTGTCCTGCAACAAGGACATGGCTCCCAGCCTTCAAGGCCTCAACGTCGTCCACCCTGTCCAGCCCAGCACCGACTCCCACGATCTCCTCGCGGGCCAGTCCTACCCCGACCTCTCCGCCCAACTCGACCTATGGACGAATCTTGCTTTCGAATGCGACGAGGGCCCTCTAGGCTCTAAAAACGATGACGAAAAATACGGGAGGAGATCGAGAAGTGAGGAGGAGGAAGATGAAAGTCTCACTTCGCACGGCAGCTCCACTCGCGAGGCCGCGATCCACGACGGGCACATCAACGTCGGCACTGGCACACTCGGTGCCCAGCACCCATCCCCGCCAGCCCTCGATCTCAACGCCGTCCTTGCGGGCTTCGGCATAGACCCCTTTGCCGCCCCTCCCGTCCTGCAAAACCAGAATCAGAATCCCCAGCCCGCTCCGGGCATCGCACCCTCCCTCGCTCAACTCCTCGCACACTACACTGCACCAGGCGCACCTCTGTTTGCGCCCCCGCCACCCGCGCCCACTGCAAGCGCGAGCGCCAGCCCCGCGACGTCGCCCGCGGCATCGTCTTCTTCCTTACGCCGCTCCACCGACGATACATCATCACCATCGTATGCTCCACCCGCAAAACGTCAGCGTGCACGCAAGTCATCTGTCTCCACCGCCAGCACCGCCGACGCCGCAGACTCTCCAGAGGACGCGCCGATCGACGTGGCGACGGCACAGGCCATCGCTGCCGCCGAGGACAAGCGCCGGCGGAACACCGCGGCGTCGGCGCGGTTCCGGCTGAAGAAGAAGGAGCGCGAGGCGGCGCTGGAGGGCAAGGCGAAGGAGCTCGAGACGCGTGTGAATGAGCTCGAGCGCGAGTGCGAGGGGTTGAGGAGGGAGAATGGGTGGTTGAAGGGACTTGTTGTGGGCGTCACTGGGGCGGCACAGCAGGGCCCGTCGGTCGTGAATGTTGGGACGAAGAGGACGAGGGACGAAGCGGAGACGGCCTAGATTCATGCGCTTCGGGGTGCGTTGTGCATTTATCTATAGAGTGAGATACCTCTCCTCCCTTGGACGTCCCCCGCTCCCTCTCGTGCTATCTTACTTATTTGTATCAATTCGGCTTATTTCGACCCTTTCCCGCTCCTCCCTGACCCCCAACAACCTATCCTTCGCGCTGCATAGGTACATGGTAAACGCAAGTGTATTTGTACTCTAGTGTGCTGTCCGACTCCTTTCCCGACCCATTCTCCGTTCGCTCTCGACGTCGCGGTGCATGCAGTGGATGGACAACTCCAAAATCACGGAAGACTTCTGTGCGATGTGATTGAGATATGCTCAGTGATAGAGTTGCTGTTTTATGAACAGGCGATCATGATCGATATCTTGGATGCTCTGTATCGTTCGCTGCGTTTCTGTGCATCGAAGATCAGATTCATTGTGACGAGATTGGCGCTATACGACGGTCATCGTTTTTTTATTACATATGGGAAACACAGGAAGATGGGGAGGATTGCGGTCGATCAGGACGACGAGCTCATGAATCCTGTACTCGCACGGCAGATATTGAAATCGAGCATTGAGCGCAGCTGGAAGGACTCATCCGCGACTACTAGAAATAGCCATCTATGGATATCTACCTTTTTTTTCTTAGCCAACGAGGCGTATTGAGGGCGGGCGACTTGGATCTTATCGATGCGCGATACCGGGCGCGACCCGACTGATTGCAGCTGTCGAACAGAAAATGACAGGCGGTGCGCATCCTCAGCGCCGTTGCACCAGCTGCGTCACGACATCTGGTCCCGTACGCCAACGAAACTGTGACTGCGGATGTCAGCTTAGGAAATATAAGCCAAGCCTGCGCATCCCAACAGTTCCACAGTTCTCTGATCGCAACCACAACAACTGCTTACTGCACCCATGACTGACACCACCGTGCAGAACGCGCCTCCAGCGAGCACCCCGTCGGGCGATACCACCACCACCGACAGTGCTTCACCTGCGACAAATCCGTTCAGCAACCCCGGTTCCAGTCCGCCTGCAGCTAATACCAACGTCAATGCGCCGCCCAGTAATACGCCCACACCGTCCCCACCACCCACGCAGACACCTCCGCAGGCGCTCGTACAGGTGGAAGAGCGGCCCGCTGATCCAAGGATAGCGGCGCTGCGGGCGATGTTCCCTGATTATGACGACCTGATCCTGTGCGTCCACCACCCTTCCCATCCGGCGATCGCTCACTCAATCGCTTTTTTCGTTTTGTGCGTGAATAGGCAATCCGTGTTGGCGTCCGTCAATGGCAACCAGGACCGCGCGATCGACACACTCCTCGGGATGAGCGATCCCGAATACAAGGGCGAGCCGACGCCCGAGGCACCGATCATGGTTCGTTCTCATTACCCTTTTCTGTTGCTACCCATGCTGACTGAGGCCATTCCCATGATAGTCTCAGACGGAGCTGGACGAGCAGCTTGCGCGGCGGCTGATGCTGGAGGAGCAGCAGGAGCAGCAGGCGGCGTGGCAGGCGCAGCAAGACGCGCGCCGCCCGCGGTTCCAGCAGCAGCCGCGCCCTCCTCCGTCCGCGCAATCCCAGGGGCAGGGCGGCGGGGACACGATGGCCGAGATTCAGCAGCAGCTGGGGAAGTTTGCTGAGAGTGAGTGGTTTTCGTTAAATTTTTGTGTGTATGCCTGTCTGATGTGGGTGAAGCGGGGAAGAAGACGATCGGGAATATATTTTCAAAGGTGAAGGCGAAGATCCAGGAGATAGACCAGCCCAGGTCAGTGCATGTGCTTCAACTAGACCCCACGCAGGTTCCCTCAATCCCTGTGGTTTCGCTTTAGAACGGGGCAATCCTCCGGCACGCAGCCTACCTGGGGCGGCGCCTCCAACGGGTACGATTCCGCCCTGTATGAGCAGCGGACATACCATGGCCAGCAACACCAACCACAGCCGCCGTATCATACGCGGCCGCAACAGCAGCCAGCGTACTATGACCCCAACGCGCAGACGTCATACCCGATCCATGCACCCTCCTCGACGCCTCCGAATATACACGGGTATGACGTGACGCCTGAACCCGGTACGTAGATGGGCACAACCTTCCCATAAGACTAAGACCGAAGGCATTATTTGACTTACAGCAACGACACCGCCCTCCGCTGCTCCACCAGCATCGACCACCACCACGCCACAAAGTGATACCCCTCGCCCACCCTCCTCGGGTGCAACCCCGATCGACGGCGGTACGTTACTCCCTTCCAGATCCATACGTAAGCGTCAGGATTCTGATATGTGAATATTGTACATCCAGGCAAACTAGGCCTCCTCCCAAAACGTCCCGTGTCGCTGCTGCGCTCGCAGTCCCCGCCCGGACAACCGCACGCGGCGCCGCCGCCGCTGCAGTCGCAGCACAGCCAGCAGTCGCAGGATGACTCGGAGGACGGGCTGGAGTATGCGGAGAATCCATTTGACGAGCCTAAGACGACGACAACGACGATGCGGAAGTGAGGGCTGTTGCCGTGCGCGAAGTTGGGAGCATGAGACCATGATTCTTTCATTCGCGCTCCGTTGGAGGATGCACGGTACGGACAGGTAGATCTGTAGGTTATGTTTGTATGTTCTTTTCTCTCGTAGGTATGTGTATGTACTTTTGGACGCCGAGCAACCGTACAGGGGGCTTGTGGGATGAGATGACTGTCATCTTACTCGATGTTCAGGTGGCGGACTCGGAGCCGGCCATGTGTGCTTCTGGTTTGAGAACGAGTACCAAACTTGCGCCGTGGTCAGCAGGGCTCAGCTGCGAATCTCCGAAAGCGGGGCACGAAGGAGATGGCGGGGTGAAATGCGTGGAATTGGGGCGGGTATAGCACAGCAGTGAGCATTATTAATTCTAGTGTACGTACGGGGAGGCAATTGCGCGTGCGACGATGCCTCCAGGCCCGGTCGGCGCTCCCGCAAAATCGTCTGCGCTCCCGACCATCAGCAGGCCCACTTCCAAGAACAGACAGGTCAGTACATGGTCGTGCCAGAGGGAAGGAAAGAAGGGACGGGGCAGTGGAGTGGATACGCACCGATGAGCCCGAACAGGCCTAGAATGCTGCCAAAGACCTCTATGACGAGGATCTTGACGAAGAGGTTGGGGTCGGAGGCGTCGGCGAGGGCGGCGGTGGAGCCTGTGATGCCGACTGCGATGCCGCAGAGGAGATTGCAGAGGCCGACGGTGATGCCGCCCCAGAAGATGGCGAAGCCTGGGCGGTGAGATGTGGTGTTAGTTTGGGATTGGGGGGATCAAGAGGAGCAAACAAGCAAGGGGAGGATGTTGGGGAGGAAGGAGTCGTACCGGTGAAGTAGTTATTCGGTGTGTAGAGCAGGCTCTCGGGGACTGCTTGCAGCTTGGAGGAGTATACGATTCCAATGATCTGATGTGGTCAATGAGTCGTGAAGGACCGCATACGATAGGGGAGACGTACGACTCCGTAGATGGCGACGACCTCGCAGAAGATGATGCTGCATTCATGCATCCATTATTGTCCAGCGTGAAAGGCACGACGAGCGCACCTGATCAAGTTTTTGGTTGTGATACGGGGAGCCCTGACACCTCCTCCGAGGATAGACGAGCCAGTCACCAAGATTCCCCTGCGTGTCGGACGTCACTCGTCAGTTGTCGTCATCGTCACCGCAGGATGTAAGACGGAGTGCGCACCATGCCGCGCCGAGCACGCTCAGACCAATGCAGAGCCCAATCCCCGTCCCGGCCCACACGTACGGGTTCACCTCCTCCAGGTAGCGGCCGACGTTGAACGACTCTCCAGAGCCTGCACGTTACGAAACAGCTGTTAGTTTAGGCTTCTTTGAAGAGCCAGCGATGCAGCGCACCAGTGAAGAGAAGGTAGAGCGCAACTACTATAATGATAAAGGTGGGCAGGCCATAGCTGTAGTACTTAGTGTAGTACCCCATGTCGAGGCCGCTGAGGCGTAGCGGGTTGGAGACAGCGGACGAAAGGGTGTTGGTCCGTGTTTGGCGTTGTGGCAGGTAACCGTGGTGCACCTTGGACATGTACCATCTCCTCAAGGGCCTGCATGAGCATCTGACGAGGTCCGTGCCTGCTTATATCGTAGGCAGCTCACAGCTGAACGAGATCTAGGAAGGAGGAGTTCTCCGTCATCATCATCGGGCTCGACGGAGCTGGCAAGACGGTCGGTGCTACTGAACAGATGCTACCCGCCCTCTCATTCTAACACTCGCGCCTACACAGACCCTCCTCGAGAAGATCAAGACCCTGTACAACGACGCCCCAGGTCTCTCGCCGGACAAGATCGCGCCCACCGTCGGACAAAACAGTGCGCCTTCCCCTTTGACATGCTGTCTGCCTCTGCTCTAACAAACCCCCTCCCGGCAGCGGGCACCATCACACTGCCCTCCTCGATCTTGCAGTTCTGGGACCTCGGGGGGCAGCGCGGCATCCGTAATATATGGCCCAAGTACTACGACGACTGCCACGCCGTCGCGTACGTGATCGACGCCGAGGACCGTGAGCGCCTTGGCGAGGGCTGGGAAGTCTTCGGTGCGTACCTCGCTCTCGGCCTATTTTCCGTTCTTGTGCGGGCTGGCGGCTGACGAAGGGCAAGGAACGTAGATGCCGTCCTCTCGGCGCCGCAGATCCTGGGCGTGCCCTTGCTCCTCCTCGCGAACAAGCAGGACTCGCCTCTGAGTCTGTCCGTAGAAGAGATTCGCCATGATTATGAGGATTGGTATCAGAGGAAGCTGGAGAGTGCGAGGAGGGATACGAGGTATGGCCAAGGGGAGAATGAGAGGATGGCAAGGAAGGAGCGCATTGCGAGCTTGGAAGTGATGGGCGTGTCCGCCCTCGAAGGGTTCGTATCTCGCATTTGCATGACCGTGGTATACGCTTACGGAAATCTTGACTGTTAGAACTGGAGTGAGAGAAGCCGTGGATTGGCTCTTTATACGTGTGCAGAATAGCAGAAGGTGCGACCGCCGTACAAATCGGTACGGAAGCCCCCACTGATCCCACTGCGTGCAGGGAACCGCAGAAAGGTGTTAACATGTGAATGCTCGTATCGAAATGAAATGACGAGCGCTCCGCACGGCAAAAAGCAAACCATTCGGGTCGTTCCGTCAAGCAAACAGCGGGTATATGCCCATCTCTTCACAACGACACATACTTCTGGATATAACCCAAAATCAACTCCCTATACTCCCACACCATCTTCGCCGCCGCCACGCCCAGCGCAGCAACCAGCATCGGCCTTCTGAAGACCCTCACCAAATCGCGCAGCACCCTCGCATAATACCTCGCGCCCGTCGCGCCCTTGAGCAGTGCATTGGCGCGGTCGTCGATCATCTTGTAGACGCCCATCTTGAATTCCTCGCGGGGGACGCGGAAAACGGGCCCGTCGTCGTTGAGCAGGAAGGCACTGCCGTTCGTGTCGGGGTCGGGGTCGGTCGCGGCGTGGATGATGGAGCCGGCGATGCGCGGGATGCTGGCGAGGGGGATGCCAGCGAGGAAAACTTTGATCGGGGTCGGGACGATCGCGGTGTCTGGATAATCAGGAAATGTGTGTCAGGGGGAAGACGGAAGGTGCGCAAGAGAAGAAGGGCGTACCGGCGAAGAACGGGTGGATGCAGGCGATGCGGATGTTTCGGAGGTGGAATTCCGGGTAGAGGGAGCGCATGATGCCGAGGACGGCGTGTTTTGAGGCGGTGTACATTGGTGCTCGAGGGATGCCAGTCCAGGACGCTGTGAACCGCCGTGTTTAGTGCGATGATAACATTGCTGCGAGGCGGGATGCGGAGCGACGTACCCACGGAACCGATCAGTACGAGGGCCTTGAGCGTGGTCGAGTTGAGGTCGCGGTTGACCCTCAGGTAGTGCTGCGCAAGGTACGCGCTGTACGTGACCCCCGTAAGGTTCACGTCGAGCGTGCGGGTGTCGGGCTTCACTGGCTTTCCATCTTTGAACGTGACCTTGGTGAACTGGCCGAGCTCCGAGACGCCCGCGTTCGGCACCTTACAGGTGGAAGTCAGCAAGGAAATCCAGGTGCGACGAAGCGGCGCCCATACCACAACGTCCACGGCACCGAACTTTGAGAGGGCAAGCTCGAACATCGCGACCTGGTCGTCCCATACGGTTACATTGCACTTCATCGACACTGCTGTCCTGTGCGAATATTGTTGAATAAGACGCGCTGTAGGGTCTCAGGCCTCAGGGGCCAAAGAATATACCGCACCCTCCTGCATTCTCGATGTCACGTACGGTCTTTTCTGCGCCGGCAACATCCAAGTCCCCAATGACGACTTTTGCACTACAGAGTCAGGGCGAAGTGTTAGATGTCTCCTGTTAGGGTGCGTAGTGAAAGCGACAAGTTCACTCACCCGTGCGAAGCCAACTGCAGCGCCGTCTCCCGCCCTATGCCATTTGCAGCACCTGCGTCGCACCGGGTTAGAAAAACTAAGCGTTGTGATTGCGACGAAAAGACGCGACATACCAGTGATAACGACGACGGTATCCTTTAGCCTGCTAGCGTGGTCATAGAGCTTGTCGTCCGGAATGGAAGACATGGTGTAGTAATGAAGGGGAGGGGAGGGAGCAGTAGTATAAGTATCAAGATGCTTGTGATTGCCGGAGTGTTGTCGAAACGCTCCCGGAGCGCAAAAACGGTATACTCACCACTTGTTTGACATTGAATTTCGGAGGCGGTCCAAAGGGGGTGATGGCGTGCGGAGGACACGTGGGTGTGCGTGTACCATCCCAGTGCTGCCCACTCGTCCCCGTGTCGCGTCGAGGTACATTACCGATGTGTTCCTCTCCTAAGGTTCTCAAGGCCTCAGGGGTAACCCTGCACGCTGCCCATTTCTTGCCAGTACGAAGCCATTTCCCCTCCACGCCCCTGAGTAAACTTGTTCCCACAGTCCACGGCTGCAGTCGTTTCCTAACATCACTGCGCGATGATGGTGGTGCGCTCACGATCCATGTGACATGAGGAACTCACCGTCTACGAAGTCGATCCTGCAGATCTGGAGCACTCAAGAGTCGCTCAGCGGTGGAGTACAAGGCCCCTTCCATGAACATACTCCTTTCGACGTATTCCTCCGACGCAGGCTGGCTTTGCGACCGAACGGCGGGTCAATGTCACAGTAGTACTACGATGCCCGAGGCGATCTAGTACGCTATCAGAACTCTTATCGCTTCAGCTTGGCCGTGTTAAGATCTAAACTCATTCCAATTTAGGAACTTATCACCATCGTGACCCAACTCTTCAAACAGCTCCATAAACCGATACCCGAAAAAGTCTAAATCTTGAGCATCGTTCGAACCTCTACCTCCTTCCTCCCACAACCACCACCAGCGCGTTTAGATAGCCCAAAATGCCGATTGTAGGACGGAGACGCGGAAGCAAGGTCAAGGGTATCCAGTTCACCGTTATGGTCGTTGGTATGGGCATCGTTCAACCTCGCAACGCGTGCTACTCAGAATCTGACCTTGGTTGTGGTGGAACAGGACAGTCGGGCACCGGACGCACGACGTTTGTGAACACCCTCTGTGAGCAAGAGGTCCTCGCCCATAAGGTCATCGACAATCCCGAGTTGGCGAACATGGAAGAAATGGTGACCATTAAGCCGGTCAACGTCGGTGCGTGCTTTAACCGCTGCACGCTGTCTAACTGACACCGAGATAAATGACATCTATAGAGCTCGAGGAGGAGGGTGTCCGCATCTCCCTGACCATCGTCGACACCCCCGGTTTCGGAAACAACATCGACAACGAGCACACGTACGTCTTGGTCCAGTTTACGTGTCCAAGTTCAAGTTTAGTCATGCTACTCCACTTCTTTCCTTCTACTTAGCTTCCAAGAAATCGTCAACTACCTCGAGCGGCAATACGACGACATTCTCGCCGAGCAGTCCCGGATCAAACGTAACCCTCGTTTCAGAGACAGCAGGGTGCATGCCGTGCTCTACTTCATTGCTCCTACGGGCCATGCGTACGTCCGCTTTTCTCCCTCTCTTCCATAGGTTTCACTTATCTTACATGGCGGTCGTTCACAGACTGAAGGAAATGGACATTGAGCTCATGAGGCGCCTTTCTCCGCGCGTGAACGTTATCCCCGTTATTGGCCGCTCAGACTCCCTGGCGCCGCGCGAGCTCAAAGCCTTCAAGAAGAGGGTACGTAACGTCTCCTTCTCTTACGTCCTTCACCTTCACAGACGCGGCGTCCTCGGCAGATTATGGAAGACATCGAGCACTACGATATACCCATCTACAACTTCCCGTATGACGTGGAGGAAGACGATGAGGAGACCATCCAAGACAATATGGAGCTCCGCGTAGGTACCCCCCTTCTGTTCGCGCGGTTCGCAGCTGATTTGTATCATGTCTCTTGCAGTCACTCCTGCCGTTCGCGGTCATGGGCTCGGAAGAGATTGTTGAGATTGAAGGGGAGCCCATTCGCGCTCGCGTTTACCCGTGGGGCATCGCCGAGGTCGATAACCCGGATCACTCTGACTTTGCGCGGCTTCGTGGAGCGATCCTCGGGTGCGTTTGCGGATCCTGGAATCATCTTCACGCTCTCCGCTGTCCTTCCCTGTTTCTCTAGACGGCTTGCTGAGTGACTCGTGATTAGGTCCCACTTGAATGACCTCAAGGCTCTCACGGAGGACGTGCTGTACGAGACGTACCGTACTGAGAAGCTCTCCAGGACGGTCGTGGATCATCGGTGCGTTGTCTTGGGTGATCTCTACCTGATACTCTGTCATGACGATGATGTACCTGTAGTCAATCCCAAGTTCTCCCCGAGGATCTCGCGCAGCAAAGTGTCCGCCTCAAAGAAGAGCAGCTGCGTCGCGAGGAGGAGAAGGTGAATTCTAGGCTTTTTTGGCCCTTTACGTATGTTTGACACGTATTCGTCATGTAGCTGCGCGAGATCGAGCTCAGGGTGCAGCGCGAGATCAACGAGAAGAGGCAGCAGCTCTTGGCGAAAGAGGAGACTTTGCGGTATGATACGGTTTGCCTCGTTCAATTGACGATTCCTCACAGACTTCTTTCCTCTCTAGCAACTTGGAAAGCCGCCTCGCCGCGCAGGGCAGCGTTCCTGCAAGCCCGTACTAATCTTCGCCTTTCGTCTATATTTTTTCTACGCTTTCATCAAAAGATGATACCCTTGCGTTGTGGACGACCAGGCTTCAGCGCAGTAACATATCTTGGACCCCGGTGACGGATTAGGAAGCATATTCATTTTATACCCAGCAACTCCTTTATTTTGTTTTTGTGCTACATACATGTCTGTATGAGGTAGACTGTAGACCGCTTGTCTTCATATCTTTTGCTTGCCCAACGAAGCTTCTTGTGAGTCGTGAGCTCGAAGGTTTGGCGGCTTTTTATAGGCACTACCTCCACGTGGTTGACGGGGTCATAAAATGACGGGTCACAACATAGCTAAAGCATACGGCCTTATGAACATATGCATCCGGAAGGACTAGACGACGACGAGCTCGAGCAGATTCGGTATCTTCCTCTCCCTACCCTCCCATTTCCCTACTAAACTGTTCTTCCCAGCCGGTATGAGGACTTTACAACGATAGGTACTTTGCCTCGGGCATATCTCCCGACGCATTAACCGATAATTTTTGGACACAGACTGGATCCAGGACTCGATTCTCGAGCGGAACAGGCGCATACGCACGGCGCACTCGTACTCCACCCCGGCGAATGTACCGCTGGGCAAGGGCAGGCTCTCGTCGTGGCCGTGGCTCTGGTCCCAGGCGCGCAAGGCCATGGACGTCGGGCAGACGTGGTTCGTCGTCAGCATCGCCGGTGCGCGTCTTCCCCCCTCTCCGGTACCTCTCGGGGCTGATGCGTGTATTCTGGGACGGCAGGGGTGTGCATTGGCGTGAACGCGGCGGTCATCTCCATCGTGAGCGAGTGGCTCTCGGACATCAAGTTTGGGTACTGCTCGGACGGGTGGTGGCTGAACCAGCAGTTCTGCTGCTGGGAGATCGAGCGCGAGGAGACGGACGGGTGCGATTCGTGGCATCCGTGGAGCAACGTTATGATGGGACGGTGGCTCGTGTTCGTCATGTTCGCGGTGCGTAATTCATGACCTGAGAGGAGAGGGGAACGTACTGACACAAGTGTTTGGCGGGGTGCAGACGGCGTTCTCGTTCGTGGCGGCGCACCTCGTGAGATCTATGGCCAAGTACGCGGCGGGCTCAGGCATCTCAGAGATCAAGTGTATTCTTGCGGGGTTCGTGATGCAGGGGTTCCTGGGGTTCGCCACGTTCTTCATTAAGAGCATCACGTTGGTGAGTCGCATCATGCTCTGCAGCTACTTATGCGCTAATGCTAGTGGCAGCCCTTGGTTATCGCTTCGGGACTGTCTGTGGGCAAAGAAGGACCTTCGGTGCACGTAGCGGTCTGTATTGGCTCGCTCGTCGCTGGAATGTTCAAGAAGTTCTCCCGGAGTCAAGGTACGAGTCCTCGCGGACCAACTGGAGCGCAGTAATGAACATTGACAGGTAAATTGCGTGAGATTTTGACAGCCGCCAGCGCAGCTGGTGTTGCAGTTGCTTTTGGTTCGCCAATAGGCGGCGTCTTGTTCTCAATAGAGGTTCGTTTACTTTGCGCGCGCGAGATCGAACCTTTCGACCCAGATCATAGGAAATGAGCCATCGCTTCAGCATCAAGACTATGTGGAGAAGTTTCTTCTGTGCCCTTGTCGCGACATTTACGCTATCTGTATGTCCTACGACTTAACTGGTCTCGTGCGTTACTCATGTATCGCCGTCTAGGCCATGAATCCGTTCCGCACCGGTAAACTTGTACTGTTCCAAGTTACCTATGACCGGGACTGGCACTTCTTCGAAATCATATTTTATGTGATCTTGGGGATATTTGGGGTACGAGACTCCCATGAATACTTCAGCACCCACTGCTAATGCTGCTCAGGGCCTTTACGGCGCCTTTGTCGTAAAGTTCAATCTTCAAGTCGCAGGGTTCCGCAGGAAACACCTCGCAAACCACGGCGTCGCAGAGGCAGTCACCCTGGCTACGCTAACGGCGATGGTAGGGTACTTCAATCGCTTCCTGCGCATAGACATGACGTCTAGTATGGCTATGCTCTTCCGGGAATGCGAAAGCGGGTACAACGTCGGTAATCTTTGCCAGTAAGCGCCGCTCCCCTTGTACCCCTCAATGGGGTCAACCTACTTTTTTTCGACAGGTCAACAGCGCAATGGCGTATTTCGAATTCCCTGCTCCTTGCCACGGTCATCCGTACTGGGCTTGTGGTGATCTCATACGGAGCGAAGGTCCCGGCTGGCATATTCGTTCCCTCGATGGCCATCGGCGCAACGTTTGGCCGGATGATTGGTATCATAGTAAAGGCGATGTGGAGGTGAGCCACGGTCGACTTGCCTTCAGGCTGTCATTGAACCGTACTTTCAGGGCATACTCGCAATCTGGGATGTTTGCGGTGTGTGCACCAGATGTGCCGTGCATCACGCCAGGCACATATGCTTTTCTGGGTGCTGCAGCAGCTCTGAGGTACGGGCTACGTGAGAGGCATCGATCAGGTACTGACACGTTATCCGCAGCGGAGTCACAAGGATGACTGCTACAGTCGTGGTGATCATGTTCGAGCTGACTGGAGCACTGAATTACATTCTGCCGACCATGGTACGTGGGAAGCTTTCCCATATGACGTCACTCAGCCTTTCTCCTGACCTTCGCAGATCGTCCTCCTGGTGACGAAAGCAGTCGGTGACTTCCTGGGCACCAGCGGGATCGCCGATGAGATGATCCGCTTCAATGGATTCCCCTTCTTGGAAAAGGAAGACCACGCCTACAACGTTTCTGGTGCGAGTTTAGCCTTTCTAGCCCGTGGGCCAATGCTGAACTCCAAGCGTTGTCAGTATCGGCCGTCATGCGTACAGAGCTACATACAATCTCAGAGTCCGGCATGACCGTCAAGGACATTGGTAAATCCCTCTTCCTCATCGGACGTCCCCACTGTTAAGCTCTTCGGCTGTCAGAGGCTTTGCTGGCGTCAACGGACGTCAAAGGATACCCGGTTGTTTCGTCTGACGGACTACGACATATCGTCGGCTACATTGGTCGGACTGAGCTGCGCTACGTGCTGGGTGATTATTGCTCTGTGCTTCCCTTCGTGGCCGCCCTTGCTCACCATATGCAGATCGTGCAAAAAAGATGCCCCGCATTGAGGATGACACGAGGTGTCTCTTCGCGTCCCGTGACTCCGAGAGGGACGAGCAACATGGAGCATCGTTCGGCATCGAAGAGGAAGCCGCCCCCACTGGGTTTGTCCTATCAGGGTTGTCAGATGGTGATCTCCGGTTCTGGCCTTGGGTAAACCAGGTTTGTGAGGTTGAGGAATATTTCATTGTGGCCTCCTGACCCTCGTTCCGGATGCAGACTCCGATGACTGTGTCACCGGAACTCCCGCTGGAGATCGTCATGCAGTTGTTCAAGCGAATGGGGTGCGTTTTAGACTTCGCGCCGAGGTGTTTAATTAATCTTCACGGACAAACCTAGGCCGCGAGTGATCCTCGTCGAGAATCACGGAGTGTTGACGGGGCTGGTGACGGTGAAAGACGTGCTTAAGTTTATCGCGACGAAACCGTTCCATGAGCCATCCTGGGATGAGCGAGGGGGGCTGGATGGGCTGCTGGAGGAAGTATGGACATGGGCCACGGACGTTATCCATAGAACTGTATCTTGGAGTCGAAGCATACTTCGACACTAATTTATTTGTAGTTATAGCGGCCGCGCATTGAGAAGCAATGGTTCTGAATGGGTATGTTTTTCCTGGACCGACTGCACTTTAAATTTGACTTGCTGAATCGATGAGTCTAGACCGTCTAAACCCCGCCGATATGACGTCACCCTCGCGGGTCTTAATATGGAGCGCCACCACCACGCGCCACCTGAGCAGATGCCTTATAAGAGGCGCCCGGCTCAACTACTTCCCTCCCAATTTCAAATGACTTACTCTGTCGAAAGCTCTCATCAGCGGTACTCGTCTGAGCTCGCTGCCTATACCCTCAAACAATTTTCCGCTGCTCGCACCGCGTTGGATAACCACAAAGCTGCAGCTGCCAAACTCCCCGCCAGCCATTCGTACGATTACCGAGTTCCTAGGTCGACTTCAAGCGGTCAGATATCCTGCCCCGCCTTCCTTCGTCGCTGATTTTATCTAGACTCCAACTCACCTTCCCCGCAGTCACCTGCTATCCAATCCCCCGCTTCTAGTGAGCAGAGTGATGCCGAGAAAAACCAGTCTCCTGCTCAATGACGCTGGCGTCATAAGCCCTTCCTGCTGAGTTCACCTTTGTTCGCGAATTTACTCATGGCGTTGGTATCAAGGACGACAGCTAATGATGTCAGCACTTTCGCCAGATTCTATATCCCCCGAGCATTCCGTACCCGGTCTAAATCGCCCGTAACGAAGTCGAGTAAGCTGCGTTCGATCGTTGTGACCCAAGTTATCGAGATACCATCCCACTGCGCTTCTGTAAGAATAGACCTGACTTTTTGTAATGGTGTAAACGACTCCAACGATCAGCGATCAACGCAAGCCATCTTGGGCAATCCAAGAAATCGTTACACACAGAATTTCATCGGCGTCTGACAAGGAGGAGAGTGTGTGTGCTTGCATCTGCCTTGTCCGAAGGAACAACTTGGACTGTTCACAATCGCAGGGTCTTTCGCTCGGGCCGGTGAGGCGGTGTGGCGTGCATTGCGCACAAGCTTGGAAACCTGAGACAGACCGAGATTGCTAGCCTCTTCAATAACGTCGTGAGGACTGCATTACTCGCCATCGAAGGGAGGGAGGCGCGGGGGATGCGAATTGCAGACGTGAATACGGAACAGATCGTGGACGAGCGCCATCATATGTCGGTCGCACGCCAAGCTCAAGCAAGCCTTAGGTTGTGGAGTGGCGATTCGTCAAATCCCACCCGAATGCAGCGGGTTGTCGTACGAGGCAACTGCTCGGTAGCCCCAGCCTTAGATTATAGCAGATGATAGTGTATAGATAAAGCACAAGCATATGACCAATGACATACTATCGATATCAATCACAAACGCCACTCCCTGAAGAACTCGTAGTCCCTTTGCACCATGGCAAGCATGTAGTCAACGACGGACCCTCCTTCCTCCTCCTCGACCTCGGGCTCGTCTTCTGGGACCGTCTCTCCTATATTCGAGGGCAGAGACCCGGAACCCTCTTCAGAAGCTTCTTGAATTGCCGAAATTGCCTCGCCCATGTCGCCACCGAAATCCGCCTCATCCGCACCCTGCATGACGACTTCCTCGGTCGCGGCGACAGCGGCGGCATGCACGTCTTCGGTATCTTCGAACTCCTCCAAAGCTTTAGACAAGGCGCTTTCGTCCTTGAAGAGGGATCGCCAATCGAATTCGCCCTTCTGGATGACGAGATCATCTAGCGATCGCTTTTGATTGGCTTTCCGGAGAAGTGCTTCTTCGACGGTGTGCTGCGACACGAAGCGGTATATGTGCACATCACGGATTTGTCCGATTCGATGCGCCCTGTACGCGATTTTTTTTGTCAATATCGTATACACGACATAGAAAGCGCAAGCGACATACCTATCCTCACACTGCCTGTCCATTTGCGGGTTGAAATCGCTGTCATAGAATATAACGGTGTCTGCGCCGGTGAGGCTGCGGTAACCTTGTCAGCGCTGCTCGTGATGAAGAGCATGGGAGATTGTCTCACTTGATTCCGACACCCCCCGATCTTGAAGAAGCAATAAAGCAGAAAATCCGAGGATTGGCGTTAAAGCGTTCAGTGATGTACTGCCGATCCTCGATTTTCGTAGCACCGTCAAGTCGAAGGTAGAGGTATCCGTGAAAGTTGAGGTAGATTTCGAGGATGTCGAGTATCTTGGTCATCTGAGTGAAGATAAGGACCCGGTGGCCTCCCGCCTTCTTTTCCCGTAGCAGACGCGTGAGCACCTGAAGCTTGCCACAGTCATACTGCAGGAGCGAAGGGTCCGGGAAAGCGATTTGCAACTTGACGCTCGCCTTGTGCAGGACATTGTCGAAGGTTGCGGGTTGCGCGACCAAGGGAGCTTCGCGCCCCGAAAATGTGAAACGAGGCAAATCAAGGGCAACGACGGCGGGGGTCACGAATGCAAATCTATCGATGACGTCCTCCATTTCTTCAGCGCGCGTCTCATATGACTTGACCATAGCGTTGACAACTCGAACGGCCTCCCAATCTGGTCGGCCCGTATGGAAGGACGAGATAGGTAGGATTGGCTGATGGAAACGAGTTGCCAGTGTGAGAAGCTCGGAGCTGTAGATCGGGCGAGTGCTGCAGCGAAGACGATTGAGATAGCCTATATGCGACCAGCGAGCGATAGTGCTGGCACGTTGCATGTATGCTGCGTACTTCCGAAAGCCAGCAATGGTGCGATTATCCTTCGGAGGGGGTTCACCAGGGCTTTCAGAGATCATGGGAAGCAACGAAGTGGCGTCCAAACGGCGGGTTTCGAGCGCAGATATGATCGAGGAGTTTTGGTTGTCGATGAATTGCAGTCCTAGAACGCCGAGATTGACACCGTCGTCGGCGCTCTGTAACAGCCGCCGAATGAGAAGCTCCTTGATTTCGAAATCGGCTGATGCTGATCTTTCCATCGCGAACGAAGTCACTATGGGCCGAACCTCGAACAGATCTGGATGATTGCAGACTTTGCGGAGTTGCATCAGGATGTTAGCAATTTTTTGATAAATTCCAGACTGTAAAGCGGCGCGAGTGTGCGCTCGAGACATGAACTCGTCGTAAAGGAATCGTTGGCGCTTCGACAATGGGCACAGGACGAGGTGTTCATGTTTGCTTGGCAACTCTTTTTCGACGTCACGCTTTAATCGGCGAAGGAGGTATGGTCGTAAGACAGTATGCAGCTTTGAGACGCGCTGCTGTGTCTCGTCGTCATTGGTATTGCCCATCTCAATCGCTTTTTCCAGAGGATCTAGGCCCGACTTTAGCAACACAACAGGAATAAGGCTGGAGTCCAACGTACTTGAGAACCAGTCGCCAAAATCTTTCAGCGACGCAAAATTGGCACCTGACATCAAAAATTGCAACAATGCCCACAGCTCCGTGAGGTTATTCTGCAGCGGTGTTCCTGTCAGAAGGAGACGTCTCCACGAGCGGAACATGAGCAAAATGTTCCATCGTTGGGACTTGAAGTTCTTGATCATATGGGCTTCGTCGAGGATCATGTAGTACCACGCTTTGCGCTTGAAGATGTGTGCATCCCGGCTGGCAAGGGTGTACGACGTGATGCAGACATTGAAGTGATGGCGATCGTTCCAGCCTTGCCGAAGTTCCTTCCGTCGTTTCGTGCTCCCGTGGTAGCTGAGGACCCTGAAGCCAGGGAGGAACTTCTTAAATTCCATCTCCCAGTTGAGCAGCACACTTGTCGGCACGACCTAGGCAAACAGGTCATGACAACTTCGAGGGAGTAGACAACATCGACTTACAATGAGATGTGGACCCCATATACCCCGATCGCAAGCAAGGTGAGCCAGCAGGGCGATGGTCTGTATCGTCTTCCTGCATATGTATGCAGTCACAACGTTGATCAGGAGCGATTGAAGCAAAAGCACAAACCCTAAGCCCATTTCATCCGCAAGGATGCCATTCAAATTGTTCATGTGAAGACTTGCGAGCCACTCCAGTCCAGATTGCTGGTAAGGCCTAAGCACCCCTCTTAGCAGGAGCGGAGGGACGATCTTGGCACCAGGGTCCCATTGAACCGGTGCCACAGCAAAGGGCTTGAGGTAAGCTGGAACGAATATTGCGTCTTCCTGTTCCCGCGATTCTGGTATTGACGAGGGTTCAACGCCAACACCTTGACTTGACTCCTCATGCTGCTGCGTCAAGTCTGTTACGGGTTCCGCGGAGGTCTCGGCATGCTCCTCGTTATCCTCCACGTTCCATGGAAGTGACCTCGGGGAGGCAGATGGTCCACGAGGAGCGGCATCGTTAGCTGAGCCGGCAGGCTCTAGTTTAGAAGGAACAGCATCCTCGACAGATTTGCCGTCTCTGGGAGATATTTCGGTAGCGTCGCTATCGAGGATGGATGGATGCGAAGGGAATTCGGGAGGTGAGTGTTCAGGGCTAGGACCAGATACAGCATCCGAGGAACTAGGAGCTGGTGATGTTGAGCGCGGCGATGATGCCGGCGCGTCGTGTTGAAGGCCGGCCTGGCTTTCGTCCTCGGAGCAAACATTATCCCTTGTATGTGGTGTCGACTGATGGGAGGGCACTGGGGTCTGGGACGACGGAGAAACACCGCTCACGACTGCCTCGGAAGAGTATAAACGGGGCAACGAGAGCGGCTGACTCTTCGGGGTAACGAGGTGTTCGTCCGTTGCCGTGTTCGAATCAATGAAAGGTGGAGGGTGTGGAGGGCACTGGGGAGACCTGTCCTGTGCGGCGTTCATAAGCTCGTTGACTTCGAGGACATAAGACGGTTCGGATTGGACATCCTCGTCTGCAGCATCGGCGTCCACGGATGGCCGGGAAATCTCCGTCTCAGCGGGATCCTCGAAGATACTGGAATGTACACTGGCCGGAGCGCTCGATACATCTGGATTGCCAAGTAACATCCGGGTATTGGTATCTTCTTCCATGTCACTTGAATCGTCCACGTCCAGATGAGTCGGACTGCTGCTTGGACCAGCACCATCTCTTTGCAAAGGGTGTGTATCTTCGTCCTCTTCGGTATCCATCTCCTGGTCATCGTCGTCGTCGTCCTCATCCTGATCGCCGGCGTCATCGACATCCTCCTCATCCTCATCCTCGTCGGTGTCGTCGTCATCCTCAGAACCCCAACCCCCGAAGGATAGTGACGCGCTCCTTGACCGGCTTTGAGAGAGATCGCCGCGCGTTAAATCGCCCTGCTGGGTTTCCAGGAGCTGGCCGCTCTGATCTAGGATAGCGTCTAGATGCTCGCGACCACGCCGAAGTTCCTCAGCTTCTAGCTTAAGCCGCTCTTGCTCCCGTATATGCTGCGAAATGGTACATCAATGAGGCCCTACCATGAGCTGGGGATGGCATGACTTACGAAAACAGCCTTCTTCCATTCATCCGTGACCATACGAATTGTCGCCTTTGCTAAAGCCCTGAGTCTGCGTTCTTCCTGAATCCTAAGCTTTTCCTTCTTCGCTTCTTGTCCATCCCAATACGCCCGGACCAGCTTAGCTATTTGACCAGCAAGCTGTTGGCCCGAGGTCCGCTTGATCCAGACTTGACGAAGCTGACAAGCATTCTCAATGACGTGGTCCCAATGATCCCGCTTATTGCGCTGAGCCGGGAGGGACGCCTGAATGTTATGACCGATGCCAGGTTCAGGGTCGAGAAAGAGAAAGCCCTTATTTCTGCATCGCTCCACGCGCTCAAGAATCTCGGCATCGGTCTGTACTTGGCGTTGCAGAGCATCCTCGTCCACATCCTCGTCATTGAGAGTAACATAGGAAGAGAGGAAATTGTTGACGGAGTAATTATGCTGGGCGGGCGGAGGGCGTTGTCGAGGGTTCGTTATTGGCGGCGGAGGCTTGCGAATAATAAGCTTGACGCGCTTGATGTTGAATTTAGGGGGGGCTGGAGGAGCGGATATGGTGACAAGTGGGGGCTCATTCACGCGTACTTTCCGCCGTTTGATGGGCGGTGGAAGAGCGGTCGCAGACTGAAGGGGGATGAGTAAGTATGTAGACGGCCTAATATTTATCGGGTCTGACCTGGGTAACGTGCTGGTCAGTGTTTCCGGTACTTTCTGTTGACGGTACATCCACGTTCACATTGACAACAGGCCTCGTCAACCTTCCGCTTCTCCGACTCGCTGGAGAGATAGAATCCTGGACACCTGTACTGGACAATTTCCGCCTTTTCGCCGGCGGCGAGATGCGCTCGATTTCGTCATCATCTTTCTCGGGAGGATTTCGGTGAACAAGGACAGCAGAGATGGACTCCGGTGGAATTCCCTCCGGCGTTTCGTCATTAAAAACGCTAGCGCGGGCGTCGCGGCTCTCAGACACATGATCCGCTTTGCCTTTTGCCTTGTTGGAATCCAGACCGTTCGCAGCGGTCTTTCGGCGCTTGATTTGCTTCTTCTTAGCAGGAGAAGGGGTAACTGTGGGTAGTGGTGCAGAAATGAATGCATTTTTCAGGAGATGCGCTTGTTCCTGACGGCTACGTCGGGTCGCGCGCGAAGGACCTGAGACTGCCATATCGAACAGGTCGTACATTGCCTTGTACTATCCGCAGCCATGTTTGAGCACATCCCAAGGTTAAATCGCGAAATGACCTACATCTCGAAAAACCTTGGTATCGTCCGTTTTCGCTACCTGATGACGGGGAGCATTTAACGATGGTATTACGAATCGGGCGGGCGAAGAAAAACTTACGGCGGGATCGTATTGCAGCATATTCGTAAATTTGTCCATATGGAACATTTCTCTGACCTAGAATCGTCGGTTGGCAGATGGCATGTGGAGTAACAATATACGAGACATACCAAAGTATCATGGCTGTCGACCACCGCTTCGAGCTGCGCCTGCTTCCTTGCAATGAGATCCGCCCTCTCAGCTTCCAGCATTCCTTCAGTGACCATCACACCACTCTTTACACCCTTTACACCCTTCTGCTTCGACTTCACGCCGCCCTTCCCATACGCGGCGGCCGCCACGCCTCTACCCTCCTGCACCCGTCCCCGAGCCTCCTGTTCACGACCACTCCTTAACCCATTCGCGGGCATCCCTACGGTTCCGATCCGCCCACTCCAGGCTCGAGCAGACCCTACGCGTCGCCAGCCGAGTCTTGCAGCTCAAACTGGGAAAAACAAAGACCGACTGACTCAATCTCGGCAGATCCTGGGTGTTTCGACGAGATTCTTGGACTCAGTGACAGCCACTTGCGCGCTCAGAACGATAGGAGAAGAGCAGAAGAGCGGTTAAGGCTGACGCCTCCGTGGTTGAGAAGAAACGTTGACGGCATTATTTTTGGGAGCGTGATGTATTTGTTTGGATGACAAATAGTCTCGCATTCTTGAGTTAACCTTCCTTTCGAAGCCGCAAGCGACTTTGACATCACAAAAAACCGTCGATTTGGCAAAGGCATAAGGATACTAATTTACAAGATACATAGCTCGGCGATGGCCAGCTCGCAGGAATACACCTAGGGTATAGGTTACAGACATGAAGGACAACAGAACAAAAAGTGGCCCTAACATCCAGTGTACATACATCGCGGAGGTTATCCAATGGTAGTATGTGTCGTACAAAATGCCGAAATACAGCGTACGACGCCGTGGCATGTTGTTACATGTGTCGTGCATCAGCTGCGAGGCTGAATTTTTTTTCGTTCGAAAGGCGAAGGCAAGAATTTTGGCTCATGGCAGGTCACCTGCATAGTCGAAATCGGGGAAAACAGAACCATAGGGATCCGGGCCTGGTAGACCATACTGCGCTGCTGCATTATCTTCGGGGTATTGATCAAAACTGGGGCGGGTAAGATACTGTCAGCGCTGAAAAGGACGAAGCAGGACTAGCCGACACTTACGCGCTCGCGTCCCCATCACCGCTAATCTTCGGAAGATAGGGCGCAGTGATTTCTCGCGCAGCCAACCTATCCCAATCGACCTCCCTGAACCACGGGTGCGCAAACACGTCGCCAGCCCCATGTCGCATGTTGCCATAACGCTTTGAAGGGTCACTCTCCATGAGCTTCAATATCAAGTCCGTCGCAAGACCATTGAATGCGGGCCACTTGATGTACGCCGGACCTCGAATGATCCTTTCGTATAGTAGAACAGGGTTGGGGTCGGGATGATGGTAGGGTGGGAGTCCAGAAAGCATCTCGAAAATGAGAACGCCAAGTGCATACCAATCAACGCTCTTGTTGTAACGTTGTTGGCTGACGATCTGCAAATTTACGAGTTCGTCGATAAGACAATGAAACTGTACTGGGGTACAGAGTAGATGATATTCACCTCAGGCGCCAGGTAGTCGGGAGTTCCGCACAATGTCCATGTTGTTGTGGTACAGCTTTTCGCAAAGCCAAAATCAGCAACCTTGATATGGCCATCCATATTGAGCAGGATGTTTTCCGGCTTGAGATCCCGGTAGATGATGTCGAGACTATGCAGGTGGTTTAACGCTAACGCTACCTCAGCGGCGTAGAATTTCGCGACGGGATCAGGAAACCTCTACAGGGGGGTCGTCAGTCCAGGGGATATCCGCTATGGCTGAGTCCCTCTCACGTTGGATCTCCGTAGGAGAGTGAAGAGCTCGCCTCCAGGTACGAAGTCCATGACCATGTAGAGATTCGTCGAATCCTGAAAGGTGCCCCAAAGGTTGATTATGAAAGGGTGCTGTACCGCGGCAAGCATCTGTTGTTCATTGTTCGTGTGTTCTACTTGCTTCGTCTTCACCACCTTTTCCTTGTTGAGTACCTTGATCGCATAGAATCGCAAATTGTGTTTGCTCCGCACTGTATGACGGCCCAAAATTATAATTAGTCATTGGACGGAAGCAAATCGAAAGAACTTTACCTAAATGGACCCTGCCAAAGCTTCCAGTCCCCAACGTCCTCTGTATGATGAAGTCGGACAAACGGTATGTGCCTTTAGGTCGTTTATTGACCCGCTGAATGACCGGCTTTTCTTCCTCCACACCAGGCATGCTTTCCCTCTTGCCACTCCATGCACTGACGGATGTTCGTGCCGTCGATATTGAACCTCGGTAGTCCGACGAAGATGTAATTGAGCTCGAACTGTAATGCGTCGAGACGGGCGTCGGGGGCAATTGCTTCTCCTGTTCTTCATGTTCCTCTGGGATGGCTTTATGGTGATGACCGCCCAGATGCGACCCGAATTTCCCCGCCATGCGCTTGATCGATATCATGAAGCGATAATGGAGGCCAGCTGGCGGTAATGGCTAGAGAAGGTTTGTGCTAAGGAGAAAGAGAATGAGGATCACAAAGAGACTTCATGAAAGGAGCCCCTGTATTGTTCGCTAGCCGAGCTCGAGCCGAGCCAATTGTCGATGTCACCCAAACAACGCCTCGAGGTGGAACCAAATACGACTGATCGAAATACAAGGAGGTATCTACTTGGAATAAGGACAAGGAACGTGCACAAACCGTAAGTACATAGAATCCAAGCTCCCTTGGAGCTCTCATGTAGCAACCACTGTGCCTGTTTCACGGTCCAACCGTTGCGATTAATGTTAACAACGCACGATCGTAAGTTGGATCCATTGCACCGAGGGGCCCCAGCGCGGCCGCATTTCACGCTTTTTGCGAGGTAGTTGAACGACTCACATCTAGGGACGTCGCTACGAATCCGAATTCAACTTTGGATCGCCTGGCACGGTCTACGACTAACCACGGCGCAGTAACACGACCGAATGGCGGAAATGATAATGATGGAACCACAATAACATTGTTGCTTATCCTCGCCAATACGTAGAATGATCAGGCGAAAGTCTCCTCGTTCAGCAGGGGTGAGGCAGGAAAGGGAAACCCGACACAGTCGGCATCACAACACAGTCTCTAAATCGGAGCATCCATGTCATAAACAACGAGCGCTTGAGTGGAATGCTCGGCAATTTGTTGCCCGGTTGAGCACAAACGAACCAGACAAGTGCGCTCCGTTAACTATTCAACACACATGGATGACAGGCTGGTTATCTGTGGCACGTTGTGCGCATTAGGGCAACCCAGCGCAGGTAAAGAGAATCACTCCGAAACCGACGGTTGTTGACCAGCCGAGAACAAAGTGCCTCCGCTCCTTGACTCCTTGGGCAAGTAATCTCAGATATCGGTTCTCGGGGCAAATGTCGATTTATGCACGCGTAGCATATGTAGTGCGATCAAGAACATTGGAGCGGTTGTTGCGACGCCACGGTCGAGCCCCACTATACCTAACTATTACTACTGCAATGACCGCCACTCAACGATCGAAAGCGGGGGCGGTGGCTACGGACATTTCATGCTTGTGCATAGATATTGAAAGTCCAGAGTAAAAGTCGATGCACAAACCACTCGAAGTAAACCTCGAGAAGAAGGATCAGCGGCGCCATCAAGTATCAAGTGCGCGGGATGCTGGGGAATGTATACCCTGAACGTGTCTTCGCGGACAGCCATAGCCACGACCACCCACTCGACTTGCGGTCATATTTCTGTGCCATCTTGATAAGACGTTCGGGTACGTGGGATAACTTTCGCGGTCAAATGTGGCAGCGGCGTGGTTCAAACGACACGGCGTGGTCAACTGAGCCTCGCGACCATGCGGTGGTAGGCGTATGCCGCACTCCGAGAAGCACGAGGACAACAAAAAAAAATCGGAATAGTATTGCAGTATCATGGTTGAATGCATGCAAGGTGATAGCACTATTCAGAAAGCTGTTGCACGATGTCCTCCCACGACGAGATGCAGCTGTCCAGCATCGACTGTTCGCCGATCACAATAGTCAAGGCATCTCTTGTGCGGCGCATGCCTGACGGCAATGCCTTTGGAGGGAAAAAATCATCAGTCAAAAAATCGTGTCCGCGACGTAGAAGCGGAGGCTCACATCCAAAATATCATTCAGATTCCGGGAGTCCGAAGGGTCCTTCCCCAGACGGGATTTTCGGGCGGCACAGAGGTTGATCAACGAACGCGCCAGACCCTCGAGGATGGGACCATCTGAAGGCGACAGTTGATAATCATTGTCTTCGTCGCTGTTCATTTCCCCCGTATTCTCCAAAGCGAGCTGTGACTCCAAAAGCGCCTCCAGGTGGGCGGTGATGTCGCCTGGAGAGTCCACGAGGCCAACCCGGTCGCCTTGCAGACAGAAGGGCAATGCAAGCAATATCCATAGCTGGTGTGAAATCCTGCCATCAGCATCAACACACAGGCTGCTGTCTGACATATCAGCGTGGAGGTAGACTAGACTGGAATCGGCGATACGCTCAAGGGCCCGTTGTCGAGCGACGCTTTGTATCGCCGCCGACCGGACAGATTCAACTTCCAGTCGGCTCGAAATAGATACGCCAGCAAAAGCCGCGCAACACGTGTAAACCTCCTGGAAGTCCCAATGTAGACAGTCGTTCTCATTGACATCAAGGACGAAGCCATACTGAGCCAAGAGCTGTGTGTTCGTGAGCGTCTCGCCGTACGTGTTGAAAACTTCCTCGTGCGGCGAAATCGGCGCATTTGACACCATCTCGTAGTAGGAATCGAAGTCGCTCTCTTCGCGAGGGTGCGCGACCTTTCCTTGGAGCCGCCGTGGCATAGCTTTCTCGTTCTCTGACGCGTCTGCATCATGTTGACATTCCAGTAATGATCCGCACTCGGGACAAACGTGAAATTCAGTCTACGCAGAGACTGAGCATCAATGTGCAAGGAATACTGGTTCTAGATGTACCTCGAGATGCACGTGATTTTCCTGTGAATGATTGAAACTGCACGATATGAGACCATAGTCCAGCGAACGGCAAAGTGAAGGACGAACGCGTCAGCGATGGGAACCATCGAGAGACCATGGTATGCGTCGACGAGGAATGCTCTCGAGGAGACGAGGGTATACGCATGACGAAATCCGTTTATGGAGGGTTTCGTCGTCCAGGTAGTGTCGTTCGCTTCGAAGTGACGAATGAGAAGCGGCTCAGCAACGGTAGAATAATACGCGTCCTAAGACCAGGGTTATTGCCCGAGTGATATACAAGCGACGGATACTTGCAATGGATTCCAGGTTCTGATCTGGTCGTTGCACGTAATGTCTCTCTACTTCAGTTCCCTTCAGCCAGTGCAAGCCTTCGTTACCGTCTTCGAGATCATCATGATTGGAGAATTCACTCGACCACAAAAGAGGGAGAGGCACAGGTGCAAGTGGTAGCGATTGTAGATAACCAAACCACCGCGAATTCTCACCCTTCAGTCTGTGCGATGCCGTCGTCAGAGATCCACGGACAACCGTGGTCTTGGGTCGACTCACAGTTCTGCATACAAGGCAAGCGAGAGAGAAAGTTGTGCTGCGGGCCCAGATATAACGGGCTCGATTACATCTGAAAGAGAGGAATTCCTGACGGAGAGAACGGAGCTTCGATGGATATGCACCACTTGCACCAAAGTTAACGAGTTTGCTGCGATCAAGAGTTCCGGAAGGCTCACAACTAGTATTTGGAGGAATGGAGGCATTTTCCGCGTATACCGCAATGCCGGTGGTGGTGTCGCACCGGATGCGTAGCCTTGGATCTATCCAAACATCGTTATCTGTGCACCATTGTAACAGAGTGTTGGTGATGGTTTGAGGAGAGGACATTTGCCTCGGCTAATTCCGAGGGCTCCTTGACTTTTCCGGTCAACACCACCAAGCACCGTATCGCAAGCGCAAGGTTTTCTTCGCTTCCAAAATGCCACGGCTCTCCGTACTGGACATTCTCCACAGAGGCGTGGTCTACTCACTGGTCGGCCTTTCTATTTGGGGTATCGGAATGAGCATCGTGATTCATCGAGATACCATTCAGCGCGGAAAAGGTCTGTTCAATCTCTCTAGGAGTGTGTCGTTGTTCTCATCAACGGAGCGGATACGCTACAGACGTAGGTGACCAGTTCTCGTATGCTGTTCAGGCCAATGTGTAACGTCATGTCTACATTGTAGCTCATGGCTAGGAGGGAAGCTGCTGCTCAGCTAGATAAAATCGTGCGTATCTCCATTCTTACACTCTCCACGTCGTACTTATCCGTGCTGGTTCCGTCCAGAAACAAGAGGAGGAAATGACACTAGCTGAAGCAGCCCAGTCGGCCTTACCAAGCCGCCAATAGTTTTGGGCCAAGCCGCCGTTCGCCTCTCTGTCAACATACAGAGTCGTACCAACATGAAGCTTTGACCGGTGTCACCAGTCTTCGGTCGCATCACCCTCAGGAGCCTCGCGATGCGCAAACATACGAGAATTGCCCACCGCAGACGTGCTTATACAGTGTCAGGATATATACACAGTCTATCGGGCACCCCATAGCTTACAATCGACAATACTATTGCTACAGTATATTAGGGAATCAGGAAGGATGTAATCGAAGGGTTCCAATCTACAGAAGAGTCTCCAAGTGTTGTAGAATAAAGCCTTCCAGCGTCCAGTTACGCAGCAGGGACGAGGGGTTATGCATCTGTGCATTGGTCTGTTAGGGCCTCACCACTGGCCAAGATCAACTTTCGCGAAGTCGAAGCCGATTTCGAGCCAGCGGTCGACTCCCTCAACGGGTGGACTGTCCTTTGCAAGGCCAGCGAACCCGACACGGTGGTATACATTCGTTGCCGCCCGATTGTCATGGGCGACGTAAAGAACCACGCTCTCTTTTCGACCTGGTCCAGTGAGAAAGCTATGATCGCGCTCAACATCAAGGCGACTCATGGTAAAGCGGTGGACTTACTGCTTGCAGACGCGCCTGACGAGACGCTCCGCGCAACCACGTCGGCGCCATTTAGGATTCGTGTACACCTTAGTGATCGCTGCTACATTTTCACTGTTGCGGGTAAACGCGACAATGGAGGCGATCTCTTTCGGTTGTCCCGGATTCTGAGCCTCGTGAACCCAGACCTGCTTTTTCTCCACTAACAGAGCGGCTTCTTCGTCGGCTCTGGCTCTCGTGAGGCAGAAAGGGAACTATGAACAAGACGGACAATCAGCGATGGAGAACAGTATATCTGATCGATTGACATACCGAATCGACCGCGAAAAGAAAACATAACTCTCCAATGGCAGGTATGTCATCGGGAACCGCGGGGCGCAGGTTATACCCTAGGGTGACGTCGATGGTCGCGTTGCGCTTGTCCAAATTCTTGGCTGTGCAATAGGTTATTTTGGCGGCGTAAAACGGCTGGTTGGCATAATTGGCAATGCCCGTAAGACGCGTCCACTCCTCCGCAAATAGCCTGGTGATTGGCTCAGGAGCGAAAACCGAGTAAACCCGACGATGCGGGACGGCCTTGTCGAGGGCTCTGACGAGCTTGTAGATGCAAGGTCGGATGTAGTCGTCGGTTAGAGCCCGGAATGGAAGGGTGGTGAAAATGAACACGGGATATGAACCCATGTATCCTTCCGTGACGGCCAGGACAAATTCAATCCCGAAAGCAGAACTGCAAGTAATCCATACGGAAAGATGCCGACTTTTATTGGCAGGTGAGCGTTCCTCGGCCTGCGCTTTTATCGTTTGTGGTAAGATAACGTTGGCATTACGAGGGTTGGAATGGAGGGCGTCCCAGAGAGCCTTGGGGAGATCCTCCGCACTGTGGTAGGTATTGGTGAAAACTCCGGTCGAGGGAAGGGAAGGCATTGGTGAAAAGGTATTAGAAAGCGAAGTTGGGGTGGAGAAGGTGTTGCGGGATGTTGGTTGGAACTCGCATTTCAACGCCTTTTATATGGATGAGTCAACCAAGTGGTGTGTATACTTCTGAAATGGAAAGGATAGGAAGTGCTCACAGGTTCCCAGCACTGCAACTGTTCCGTGGCAAGTTCCCGAGCGTTGGAAGGGCTTGATGCAGTTCAATCGTCGCTACAGCTACTGAGCGAGATCACAGGATCGTTTCATTCTAGTGATTGAACCGGAATTGAACGCACTCTTCCACCAGCTCCCAAAACGCGGCTGGATTACATCTTTACAGCAGCCTCACAGCGCCCGCCGGGGGAAACGATTTCCGACGGTTGATCACCGCAAGCCGAGCGCTAGAATCTAGACGCCCGTCGTTCTAGCAGCCTCGACATTTAGGAGCCATGACCTGAGTCATTTATGCAGAGATCCAATATACCCATTCGACATGGGCGAACAACTGCAGTGACTCGCAGGAGATAGACGCACAGAACGCTGCCGAGCCACCATCAAGTCACTTGAACATTCGCAGCAGCTCGAGTCCAGTGCTGAAGCGCAGCATAGCGGGTCGCTATGATGAACAGTTTGCAAGCGCAGCCAACGCGGCCCATGCTCTCAGAGCTGTGGACAATACAATTCGTGAGCTATATGGATTGCGGTAGTGGGAAGGAAGCAAAACACCCACTATGTATCATGCATTCATGATCGATCGGGAGATAGCATCAACACGCATACGGATCAAACTGCCACGTGCGGCGATCCTCTTTGTATCTTGGATCCTTGGTCTCCGAAAGGATGATCATGCAGCTGCTGGCCCCAGGGTCATCCAACCACTCCTGAGGCCTGAGGTTTCGAACTCTCTCCAGGCCATCAACATTCCAACTACGAAACCATTGTTCTCATTCCACACCTTACCCGAAGTCCTCGCGCCGTACCACTACCAATGAATCGGAAGGAAGAAATTTCGCCAAGAGCCTAGCGTACGTTGCATATGACGTCGAAAATTGCTATCTACAGCATCCGACAACGCCCAAATGAGCAGGCGCACTGGTATGGCGTGTCAAAACGCCACCACGAGGCTGCTGCATTTTTTGCTGTTCGGTGCAAGCTTGTGCGCAATTGCTGTCTTGATTCAGTGGCTCTCGACGTTCAGAAGCTATATCGCTAGGTTTTTGTCTGACTTACATTTTGCGGACGAATGTTCTGCTCCTGCGGCGATGGTCAGGGTGATGGCTTGATGCGCTACCTGGCCCCTTGCACTTTGGGAAACCTCGGGAAACCTTCACGTTCGTTGTTCTCTTACTCCCTCGGCACTGCTGCCGGGTGGTACTCGCGCATTTCTCATTTCACATTGCGGAGAAAGCAATTTGCAGCCCGCCGATCTCCTGAATAGCGCCGAAGGCGTCAACATCCAATAATCTCCCACAGCCCCCGGCACGAGCAATATCGTCCACCTGTAGGCTATGGGTCTCGTTCATTTAGAACTTCCTTGATAATCGTTGAGATAAACCGCTTTGCCATCTCAGATGGCCAGCCACCCTGATTCCCTGAACCTGGAAACCGACCAACCGGGCATCTACCTAGCCCATGTACGCCAAAAAAGCGCGGAATTCCGACGCCACCACCCTCGTGAGCTCAATCGCCGAACCCCACTGGCACCGAGGTGCTGTCTCGCTGACGAGTGTAAATCTCGATGCTAATCCGTGCTGTTTCGATTTGCTTGATCGCCTGCCATCGCTTGCCATTCAGCCAACAGAATACAAAGTCTTCCACATTCGATCGAACAGATTCAACTTCAAGCTGTGCTTTCCTTTGTCAAAGGCAAGAAGGGAAAACACGAAATACTGCAAGGTAGTGTACTGCCAATTGGAACTCTATCAGATGTGTATCTGACAGAAACGAAATCTTTCCATCAGAATGCCGTGGATCTCAAAGTTCGGGCTTACATCTCGTTATGTCGATGCTCTGAGTGCCCAAGTCCCATCCCTCCATCACACGCTTAGGGTCTCTTGGATTTTTGATACTTGTTAAGCCGGGATGAGACTGATGCCAATCGCGAGGACGGCGAGAATGCAGCTAGAGGCTGTGGTCACAGTGGGGACGAACCCTTTCAGCTTTCCGCCCGACGAAACCTTCAGAGTGACCATACGGAAATGAGGGGCCCGCAGGTGCAAGACTGTACAGCTGCGAGGATTGAACTGGCCCGGATGTGGTGTGATGCATCCAAACCAGGCAGATCCGATGGCTCTGCAGGTCAGGAACTCGCTGCACCATCCTAAGGAAGTTTAAAAGCATCTGTTTGAAACCGTTTTGAGAGCAAGTCGGAAAGATGGCGGAAGCACTCAGCGTAAATCGGTTCAGCGATGCAGGTCACAGCCAGGCCCGATGTATGCACTTCGACTCTGATGACACTCTAAACTTATTCAGGCACCACAGCGCAGTCGGTATTTTAGGACGAATACACTCCCGTGCCCGAAGACACAAAACGAAGGATTACATGAATTTGTGATCTGACATAGGACTCATCGACGAATGCGCGTGCGCTAGTTGAGAACAAAGAATCACTAAAGTACTGTTATACTCTGGAACAATGATGTAGGCAGACGAATGGCGAAAAGGTCAGCGCCACGATTGTCCCTGCTAGGTGAATGTCTGTCGATCTCAGTGTTATTTCAGGTTCGGCAGCTTTAACAAGACCTAACCCTTTCCTATGACTATCAGCTACATCAGTGGTTACGATGTGGGATTAATTCAGGTTTTTGACCGGGCTGAGCTGTGCCGCTTGCAAACCCGTAGAGGTATCCAGGATGTTCCTTCCGAATCATATCCGATCGCTGTTCCCCTGCACTACCCTCGCGCAAGTCTGGGATGTCAACTTTGCTGTCAAGTGAAGGCTGCACGTCTGAGAGGTGTGCGGTCCAGATACAGCGAACTAATCAAGGAAAGCACTTCTTTTCCAAGTAATTTGCGAGGCTACAGGAAATTAACGGGATTGAAGATCTCGCGTGCTCAATCCGAATTTGAATTGGCGATCACCGGGACCGCCGACCCGAGGAATGCGGAGATCATGAGATACTCCCGTTTCCCTTGCAGTAAACGCAGTTCGTCTCAACTTTCAAAGGTATCTCAGTATCAGACATATTCCCGCCCAAGCACGTCAACTCCCCACATGCATCATGAATGTAGCTGCGTAGGGTGCACATACTCCGATTACCGCACAGCATGTGAGTCATATTGGCAGAGGAACAGAGGAGGAAAAAGGGGTTATCTTTCACGTTTCGTTTGAACGCAGGTCATCTTAGAGGAGCGGCGCAGAGGCGTCAGGAGGCAGGGAAATCTCTCACGGGACCAAATCCTCGCATGTCGTAGAGCCAAACATGCAAACGTGCCATTCAGCCGCTGTCTGAACGATAGAGCCCAACTGCCAGTGCACAGGTATCTGGCTGATGAATTGATCGCGAGAAGTAGCGACCGTCGAGGAACGCACGGCCACGGCAGCAGTGGTGACGGCTTGAGACGTAGCGATGGCAGGCAACCCAAGCCGCTGTCTTCTTTGGCCATATCAGACTGTTCGTTCCGACACGATTAGTCCATCACGCAAGCAACTATCTTTGTAGTAGGAGCAGACTATCCATGTAAGAATGCAGCCGGGTCTAATGTTCACAAGTGACAAAACGGCTGTCAGAGAAGCGGCTTCCCGCGGCATCATCTGTAACGGATTCATCTGTTAACATCAAGGCCAGACCGGCAAGATGAAAATATGAAGAGCATCGATTGCGAACGCTATATACTACACAGTTAAGATAAACAAAATTACGCTCGTGGCTTCGAGCTCATGACGACGTAGTGGCGTTGTTGAAGATCAGCAAGTTGGGGGTCTCGGGAGGGAGATCACTGAGAGCTCCGTGGGTCGCAAGCTTTCCCACCAAAATCTTCTTCAGCTGAAGAGGGGTCAGCTTCGGGTGCTCTGGAATCGGCGCAACGAGGACGGAGTCAGCGAGAGCTGGAGGCGGGAGGAAACTGGATATCCAGCGGGGAAGCGCGGCATGCGCGACGGCGTACACCGACGATGCGATAAAGGGCTGCTGCGGGCGGAGCAAGGAAAGCAGGTTGTCCTCTTTGTCAAAGACGGGGTCGAACTGCTCCGAAGGGTAAATAGAAAGAAGGTATGCGAGGAGACCGGCAGTGTGAGGAGAAGCCATGGAGGTACCCGACAGGGTGGCCGTCGCCATAGGTCCACCGATGTAGGTGGAGAGGATATTCAAGCCTGTTAGCGGCGTCAGTCAGCAAGCATTTCGACGGCGGCGAAAATATATGCCACGTACCAGGACCGAAAACGTCAACGCATTTGCCATGGTTGGAGAAATAGGCCCGCTCATCTCCGAGAGTAGAAGCACCAACGGTTACAGCCTTCTCAGCTGCGGCTGGAGAGTACTGGCACGCGTCACGGTTGTCGTTACCTAGAGCGAGGAAATCACGTGAATCAATAGAGCTCAAGATACGCAGGGGGCTGACGTACCTGCGGCGACAGCGAAGTGAAGGCCAGAGTCGACCGCGCGATTGACAGCATCGTCCAGAACCTTGGATTTGCCTCCACCGAGACTCATGTTCGCGACGGAACCACGGTGCTTCGACTTTCCAGTGGTACGGAATTCCTCGGCAGCAGCATCGGCCTTGGCTTTGGCCTGCGAAGCTGCCCAGACAACACCGCCCACGACATCCGACATGGAACCACTTCCATTAGAACCGAGCACTTTGACAGCGATGACGTTTGCCTTCTTGGCGACGCCGTACTTGCTCGACGCGATGGTGCCCGCGCAGTGCGTACCGTGACCGTTACCATCCTCGTCGACATCATTCGGAGGGATGGTCTTTCCCCAGAATGCGCGGCCCCCAAATTCCTTGTGCTTAATGTTGATACCGGTGTCCACGACGTAGACGTCCACACCCTCACCACCGTCCTCGTGGTACACGTACTTATTGAAGGTAC
Organism: Lyophyllum shimeji; assembly: GCA_026008595.1. Classification (NCBI taxonomy): domain Eukaryota; kingdom Fungi; phylum Basidiomycota; class Agaricomycetes; order Agaricales; family Lyophyllaceae; genus Lyophyllum; species Lyophyllum shimeji. Next base: position 2,061,137 of record BRPK01000004.1, read on the forward strand.
CGAAGGTGAGCCTCTTGCGATGGCTGATACGGGCGAGCCCCTGGTTGCCATATGCGTCAGCCAGTGTGAGTGATCACACGACCGCGAAGTGACTCACCCAAGGCGCACCGCGCTGGGTGGTTGTTTCCGTCGGCTCCATGGTGCGGACTATCTGGTCTTGCTCAATGTACGCTACTTCAGGCATCGTGCGTAGCCGCTGTACAACACCGTCCGAGAAGCGCCCGGCATAGCCCAAGATGATGTGGCTATCGTAGACCTGTTGAATACCCGAGTCCGAGGAGAGAGGGTCTTCGCTGTGCGCCATCTGCAGGAAGTTGAAATGGTTGGCCTTTAGAGATTGGGGCAAATCGTGCTTAAGCACAACGATGTAGGAGTTGTTGAGAGTGCCATGAGGGTGGTCAGACACGACCAGCGGTGCCAGCGTTAGGGGTGAATCGTATGAGGGAGAAAGGTGGGGATTCGTAGATAGCGGCGTGGAACCCGCGAACGAGCCCAGGGACAGAGCGACCAGCGTCCACTTCACGAATGTAGACATGGTGGGAGAAGAGGACATGGAGACACTCCAGCCCCGGCTCGGCTCTGATAACAGGGTGCTGTTGGTACTTGTTTGCCCAGACGCGCAAGCCCCACGTCACGTCTCCGCGTCGCCGTACCCCAGAGTGATGCAACTCCACCTTATGTTCGGGAGTCAGGCGGAAAGGGTCGTTGCTCCTCGTCTTAGAGGTACGACCATGCAGACACGTAAAACTACAAGTGCGCTCACGGCATACATACTCGAATATCGTACCATCGATATCAGTGGGCCGATAAGCCAACCTCTGCTGCACTGCTGCGGAGCGTAAAGCCTTCCAGATAAGGCTATGTGAGGTAAGAACTGACTGATAATGGATCTCTTCCGGCGCACCCAGCACTGAAATGTTTTGTGCGGATTGTGGATGTCAGGGGCAGCAGCTACCCTGACGAGTCTCATGAAGGAGCTTTCGCGGAGAACTAGTTGCCGTCTGCGATGGAGCTACGTGGCTTGCCCAATGTAAGGGTAGGAATAGTACCGAGGAATGTGGTATAAGTCCGCAACCATCCATTTGCTGAAATTCAACACTGCGTCTCAAGACGTGCATCAAACATTCCAGCAAAAGGAGGGAGGGAGAGAACCCCCGACGACGCAAGCCGGTAGTGCAGCAGCAGGGTCATCATGCGCCCGTGTTGCAAGCAGAGCACGAGCGCAGGGGCGGCAAAAATTAGATAACCAAGAATGGAGGCTGTGCCTCCATAATAGTGGTTAAACTATTAAGAACAGATACTACACTTGATCTAAGCCAAAAGGCCAGAGTGGTAAGGAGTCAGGATGCGCGACGCGCCCTTTTATACCTTTGTGGACGCGCACGGACCACGTGCTGAGGAAAACCTTGCTAAGCAATGATCGATGATCGAACTCGATCTTGGACTCGGACTTACCTCCTACCAGGTGCACAACTGTTGTGCAATCTTCTCGGAACTGCGCCTGCAGGAGTCTGTACATGTCCAGGCAGCACTTGAATCACACATGGACCCAAGTACCATAGTCGATCTCTCCCACAAGCTCAATTCCAACGCCACGATCTACCCTGGCGACCCTACATTCACCTGCCGCCCCTGCGCCATCGTCGCAAAAGACGGGTACAGCGTGCACGCCCTCTCACTCGGTTCCCATACAGGCACACACATCGATGCGCCCTCGCATTTCTTCGCCGATGGCAGAACCATCGACCAGATCCCGCTCTCATCACTTTTCGCTCCCCTCGTTGTCGTCGATCTCACACGACGTAACCTCCGAGATCGCCAAAAAATTACCTGGGCTGAATTAGAAGCATCCGCAGAGCTCATGCAGCCAGGCGTAATCCTGGTGCTACATACGGGCTGGTCCGCTTATTGGGGCACCCCTCGATATTATGGTCACCCATTCCTAGCACGGGAAGCAGCTGAAAAGATCCTAGAAAGGGGCGTGCGTATTTTAGGCGTAGACACTCTCAGCCCGGACGAGACACCATATCAGGGCGTTGGTGGCGCAGAGGGATTCGGAGCACACGAAGTCATCTTGGGTGCTGGAGGTGTCATTGCTGAGAACTTGACAAACCTCGCAGCGCTCGATGGACAAAACCGTATTGGTCTTGTCCCATTGAACGTAGAGGGCAGTGATGGATCGCCCGTCAGAGCGTTTGCATGGAAAGTCCAGTAAACGTGTTCTGCGATGCGTGAAATGGTGCTATACAATCGTAAAAATTGCGTGAACATGAAAAGCATTACGATGAACTGTGTATGAGAAGAGTGAGCAGCTATCTATCAAGGTGAGCCAGACCTCTCTAGGTCATGTATATCGTGATCTCTCTATGAGTGCTATTGCGTCAGCAACGTTTTCCCGCAATGCATCAGCACCCAGGAGATCTATGATCCCAGCTCTGGAGAATGTCTCCAGCAGCCCCGGTCCCAGATGCGTGATGAACAGACCGACGTCACGCCTCTGAAAATGGCGTTTCAATGAATGTAGTCCCATGGCAAAGGATGTGGGCTCGCACCTTGTATTCTTCGAGCAGTTCGTACAGGATCTGCGCAGCACTACGGAATAGGAAATGAGAAGCAAATGCTTGACGAGACGACAAAGACTTACGAGGCGTCTATAGTGTCTACATCAGCCATGTGGAATACCAGCACCGATGCCTGCTGTCGGCGCGGGTCTTCCGACGGATGGACCTTCTGAATGCCATACAACTCAAGTCTCCGCAGCCGTTCTGGGAATCAAGGATAAGTGAAGGTGCCTCAGGGAAGGGCGACGTTCTGCATGCCTTTTAGCTGAGCAGTGTTAGCTAGAGAACGCACGTGGTCAAGATCGAAGGCATCGACGAATGAATGAAGACATACCGAAGTCAAGATTCTCGCGAATCCGAATGATCAATGCGCCTTCGACATTTTCCTCTGCTTCGGGGATCTCATTTACCGGCTTCCATCGATCAGTTCCGGGAACGCGTCCCTGACAGCCGCCCGGCGTCAGCAAGCACGCAAATCCGAGAAAGCACTCCAGCAACTCACGAGGATAGCCATACGGGCCCTCGACGACCTGCGTACGACGAGGAGCAAGGAGATGACCAAGCTGACGATAACGCCAACTTCGACATCCCAGACAATGGAGAAGACAAAGGTGAGCGTCATGAGCCCCAGGTCGACCCATGCTCTCATCCTGTTGGAATGCGTACGTCAGTCTCAGCATTTCTTATAGATCGGACGTTGGAACACACCGCCAGTAGTACTTGACATCATGCGGGGTCTCCGCCAGGAGCGAGAAAACCACCAGGGCGATGCTGATTGACAGCAGGTCATCGTCAGCTCCTCCGGAGGCAGCCTAGCAAAGCAAGGACGCACATAGATGCCAGAACAGCTTTTGGTAGGAAGTACAGCCATGGCAGAAGGAAGAAAGTCGCGAGCAGGATGATGCCCGAACACACGAGAGAAGCCATCTGCGATCGTCCGCCCACGTCGCCGTTGATGCGGGACCTATCGAGGAGCAGCACGTTGAATGGGTGCTTTGATGGAGAAGAGTCATGAGACGCACCGCGTGATGGACCCATACGCTGGGAGGGTACCAGGGACGAACGAGCCGACGAGATTGGCCGTGCCCAGGGCAACCAGCTCTCGGTTTGGACTGATTGCATAGCCAAAGCGTGCGCCGTTCTGCTTCGCTGCGACTATGCTGTCCAGGAAGCCGACGATAGCGATCATACTGTCAGAGGAACGGAGAAGCGGTATTATCAGAGGTGCATGGTAACGCAAGGAAAACGTAGTAAACGTACACTGCTGTAGATGTGGTCCGTCGAAGATACTTCAGAGTAATAGACCGGACAGGGAACTGGACGAAGGAGCCTCCAGTTGTAATAGGTACTGCTCCGAGGATATCGACACCCTCCTTGTCCCACCGGAACTCCGCGCTCAGGACTGAGAATTCCGTCGTTGGTAAGCCCCTTCCTGGTCAAGGCAATGACTGAATACACTTACTCGTAGACACAATGACGACGATGAGAACTTCCGGTAGACGGTAAATAAACCACCATCTTTTGCACAAGTTCTTCAAATATCTGAGGGCGACGAGAGCCAGCAGGGAGCCGAAGCTGACCATGGTGGTGCGGAAGTTTGCTTTGGTGAAGGCATGCTCTATCAGAAAGAGGACTTTGTCAAAAGTCGTGTCGGGGTGGAGGGTTCGTTGAAGAGCAACCAGGCCAAACATCGGGATAAGTTGCTCACTAACGGAGTCCAGTCAACGGGTGCGCATGGGACAGCGAAAGATGGGGCGTACATCATGATCACGACGGCTACAGCTGTGATAAATCCCCGCAGCAGTGCTCTGCTCAGGACGACGTCTATGAACCCTAGCCGAAAGAGTCCCAGCAGGAACGATATCAGGCCGACCTAATGATTCAAATCCCTCTGTGACGGCCCGACACAGCGTGGAAGTATTTCACACCTGAAAAGTGACGATAGTAGCCACCGCTATTCCTACTTTGTCTGCCAGAGCGTCATCGCCTGGATTGTCATGCCGGATATCGGCGACGGTCTGCCCAAGCAGCAAACTTAAAGCTGCTTCCGGCGCGACGTTGAGTTGTCGGGAAGTACCGAGGAAAGCATACACAATGCCAGGGATTGATGCCGAGAACTTCGAGCAATCAGCATTGGACGGAACATGCCCAAGCTTAGTGATACTGACGTACCAGGCCAGTGTTGGGGCTGAGCTTTGCTAGCGACGTGGCATAACTGACGGATTGTGGAATGAGCATGCTGGCGACTGTGATTCCCGCGAGGACATCTCCGCCTAGCCTGTTGAGTATGAGTTGAGAGACGTAATGCGAAGTAATGAGGCGGCAGGACTCACAGAGAAAGAGAATAGTTGGGTATCCATGCAAAGGACGGGATATAGTACTTGATCTTCCTCACGAGCGCAGACTGTTCTCGCTTTCTTTCGCTCCCTTCGCGCTCTGCACGAGACGGAGCGACTTCAGTAACGCGTTGGATGGGCTGTCGCGTGATGGCGGGCAACGCAGGAAAAAGTTATGAACTCACCAGTCACCGACGACGCCCGACTGCCATACCCTGCGGAGCGATCCTCAGGTCCTTCTCCCTGGTCAAGAAGTGCAGTCCGTTCATCACGACCGCCGGTGTCCATGTCCATGACGGAGGTCGAAGCGGAGACGCTATGAAGAGGTTGCCCACCTCTGAGGTATTCAGACATCCTGGATCCTAGGAGCTCTTGAAGACTTCGAGCGCACGCTTTAACGAGAACGCCGAGACGCTAAACGCTTGGCAAGCAGTTCATGGAGCAGAAGAGCAGCTTGTTCGCGTAATTTCGCTTGCTTCCTCGACACCCTCCTGTTCGGAAGCCGGATCTCCGACCGGGATCCGGTCCGTCGACAGCTACACGGCATCAGCTGCAACAGCCCGTTCCCCTGCTCCACTGTGACTGCTTAACCGTCCGACGCATGTACCGCTGGGAACATGAGAGACGATGTAGTCCTCTATTGGGGTATGTCTATCCCGAAGTATCATACTCGTAGAATCCCTTCCCACTCTTCTTTCCATACCACCCCGCATCAACCATCCGTTCGAGCAGGATGCTTGGTCGATATTTTGAATCACGAGTGCCCTCATAGAGTGTCTGCTGAATGGCAAGGCAGGTATCCAGGCCGATACTATTCCAGTCGAAAATAGGTGTATGGGAAAACGAGAGCCATGAGGGAGAAGCGTGTACGTCATGGGTGGGTTCACGTACAAGTCAGCTGTGGGAAGAGATGTGTGAGATTGGGTATTGACAGGAAGGATCGGAACTTGGTTGGAAGCGCGGGAGCGAAGGCTAGAACAGAGGCTGCCTTACCTAGTTGCAAGGGGCCCATAGGATGATTCATCCCCAACTTGAGAGTTGTATCGATGTCCTCACGGGTTGCGGTACCCTGGACCGCGACGTAGTGAACAAATGGGCGTAGTATTACTAGACGGGAGACAGACCTTCTCTAGGCACATGATTGCCTATTACACACCCTGGTCAACATTCTGTAGAATGTTGTGCAATGTCTGTGGATTTACCTCGTTGATGAAAGGCATCAATAGTGCATTCGAGACGAAACCTGGAACGTCTTTTGACGTTGTCACTTCTGTTGTTTACACAGAATAACCCGGTAAGCGGGAGTCCGGTAAAAAGGAAGCAGGAGGAAGCACACCTTTTCCGCAAGCTACGGCGAACGCGCGGGCTCGGTCTAGTGTCTCTTGGGTTGTTTGGAGTGCCGAGATCAATTCAACGAGTTTCTACCATAACCAGACCTTTTCTTCAGTGGCCGTACATTCAAATGGACGAAGACATACCATTACTGGCACAGGGTTGAAGAAGTGAAGCCCTACGAGCGGAAGGGTATCAGGAATCTAAATCGGAAGACTTAAACTAGAACCCATGTACCAACGACGCGTCCCGCGCTCTTCTTCCCGGCTTCACTTGCAGCATTCGTGTTGTCAGGGACCGCAGCAGCAGCAATCTTCGTGATACTAATTGAACTGGTATTAGTGGCTAGGATCGCGTCTGGCCTGAGTTCAGCTGCAAAGGACGCAAAGATCGCCTCTTTCAAGGATAGGTTTTCGGAGACTGCCTGGTTGTAAGTAAGTATCACCTCCATATCACATAACATGCTTCATACATACCTCCACAACCATGTCGACATCTCTGAATCCTCTAACGCCGAGATCACCGCTCACAACAGTGACACGGTCCCTCGCCTCCTTTGCTTGCTCATTCGTGATACGCCCTTTGGCTACATCCTTGGCAAGGAGTTTGTCCATGAGCGATAGGCCCTTCGTTACTTGCTCAGGAGAACGATCGTAGACCAAGACAGGGACTTTGGCACGCAGAGCTGCAACCAGTGCAATGCCAGTGCCCATTTGGCCGGCGCCAAGTACGCCTAGTTTGCGTATACCATGTGCGACCGACATCCTGACGACTTCGAAGGAACACAGAACGACGCGTCAAGTTCCGGGTTGGTTCAACGCCGCAAGCACGTGAAAGCGAGGACTTCCTGTCACGGAGCTCGGAGGCTAATGGTGTCAAAACATAACACGACCAAAGAGAATACCTCCGATCACTGACGTCACGATTACTTCCGTCTTAACCACCAGGTAAGCTAGCCGCTGACTTTTCACATTTACACTAACCATGACTAGCACCCTCCCTCCGCTGGTTCAGGCCTTCTCTGGTGCAATTGGTAGCGCGTCAGCAAACCTTCTCACATACCCATTGGATCTCGTCACTACTCGTGTTCAGCTTGACCCGCCACAAAATGTAACGAAGCAGAGAGGAATTCCGCGAGCACTAGAGATTCTTCAACAGATCATCCGCAGGCACGGCATCTCAGCACTCTACAGAGGACTTTGGACAGATACCGGGGCTACATTCCTGTCAAAGTATGTATTACTACGCCAGTCGTTCACCCAAACCTGACTTGCTCCTCCAGTTTCCTCTACTTCTACTTCTACTCTTTTCTGCGTTCTCTCTCCACGAGAAGGTTCGTAGCATTACGGCCTGCAGGGAAGAGCGGTGGCATGCCTCCACACAAACCTACAATGCTTGAAGAGCTCCTGCTTGGTTTCATTGCTGGCGTCGCGTCGCGTGCCGTATCTACGCCGCTCAACATAATCACCCTTCGGCTTCAGGTGGAGGGTGCGACGTACAATCATAATGGGGACAAGGAGGGGTATGGGGTTGAGACCTCAAAGAACGGAGGAATGGTTGCCGCAGTTAAACATATATACAACGATTCCGGGTTGGCTGGGTTCTGGCGAGGTGCGGTCTGTATCCTAGACAATGAATGTTAATCGTATCTCAAGATATTTCTCAGGGTTCGAAACAACGATGCTTTTATCGTTAAATCCTTCAATCACTCTGGCGTGCTTCCAGCTCTTCCGGCGGTTCCTTGCCTTCTTTCGTTCCTCCAGCGGCCGGAATCCTATCCTTGCTATCAAGGAGGCAGCGGATAAGGGTAGCCCCGGAGCAGAAGCTGATCCATCTCCCATCGAAGCATTTTTCGGAGCAGCCATCTCTAATTCTATAGGTTCGCATCCTCCGACGGCCAGATATCTGGCATCAACTAAGTTATCTCAATAGCTGTGACCATACTCTACCCCATACTGTTAGCGAAGACCCGCCTGCAAGCATCATCCACCAGTTCATTGCAAGATGTCATTATCGACGCGTATAACGGGCAGGACGCCTTCTCCGTCATGCGCCGCAAGCTTCAGGCGGACAGGAACGTGAAACCAGGCCCTCGCGGACTCTACCAGGGCCTTGAAGTCCAGATATTGAAGGGCTTCTTGAGCCAGGGGGTAACTTTCCTCGTGAAAGGAAGGTAAGTTTGGTCCGACTTCTTGGACGAGTCAGTGATGACGCCCCGACGTATGTAGGATTGAACAGATGATTGTGAATGCGTATCTCAGACGAAAGCATCGGCCCGCCTGAACGTGCCGCTAGACGATCACATCCGGAGCGCCGTTGTTATCCAACATTCTCCACGTTCGTGTCTACTGCGCGAGGTCGGGATACGATGGGTTTGCCCTCCCGCTTTGCTTCGCACTCTGGAAGACGGACTGGACAGTCATGCACACGCCAGCTGTGGCATTCAACGGAAACACTAACACTTGTGCAGTCGAGCTGATACTCTTGCGATCATCTCCAAATGTCCTCCCATGTTCCTGCCTATCCTCATTATAGACAGCCTGGACCCTGGCATCGAATGCATTGATGCGAGTCGGATGCAGCCTTGGGGCGTTAAAACGATTGACCATCGCAAAAGTCACACCGGGGTCTCTTACGATGGCGGGACGCGCGCGATTGTTGACAACGTTGACCAGCTGAATGTTAGTGGGCACGAGTACACCCGTTCAGCTGAGCGTGAGCTGTGGAAGCCAGAACGCATGTTACAGCGAAGTCTGAGCTGGCAAGTATCCCTCCGGAATAAGGTGGATGAGATGCGTAAGTTGGCGAATGACAGGCCTCTTCAAGCACAACGAGCAAGTGCCAGCTTGGACGCGACGTCGTCTTTCGACACGCGGCAACAGAATGAAAAGTCGATGAAGGTTGGCCTGCGCAGCCCAGACGATCAGCCGTTCCCGCTCACAATTTCTGTGGAATGGAAGAAACAGCTTGCGTCTGACCGCTTGATATGATTCAGATTAGAAGCAATGGTCGTGAAAGCACTCAGGTGGAATTCCCCCCATTCCACGGGGGGTCAAGTGTGTTCGAGCCAGCGCATGGGTTTCACACCTATCTCGCAGAAGAGTTGTTTATCCGAAAAGCAGTGGACGTGGCTCTGCCTGGTTGTTCAGATAGACTCCTGAACATCGCCGCGAAAAGGCCGACATTGATGGAGGCGATAAACATGCAAAAATAGCGCGATTAGATAACAAAAATTGCTGCTATCCATCTAGTGAGTCACTGGCCTCCATATAACTCTCCCGCAGGTCGTCACCTACATCTTGCAGGGTCCGTAGGACGACGATGGCTCCGATTCATATCGACGAAACCGCAGGCTCAGATACCACCGGCAACGGAACTCCTGATCAGCCTTATCAGTCGCTCGGGTTCGCTGTGTTCACCCATGGCGCGACGGAGTCATTCTTGACGCGTAAAGATCCTTCCGGCACATACGAGGAACCAACGCAGTCGTCTCTGAAGAAGGCAAAGAAGACCGCGGAAGGCCTTGAGAAGAAGAAGAAGAAGGCAGAGGAGCTCGCTGCGCGAGAAGCGAAGGAGCAGGGTGAGGCGAAGGAGAAACGAGAGAAACTCCTAGAGGACAGCAAGAAGATCGTACTCACAGAGGACCCTTCCTTGCCTAAGTCCGTGAAGGTGTGTTCTATGCATCGGGGTGCAATTCGGCCAATAACTCGTTCCAGTCGAAAATTGCTCACCTCACGGACCTGCGATCGAAGCGAGTGCGGGTCAGCGGATGGGTACACCGGTTACGCGACCAGAAAGGCATTATCTTTCTAGTCATCCGAGACGGAACGGGCTACCTCCAGGCTGTATTGTCCGGCACCGTCGTACGCCATATCTCTGTATCTGTGATATGACCAGACCATTGATCGTGTGACAGGCCTCTACGTACGAGGCGTTGACGCTCACCCTGGAATCATCCGTCGAACTTGTTGGCACACTTCAGCCTGTCCCGGAAGGAAAACAAGCACCCGGCGGTCACGAGCTCATCGTCGATTATTGGCGTGTCCTAGGAGCTGCTCCCGGCGCGGAGGATGCGTTTACCAACAAATTGAACGAGGTGTGTACGCACATATGACATCCCGTGCCCCAGTGCTCATAACGCAGAGTAGCAATCCGATCCCTCTATCCTGGCGGACCTGCGCCATCTTGTCCTCCGAGGAGAGACTGCCTCCAGCGTTCTTCGCCTTCGCTCGTACCTCCTTAGCGCATTCCGCGAAGCTATGTCATCTTACAGCATCCTCGAAGTGACCCCGCCATGCCTTGTGCAGACCCAGGTGGAGGGTGGCGCGACCCTTTTCAAACTAGACTATTACGGAGAACCTGCATTCCTTACACAGAGCTCGCAGCTCTATTTGGAGACAGTTCTGCCCAGTCTCGGTGATGTTTTCTGTGTCCAGGAGAGTTTCAGAGCAGAGAATAGGTGTGCGGATCCGCAGTTTCTTATTCACGACATAGCTGACCGTCTTCTGTCAAGCCATACGAGACGTCACTTGAGCGAATTTACCCATTTGGAAGCTGAGCTTGCCTTCATCACGTTCGAGGATCTGATGGACAACATTGAAAACATTGTACGTGTTACAATACCATATCACACAGGGGACGCTCGAGTAACAGCACTATTGCAGATCTGCAAGACAGTAGACATTCTCCTGGCCGACCCTACCTCCGCTGCCCTCATCAAGCAGCTCAACCCCAAATTCGAGCCTCCCGCACGTCCATTCATGCGGATCTCATATGTAGAGGCCATTGCATGGCTCAACGAGCACGGGATCAAACGTCCTGAGGAAGATGCGGAAGGAAACGTGATCAAGGACGAGAGCGGCCAAGTCAAGATGGTCGAGCATAAACTGGGAGATGATATCGCTGAGGCGGCCGAGCGCCAGATGACCGATATTATTGGGAAGCCGGTCTTCTTGCACGGATTCCCGGCCGAGCTCAAGTCGTTCTACATGAAGAAGATTCCGGGAACATCGTACACGGAAAGCTGCGATCTTCTGATGCCCAACGTCGGAGAGATTGTTGGTGCGTGCTTTTTCCTCCGGCTCCACGCTCGACCAGGTTAAGTTGTCGTTGTCTCCAGGTGGTTCGATGAGGATTGCAGATATGGAGGAGCTCTTAGCTGCTTACAAGCGTGAAGGCATTGACCCGGAGCCCTACTACTGGTTCACGGACCAACGCAAGTACGGAACGTGTGAACATGGAGGTTATGGTCTCGGAGTGGAGGTAAGATCTTCGTTCTTTTGGCGTCTGCGCTGACATTCTGATTGGTTGTCAATAACAGCGCTTCCTGGCGTGGCTTGCTGATAGATATACTGTAAGGGAATGTTCTTTGTATCCTCGGTGTGTATCTCGTCTTCCCTCTGAAAGATGCGCCTGCTGATTTGCATGAATCTCAGCTGGCCGGGCCGCGCAACTCCTTAAATCGTTTCATCTGGGTCTGTATGTTGTTATCTAGCGCTTTCGGAATCGCTTGTGCCGAGATAGATCTTGTAAATCAGCAGAAAGCGGAAATGCCAGTCAGAGGATGGATTGTTAAGTTGCGCTCGGTGTCTACGAGCATCAATCCAATGAGCACCCGTACACGTCTTGTGCCACGGCCCTCCAGGTATTACGGTTGATAGCGAAGTCCTCCGCGTACTCTACTTCGAGATGATGAAGACGTCTTCCTACGATGACTAGACTGTGCAATGGCTCGCCATATGCCTCAACGGGATGGTTCAGTAGTTCGTTCAATGTCCCGGCAACAATTCGCTGGTGTTCGTCGCCTCCTCCAACCCGAGATAGGGCAATAGCAAGCGTCTTGTCGGGATCGAGAATGCCCGCCGATCTGATGGTTTCAATTTCGACCAGCTGACGGACGGCAAGAGGAATCGACATGTATCGAGGCGGCTCGTAGATCTTGCGCCCTCTGGTAAGAGAGGCAGGTGGGTCAGAAAGACCCACTATGTGAAGGTATCATTGAGGACATACCTTGCGAGGTTCTCATCGCTCTGCTCCTTGACCTTGATATCCAACAAGACAAGAGTATGGAGCCCAAGATCGGCATTTTCCTTAATGCGATCGTAGAAACTGTCTGGTTTCCATGTCTCGGTGAAGAAAACGAGGGACACGGTCTGGCCAAAGTTATAGAGTTGGAGACCAGATGCGCCGACGGCGTTCATGATCGACGCGTTATGGATGACGCGCGTTGGGATCTTCCGTGCACGGGCGCGCAGGACGATATCCGTATGAGTAGTCGCGCTGTATACCGGGCTCGATAAAAATGAACTTGCGGACACTGAGGAGACGAACCCAAAAGGATCCCCAACCACAAGCAGACAGACATCCTCCTTGTCTGCGTCGCGTAAGATTTCGTCGCTTTGTGTTTCGACTGTGTCCCGATCAGCCAAGATTATTTCTTTTCCGTAGAAAGCTTCCTTTCCGTTTGTCAGAGTAAGGCCGCATTTCGCGATACAAAGAAGATTCACGACAGACCAGACGATCTTTCTGAACCATTAATATACTTGTGTACGCTTCTAGATATACACGAGCACAAGATTTGATGGCCTATACGGGTTGAGGTCAGGATCCCCTCGCAGTCTATCCACGCTTACCTCAAGCCCTCGAACAGTAACATCCTTTTCGTCGGAGAGCCCGAGACCAATGATGTAGAACATGGTGAAAGGAGAGAAAAGTGGGATAGATAAGATTAGATCCGGACCGATCGTGGTGCTGACTGGGCTATTTACGTGACTCAGCATCCCGGCATTGCAGGCCTGCGGAGAAGGCGGTGTTCTCGGACAAGTTACAACGGTTTGGAACTCGTCCACTATCTTTGATCAGCAACCTGGGCAGGGGGATGTTGCAAGAGGCGTTCCCGGTAGTCCCTATATAAAAGCTGCCCGATTTGCTGTCGATTTCCCTCAATGTTCGTGGGTTCTCATGATTCGCCATTCACAGCGTTCACCTTGCTTGTTCAGGACTCCGTTCGCACTCCAGGACCTCCCTGTGGACATTCTTCCACCGATTCTCGTGCAACTGTCTGACAGGAAGGACTTGCACGCTTGTGCACTCGTGAGCAAGGTATTTAATCGGGCGGCTACCCCGTTGTTGTACCAAACCCTTGACTCTAGGATTATTTCGAGGGTGAGTGTTATCGTCCATGTAGCTCCACGTACTCTCAGGAAATTCAGAAATAAGGCGGTGTCTGAACATCATCTGACCTTATATCCCGTCGTCTCTGTCCATTGCGTGCTCTTCCTGACATATTTGCAAATTCTAGTCTGTCGTGCATCATCCTGCGACGACACTGCTCCAACGGCCGCAGTATGCACAGTATGTGCGACACGTAACTGAAACAGGTAAGTCCCCGTAACTCGGCAGAGAGTCGGGAACGGTGGTTCCACAAGTCTGATTCATACCAATTGCTTCTGTACCAGGTGCCATACATCGAGGTGCCCTTCCACGTTACGCGCATATCACTGGTGACACGTTAAAGGCTCTCGCCCTTTGCAAGAATCTTGAATCCATGACGTGGGTTGACGATAGCTCCACGACTGATTCGGTTCTTCTCTCTTTCCTCGCTGTCGTCCGCGTTCATCCCCTCCGAGAGATCTCTATTCGCTCACACAGCGACATCGGCAGCGCTGTGTGGTCTGAGCTCATCACACTCACCGGATTGCGCAAGATATCCATATGGTGCATGGAAGGTCCCCCGCGTGTCTTACAAGGATGGTCCGAGTTACTTGGAAGCACACTTACTCATCTGGAACTCGGCGTCAGTGTATATCCATACCCGTGCTCGGACCGTACGTGTTGATTACCTTCCGGATTCAGAGATGCGCAGGTGTACCACCGACGATCCTCATTTCAGTGCTCTCTCAGCTTCCGAAGTTGAAAGACCTCCGTCTCAAGGGCGCACCCGCGGCTGCAATGCCATCTATCCTAACGTGTCTCCCCGGACTGCGCTCACTGGACACCGAATACCCCGGGGCCTACTACCATCGCAGGCCAAGTGCGCGGGCTACTACCGACGGCATCTCGCCTCCGCCACCATTTCCCGCACTCCGCGAATTGACCGTACGGACCAGTTCGATGGACAGCGATGGACCTACGAATCTCTGGAGTTGGATTCGCGAGCTTGTTCCGAAGCCTGGGCTCGAAACATTCAAACTCCATGCGTTCGTCAACAACCGGGACATGGGCTATCATACAGGCATTCCGCGGATATTTCTCCTGGATCTAGCACGCGTTCAGAAGACGTCGCTTAAACATTTCATGGTTGGTGACGCGTCGTTGACGCTGAATGGCGTCGCATATTTGTGCAGCGAGTTTCCAAATCTCGAAACCTTGGTCTGTTCGACTGCAAGCCCTAATATCGTAGGTTCCTTCGTCGATGGAATACAAGAAGCAAGTTGAAGCCATCCCCTGACTTAGAAAACAATTGCAGAAACGATCTCTTCTGCGAAGAATCTCCAGACGCTAAGGCTGGACGTGCAGTGGATTCCTAATGATCCCAGCGTCGACGACACAAACTTCACCGTTCAACATGCGAAAAATCTAATGCTTCGAACTGAGGATTCAAAGCTGCGGGCCATCGCCATGGGCCCAACATTATACACGGTCAATAGTCTAGTTAGTTGTTTTAAGGGGCAGAGCTGAAGTACTTTTTTTTTTACAGGGAAAATGGGTCCTTGAAGAGCCGAAAGAAGAGGGTCAAGGGGGCGAACTGAGGTTCCAGGTCATGCCCGATTTCACCAAGGATAGATGGCAGACGTGAAGACCACTAGACACGTACTTACAAATACTGTATATATGACCCAGGGGTGTGTATCTGGAAATGCGGTGATAACGATGCAGCCGTGGCTCAGGCCCAGGACGTGTCGTACCTTTCCAACGCATGTCCAAAGTCACCATGACCGTAATAATACAAGCTCACACGTTGAGCATCAGACGACCACCGCCAGACGTTATGCCCCACGACCACGACCTCTAGCCCCACGCGCCGGACCGCCACGGCCTCCGCGCCCACCTGGAAAAGGAAATCAGTTTCAGAGCAATGTATAGAGCACGACATGCGGCACCTCGTGCTGGCGCCCCGCGTCCTATCACACGACAAGAACAGTCAATACCTATCTGCAGGGAAAGATACGGGACACACGTACCACCACGACCTGCACCCCCAGCTGCACCCCGTGCAACTCGACCCGCATCTCTCGCTCTGTTCTGCTCCTCCTTCACAACATCCAGCAGCGTATCCGGCACACGCAAGTACTTTATCTGCCAAGACGGATCAGGAAATCTGCGGGGACGATAAGGGAGTCCCTGCTCGGGAAAGTTAGATACGCACTGTGCTTCCTCGAATATAACACTCCTTGAGTTTCCAAAACCGCTCGCCATCAGCTGTCGTCTGATACACCTCCCGCAACGTAATATTCATGAAGTTGTCACAGTTTACTAGATGTCCATTGAATGTTTCGCCGTTTTTAAGTTCCACCAACTGTAAAGCAATGTCAGGAGGTTTTAATTTGCGATGGGAGATCGGGGAACTGACCATGGGTTTGTTCTGGGCAGCATTGAGAAGAGAGAGTGGGAGCTGGCAAATGATTCAGCTGGATGGCGCGGATGACGGATAGAACTGCAGATACTGACCATGGTAGGACGTCGTGTAAAATGGTCCCGAAAGGAGTGCAGAACGACGCGTTTGTGGCTGTGATGCCTTCCTCCCTTGACCAAAGCCACATGATACCAACGTGGATGTCGGACTGTGGCTCAGTCCTGGACTGTACACTGCGTCGTTATACCAGCCTCTTCGATTCCTGAGAAAGGATACAGGTACCCAAGCTCCGAAGGCGTGCGTCCTAGCATTTCCTAACCTGAATTCCAACCACGCGCTGGCTTTCCCTCGTGACCGATGTTGGACGTTGACGGCGGGGGAACTGCTACCAACGCCATAAACTGCGATCAAAAGGAACTTTGCTAAAGTGGTTCCTGCCGTGCCCCTATGTATCTTGGTGCACGGTCCCTGCACCGAATTTTTTGTCCGAATCCGCAATCAGGATAACTGCTCGCCGCAAGTATCCATTGCAACCCTCCTTGGAAAGCCGGCAACAGCGTGCCCTCACACGTGAAACGATGGCTAGTCCTGTACTTGGTCTTTCAGGTTGGCAGGCTGTCATAGTATGGGATGGTTCAAGTGCTGCTGTGGTTCAAATCCGACGCCTCCTCTCGCATCCCATCTCCCGTCTTTTCCTGAGCTGGGGTAGATTGATTCCTACTAAGAAATTGACCATCTTCATTCAGCTGTATCGGGCTACTTGAATGCAAACACCAGTGAGCAGAAGCGACTGGGTCCCTGCAATTCAGGAAGCCCATTTAACAGCTGGCCTTTCATCGATTCCTCCGAAGATGAAACTATAACGATCATAGTAACGCACACGGCTGCGGGTCTGGAATCCAACTCTCTCGTGAGTCGACGCTGATGCGCCAGTCGCGTGCACTCATGCCTTGCAGTCTCCTTTGCCCCTGCGCCATCGGGGAAATATCAAGCGGGCTGTTATTTCAAGTCCTCACTCGACTTCCATACAATTGCAATGATCGTACTTGTTGCTCATGGTCTACGTCTGTGGCAATTCGCGTTCAACAGCGCATGGTCAATGAACAAATCCCATTCGTCATGTTATCCGATGCGGCGCATCTTTATTCGTCTGCCATCTGTTACCTCACTGCCAAATTCTCAACGAACAAGCGCGTTTCATTTGTGCGGTACGTATGATTCACCTCCAACCTGCGCACACGTCCGTGTAGCGAACCGCACCACGATCCAGGGAAGCTGAGTTCGGCGTGATGCCTGTCAAGTTCGGCGTTGAGTGGGCTCGGCGGGTAGATGTGGATGTCAAGTTGTTGACAAGTCTCGGCATCCAATGACATGGTGATTATTTATAGGACTACGTCTTTTCAGAATCTGATCATGAGAGGGGAATGTGCGAGGATGCTGTACATTTCCAGGAACCTCGTCTCACCAAATCATGTCACATGGATGGCAGAAACCACCCGCTTCAGTCGTCGTCAGTCCCACCATCCACCAGTCACAAAGTCATTTCAGTCCTCGAGGCCTAACGGCATGTTGGTCCTGGGCATATACTCCCTTCGGCGGACGAAAATTCATGTCAAATTGCCTGCAGGCTTCTGCGGCGATTTTTGGATCTCCCAGATCTCCGTAAGTACAGCAGTAGAGCCGCATCGCCATTCATCCTCTGCACTTGCGAATATTGAAGCTTGTGGCTTTATCGATTCACGCCGTTTCTAGGGTTGCCATGAGTTTAACAGGATGTCAGTCTCGCGATGTCAGCAAAAGCCCGTTATCGATACTTCTTGCCCGCTGTCAAAGATCATATCGATAGTCACGCGAAGGGTGCGTCAGGAAAAGCCGCGGATGCAGCTGCCATTAAGTCCATCCTCGAGTCCACCAGGTGCGGGCAATCCAACCAGACTTCGAAAAATTGTTAGGCGTAGGCGAACATGGGTCTCAAGATCTCGTCAGAAAGAAATGCCAATGCGTTTCTGCTGTCTGCAAGACTGACAGCGACCCTCAGAAAGGAGGAACTGAAGTACAGACGATGAGACAAGAATACTGGAAGCACGGCAACACCGCGAATCATGACAAGGCAGCTGCGCGACACTATCATGGGACACGAGTCAGATTCTTGGTTCAGTAATGCACCGCGCTGACGCGGATGGCAGTTGGCTGGAATCGCCTGTCCCCGAAATCGGTGCGACAGGCGGAGTCGATTTTGACTTCGCTCGTCAGCTTATAGAAATTCGGGGTCTGGACACAAAGGACTCACCTCATGCGGCCTTAGAGAATAAGAATTTGGAGGACTCATGGTACCCGAGAAACATCGCGCGAGATAATGAGCTGGAGGTGAGCTCCACTCCAGTCGTAGAAACCCCCGAGAGAACGCCAAACGAGTACGGTTGGAATACCGACGTGTTGGGGAGAAGAGTGACCCAAGAGATTCATACGCTGACAGCCAAGGCGCCGAGTCGTGACAGCATCCGGTTCCAGGCTGAGTCGACCTCAAGGAGAAGAAATTATCAAGACGGCATCTCAATAGCTTTTCACTCACCGCGTGCATCTATGAATCCATGGCACGCACGGTCAAGGATTGACGCCCGATCCGTGCACGCACTGGCATGGGGATCGAGCGAACCGCTCGCGCCTGAGAAGGCGCCAGGGGAAAGGACGGTGAATACGCGACGGTTGTTATGCTCGGGGAAAGGAGGAAGACATTGACAGTTGTCAATTGAGACGTAGGTGCAGTTCACGTTGCAGACGAGGGTGGGTATGAGATTTCCGATGCCCAGAGTTCAAGATAGAGGGTCGTGTTTTCGTTCTACGGACTGTCAAACCAGGCACTGAAGTGATCGGTGGCAGAGGAGGTGCCGTCGCTTGCCACCTGCCTCAAACCTCGAGGCAACAGGAACATAAAGGCACACAGATGATGCTGAGTCGCAGATATCAATAGGTTCCTGTGGTGGTAGTGGTGCCAAATCAGCATGTACTATACGCATATTTATCAAATCCATTGGAGGGCTGGCTTTAGCCCCAGAAAACGGAGTAAATTCCAAGTAATCTGTCTGGTGCATAAGCCGCGGATGCTGGTACTCGAAGCTCGCTCTACGAGGGTTCTGCGGAGGATATGAATCACGGACCTAGGTGGAAAGAATTCGGAAACGTTTGCTGAGAAGAGAATTGCCATTCGGGGCCAGGCACATCAGGGTGCCTGGCTGGTAAATGATTGCTTGGGCTGAATTCCCAGCCAGCTATCCCCGCTGCTCTCCCCATCTCTCTGCGCAACCACCACCCCCAGCAGCTAGCATACCCCCTTCCTCATCGCCGTTGTCCCTCCCGTCGTCGAAACGCTGCCCTCGCGACCTCCACAGCACCCATGCCGCGCCGACCACCCTCGAGCGCAGACTCGTCTCGCCCGTACACATCAGATGGAGGCCGCCCGACCACCTCGGCCGGCAATGGCGCAGTCTACGGCCACGATCCACAGTATACATACGGACCTGACTACGATATTGAGGAGGAGGAGGAGGAGGAGGAGAGCGAAGATGAAGATGTGTTTGCCTTTCTCCCGCCTTCAACCGCAGAACAACAGCAGCAGCAACCGCTTCAGCACGACTATCCGCAGAATCACGCTACAGACCCTCCCTCAGGCCCAATCTTCGCAAACTCTGTACCATCACCTCACATTACCTTTCCCTCACCCACATTCGATCCGTACGCACGTTTTCCCGCCGATTCCACATTAGGTGTTGGCCCATCTACGCCTCATTTTCAATATTTCCAACCGCCGCCCCAAACCCCGCCCTCCACAGACTCTCATAACCAGAATACCCAGGACGACCACTACCGGCTACGGAGATTAAATACCCCAGGGGATACCGCAATATCCACCGCGCCTGCGACCGCCGAGTCACGCGAAGTGCGAGTTTCTCTTCCAGATGGCAGCATAGCGAGTGCGACAGGGACCGAGAAGGATCTGGACATGGAGGCTGGGACCTCGAGGCGGAGAAGTCATCCAAAGAGACATGAATCTTCCGTCACAGATTCGCTGAGCATTGGGCGAAGTGTGGTTGATGAGGACGACGATACAAGCAGAGAAGGATCAATAAAGTGAGTTCTGCCACTCAACCTGTCTCCTTTCCATTTCACTTTTGTGGGTCCATTGTGCTCTTTGCACCGTGCCTGTTTGATTACCGCTTTCTGGCGGCTTCTGAGCTTCCTTTCTGTCCTCGCGGCGGCCAAGGTTACGTCCTCCGAACCTCTGCATGTCTACGTGCTGAGAATGATCCACCGTCGCGTCGCATATACTGCCATGCTCGACCCTATTTCATTGCCATTGGTGCCATTGGTTTCCTGCAACCTTGTCCGCCGATGTCCTCCTCATCACTTCCACTGACGACCTGTTCTCCATCTAACCCTGATTCGTTAACTAGAATGGAGTTCGATTTCGACGCGATAGACGACGAGGACAGCCCATTCCCCGAAGTTCGTGCCTCGGTATCCAATATCGACGACCCCGATATGCCGGCTCTAACGATTCGGATGTGGTTCGTCGGGCTCCTGCTCTGCATGATCAGCAGGTGAAATACGACTTTTCAATTCATACGCGCCTTGTCGATTAACAATGTGGGACGCAGTGGTCTTAATGTTTTCTTCAACTTCCGCTCGCCTGCGCCAACTGTGGTCCCCCTGGCGCTCCTCCTTATTTCCTACCCCTTTGGCAAATTCCTTGCATTCACTTTGCCCATAACCACTTATCGTATTCCTATACCCAACCTCCCCTCCTCCATGATTCCAATCCCTAACGCAAATACCTCACGGCTGTCGCTCTTCTTCATCAACCTCTTTCGGCCGCTCACATACCCCCGCGCCATCGAATTCTCGCTCAATCCCGGCCCATGGAACATCAAGGAGCATGTGCTGGTGTTTATCATGGCCAACGTCGCCGTGGGCAATCCCTACGCGCTTAACGCCGTCGTTGTCTCCGAGGTATACTACGATCTGAAGCTGGGATATTGGTTCGCCCTTGTGCTCGTCCTCGCGACGCAGCTGACCGGGTTCGGCCTTGCGGGCTTATGTCGTCGCTTCCTGGTATGGCCCGCCAGTATGGTCTGGCCGCAGAACTTGGTTGCTTGTACTTTATTAAATACCCTGCACGCCGAGGACGAGGACGACGGCGTGGGCATGGGTCTTGGCCGGAGCGGGAAGGGCATGTCGCGATATCGGTTTTTCATGATTGTGATGGTCGGAAGCTTCTTTTTCTTTTTCTTGCCCGGTCAGTACCCCAGTCTCGTCCCTCCCAGTATTTTATCTCGAGTCCTGACGCAAACTTCGTAGGGTTCTTGTTCGAAGCACTTTCCGTCTTCTCTTTCATTTGTTGGGCTGCACCGGACAACGTCCCAGTCAATCAGATATTCGGTGTACACTCGGGCCTGGGCTTCAGTGTCTTGACCTTTGATTGGACACAAATCAGCTGGATTGGCAGTCCTTTAATGGGTACGCTCCCAATTCGCTTCATTTATGAGCTCCGCGCTGAAATATCACCGCAGTACCATGGTGGGCTGAAGTCCATATTTTCCTTGGCTTCGTCATGTTCTACTGGATATTGACGCCCGCACTCTACTACTCAAATGTAAGTGTGTGTCTCCAAGCATAGCATGATTCAATCAGCTAACGCGCCCTCAGTCCTGGTCACTGGCATACTTCCCCATATCCGCGAACGAGCCGTATGACCGCTACGGCAATGTCTACGACATCACGCGGGTCCTTACGAAGGAGGATCGCTTCGACGTCGACGCGTACAATGCTTATTCGCCGCTTTATCTCCCTGCCACGTATGCGATGACCTATCTCCTTGCGTTCGCATTGAGCACCTGTGTCATCATCCACACACTTCTGTACCATGGGCGGAGCTTGCTCAACGGCATCAAGAAGATGAAAGTTGAGAGCGATGATATTCATGCGAAGCTCATGCGGAATTACCCAGAGGTACCTGATTGGTGGTATCTGAGTGCGTTCGCTGTATTCTTCGGTTTGGCCGTCGTCGCCGTCGAAGTAAGTAGTTTCGCGTAATTTGAAGCTGTAAGAGATGGATGCTCATGATTTACAGGTATGGGATACGAACGTCCCGGTCTGGGCGTTACTCCTGTCGCTTCTGCTCCCGGTCGTTTACATACTTCCCTCTGGCTTTATCTATGCCATGACTGGCCAAGGCGTATGTCGTACCCCTTCCTGAATGCTTTTGCAGCTACTTGACATCGAAATGCAGATCACCCTCAACATCCTTGCGCAGATCATTCCAGGAACCCTTTTGCCTGGCAACCCTCTGGCCAACATGGTGCGGCATAAGCTTGCACGGTAGTCCTGAGTCTTGCTGACCTCTGCGGTTTCACAGGTGTTCAAGGCATACGCAGTCCAGACTTTGACTGAGGCTACGTCGTTCATACAGGATCTGAAGTTGGGTCATTACATCAAGGTCCCACCACGTGCGACGTTCTTGGGTACACAACATCATTTTCCTGCTCCGAAAGTTACCTGCTTACCGCTTGCTTTCATCTCTTCAGTGCAATTGATCGCAACCTGTCTCGCCGCGTTCATCCAAGTCGGCGTCAAGACATGGATTTTTGCCAATGTCCCAGACATCTGCGACCCCAATCAGAAGAGCCAGCTGACATGTCCCCATAATCAAGTCTTCTTCACCGCTTCTGCCGTCTGGTGCGCTTCCCTCCTGCCCCAAATGCGTGCTCTGAATTAACCAATCCTTCCCACAGGGGTCTCATTGGACCAAGTAGGCAGTTCGGAGTCGGGTCTATATACCACCCGCACCTCTACGCAATGGTCATCGGTGTCTTCCTCCCCATCCCGTTCTGGCTTTGGCAACGACGGTACCCTAATTCCTGGGTCAAATACGTCAGCACGCCCGTCATCATAAACGGAGTGTCATCCATTCCCCCTGCCACTGGAATCAATTACTCGTCCTGGTTTGCTGTTGGATTCATATTCCAGTATCTCATCCGGAAGCGGAACTTCTCCTGGTGGAGCAAATTCAACTATGTCGCTAGTGCTGCATTGGACAGTGGTACGCTTCGCGTTGACATATTGCAAGTGTCTCGATGGCTGATTGAGTACGGCGTTGTAGGCACGGTCCTGTCCCTGATCTTCATTTTCTTCACCTTGCAGTTTCCTAAGAATGGCACCATCAGCTTGAATTGGTGGGGAAACTGGGTACATGAGCGGAGTAGGTTCCCTCCCCGTTGTTAGACTCTCTCAGCTCCTGATGATCTCTCGCTCACAGCTGCCGATTGGGACCGCCGGCCTTTCTTGAAAATCCCGCCAGGCGGTATCCCTCAAAATTGACCGTTGTACTTCTTCATTCTCCTCCCTCTTGGCCCTTCTTTCTTCACATTGTCCTCGCCGACCAGATTCTTTGAGATCACACCTTCATTCCTTCTCGCCGCTCCATCAGTGCCGCTTGTCATTCTTTATCCACGCTCGCCCCACACCGCCATTTCTGCCTTCCGAATCCCATGTTCCTTCAAAATCCGCCCCTTTGGCTCCTTTCACACCCCGCCGCATCTCATCCATATGTTGACTCGTAGACGTCTTCCATCTTATCTAGGCGATCTCTTCTTTTTGTCCGTGAGTCTTTCTTCGTGCAAGCCTATGTAGCTGGATTGGCTCGAGAAGTACCTTATATGTGTAGTTGCGTAGTAGTTCTGGCAAGAAGAAATCAACAATCATTCCCGCTTATGTACCATCGTGACCACAGTGTAACACTTGAAGCCGTATTCCGGAGAAGACGCAAGACCCGTTCGACCCAAGCCCTCCTCCTGCCATGCTTAGCGATTCCGGAAACGTGCATTACCGCTCTGACGAACAAGTGCTTCTGATCGATTGGAGACATGTAACACGCCCTCCAGCGCAACAGCTTCAAGTCCTTTGGCAGGTCGGAAGTGTCTCCTTGGTTGCGTCCTTCTGTTGGGATGCGTTGTGGTTACTCACTCTTTTAGGACATCAATTGGGTTCGCGAGGCGTCGTGGTCACCAATACCATATGCATAGTCCTGGACAACCGATCGTCGGGACCGCGGATAGCTTGCCGGCACGGTTAGGGGACCCGCTATGCCGGTTTTTCATACCTTACTCGGGATATCGACGAAGTTGCTCCCTGGAGGATGACAAGTTCAAGAGCTATTGCATTTGATAGTTTAAAGTTGTCGACACAGAGCTAATAATTATTGGGGGTCGGAGTATGTTGTCGCTTCCTGGGTGTGTTCCAAGTTGGGCACGCCTAGCGAAAAGGGGACCTCGGTAACCTAGATGTCTACATTTCGTCCACTCTGTGAACCGGTCGAAGGGCGCTTGGCCTACCGAGGTCGGGGGCCGTGATCGAGGAGGGAAGGGACGTTGACCGATGATATTAATATCGCTGCTTGTGAGGTCCTTGCGTACGTCGGCCAAGTTACGCCGATACATGAAGACCAGAGGAAAGTCATAGGTTCCTAGAATCTGCTATCCAGAGATTGCCCTCAGAACCGCAAGCTCGCGAAGTACAGGGTTGGCGGCTTACCGTCGTTTACTACAAGGCCAAGATCGAACTATTTCTCGGTATGCCTCGTAGCTTGCGAATCCAAGATGGCTCGACGTTTTCCTAGCGCACATATGATGACAGTGATGGCCATAAGAATGACTTGAATGCCTCCAATTATGGTCAAGACGATGAAGAACGGCATCGTCATTGACCGCGCACGCAGCCCGCAAGGCGAGTCATAATCGTAGCCGTCGTACGAATCGCAGACGAGGGGATTGAGCGAATGTACGAGCTCCAGTACATCGACTATGAGTCCATATATCCACAATAGCACGAGCACGCATGAATATACGAGTCCCTTCCATGCTGTCGGCGAAAGTACGGGAATGATGTCGGGGTGTCGTTTGTGTTTTCGTGCAACGAAGATGGTAGTCACATTATACGGAGCAGTGAGGGCGAAAGCTACAGCGTTTGGGATCGAAAGGGCGGGTTCTCTGGCTATGTTGATCAACGAGAGGACCAGGATGAAGGTTGAAAGAACGAGGGAGAGGTAGCTGAGCCGCGTGAGGCTCTGGGGAAGTTGTCGCGGGGGAACTAATGTCACGACTGAGAGGGTCTCTTCCGTGAGGATGATCATGGTAATCGAAGGCTTCTGGGGAGCGCAATAAGCCGCCTGTCGCTCAGGAAAACGCAAACGAGACCAGCGGAGCGAGGACGAAAACGGTCCGGATATGGAGAGCAGCGCAAAGCTCCCCTTGGACGATATAAGATCACTCCCAAATCGCTTCTTTGCACGGCATCACTTGATGCGCCGCATATCAACGATGGATGATGTTACGGCCAGCCCTTGAAATCCAAGTCATTGGAGAAAAATACGAGAAAGATACGTTCTCCTTCGCCTGCGATGAGCTACAATTCAGGGGGATGCTGCATTGTTCCGCCGTCGTGTATGTGTTGTGAAGATTGGGTTAGACAAGGATCTGATAGGAAAACCCTGACTCAGACACATGTCCTCTAGAACCAGACGCCTTGAAGCTAACTTGAACATGCTAGGCAAGACTTCGCGTGAAGGGTGCGTGATCGAACTTCGAAGCGGCATCATCGTTCGAGGTGATCGTTATGAAGTTTTCGAAATATGTAGCTCCCACGTGGCATTTACGAACCCGTGAATTCATTGTCGAACACTGTCATTCTCGCTGGGCTCGGAACGCTAATAGGGTGCTGCACTGGCGCCTAAACCATGATTTCACGATTTGCAAGAATTTTCATCGTGGTTACCGCGATTCTGGTTTGCGTTGCTTGCTCGGACTACTGGGTCACCGACTGAAACTCCTTTGGACAGCTTCTGCTTAGTATAGCCGCCTTTATTCATCCTCCGTCGCTGTCTTATGTCGACCCCTGGACGGGTCAAATGTTTGGAGACGGAGGAGTCGAGAAATCGTTGCCTCGGCCTCAAACGGTCCCTTCCACTCCGCCGTCTGAGGTTGTGCACGGAACGGTGATCATGCCGAAATTGGGTAATGCGACAGCAAAGTACGTATTCAAGCAAATTGTATATGTTTCTGTGCTCACGCAGGAGGGCTCTAGAGCTGCGCTTGGTCGCGCAACGTGGAAGCTGATGTATGGTAGTCAAACTCCTTGAGCCGACAACCATTCTAATTTTTGTGCCAACTAGGCATACCATGACACTGCGATTCCCTGAGGTCAACTCTTTTCTCTCTCATCCAAGGAACGACTAACACTTACTGCTCGATACAGAACCCGACGCCTGACGAGCGAAGCGCTCTAACTTCGTATTTTCACCTAACGTCCCGCCTCTATCCCTGTGGTGAATGCGCTGCAGAATTTCAAGAGTTGTTGAAGAAGTACCCTCCACAGGTAAGCTGAAGTCATGCCATTCGAGTATAACTCAGCCTCACGTCGTTGTAGACCGCTTCTCGACGCTCAGCATCGCTCTGGTAGGTCGTCCTCGCTACGCATCATCTAGTTACAGCAATATTTTTCCTCTAGGCTATGCTTCGTGCATAACGAAGTCAACAAGCGACTAGGAAAGCCCAATTTCGATTGTGCCCACCTCGATGCTGAATATGATTGCGGATGCGGCGATGACCCCATTTCCAAATCCTCACCTCCCTCTTCTGATGCAGGTCCCATGGACTTGGAAGACGATCCCAGTAAGGACGACATAACGGGTGCTAGTATGATCAAAGGTGGACGATAGGATACTGGTTCTTCTTGGCTTCTGCGATATATTTATTCTATACCCTTGGATGGTCAGTAGCTCTCTGTATTTCCTAGTGACTAGATGTAGACATGTAATCCGGTGGACAAGTCAACTCCAAGCGGATCGTCAGAATTTTGCGTTTTCGGATGGCACACATTGATCCGCTCTCCAACAGGGAACATAATCCATGATAGTCTCGCGCTTGCCCGACATTCGAAGCTGACCATGATCAATGTCTTCCTTAAGCTTGAGATCCTTCCTTCCTTCCCATCTTCCGCCAACTGAACAACGGAGCAATCGCTACTGCCAAGAATCCCATGTGGGACTAAGCAGAAGGCGAAATCTCAGAATCTCAGCCAAGCGATGACAGCGATAAATTGATCGACGATGTCAAGGACCTGTCCGTCATACGTGACGGTTGGAAAGAACAGAGGTAGAATGCCGCTGATACTGGTGTTGATGCATGGTGAACATAGTACATTATCAAAACAAAGATGCAAGGAGAGAAATAATAATGAACGATAACAACGGATAGACAAGAGAGCGCGACGGAGGAAGGGGATGGATGACAGCGTAACAAGCACAAAAAATACAACAGGGTAAAGACGACCCAAGATGGACGGGAAATGTGCGTACACAGGAACGGCGGTGGTGTTACAACATGAAATAACAAGGCTGAAGCGCCGGGAGGGGCGGGGGCGGGGGGTATCACGATTTGCCTTTCAGCGTCTGCACGAGAGACTTGAAAGCGCCGCCAAATCGTTTGTTGGGAACAGGTGACGAGCGGGCTTGCTCCATGGGTGGGAATCCCATCCTCGTCAGTTTACTGGCCGTCTTGCCGCCGCGGACGGCGGCATGTGGCGCAGTAGATACACGGAGAAGAGGTGGTCCGAGTTCTGTGTCTGTATCGGGACATTCCAGCGAGCTAATGCGGCTCAGTTGGCCCTCCCCTGCATCGGGAAGTGGGGTGCGAGAACGGGCGATGCGCGGAATGGGACCAGGGCTGGGATCGCGTTTCGGGGTTTGGAGGGTAGCAGACTTGGAGTGGGAGAGAATAGGTCCTGCTTCGGGCTCTTCTGAGGACACCGCGTCACGGTCTAAGGACAATCGGCTTGTTGGCGAGGTTCCAAATCCGGAAGCAGACCGAGAGGCTTGGTGGAAACGCCCGACTTGATCCACAGATCTGGGAGAAACTACAAAATAGATTAAGCAAGAAAGCTCACTGTCGTGCAACGATACTCACGTCCTTCTGCCGTCGATGGCCGCTTGGGATCTCTCATTCTCGACTTCGATTTGCTTTTGCCCGGCCTGTGTTCAAGGCTGTGTTGACGTTCCACCCCATAGCGCCTGGGGCCCGTGCGGGTGGGGGTTGTTGCGCCATTACGCGGGTATGGCTCAGCAGATGAGGACGATTGCGTCCCAGGAAGATCGCCAGACGATTTCCGCTCTTGCTTCTCCTTCTGTTCCTTCTGTACTCTTAATCTCTTCTCCAAAGCCAAGGTCTCTCCGTAAGCCGCCAACTTGGCGCTCAGCGGGGATCGTCCTGTGCTCCCAGTAACAGGTGTCCATTCGTTGGAATGTGCCATCTCGAAGATGTCTTGCTGAGCTTTCTGAACCAGTGCTTCCGCTTGCGCGTGGCAAGAGATGGAATTAAGGTTTATTTCGGGAGGAATGTGACGACGGCGCGAATTTGGGGCGCTTGGTGCCGCTGTAAACGCGTCGACGGTCGCAACTTTGGGCTCTGGTAACTCCGCGCGCTTGACGTCCTCAATGGGTAGACTTCCAACATGTCTACCAGGGCTTGAAATCGTAGCGACGTTCAGGAACTCCTCTCTGCCAGGCGACGAGAAACAGGGCGTGTTGATAGTCTCGCTCCCGCTCCCACTTCCGCTTGTCGTGCCGCTAGCACTCAGCTCGGGATTGTTGCGACTATCGGCGGTGCTCGTGCTGCTGAGTGAATCGCCTCGACTGCGGCCTTCGCCAGGCGACGGAACGCGGAGTAAGTCCTGCGCCGGGGCTGCGGGCTCCTCCTCGTCAGGATACATCGCAGGCGGCTTGTTGATACTGAATGGGAAATCGGTGTCGATAAGCGACGGCCCTCGTGCGTCGTTTGACATAATCGGCGAAAGGGAGGACTGTGAGGACGCGAAGGACAATCCTCGCTCTCTCAAAAGAAGGGTCGCAGGGGGTTGTTCCAACATTTCAGGATCGGCCGGACTTTCTCCGCGATGTATGGGCTGGCCATATTCCTCCTCATCTTCGTCTTCCGCTAGTGCTTCCTCAGCGCTGTCTCTAGGACCCTCAAAGTCGGCGATTGCAGCGGGGCCAGATTCCTGAGCAGATTCCGGAGTAAGATCCTCCTCGCTAAGTCGTGGTTCCGGAGTGCTCCGCAACCTGTACTTTCCGAGCGACCCAGCGCTGTTGCTCCCTCTCAAACTAGGAACGACCTTGAGGCCCTCCGAGTCTCCTTCTCTTCTTGCCCCACTGGAGGAGGAGTCAAACCGGAGTGCCCGCAAAGCGGATGGTGTGCTAGGGACGTTTCCACCAGACGCTGTGCGGTTATGCGCTTTCAAGATGCTAGGCCGAGCGCCTGATTTTCCTGGGTCCCCACTGCTGACGTCTCCAGTGACTACGACGACGTCGTCATCGAAAACTGCACCACTCCTGTGGCCCGGACTTGAGCGTGTCCCTAAGCTGCCACCCGATCCGGATCGGTCCCGCGTGCGCCCTTGTACGCGAAGAAGCCCGAGTCTTGCCAAGGGACTCGAACCCGGACTAGGGCTGGTGTTTGGATTGTCCTCCGGACTGAACCGTGCACCACTTCGCGATGTTGAACGATCCCGGGTCTGGCGCTCTTGGCGCTCTTGGGCTAGTGCATTATGTAGATCTACGGCCAACGGGCGCGGCGGGGACGCCAATGTCGTAGAAGCCTTTCGCTGTACAGATTGTGGCGACGGGGATGGCTGGGATGGCCCACGGGTGGACGAATCGCTTCCCCTATGGAAACGAAACCCGGATCGAATTGAGGAAGACGTGGCGGATTCCGTACTGGGCAGCAGACTGGATAACTGGCATGGCTGATTGGGCGAGGCCGGCATGGGCAAAGCACTTGTTGAACCAGTCGCTGCAGACGACACGTTGAGTGACGACTGCGAGCCATCAACGTATGATCCAGTGTCTGCTGTTTGGCCTTTCTTGAAGAGGTTCATCAATGAATACTTGCTTCCCAATTTCCTCACTCCGCTCCTCCCGGACGTGGAATGAGCCGCTTCCTCTTGAACTTCAGCTCCCGTGCCAGCTGAGCGAGGCCGGCGAAGACTTGGACTGTTGTTGAGGGTTGGGGTGGATGTTTTTCGACTTCGCGATGGGCCACCAGAAGTCGACTGGAAAATGTGAGGTAGCGAAGGTCGGCGAGATCCCCCTTCGAGGAGTTCTTCATCAGAAGGCAGAACAGGATGAAAAGTGTACTCTCCGAAGGGTCTTGTCGGAGATGCTGGAGGTGTCGAGGTCATGACACTTGTGGAGGACGGTTGTAAATGTAATTTCATATCTGTTGTCGACGACTTGAGTTTGTTGAGGGCGTGATCAATGGAGTGCTTGACATGTATTCGTCTCCGTGTTGAAGCTGTTTGTGATGGTTCGCCATCGCCACTGAAAGAGCTAACTCGCTCCCGAGTGGTAGCACTTGGGCCGGCACCACTGGATTCCTCGGCCACTGCTCCACCAGGCCGTTCCCGCAGGTCGCGGTCCTTATTGATCAACCACCGTTTCAACACATCTGCACATTCAAGCCATCCATGTTGCCGCGCGAGCATCTCAGGAGTGATTCCATGCTTGTCCGCGCGATTGGCATGGGCTCCGTGAAGTAGGAGAAGAGTGACGGCCTCCGTGTTTCCATTCGCGGCAGCGAAGTGAAGAGGAGTTGAACCTGAAGTGCCGACAATGGGGGCAGAAGAATCCCTATTCTTGTCGTTCGAGTACCTTCGTGGAAGTCTTAATGATGATCAAAGTCAATTTCAGTAAAAACGGCAAGTCGAAAATAACGGTGCATTGACCTCGGTGCGTTAACATCGGCGCCATGATCAATCAACAATTTGACGACCTGAACATTTCCCCCAGCGCATGCAGCATGAAGTGGAAGAACGCCGTCTAGCACCGAGTTGATGGGCTGCCCATGATCCAGGGCGTACTCTACAAGACCAACGTTCCCGTTCGCAGCGGCAGAATGCAAACCAAGGCTAGGGACTAGGAAGTTCATAGAATGAGAAGTCTAGGACGATAGAAAGAATTACATTGACGCACATTCCGTGGTAACGTTGTACTTTGCTTCCGCTTTTTGATATGTGGTCCGCATTGCGACAGGCATGGCGATGAAAACCAGCCGTCAAGACCTGGCAATGACACGGCCTTATAATGCTGCTCTTGAATGGTACAGAAGTCGAAGCTGATGTCTGAGTGCTTTGATTCACGGAGGCTATTGTTTCTGGAATCGGACCCCGATATGACCCCAAACAACGATAGGCGCTGTACGCTGGATTTCGTACAGTGCGCGTCGATTCCGTCGGCGCTGCTGTCGAGGAAAATGGGAGAGAAAATAGTCCCAGCGGGAGAGTGGTGGTGGTATGCGGACAAGAGGCTCTCGGTGTCACGACTGGTGCGATCACTGGAGAATCCTCGCTTTCCATTCTCGGAAGTCCAAATTTGGATCCATTGAATTTATCTCATCTCCGTTCCTCTCGCTTGACCCTCAGGCCTCAAAATCCAACAGTCAGGGGACAGTTATCCCTCCGTCTCTGCCAAACTTCGTAAATAAGCCCTTGGGTTTTGACGACGCCTATCCTTAACTCTTCTTGCAGCTTTCCTATGGATAAATCGGCCACTTCAAGGTCGGACTCGATTTGATCCCGTACCCCACCCGTACCCTCTTGTGTACTCCGGTTATTGTTCCTATGACTGGAAGCCATGCAGCCTTCGGCTTGTTAACATCTCTTTTCCCCCGTCAAGACCCGCCGACTTGCCTTCTCGATTTCAGCCGCATGGTCCTGCACCCCAGCCACGTTCCGGGGCACATCTTAACATACCATGCACCGGCCGTCTGAGGTATTTAACACGCGCTCCAGCCTCCCAACCGGTGGCTCTATGTCTAAGGACTCGACCCATACATGGCATACACAGCAGGACCCCCGAACGTGTCCGAGACCGCTATGTGAGCTGACATACACAGTGCTGGCGTGATGATCATCCTGCCACACTTTTCACTGCGCACGTCACAATCTGCGTCACGCGGATTGGAAGGGTCAAGTTCAGAACGTAAAGTTATCCCGCGCAACCTCATGGATCATAGGTTCGGGAGAAGGGTTCCTTGTACGTGGGTTGTAGCGCTCGTTCGAAGGCATCCTGTGCTCATCCCCGGCGATAATCAGAAGGTGGATGCCTTCTACTTGTGGCGCGATAATTATAACTTAACGTTGCAGCGCTTATTCCATCTACCTTGGCTATGTAGCCTTTCGCGGCGGAATCTTGCCCGAGGTCGTATGATGGAACGTGATGATCACTTGCCCACGGTGGTGCAACCGCCTGACCAAGCATAAGTAAGAGCAAGGTCATTGAAAAGGCTGTTGAATTGATCCTCGTTGCTGATGTCGTCGATCAATCGGCATGTACTTCCACGATCACCCCGGCCCTCTGTTTCTGGGATCGGAAGTTAGAAAGACCTCGCTCGAAGACGCTCTGGCAGATTGGGTCATTTTCGAATGACACCGAAGTAGAGACCCGGTGTCGAAAGTCCACCGATTCAGTTCCAAGAAGATGCCGGGGTGATTGACTGCAGATCAGGTCATTTACATCCACTTCTCTGAACTTTAGATGATAATCACGGTCCGACAGGGAAACAGTCAAATCATCAGAGGGCCTCTGTACAAGTAAGAAATCTGCCTAGCATTCCTCTCGAGGACATAACGGACGTTGTCGAACCCCAGTGCTGGCACCAGCTCCGGCGCGGACGATGGTGTCCGGTTCAAGCTCCTTAGTGGCGCACTTGCAATGCACATGGCAATATTAACGACAGGCCGTGTTGAGAAGTACACGCAGAGAAAGTGTGTTCGTGAGTGTATCGTGTGAGCTAATTATTCCAAAGGCGCTCGTCAGCTGAGGTGTCGTGGTCATGGGTCTAAGATATGACCAGTGTATAAATACTGTGTATTAATTACAGACCGGGTGTCGTGAAGAATTTATTCTTGTCAATCTTCATTGCAGGGACCCTGGATCGCACAAGTCTTTAGTGACGAGTCTTGTCTTCCAAGCAAGTTCTTTGAATGCTTCTCTTTGATAACCATGATCATGTGTGTGGCCATTGATTATAACGAATTTCCATTGGAAATTTTCTGGGTTTAGTCGACAAGCCACCTGATCGTTATATTCAGAACCTATCCACACTATCTGTTGTTCCTTTGGCTTGGACGAGTTCAGTGGTCTACAGTAACCGGGATCGCAATCTCATTGAAGTTCGTCTACTATCACGTTTGTAAGGGTTGAATGCAGATACCAGCGCGAGAGAAATCTATTACCATGCACGGACTGTTGCTTGTGCAGTGCCCCGAGAAAAACGCTGGTGTGGAGAAGGGGCGCTAAAAAGCCACCAATGCATCCACACGACCACGTAATGGCCACGAACAGCGTCCTATCTCAACTCTTGTGTGTTGAGGCGGCCAGCTATGCGTGGCTACCGTCAGTGACATACGTGTCGTCACGGGTCTTCGCGGTCCCTGCGAGTGCCATCCCCATCCGTCGTAATGCCGTCGAAGGGCGGCGCGACATGGCTGTTGGCCAGATTAAGCTTGAGAGGGATCCCGAAGAGGCTCGTGTACGTCAGGCTCGCAAACCAGTCGTAGCCGACATCGACGGGTTGCACGATATGGCACGGAGCGGACAACCCCGCCGAATGTAATATTGGTGGATGATGATTGGCCACTGGTGCGGGCGTGCCCGATACCTGTGCTGTCCACCAACTTTCTTGCCGTAGAGAAGCTAAAACCTCTGCTCCCATGCGCGAGATCTCATTCCGTTTACCGCTCTCTTGGCCCGCGACATGCGTGAGGACGCCGAGTGCGCGGTTGAGCAGCTCATCGGCTTCGGTCGTTTTTTCCTCCCATGGGAAGCGCATCAATGTCGAGACGAGGACTACGGCGGCTTCAAAGAGGGAGAAGCAGCCCTCGAAGAACCAGACGCCACCAGGATAAAGCTCGTGATTGCCATGTTCAGCCCGTTGCTGAACGTAAGCATGGGCGTCGCATTGGAGCTTGATGATTCTCATGGCCATGAGAATGCAAGTTTCCCTGCACTGCAGGACGTCTGCCCGCGGCCGCGGCTCATATACGCAAGCTGTGAGGGCCGCGAGATTGACCTTCATCCTACAGAGAAGGTACCAGGTGTGAAGGACATATCGCTGATGTTCGATCGTTGATAACTCCGCTGCCGAGGGGTCGCTCCTGCCACGGTCGTGACGAGGTAACTGGTACTCAGACGGCAGACATTCCTCCCAGTGTTCCAGTCGGCTATCAATATGGAAAAACGGAGGAAAGTCGGGTAACGAGACACTAAAGCACTGTGAGATCTCGAAGCGTCAGCACAGCGCTATGCATTTGGAAAGTAGACATACTGTCTCGAGTGCTTCACCTGCAAGAGCAGCTAGCTGAATGAGAAGAATTTGCCCATACTCGAAATGATTCTGCACTCCTTCGGCGTCTGTCGGAAAGGGAAGAGCGACGTCAAATATCTCTTTCCGTACCATCTGCGGTCGGCCGAGTAGGATCGAGTAGAACCTGCAGAATACGCATCAGCCAGGATGACACTCAACCTCGCAAAGCACTCACTTGTCCCAGACGTAAAGGCCCCACCATGCCCTCCGCCTGAGCAATGCCTCATCTTTCGACATCACCTGCCATTGCCACCAATCAGGGTCCCTATGCATCCCAACTGCCTCGGCATTGCGGAGGCCATTGCCAACAAGCTTCCATGCCTCGCTTACACGACCCCTTTGCGAGAGATAACTACAGAGCAGAGGCACTGCCAAGCAAGAGAGTACGGTCCCATCGGCAGCGGACACCATCAGACAGAGATTTGGCTTGTTCATGTAGTCATTCTCCGCGATGCGCAGAGCGGTCATGGCATACGAGAAGTACCGGTCAGCATAGTCAGAATCGTCAGCGTTGTCCGGCGCGCGGGTGGCTGAGGTAGGGGCGGACGCAAGGACAGCAAAGAGGAGACATAGCCAGTTCGCGTTGATCTGCATGCCATGGGGACCGGGGTACTCCAGAACGCTCCACATTTGAGCGCAAGCAGTCGTAAACCATTTTTCGGGAATCCCAAAGCGCCAATTCATCTGGGTGAAGAAAGCGGCGAGAAGGTCTGTAGTAATCGGTCGTGAAGGTATATTTCGGATGACCTCCTCAACCCTCTCTATCAGCGAGGTCGACAGTAGCCCAGGGTTCCTCTCGCGATAGACGGAGGTCGAATCGGTCGATTTGGCATACAGAAATCGTGCTGTCGTCCCCGTACTGATCTTTTCGAAATGGAAGACTGGGTGAGCTTCATGAAAACAATGAGTTGAACACTACTCACTGCATGTAGAGCGCAGACGACACTGCCTCTTCCCACATATTCACCATGATGCCCAAGCGCCAGGTGTGCCAGTGCCGATGTCGTAGCGTAGGCCATGGGCTGGAGGTAATCGGGATAGCGGGGCTGGAGCCTCACCGCTTCTTCGCCGCATGCCTTGGTAGAGGGTGAGGTAGTTGGCCGGATATCCGGACCGGGAGTCGTGCACGGCGATGGATCATCGGTGGAGGCGAGTGTGCTGGAGCCAGAAGGCGAGTGGAGGAACGATGCGTCTGGGTTGGGTTCGACGTTAGCTTGCCCCTGAGATCTCTGGTTGCTTCTCGCTTTGAGAGCCTTCTCCAGAGAGGCGATGCGAGAGAGAAGTTGCTGGATAGTCTGCTCCGATGTTGGAAGGCTAGGCACGTTCGGTGGGCGCGCTGGTGCCGGGCGAGCAACCGGGACAGTTTCCCATCGACATAGGTGAGATACACCTCGTGAAACGCAGAGCGAACAGGGATATTTGCGGTCACATTTCTGCAGAATTGTTTATGATTGGACACCTGCTTCTTCAATACACTACGATAAGCGGTAGTAACACCCACCTGTCGTCGTTTAGTGCATTCCACGCAACTCAGTCGCAAGCGCCGGCGGGTCTTCTTCTCTTTCCCAGTCTCTGCTACCTTCTGACCGAAGTCCATACTGCAAATGGAGCAACGAGGTTCGAATCAACGTTAACTGGTGAAGATGTTTAGTTTCCTGCACTATGAATTGTAGGAGATGCGTCCCAGTGCGGCGCGGAGTACCAGGTCTAGCAGACCCAATCCTGTAGAAATGCGAGGTGCCAAGCCAGTGATATGTTCATGGACGACTGAACAAGAATGCCTTGATGCGGAAGCAGTGCAGCGGTGATGCAGACGGAATCAAAGATAAGAGCATATATACCTCCGTTTGACGTTGATGATCAATGTATTAACTCCATTAAACATCCAGCAACCGTTTCGTGCCTTGCCAAACCGCAAAGCTAACAGCCGTCATAGGGACTATCTTCAAGTACCCAATCGCCAACCCGACATAGAATCCTCGCCACCCTCCACATTGCCATATAGCTCTCACGGTTTCGTCCAGACGAAGCCACCGGTCGGGACGAGTGATCCCACCAACTTGCATTCGCCGACGAATGACCTCGAAAGGATAAGATGCCGTCTGCGCCAGCAGACCTGAAACAGCTCCAATGGCAAGATCCGCGATCGGCGTCGGCGGCCTGTGACCAGCCTTGTCGGGTGGAAGGAAGCGAGCGCGAAGGAAGCCCCAGCTAAGAAAAGACACCCCAGCATAGGGTATCATTCCTGCGATGGTGACTGAAAAGCCACGGTAGAATTTGAGGATGGGAAACCGATCAAGGAGGTTTTTTGTGTTCATGACAGGCACCGATCCGACACGAAGCGTCGGTGTAGGTTGTGTCGGTTCATTGTATATGTGTTTCAGGA
This sequence comes from Lyophyllum shimeji, assembly GCA_026008595.1. Taxonomy (NCBI): domain Eukaryota; kingdom Fungi; phylum Basidiomycota; class Agaricomycetes; order Agaricales; family Lyophyllaceae; genus Lyophyllum; species Lyophyllum shimeji. Next base: position 2,097,793 of record BRPK01000004.1, read on the forward strand.
CTTGTGTGAATGTAGGTGATCCAGAAATTCCGTATTGGCTGGGTGACTTCGTCTGGAAGGCCATTCGGACACGGATAACATCTAAGGGGTATGTTACGCAAACGGACATGGTTCCTGGTCAATTCGGTCAGCGAGCATTTCGAATATAGGATGGCTCACGAAAAACCTGATATCGCCCCCGCTAGGAAACGCCGCGCGTTAGTCTCTTGCGCTCGAGTGGGCATCAGCATCTGCAAACATGGGTCATGAGATATGCAGGAGGCAGGCAAGGAGGTTGGCTCACGTGGTGAACTTGGTCGTATGCCATGAACTTGATGGCAGCGTATGGAAATATGCGCAGGAGAGTAGCAGAATGGCCTTGAAAGAGTCCCCGCACTCCTCCTTCTCGATATATTTGGACGCCAGCACAAAATGCACCGCGGAGTGATCCTTGGGCGATGTCAGCTTGTCGAAACGGATTGTGCTAGTGTTCCTCACCGGCATACTTGCGATAGTCAGGATTCGAGGCTTGAAATAGAATCTTGACTCGGTCGAGAGGTGCAACTACAGTTTTCGCCTATTCACGAGTAAGCACCAACGTTAACCTCGCGAGAAGATCAGATAACATACCACACATCCCGCTATTCCTCCTGCCAGACCAGAACGGATTATGTAGTGGAAGCTCTGCTTATCCCGACGTGCGGTCGAGACATTGGGACTCATTCGCACAGCGTTGAGCAGAGGAATTTCATGCAAGTAAAGAAGGGCGTTCCAGGAGGTCGTGCGTGGTGAGAGAATGAGTAATCGTTAGGAAATGCGGGGCATAGCCAAATTCCCAAGTACGGATGTGTTCCGTTCACCGTCCGGCAAAATGAGCGTTTCCGATTCGGCGGCAGATCCCGAGCAAAAGCACGTGATACAGACGCGTCAATCTTGACAATGACCGTTGACGCACACTGAGACTCAGAGGTCCGAACATCTTCCCCACACGCTGCCATGTCGTCGAAAGCAAAGGCAGAAACGAAGGTCCCCGTTCTGAAAGGACAAGAAGGTGACGATCAAGCTGTATCACCCACTTCTTCCTAACCGCTACAAAAGCTGAGGACAAGGTCTTGGAATACATGAAAAGAGTGATCATCTAGCCGCCTGTGTTTTTCGCGACTGACGCGTTTTTATCATACAGATGAACCGCCCATATGGCGCTGTGGATGTTGCAGCAAACCTCAAAGGCGCAGTGCCGAAAGCTGCTACCCAGAAGATCTTGGTCGCGCTCGCCGAGAAGGGGCTGCTAGTCCAGAAAACCTATGGCATGCTCTACTGTTCCTAAACTTCTTTGTATGCGGCTCATCGTGGTTTTATACCTCGTGCCGTAGGCAAAACAACCTTTTTCGTCATAAACCAAGCGAATATCGATGTCGTACCAAAGGACGCGCTCGCGGATCTGGAGACTGAACAGAAAGCGGTAGACGAGGAGAATAAACAGTCTACTGCTGATCTCAGAACCGCGAACCTGGGTGAATTTTCCGCGACGTTGAGATACGAGAGACGCTCACATCTCGGATAGAGCTTGCAAAACTTAAAACGGCGCCCAGTGATCATGAGCTGGATCTTCAAATCAAGGAAATCTCCAAGCTTGTGAGTCCTGAAACGATCATAGAGAAGCAACTAGACGTCCAGCAGGTGACGTCTCTGTCGGCGCGCTTGCAACCCCTACGATTGGGCGCCCCTTTGATTTCGGCCGACGAGCTGGCGCTCATTGACACAGAATGGACCAAGTGGCGAGGGGAATGGACCAGAAGGAAGAAGGTCTTCACAACGTGCGTCGGGGCCGAATCTAATGACGATCAGCAACGCGGTTCGACCTGAGGCTCACTCTGGACCTGATCCATAGATTCTGGCAACTGGCAACAGACTCTTTGCCTCCACAGGATGCCGCTGACCTTGCAGAAGATCTAGGTATAGAAGTGGACTCAACTGAACACATGGCTCTCGAAAGAACCTCTCTCTGTCTTTGTCCGAAGTCATCGAATCCACTCAAGAGAAAGCGCTAGCTAGGTTGCTCCGCTACTGGACTCTCCCCTTTTGTGTCAAGCGCTCTAATGGCAGGAATGTACACTCTTGATACTGTTCGGCCTTGCTTGCGACCGCATGCTTTTGCTCTCTTACGTGACTGATGTATTGTGTACACCTCATCTTCGACTCTAAGTATGCCCCATATCTATCGACGGTGTTGGCCCGGCGTCTTGCAGTTTTCCAACCAATACCACTGGTCTCGGACGTCGATGTGAGAGTGGCATGGTCTCGCGATCCGCCTGACCCGCTGGGCCCATTCACGCTGCAAGCTATCAAAAATGGCCAGCTTACGTCGCAAGTACAGCTAGACGGCAACGCCAGTGATGGGATAGAAAAACTGCACGCGGCCATCCACGGTTCATCAGGCTTCTCGTTCGTACCTCATCTCGGTTTCTAGACAACTATATTTCCAAATCGTTGTGAAGTACGTGTCACGGACCAGATAACCCGCGGGGCTCCTCTCATTGCCTCGTACAGTAGCGCGAACTTGCAAACCCCGCCTTCACATCGGGACTATTTCGTGTAAGACGACCTCAATTGATTATGGCTACTTTAATATCTGACTACAACCATAGCACCATCACGACCAACTGGGAACGGGACCCAGGATATAGCAAAAGCGACTTCTTGTCGTCCGTCAGTGTATATCTGGGTGTCTGTCTATAGCCGCCTCGATAGCAGGACAAACAAGGATGCCCGCTGGCGGCGGTGCTGAAAAGTGCACTCCACGTTCTAGCTGGTCTCATGTAGGATGGAGCGGAAGTAAATTGTTTGGCGTGTTATCACAGTCCTCGCATTTTGTTGCTAGGCGGCGCCTGAAGAAATGGCACCCTGTAATTAGTTCATTTTGGGTTTTGATTCACTGTTCCGCATCTTGGACGTTGAGATGTTACGCGCCTATATAACCTAAGGAACTTGGTCCAAAATGAATGTTCGACTCGCATCGGAATTCGGGTACCATTCGAGGCTTACAGCATGTGATGCAAAGAATCGCAAACAAGGTCCTCGTCATTCCACTCGTGGCTGGTCATTGATCGCGTTCTCCCTCGCTTGGCTCTGTCCAACCTTTCGTAGATCCTCGCTGCCGCCATTGCCCGGCACAGGATTTATCTCTTGGCACCACCTCTGCCGGTGTCCGCCAACCCCACTTGTCAAGGGAGCTTACAGGTCTTCGGATCTGTTTGACCACTTCGAAGCTATCGAATCGGCCACGGAACGTCCAGTCCTGCATTGCGCGCGGAGGACTTGAGCTAGACTAGTGTTGGTCTAGCGGTAATGACCGTCACACAGCGGAAACCTCAGCACTTACCCGATGAGATCCAAAGTACGCGCACGCGTGATTTTAACACTTTGCCGGGTTGCTGACTGTGATATCTTCAGCTGTCAATGAGCCAGGCGTTCAATACCAGTGCGACTCGTGCGGGTGTGATCTCACGCATACCATTCGTATTAAATGCGCGGACCCTGCGTGCCAGTCGGATGACGGAGTGGACATTTGCCCGCCGTGTTTTTGTGCCGGCAAGGAGTTCGGGAAGCACCAGAGATGGCATGCGTACCGTGTTATTGTACGTGAAGCTATCCATTGCTAACGGGCAGGACTGAAAAATGTTTGTTACAGGAAATCAACTCATATCCTATCTTCACGGAGGACTGGGGAGCTGATGAGTGAGGCTCGTGTCGCGTATTGTTAGGCGTAGACTGTAACCTCTTTCCACAGAGAACTGCTGCTGGTAACTGGCATTCAAACTCATGGTCTCGGAAACTGGAAGAAAATCGCGGAGCATGTGGGCACACGAACGAAGGAGGAAGTGGAAAAACATTACAATGAAGTCTACATCGACTCTCCCGATTGGCCTTTACCAGTGAGTCACCTCATAGCGCAGAGTTCCTCCTGACTGATTATTTCATAGCCGATGGACCGCGAATTTGACATTGACCCCGAGGAGTTCCAAGAGCGGAAACGCAGACGAATATCTACCATGAACGCCATGGCTCCACCTCCCCCGAAAGTCGCTCCCACTTCCGCACCAGGTATACACGAGATTGCCACTTTCCTTCCGGGGCGATTAGAATTCGAGCACGAGTTGGACAATGATGCGGAAGACTTGGTGAAGGACCTCGAATTCGGCATCGTTCTGGACTATGGTGGCGATGAGATCCCAGAGGATGAGGACGATCTGGACGTGCGCGCGAGGGCAAAATGGAAGGAAGAACTGAGACAAGCTGCCCAAAAGAGCGCCCTTGGGCGGAAAACCATTCCACCAGGGAAAGGACTATCGAAAGTACCTGTGCTTGTGAATGGCAAGACGAACGGTTATCACGGAAACGGAGATATTGTGAAGCAGGAGGCTATCGCGAAGCCAGGGGATATCGTCATGGCAAACGGAACTGCTGGGGCTGGCTCTCAGGATGATGAGGTGGTAGAGGAGCCGACACTACCTCCCCCCTTCGAGACGCCAGAGTCGCTGAAATTCAAACTCACGCTGATGGAGATGTATGCTCAGCGCGTGGAGAAGAGGTTGGAGGGCAAAGCCTTGATATTTAACAGGGGGCTGCTCGAATACAAGAAGGTTTTTACATTGTTCTATTTCCCTCAACAAAAACTCACTCTCCGCCAGATGCAAGCTGCTGAGAAGAAGCGCCCTCGTGAAGAGAGAGATATTGTCAACAGGCTGCGTCCATTTGCCAAGTTGCAGACAGCTGAGGATTACGAGGCATTTGCATCGGACATGCTCTGTATGCGTCCTGTCTCGTCACGGAACGGTTGCAGTTCTAATCTCAATCTCCAGATGAGGCCATACTGCGGAAGAAGATTTTGGACCTGCAGACCTATCGACGACTGGGTCTAACAACCGCAGCCGACATTGAGAAATACGAAGCGGATCTGGCTAAACGGGTAAGCTTCCGATACTCCGGTCGATAAGCAGTTTATTTAAATATTCTTGACAGGCTCAAGCTAAGGCAAATCCCGCGCGGGACTACGCAGACCGGCTACATGCCCGAGCTGTTGGGCGACATTCAACTGGTCCTGATCCGCGTCGAGCTACGTCGACACTGGGCGACGCTAACGAACGCGAGATGACTCCAAGACTCCCTGGAACGGCTGCTGTACCTGTAGCGCCTCCCGTTCGTCGTCCTCGTGAGTGCTTCTCAAAATCCACCTCCGAATGATTCTAAAATCCGCCTCCTTAGCTGCGCCGCTCAACCTCGCGAACAGTCCTTCGCTGCATCTCCTCACTCCCGCAGAGCAGACTCTTTGCTCACAGCTGCGGATTCTTCCAAAGCCCTACCTTGTCATCAAGGAAACGCTCGTCCGGGAGTACGCCCGGCGGGGTGGAAAGCTGCGGCGCCGAGAAGCTAGGGACCTCGTCAAAATTGACGTCAACAAAACCAGTCGCATCTGGGATTTTCTCGTCCAAGCTGGATTCCTGAAAATCACCAATGAGCCGACGGCGGCATCTTCTGCCGCGGAGGCCAGGTACTATCCCCTCTGCATTCTGCGTGCAAGTCATTCTCTGTGCTGACAGAAAGCTATCTAGAACGTCGGTGGGACCGTCGACTGGTACCCATTCACTCAATGGCTCTCCTATGAAGGATCCTCAGCCTCGAATATCTCCGCTTCCACCTCCGCCAATAGCCAATGCCTCGTCGTCAGGTAGCCATAACGGCTCGTTGTACAATGCCTCCCTGTCCTCCACACCAAGCACCGCCGCGCCCTGGCCGTCTCATTGAACCATCGCTCATGGAGGATGTTTTCTGTATTTTTATTCTATTGCGATTGTTGTCTACGTATCTGCTGCATTTGTATCACCAGCCACGCATCGTATATCACTCATCTCCTAGTCCTAATCATCTTCCGGTTCTGTAACCTGCGGCCTTTGAGACTGACTGGAGCTGCGTGCGCTATCAACTGTCAATTTCCGAATAGCAGGGCAAGACTCAAGTACTCAAGAGGCGTATATCGAATTTCGAGTGTGGCGAACCTGGGAACAAGTGAGCAAGGCAAAACAAAAACAAAAAAAAAAAAAAGTAAAATAAAGACTCAGAGATATCTTATCGCCATGTCACGTGGGTTCAAAATTTTAGATAACCGACCATCGCGTCCTCAGAACTTGCCGCATCGATCTGAGGTCTATCTCTTCTTAGAAATCTCTGCATATCTCGTCAACTCCTCCTTTCGGCCGCGCCTCGTCTAACACAGAAAATTCGAAAAAAATTGGCCGGTCATGGTCGAGGTACATCATCACCATAGACCAACCCTCAAGCAGGTGGGCTTCGTCGCTATGATCTTCAACCTACAGGAGTCCAACTCACTCCTTCTAGACCAATAAGCGCTTCAAATCCAGGCATGCAACGAAGTCCTCGTTAAAGGATGCTGCTAAGGGTAAGGATCGCTTTCTACACCTTACACGAACCAATCTATACAGACTTTGCGCCTCGGTGATGTTTCGTGCACTGTACTAACTAAGCTCTGGAATTTCACAGGCCGCATAGCTCGCGATTCTCCTAAAGTGTCCTCTGCCTCGAATGGAGCTGCACAATCGAGGCTCAATAGGCGTAACAACGCAAAACAGGTGCAAGCCAGAAAGCGCAACGCTCTGCTGTCAGCGACGCGTGTTTTCAACGGCGTTGATGGTGCACCTCGAATAGTAGCCGTTATTCCACTTTCTGCGGACATAGACCCTCGAATTGTCGTGGCTCCTATCGCTGAGTCCTTGGATGTATCGACGGAAGACTGTCCACACATCGGGAGTTGGAAAATGAGGTGTGTCATCGTACTTAGCACTCCGGGACTTCGAAGGTGACTGATCTCCAAACCAGAGCCGAAAGGTTCAAGACCTCGTTGCAATTTATCAACGTACCTTACAAAAGCTTCTACGCTGCCCTCGACGCGTGCAAAGTAGCGGATTACGTAGTCTTCGCGCTCTCGACCACAGTGGAAGTCGACAGTTGGGGCGATACCCTGCTACGCACGCTTCAGGCCCAGGGCCTTCCGGAAGTTGTTACCGTAGCTGCCCCGGAACCAAACTTGGATCCCAAGGCAAGACCTGGAATTCTGAAATCCCTCCTCTCCTTCATCCAATACTTCGTTCCAACTCAAACTAGAGTCTTCGATCTTCACGCGAGCGCAGATCGCCTAAATGCGCTTCGGTCATTGTCTGAGGGGAAGCCCGCGGATGTTCGGTGGAGGGAGGGGCGGTCGTGGATCCTCAGCGAGTCGACGGAATGGGAGGACGGGAGTCTTAGAGTCACGGGGGTCGTAAGGGGTGCATCGTTGTCTGCAAACAGATTGGTCCATCTGCCCAATTTTGGCGATTTCCAAGTATCCAAGGTACGTTCTGGGACGCTGAGCCATATGCACCGAAACCTTGACGTTGCGGACACGATGCAGGTCCTGTCAGCGCCTCTACCTCGGCATTCGAAGTCTGCTCATGCCGTCAATATGGAAGTGGAAGCTAATATTATCGCCGAGCCCGATGCGGATGAAGCGGACTCTTTGGTCTCCAGCAACGATCCTGATGATCTTGAAAACGAGCAGACGTGGCCTACGGAAGAGGAGATGAACGGTGGGGAGGACATTGCTCAGCCTTCGTTGCCTGCCGCAAGAGCAGGGACTACTCCGAAGGCGGTAAAGCGAATACCGAAGGGAATGAGTGCGTATCAGGCATCCTGGATCATCGACGAATCCGAAGACGAGAACGATGAGGATCCGGACGACAAGGACGGTAGTGCGGTGGATATGGAAGAAATCGCGGAGGAAGAGGAAGAAATGCAAGATATGCCCGTCGACGATGACATGGAGTCAGACAGACACGAGGTCGCATTCCAGGATTTGGATAACGAGGAGGAGGAAAAGCAGTAAGTGGCGTGTCTGCTCCTTGGTGACTGAAGTGACCTGGCTTCCAGATTGAATTCATGGCGAAACCGGAAACGCGAAGAGGAGGATGATCTCGCGTTCCCTGATGAAATCGATACCCCGAAAGAAATCCCAGCTCGGGTCAGGTTTCAACGGTACAGGGGCATGCGCTCATTCCGGACGAGCCCGTGGGATCCATTTGAGAACTTGCCTCGCGATTATGCCCGCATATTCCAATTCGAAGACTTCAAGCGGACGGAGCGTGCTGTACGTCGCCGGGCCGAGCAGGAGTTGGCTGTCGTTGAGGTAAGATTGTGCTCTCCACTGCAGTGTCAACTCGGAACTTACGGTCGTGGCTAGCCGGGTGTTCGGGTCACCGTGGTTCTGAAGGACGTACCCCAGGAAGCAGCGAGCGCGGGTTCAATAGCACTGTTTGCTCTGCTTCAACACGAGCACAAAATTTCGGTATTGAACTTCGCCGTTCAAAGAAATACTGAATACGATGGATCAGTGAGATCCAAGGTACTGTTCTCATGCTATCGTCGCCTCAGCGAAACTAATAGTTCTGCAGGACACCCTCATCTTGTGTGTAGGGCCGCGCCGCCTTCAGGTCAACCCGATTTACAGCCAACACACCCGTGGCGGAGGCAAGGGAGCGAACAACGTCCACAAGTTTGAGCGATTCCTTCGGCATGGAGTGACAAGTGTCGCAACGATGTACGGCCCTGTGGTCTTTGGCAAGCAACCCTGTGTATTGCTGAGAGAGACATCGGACGCTCAAGGTCGTCTTTTTTGTCACCATCGGGTCCATCGTACTGATTGTTAGTTGCAGCGCCACAGCTCGTCGCGATGGGCACATTCCTGAATCCTGATACGACGCGGATTGTCGCTAAACGGATCATTCTCACCGGTCACCCATTCAAAGTCCACAAGAAGACCGCAACGATTCGGTATATGTTCTTCAACTCTGGTAAGCAGCTTCGCTCAGTCATGTCACGCTGTCGCTCACACCAGTCTAGACGATGTTCAGTACTTCAAGCCCATTCAGCTTCATACAAAGTATGGACGGAGTGGCCACATCCGCGAGTCTCTCGGCACACACGGATACTTCAAGGCCCATTTTGACGGGCCGATCAACCAAATGGACACCGTGTGTATGTCCCTGTACAAGCGCGTGTTTCCAAAGTGGGCGCAATTATGGACGGAGGGTAGGGGACGGGATATTGCGCTAGGAGACGATGCGATGGAAGAGTGAAATGGGTTGTCCATGTATTTGCATCGCGCCGCCACTTCTATGTCTATTGATGCTCGGTGCCTTGTGGCCAGATGCTACAGTCTTTGTCAGACAAAATACCAGCTTTCCATCTTCTCATGACATGACAATCGCAGAAAGAAGGTCCCAAGGCGTGTTGGAAGAGCCAAGTTCGCACGGTCCGGAACTTGGAACCGACTTGTCCGTCCGTCATGCATTCATGACTCATCTACTTTAAGCCACCTGCCCTCTCCACGACAAGCACAGTGCGTCCGCCTGGGTTACTCACCATGGGTGAGCTAGCCTCTCAGGACGCAGTATCCAAGAACGTAACCGTTCTGACTATGATGGCGGTGAGCTCAAATATTTGCGGACAAATCTGCAAGTACTGGCCTGCCTCTCCCCACACATCGCCTTTCCATCCTCCTCTCCTTGTGTATGAGTTTGCGAAAGCCCTCTTGTCCCTTTTGGACTTATTCACTCCATGCACTTGGAACCGTGTGTTCACCTGGCCTGTGGAGGGGAGCTTCTCTCGACAACTCCACATCCTGCCAGTGGCCTCTGTCGAGGAAACACTAAGAGAACTGCCGGATAAATAGGTCATTTCTCCGGCGGCCTCTAGCTCTGCCGGGAGATGTGGTGATGAAGATACATATTAGAAGTTGAACAATCCAACAAAGTTCATAGAGTATGCGATGCAGGAAAGCGAGAAAGCATGTGTCAAGAAAGCGTGGTGATTGAGGTGATGATTCAAATGGAGAGTTAAGAGGCTGCGGCAAAGGAAACGATGAGACGCAGTCCGTCGCGGCGCCTAGTGTAAAGAGTCGAGATGATCCTGGATGGATCTAATCCGGATAGCATAAGGTTCGAACATTTTCTCGAAGTCCTCCTTGGACTCCGGGAGTGAGGTTGGTTGTCTGAAGGTCCTCGAGGCTTCTGCGATAGCATCCAACAATTTCGAAGGCGAGAGAATGTTACATTCAGCAGGCTAGACGATGGGGCGACATCAGTGCACGGAAAATCGAAAAATCCTAGCGAACATACTTGCGCCGATGTCGAGCGAAAGGCTGGCGGCTGGAATGCAGGGATGACGGGAGAATGTAACGGATCGATCTTAGAAGACGCGACGCCCCATTGGTATTCGGACGGAGGTTCTGGGGATGTGGAAACGGGCGTCGGCAGGTGAAAAGCGGGAGATCGGTGTCGCGTAACGTCGAGCTGTTGCTGCTGGTCACAAAGCCAAGCTTTGATGTCCTCCACGCCAGCGTGAAGCAGCTCTGCCCACGTCTGGATGACACTCAGAGGAGGCGACGGCTGCGCTTGTGATAGTGTCGTGAGATGTTGTATTGCGGTTTGTGTTAAACTTGGATCTGGCAGATTGGTCTCTTAGTTGTGCCACTTGTGCTGTCAGCCTGCAGGCTGCCTCACAGGTTGTGTTTTGTGCAAATGCTTGTGAGGTCTTTCGTTTCGATTCGCCCGAGAGCGCCTGCCTTCGACGTCTGAACCACCCAGCAATGGAAACACGGTCGTACTCTTCACAACCAGGTATGGCCTGCATCTTTTATGTAAGGATCTGGCGGCAGCTGGCAGTCGACTCGCATGATTACTGACTTGTATTTTTTCAAGAAGTACATTTCGTTCCGCGGGACTGGGACTATAGTTGTGTGTCTCGTTCAAATATGCTGAAGGCGCCGAGGTAAGCGCCGAGTTTGTGATAACCGTGATGCATCAGTGATACCTTCCATAACAGCAATTCCTTCGGCGTTTATACGACGCCGTTTTTGAGGCGCGGGGTTTAGACTCGAGGGACCCGCCGACATGGTCAGAGGAGGCAAGAAAGCAGAGTATAAATTTGATGTGAGGGGGAAAAGTGGGTGGTCCCAGATATATAACGGGGATCTCAAACGGTTCATGACAAAGTGGAAATTTGCAATTTTTCCCTGTGCTTCTGCCTCATTCCAAACCTTATCTGATCTGCTATCCTGCTGTAATTCTCTTCGAAAATTTCCAACTGATCCTTCCAAGGTTCTTCTTCTATGGTCTTCTGAACGCCTTGTGGACTTCTATCAGTGCCTTGTATCCCATTCCTGCCATGGGCACACTCTGTTAGGATTTGATCCGCAGGATCTGATCCGCACCACAAACACTCGCCGGGCAACATGCCCGCAGTTCCCTTTCACCGTACACACACAAAGGATTAATATACCTACACTACGTATAAATACCTACCTAGTCTATACCGTCACCCTCAGTCGAGTATACACGAGACTGAAGGGTGAGCCACTTTATCATACTTACTATACAAACATATACTAATCGTACTTTAGATACCGTGTATTCTTATAGGTACGATCACACTAATATTGTCGAGTATACACGAGACTGAAGGATACCGTGTATTCTTATAGACTACAGAGTTAGGATTCTAACACACTCTTGTGCTCGCAATGCTTCTATGTTAGCAGACTATATCTCTCGTCATGATGTCTCTTCCGAACATGACCTGCTGTGATGCTGGCCAGGGATTAGCCTTGCTCTTTCTAGCTTCACCTCGGAGAATAGCTGTAAGGGTGACCTTCAATGTCATGGGTGATGTTCACCTTGCAATTATGTGTACAGTTCATGCATGAGAATCTTGGCTTTTTATGGCTCCCAAACCTGTCTGCGACAATCTGTCAGGGCAGCTGCATTCTAATTTCCCAAGACTACATCCCGAAGGGAGCTGTATGTTGCACCCTGACATGAGGTATCCAACAGTCTGCAATTTCGTGCCTTGGAAATGGTGCATGCCATAAGGATCATCATGTTCACTTTAAGCACTGCAGTTGACCTGTCAGAGGCCCGAATCTGCGAGTGGAAGCATCCAATGGTTCAGGAGTGAGAGCCCGAAGTGTGGTACCTTGGCCTGTCTTGGCAAGTGTGTCAAGTTGGCAGTGGCTCCGTAGTCTGTCTTGTGGTAGTAGCACTGAAGCCAGTGAAGGAACATCGGATCGAGTCAATGCTTTCGGCTCGGAGGACGGGCAGCTTGAGAAGTCCGAATCGGCTGGGTGCGGGACGTTCTTGACGAGATGGTGGCAGAGTTTATCGCGGTATCTGCAGACTAGGGCGGGCGCCAAGCCAAGCAGATGAAAACAAGGCCAAGCCGGCCCAAGCGACCTCGGCTCGGGCACGGGCCAGCCATCGTCCGCAATCATCTCCCGCCTCCCCGCAGAATCATTGGATATGTCTCCCCCAGGAGGTACTGCGGGTCTCCGCAGGGAAGAACGCTCCAGAAGACACGGAACGGAGACCGACGGCTGTACAGTCGCGTCTGAATCCGGTTATGTTCCAGATCGACCGTCCGCATTCACATGCAATTTATTTAAAGAACCCCTCCTATGCAGTCATAGACACATTTAACCTCCTGCTCGCCATATCTTCATTCTGGCCTACGGAACGCGTATCCCATACCCTCTAGCATCACCCAGCTATGCGATCCGGTACCAAGAAACCTGTCGGATTTGCGACACACATCACGGCCGGAGGCATCGCGGGTGCTTGTGAAGCAGTACGTGAGCTTTTGGATGAAATTGATTGGTGAATTAATCAGCGTCTGGTCATCCAGCTAGTATGCCAACCTCTCGACACGATCAAAGTGCGTATGCAGTTGTCGAAGTCGGGACGCCATCCGGGGGTGAGTCTTCCGCACTCGTGTGCCGGTAATTGGCTGACATCGCGCGCAGACGAAGCCTAGAGGCTTTTTTGCGACCGCTGCTTATATTGTACGGAGAGAAACGCCTCTCGCGTTATACAAGGGTCTGGGAGCTGTCCTGTCTGGGATTGTGCCGAAGATGGCCATCCGCTTCGCAAGTTTCGAGGCGTACAAGGGCTGGCTGGCGGACAAGAGCACCGGGAAGACAAGCGTCGGAAATATCTTTATCGGTACGCCCCTGCGTTCGCTTGGCGGGAGACTCACCAACGATGCAGAACAGCTGGACTGGGTGCTGGTACCACGGAAGCTGTCCTTGTCGTGACGCCCATGGAGGTCGTCAAGATTCGGTTGCAAGCGCAGCAACATTCGTTAGCAGATCCCCTCGAGGCTCCGCGATACCGAAATGCTGGACATGCGGTATACACGATTGTTCGCGAGGAAGGCATCTCAGCCCTTTACCGTGGTGTGTCCCTTACCGCGCTGCGGCAGGCGACAAATCAAGGTAGGCAGTTGTATCTTGGTCACGACTTCCAGCCTTGACGGAATAGCTCCTCACAGGTGCCAATTTTACGGCTTACCAGGAGCTCAAGAAATTCGCTCATCACTTACAGCCGGATACTCCTGAGCTTCCTTCTTACCAGCACATGTTTATCGGTTTGATTTCCGGAGCGATGGGTCCGTTTTCCAACGCACCGATAGACACCATTAAAACACGTTCGTATCTTTGATTCCATCGTCCACGGCTGACTGACAATTGCGTTCTCGTAACAGGTCTACAAAAGGCTACAGCGGTACCCGGCACGACGGCAATCCAGCGCATAATCGCCATTGCTCAGGATATGTGGAAGACGGAAGGATTCCGATCGTTCTACAAGGGGATCACGCCGCGCGTGCTTCGCGTAGCCCCTGGACAAGCAATCGTTTTCGCTGTGTATGAGCGCGTCAGCCACGCTATGGAGAAGCTTACCTACATCAGGGAAGACAATGGATACTCGGAATAGGCGCAGAGTTGTTGCATACGTCCGCTAGCATTCTGCAGAATATATACATACCAGTCACTAAGACATAATAGCATGGGTCAGGGATAATCGATGAAAACCTGGAAGATTAGATTAGATCTGCCGGTAATCTCGTTAGCCGAGAACCAGCGAGTCCCCTTGCAAAAGTACTCCTCTTATACTCGTAGAGTTTCCGGCGGAGGGACGTTGCAGGTCAACGCTACCTTGACACCTATAAGTCTCAAAGAAATGGCGGCAATTCGAACAGTCCTGGTGTTGCATGGGTTCGTCAGGACCCACATTCTTTTCTTTCTGCCGCTGATAGTTGCACAGGTACTCCCAGAATGCCTCCATCTTCAGTAAGCGGGTGGGTTCTGCAAACTTTTATTTCGAGCTTATCTTGACTGTTCATCGCTGACAAGCGCATAGCTAGGAGCACTGCGGAGGGAATGTGGGAATAGCGTCGACCTTGGTATCCAGTTCTCTTCGTGTCGCCGACAGCAGGCTGACCGCGCTTTCCCCGTAGTGTTCATCGATGGCCCTCATATCCTTCAACCAGCCGACCTTCCAGGGTCGACCACGCCATCGCCGGATGACAACCTCGCGTCCTTAGGCGCCGCCGAAGCAGCGAACGCGGGCGCTGATCCGACCCTCACCCCAAGAGCGTGGTGGAAGTTCAACCCAGACAAGACGTTTGCCTATGGGCTGAGGGAGTCCATAGAAGCTATACGTGATGTCCTTAAGTCTCGGAGATTTGATGTAAGCCTGTTTGACTTGTCACTTTCAGCAGCTGCGATAACGAGGCTGATGGTCGTTTCATTTCGTCGCTGTTAGGGAGTGCTCGGATTTAGGTGTGTCCCACTGCGACGACAGTAGCGAATACGCAATCACATCGCATGGTCGTCTCAGTCAAGGCGCCGCGTTTGCGGCAATGATTTCGGCTTTGGTGCGTCGGATGTTGTAGACTTCTGATCATCATCGTCAACTCTTGTTAGCTGGAGAAACCTCATCTCTACCCTCCGTTCTTGGTCGAAGGACAACCGCCACATCCACCTCTGTAAGTGCTTCCATCCTGATGGTCAGGAAGTGAGATCTCATCAGCCGCCAGTAAGTTTTGCATCGCAGTGTCAGGGTTCCGGCTTCGCGATCCCTTCTGTGATCCGCTATTCGCTGGTCAATATTCGACGCCTACACTTCATGTGATTGGCAAGAACGACATCATTGTAGTCGAGGAGAGATCTAGGACCTTGGTCGAGGCTTCGTCTAACAAGCGCGTCGAGGAGCACCAAGGCGGTGCGTACCATCGTTTGCGGACATCCTTCAACAGGTGGTGATGACCCTCTGTGTAGGCCACTTCGTACCGTCCAAGCGGCAGTGGCTCAAGTTCCTACGTGGTTACATGCTAGATCCCTCGGCGGAGCTGCTTTCGCCCAGCACCTCAGGATCTTCGGCCCCAAATTCTGGCACGGCTACACCCACTGAGTCTAGAGATGGAGCTGCGGCCACCCTGAAGCTATGATTAGATGTGGAACCAATGCTTTAAAAGATGGCGCGTGTGAGTACGCCAAGTGAGCTCATTTTCCCTACGCGTCTTCCTGACTTGGGGGCTTGCAGCCACGGCACAGGTATTAGAGAGCCTGTGCAAATCATTGCTATATTAGATAGCGCCCATGAAGAAATGCTATCGAATCATTGGCCACCCGTTCCTCCTGCTTGTAGCGATCGATGTGATTGATCTGTTAGGAAGAAGTACTTACAGTATCTCCAATCTAGCGACATGATCTATTCGTCTCGCTTGCTGGTCCAATTCCATTTCAGCTGTATCGATTGTCACTCTTTCTGGCAGATCCATCAGATCGAGGATCTGTCAAGCTAGGGCGTAATCAGATAAACCTTTGGGCAGTTTTCTTGTGTCGGAGAGGAATGATTTTCATGGTCGGAACAGCTGTACTTTCGCGTTCGTTTCTCCACCGAACAAAGCCATGTGTGAGAAGTAAGAGACGAAGATTGCTTCGTGGAACACTGGCAGGTCAAATTTACGTTTGATCATGTTCTTTGGTTGAGTCACATCTGTGACCTGGTCCAGTGCAAATAAGGGTAAACAAAGAAATATCGCCGTCAAAGATATTCCTCGAGCAGTCTCTTCGACCGACCGTCAGCTTCACCTTTCCTCATCGTAGACGGTCCTCTTCTCGCTGCGTGAACGCGTTTCCTTCCAAAATGACGACCTGGACGCCTCAGCCTGCTGGTCTCCAGGAAATTCTTCAAACCATTCATGATTCGACGGACATGAACACCGCTGTGCAGCGCACGATCACTCAAGTACGCCTATGATGTCCAGTTCATCTTCGTTACTCCCGCTGACTTGTCGCTGTCCTCTGGCTATAGAAACTAAACCAGTTTACGCGCGCACCTGAATATATTGCGTATCTCGCTTACATCCTCAGCTCGTTGACACACGAGGAGGACCGTATCCGGACGATCGCAGGTTATCTGCTCAAGAACAACTCGCGCTTGATCTTGTCATCACCCCCAGAGGTCGCCGAATATGTCAAAGGAGCCGTCCTGCAGGCGTTCAACGACCCCTCTATCATGATTCGTAACGCGGCCAGCCAAGATATAGTGGCGTTCCTCGGTGTTCTCGAGCCCAAAAACTGGCCAGAGTGCCTACAACACTTGGTGAACGCCCTGGATTCGAGTGATCTCGACAGACAAGAGGTGAGTCTCTAATCGAGCTGGAACTTTCGGAGCCGAGCGTGTGGCGAGACTCTGGCTACGTCTCGGTCATGCTCGCGTCCTCTTGTTTCGGGGTGTTCTATTCGGACGATGCTGATTGACGCGTATCTCTAGGCCGCCTTCAATGCACTGGAAAAGGCTTGCGAGGACTATCCCCGCAAGATGGACGTAGAGATCGGTGGCACCCGCCCGCTGGATTTCATGATCCCGAAATTCCTCATGCTCACCGAACACCCCTCGGCCAAGATGCGCTCACATGCCGTGGCGTGCCTGTCGTACTTTGTCCCGATCAATTGCCAGTCTCTCTTTGTGCACATCGACAGCTTCATCGCTTGTCTCTTCAAGCGGGCCTCCGACGACGACCCTTCAGTCCGCCGTCATGTTTGCCAAGCGCTCGTGCTCCTTCTGGCAGCCCGGCCAGAGAAACTCATGCCGGAGATGTCAAACGTCGCAGAATACATGCTTTATTCGACGAAGGACAGGAATGAGAATGTTGCTCTCGAGGCATGCGAGTTCTGGCTCACCTTCGCCGAAGATGCCGACCTTGCGCCTTATCTCCATCCGTTACTCGGAAAGGTGGCTCCAGTCTTGTTGGACTGCATGGTCTATGGAGAGGACGACCTATTATGGCTAGAGGGAGATGCGGAGGACGCGGCGGTCCCCGATAAGGAGTCCGATATCAAGCCCCGCCATTACGGCGGGAAGACGCACGGCTTGGAGCGTGAAGCCAACGGCGCCGAAGGCGGCGAGGCAACTTCCAAACCTCGAATCGGTGCTTACGGGGAGGAGACTTACGACTCGGACGAAGACGACGATTACGATGATGAAGACGATTTTGCGGATGAGATGTCGACGGAATGGAACTTGAGGAAATGCGCTGCTGCTGCTCTCGACGTTTTGGCCGTGAGATTTAGCGGAGACCTGTTGAACGTTCTCCTCGCTCCGTTGAAAGACAAGCTATGGAGTAACGATTGGTTGCAACGAGAGAGCGGCATTTTAGCGTTGGGAGCTATGGCGGAAGGTGAGTCTCCCTTTAGGCTCTGACAAGCAATGGCTTCTCATGCAGAATCGCATGTCAGGATGTATTGAGGCGATTGAGCCCCATCTACCAACCCTCGTCCCGTACCTCATCAATACATTGAACGATCCTAAGGTAATATTCTAGCTCGACTGGGAAACCCTCTCTGACTCTGTAACACAGCCGCTGGTTCGTTCTATCACATGCTGGACTCTTGGCCGATACGCAAGCTGGACCACGCAAAACATCTCTGAGGAGCACAAAAACCAGTATTTCATTCCCACTATGGAAGGTGTACGTGTGCTCGCAGTAAACACCTGTACCCACCACTGACTAGTTTACAGCTTCTTAGAATGGTCTTGGATTCGAACAAACGAGTTCAAGAAGCAGGATGCAGCGCCTTCGCTACCCTTGAAGAGGATGCTGGCCCTGAGCTTGCCCCTTATCTTGAGCCTGTCCTCCGGAATCTCGTCTTTGCGTTCGACCTTTATCAGCACAAGAATATGCTTATTCTCTATGATGCCGTCGGGACTTTGGCTGATGCCGTGGGGAGAGCGCTGCAAGATCCACGATACGTCGAAATCCTTATGCCTCCGTTGACCGCCAAGTGGGCCAAGCTAAAGGATGATGACGAGAACTTGATCCCTTTGCTGGAGGTCTGTGCTGATTGTAACTTGTGTGTGCATCCTTTGCTAACCTCATTTTCCTTCAG
The DNA here is from genome assembly GCA_026008595.1 of Lyophyllum shimeji. Classification (NCBI taxonomy): domain Eukaryota; kingdom Fungi; phylum Basidiomycota; class Agaricomycetes; order Agaricales; family Lyophyllaceae; genus Lyophyllum; species Lyophyllum shimeji. Next base: position 2,116,109 of record BRPK01000004.1, read on the forward strand.
TGCCTCGCTTCGGTCACCATCGCAATGGGCTCCGCATTCCTCCCATACGCAGGACCAGTGTTTGAGCGATGCAACAACATCATCCACAATTCGCTTCTCCAGTATCAGCAATACCAGCAGAACCCCGAGCTTGACGAGCCCGACAAGTCATTCCTTGTCGTCGCTCTGGACCTCCTATCAGGCCTCACACAAGGCCTTGGAATGGCACTGGAGCCCCTAATAGCCAACAGCCAGCCTAATCTGCTGAATCTGCTCACGGTGTGCCTCAAGCACCCCCAGGCACCCGTCAGACAGTCGGCGTATGCTCTCGTTGGCGACATGGCGATGGGATGCTTCGTCTTGCTACGCCCGCACATGCCTGCTATCATGCAGGAGCTCATCCTGCAGCTCGACCCAGAGCCCAAGCTGGAGTTCATCTCAGCGTCAAACAATGCTGCCTGGTCAGTTGGCGAGGTAGCGCTGCGCTATGGACGAGGTGAGTCCCTTATATCACCCACTTGTTCTACAACTTACCACTTTTCACCAGATGATCCAGAATTCCAGCAATGGGTTAACCCACTCATTGCGCGTTTGATCCCCATTCTCTTGCACCCGAAGGCGCCTCGAAGTCTTCACGAGAACGCTGCAGTCTCGATAGGTCGCATTGGGCTGATGCACCCTGCGCTCGTCGCCCCTCATCTGCCCGAGTTTGCCCAAGCTTGGTGCCAAGCTCTTTACGAAATCCGAGACAACGAGGAGAAGGATTCTGCATTCCGTGGACTTTGCACCCTCGTGCAAACCAATCCTGCTGGCATTGCGAAGGTATGTAGGAAGGTCTCATTCAACCTCGAGTGGATCTGATCGCCATATCTATGCAGAGCCTTCTTTGGTTTTGCAACTCGATTGTTCGTTGGAACCAACCGTCGCCGGAGCTAAACCAGATGTTCCAGACACTGCTTCAGGGCTTCAAGCAGCACGACGCTGCTGGATGGGCTGCACAAGTTGCATCATTCCCCCCTGCGATCCAGGAGCGCCTCGCAACGCGCTACGGGGTCTAGGTCCCACAAATCACCACAACGCCGTCGAAATGTCATGTCAATACGAACCCAACGATCACGGCCCCGACTGTGTCTTCACTATATAATTTGCTTTCCTCGTCTCGTCTCTTGCGTCTGGATCTTACGTAGCTGTAGTCATTTGTCCTCATCCCTTCTGGTCCCATTTCCCTTGATTGTTTCTAAACATGTGTCATTACGTACGTACCTACCTACCATTTCTCCCATTGCATTGTGTTTCCTAGCCCCAGAATGTCACGCATTATAACCATGCGTTCATTCGCCGCTCCCCTTCACGGTCCCTCTCACATCTTATCCTCATTTTTACGTAGCATTAGTAGTCAGTAGTTTACATAGTAGTCAGTAGCAATAGCCTTTCTCATCATCCTGCAAGTAGATACCTGTCCCAAAGTACCCTGTATCAACACTCCTCCCCCGAATAGCATCCAGACGAGCGACGTTTCACCGATCAGAGCTTGGGCGACCCTCGAGAGACAGCACAATAGAATAGGGCTATATTATCCTGGTATTACAGCATATCAGAAAGCTCGCTTGTTGCCTGAATACATGCCCCCTCCGAATCCGCCGCCAGCACCGCCGCCCCGTCCCATACCGAAGTTGCCGCCGCCGACGTAGGCCTGTCTCCGCTGGTACTCTTGGTAGCCGTAATACCCACCGGCGCAGACGCCCGCGAACAGGAGCAGCTTGAAGAAGAATCCGAACCAGGTGCCGGAGTCTTCCTCTGATGATGCGAGCGGACCGCTGAAGATGCCCTTTTTCTTTTTCTTGCCAAGGTCAGGCTGAGCAGCGAGGATGGCGGAGTAAGTCGTCACTGTGATGATGCTTGGGAGCGAGACGGGTTGGTCATGCTTGGTAGTGGCGATGAGGGGGAGGGAGATGCTTACTCGTGCGCGTCGCTCACGTCGCCTGTCATGGCGGTGAAGCCGAGGAAAGGGGTGGCAGGAAGCGAGACGTTCTTAAGGTGGAAGCAATCTGACCAGTCGTCCCCTATCCGACATGCATGAAGTTAGTCGAGTCCCGGACGTAGGCGAAGAAAGGGCCGCTGACAAGCTTTGTATTGGATTTTGACCTGTAAAATGGACGTTGGCCGTGAGCAACCACGTAAGGTATACGAAAGGTGGTGGACACACATCCAGGAACTTCTCTCTGACGTAGGTGATCTTCAGTTTAGTTGCGACGTTTGTCCGACGGAAGTTTGCCTGTGCAGGGAATCGTACACCAGTAAGAAGGGTTTCATGGGTCGTGGGTGGAGCTACGCACAGAACAACCACCGATGCTCTGTTCATCCCCATCATTGCCAAAATCATAACTTGTCTCGCCGTCGCCGAGCATAGCATAAATGCGCGGGAATGAGTACGAGTGGCGGCCGTTTTGGTAGCTAGAAATTTCAGGAGGTCAGGACTGCGTAAAAACACAGAAGATTATGACCTACGTGTCCAAGAAGATACCGAGGCCCTCGAAGTTATCTGCGTTTGAGTGATGAAGGGGTCAGCCGCCGCTGAGGATGATCCGGGAGGAAGCGTCGACTGCTGTACCTTTGTTACCGAACACGGGACCTTCCTGGGCCCGGTCCTTCGTTAGCCACACTGCGAGGCCGTCGCCAAAAAGATGGCTCGAGTCTCCGGAGACCTGAACATGAATGAGAAAGGGGCATTCTTGTAGCATGACGAAGCAGGATGACGCACCTTGAACTCAAGTTCGATGACGAAGTTGGAGGCAGTGAGGGCTAAACGGGACCATAACCATCCCTATGAACGCTTGAGTTCCCTTGGCGCAACAGTCACGACGGTTCGTCATACCATTTGCGAGGGTCGGTTTTGGGTGAGGCGGATGTGCTTATTCGTGTTCTGCGAGGGCAACGGGTTGGTCTGACGTCGTCAGAATCATACGGCTGGAAACGCACCACGTAGGCATCAGCACCAAAGTCCCACCATCTTTCAACATCCACGTCGTATTAGCTTGAGAGGGGATGACGGTCGCAAAAATCTTACCTGTTTTGCAGGTCTTGGTCAATATATGGCGCATATATAGAGTGCGTGCGCAATTGAACGGTCTGCCCAAAGTACGATGGTCAGCGGCGCATATATCCGGATATTAAGGTCATTTGAAGGGCATGAACGCGCCGGGCGCGAGTCCCATGACTGCGACATCCTACGTCGAGCATACGCAAAAAAACTCACCCGGTCAATAGTTTCATTTCCTATGCGTAGCTTGTCTTCCTCCGCTGCACGCACCAGCCCAAGTAGACATCCCAAGACAATGACAGAAACCGCGGATACGCTCGCTAAGCGAGACAGCATATCAAGACAGACTTTCCCGGGGTACGAAAACCAGAGCTTTGAGGATTTGGGATATAAGGCAGCTGCCTGAGATGCGCTACGCGCTCGAGGTGAAGAAAAGAGTGAGACTTCGGTCTTCTTGCTGTTTCGAGCGCCCCGTCAGCGGTCCCTTCTTTGGGTGATGGAGTCACGTGGACGGTAATGGCAGCGAACGACCCTGGTCGGGCTCATCAATCCTTCCTCCGTCATTGCTACCAGCAAGGTGCAGCGCACACGATCTGTGTATTGTCGATTTCCATTTCTCGCCCATGACATGAGGACTAGATTCGCGATTGTATCCCACACTTTTCACCTTAACAAGTCTTCCTTCCACCTACCTGCTGCCGGGCCCCGCAAGTCTCCTCCGTCGTGACGAATAGCTGGAGTGGCGAGCATGCATAGTCATAGGCAGCGGCCGTGCTGGGGAATTTCCAACGGCGAGGTAGCCTTTTGAGGCAGCGTAGGCTGTGCGATGCCGTCACACACCGATCATCGATGGTTTTCTAGAAGGCCAAGCCTCTCTGGAGGTGTTACTGGCGCAGTACAACACCAGGATAACACAATACCTGCCAGAGATCGGCGCCTATGCGCACTACTGAAGCTCTTCATCTCCGTCGTCCTTAACATCAGCCCTAGCAGTGGCCACGCTGTCAACCCGTATATATGAGGGGCCATTCTTCAGCCATGGACAGGCTACCGCCAAATCTCTCCTCAACCGGAAAGGACGACCTCTCGACGCCACACACCACCACTGTGTCTTCTCGCCCTGCGTCGCCCTCGACCTTCCACCCAACCTCACCCAAGTGCGCTCTGCCTGCTGTCCTCCCCACGATGATCTTCGATCGTACCTCCTTGGACAGACATGCATCCTCCGCGCCCCTTTTGAACATCCAATTCCACAGTCAGTCTGAATGCAGCCGCGCTGTCACCGTCAACGCCGCACTGACAAAAATTCCGATCCTTCTGCACCCGCAGTCTCCTCTGTCACTGGCCTCCCGCTAGCAGGGTCGTGGCACTTGACGCGCAGACTGACCAGACGCGTCGTGCACGTCAGCTGCACAGGCGCGGGCCACGACGCTGACCGCCGCTCCGATGCCGTCGCGGAGGCCGATTCCACCTGGGACGAGAACCTCGAACAGTGAATCGCTGACTTCTTTGGGGAGGTCAGACTGAGCTGACGCGAAGCCTGTACAGGATAGGCCCGGTGGTCGCCACCGACAAAATTACATTTAGCGTCGAGGAGCATGCGACGTGGCCTGTGAAGCGCGGCACAAGGACGATCGCGACTTCGAAGGAGTACACTGTGGATGCGCTTCTGGTGCTGCAAGGAAAACGCGGTGAGAAGAAGAGTAAGTGTCGCGAAATCGGATGTTTGTTAACTCTTAGCTGAGTGTTTCCCTCCTGCAAGGTATCACCATTCCTTTGCGGTCAGGCCACGACAAGAACGCTGACGCCAATCTCGTGCTGCGCGTGCGGGAGCCCACGACAGATTTTGTGTCGAAGCAGTGGAAAGAAGAGGCAGAAATGTGGGAACGACGGCGGGAAGGCGTAGAAATGCAATGAGTAAGTCGTCGAGGGTCCAACTCCGAGGCACTCCTGCGCCTCCATGCTCTCTTTGGTGGTCTTTCTGTCTGGACTCTTGTCGTTACAACTGTATTTCAATCTCTGTATTCAATTTGGACGTCCTTGTCGTGTAGTATCTACCGTGGTCGTGTGTCCATACACCCATGACGTCATAGTACCATTCACCCAGAATGCACGCCTGGACAGTCGTAAGGACGGAGTCAGAGAGCCAGCAGAAATTATCGAAACCACAGGCCTCCATGTCAAGACCTTTGCTACGGGGCTCCTAACTCCTTGTACAGTTTTCAGGCCTATTATAATGCAGACATACACATGATGCTCTCGTAGGTTATGCGGGAAGCTCGAATTTCTCTCCCTGGAGTACTCTACGCCACGAAAACATCACGTCAGCACCATGTATGACAGGAATAAAGGAAACAACGCACTTCGTAAAGTAGACATAGAAGAAGTCGAGGTATAAGCCCGTTTGCACGATTCCGGCGGTCACAGCGATAGGGTCCACGACACCATTCTCCGTGAAATATCTACATCGCGACGTGCGTTCGTCAATGTCCCCCTTGTTACAGGTAGCATATCACGGACGCACCGGTATATCCAATTGGGAATATAGAGCGCGCGATATATGCCCAGGGCGGCCAAGTAGTGCGTCGTGATGGTCTCTGCCTCGCCTGTACGCTGAAGCATGAAAAGCTGCGGGAGGATGGCGACGGACTCGAGGAAGATGGAAAAGGACCAGGAAATCTCGGTGAAATTGAACCCGTAGTTGAAGATGAGGCCAAGGACGAAGCACGGGCCCACCAGGTATTCGACACGGAACGTGTCAATGGACGGGTCGTGTGTTGGTCTATTTCACGGAGCGAGCGTTAGTGTCGTAATCTCAGGAGAGGCGGAGAGGCTGACTGACCGGAAACGGTAGCGCATGAGGTATAGGATGTACACGCTGCTGGAGATGAAGAAGATCTTCATGAGGGAGTTGTAAAGCGAGATGTATCGCCATAGGAGGTCAAGGTAGCGCGTCACGAAGACCGCCACGTAGAGTGCTTGTGTTTTGAACGAAATGCCTGGTGCAAGGGAGAAAATTACATGAGCACCGAAATTTGAAATTTCGCGCACGCCCCCGCGTTGGCGCCAAAGCGTCCCGCCGTGTGCATTTAGGCGTGCAAAGCAATGTACTAACCTCGACATGAACGTGACGTCTGGATTTTGTGCAGCAATATGAAGATGGATGCCAAATGCGCCAAGTCACCTGTTCATACCGCAGCGTCAGAAGACCTCGGTCCAACGCTGCACTGCAGACCAATATTGAAGCATACCAAGCAACCGGAATATGTTCATGGCCATGGCGGGCAGTGATGGGAGGGGGGAAAGGCCGGAGATAGGTTATGAAACGTGGAGTCAACGCAGACTGGCTCTGCAAGACAGTGTCGACGTGTTGTCGTAGAAAATGGTGACTAAGCAGTACCCACGCCGATCATTTCCTGGCCTCGTCGATTGCAAATTCAACGAAACGTTATAAATCCAACGCACTCGCTCCTTGCTTCGGACCACCACCGTCACCGCTCACGGCGCCGAATTCTTTCAAGGTAAGCCTACTTTTTTCTTACATTTCTCTTGGGCGCGAGGATGTGCTAGTAAAAGGGTCGATTCCCGCCCAACACCCCCAGTCGAACAGAGCCGCCTGCCTCCTTCCCCCCTCCTCGCCCCCGAACCCCTCGAAAGTGTCTATATTCCCGATGCGCCGTCCAAAGACCTCCCACGGCGCATCGTAAGGCTGGACCAACATCCCGACTCTTTGTTCCATAGGCTGCCACTGGTCTCGAGACCAACGGCCTGGCAGCAAAGGCAGAGTCATACATCGGGGGCCTCGTCATTCGCTTTTACGGGTGGATTTCGCGGCCTCCTGCGTTCATCTAGCCGAGCCCTGGCAGAAAAATATTCCACTCTGTCCCGGGGTGGTCTCTAGATGTGGTTTATAATTCGCGAACGAACATGTGTTACGTACGTGCCCGCTCAAAGCACCCGAGCTCGAGACCGAAGCTCGAGGCGTGTGGTTACGGGCATAAAACGGCAGGAGCGGGGGTAACTCAAGGGAGGGGTCCAGGAGGAATCGAATGGCTCTGCACTCGTTTCTTGTGGGTTGGTTGGGCGTTGGAGATAGGAGATTACCTTTCAAGTCTGCGTAAGCAGCACTGAGCGTCCCTTTCCACTTCTTGCTTCGCTGATTAATCAGAACTTTTTGCTGACGAACCTTCGTTGCAGGCTTCTTGCTGCGGTTCCAGCTCTGCACAGACAACACTCATCGAAGAGTGGTTCGCATGGTTCCCTCGATGTTCTTGACGACTATGCAGATGTTCTAGTACGATCTGCAATGCTAAGGATATATACCTCCCGGTGCTTCTAGTATGTGTAATCACACTATCTCAGCATATTGAAGCAACGTGTGCCTATGTCTACAGCTTGAGAACGGAATCGCGTCGAGAACAGCACCAAAAATAGGACTGCCAGAAAAGGAAGTCGAAGCCTTTACCTCCGCATATCAAATTCAATGTGGTGCCTTGCAAGACGTTCTGTTGCGAAGTTGCCAACCCAACGGTAACAGTGACATGGACAGATATGTCGCGGCCCCCTCTTCCTGGAGTCTCATTGTTCCACAGTCTTCTTCTGTACATATCCTTGTCTAGATCTTTTCGTGTGCTCGTAATCCTTGCCTTCCTACCCTCATTTTCGCAGTTTGTAGCGGCTCACCAGCAGCCTCAGTCGTCCAGCAGCGCTCAGTGCTACTCTAACTTCTCAGGAGCTCTCCTTTTCAGGCTCCTTTCGACGGGTCCACGGCTCCCACCACATTCTTTTGACTTCCCTACTTCAGCCATGGCGGCGGCTGCAGTCCGCCTCAGCCTTTTATTCTGGATCATCCTCAGCCTTCTCGGTCCAACCGCTGCGGCTCCACCCATCCTTCCCTCCATAGCCCTAGTCCGACGCGCAAAATTCATCATCAACAACGCGACCGGCACTCCAGAAGTATTCAGCCCCGATTCGCAGCAGATCATTCCACAGGGCACGGCGACAGATGCTGGCGGCACTGGCTTCAACGCAGCCGCGCTTATCTGGCTCGCATTCTGCTTCGTTGTCGGTACGCCGCTGGCGCTTGCGGGTATTCGTGGCTGGAGATTTACCACCGGCGCCGGAATCGGACTGTCCGCGGCTGTCTGCTGTACGTCCAGCCTGCCTTCAACTTGTGATGAATTGCTCATTTGGCGCTCATATACCTAGCGTGGGCAGCGTTCATCAACTCGGCGAGTAACGTCAGTATCCCGGACGCCGTGCTTTCGGCCATTGTGATCGCGTTCTTCTTCCTTGGCTTCGTGCTTGGGTTGTTCGAAATTGGACGTATCGCAGGCATGGCTACGCTTGGCGTTACGGGAGGATTGGCTTTCGGCATTCGTATTATGATCGTTAAAGAGGGCCTGCTGATTTCCGGGCTCGCTGCGTTTCCTGCGGACTGGGTGTTGACCGCCTTCCTTGGCATGTTGGGTGGTTTGTTGATCGTATCGGAGGCGACTCGGAGGGCTGGTATTGTGAGTTGCGTTTCACTGAGAGCGTGTACTGCTGCACGATATTCTCACGCGTGGTCCTGACTTTCACTCGTTTGACGCAGTTATTTGGCTCGGCCTCCGATGGGACATTCCTAGTGTTCCTCGGTGTCGACCTCATCATCAATCGACAAGCAGGCATGAGCCGCGGGTTGCGGTTCTTGTTTGACAGGAATGCTTCGCATGTACGAGTAAGAAAATAAAGCTTTTCGTTCCATGTCTTTCTGGTATTGACGGAAGCAACTTTTCGGTGACCAGGATATTATTATCGCAGGGTACAAGCCTCCCCTCTCAACCCAAATCCTCCTGGCTGTATCTTTAGCTCTCACGTACGCATACACCTTGCTTTGCCATTTCGTGTTCTCCGCATCCTAATTCAAAACGTCTCCCCACCAGACCGGCACTGGCATATGCCCAGCACCGTATCTTCAAACACCCGTTTTCCCGCAAGCCGCGGCCGACCTCGGATATCGGCCCTCTAGACTCTGATGTCGAGAATGAGACATGCGAGAGCAGGCGAGCAACGCTCCTGATTGGCCTTTGGGACGGCGCGAAACTGAAGGCTAATAGGTTCAGCCTTTGAAAACATTAAGCATTGATGACACGCTATTTTCATTCCACGACGCTTAATCTTATTCCTATTGATATTCTGATACGCTACAGCATTCATCGCCTGGAGCGCCGCGCATCGTTCAAAACATGAAATGTATTCTCCACCACCTTAGAACGTGTCCTCGTAGTAGGCACAGGAGTTGCGCTCCGGCGACCATCGCTTTTCCCTAGGTATCCACATCAGTACGTATGTACTTGTAGTATGCAGAAATTGGGATGAACGTACAGCCAGGAGCTTCTCGACCTGGTGTATGGATTTGATACGTCTCGTATGCGCAGGAAGATGATCGGGGGATGCTATTACTCGCATCATCGTTTCTCTTTAAATGCAATGAGCAGAGGTCCCAGTGATTATTCATACAATATACTAGAAGCGCCATCCAAGATCATGCCGGGCCCAAGAGACTCGACAACTGTGCGTTAACCTCACTCAACGTACCAAGTGCGGCAGCGCCACAAGTATGATCCAACAACCTGCTTTCCACAAGGTTCGCGCCGGTCTTATTATAAAAACCCCCCAACTGCACGAGGCTGCTCGTCTTGGGATCGTACGGCGGCCAGCCGTACCCCAACAGGCCCCTCGTAGGATCGCGAGCGAACGCCACCCACGCACGTTGGACGTACCGCGAGAGCGCGACTTCAGTCGGCGTGGGAGTGTGTGTGGAGAGGTATGAGCCGAAAAAGATGGAGAGTTCGGAGGAGTGGTACGCGCGCAAGTCGGGGCGGGAGGATATGCCCGGGAAAACGGCTGAGACGGGAAAAAAAGGGGTAAGGGAGGAGCGCAATTTGAGGAGTCGGGGGAAGAGGGTTGGGTACCTTGGTAGTGATATCTCCAGGTCGGCAGGCCTGCTTGGCTACGTGCATTGGTTATATTGCTGACGGGGCAAGTGAAGAGAAGCTGAAACGCAAGGAGTCAGTTAGTTTCGAGCAGCCCGGTCACAGGCGGATGTATTTACGTGGCTTTGGACGTCAGCTAGAAGTTCGGTGACCACGGGTAGTGAGTATCCAAGCGTCAACAGCTCAGAGTCGACCACGGTGATGTCCCATTCGTCCGCAGTGGTCCCGATGAGTAGTGGGACGTGAAGGAAATTTCCAGCCGCAAAACGAGCATCCGTGTCCGAGAAGAACGTTATTTCTATGCATCCTCAGCTGCGGTTTCGGATTTGGGAGATGGGACCGATCCTACCATCGACAAGGGGGTTGAAAACTGCATTTGCGCTTATAACAGCTTCTTCCAGCTCCCGGAAAGGGACGACTTGCATGCACGACCACTGTGTATCTGTGACTTCTACGAGGAGTCAGGGAGAAGTATTCGCGCAGAAGAGCTTGACAGTTCCGTACCCTTTCCGCATCCTACAGCTTCCGCAACGGTGTTCCATGGCGTTGGATCAAGTTCTCCACCTTCTTGATAATTCGTCACGACGGTACTAGAATCAGGTATGTTGGCCTCCCACTTAGCCACCAAGCAAACAAGCCGGTAACTTACAGTGGTGACAGCACGGCGATGCCTGTAAGATGCAGAAGGTCAGTATTTTGGGATTACAAGATGTAACTTGGATCGAATCACCCTTGATAAATGTGTCATGTGGATGAGTATACGTGTAAGCATTCACAGCAGCACCTGCTGCGCTGTGGCCGGTCAGAATGATACGCTCTGGATCTCCACCAAACGCAGCTATGTTTGCATGCACCCATTTCACAGCAGCCTCGACATCGAGGATGCCAAAGTTCTGAGACTTGGTTTTATCGACGAGATGCGGCGCATTCGGTTGGCCAAAGATGTTGAGGCGGTAGTTGAAGGAGACTACAAGGACGTCCTCGTTGTCCCTCACCAGATTCTCGCCGTCATACCAAGGGGTGTTACTCTGCATCAATACAAGACTCAGTTTGAACTCAAGTCGAGCCCGTGCAAAATTGCATACCGTTCCAAACTGGCCGCCACCGCCATAGACCCAAACGATTACTGCAACGCGCTGCTTCCGCTGTAAAGTCGGAGTCCAGATGTTGACGGTGAGGCAACTTTCCGACTCAGGGACATATATCTGGGAGTCGGAAAAGCCGGCCAGCTTTAAAAGACCAAGATTGGCAGGAGAGAGATTCTGGACGCAGGAGTCACCATAGGCCGTGGCATTGAACGTAGGCCGGTAGGGAGGAGGGTCGCGTGGGGCCTCCCATCGACTTGCAACCGCGTAAGGCAGCCCAAGAAAGGCACGTACACCTGGGGCGACAATGGTCCCTCGAGCCCGGCCCTGCTGAGTTGAGACAATTAAACCGTTAGGCTGCGCCACTGCGAGCGCCGCAGATACCAGAACAGCGAGATGAAGAGGTATAGATCGCATGAGACACACCCGAGGAAAGGATTGTACGGTTCATGGAAGAGACGAAATAGCTTCTTAAATAGCTGCTTGCTCAGTTTGGGGTGCGATTTCCCTTCGGTCAGATACGGGTTCCGGGCGCACTTGGGCGAGATTTTCCGCGTGGACGTCGCACCAGCATCATCAGTTGATTTAAAGGCTTCAACCGCCCTGCCTTGCTGTTCGATAGACTTAAGAGAGCTCCAAACCGAAGGTTTCTTCAGGTTGGGGCGCAGACCTGACGCGCCGCGTCGAGGAGGAGAGGTATGCAAAATACTGTATTGACCACTGGGTCATGGATTGTCATGAAGCTCGGTAGCGAATGACTCGATTTCGACGCGAATGCACCCGACGCGACTGTGCAAAGTCGCCCGTCGTCAGGAACGCTGTCTTGATGTAGCTGATACCAATCAACCAGCAGCTGAGTGGCCCCGCCGAGGCAGTACGTGTCTGTTTGCAATTGGTTTGAATGTTCATCATTGGAAAACAAAGCTGACGAGGACGGCATAGGACGGAGAGTGACAAGTGCTCATCGAGTCAGAAAACATCGCAGAGACAAAGGGGTCTGGTCGAAGATCATCGATGATCTGCGTAAGCGCGAGTTTCGGATGGAAGACAAGGGCCATGCATCATTGTGCCCTACGGACTACTCGGACTACGTCTGAGCGCGGGATGCACACTTCTGAGCAGCGGATAATTCCCCGTGCGCTATCTCGGTCAGCTCGACTTCCCCGCGGCCCGTTTGTGGTCTGTTGGTAGTTCACCTGGAGTGCGATAATGACGAAGGATACACGTATCAGGACCTTCGAAACAAAATTTTGTAGTGGTTCTATGCGTCCGCCCGCTGAGTCACCTTCACCCCGGCGACCGTGGTGTAGACTAATAACTGGAAGGCAGCCACGACGCCGGGATTATAAGTAGATGGGACAGCCCAGTACTTTCCCGGGCTTACTGAGACTTGAGGAGTCGCCACCCCAGATATCGAGTCGTTGTAGGCACCAGAGGTAGTTATGTGCCGACGAAGAGAGCCATCAGGAGACGACGGAAAGATGGTTATGTTGAGTAACGTTGGAGTGTAAGGACGGAGGAGCTGGAGGCGAATCCTGCGTTAGATAGAAACAGTCAGGAGAACAGACATCTATCACGCAGAAGGAAGAATGGTACTTGAGTTGACTCGACGTCGGGACATCGATCTCAAAAATCGGATTCTTGGAATACTGGTCCGACGTTGGTCCACCTACAGCCGTGTCGCGTTTCCTGGAGCGCACAGAATGTCGGATGATTGCAACATCCTACAGGCAAGGGCCACATACCAGGCGCCACGGACGACCTTCGTGTACATACCCGCGTCTTCTTGAGGAATGGGTCTGAGCTCAAATGGCAAGGAGCTGTCGATCTTCAGAGAAAACGGTCCCGTGTAGCGCGGTTCAAATGCTGATAGGATCACGTTGTAGTCTCCAGCTACATGATATCCGTCAGACTTTGCGCATACAGCATCGTGTTATAGATTACCCACGCGAGATCTCCTTCGTTACTCTCGCCAGGCCGTAGCTATACGCTCCAGAGCTTGCTGCGAGTTCATTCTCGACCAATCTGCACTTTCATGTTCAACTTCGTACGTTATTCCCAGATCAAATACACGTACTCGTCGATTCTTCCACCCTGAGAATATGCAAGCGAGACATTGATAGGCATATCCCTGCTGGCCTGCATAGTAAGGGCCACTCTCGCCTTGGTTGTCCCTTGTGAGGCGGAACCAGTGGGACGGGGACGGATTTGAAGTTGGTACTGCGGATTGAGCATAAATGTTGGGTAAGTGCAATTGCCACCGGCGTTTTTGCTGGTGAGAACGCCTTCAATCTGGTGCTCAACATAAGCTTGTATAGAGAATCAGGGAAGCAATGATTGCATTACCCGTTTCGTGTGAGGAGGTATAGGAACCGTTTCGTCCCAGGCAATGTCCAAGTCCGAGCTGGCAAACACGGAGAGGGTAAATCCAATTTCCGTTGCATCTCCATCGTAAGAAGTGAAGATTGACAAGAGCCCGGAGGGTTGAGAGGCAAGCACTCTGGTTCGCACCTGTCAAAGGTCTTCAGTACTCAGAATCAGCTCGACCTGTCACCGATGACCTACGAGGACGTGACTGCTATTCGTGTAAGTTCCCTGTCCAAAATCTCAGTGCTCCCATGCGGATCAAGACAATCAGGAAATATTGCTCACCTTGGCGGCGATTGTAGTCTGATCAGTGACGCTCGATGTACTCCGCAACTCATCCTCCACTTCCACCTTCAACGAGATGAAGTCTGATGTCCGGCTTGAATCCGTTACGTGACGCGTTAGCAGGACCCAGATCTCCTGTTCCACGGCGGGGCTCCGCTTTGCGAACCGGAGGTGGACCTGCTGAGTAGAGGCTGCACACGATGAGACGGAGTAAAGATACAAACTAGAGGTACTGACATGGGTCATCCTGGCCCTTGCGTTTCCAAATGCTGCACGCTAGGTGAGCACCGAATACAGAAAGAAAAGAAGGGATATAGTACCCGTGGAAAGTCACACTCTTAGGCCACCAAGATGGATCCCAGCTGAGATAGATTCCGTCAAAAATATTGAGCACATCCGACCAGGGTATTTGCAATGCTTCAATTCACGTCAGTTCCACAAAGCGCAGTCCTGAATGGCCTCCAAGACTCACTCGATGACTCCTTTGCTTGCTTTGCAGCGTTCTGGCTGACCGACGTGTCCAGGACAGTCAGCACCCTGGCCCCGTTCTCTTCAATCACGTCTACAGTCATATGTGAGCCCTCCAGCGGCCATATCTAGATACATTGAAGAGAAGATGTACCAATCACAGCATAGCTATGCGAAGGCAGTAGCTCTACTTCCAACCAAGAGGCGCGGGTCTTCGTTCCCGTTCCCAGTGTCAGAACACAACGTCCTGGTACATAGTATTTCACGTCAAGATCAATCCCTGAAAGAAGCGAATGGCTTATCTCACCGGTCAAGAAACCTTCCAGGATCCTGTCCCAAGATTTCTCCTGCTCGAAATTCGGTCTTGTGACAAGTTTAGCACCCATAATCGAGGTTGCAAGTAGTACGAGCCTTACCCTTCAATCTCCATGTGCTCTGGGATCCAACCTGCAATGGCACTGCGGTGAATGTCAGCGACCGCGGGACAGCACGCTCTACGAGAAAACGCGACATACTGGAGGTCGATGCTAGAGTTTCTGTAACGCGAATGCGGTGAGAAATATTGAGACCATCGAAAGCACATCATCGACGAACGATCCCGGAAAGTCATATCCACCCAGAAGCTTCATGTACTTCAGCAGGACGAAAGCACGAAAATCGTAAACAGCGATGTCCAGTGACCGACAAATTACTTACGCCTTTCTCCAAGATGCTGGGCCACAGTATTGGCTCTGCGCCTGCCGAGCCGCCGTTGGGTGACAGTACAGACATACACATCAGTCTTCCATCCACCGGGTGGTACGGAAGCCGATCGTCGACAACTTCTTGAATGAGCACTCTTGTACGTGAAAGGACTAGGAGAATGGAATACTTACCGATCTGCAGTGAAATACAATCTGTCAGAACCTGAAGGCAACAGATCACAGTGTCAACAGCTTACCCGTCTCCAAGCTCCATTGAACAAAACCTTAATGTCATACCTGCCCGAGGACGCACGGTGGACGGCCGTCTCGGCCAACTTCATGCAAAACGCATCACGTTAACGCAAATCTCTACATAACCGCAAGGGACAGCTCACATTAGAATTAAACCGCTTGGAGTGCTCAAGAAGGACAGAAATGGACGCGCAAACTGAGCAGTCCGTCACAACATGCTGGACAATTTCCCGCGGGAAGATTCGGCCGTGCTCGTGGTTGCGGAGCGTCTTGGTGGATGGAGGCAAACGACGCCAGACAGGGGATACCTTGGCTTGCTCTGCAGATAACTTAGGTTGACCGTCCGGATCTCTGAACGCGATTGATGTGGGCCAACGCAGGTAGAAGGAGAGGGGGCGTACTCGTATGCAGTGGGACCAAGGCTTGCATTGGAATCCACAGGTGCGTCCCATAGAGGGAAGAACAGCCCGTTCACCGAACCTCCTTTCCTCAGAACATATGCCTGTTCCTCTACGCCGCGTACGAAATGAGACTTTGGTCATCGAAGCCGACCGTCGCAGACGTACGCGTCGAAAAATGGTCAATCCCGACCGGCGTAAGGTTTACGTTTGACTGTGTACTTGTTAAATCTGTGGCGACATCTCGTTGCGGCGCCTGCTTGTCTACGAATGCCTTGATCTTCTCTGCCCGCTGGAGCGCCTTCCCTGCATTGGCCTTCCATTTGGTCACTTGTGCCGAGGTGCTGTCTGAACCTGAGCGACTGAGGTGAAGGTAAAGCTCAGCCGACTTCACATAGAGACGAAACGCTGGATCGTAGTGTCGCGATAGCTCGGCTTTGGCAGCTTTGGAGTAGGTCAGCTGTGTCGCCAGGTGCGATGAGAATTGATGTCATCGCATTGAGAGCGCAAAACACGCACATCGGCTTCATGATCGACAGGGCGATTGGCTTTGCTCATTGGACATCTAGAGTCGCATGTGTATGTGGGACTGAAGAGGTTCAGATAGCCGCGCCGTCCTGTACGTCTGCGCGGTCTGACTCCCAATAGGGTTGTCAGACGATCTCAATTTGGGTTGATTTTTCGGAGGAAGTGGCAGTGCCGAGGCAGTGCTGGTCACCAGTCCCCGAAGATCTCTGGTGACGGTCGTCCCAGTCGATAGACAGGGTAATGCCACACGCAGCCCAACTCAGTCGGCGGCACAAGTCGCTTCTCTTAACAGAGCGATTCTGTATTGAACACATGTGAAATTCATACTTTTTTTTAGAAAGCTAGGGATGGCTACCTCCATGTTACACATGTGAGTCGGGGATAGGCGAACATCACGGTGCTACTCTAACGACATCTTACGACGAGTCACTGCGATTCCCACAGTGAGGAACGACAGATGTCAAACAGGTGAGCAACCAAACAGGCATCAAGCGAAGATATCGACGCAGGGAGCAACGGCGGCATGATGAGTAGTGCTTCTGGAGCAAAGGCAAGCGCGGGCGGCCACGGATTACTTGACGAGCTTTTTATATACTTCTTCGACGCTTGACGGGTGGCCGAGGTCTCGGAGGCTTGCCATCTGGTTGTGCCTCTTTCTGAAGTTGCCGACGACCAAGATATCATCACAGAATATTATATTTCCGTCCGAAACAGAAGTAAGCCCGAAATCTGCGAGACAAGCACTTCCGGAGTCTTTCGCCAGGATGTTCGCCTGAAGGAGCTTAATCGTGCATACGATCTGCAGGAGAGTCATTGAACGATGATCATATAGACGTAAATGCTCGTTTACAGAGTTTCTGTGACATGAGGGTGCCATTACTCTATCAGCAGCGTTCACAACAGTGAGAGCGAGGTGGCTCAGACGGGACGGCCAGATCTACAAAGTCGACGCGAGTTTCAGTAGGAGTGTCCTTGCTAACTGTAGGCGTAGGCTGTACGCGACCACTAGTGTCGGAAACCACCTTTCGAGTGCAACATTTTGCACCGGAGTTCTGGACAGGCAGGCAGCAACTCTCGTTCAATAGAATGCGTCAATCCATGGGATTGCAAAGAAGCAAAAAGGGGTATAATACTTGCAATTTTGTTGTCTTGTGCGCCCGAGCATTTACACTCATTCGCACTTCGACAAGCTTCCTTCTCGGCGCAGCAACTGCAAATATCCCGGTACACAGTCCCAAGCTCAGCATCCGCATGGGGAAGTGAATCAACACAGTCCGCGCAGCATCCGCCCGTAAACTCTTTACTACTTGCCCACCTAACCATCTTCACTCCATCCCAAGCAAAGAATAGACCAAGTGCGATAGCTGTCGCACTATCCACCCACCATCCCCCCTTCCAGACTTTGAAGACGAGACTTCCGATGAAGAGAACGAGCGTGAGCTGAATACAGCTAAGTGAGCAGATGGCTTCCCCGCGCATGACGCTACTGTCCAGTGCTTTGGCGAGATAGCGTTTTGGTAACCAGATAAGGATCATGAAAACGAGTGCAGTGGAGGAAACGATGAGGGATGAAGTGGACGAGTCTGGGATATCTCGGCGGGCGAGAGCAGAGATCGATGTAGCTTCAGTCGCGATTGCGAGGACTAGCAGGAGGATGCCAATGCCGAGTGTGCCCCATTTTTCGAACCTAGATACAGACCTCGTCAGTGGTCAAGTAACGTATTCGAAGACGGAATGGAAACAGACTTCAGTTGGTCTGGTGCCAAAACAAGGCTCCGTTCTTCTCCCGGCTTGGCTATCTTTCTGAACCTCCAAAGGACAAGGATGGCGGACAAGACTTCAATTCCTGACTGGATACCAAAGAAGACGAGCGATCGCGAGCCTGCATCTGCTCCTAGCCCGATGGATACGGCCCCTTCGGCACCATTGTATATAACGCTGGCGACGCTTATGGCGACTGCGTACTGTTGAAGGCGACGGTAACGACGGTAAGTTGGCATTTCTGGGGATTGGCAATGGGTGTAATACCGAGTTCTGTTAAGAACGAGGTTTATATTCGTCCATAATTGGATACTCCCACATGTTCTGTGTTTCGGCCCGGAATTTGCTCTTCTACCTTACTGTGGTGGGTCTCATGGGGCATTGGAGGATGCATGGCCGTCGATCAACGCTAATCTACGCTGCAAACCGAGTCGGTTGTGCCAGCAGGCAGGTCGCTTATAGTTCCAAGATTGAGCCAGCACACAGTAAGTAGCACACAGCTCTGGATCATCTATCATAGGAGATTAGATTGGCAGATGTCCTATGCTCCTTTGGTCATATTTGGCTGGAGCTTCCCGCGCCTTGTAGTGCCAGGCCAGCGGTCGAGTCCCATTTTCACTGCGTCGGACTACTTGGATTGTGCCTGCGCATAGCATATGCTCCTGCACGCTTCATCTGGACACTCTAGCGAAGGTAGAAGGGAGAGCGGAAGGCATGACTTGATCTGGGTGACCGTACCGTTCCCACCAACCCGTGCACCCAAGGTCATCGTACGCGACTGAAGCAGGCTAACAGGTGGGCAAACAGCCTAGAATAACAGCGGCGAGTAGTACGCCTCGGGGGACGGCGGTGTCTCCTCAGCAGCCTTCTTACGTGTTTCTGCACAGAATGATCAGCCATGATCGACACGCAGGACACCAACTCACGCATCCTCTGCTTTTTTCTCCATCCCCACTTCGGAAGCCTGAGCGGCGGATCCTCCAACCATCTTCTCACCTCCCTCGCCATCAGCGGATCCCGCACATCACTCAGCCTCTCCAACTTCTCCGCCCACTCCTTGAATTGCTCCACCTCCCCAAGCATCGCCCAGCACAGACACACTTCCCTCACAAACGGGCTCGCCATTCCCTGCAACCCCTCCCGCTCAATCAACGCCAGTGCCTCCATGTGCGAGTGCAACACAAAGTCATCCGCGCGGCAGAGGTCCGTCGCCCATCCCGGGAAGTTGGGACGCGTGTGCCGCCAGTCGCGGAGGTCTGCACGGGCTGCGTCCGACTCTGCAATGAGAGGAGGCGGGAGCGTGCAGAAAGGGCATTGGCACATGAACCGGTAGTGCGAGAAGAGATGTGCGCGTCGCTTGTCGCGAGCTTGGAGAGGGTCGGTATAGATGATTGTTATTTCTTCGCCTGGTGCGATCGGACGAAGGGCATAGAGAGTGGTGGAGAAGGAGGCGAGGTCCCACTTATGTGCCGCGTTTGGACCGCAGCTGCGTAGTGCAAGTTAGCAGGGACAGGAGTCCAATAGTTGGCGGCGCACCTCACCTATGATTGGCGCGGTTGAGAAGGAGGAACACGCCGCCGTATTCCCTTGCCTCGGTCTCGATCCCGTCGGGGAGGTCGAGGTCAAGGTCCAACGCATTGGTCCAGGCTATTCCCTCCTCCGTTGTGCATTCTTCAGGACCCCGACAGTTGGCCATAGCGTGCAACCCGTCGCGTCGATGCTGGGGAAGTGCGGCGGAGAGGCCGCGATACGCCGCTGTGCGCGCTTCTGGGGGAAGTGGAACTTTCCCCGGCGTCAGGATTGTGGGGTGTTCGACCAGGATTTGCCCGCCAATTGGGATGTGCCGCGTTGCGAACATTCCGAGGCCCTTGTCAGGACCAGCAGATCTGATCTCGAAGCACGGTGTACCGTCCTCCCCAAGAGGCGTCGGTCGAGCTGGGGATCTGGGCACAGGCAGATGTGGGACTACACGGTTGTCTACGAGAACAGCGCATGGTTCATCTGGCGCATCGGGGAAGGAGAGCGTGTGGATCGAGAAGCCCGGCGACGACGAGGACGACGAGGAAGCCATGAAAATCTCGCGATGACGATCAGATGAATCCTGGAGGATTAGATAAGCGCCAGAAATGGACGAACGCTCCTCCGTCCTTCAAGAACTTCGTCGCGAGTCGCTGGACATCTACAACCGCCTGCATTCCATTGCGGATGACGCGGCCTTCGTGGCGCACGTTCACGAGTTCTATCCCGCATTGCCACTGGTCCCGAATCTGCGGTGTGGCGCGTGGTACACCGATCCCGCTATTGCTTCGAACGTCCCTGCCTATTTCAAATCCACCGATGGGCATTTCAACAACTGGAGCTTCAATCTTCGACGGCCGAACCTTCATCTCCTTCCTCTCATTGCAGAGCATCACGGGTACGTAAATATCCACGTCGCTCCACTATATCAACATACTGACATCGACAGTCCAGCATCGTGCTCGTAGACTCCACCCGTGCAGGCAAACGCATCCCCGACGCCCTTTCAAAGACTGTCCCGATATGGTGCGCGGTCGTCAACCGCGCCATCGCTCGCCGTTTCCCCGGCCCGGACGGGAACGCATGGGACACAGCTCTCTACACGCCTCCAGGCGCCGTCAGCGCACAGGAACATCATCAAATAGAGCAGCGTATTGACGCTTGGGCAGATGCTCTGTTCGTACGTCTGGCTTGGCCTTTACTCTCTGCATGCCTGCCTATATTCATGTCATGCATAGAACTCGTCGTTCGAGCTCCCAGCTCTCCCCGCGCCTCTTCGGCCCTTCTGGATAACACCAGCAACGACCACTTTTCCCTCCTTCCCTACCTTCGAACCTCTGCCCTTCCACCCC
Source organism: Lyophyllum shimeji (assembly GCA_026008595.1). Lineage (NCBI taxonomy): Eukaryota > Fungi > Basidiomycota > Agaricomycetes > Agaricales > Lyophyllaceae > Lyophyllum > Lyophyllum shimeji. Next base: position 2,136,802 of record BRPK01000004.1, read on the forward strand.
GTCATATGCCTCTCCGCTTCTCGTCCGAGCGACGATACCCGAAGGCTCGGAGGATTCGGGTACATCCAGGGGTCGGGCGACGATCACGAGCTGTGGAGTATGGTGTGTAACCCTCACTCGTCGTTTGCAAAGCGCCTGGTATTTGGTATTGATTCGTGTTCACGCAGGGCCTTACGCCTACGCATTACTGGCGGCACACGACGGCGCTCCTTGCAGCCAGTCGTTCAGAGCTCCCTGGAGTCATCCGGACGATCCTTTCGTCCGACTGTGGCGATGGTACCCTGACGACCGATGAACATCCCCTCACGGAACGCGGTGGAGTGACTTCCATCGCAAAAGTCGGTGGCCGGATGAAGCTTTGCACGTTCCGCGAACTCGGGCGGGCAAGATGGGATGAGGATGAGGCCTACGTGTTCTTACCAGCGACGCCCGACTCTTCTCATCTTCCTCAAGACCAAGAAGTGACCGACGCACGGAGACTTGTGCTCCCTCTTGCCCCTCGCATCAAAAACCATCTCACTCTGACTCTTCTTCCACGTGCGCTCCCGTTTATCGGAGAACAGCTCGCCCTCGGGCAGAATGTGTACGTTGTGTGCGGCGGAGAGACCACAAATGAGGAGGCTGAGGTGGGCGACGAGGGCGTAGCCGTGCTCCTCACGGCCCTCGTGCTGTTCTTCTGCGGAGAAGGCGTGTTGCGACCCCCTCAATTTGCAAGCCCTGCCGAACTCCCCGAAACGGTGTTGGAAATGTCGGAAGCCAGCACAGAGATGAAGGAGGTCGAGCAGAGGCGTGGCAAGGTCGTGATTCCACCAGGTATCGACAAGACGTGTATACGGACTCGCCTGGAGTGGATTATTGCATGTCGGCCGGGCGTGAACCCTGCGAGGGCGACGCTCAAGCGTGTGAATGAGTTCTTGATGTCCGGGGAACATGGGAGGAGGTGATGGAGGGTTGTGGCCGTCCGAGGAAACTTCGCTCTTCAGGAGGTCCCATCTTTTCAAGAGTGCGACGAATGACGAGGGATACGTGCATTGTGGTGATTGAACGAATAATCCGCATCGCGCGTCCTGTCGATCTACGTACAGTTGATGTGGCAGGCCGGATCCGAGGATGAACCTGCATATTTCCCCGGAATGCAACCCACCCTCCAATGCCCCGTGAGACTCACTACTAGCCATGGCACGAGTTCATAGGATTCTTTTTAGCTTCCGTGGCTGCAAAGTATTTCAGAACGCTCCCCTCCCTCGCGGTTGAGTGCTGTCTGCGTCCAGTCGCAGTTGTTTACTTTGGGTCGTGCCGTGCCTATTTTCATGCGAGTTCTGAACAGGAAGAATTTTGTAGCAGGAATCCCAAGACCTTTATTTCCTGATCGCCTGGACCCATTGCCCATGAAACTCTTCCCCGCCGTGATTCTGGAGAATGCAGCACGGGGAAGGTTTAGAGGACTTGATTGCGCGGGAACGAAGGCGCTCCAACAGGCGCCAGGCCCGGCACGTGGTCGACAACTTGGAAGCAACGGGCTGCAACTGCTCAGGTCATCGTTTCGTGCCGACGCTAGACTCCCAGGTAATTCCAACATCGCCACCCCCTTATTTCCTCGATCAGTCTACATTAGGGTTTGATCAGCGAAGTGGGCCAAGGCAGCAGACTCGTCTCCCCATCTCTGCATGTCGTCGATTGATATATCATATGTTGCCCTTCCCTAATGCCTCGTACCTCGTGGCACCCTTCGCCACCGTCCAGGCGCTCGCTCACCCTCTTGTTCATCCGCTTGCTCGGTTCAGGGCTAGATGAAGAGATTTCCTCCGAGATTTCCTCCATATATAAGACTATGGAGCCCTCGGTAACCAGTCCTAGTCCAAGAGACCAATCCTGGCACCACCATGGCCAGTTCGTCAAGTTCTGTCATGACTGACGACGAAAGTCAACTCTCGAAGTCCCTCCTCGGACCCTGGGTATTAATATTTTTCAAGCTTGCATTTCTTGGGCAAACCGCGCTGACAGGCTTGGCAGCTGGTCGGCTCTGTACTAGACATTTTTTTCCTGGGCGCGCTGAGCTCCCAGGTGAGTGACACACTGATTGCTCGATAGCATTTCTGACCTACCAGTCCACTCATTTTTACTGCGCAGTTTATCAATTATTTCAGCTGGTACGGCAAGGACAGGCTGGGTACTCAACTCGCCGTCATTGGATTGGTCGTGCTGTCGATCCTTCAGTCTATTCACACATTGTCAGTCTCCGAATTTCGATACAATGCCATGCCGCACTGCTTATCGCTCTCCCAAGCGCGATCGCATGGATCATGTTTGTTCTCTACTTCAAAGACCTGTATGGGGCCATCAACTTGAACTTCACAGCGTGCTGGCAGCTCGGAAATCCGATAATGGTATGACTTGACGTGCATATCTGTGCTCGTTGTTTCCGCTAACGAGCTTGTACAGATTGCCAGCGTCGGCCTCTATGTCCAAATCTTCTTCTGCCACCGTCTTTGGCATATCTCACAGAAGAAGATTCGGTATGTACTGCCCGTAGGGTTTGTACTTTTCATCGCTTATGCCTCGGTCTGCGTGGCGGTCAGTCAGGCTCCCCTTCTCGTTTGTCTTCCTCGGAGCTGACCTGTCGGAAACAGACCTACGACATACATCGGCAAAGTACTATCGCTGGGCGGTGGTGTGAGTGTCTTCCGCTTTCTACCCGTGCTCGATCTCATCCAAAGCGCCGGGAAAGTTGCTGCACATTTTAGCTGTGTTTTCGGTATGATTGGCCTCTTCATATCAGCCGTCCGTTCAACCCGTCACGTTCTCGAAATCACAGCCGGCGATCTTATGATAACGCTGTCTTCTGCGTACCTACTTCTCAAGTCACGCAGTGGTGTCATGCCTCAGTCAGCTTCCCTGCTTCTATCAGTTGCCTCAGAATTTTCAAAGGGCAAATCTCCTTGTAGGACTGGCGGCGTATTGGCGGCGCTTGCGCGCCTCAGCTTCCAGACAGCAGCCCCAGTGGCGTTATGGTAAGTCGGTTATGGCTTGCTATCGCTAATTCATTTGTTTACTGAACTCACAACCAATCTCATTCCTTGACGTCGTACTGTTAGCGCCCTGCTCAACCTGATACTCTCTCAGGTGTACAACGGCAAGAACCTGGTTTCTGTGCCGTTCAACATGATGATGCCGAAGCTCTACGCCTTCTCGATGATGTTGACTCTTAACGCACGTCGCGCTTTACGCGCACAGGCCGGGCTTAGCGACGATGGCGCGCCTAGCGCAGGCTCATCCGGTCGCAGGGTACGTGGTTGAGTACCCTCTCTGACAGTGCTGACCCTCGTTTACGGCTTCCCAGAGAGCAGATGTTGTCCGGTCAACATATGTCGGTCGGATAGAAGTCCGCACACGTACCGATGTTTCCCGGCATATCGATGTGCGATCTGGGACTTTGGTTCACCGCACGTTGCTGACTCAACTTCTTAGTTTAACGAATCTGCAGGGTCAGGCGACCAGCTGCAAGAACTTAGAAGCAAAGGATAAACTTTTCCCTTGTCTTTGTCAATGTACTCCTACAATCGGGCGTGCAGTCACTCATGTCGCAGCAAGGCCGTACATCCGGAAACACATACCATGCATATGACTCTACTTCACGCACCTCTGGTAGCCTCCGACAAATTCGCAGCGAGCTTCGACATACCTGATGTCATAACACCGACATGACTTTGCCAAACCCCATGTTACGTTGAACCCATGACTTACTGGCATGCTCTACTCCAGCCACCATGGGGTTTAGAGCTTCCTTTTACGATATCGAAAGCCTGGACTCGAATGAGGACATTGATCGAGCCTGCGCCTCTGAGCGCCTGCGAGGTTGTGTTACGCGCCGCGCGGTGATGATGCGAGGGTCATAGTCGAATTGAGTGCGCTTCCCCCTGCGAAAACGTTCAGAGCGCAGACCTCACGCACGGTCATGAATTGCGAGCAGCTCAGGTGTGCTACAGATGCGTGACTGGACAATGAACACAAAATGGACATGCGCAGGGAGAAACGCGAAATCTTCCTTACGTAAGGGAGTCGGGAAGCGTGTTGAATGGCAACGGACAATGCCCTTGCCACCAACTACCATCATCGCGAAAGCCGTTCCCGAGCTCGGGGGACCCGTTTTCGAGCCAGCCGACATCGAATGGGCATCCCATATCCCCACAGGCCACGAACTTGTCCAGTGGCTGGTTGATCAGTGTGTTGCATCCGAGTCTGGTCCTGAAAGTGGTTTCGTTGGTAGTGAAGGCTTTGAGGTCGACCTCGGTGCTGCTTTACGCGCCATTGCTCTCGAAGATGAGGAGTTGCAAATGTATGTATGCCGAATCGTAGTATCTGAGCTAGAGACTTACAAGTGTTCTCAGCTTGAAATATGCTGAGAGTACAAGGGTAGATGATGACGGCGACATGCATGGCATCCACGCGCCATTGACTTACGCTCCTCCTTCACACCTCAGGTATCGGAAGCTACACGTGTTTCTTCCGCCCCATTTAAAATTTACTCATCGCGCACTGTGCAGAAAACACGCGACCTTTCTTGATACTGAAACGCGTCTGCTGGACACCGAAACTGCCGCGCTCAAATCACGTCTACGGCAAACTAAGTGAATATGTTTTTCTTTGAATCGACCGATCGAGGCCTAATGTGTGGATATTGTGTGCAGACACGCGTCTCAACGCGCGGCACAAACTATATCCTCGCTCGAGGCCGCCATCGAACGTGAAGATGCCGTGATCGCCCATGTTCAAGAACGACTCGCGGAGCTCTCTGTCCTTGTGAGTATTCTTGCGCTCTCGTTACTCACAATAGCATGGCCTGTGCAAACGTACTGACGATGACCGAACTCTGTCGCAGGCCGATAGCACCATCTCCTCTGGCTCGAACTCTGCTCTCGTCCTGATCGATACCCTCGCTCCGCCACAGCCGCAATCGCAGGAAATAATGAATTCTGCGCGATCCATGGACCCAGCGCCACGTTTCTCGCTTGCATGCCCGACTCAAACGCTGACCCGTCTAGCGAGTCTGCGCGCCGCTCTCAGAGAACGGCACGCGTCTCGCACTGCGCAACTCACTCTCCAATCGCCGAAGCAGCTTTTGGACGACGCCGCAGATCTTTCGTGCAGCTTAGAAGCTTTAGTGCACAATCCCGTTGGTAATGGCGCTAAGCGACTAAGGGAAGCAGCGTTTGCCCTTCAGCTTCGCCGGATATATGAGGCTCTCGGAAATGCCGGTACTATCCCGGCCGTGAATCCGGATGAGGACGTCGACGTGAACGCGGAAGACGTGAACGTGAAAGCGAGCCTCGATAAGGCATGGGCACTTGACCAGTTCAGAATGATAGATGCAGAGTTTATGCTTCTCGATTTCGTGGGTCGCTCCCTTGACTTCGTTCTCGAACTTCCGCTGAATTCTAGCTTGGTTCATGTAGACGATACAAGTGCACAATGATACTCTCCTACCTGGACTTCGCGCTCTCCACGCGCAGCTGTCGGCGCGGGAACGGGCAGTACGCGCCGCCGAGGCGTGGGTGGGTGCATTTGGAATCGAGGTTGAGGGGATAGGTGAAGCTCGCAGGACTGCTGATACGGCAGGGAATGGAAATGTCGACCAGGCCGCAGTGGATACGGAACCTCAGCAAGAGTTCGAACAGCAGTTGAAGGATCTGCTTTTGCAGTACCATAAAGAGCACGCTGCCCCCGACGCGGCGCCCCTTGTGCTACTTAATAATGCGGACGTTCTCGACGAGCTGCGGCGCATCCGGAAAGCGGCGGATGAGGGGGATGGGGACGGGTGGAAGGATGTAGCGCGGCTGAGGGAATCACTGGGGTCCCTGTATGTCTCTCCTCCAGAAGCTCCGTTTACTACTTGACAACCCGTCCTCCACAACCAGAAACGCGACGCATCACCCGCTTCTAGACGTGCTCTACAGTACTAGAACTGTGCAAACAAACGCGTCACCGCCGTTCGGGCTGCCCGCGGGAACCGAGGAACTGGAACAGCGTACGCAGGAAGCCGTTTTACGGCTAGAAACAGGTGTTGGACGGGGAGACGTACGTTCTCTCGCTTCGCTTGGTCTTCCCTTCAACGCGCTGAGTGTCTGATGTTACAGGAACTGGAGAAGATTTTAGATGGAAAGAGGACACAGCGGAAGCTTGGAGACTTCATCGACCGATGGGTCGGGGGTTCTGCCGTGTAAATGGAGTACTGTTCCACGATGTAGATTTCGGACATTTGCCCTTCAGCTATGTGACTCGTGGCTTTTATCGTGGGTCCAGCAAATCCCTGACCGATCGGCGGCGGAGTTCAACGAACAACACCGAGCTGAAAACCTAAACACATTCCATCTTCAACTTGCAACAAACTCATCCCACGCTTGTGTTCGCGCGACGCATATCCATCCATTTTTCACCGTTCCTTCGTTTCCATCGTCCGGTGTCCCGCCGTTGCTCGTAAAGGTACTCATAATAAAGCATAAAGGGACATGGCATCTGACTATCGTTTCGTAATTTAACCAGACTCTTGTCGGCCAATACTCGAGCTCCAAAGCCTCAGAATAGACCCACGTGCCGATCCTCAGCTTCCCCCCAGATCTTTCCTGCGTACTCTGAAAGAAGATACAGCTTGTCCACCCTATCGATCGGTGCTCTTCACCCCAGAATTCAACATCGTCCGCCATGCCATAGTTGCTGGAGAAGTAGGCCCCGAGATGATTTTCAGAGACGATTTTGCTCTAGTCATGAGTCGGACTATCGGGCGGCTTCCAGGAGCTGTAACGTTTACGAAGACGAGTACTCGGTTACATCTCGCAGCCACCACGGGCGATATTCCTCCTTTCTATGAGATCTTACGACTGGGTTGTCAACTGAGGTGCTCGACGATCTTCACGTTGTACGTCGGTTGCGACAGGTTATCATCTCTGATGCTGAACTGGAAGTTACGTCCCTTTCCTGGTGCGGACAGCGGTCGACTTCGCACGGATGCCAAACGAATCGAAAAGGTCTGCATATTGCTGGTCCAACAGCACGCAGCACTTGACACTGTCATCAACGGGAGCACGCTCCTTCACATGGTCTGCGAGGCAACTGCTTGGGATCTGATCAAAGTCTTGCTTTTACACGGTGCTGAACCCGCCTCTCCGTCTATCCCTCAAGACCGGCAGTGTATATCTCTTTTTAAAACCCCGGAAGAGAAGCAGAGATTCAAAGCGCTTGTGCAGGTGCCCAAGGAGCGGCCTCCGCGACCCTGCCCATGCTGGTCTGGTAAACCCTTGTCAGATTGCCACGCCAAATGCCACATCCCACATTTGGACTATCTCATCTGCCGGTGCAAGTCACGCAAGTTATATGAAAAATGTTGCAAAAAGAAGGGCGTCTATTGGGGGATCCAGCCGAGATGTGGGTCCAACCGAAGCGTGTCGTAACCGTCGAATCTCCCTCGTCAGACGGCCTGGAGGTCCTCAAGCAGCAGTTCGACATCATACTCGGCATGAATTTGAGCATCCGCGATGGAACCTCCCATCTCACTGGAGCTGATACACGCACCGCAGTAGCTCGAATGACTGCGTGCATGATGGGACGCGCTCGTCCAATCTGGGCATGTTGATCCCGGATATGCATACGCAGCGAAGAAAGTGGATTTTAAGCCCAGGTAATGGAGTCTTTTCATGCTTTTAACGATCGCTTATTCGGAGTTCATTTCAGGACCTTGGGTTGGTAAGCTGCCAAAAGTGGAGCAGCGAATGGATGAATGGAACAGAGCCGTCGACGGGTACATTGACTCAGGAGATGACACGCGCTCGCGCGAAGAGATCGAAAATGCGTGCAAAATCGGGCTCATAGGGGAACCGCTGCATCGCGTACGCGAGAACGAGGCTTGCAAGGAGGTCGAAGGGCGTGAACCGATTCGCGGAAACCCATTGATCAAGTTACATGTCTGCGCAGGATGCAAAAAGGTAAAGATGTCGATGTTATCCAGCCTTCGACCGAAGAGGCTCATTCGTTGCTTGTTCGCAGGCATACTACTGCACGAGGAAGTGCCAACCAGCAGGCATGGTCGGAACAGCGGCCCATCTGAAAGGCCGCAGACCAGCGATTGCCGTCACCGCTTGCTGTCAAGGAGTTGCACGGGATGATGTTGCATCAACTTGCGGGATCGTTGAACCTGTCATGAGTTTCACCACCGTTAGGAAATACTATACATTCCATCTCGTTGCTCACTCAAGACAATCGGGACGGGCTCTGAGAGGTTGGTACCTTCGCATTGCTTGAGGGCCAAAGAGATCTGCGTGAGGTAATCTGTCTGTTTTTTACATTCCGCTAGGTTTGCGCTGGGCCTTACCCACTCAAGCACAAAGGCGTTGATTTTGAACCTTGTATCATAGATAATGACGTCAAAATATCGTCGACCTTGCGTTTCCAATGAACGAGGTGCTATTTTTTTCTAGCAGGCAAATTTTGCAGTGCGGAGGATTTAAAATACTGTGCATGGCGGTCTAAACGCTTGATAGCGTCGTTCTCATCGATTTCGCGGGCCAACTCAAGGGAGATCTCTCGATAATATGCTCTCCAGTACGCCAACAAGCGAGGGGGCGGATTGTCGATGGCCTGAGTCAGTGCAGCAGCTCGTCAACCAATATACGAAATTTGGGCGGGGGAAGCAACATACCTCGAGCCAGCTCAAGACCAGCCTCGCCTTCGCATGATCATCTTTACGGAATTCGTCAAGATAATCGGATGCCTTTTGAACTTGAGGATGGAAGGAGTTCAGTATCCAGACAGACTTCGGACGGGGATCCTTCTGGTGTGGCAGAAAGGGCTCCGAACCGACAGGTTTGTCTGATGTCTCCTAGATAGGTGCACCATTATTTAATCCCGCTACTGTAGAGCTCGGCTGTAGATCGATTACCTCAAACTGTTGGGCATCGTGCATCGCGCTAGAGAAGTACTCCGTGTCGATTAAGTATGATCGAGGAACGTGCTCAAGGAGATGTGTCAAGTGCGCGTGATTCGTGTGGTCAGCACGAGATAAATGCAGTGCCCAATACAAGCGAGCATACTGATACTCAGTCGCCGTCGACTGGTAATGGGGGCGCTTATATTCGCTGTGTCTGAGGACAAAAAAATCAGCATCTTCATATAGAGCCCTATACATATGAAGTGCGAACCTTCCTAGTTCACCACACGGTACTGCAGTGAGAAGATTCATGCACCGATCGGCAAGGTTGGCATGAAAAATAGAGGTCACCACATCGTGTAACATCCGTCATGTAATGCTTGAAGTCAAAATAGGCCGACGGATTGACGGGTGACCCAAACTTTTGGAGAATGGCACGGCTTGGAATTTTCATCAGCAGATCCATAATCGCTCTGGCCATCAGGTGCACATCATGTGGTAGATCATGAACTCCTAGGATTTGGAATATGTGAACTTCCCGCAGGTCTCCGTATAAGGCGCAGATGCTGTGGTAAACCAACGACTCGTCAGGTGATTTCGCGGGGACGTAAACTCTGTAGGCCATGTCACGTAGGGTCAGTATTCTCGCCGTCAAGTCGAGGTTGAGATCCTGAGCACTAAGAGGTTGGTATGAGCAACCTGGCGGACTGAGCATGCTCACTTGAAGCAAATGAACGCCGTAGTTGAAGATCTCGACCATGCTCCAGTACCCATGATCGTAACTATCCTTAGCTGATTCGCTGACCGAAAGATCGCGATGGTGCTTCATGAGAAGGAGCCAAGTACCAGAGTCGATTGCTCCAAGTCGCTCTATGATAGACTTTGCGTGTGTGCTAGTTTCGCGTACAAGGGCCACCAAACGCTTGACGATCAGTTGACGAGTGAGATGCGAGTCGCTGGGACAGCACAGGTTGTCAGTGTGAGACGCCTCAGGGCGGGGATATATACGTGCCTTGTGACATACACCTTCGCCCAGCTTTGGAGGACGTCAAGATGGCGCAGGGAAAGATGTCCGTCGATCTTCTGAAAGTCGATATAGTGCTTTCCAGCACGACTCGCATCAAGGAGGAAGTCGCACAGAGACTTATGGGTAGGAAAAATGGAGCGATGAATCAAGGGTTCGGCATCGCTGAAAGACATGATCGTGACGACAGAATGAAGGCCGCGCAGATTCAGCAAGACGCGTTCTGGACTCAGGTCAAGAAGGTAGCAAATCTCCCCCAACGTGGGACTTGGATGCCAAACTAGAACTCCTAGAATTTGGTTGACGAGGGCGGTGTTTGGGTTAGTCGAGAGAACTTGATGGTACAGAGCATCGAGCTCTGCGAATGGAGATGGTCGTGAGGAAGTGGCGTTGATCACTTCCTCCAGACGATCAACGGGCGAGAAGAACTCTTCATCCAGAAATTGAATGATTGTCGATGCGTAGATGAAGTAGCCCTCGGAACGGTCGACGAGCAATTTGACATCGTCGGGAGAAGGAAATGGTCTGGCAGTGTTCGAAAATATTATTGAGTGCCTCTCAGAGCAATACATCCTCTCGAATTCGGCAACAAGATACGTCCGAACGTCCTCCCGCGATTGACGATCCCCAGAGATTGAGATTTCAGTGGTCAGAGATGAAAGGCCGGTTTTGTTGAAGCAGTGGTCAAGATGAGGCTCTGGTCGGCTCACAATCATGAAACGAAGGGGCGTGAAGTGGTTTTGAACGAGATCGAGGATGTGAGTCAGGATATGCACTTGCGCGTCGGATCCTTTGCATTCATCCAGCCCATCGATGACGACCAACGACGGACACGCTGATTGTGGTGCGGGTGCGTGCACGATGTCAGAATCCGACCACATCGCTTGCAATGGCTCAACGATCAGCTTCTGGATTTGTGTCCCCGTCGCCTTGTGGATCACCAACGGATCTCGGTCTATAGCGTCCTGTACTCTGACACGATGACCTGGGATGGACATGGCGAGCTGGAATGCGATCGTTGCGAAAAGCCGGGCGCTTTCGTCGCGTTTTCCCCGAGAGAAGAAAAGGCTTGCAGCGAGGTTGCCGCGCTCAGCCGCACGCTCGCAAATCGTCTGAGCGATTGCCGACTTCCCCGCCCCAGCCGGCCCATGCAGCCACAGCACTGGTCCGCGCTCGATTGCAGGGCCTGCGTCAAACCAGCGGAAGATTTCGTCAAGAATTCCTACACGAGTGCCGGCGTGACATCGAGGAGGAGGGTATCGTTCTTGAGAGTCGAAACCACCGCCTGAGTATATGACCTTCAGTAACGCCTGCAGTCCTGCTGCGTAGATTAGTCGTGACGGTGAGAGATCAGGACGTGAAGACAACGCGCCTGGCTCTGGACTGTTCACAGAGATGGGCCCTGTAACGTTGTAGATGTTGTAATCTCCTTGAATATCTGTGAAATGAGACCCGTAAACAGTGGTATTGTGCGCGTTTGCGAAAGCCATGAAGGACGCGGACACCGAGATGGAACAGAAATGAAGCGACGATATGTCGTCCACGAGACCGTAACCCGTCTATTGAGGTGGAAGTTGGGTGGAAGTGTGTTGCATGTGTGTCTCCGCGGTCACCCCTGCACCGGGATTGGCACAGTGGCATGTGGTGCCGCCCGAAGGGTCCGTGCCAGCTCACTGGAGGACTGACCGTCGCGCTCATTCTGATTTAACAACCATTTCTCTACAAAGCATCATGTCATCCTCGGAAGTCTACTCCATGTCGGACAAATCTCGAGCTCGGTAACCTGAAGAGCATCACGCGCAGACCCTCAGCTTCCTCAAGATCTCGTGCAGGCCTTGAAAGACGATAAAATCTGTCCATGCTATTGTTCCGTCATCTTCACCCGGGATTTCAACATCATCTGTCATTTGATGATACCTGGACAAGTCTTTCCGCAGGACGTCATGAGACCTGACTATGCTCAGAGACTTAGTTGTCCAGGTCCGCTTCCAGGAGTCGTATCTTTCACGAAGAAAAGCACTTGGCTGCACCTCGCAGCCACCACGGGCGATATTCCACTCTTCTACGAAACTGTCCGGCTTGGGTGTCACCTGGAGCAGCGGATACCGTTGTACGCCGGCTGCGACAGATTATCTTCGCTGATGCCGAACGGAAAACTGCCCCACCCCCGGGCGTAGACAGCGCTCACCTTCAAATGCACGCAAAACGGTAGCTGGCCTCAATCAATCAACAGAGGATGATACCTCTAGCTTGACCAAGGACGAGGTACTCGCCGGATTAGCGCAGGCTAAGACGGACTTAATGGATGGTCTCGCGAAAAGCGGCCGGGTGGACCCAGGATTTGCATATGCGGCGAAGAAAGTAGATTTTTGGGCCAGGTAAGAATTCGCTCACTTCCATCACGTGTACAGATTAACGATTCCGTAGACCTTGGGCTGGTAAGGTGCCGAAGTCGAACAGCGAACCAGAATGGAAGAATGGAATAGCGCCGTCGACGAGCACATCAAGTCAAGAGTTGACCGGCGTACGCGCGAAGGGATCGAAAATACGTCCAAAATCAGCCTGATCGGGGGCCCACTTCATCGGGTGTGCGAGAACGAAGCTTGTGGGGAAGCGGAAGGGCGTGAGCCGGCTCTGGGAGACTCTCCGATCAAGCCGCACGTCTGCGCAGGATGCAAAATGGTAAATATACTAGTATTACTGAACTGTGCTTTTGGAACTTGAAGGCTCATTTGTTACTCGCTCACAGGCATACTACTGCACGAAAGAATGCCAACCAGCGGCATGGTCTGACCATCGGACTATCTGCCGGTCTGGGAAAGCTGGACACCAGCAATTGCCGTCACAGGTTGCCGTCCAGGAGGAAATGCATCAGATGACGTTGTCTGACTCTTCAGGCTCGAACTCGCTGACCCCGGCATAATCTGGTCGACTCTAGAACACTTCGTATATGTGTTCTTCACTCGTTGCTCATTTGATACCGTCTGATACGCCAAGACCAAGTCTCTGAGGCATAATTGTCCGTTTCGAGTTCCGAACGAGTGAGGGTGAATGGCTCTAGAGTACTCGTATTTCAAGGCATAACAGAAGCATCCCTCCACGTCCTTCATAGGATGGTGTATTTCTTCTTGATGCTCGTACGTACATCACGTTTCGGGGAAGTTGACCCGGGAAACGGTGTCCCAGAAGGTCTTACCTTGGATGTGGGCGATCTCGAGCTCAAGGTCGCTAGGCTGGCGGGAGCCGTCGCTCTTGGCATAGGTACCTGCACCCCATGGAGTTCCTGCACAGGGACTCGTGAGGATCGACAGACCCGCGAGCAGAGCAATCATAGTGCATACCTCCATGAACTTCATCCATGTTAGAGAGCTGGCCGAATGTACGGGCGTAACCGAGGGGGACATGGATGATGCCGTGATGAGTGAGGACGGACATGCTGTTGAGCGCAGTAGTCTCCTGTCCTCCACCTGGAGCGGCGGTCGAGACGAACATTGAGGCGTATTTGCCATAGAGGGTCCCATCCGCCCACAGCTTGCCTGTGGCATCCCAGAACGTCTTCGTTGCTACAGTCAGCCGCTTTCACGCGCACGTCCGCGAAGTTGTGGCATACCTTCCATTGAGCGGGCATCATACCATAACGAGTGGGAATGCCGAAAAGGTAGGCGTCATACTTGATGAATTCTTCGAGAGTGATGATGGGGTATGCGGGCTTGGGTGGAGCGTGCATCTTGTTCAGTATGTCCTGAGAAAGGGTCTCGGCAACCCTGCAAAACGCTAAGCGACCACAACGACGATTTGGATAGGCGTCGGAAAGAACGTACTGGAAGATTGTAACGGATCCACCAGCACCTTCTACACCGTTCTTGACGGCCTCGGCCACTGAGGTAAGAACAGTATGGTAAGGTCCATAATGGCCAGAGACGTGATGGAAAAGGGACATACTCTTTCCGATATGCCCGTACATCGTGTAGATGATGATAGCAACTTTCGGAGGGGCCATTGCAGTGTTCGGTCGGGTGGCGCGACTACAAGGACGGCTGCTTCAGCAGTAGAACACAACAGGTGGTGAATATCGTCAAAGCAAGAGGAGCTCATGTCTATCCTTTATCGTACATTTGTCTTGGTCTCGGAGTCTCATGCATGCCCTTCGCCTCAGAGGATGTTGAGTCGAACCTATTTATATCAGGGTCTTAAACCGTTCCGTATGCCGCCTTGAACAAGATAATCTAAAGGATTCCTGAGGCAAAGCCAATCTACCCCCAGCCCAACGGTGTCCGATGGCCGGCTGCAAGACAACGCAAATTTGACGGGGAGAATGCGAGTATGCGAAACGACAACAGATCCAGAGCTTGAACACGAGCGTTGGTAGCAGAGGATCAATGCGGCACTCGCGAGGGGTCATCGCGGCTGTTAACCGCGCCGAGACAGGCCAGCGCGCATCACCTGTAGGCAGAGAGTCCAGAGACATACGCATGAAGCTTTGAAGACGAATACAACCGTATTAATTTGCACGCGTCGACTGGTTGATCAGGATGTTTCGGTCACATGATCTCGACGTGTAGCACCTTTGCTCCTGCCCATGTTCGGGGCCATAACCGCGGCGATGCCTCTGCCTCTGCTCAGCCTCGTTGGCTGGTCAGTGGTTCCCGACTTCGCCACCAAACAACTGGTGTCTCTCCTCCACCGCTTCGCCATCCTTCCGGCTCCAACCACCCAGCCCACTTATCGCAAACAGTATGCTCTCACGTTCGCGTTCGTCGTCCTCACCTACCTTTTGTACAACTTGATCGACTCCGCGCGTTCCATGCCGCCAAACTTCTATCAGATTCTGTCTGTGCACCCCACGGTGGACGAACAAGGGCTCAAAGCGTCGTTCCGCCAGTTTGCGAAGAAGAATCATCCCGATCGGCCGGGAGTGGGCAGAGACGGCGAGGAGCTCTTCGTCATGGTCAGAGATGTCTATGAGGCGCTCAAAGACCCAGTTGTGAGGTTTGCGTATGACCGGTGAGGACCTACCTTTTTTGACGCGTTACTCCAATTTGCTGACCTGCCACAGTTTTGGCCCAGACGTATTGACTTGGTCACAACAATGTACTACGACGCGTGAATATATTCAACATGGCCTCATTCGATCCTCTGGATACCATATCGTTGTCGGAGCCGCTTTAATTTTCTGGTCCTTTGTCCGCTCATCCGGCCCTGATCCTGTTGCTTTCTGGCGGTACATCCTCTATGTGACCTTGTTCGTCGCGGAGATTAGCCTTATTCTTTCTCCATCTCCATCGCCTGTCTCAGCGTCATCCCCATCATTATCAGGCCTATTGACGACTTACACAACCCACACGCCGCTGCACACGATTTTCCCTCGCCGCCTCATCCACCAGCACATTCTTTTCCTCCATCAACTCTTCGTGTTCCTATCCGTTGCTCTCACGCGCGTGGTGCCAGTACTTCTCGGGGCGTTCTCGCCTCAGCCGCCTTCCCCGGCAATGAACCACGAACTCCTGCAAAACATCTCACAACTCGCCTCAATCGCCGACCGCGAAACATCGATCATCCTTCACACCCTCCTACACAGCATCGCATCCCCTCCTTCGTCCGCCTCATCGCCCACCTCATCCCCGGCCCCTCCGCACGAGGAGATCTCCAGTCTCGCGTGTCCCCGCCCATTCGAGCTGCCGCCCGAAATCAGCTTTCCTGATCCCCGCACTACGCCGCCAGATGCACAATTCACCCCTCATAATGCCAAGGAGGCAGAGGACGGACATAACGGACGCGACGCGCATCCGCTCATCAAGCTGAGCCGCGAAATAGAGGAACTCATCATAGAAGCGAATATCAAGAAGGAGGATGGGCCGTTGAGGTCTGCATGGGAGGCCGCCGTGAGACGTGGGCGCGCTCTCACGGCTGCGCTCGCAGCGGGAGCCAACGCGGAATGGGCCACACCGCCGGCGAAAGAAAAGTCGAAGCGGAACTTCTGGGAAGCGCCCGCGGATGACGACGACGACGACACGGAAACAGAGGATGACGTTGCTCCTGGGGATTACGACGCCTCCACATTGGAGGAAAAAGAAAAGGACGCAGTGAAACCCGGGTTGCGAACGTCTTCTAGCCCACGGCGGAACTCGGACGGCGGGCAGGCAAGTCATTGACGTGCAAGTCCTCAACTAGCTGTAATGCAGATCCGTTGAACACGGGGTTTTATTAGTATGTAAGATCGTGTATACTCAGTATATATCTTGCTTTCTTTGCAGTTGTACTTCTATTCAGTCGTTGTATTCAAACACGACCTTCCGGCTTCCAGAGCGGCAGCTGAGGTCATAATCCGTTTTCCTTAGCACAATCTCGGGCAACGGCGTGTGTCGACTCGAAGCATGACGTGTTCTCAGTCAATGTTTCAAAAGTATTTTACCCCCTTCTTGACGTCCACGCTGTTCCTTGCGGTGATTCGTTGGTCCTCGGGAATACAAGTACTTTCAAGATGAACTGTAGATGAACTGTTCTCATAATTTGCTGAAATGAGCTACAAGCTGCCAGTCAATCAGCTCTAATGCGGGATGGTTGGACAATGTGTCATCAGTATCATGTAAGGCGTGTATAACAGACATGCTGCAATGTTCGCAATGCACATGCATATGTACTGTATAAATATTCCATTATGATACGAGGGTGTCCGGTGTTCAAATCGGCATCTAAGATTGCGGAAGCAAATGCGCCATCATCGATCAGGATCAGTAACAAAGTTCAAATTTCAATCTCTGCGTTTCCGATGTACATGTAAACTCAACTTGACCTGAGGACCACTCGCGCGAGAGTTGAACGTTGAACGTTGAGCCTCAGGCTGGACAGTAGAACGCTGGCGTATTTGACACCTACTGTATACCCGTACGCTCTCACTCAATAGCCTACACGAAGGTCCCGAAGAGTCTTGTCGACGTGAATGTGGTCGGCGCAATGCGGTCCCACGGGCCAACAGGGCTTCCGATAGAGTCTTTCAGCCAATGATGGGGCAAGGAAGGAGGTGGGGGAGATCAGTTGGTGTTCTGAGTAGAGATGTAATGGGTCGCGCCGCTACTTCAGACAGGACGGATCCTAGTACCATGCGAACGTGTGCTTGGTCAGCACAATCTAAAAGTGTGCGCCGTTACTCACTTATTCATTGACCGCCGTGTATTATGTCCTGGACTACTCATTGAACACCTTCGACGTTTCCGACGTAAAGAATCCTTGGCAAGAGCAGTCCGCTTGATCGAACAGCTCGTTATCTCGCTCCTTCGGCCAGCAGCGTAAATTTTTGTTGCGAGGGGTGTCTTGAGACAGCCTGAGGCCGGCCGGAAGTACTGTAAGAATCTTTCAGAGAACAGTTGAAGATTAGCAGGAAGACAACCCGATGGCAAATCGTCGTCCGCCGAGCAGTTCCGACAGGATGGCGCGTTCGATCCTTCTGGGCTTGTTCTGGGCGGTCAAGGGTCAGGATGGCAACAGGAGCGTAAAAGGAATCTTCAATCAGCGGCCATGCAGCGAGCCGGTTCAGAAGTCGAGATTTTTGGATGGAACGACCTTCGTCTGATTAAAAGAGAACAAAAGCAACAAAAGGGAAGCAAAGAGAAGCAAAGACGTGTGTGGGCGGATGTGGATGCCGGTCGATATGTAATGGGTAACCAGGTGTTTGACGGGGACCCTGTTCGGAGGCGAACTTTGTGCACAACAACGTTGTTTTCACCTGGTGTCACTAGTCACGCAACAGGAACAGTGTCATAGCCTTTCGATCTGCTGACTCAAGGTCGCAAGGATGTTCTATTTGAGCCAAGAGTACAAAGATGGGCCTAGCTAAGTTGCCAGTCGAGAAGACGGTGGCGCCGGCAAGGACACTTTCTTCGACTCAAACAAAAGCTGTCAACCTGAATGGATTAAGTATCTACAAGCCCTTCCGACACCTTTGAACAAGCAGTGCACGCGTGGGACAGGATGAGCCGAGAAAAACATCGTCCGCACTGGTCATGTCGTCGTAGAGTCACATACTGCAGCCATCAATGCCATCCACTTGATCAGTACAGCTACAGTAAGTCGGAAATACCATCGGACCTCGAAGAGCTAACACGCGGAGAGATATCTCGCGTTGGCGATCGCTTATGGGACCACCCGTGGCTGGACGCGTCAATGAGGATACGACACAGGAACCAAATGCGCATTCTATGTCCATCATGTCTCCAAGAGTGGCCCTGATGCTGAAGGACCCACGAAAGAACATTGATGTTGGTCAAATTCGCATGGCATGTAGAAACAAGAGCGAATCGAGAACGAAACCGCACAGCTGAGCCGTCACGGTACGGCGCGATAACCCGTGCGGGTTTTGATCCCTAGGCTTGAGTGGTAACGAGTCGCGTTTGGGGCTTACCTCCCGTTGACCTCCGAGGGGAACTCACTTTCAAGCCATATTGTCCCGCTGAAAAGTGATGGCATGGTATATCTGACGCTACGCGCGAACATACACACGAACATAAAAATCACGAGCTGCCTCGTAGCCGTCACGCCCTGGGTATCGGAGGGAGGCGGCGAGCAGTGTATGACGTCTGTTTCGACCAGTGGACGATGAAACGAAACATCCCGGGAATTTCGCCGACTTTTAACACTGGCGATCGCAGCTTCTTGGCACTCAGCCGCTTGATGATATCGTCGAAGCGAGAAACGACTTCGTCCATCGTCGGCCTCTTCAGAGGGTCTTTGTTGGTCATGTCCGAGATGAGCTCTCGCATGAATTCGAAACCTTGTTTGGGTTTTACCATGTTTTCCCAACCCTGTGTGTTCATTCAATGAGAACGTGGGCGGACGTGCGGAGGGGGAACCTTACGTCGAGAAAGTTTTCCCGGATGGCGTTTCCTAAGCAGTAAACATCCACGCGGAATGGGTCACAAGGAGGAGCCCCTGGTATTGAAAATTCGGGAACCGTCTGGTCGCCTCCCCATGGTGGCGTTTTGACATGAGGTGCATCTTCGGGTCGGTATATTTGTGATAGGTTGAAGTCCACAAGGTAGTATTTGACGGGTCGAGTGGTCCGAGAGGCAGGTTTCGGCGTTCTACCAGTAAAGTCGCGCTTCATTCTAGGCCAGCAAGGATGGGGCGGTGAATCGAACAAACCCCCCAAGTCGGCCATGATGTTGTCGTACTTGCAGTCTCTGGAACATTCTGTAATTAGTCCAAGCAAATGGAGAGCGATATATCGTACCCATGAACAACGTTATTTTCATGCATGAACTGCAATCCCTGTGACCTGAAGTTAGATTCAGGTTCAGACTTGACGTAGACACTCACTTGAAATAATTGGCGAAAGAATTCCACCGCTTCGCCGACGGTTTCGAACGGCACAAACTCAGACTCGAACAGGAATGGCATCACCACGAAGGCAGTCTCGGCACCCTCTGGTGGCTGGATGACATCAAGGATGGGCACACAGCGGTTTCTAGGATTCGACGCTAGAGGCTCGGAAGAGAGATGTCTCCCCACTGTGATCTCCTGGGGAAAGCGTGAAGTATTGATTCGCTTCAATATGACAAGGGACCCATCAGCGCGAGTTGCGTCTAAAACCTGGCCAGTCTGGCGCAGAAAGCGATGTGAGAAACATTCACGGTCGCAAAAGGAAACTTTGCTCACCGACATGGCAACTCCGTCCTCACATTCCGTCCAGTCCTTGGAGGTGCCCAACCACGACGCGACCCAGTCTGGGTGGTATCGAGGCCTGAGGATATAGCCGTGATCCTTGAGAAACTGGTAATGATCGCGCCAGAAAACTTCAGCAGCAAAGAGTTTACCATTCCTTATGGAATGAGGATCGTACGCAGCGTCAAGCTCATCGGGGGATGAGGTAGATCCCATGGCATGAGTGAGTCCAGAAGGCTGCCATGCGTCCTATTGTTACCCACAAACATAACTCACCGCAAACAGAACTTGAACCGAACCACATAGCCGAGCCACGCGCCGCTGAGATGGTCGCCAACTGACAGCGTGGCATCACTTCAACGCAACCCTGATCGTTGGATCGGTTGAGACGCCACCGGTATGTTAATTTCTCGTTCTCAACTTCTCCCCTTGCGTTCAGCGCCGGGCACTTGCAATACTCTCAATTAATTGTCTTGTTCTTGATTTGGGAACATGCGGAGAAGTGCTACTCACACCGCTGCAGCCGCTTGATTCAAATACAAGCGCGTGTTTCTCCGTCCCCAACTCCCATACTCCGCCGCCTGACTCCCATGACTGCTCAGAAAGCGTCTCTTACCGCATTTCCCTCATCTAGTCGAAGTGCTACGTCCAGATTCTTCGTACAACTTCTTTCCTTCGGGCTATTTACCAAATACCAGGCGAGCGCAATAGGATCCTTGGTCACTGATGCAAGTGCTAGTCTTGCCGCAGCAATAGCAGAGCTGCAAAACTTCAGTCCATATCTCAACGAGGAGGAGTTCAATGCTCTAATTCTGCAATGCCAGACGTGAGTTGCGACGTATATTCACTTGCTGACCTCACACAATATTTCCTCTCTCAGGCTCACTCAGCGTATGGAGAATATGGAAAAACTAGCCACGAAAAAGATGTCTGTCATCGGGACGAAGAAATTTGAATCCATGATCGAGGCAGCTCGAGCATACGAGGAAAAGTGTAACCGGGCACAGAGGGTTGTCAAGGTAGGCAGCATGACGTCGAAGCGATCCGGTTTCATTGAAGTTCTTTGTCAACTAGCGTACTTCTGCGGCAGCCCAAGAGAGGGCAGCGGATGAGAGATTTCGCATGGGTCTAACTCATCGCCTTCCCCGGGACAAACTCAAGCAAAGAATACGGCAAATTAGAGCTGTAGAAGCAGCGTTGCGCACTGCGCTTCATCTACCAGAAGAGACGCGCGAAGTCGACGATATCGTGGAAGAGCTGCAGAACTTCTTCGACATGCAGGATGGGACCATGGAAGATGACTTGAATTGTGTCGACCCCAAGGTGAGCTCACCACATGTTTCATCACCTTCTGCAAATGACCAGGGTGTTATCAGGTTAGGCCCTTAGTTGCGAAGCTTCGGCGACTCCTCCGGAATCTAGCAGAATACCGACAGCTTGTTGCTTGCCGGAGTTCAACAGCGGAGAGGCTTCTCGATATGTTTCAAGAGGTATATTTTATGCTCTTGAGACAAGACGTGCCTGACATTCTTGTGGAATGATACTAGCTTCTGGATATTCTGGACGGATCTTTACCAGGCTTTCGCAGCCACCTCCTTGTCGCAACACAGAGGCTCGCATATAACTCGGGTCGGTATCCAACACATTACACATTACGCAATGTTACGCCGCCCAAAGAAGAACGAGCCGTACACTTTGGGGGCTTTGCCGAGATTTGGCGTGGACACTACGAGAGACGGTCTATATGTCTGAAGGTCGCTAAGCGTGACGGCATTCTTCGAGAAGATCAATGGCAGAAGGTATCGTCTCAACGCTTGGTATCCATTGCAAGACAATACTCATGCCCCTTGATAGGTCATTGCGAAAGAGTCCATTCTCTGGGGCCAGCTATCACACCCCAATGTCCTTCCCTTTTACGGGCTTTTCGAATTTGATGGGAAGCTTGCCCTGGTCAGCCCCTGGATGGAACACAACCTCACGGAATACCTTGTGGCAAAGCCAGATGCAAACCGTTTGCTTTTGGTGCGTGGCGGATGACTTCGGCTGGAATACTTTCAGTTCATTGACGTGATCATTTTCTTTTCAGGCACTCGATGTTGTAGAAGGGCTTCGATTTTTGCATGACCGCAAAATTGTTCATGGCGATCTGAAAGGGGTGAACAATTGATTTCCTTCACAATGTTGTCCCCTGCTAACCGACACACCATACAGGCAAACATCCTCGTAAACCGGTCAGGAAGCGCTTGTCTCGCCGACTTCGGTATCTCGTCCGTCTTATGTCCCGATGTCGCAGTCATCTCCACCGTCTGCTCGGTGCATTCGGCGGGAGGTACACTGCTATGGCAGTCTCCGGAACTTATGGATAATCCCCGAAACACGAAGGCCAGCGACGTCTATGCCTGGGCCTGTGTTGCTTACCAGGTACGCTCCAATGACACGCACGTTGGAAAGTCGTCTTTTTTGAAAAGTTGCCTGTATCCAGATTTTTGTGGGGGAGCTCCCGTTGCAGCACCTTGTAGAGAGTCGACCGCACGACACTGAGTGGATCAAGAGAGAGATAAAGAGTGGTGAACGACCCTCTCGGCCGCCAGACTCGAGTCCGAGCTGGAACGGTTGGGGACTCACCGAGCAGATCTGGGGTTTGATGAAGGAATGCTGGGCTGCTATTCCCGCTGCGCGTCCGACCGCCGACGATGTCGTCGATCGCCTGACTTCGATGCTAAGCCCGAAGGATATCCAGCTCCGCGAGCGAACGAGGCGCAATTCGATGGCGCTATACCGCCAAGAGGCACGCGCGGGTAGCCCACGTCATGTCGAATTGACGGTCGAGTTCTTCAATAGTCTCGTAGGATTTTCCAATCAAAATGAAGTTAGCGTCTAGTTCATTCGTTTTCCGTATTTTTGCTCGATCCTATGTGTCATATGGCAGATCGTGCGCTGCGTCGTCGCAGATAGAGTGAGAGCTGATTTCTGTACCGTAGCGGCGCCAGTGTGTTGCGGAGCTTTCGTCCTAGGCCTCCGCCCACCAGGGGACTTCGCTGTGGGATTTCTAAGCCCGTAAGTGCGTAGGGGAAGTTCTGGACGGCGGCTGGCGTGCCAGCAGCCCACTCAGCGGCATGATTCGTGGATTTTGGAGTCCGTCATTCTCGTAGGAGATCGAACAGCCGCACCCAACAGCAGCGGATTCTTACATCGCCGTGGTTTTTGCAAAGTTGATTGATTACAGCAGATAAATTTGATCAAGGTCTTTGAGGAGGCAACGTCCGGCACATCCGCGACTGTTGGAGCGTGACGACGATGGGCTGGAGGAATCTTCGAACCTGGGATCTAGATGGTGCGGAAGCAGCTTTTCATCCGATACATCTCACTTTGGCCGACAAAGTCCATCTCAGCGAGCACGTCTTGAATGGAAATGTAAACGCCACACCCTTCGTCAAGTACGGTTCGTGGACGAAAGGCAGTGAGATCACGGACATGGCACTCTTTCCTAGCATGCTTGACGCGATACACTGTCTGACTTCATCTTTGCAGGACCCCGGACTACGCAGGCCTTCACGACTGGCAACCAGCCGTCGTCGTCACATCTGTTGGCACGAGCTGTCGAGAGACTGTTGCGTCAGTCCTGGAGGCCAATTTAACTGAATTGACAGCTGAACGAGTGTCGCAGTTCCTTCGAGCCAGCCTGAATTGCGACCTCACCGTTGACGGCAGTGTGCGACTGGAAGCTTGCCACGGAGGAACCTTCCTTTTCATATCCCGTGTAGGACAATTGTTCAAGTACGGGCGGACAGCGTCAACCGAGGTAGGTACTGCGAGTGTACCGTGGTGAGTGTGCTCAGTATCAGCTGTTCTGACCCCACCGAGTACCGCCCATCCTGTGGACCGTAAGGGCTCTTCGTGCCCGCCGACCGGGAAAGAGGGAAAAGATTGGTGCGACCGTTAGGACGGAAACGAAGTGACAACTACAGAGATGCGGCTTGTAGAGAGGGGGTCATTCTTTCGACAAACTACGTGGCGCTGGCTCCTTGATCGTTCTCCGTGTCAGCGTCTGTCCGTAGCAGGTCGTCCAGGAAATTTTCAATGACACAGTGATCTGAAACGCATTTCCGATGCTCCCGTAATTAGGGAGCCAGTTGGCGATGTTCGTCTTTCGGCTGGAGCAAATGGCTTGCTGACCGAAACTTGAGCTCGCTGCACGGCTGTCATCTGCGGGTCTTCATCTTTCACCTTTTCGCGAAGCTTTGGCATCGGTAAAGCTCTTGCACCGATTTGTTCACCTTCCGACGCATATTCAGCAGCTGTTGGGCGGTGAGGGCACAGGCACATGTGGTGGGTAGAGCTCTCCTCGCCAGGCGTAATTATCGATTGCGATGGACCATTGGATGAATGTCGCTGGTTCGTACACCTGGAATTCCAGTAACGGAAGCTCCTAATTGAGGGTGTGGTTAGGACTCGGGGTCTAGTTTCTCGCACCAAATCATTGTGCTTCCAGGGCGTGGGAATTATCGCCCTCCAGGATCGAGCAAGGTGACTTGTCCCCATCGTCCATTGCGCGATCGAGCATCTTCCTTGCTACTATATCACAATACAGTACGACGTTGCGTTTCTGGAGACTTTTTTTATCTTACAAGTGAGTTCGTCCCGCTCGCTTTGTCAAAAACCTACCCATTAATTCTGTTTCTTGACAAGTCCTCCGAACGGTTCCATTGGACATCCCTCGAAACAAGCCGATGCCGCCTCGTTCTGCCTCGTTAGGAGCAATCTGGCGATAATGGATGACTATTTGGACTCTACGCCTAATACGTATTGTGACGACGACTTCGATGGATACTTCTCGCAGAACAAAGAGGCGCGCGACAGACTGCAGAGGACGAAAAGATAAGGAGGCAGCGTTCTGCCAGCGATTGAAACGGCGCCATCCCGATGCATGGAAGCTTGCATCCCGCGAAATACTCGGCTCTGGTAGGACCTCGGCCGCTCTCTCTCTCACCGCTACGGCACCGCCATCTACAGCGTGAGGCCATCCCATCGTGCCACCGTCCATCCGTAGTCACGGGACCCCGCCAGATCTCACCCCGCGCCTGACCACCTGTTTCCCGCTCGGCTTTACAACCCCTGCATCCCGAAACGCGTGGCTCTAAGGTGTGCTGAGCTTTCCTGGGCTCTCGGGGCGATGTGGGCGGAATTGTGAACTATCATAGCGGGCCGGAGAGCGCTCCGAAGAACTGGCCTTCCTCTGTACGTCAACTTCAAGTGCTGTCGCCGATTGATACAGACCAGTAAGTGCATGTCTTCCCTAATGATCCCAACTAAGACGCCTTGCTGCAGTATAGCCGTGTCTGGTTGTCTCCCCCGCTGTGTAGTGCCGTCAGCGCTGCTGGAAGTCGGGAAGATTTGCATACGGTCTACCGAGGGTTTGACGGTCGTGGCCGTGTCCGTGCTGTATTGCTTTGCGCCGGGAATCATCAACAAAATGCGCTGGAACCTCAACCAGATTATGTCAGGAGAGGACGAGGACCGGGCCTGGCTACTGAGGGCAGTGTCGATCCAATCCTCCAGACGACGGACGTTCGCTCCTCGACGCTCAAGGACCCCGTCCCTGTCCATTCGTCTGGGCATTGCTCATACTGTGGTACACGGCAAGTTCAGTTCGTCCTTAGGTGACTGGAACATATCAGGCACTTTGATCGACCCCTCGTTCGTTTGACGCTTGCTTCTGTGACTTGTATCGAGACACGTCGTGTACATGCTGCTCTTCACCAGCTCATCCTTGCATACTCGGTGAGACTAGCCCGGAATCGTAAGTCACGCCACCTTGCATCTGCAGATTGGTTCACATCGGTCAATCTTAGGTCAACGATTTGTCCCCGTAGACGAAGATGAGGCAGCCGCGTGGCTCAAGTTGGCGTGTTCGTGTGAGATCTCACCGTTTCTATGAGGCCAACCCATGATCGCCTCGTTCCATGTTCTGCGCCGCGCGGTCTAGGTGAACCTGCATGATCAACGTGTACAACACACGGGATGATGATGAACAGCTGTGCAGACTTGCTTTGCCTCGTGCTACGCAGAATCTCTCGTGTTCGAAGCATGGCCATGTGCACAGCGCATACTCATATCGTCTGCTCAAAAGACATGCGAATTGCGGAGCCTTTCGAGTCGTCGTCCTACCATGCCACCAAGGAGACTTCCCTACAGCGGTACTTCCCGCAAACTTGTGCTCGCCTTCGATATCGGCACCACTTTCAGTGGAATTTCTTATAGGTGTGGCTCATATTCTATTGAATTAGAACCTTGTGTAACAGTCGGCAGCATTCTTGATCCAGCTCAAGTCCCAGAAATCAAGGGTGTAACGCGGTAAGCATCAGATTTTCGCCATTCAGCCACGTGCATTAAGTCTCCCGACGTCCAGCTTCCCCGCACAGGAGAGAGTTGGTGGTGCCTCAAAAATTCCAACGATTGTCTACTATGATCAGGAAGGACGAGTGCGTGCCGTTGGCGCCGAAGCCACTCGCGATAGTATCAGGGATACCATCGAGGATGAAGGTTGGGTGAAGGCAGAATGGTACGCTCCAACGCTCTTCTACTGCTGGCAGCTAACATTGTTGACCGAATGGAAGGTTCAAGCTCCACATGCGTCCTAGAGCCATATATGGCGAGAACGCATCGAATGAGATTCCGCCGCTCCCGCCAGGCAAGACCGTTGTTGATATATTCGCCGATTTTATGCGTTATCTGTACACTTGTGCCAAGACTTTCATCCAAGAGTCTCACCCAAATGGCGTGACGCTGTGGTCGACGCTCGAACGGAATATCGATTACGTCCTCTCCCATCCAAATGGATGGCACGGTGCGCAACAGCAGCAGATGCGGAGAGCTGCTGTCCTCGCCAGTCTAATCCCGGATACGATGGAGGGGCAGTCGCGTATCCGTTTGGTGACTGAAGGAGAGGCGAGCCTACACTTTTGCATTCAACAGGGACTCACGGCCGAAGCACTGCAGGTATTTTCCCCTTCTTTGACTTAGTGACTGGTCCTGAAATGTGCAACATTTTGCAGACTGGCGGCGGGGTGTTGATCGTTGATGCTGGAGGAGGTACTGTCGATCTGAGCGCCTATGGACAAGCCCCGAATGGCGCTTTCGAGGAGATTACCGTTGGCGAATGTGAGTCTTCATCTCGTCGAGCGCTCGATGGTGCTCAATCCAGATGTTCCAGGTCATCTCCAAGGCTCCGTTTACGTTACCAATCGCGCACAGAGGTTTCTCAAAGGTTCTTCTTACTGCATTCAGGTAGATCCCATTTACCAACTACCAGATAGGATTCCTTGCGGGGTCCAGATTCTACGACGATATCGAAGCCATGAAAACGTACTTTGACCAATCGGCCAAGCTGACCTTTGCGAACGTGAATGACCCCCTGTTCATCACATTCGGAGGTGCTCGCGATAGGGACCAACGACTTCGTATTCGTGGCGGTCAAATAAGGCTAAATGGGTACGTGACGTTACTTTGTTCCAGTCTCCGAACGCCGTCTCAGTACAATGAAGAGATGAAGTAGCGACGTTCTTTGACCCGTCCGTCGCGTGTATTGTCCAAGCAGTGCTATCGCAGTGCAGTGCGTCCCGTAAGCCGATATCAGTGAGTTATTCCTTACCGCCTCCACTACCCACATGACTTAGAGATGCTACTCTGTAGTCTGTCTTTCTAGTCGGGGGTTTCTCTGCGAGTGAATACCTCTTCTCTCAGCTGAGAGCCGCACTCGAACCACGCAACCTCAGCATTTGCCGGCCTGATACTCATCTGTGCGATCCCCACGTCAATCGTCCTCGTATTCTCATCCTGAGTTCCCTAATTCGATTCTCAGAAACAAGGCAGTCGCAGATGGTGCCGTGTCGTTCTACTTGGATCACTCTGTCACCACTCGTGTATCCAAATTTCCGTACGGCGTACCATGCAGTGTCAAATACGACCCAGGAAATGCTGAACATGCCTCCCGCGCCTCCCTCGTCCGTTTGAATACTGTGGAAGGAATTCGATACCTCGACAACATGTTTAGCACGCTCTTGTACAAGGTGCGGTGCTTGCTTACTCTATGGCTTCTTTATTCAGACATGCCATACCCTAGAACGTCCAGACATCGGAAATCCAGGAGTTCCGAAGGTCTTACTACGAGACCGCCAACAGCCCAGCTGAGCTGTCGCATGTGTCCACGTCGATCCTATGCTACCGCGGGTCCCTCGATCGCCCTCAATGGCGGGATGTGGACAGCGGTTCGTCATGTTGAATTCCTCTTTCATTGACTTACCTTTCACTAGATAAGTTCGCTATCTCATGCTATATCAGGGCGGATACATCGTCTCTCGTCCCTACGCGAATTACCCGATTCAACGCAGGCTCCTTGCTCCCGCATGTCTATTATCGAATTGACTTCGACATCGTTTTGATATTCGGCTTGACCGAGTTGAAAGCACAGATTGCTTGGATCGAAAACGTATGCATAACCCATTACTGTTTCTGAGATATTGCACTGACGATCCGCGTTGTTTCCAGGAGAAGGAGAAGAGGTAAATGGGGTCTCATCATATACTCAGCGACGTTCTGACATAGCCCTACCAGGGGTCTGGCGACAATCGTACACGTGGAGGATGGCGAATGAGCAGCCCCGCCCTATGGGCTCCAACAGCTTGACTAGATACTGGACAGCCTCAGCTTCTCCTTCGTGGCTGGCGGGCTAACATCGTGATTGGATTATGTTGTCGACAGGATTCGACAGTTTTATGCCCTCTATCTTTAGTCACCGTTGGTATTTTTCGAGGGGATTCGAAGTGAAGCCAACCTGTTCGAGACAGTATTTACATTGGACGATGTTGTGGACTTCGACAAATTTGCCTCCGATATTCTCGGGAACAGAATCGCGTGATGATTGCGACCACATCCCACAAATGATGCCAACTGCTTGGAAGAAGCTCACGTTCAAAATGCTCCCAGTTTTCTGTCCTTCCCGTCTATCACCGCCATATTCACCATGAGCTCCTTGAAGACCGTCAACGAGCTCATAGCTGGGAGTGTTGGAGGAGCAGCGCAGGTGCTTGTCGGGCAACCGCTGGACACGATAAAGACGCGTGCCCAGATTGCACCCAGTGAGTCTAACTTGCTCTTGCACGTAGCCCAATGGACTGAGTGCCAATAATTCTGCAAATAGAGGGGATGTTTGTGAGCTGGCTTCGTTTCTCGTTATGTACCCCTGCGGCTGATGCATTCTGCCCACTGCAGAAAGGGCCCATGGACATTCTCGTTCAGACGCTCCGGAAAGAAGGATTCTTTGCTTTATACAAGGGTGTGATACGTTGGCCTTCTGTTCAAATATCCTCTCACCATCAAAGGAAGGAATGGCAAGTCCTTTGATAGGAATTGCAGGCGTCAACTCGTTACTGTTCGCGTCATACGGCATTTCAAGGAGAATAATCTCACCATTTCCCCAGCTGTCATTGAAGGAGACTGCACTTGCCGGTTCCATGGCTGGAGCGGCGAATGCTGTCCTCGCAAGCCCAGGTACGTAGGTTGTCATGAAGAACGGTCACCGAAACCTCACCCTTTGCACAGTTGAAATGTTCAAAGTTCGAATGCAAGGGCAGTATGGAGCGGCCACTGATAAACGTTTGCGAGACGTTGCTCGGGAGATGTGGACGCAATGGGGTTTCAGGAATGGAATCATGCGAGGGTATTGGGTGAGGGATGCGTACTGAAGCCACTGAATCGACTGCTGACGGTGGTAATACAGATAACCGTTGCGCGGGAGATACCTGCCTACGCTGGGTACGTCGTTGCCTCGCATCTTTGCTATACTCATTGATTTGAACTGCCCTTAGATTCTACACCGGTGAGCGAATCTGATGAGTGTGCGTTGATACTCATAATGATCGCGTTCTCAAGCGTTCGAGTTCACGAAGCGCGAATTCGCCAAAACATATGGCACCCAGCTTCCTGTCTGGGCGTTACTTGCCAGCGGCTCGACAGGCGGTGTACGTCCATTCTGTGGACCGTGACAGCTGTGTCCCGCCGCTCACTTAGAACCGCCAGATCGCATACTGGCTTGCTTGCTATCCTCTCGGTAAATTTACGCTCGAAGCTATCTAGCTTCACTGCTGATGCATTCACAGACGTTGTTAAATCCAGAATACAGCTTCGACCTATCCCTCCGACAGGAACTCCAGTTCAGTACATCGCACATGAATTGAAAGCTATCGTCGCAGAATCAGGACTGTGAGTTACAAAGCAGATAGTCCAATGACCTGTGTCTGACTCACATTGACATAACGCAGACCAGGCCTCTTCCGTGGACTATCCCCTTCCCGTAAGCCGCGAATTCTTCTGATCATGCAGTTCTGACTTTCGCCATTTGTCGCGCAGTACTGCGAAGGTAAAGAAGCGTTGTATCGGGCTTTCGATCGCTCCTGATATTCTCTCAGCATCCCCTCCGCAGCAAGCACGTTTGCTGCGTTCGAGCTTACAAGAGGTTCGGCGATTCTGCTGTGTGAGACGACTTTTCGCTTATGGACCGTTTCCATCGCAGAATACCTCGCAGAAGTAACAGGTGTATAGACGACCTAGATTACGGCTTCAGCAAGGCCAGATCGATCGCCATTCAGTCAAAGGAGTTCCTATACCCGGCAGCCAGGACATCCGGGCACGATTCCCTGAGTAGATTGTTTACGTGTACTCCTGGATGCCGTACGTCTGGCCGTGTATACCATCCTAGCTGGACGCTACGCCGTTGGTTCCGTGATCGGAACTACCCAGCGGTGTGCTGCAAAGAATACGTAGCTTTCCCTGGTGTGAAGGATATCCCATACCACTAACGGCAACCTGAGACGAAACGTATGTGACTGGGAAGGACCCATTACGCACGAATAAAGCGTGGCGCGGCGCGAGGGGATGTGCAAGGATTCTGCAACCTGCGCCTTGCACCTCGCGACCAGAGCAAACATGCATCTATTCGGGCACGCACTGAACACGTTGTTCAAGACATGGTCATGAAGCAGAAGCTTCAAGTCAAATCCACGGCTACCTCGTTCAGACTGCTATTCACTGCTAAGTCCCCCAACAAAGCGCAATTTCTCATATTCG
The DNA here is from genome assembly GCA_026008595.1 of Lyophyllum shimeji. Lineage (NCBI taxonomy): Eukaryota > Fungi > Basidiomycota > Agaricomycetes > Agaricales > Lyophyllaceae > Lyophyllum > Lyophyllum shimeji. The sequence goes on from BRPK01000004.1 coordinate 2,167,524, forward strand.
TTGGCTCTCTCCTACCTCGCCGTAGCTCATGACGAAATCACCGGAGAGCGGTTCTGGATCCAGCCATACCAATGAACAAAAATCTAGCAAATGGTCATGGGCCCCAGCAAAAGGGGTCGTTAAATCATTCGGAAATTTCCTCGCTGGCGAAGGAGGGAGCCAACAGAAGGACGTTGGCGAAGACCGATCATTTGAAGCTGCTCTACACAACTCGGCAGAGGTCACCGCGCGCTGCAGATATATGTCTAACTTGGGTCCTCAGCCTGCAGTCATACATGCTCAGGGTATCGCGAGCGAGGGAAGGGCTGTAGACGTCGCAGTTGTTCGACCCGACGATACAGGCGAACTCTCGAGCTGGGAGGCAATTGAACCGAGACTGCCGCCACTGGAGGAGAGGGGGGTCTACCGTCAGCCTATGGGCTCAATTCGAATTGAGAACGAGCAGAGTACGCACGGGCTCGACAACCACGACGATCGAAACCGCCAGCAGCCAAACGCGGAAAGGCTGTTAGCGCAGTGCGAGAGGGACAAGGAAAGCATATCGGAAACCCTGAAGGGCACGATTGCGAAGCTGATGGCCTCCGAAAGTCGGGGGCGAGAGTTGGAAGAAGAGGTTCGACGTCTTCACGACGAGCTCAAGTCTACGAAAAAGGATCTTCGCCAGGCGGAAGAACGGCGGCGCGACGCGGAACGACGACAATGTGAAGCAGAAGCACACTATGAGCAGACTGCACGGCTGCTGGAGGAAACGACGGCGGAACTCAAAGGCGCGACTCTGTTCTTGACGAAGACAGATGCGCTGTCGAGCGCTGATGTCGCTGCGATGATCGATGGCTTGAACGCTGAGATCAAGCAGCTGGCAGCGTTTATGGCTGACACGCTCGATGAGAGGGGAACGGGGCGAGAGATGCACACGCCAGTCAACAGCAACGAACGGGTGTCGAATATCCGGAATGTAGGCGAGCCATTAGTCCAGTTTCTGCGGGACAACCGGACACAGCGCCTGGATCCAATGGCCGTCCAAATATCGCTCCAGCTGTGCTTAGCGGATGCATGCTTTATGGTTGTCGAGTCATGGCAGCCTGGAAATTGGCGAGCCGATGACGCCCTCTGGGACGTCTACTCCTCTATCAAGACAAATTGTTAGTCCTGCTTCACTTATTAGAACGGGGTCAGGCCAACCTTCTGACAATGGAACACAGCGATTCAGTCAGTGTCCGGAAGATGGCGCGCCATCACACGTTCACAGACGCAGTATCACGAATGCCAGCATTCGGTATTTCGGTATTTCAGACGAAGGGTCAGGGAGATCCTTTCGCTGGCGGGATGGCCGAGCGATCAACCGGAAAACAGAGAATTTTTGGGAAGGTTCGAGGAGAGATTGAAACAAATCGTGACCCTCGCTCTTCGCCTTCATAAGGCAATTGGGGATGTCACGTCTGGAGACCTGAGGGCTGTCATGCTACCCCCCAATGCATTGTTCAACCCAGAGGTTATGGACGACGCTTTTCCTGACGACGAGAAAGCGGTTGGGGTGGAAAGTTCAAACGCTGACACAATCGCGTCAGGTACGACGGATCTTGGTTTATGGAGGATAGAAGGCGGTGAATCGATAATTCTGAGAAAGCCCAAGGTGGTACGTTTGTCGGCGTTGGAGGTGATGCTAGGTGGACATTGAATGTTACAATTGGTACATTGTAGTAGACGTACTTGGAACCGCACATTCACTATATTTAATAACCAACGGCATTTAATCTGCGCCCCCTTTCCCCGAGCCATCACCCACGAATGTAAGTGTGATGTCGTGAATAAGAGGCGTGTGAGGATGGACAGAAAAAAAGAAGAATGAACATGACAAGCCCTTACAAGTTTACGCCCCGAGGACGAGGAGCATGTATTAGCAGTGTACGAGCATACTCGGACATCCGAAGCAACGAAAATGACCTAGCACCCAAGCACTCAAGCTCTCAGCTGATTGCGGAGGTTCTGCTCGAGGGGACCCTTCGGGCGGATGAATTTGAGGTAAGCTCCATCCCTGGCGGCAGTACATAAGTTAAGGGAAGGCAATGAGGAATGGGACATGATACGGACTGCAACACCCTCTTCTCCCCCTTGAGTTTGAGGTACTCGTCCTTGTTGACGTTCGTGAATCCCCACTTCTTGGAGATGATGATCTTCTGGCGACCGGGGAACTTGTAGCGGGCGCGGCGGAGGGCCTCCACCACGACGGCAGCGTTAGTCTCCTTTGTCCGAATGGACAGGATGATCTGGCCAATGTTCACACGGGCGACAGTGCCGTAAGGCTTGCCCCAGGCGCCACGCATACCGGTTTGTAGACTGGTCGTAAATGAGCACCACATCCGACATGGCAACGAAACGACGGACCGATCAGCACCAGCGCAGGACAACATCTTGTTGATACGGATGACGTGGAAGGGGTGGGCACGGACACGGAGATGGAAGGAGTCCTTGCCAGAGGTTTTCGTGACATACTTGTTGGCGCAGATACGCGCGGCTTCGAGGGCCTCACTCGACAATTGCTCGTACTCGTCGGAGACTAGGTGGGCGCAAAACGGGAATTCATCGACGTTGGCACGCTTACGACCAAGATCGAAGATACGAATCTGTTTTTTGCAGGTTCAGGAAGCGGATGGAGACTGCATGCGTAAGTGCTTGCCTTAGGGTCGGGAACACCACGGTTGTACCTGGACTTCGGGTACGGCTTGTTCTTGCAGTAGCGGTAGCAGCGAGCGGGACGGCGACCCATTTTGACGTCTGCAGGAACACGAAGACAGAATCAGCAACCAGGACACCACACCCTCATAAGCGTTGTGAGGCCCGAAACGTCATCCAAGCCAGAATCACCCCATCCATCCCGATCCACCGCGAACCCAACACCGATTCCTCAGGAAACGAACGTAATGTGCTGCAAGGCTTCGTACTCACGAAAAGAGAGGGGCTGAGGAAGGAAGAAACTTACGGAGGGCTTTTGGTACGGGCTATGGAGGGGTCACCAAGTCAGACGTCCGTCCGTGGCTGAGAGCTTACCTAATCCAAATTTTCTTCATTTGCCGGCGCCAAACATCAAACTCCGTGCGTTGAACAAAAAGCGGCCCGGGTGACTGGCGCAACTACAGTCATCAACCAGTCCTTGGCTCAGCCGGGTCCTTGACACAAAAGAGTTTTTTACGGTTTCGCGACATCTTTACCCGAGAGTCACTTCTAGCACCTTTCTATATGCCATGTCCACCTCCCTCTAAATGCACTTGAGCTTTTGCTAGGTCATCGGTGCACGATAATGGAAAAGCTACTGATTTCTACTGTGACTCGTCAAATGAGCGCAAAAACGAATGAATTTTTTGCGATCGTGTGCTGTATGTGTTATACATCACAGTAATACATCACATATATCGGATCTGAAGTGTACGGAGGTCATCGAGCAGTGTTGAGTCTGAGCACGATCTCGAGATGTGATGGGATGTCACACATCCCAGAAAGGAAAGCTGCCGGCGTCGCGAACGCACAACGCCTCGACTCCACTACAACGACGAAATGACTGGGCAGGCACACTTCGAAACCAAATCAAGGCGCGTCATCAACAAAAGCATGATCAACTGATGGCCTGCGCCGTCGCGCTATATCTCCACGTCGACAATGTTGTGATCTAAAAGATGGCCAAAAACCATTGCCACTCCGAAAAGTCTGCAAAAAAATCGAGGACTGGGACCGTGATCAGCGTGACTGTGTCAAGGACTTGAACTCAGCTCCCGCGCAGAACACAACGATACAACAGGCTGGAGAAGACATTCTGTGTCTGTATTACCCCGAAGTGTATGTAAGCTTGTTGAGCTACTCAATTTTACCGGTGCATGTCGAATAGATCTCACAGGAATGTTTGTGTCAAGGAGTGGTGGATAACTGTACTGTTGTCACCCTCGAGGCGACATAAGGCAAATCTAGAACGATACAGGGAAGATGAGCATTGCCACTGCATCAAGGATGACACGCTTCCCCAGAGTGGTGCCCCTATGGGTCCCAATATTTTTCTTGTGCAATGTTGTAGTTTCGCGGTTCTGACCTTTCCTCGTCTCGAAGCGTTCGCTGGTTAGAGGTAACGGTCGTTTTCCGACTACATACATATTACATACAGTCAGCACTCATACAGCCCGACTTGACCACATGCACTGATGCATACCGGCAAACGGCCGAAGGAGCTTGCTTCCTGAATCCCACGGCCACTGACGTGATGGTTCATCAGTTCTGCTTTCTCCAGGCTGGATATTTCTGAATGGCGCGGTAACTCCTGATCCAACCCGCTTGATGTCGTGCTTGAACGTTTGAACCTTGACTCTGTGTGTCGACGATGGCCAAGAGCAAAAAGGTCAAGAAATACAAGGTAATAATGAAGGCACTGAAGCCAGTGCTTCCACAGCTCATAGTTTGATTAGGCGCCCAGCTCAAAATATCTCGTCGTCGTAGATCCATGGGGAACACCTGGGAACGCATACTTCATTGGAAACGTGGCTGCATGGTTTGAGCTTATGCTCCAGGATGACTATCCTGACGAAGATGTGAAAACAGTCTTCACTCAAAAAACGGTACGGTTCTATCCTTGTATTGTGGGACAGTGCATTGAAGTTCCACCGACCTTTAATTCAGCATAAGAACGTCATTGTTGAACTTTCTGAGTCCGTCGACGTTTTGCCGTACCTGGGGGCACACCACCATGCAAGATTCCTGAAAGCGCCCCACAACATTACTGACGATGTCTCGTATATCTACGAGTATGACTATGAGACGCAGAATGACCCTGCACGGCGCGGTTAGAGACCTCAGTGACCACGCCACGTGCACTACATTCTGATGCTGCTCTTTCACCAGGCTGGACAGCCAACTATCCGCCTCCATACGATATCAAGATCTTCCCTATCATTCAGCCTTATCCTCTTCCTTTGCCAGCCCCGCCTCCCCCATTTCATGTTGCCTACGCCAAACGGCCACCTAATATAGTTAGCAGGCCTGCTCCGAATGTGGTTCAAAATCAACCGGTACGTCAACGATTCCGTCTTTGTTAACGTATTGACATAGGGTTTGTCGACAACCAGGTGGGTTCCGCGTTCGTGTGTCCTTGACAGAGACCCATGCTTGACCTGATCAAGCTCTCGAGTAATGTCTCCGTTCCCGGGAATACCCAATGGTTATCATCGGTACCATCCCAAACAACAGAAGATGCCAGACCGGAGGCTGCTGTCAACTTGAAGAAACGCGATCCTTACGATGAAGGTAATGCATTCCAACGCGCCGGCTCCAACAGTGTGCTTACCTAGAGTAACTTAGCGGACGAAGCCGAACGAGTCCTTCGAGGGCGCACCTCTCCACCTTCCACCTCGACGAAACGAGAAGATGAGAGGCAGCATGGTGAGCCGCACACTTTACAATCACGCTTTGGACATAGGACGAACCTCGACCCTGTAGTTGAACGTCCTGGCGTCAAAGACGAGGAACCTGTCACACGTCGCCTTCCGATATCGCAACGCGAGCAGGAGGCAATTACCCCAGGTTAGCAGTCCTCGCCTTTCAGAGTTGGACGCACTGAGAAACATCCTTCAGGTACTGATGACGAGTTTCTCGATTCCATCATTTCTGTGAAGAAGGAAGAGCCTGGACTACATCGAATTCCAGTCCCAGAACCCCGTTCGAAGGACCTTAGCACGCGTGGGTACCTTGCTAGCATGTTCACGATACGCCACGAAAGTCACTCACATGAAATCCTCATTTAGCCGGCCCTTCCGATCCCGGTCGCGTCGTCAAGAAGGAGTCCACGGACACCGCTCTCCGCACGTCAGGCGCTCCTCTACGATCGGGAAACACGGAAGGAGATGGTTTACAGGGTGAGTTTCCTTGAAGGCAGCCTCCTTGCGAATTCTCAGAAATCCCAAAGGCCAACATTATGAGCCATCTGCCGACCTGCTGGCCGCCTTCGCCAGCCTTCGATCGGAAGTACCTGGACAGGCTCCAAACGCCCCGAACAGTGACAATTATCAACCATCTGCCGACCTTCTGGCTGCATTTGCTAGCCTCCAACCTCGCATACTTAGCCAGCCTCCAAATGCCACGGACAAGACACCGAAGACACGAACTCCGTTCGTTAAGAATGAGCCTTGCGACGGTAAGACAATTTCGATCTTGCTTTCTCTGGCTTCTCTTCCTTTTCCTAGAATCATCCTTGACTGACCCTCGCAAAGAAGATGCCAATCTACTGACGTCCCCGAGAGGGCGCTCGGCCACTCTCGCAACCGAGAATGGGGAGGCGCCGACGTCCGTCCGCGTCAAACCCGAACCTCGGGACTACGACGTTCCTTCATGCGCTCCACCGCTTGTTCCAAGAACGCGAGATTTGAGAAGCTTGCAGCGAGAACGTTCTGCCACCCTTGCCACCGAACCGCCTGAAGCAGAGCCGTCTACCGTATGGGTAAAACCTGAACCTCGAGACGATTACACCATTCCTCCGCCGCGTCCAGTCGACGTCCCGGCATCTCGCGACCCTAGACTCGCACATCGTGGTAAGTCAGGAAGTCAGACCTTTTTGCGACTTGCCTGACCCGTCGGACTTAGAGCAGCCCGTGGTACGGGTGAGGCCTGAACCTCGAGGGGACCATCCGATCCCTCCGTCACTTCCTGTCCCAGGGACTCGCGATCCGAGAGTTGCGAATCGCGGTGAGTCGAGGAGGTTCATCCTTGTCGTGTCTTTCCTCACTCTTGAGAATTAGAGCAGGCCATGGTGCGAGTGAAGCTTGAACCGAAAGAGGACCATATGATTCCTCCATCGGACCCTGTCCCAAGGACGCACGATCCCAGACTTGTGAACCGCGGTGTGTCGGGGCAGCTGATTCCCGTCTGACTCAATATCCTCATGGTCTTGCGCGCAGGGAATGCCTACGCGAAGCACAGACTTGATGAAGAACAGGAGAAAGGTGAGATGAAATTAATTACACTCAACGACGTCCTGACAGGTGGTTTTCATCAAGCGTTTGCGAAGAGAATCAAGTCAGAGCAGTGAATACGCTGCCAGAAGGATTGCGCTGTGGCGATTTCTTGGAAGTATACGCTGATTTTGTAAATTTAGACCTGTATTCGGAATACCCAACGACTTGTCGTAACATCTCTGACCACTCGTCAATCTTCTTCCGCTTTAAGGCTCACGCGGAGCCGCCGTTCAAAGTTGTTGGAGCTCGAAATGCATGCGATCCTCGGCATTCTCACGAAAACGCGTCACATGGGCTGACAGAGTCCTCGAGGATTGTCATTGCGGCCCGCCAACCTCATTATCGGCGCGCACACCTGACTGTTCTTCTGCATCTCGTCGTCACCAACACTCGCTCTGAATGGCCCGCGAATCAAGTATATCAAAGAAGCACGGATCTCGTCCTCCGCAACCACAAGATTATTAGACTAAGCATTCTTTGCGGCTCCCGTCGACGTATATATGATGATTGTTCGATGAAGAATCAAAGCCGAAATGAAGCTCCTTATCTTCCTAACGGCCTTTGCTGCCAGCAGTTTTGCAGCCGATCTGGTCAAGTATCCTTCGGTGTCACTGCCGCTAAAGTCTCTCTTTGACAACCAGGCAGCCTCACCCACTGGGTCGGCAAATTTCGACGGCCTAGGTGCCAGCTTCGATAGCCAATTCCTGCCTCGCGGTGCATGGGCGTATGACGGAATAACTGTGGGGTCATTGAAAGCCTCTCATGAAACAACATGCTGATGTGGCATGGCAGTACGATCTCCCTTCGGCATGGGGAACAGGAAACGATAATTTAATCGTGAACGGACAAGTCCTACCGCTTGTAAGACCTACATTTGCACATGAGCTGCACTTCCTGTATTCCGGAGACGCTTCTGGACGTAAGTTGGTTAGATCTGTGCTTCCACCGATGTCCATCTCATCGTGCCAAGAGAAGGAATTCGTGGCCAACTTCACTCTGACTTTCACGGACAATTCAACGCAGCTGATACAAAGTAAGACCGTGTACATGTCGCGTGTATTCATGATTCAATTTACGCCCTTTGCGCAGTGTATGCCAGAAACTGGTGGAAATGGCCAAACCTCAACAACGGAGCGATACAAACGTAGGTCATGACCCAACCCTCCGTGAGGGCCAAATGACAAGAACCTCCTCCAGACCATACTCGTTCGAAAACAACGGTGCTTCGAAGAATTTCAACAAAACCGAGATCTACCAATGGTCGACCTCCGTCCTCTCAGAGCATGCTCTGAAAAGCATCACTTTCCAGCCCGTCAACACGAAGCACAGAGTCCACATCTTCGCCATGTCCCTCTCCCCGTCTGTCGCCACCACCAAGCAGTCGGCGCCTGCGCTCTCCGTGCGCAGAGCACGCTTCACGACGCGTTGGGAGATGATTAACGGCGTCCGGGCACAGGCAGTCGAAGTTACGCTCGCAAACCTCCTGCCTGCGTTCACGCTGGCGCTAGACACGTCGGTCAAATCGAGGCTGGACGTCTCGATCTCTGGCGCGGGTATCAAGACTGTCGCCCCTGCGTCCGTGTATCGACTGGTTCCGGGGGATCAGGCGAGAGTGGACGTGTTCGTCACGGGGAGCAAGGCGAACGGGCTCGCAACTGTCCAGATTCGCGATACGCGTGGACGGGATATGGGGACATCGGGCGGGTGGCCTACAAGCTCGTTGGTGGAGAATTGGACTGCCGACGCGAGCGTTCTGAAAACGCATGAGACTCCGACTTGGGTAAGTAGTGCTTCTTACCCGCAATTGTCGAACATTTGACTAGGGTCTTGCAGTGGAACAACGCGAAGTTCGGTATCTTGTAAGTTGACCATGCGTCTAAATTCCAATTCCACTCCGCTGACGGCTTGAAAGTATACACTGGGGGGTTTATAGCTACCCTGCCTGGGTATGGCGACTTCTAGCGCAAGTCTGAATTATGCTGGCGTGCTGACTTCCTTACAGGCGCCGCCGAACATCTATGCAGAGTGGTACGAGTACGTGGTCCTCTCACATCTCAGCGAGGCTTTGAATTCTCAAAGCGCGTGCCAGCTGGTACCTCCACCAACCTAATAGCTCGACACGGGACCACCACCTTCAAACCTTTGGCGAGGTAAACCACATCCTGCTGTGCCTCTGAGTGCTGGAACCTGAGGAAAATGTCACAGGACGTTGTCTACGACGATTTCATCGCAAACTTTACCGCTTCCAAGTTCAACGCAAGCCAATGGGTCGATCTTTTCGATCGAGCTGGGGCGAAATATTTCGTGCTCGTCACTGTTCGTTCGGATTTCTGGCTACTCTACGCATTCAGGAGGTGACAGTCACCGGCAGAAACACCACGATGGCTTCGCGCTTTTCGACACGGGCAACACGACCCACCGAAGCAGCGTTTATCTTGGCCCCGAGCGTGACTTCGTAGCAGAACTCATGGCGACGGCAAAGAAAGAAAAGCCTGATATGCACCGCGGAACATATTATTCATTACCGGAGTGGTATGTTGCTGCCCAAGATGCTTGTGTGCTATGTCTCACGCGTGCGACCGTCGACGTAGGTTCAGCCCAGATTCCGCTCGCTACGGATTCGGTAAATGGCCGGGAGGCTTGGCCCACAACGCGTTCAACAGCTCTGAGCTAGAGCCCTACACGGGACGACTTAAGATCAACGACTACGTGACTGACCTCCAGCTTCCCCACATGCTCGATCTGGCGGTCAAGTACGAGACCGAAATTATGTGGTGCGATATCGGGGGTCCGAACAAGACACTCGAGTTCGCATCCCAGTTCTACAACAATGCGTTGGCGAACAACCGCCAAGTCACCATGAACAACAGTACGAGTCGCTCAATTTCAACCTTCCTGACCTGACGTCTCCCTTTTTGTTCAGGGTGTGGAGCAGTCCCAGACTTTGACACTCCCGAATATGCCACGTTCGGGTCTACCCAAACACAGAGCTGGGAGTCGAGTGAAGGCATGGATCCCCACAGCTACGGTTTCAACTCCGCCACGCAACCAAGCCAGTACAAGAACGCTTCCACTATCGTACAGACACTAGTCGACATTGTATCGAAGAACGGGAACTAGTGAGTCGGTTCCCAAACTTTTTCCCTTCTCTGAGTACGGCGCCTGAACGCCGAACGTCGCAAGTCTGCTCGACATCGGTCCCACAGCTGAAGGCGAGATTATCGCTCCAATGATGAACAACCTCCTCGACGCCGGCTCCTGGCTGAAATACTCGGGAGACTGTGTCTACGACACGGTTGGCAGCATCGCTCCTTTCGTCCAGAATCAGCATTGATGTCGCTCTCGTCACAGGGATACTGGTTCCCCAGCTCGCAAGAGAGCCTTTCCGGGCAGTCCATCCGCTTCACCACGACGCCAAAGACATTCTGCATCGTCGCCTTCAACCAGCCGCAGAACGGCGTCCTGACGGTGCAGAAACGTCTGCCGCTCCTGCCCGGAGATCAGATCAGGCTCCTAGGGCCGACTGGTGCAAGCGCATCTTTGCCATGGGCGGTCGACAGCACCACTGGGAGGTTGACTGTCAATGTATCAGATGCTGCGCTGGCGGGTGGACAGTTTGCGTGGGCGTTCCAGGTTTCGTATAAGACTGCGTGATCGGGAACCCGGCGAATGCCCGTGCATACGTATGGTTCTTGTACCCAGTCTAACGTTTATCGTTGTACATATCATATGTATTGTCAGCCTGTGGAAAGGATAGGGCAAGAAGGGACCAGTGAGATTGTTGGCGGCGCTGCTCAGGTGGACGTGAGGTCGTCGGCGAAAACGCGATGCCGGGCCGATCACGGCATGCACAGTGGCGAAATCGCCCATCTTTGGCAGCCATCTTCTCTGCTTATACACAACTTTCTTCCAGTGCCACTCTTTCCCTATCTTCCCTACTGATCCTCACGATATGCGCGCATACTATTACGACAACCTCCCGGGCGACCAGCGCCTGCCGCACGACTACATCCCCTCGCGGCCAGTCTCGCTGGAGAAGCTCTCCACGCTCGGGGTGAAGTACTGGACGATCCCGGTTGCTGGATACGAGGCGGAGGTCGACAGGATCGCAGCGCGGGAGGGGTACAAGAACCGCGACACGATCAATGTGTCGAAGGAGGGGCTTGGGGATGTAAGTGAGCCCGCGGCTTTGCTTCGTGCTTAGAGCTGGACTGAGCCGTCTCTGGGTCCATGCAGCTGTACGAGACGAAGATCAAGGGCTTCTTTGAAGAGTACGCGGCATAGTGCATTCTTTCTCCTAGACGGCCTGGACGACTTCTGAGCGCTTGATATTTTGCGTTTATCAGACATATGCATGAGGACGAGGAGATCCGGTATATCCTGGACGGCAGCGGGTTCTTCGACGTCAGGGGTACGCCAGCCTCGCCATTTTGCCCCTGACGCAGCTCTCGCTAACGGGTGCAACAGAAACGCCGTCCGATGCTTGGATCCGCATCGCTGTAGCGCCTGGTGATCTCCTCGTCATCCCGGAAGGAATCTACCATCGGTTCACCCTCGATGAGGCGAACAACATCAAAGCGCTACGGCTCTTCAAGGTGCGTAGACTCTTTTGTTACTGCTTCGATTAATGCACGACGGTTCTGATACTCGTGCTTAGGACGAGCCTAAATGGATACCATACAACCGGAGCACGGATACTGATCTGAACCCCCACCGGATTGAGTACCTCAGGAGCATCGGAGTGGGAGCGTAGACTGGGATAAATCAGAAGCTGAATATGGATAAATAATCTATGTATTATGGGATGGGAACAGTGTACAATTCGGATTGGAGTATCGACATGGCAATGTCAGTTCAAAGGAGTGGAGAAGACGAAGGATAGTGGGGGTACAATCGGTAAGTGGACAAGCAGTACAGAGCACATCTCGAGTGGTATGCGAGGGTCCTTTATGGTCCGTGGCGTTGAGTATAATTATAACGGCACTATGAGTACAAAATGTTCGTCAAGTCGTAAAGCGTCCCCAACCGCGACGATGATCAGTATGCTCAGTTTAAGTAGCCGTCAATCCGGCCATGCGACGACACCTTCCGCCCCGCCGGGTGCGTCACATCCAACGTCCGCCCAGCACTATACTGGCGAACATGCGCCCTCGGCGGCACAGGGGCCGGAGGCGCGAGCTGGTGTGCATACCAACCGTAGGGCTCGTCCCCGTTCTCGTCGCTTGGCTTTGTCCGCCCGTCGATCGCTCGGCTATGTTGATGCTGACTTGAAGGAAGCGGCAGCGACAAGGGTGGTGGCTGCGGGCGGAAATGACTGCTCGTCAACCCAGCTGGCATTGTGCAGCGTGGCCGGCGGTGACGCTGCGGAAGACGCCCCTGCCAGACCCCGGCTCGAGGACGGCGGAGAGCCCCCTGACTCCGAGCCCATCGGGACGACCGGTGAACCTGTTTTCCGCTTCGACCTTCCCCACCTGCGAGGACCCACGAGGCGCGATGACTGCTGCTCGGCACCATCGTCGGCATCGAAGGCTTCCTGTGCCTCGGCGTCAGCAGCGTCCCGAATCGACCCCATACGCTCGATCCGTGACACCGAACGGCTGATTCTGTTCGTGTTGCGCTTCGCGCGGGCTTTGAGGAGCTTCCCGATGACGACTGTGTCTGAGCGTACTGGGGCGGCGGCGTTCTTCTCTTCCTCGTCCACGTGCACGTGGGTGTACTGTGGAACCATGGGTGGAAGGGGTGTGCGGAAGACCGTGGAGCGCACAGAAGCTTGGGAGTATATACTGATAGAGTCTGAGCTGTCTGAGGGAGCAGGCGAGGGCGCGGAGACGTCAGGTGAGTCGGGAGAGGCATGATGGGAAGAAAGACGTGGTATGTCCGACGGAATGGTGAGCGGGGGTAGGTCCCGTTTGGGCGAGTGCCGGACCTCTGACATGAGTGGCGCAGTGTCGGTGGGCGGTGCCGCCGATCTTCCGTCCTGGTCGGGTTTCACGGTGGCGACGGTGTCCGAACTTCCGTTGCGCTCGTGCACGTGGTCGGATGACGTACGACGGTCGTCATTGGGCCCGTAGGTATCCTCAGTGCCATTCCAATGAGTCGTGTGGTGTAAGAGGGAGGCGGCGCTTGCGTCCGAAGTGGTAAGTTTATGTCCAAAGCGAGCTGACGACGGTTGACTCGCTGTTTTACGGGCCTTGCCTCTCAGCAACAGGCAGATGCTGAGAGCAAGAAAGATGGCCAGCAGGCCGCCTGCCACGGACACAAAAATGATAACAAAGGTCAGGCCGTGCGAAGCTTCGGAGTGTGGCGCGGGGTGTGGGGGCATTGGCCTGGAAGAACCGTGACGGTGGTGGGGAGAAAAACGCGGGAGTGGGCAGATTGAATATCAAGGGAGCCATATAGGAGGACATGGTTGCAGGGTCCCAGGTCGGCACTGCCTCGCCGTCTCCCCTCGATCTTGGGTGAAGGGCGAATTTAGTTCGTTCAGGGTTTATCAATGTCAGTGTTACAGTTCACTGCGGCTCCACGTGATGTCGGTTTTAGCGTAGGTGGCTGTCCTGGTCCACGCCGTGATGCCCGGTGTGCAAGCTTCGAGACGATCCAAGGGAACAGCATGTTTTGAATTCCTGTCAAAGGTCATGCATCATGGACGCCACGAGCGACTAATTGGGTTCAAATCATTGTCGTTCGCCAAGTTTCTGGAGGAGATGACGTCAGCGGTGTATCCCTCTGTACCACTCCGTCATCACGCACCTCTTCCCACTTGAAGCCGTCTCGCTGGACGTGTCCTAAATTTATCTAGATTGATGTCGAAGGTCAGCCAGTTCAGCGCATACAGCGTCGCCAGCGTCACTGACAAGACCCCCACCCCAGCCCCCATGCCAAGCAGAGGGTGCGTACCCAGCGCACATGCGCACGTAGCCTTGCCCCGCATCTGATCCTCTCGGCCTAGCCTGCTCGCTCCAGGAGTGCCTCCAAACGAACACGTACACGCCGCAAAAATGCGACCGCCATCTGCGCGGGTTGTACGAGTGCTGCGAGCGGGTGTACGACGAGGCGGTCAGGCAGGGGAGGGAGGAGGAGGCCGTGCATGAGTCGACGGCATGCCCCATGCCGAGGGTGGTGAAGCGCTGGCTGAGCGATCATCCCCCAGAGAGCAAGCCGCAGTGAAAAATTTCGCTAAATTCGTATCCGTATCGCGTCCACTGCGCGGTTCGTAATCGCCGTCTGGGAATATGACTTCAATTTCGTGTAAACGTCTCGGCAGCCAAGCGGCGGTTGTAACTAATTTTGGAAGGCTGGGCGCCAAGCGACCAGTGGAAAAGTTCGTTGTCGTCAACGGTCGTGACGCCATTGAAGACTTGCTGAAACTTAGGATATCGATTACAGTACTCGGAACTCTGGAATGTCGGGCCCAGAACGGTAGCAGAGGTGATTGTGTGTGTTTGTCAACGATATCTCGGCCCGCATCCCGCTGTGTCTGCCTTTCGTGTGCGTTTCGGTGGCCGTGTGCGCTCCTCGACGTAAGGACAAGGATTGTGCTCCTACTACTACCAGCCTCCGAAACGCAGGTATCGAGGTATCTCGATCATAATTCTGATCCTACACTACCGGCCGAACCTATGAAAGGTCAAGCGGTGACACAGTAAACGGTACAACACCACCTCCCGTCTTACTCCCCGCACTTTCTTAAACAATCACAAGACCTAGCTCAAGCACACTGCCTCCACCATCTCTTCCTCGCTGCACTCAAGTCCTCGTAGGGAACGGCGTGACGGGCACCTTTTGCCCGGGGGGTCCCACCGTAACATCCAAATCGGCGACCTCCCCCGTCTCAATGTCGTACACCCACCCGTGGATGAACACGCCGGTGCCGGTGTGCTCGGGGTGCGCGGCGAGCGAGGCATAGTGCTGGGTGCACAAAATGCGCCATAAGTCACACTGCTGTGCAGCGAGGGGAGGGGAGGGGAGGGGAGAACGTACATTCTGAATCACCGCAGACCGTGCTATGCGCTGCACGTTCGCCTTGACGTTTTCTTCGACGAGCGCACGGAATGCCGCTGCAAAAATACGTATACGCGTCAGCCGTGCTCTCTCATAGTGCTAATGGAGTAAGTTGGTGGTACGCACGATCATGCAGATGCGGCAGCGGGGATGTCACGGCATTCTCACCCTCCTTCTTAAGCTCAAGCTCGAGCTTCCGCCTCTCTCGATGCCTCACAATCTCCGGCCTAGCTGAAGTTCCCAATCACATCGCCAGGGAGGACAGACTCAGACCACCTACCGCTGCGACGTCTCGTAGATCCTCCGAATCGGCGAGATCCACTCGTCCACCGGCCCTCCTCCTCCAGTTTCAGCGGGAGGAGGGAGAGTGGCAGCGGCGACGCCGCCGCACCCGTAGTGGCCCATGACGATGACGTGTTTCACGCGCAGGGCTTCGACGGCGTATGCCAGGACTGCTTTTCTGCGGGAAAAGGAAGGAAAAGGATGTTCACAGGAAGAACAGGGGGGGGGGGGAGGGGCGGACGTACGAGTTGAGGTCGTGCTCGTGGAATTGGTTCGCGACGTTCCCGGTCGTGAACAGCGTGCCTGGTTCAGCGGAGAATATGACTTGTTCCCCGACACTGTGGTTTGGTTTGTTCCCGCATATGAGCACTTGCGTTACGCGGTCGCACCGGGCGGTGACATTGCTTACCGGCTGTCCGAGCAATCCAATAACAGGAATGGAGGTCCTGGAGTACGTTTGCACGCGTCAGCCTAGCCACCCAACCACACATGAGGAGGGGAAAAAAGGAGAAAGCAAGAAATAGATTGAGGGAAGGACGCACGCTGTCCCTGCTTCGCCAAATCCCTCAGCACATTCGGCGTGGGCGACGCCGCGATCGCATCTCGAAAACGCTGGTTGCCGCGGTACAGCGCCTCGATCTCCGGGGGAAAGAAGCTTCCTGTGCTCTTGCTCGCTGTGGTGGTAGTCGGAGCTGGCGCCGGCGCGGGAGTCGAGGTGTCGGCAATGGGCGGGTTGATCTCGGGGTTGAGCGCGGCGGACGTGGGTATCCGGTTGAGTTTTCTCCAGGTGGCGGTTTTGTTGGGCGATGAGGGAGAAGAGGGCGAGTTGGAGGACGAACTCGAGCACGACCGGAGGAGGAGGGCAAGGTGGGCCGGCGCGTGTGGGTGGTGCGGGCGGAGCTGGGCGCGGACTGCTGCTAAGAGCATGGGGAGGGCGAGGAGCGGGAGGCGGGGGAGGGGAAGAAGGACGAGAAGGGGGGAAGGGGGGAGGGAGAAAAGCCTTGCCTGTCGGAAGCATCTTGAGGGCAAAAGGAATGACGGGTGGCTGTACAGTTGATCGATCACTACCACTTCGAGAATCGAGCTCGATAGTAGACCCATATCGTCATTTTATGTATCTACTGAGAGTCTCTACGCTGTAGTATTCTTAATGCACTACACGCAGCATATATGTAGTCCAAGTTGAACGGTCCTGCGGTGATACTTTTGTTGTCTATGTGACTTCATTATGCCTTCGTGCACATCCACGGTAAAAAAGTGTGGATCCGTGCCGCCGGATCTTGAAGACGAAGGAGCATGAAGAGAGCGATGGCAGCTGCAGCCAGAAGCCCGCGTGGTATGAGGAGTGGTAGAGCCGCCCGAAAGTCAAGGCAAAGCGCAGCCTAAACTAAGTGCGTCGACCGAGCGCTCGCGGACGCAGGCCAGCGGCTCAAAAGCCTAGGCAACGCGAGAGACGACCTGTTTGACTGTTTTAAGGTCAGTCAATACTGCGCAAGGCGAAGCGGTCCACACACGGAGATGATTCTAGACCGCGTCAGATCTCCATCTCCTCCTCCTCCTCTCCCGGCTCCTCCATCTCCTCCATCTCCACATCCTTCCTCACAACCGCCGCAACAGTCGGCACCTTCTCCTTCGTCCCCATCCTCTCCACACTCGCATACACAGCCTCATACACCTCTCGCGCGCCTCTCTCCCCGGCCTCCCTCGCCCTCTGCAACACCTCCGCGCCCGCTTCATACATTTCCCCCGGCCCTCCGGTAGCGCGCCAATCCGTCCACACGCACTTGGCATGCACATCCCCGCCAGCGTCCCGCGTGTACATGTACGCGAAGCACCCTTCCGCATCTAGCGGCCCATCACGCTCGTCCGGGTCGACCACCAGCCCGTCCTCCTCCCGCCCACGCGCGCCATGTAACAGGCCAACAGCCACGGCACACACGACCCCGCGCATCGGGACCGACGCAGCATTCAGCAGCGCCAGCGTGCTCGCATTCACCGCGGCGGCCATCACGCCCATCTCCCCTACGCCTGCCCCTGCCCCTGCCCCTTCCCGTTTGCCCTGCCCTCCCGCGGATAGAATCTGCACGACGAGCTGCACCAGCGTCCGTGGGAGCATGCTGCCCAGCACGCTCGGCGCAAGGACCGTGCGCACCGCGGCTGCGAGCGCCTTGGCCTGTGTCGCGGGGACGTTGGAGAGCGGGCGGACGAGGACCTCGAGTGTCGCGTGGGAGGGGTTTTCGAGGGCGAGCCGGACCTCGATGGGCCCCGTGAGAGAGGCGAGGGCGCTCGGGCCGCTGGAGAAGAGGGAGGGGGAGTTTGGTGAAGAGGTGGGTGGAGGGGAGGGGGAGAAGGCGAAGAGGGCGGAACCGTCGACACGCGCGAGGCCGGGGAAGGTGATGTGTGGTTGGCGGGGGGAGTGGGCAGGGCGGTTGTTGAGCCGTTTGGTGGTGGTGGTGGTGGACATGAAGGACGCGTGGAGAGATAGTCGGTCAATGGAACGCGTCGGTCACACTTTGAAAAAGAGAATCAGCACTCCTGTAATGCTGGGCACCGCCGTACTGTATCCGAAAGTGTCGCTTCTGCCGCCCAGGCTTGGGCAATCAGTCAAGAACACTTCAGGAGCATTACGGACAATGACCGGAACACAGCGGGGCGTAAAAGCACAATGGTCTCACAGACTGCAAGTTTTTCATCTGGCGAGCGACAAATCCATTCACAACGGTATACAAAGACAGAGTACACTAGAAATCCATCAGACAGACGCTCTCCTCGCTGGCGAGGCCCTTGAGCAGCTCTTTCAAGCATGCCCCAGGTTCAAGCCAAACGTCCTCGAGACTCCCGGAGGGAGCCATGTTCTCGGTATAACGAGGGAGCGCGGAAGTCATCGAATGGATATGAAGGATGCGGCATTTGTAAAAATGCGAGACTCGGTCAGTTTCTATAAAATAGATCCTGATGAGTATGTTCTGAGGAAACAGAGATGGGTGCGGGCGAAAATTTATAGGGTTGCGGGGTGGTCTGTGCGCGAGGCACGTGAGCAGCGGCGCGGCGCGGGCGGGAGGCGGTGATATCATAGCTCAGGCGCCAGATTGTCTTGCGTTGGTTTTGGCGTGTGGACGGTGAGGTGAGGTTGTCTTTCGTCCTTTCCTCGATAAAATGATTTGACGTCGATGCGCAGCCAGTCCTTCGGCGCTTGATTCCGCTTACCGGCCGAATTTCAACGCGCTCCAAACTGTGACTCCATCTATGACATGACTGAGTGAATGCCTGTGCGCATCTCTGCTCTCTATGCGACGCACAACCATGCTGCGCGTTCGCATCCCCGGTGTCCTCAGCTGCACCGCCCTCGCTCGGACCACCCAACTACGACAAAACCATACCACACCAGTCATCCACATCCCTAAAGCTAATGTCTACCGCTTCGGCGACCCCAACACCGCTCCGCCCGTCTTCCGCGGTCTGCAATGGACCGTCAACGAAGGCGAAGCCTGGGCCATCATCGGCTCCGGCTCTGGCGAGAAAGCCACTCTCTTCCAGGTCAGCCTTCGATGAGCCGTACCCGCCCCATACTAATCCTTCTCCAGACCCTCCTAGGTCAACTCCGCATCACCCCGCCTCCCCCGCCCCCAGCCGGCCTCTACCCCTTCCTCGCCGCGCCCACCGTCGACCCGTACAACTCCCTCGCCCTCGTCTCCTTCACCCCGCGCCGCCGCGGAGCAGTCGGCGCCTTCTACGACTTTTCCGCCCGCTACGGCGCCATGCGCGATGACGACCGCGTCACCCTCCGCGAGGCCATGTTCTTCGAGACCATCGATCCCGAGTCCCCCGAGCTCAAACTCGAGCGCGAGCATGATCGCGAGCAAGAGGTGCGCGAAGCGCAGATGACGCCACCTGAAAGGGCGCTCTTCGAGAGGCTCGTCGACCGCTTGTGGCTGAGGGACGCCTTGGACGTCCCGCTCGTTGCCCTGAGCAATGGACAGATGCGCCGCGCGAGGATAATCAAGGCGATCCTGAGAAAGCCCGAGTTGTTGCTCTTGGATGAACCACTCAGTGCGTCCCACCTTCCTCCATTGCTGTTTGTTCACGGGTGTGCTGACGAAGGCGTGCAGCCGGCTTGGACGTGCAAAATCGCCCTGCGGTCCTTGAAGTCCTGCGGTCCCTCCATGCCTCCCGCTCCCCCGCGTCATCCTCGGCTTGAGGACCCAGGACCCCGTCCCGGACTGGATCACCCATGTCGCATTCGTCAAAGGCGGCAAGGTGCTCGCAGGGCCCAAGCACGACGTGCTCCCGACCATTGAACGTGTCGCTCCGGCTCCCTGCGAGGAAATCTGCGCCGCCCCGACGCAGGGTGAGGTCGTGGTGGACATGCGCAATGTGAACGTGAAATACGGCCCGAGGACGGTGTGTTCCTCTCCCCTCCACCCGCCCTCTGAAACTGAACCACCGTCGCCACCCGCGCAGGTCCTCAAAAACATCGACTGGCAAATCCGCAAAGGCGACCGATGGCACCTCCAAGGCCCAAACGGTACACTTCCCGTTCCTCTCTCCTCCCCGCCCAACCCTGAGTACTAATCCCCGCCCCATCCAACTTACATAGGCTCAGGCAAAACCACCCTCCTCGCCCTGCTCACCGGCTCGCACCCGCAATCCTACGTGCAGCCCACGGGGGCACTGACGCTGCACTCCCTCCCGCGCGCCCGCATCCCCACGCCGCACCTCGCGTCCCTCACCGCGCTCGTCTCGCCGGAGCTCTTCGACGCGTTCCCGCGCCGCGCGGAGGCCGGCATGACGGTGTGGGAGGCCGTGGGCACCGGGTTCGACGGGACGTTCGTGCCTGCCGGGAAAGACGGTGTGGGAAATGGGGTGCTCGGTCCTATCGGCGAGGAGGAGCGGGGGTGGAGGGTGAGCAGGGTATGGGAGGTGCTTGAGGCGCTCGGGCCGCATACATGGGGCGAGGATGAGGGCGAGGGCGCGGGCGCGGGCGGGGGAGGGAAGGTCAAGGTCAAGGTCAAGGTCGCAGCCCGAGAGAGAGCGCAGAAGCGTTTGCAGAGCGCAAGTTTGCGGACCTGCCGCTGCCTGCGCAGCGCATGGTGCTGCTTATGCGTGCGCTGGTGGGGCGTGCGCCGCTTGTGCTGCTTGATGAGGTGTGGAGCGGGATGGGGGAGGGCATGGTCAGTGCTGCGAGGAGGTATCTTAGGGAGGGAGGGGGAGTGGGCCCGGAGCAGGCGGTGGTGGTGGTTACGCATTGGGAGGATGAGGTGCCGTGGGGTGTGCAGGACGGTGTGAAGAGGTTTAGGTTGGAAGGAGGGGCGGGGAGGGTGGTGGAGGAGTGAGTGCGGTGGAGGCTTAATCTACCCAATTGTATAATTGTGTGTTCGAATAGAACGAATGTGGTTTTCTGTCACCGCTGGTCTTTGCGATGGGAAGACGATATTCCTGCAGCATGCACGGCGATTTCCCATCGTCTTTCAAGGGAAGGTCCGCCGTTGTAGTACAGTAGCCACATGTAGACTCATCGTCATCCGGCTCGTTGCATTATGATCATCCAGCTTCGCACGAAAGAAAGGATGATTCATGTCAAGTTACATTCTCGCTGCTGGTCCTATACACGACTTGATGATCCCTACATGATCATCGTCCCTTGCTCTCTCCGTTCACTCCGCCTCCGCCTTAAACAAACCCACCACTGCATCCAGCACTTCGTCACTCACGTCCTTCCAGTCATTGATCTGATGAATTCGACAAACTCCGCGGCACAGCTTGTGAGCCGAGCTGATGCGGGACAGTTTTGCTCCCAAGATCCATCCTAGGCCAAGGCCAGGGCGAGCACGCTTCGTACTGGTCACCTAAGTCGAAAGGCTAGAAATCGGCAGCAAGGAGGACAGATTGCAAATTCGAAGGTACTCGTCATTAAACACGGTCAGCTATTACAGGTTTTGCAAGGGATGGCTGATAGTCCTGCGGGCCATGCCAAGCTCGCCGGGCTTGGTCGAATTCTTGAATTATATTGGACTGAAAGCGGCGGCACCTTTGGACAAGAGCGGTTGAATGGGTGTGGTGGAGGATGAGAAGTGGTGCCGCCGCTTCATGTAGCTGGCTTGTTATCATCCATATGGACCAGTGTTGCAGCGGAACGCGTAAACAGCGCAAGATCTTGCTAGCTTCCATAGCAATGGACGATTGCACGACGCGCGGAGAAAGTAGATAGCAGTGGAGACCTTGCGGTGATGAGTGACCTGCACCCTGCGGAGGTGTTGGGGCAGAGAAAACACGTACCCAAGCGTGGGATAACGTTGCGTCTGCTTATGTACTTCCAAACTTGTGGTCAACACGGCGGAAGGCACTCAATGCATAGGCTCAAGTACGGTTGGGATGTATGTACAGAACGAGAAATAGACACTACTCAAATACATCGTGGAGAAAGAGATATGAATGTTAATACAAGCAAGAAGCGCCAAACTTGGGAAACTGTCATACAAGATAGGCAGAGAAGGTAATAAACCTGATACAAACACAGGATGACACCACCGAGAGAAATGAAGGGTATCTTACAGTCCTCACTCGATAATCCCGGCTGCGTATAGCTTCCTCACCCCCGCCTAAAGCGTTTTTACCGGCCGTTCCTGCGACCCTTGTTACGCCCGCCGACTCGCGAGAACCCATCATCGTCACCGGTCGTCTCAGACGAGGCGCTCGAGTTCTGTCTCCAACTTCCCTGCTTCGCGCCAGCCTTGCCTACGAGGAACCCACATTACCTCAGGGAACGAGCCAACAAGAAAAAAAAAGGGGGCTCACCACCATTCGCCCCCTTCGTCGCAGCCTCGTTTTTCTTCTTAGCAAGCGCAGCCTGCCTCTCCTCCTCCTTCACCTGCTTCGCCCTCCACGTACACACGCCCTTCTTGCACGTATGCGCATGATACGGGCATAGCGCCACCGCCGGCTTCTTCGCCTCTCCCGTCTCCTCTCCCCACAAGTCCTGGCTCCCCGCATCACTCGCAGCAGCATTCTGCCACTCCGTCTTCTCAAACGTCGCCGCGGTCTGCTCCCAGGGATGGATCACTGCCTCCGCCCCAAGCTCAGGCGACTGCTCCGGCGCCAACCCGTACAGCGCTCGGTCCTGGCTCGGCGATAGGCTGATCGTGACGTTCTCCTCGAAGAGGCCGGAGAGTGCCTTCTCGGTGGCGCCGGCCTCCAAGCTGGAACCGGAGCTCGAGCTGGCGTCCGAAGTGCTGGGCTTGGTGAGGCCGGGGGGCGCCGGAAGACTTTGGCCGGGAGGAACGCGAAGGACGAGGCCCGGAGGAAAGGCTGGTGCCTGATTCGATGTAGTCGCCGGCGACGAGCCGTTCTTCGACCCCGCCGTGCTCCCTGCAACGCATCATCAGCGGCACTCTCGGAAGCATCGTATGCTGGATGTCTTACATGCGTTGGGAGCTGCGGTAGCAGAGACTAGGCTCGCACAGGGGCTTGGCGGTGGGCAAGCGGTCGGTGAGGACTGGATGATCGGCTTGTTCCCTATGCAAACGCCCATGAGACGGAGATTAATCGAGGAAAGATGACAATGACGTACAGGCAGACGGCGACTTGGCGGAGACGGCAGATCGGGGACTTTGTTTGCCTGCGGCCGCAGTAGCCTTCGTGTTTGCAGGCGACGCGGCCTTCTTTGCCTTGGCTGCCCACGCGCCCTGGAGAGCCTGGGTGGTCGGAGGAGCTGCGCCTTTAGCGCTCACCCAGTTTTCGGAACCAACGACTAGATTATACAAGGAATTAAACGCAATTCATTCGTAATTTATACATGGAGAAACAGACATACCAGGAGGGACGACCTTGGGCGGGGGCGGCTTGACGGCAACGGGGAGGGGACGGCAGAGCGGTTTGTTCGTCTTGTCTTCAGGTGGTGTTGGACACCAGTATGTGGTGGGGTATGGATCTTGAAAACTGAGGTGCTCGTCGCTCAATGACACCTAGCGAAGTGATACTAGAGATCAGCGACTCACTCCGTGGTAGGAGTCCAATCTTTGAACCAGGCAGCTTCGACATGAATCCGTTTCCATCCTGAAACACGGCAAGCAGGCGTGGAATGTCAGCCAGGCACCTTAGAGACGAGTGTGGCCACGCACCGTCTTTCTGAGCTTCACGCCCAGTGGTATACAAGCAATGGAATATCTGCGTGACTCTGCCACCCTCCTCGTCGGTAGGGTTCTTGAGCATTTCGGACCAGCGATGCTCGCCCAGCAAACGCTCATTGTGGGGGTACCTCTTGTCAACCTCGATGAGAACCATGCCACGCGCCTGACGCATCCCGCCAGTCAGAATAAGGCACGAATGGTAATAAGGATTGCTGACGAACGCTAGGCTTGTAATGTAACGCGTGAATTGGGTCGGTGCCAATGCAGGCAGCGATCCAGCGGCTGAATGTGATGTAGTCCTGAGGCAGCTCCCAGTTCGCGTTCAAGGGGTAAGGCTGATACACGGTGAAATATTTCTCATCTTCGGCGGCATCAGGGGACTTTGGTCGTTTGACCATGGTGGACGGTGTGAAAGGGTGAGATGAGGAACTCGAGGCACGCCTGATATTTATATTATCACGGTGACCATGACGGTCTTTTTGTTCCTCGATCACTGTCCTTTGCTTCCGTTTCCCAAGATCGAATATGGATCTATTGAAATTGGGTCCGAGGTGCGTAACGACCACCACCATGCCATTGGCAGTCAGATATGCACCTCGGCCCGATATAAGAGTCTGCCGGAAAGCAAATGTGAAGCCATGCATCATGATGCATGACTCCTGGTGACGCGACGCTAGTACGCGTCACGGTGAACAATTGGACGCGACCTCTCTTCTAAATTCACTTCGATATCCCCGATACAATGTAACGGTCACCACCAGCGGCGACCACACTCGGTAACTTTTCAGTTCTTCCATCGCCAAGGTACGACTAGCGTTCGAATTTTCCTCAATCTCGACGATCCTCCCTCAGTCCAAGTCGGCCATCAACGAAGACTTCGGTACGAAGTACATGGACTCGAACTCAAGCTTTCGCGGTAGCGGGTCGGAGAGGGTCCTACCGTATCATCGTGCGACCCTCGAAGAATATTATTCTACTTCATCCCTCTCATTGTGGGTGCAAGCCTTTCGCTCCTCTGATTCCTGATGACAACTTCGCCACAGGATCGTTCGAGGCGGTCCTCGGGCTAGAGGACATCTCCAATGGGCTCCCTTCGCGTGCTATGACGGCTTTCGATCGCCAGCGTGCCGGAGCGGTCCACGTACTCCGATACCTGGGTAACTTCAAATGTCTGCATCGCTTCTCCCATGTGAATCCCCGGTCAGCAGGAAAGCTGTTCGATGCCACATATCCCGGCGGCGGCGCTCACGAATTGCGCCTTCACAATGGTCCCTATACGCGATCGCTGACGAGCTAACCACTCGCACGGCGGAAGTTCTCATTCGTTTCCCGGGCGGCGGCTGATATGCAGGCCTTCGGCATGCTTCCTTCGCTGGTGAGTCTGTGTGCACGTGAGATGCTTGGTGCCTGAAGGTGCGCTGCGCCACTTCGAAGGAAGGGGCGAGGGTGGCGAAGTAAGCTAGGTGTAAGTCCTCTTATTTAGACCACGAAGGTAACCTTCTTCGATTCCCGAATAACACGTATATCTGATGAAGAGATGGCATGGCTTCAGGCATTTAGGTCAACGCACACTCACTCGCTCGAAGTTTCTCTCCTGGTACGGTTTAGGGGAAAGTGAGACATGACAGCCACTCTCCAGTCGGCACTTTAGGAGACTATGGCGCGTTGGGAGCTACGACCCACTCTGCCCAGCCTATATAACTGCACAGGCCATTGGCATCCCGTTACAACAATGTCCGTCTCCATCGATCCGAGCTGCTCGCTCAAGTTTCAAGGTATGGCGTTATTGGTTGACCATCTGTTCATGCTCACTTGACTTTAAGGCCCGTTCACTCGCTCCTCGGAGAGTTCTCTGACCATCACAAATCATAACACGCAACCTGTGGACTTCAAGCTGAAGACAATAACGTCAAAGGTGGGCCCGGCATTTTTCTGCGGACTCCCCGGTCCTGAACATCATCGTTCAGTCCTGTCACACCCTGGGCAGGATAGAGCCAGGAGGCAGCGTTGAGATCCCAGGCACGTAGGCCTATCTCCCCACATCACATTTGTTGTGCTCACTCCGCCTCAGTTACTAGTCAGCCACTTTCGGAGGAGATAGTATCGAAAGTTGTCTTCAAGGACGCGCTCATCGTCGAGAGCAGTCTCGTTCCTTCAAGAAGGAATTTTCGCAGGTTTCGTGATAGTGTAGTTCGTCTGTCAATACTCCTCCGTTTGCCAGTCTGACATTGCTCCGAATCTAGATGAGGCGGAAAAAGAACATTCACCAGCAGAAGCTCGATGTAGAATTTTCACCGGCACCGCGCCCCGTCGCATCCGAAGAATCTGGGAACACGGAGGCAACGGCATCTGGTGCAGCGGCACTCGACAGTCTTCACGAAACGGAAATGAAATTCCGTCAGCTCAAAGCAGAATACGAGGCCCAGAAACCTAGTAAACCGTCCTTGGGGACTTTGCTTTCTATAGAGGCCCTGCGATTGTTGGCGGGGCCGGAGCGACGTCGCCGGTGATCATTCCGACCGTGCTACTGGTCGGTCACAGCCTCTCCTCCTTGATTTGCACATGAATACCTTTCTCGGTAGTCCACTCCGTCATCTTTCCGTTGCATGTATTCCTACATAGTGCAAGTAATAGAGCGTACCCATCGAAGATAGCCACACATGTTGCAGGAACAATCAACATTTCACTGTGCATGGTTGTCGACATTGTCAGCAGCACAGCATAGCAAGTCACAGCCTTGGACAATATCCGCACTGGGCGCTGGTGTGCATGTTCAAGACGCCTCAGAGACTTCTCCCATCCTAGGTTCTTCACGATCCAACGCCCTCGACGATGGCTCTCGTCTTCACTCCTGACAGCTCTCTCAAATTCAAAGGCATCGTAGAACTCGCCCATGCACTTTGAACCCCCTACGATTAACGTCTCCCAGGACCGTTCACTCAGCGCAACGAGTGTCACTGGATCATCGCGAATCCTCATGCATTAGCGACCACGTTCAAGGTCAAGACGACAGCTCCCAAGGTATACTTAGGCACTAGGGTAAAATCGCATCTCTTATGCTTCCCTTTCTCATTTAGCGCTACTACGTAAGACCCAACGGGGGTAGGATTGAACCAGGAGCGAGCGTTGATGTCCTAGGTACGCAAACGACACCCGGTCTCTCTTGACGTCTGTTCGGAGACATTACGTCCGTGGCACAGTCATAATGGAAGCGCTCGCTGAAGAACCTCCGCCGGGCACGGCCTGCAAGGACAAGTTCCTCGTCGAGAGCAGCCTGATCCCAGCGAAGAGCAAATTTCATCGTTTGCGGGAAATTGTGCGCATTTCTCACGTCGTTCATGGAAACTTGAGCGTCTTTACCGGGAAATATAGATGGGACGCGAGGGGCAAGTCCAGCTGCCGGAGATCCATAAGCGCAAGTTTGGAGCAGAATATCTTTTTGAAAACTCCACGATCGCCGCAAAGGACGGAGACTTGCAAGCAAGCAACACTGCGCTAGACTCGAATCCTGTAAGCCTCTCCCCGTACTGTTCGAGTAGAGAACCTCGTTGATAGTGCTGCATTCGCCGTGCTCCGTCAGAAAGCCATGACCCACAGATCGCAGCCTTCCGAAGCAGAGTCCTGCTATTCGCCAGCATTGCAGGATGTTCCTCCTGCGTACTCGGCTGTACAGGATCCGGAGACACGGGAGGAGGCGCGTCTTGATAGCTCACTGGCCAGCGCGGCAGAATCATCGCGCATCGCGGAGCTGTCGGCCCAGGTGGAGGCCGCGCAGAGGGAGATTGAGCGACTCGAAGCGACCGTGGAGGCCATGAGTCTGCACTCCACGGAAAGGTGACCACGACCGATTCTGACACACGATAGGTCCAGGTACCACCAGCATGATGACGAGAAGCGTGCTGCATTTTATATAATTTACGACGTCCAGTTAACTGCCTCAGGCAGTTTCTTTTCTGTTAGAAATTCGATTCGAGAAGGACAGTATTCGATTCACATACGCATTCACCGTATCACATTCGCATTCACCGACCTTACTGGCAGACGCGGACAGCACCAGAGAAATTGAGAAAGGAAAGCAATCTGAGCTCAGTTCGATTTGGAGCTCCGGTAGAAATGATCAAGTGCCGAGCCTCGAGGAGATCCGATGTCAAATCACGCGGATCGCCCACTGCGCAGTGCAGCAAGTCCAATTCGAAAACAGTTTGGCGGGCCCCTATACAAAAACATTCGCCATATGCTTGGAATGCCTTGCTTGCGTCACCTGGAATGTCAAAGAGTCTCTTTTTGTTCTTCGAAACTTCCGAGGCGTTCATCGGAATTCTTTTGTGCTCATATGCCTTTGCTGCAGCCTTCTCGTCGATTTCAAAGGCCGTGAACATGAAGGAGGACCGCTCTGGGCCGGACTGGATCCTCCCTGAACAGTTGGTTCATCAGGCCTTATTGAGTCGGAACACATCCTTCGCACACTCTCTTACTTATCTCTGCCGCGCTTAAGTTCTGCCCTCGATGCACACAGGTACCGTTGTCACCCAAGGAGAGCAGAACACCGATCCAGTATAGGAGACGGTGAGACACCGAAACCTGTACTCCACCTTGTATCGAATGCTATCGATGGTATAGGGGACTGGAATGACTCGCTGAGAGCGATGACCCACGTCACCACTCGTATATATGTGCGACGTCGCCCGCAGCTTGATAAACAACGTCTCAATGTCCGTCTCCGTCCGTCCCAGGAGCTCCCTCGAGTTCAACGGTAGGTCGTGAACCTTCTACTATCACGTGTTCATCCTACGTTTCGTCAGGAACGTGTGGCCTGGTCACTGAGTGTTCGTTCACCATCAGAAATCACAATGCGCAGCCTATCACCTTCGAAGTCAGAGCGACCAGTCCAAAAGTGCGTGTAACAAACGGCGCGTTTTCGTTTCACAGAGGTCTCAATAATGTTCTACGCAGCGCTATCACACCGTGGGCAGGCTTGAGCCTGGCGGCACCGTTGACGTCGTATGTATGCACCTCGTGTTTCACCTGCCCGGCCGCCAATTAATTCGCCATATCCAGTTCAATCGGACGAACTTTCGTCTGATGCGTCCTGGGAGGACACTTTCCTCATCGATAGCCGACTTGTGCCTGTAACACCTCTCCAGCGCTTTTCCGCCATCGTACGTTTCATCCTCATCTCTGCTCGCTGGTCGTCCATGATTTTCGATACAGATGGGCTTTTCGCGTGCGTACAGGCGGGAGCTAGCTATACAATACCGTCCTGAAAAGAGCGAAAGTTTCGCCTCGGATGAGCAGAACTTGAAACCTGTACGCATACCCATCTGTTGAAATCTATTCGTGACCGACTACAGTGTCTTTGCTTAGAAAACGGACTCTGGTGCTTACCAGAGTAAAACCGACCTTGAGTCTAGCGATCCGTCGGCGGCTCCCCAGGATAGACGTCCCGGTGTCTCCATGGCCGAGCTTCAGAAGATGCGTTCGTACCTCGCTCAGGATGCTGCTTGTACCAACGCAGCATTGTACGCACCTCCACGCATCGTGCAGAAATGCTTCGATTTCGCGGAAGCACGCGTCGCGGAGCTGGACGCTCAGTACCAGGTGGCATCGAGGGCGCTCAGGGTCTTGCGACAGTGTCCAGACAGTGTCGACCTCGATGACGCTGCGAAAATGGTGCCTCAGACACCTATTCCAGAAGATGCTGCGGAAGCATTACAACCCGCGTTGGAGCGATGGATAATGGCCACAGAAGTGTTTCGGCTCGAAGCTGTGCTGGGCGACATTTCGAGCGAACTAAAGGCTATCTCGGAGTCCGGATTAATGGTGCTTATGAGGGCCATGATCGCGGACGCTAAGGACTAGATGGCCTTTGAGATACTACACAGAGCCGTCGAGTGTTTTAAATCCGGGAAAAAATACGTTCTTTTTCGCGGAAGCTCTGGACCACACGCGAATACCGGCTAGTGAAGGTCAACAAGTATTGGACTTGGCATCTTATGCAACTTGCTGCGCGGCGTACTTACCGTCGGAGGAGCCAAACTCATATCCACGCTTGGCTCAAGGCAACCTTATGCGCTTTCACGGGACGCTCAATTTGATCCTATGACGACAAAACATACTTCATTGCAAGAACGTAAACGTGGAAACCACCTTGCCTTCTGACTTGAGCGGCATCTGATCGGAGCATCCTAGGGGATGGTGAGACTTCACTGAGAAGTGAGACATGGGATGTCTCGGTGCAACTACCACAGGCCAAGTACTACTCCAGAGTGTCTGCCTCGACCGAGCCCAGCACCAGCCACCAGCAGCGGCACCACATTTCTTTTTTCCTCTCTTGATCATCCGCTCATCTCGTCTACCATACCTTGACCATCACAAATGCGACCAAGAGACAAGCCCGTTTGGGAACTTCTGAATTGAGCTTCGTCAGCGAAGATGCACAACATCTCGTCCTTAGAGTGAGGTAGCACCGCGTGGCGCAGATCGAACCAGGCATCGCTTCGTGCTGAAGGTACGCCTCTATTCGGTCTGTCAGGCCTCGTTTCCCATATGATTATACGACAAGACAAGACAAGCTCTAATTTTCTTCCTAAGCGTCCTAAGGACGCGGTGCAGAATACTCTTCACTCATGATTTGAATTCGGCGGCTATACTTACTGGGCTCCTTTCTGAAAAGTGCATTGAATATTGCAGGATTGCGGCCGAGTGGCGGGCACGATTGGAACCCGCATCACCGCCGCTGGGACGTACCATCGCTTTTCAAATGTTTTCTTAGTATGAGCATGGTCGTATGTTTCCAGCAGGTATGATTGATTTCCATTTTTTTGGTTTCGTGCTTGCCGCATGATTACCACAATAAAAGCTCTAGTTTTATTCTGAGCGTCCTAAGTACGCGGAGCAGAGTAGTTTTCACTCTCATGATGGACATGACGGATAGACTCTCAGAATTCCTCCCTGAAAAGCGCATTCCACTGTAGGGCAGATGCGATCGGGTGGCGGCCGCGATTAGACTTTCCGTGACCGGGTTTTTTTCGTGGCGCTAGGCTGCGTTTCTCAAGCATGGCTGTATGATTCAAGGTGCGTATGGTACACCTCGATTTTTCGGGTTTTTCGTTCCCTGTATGATTATTCAAGTCTGCAAAGACCTCAGCGTCTCGAGGACGCGGTGCTGAGTATTCTCCACTTCATATGACGGACACGACGAGTCTACTTACTCGACTCCTTACTGAGAAGCGCTCTGAATATTGCAGATGCGGCGTGGAATGGCGTCCGCAATTGAGGGCCATAGGACGTCGCGTGACGGCCTCGCGAAAGTGCGGTAATCTCTCCAACATTCTAGCTCCTGGCTGCTCCATGAGCATCGCCACATGAGTAGCACAGGCACTGGTGAGGTTCCGAGTGTCTGAAGGACATGGATATAATTGGTCTGCTGTTGCTGAGAACCGCCTTGAATATCGCAGCTAGGTCGGAGCGTGGCATTCCTCGATCGGGCGTGATAGGTCAGGTATGCTTTTCTTCCATTTTCTGGTCCTCCGTGTGCCCTATGATTACAACGATATAAGCATTGCAAATCCTGAGCGTCTCAAGGACGCCATGCTGGGTATTCTCCCATTTATGCCATGACGGGGATGACGGGTATATTTATTTGGCAGCTTGCTGAAAGAGGCCCTGAACAGCGCAGATGCGACGGAGGGAGTTGTCCGCTTTGTGGAGCGATTAGGACCCGGGGAGGTAAGATCGTTTCTGATATATTTTTTTTGGCTCTTGGTCTCTCTATATGAGCATTAGCCATATGATTATTTATTTCAGTGACGCACGCACTGAAATCTCTCCGTGTTACAGAGTGTCTTCAGGACGTAGTGCTGATTATCCCAACATACTATGATGGGCACCCCCAATTTACTTGAAGCCTCGCTGACAAGCGCTTTGAATTTCGCAGATGCCGAGAGGTTTTTGAACGTAAGAACAACACCTACATCGAAGTCCTGGACCGTCGTCCAGTCTCAATCGTGTTCAGGAAACACTTCCTTGAGGAAAAGCTTCTGCCGAGTAGACTTGAGCAACGTTTCGACGTTGAAGTGAGTACGAAGTGTGGCGCAGGATTTAGCAAGCCAGCACCAATTCCTCACCTGAAAATCCTAGATATCGACGAATCCCGCCTTGACCTCTTCGTTCCGCGTGTTCACTTGCGGCTCTCAATTATCATCGTCTCGTTTAGCAACGTGCCCAATGAATGCCTGCTCAATCCTCATCGGCAGTGGCTCCGCCATTTGATCCGCCACTCGAGACGTCGAGAAGGTACGCTGCTCTTTCGTCTTCCCGCCGCCTTTCGTGTGCCATATGATTATCACAACAATCAAAGCTCTAGAATTGCTTAGCGTCCCAAGGACGCGGTGCAGAGTCATTCTCCCACTTCCTGATGGATATGATGGCTCTCTGACAACTTATTCAAGTCCTTGCTGAAAAGCGTTCGGAATATTTCAGGTGCGGTTTCTAGTGGGTGGCGGGGTGATTGGCTCCCGAAGGTACGATTGTTTCCTGTGGTTGTGGTTTGGTTTCCTCAGTTGCGCACACATTTGCCATATGATTATACCCATACGTACCGCACGTCCTACTGAGTGTCTCTGAGTACTTGCCTCCAGGACGCAGTGCTGGTCAGCCCTATATTATGACGCATACGATCGTCTGTGCACTCGACGCCTTGCTAACAAGCTTGATCTTGTCAGGGATACCAAGGGGTTTGCGAAATCTAGAAATGCATCCGCTTGTCAGCCTCTATTCGAATTGACCAACCGTGTCTCGGGGTAATAAGAGCTCAATGACAGTGCGCCAGGACGCGTCCACGCCAATCTCGCGGAAGGACGCAGTATCGCATTTTCACGTAGAGATATTATACGTACTAGATGACGAGGAGCTCATCAGCCGCAGACAGTCACGCGGAGAGCAGGAAACAAACCAAATGGGAGGCATTCAACATGACAAGTCAACAACGCTAAAAAGGAGTGAAACCTAATCCGTACAAATCTCAATTCAAAGGTCAAAGAAAACAAAAGAAACAAATCAAATGAGGGAGAACAATATCGAGAGACAGGGAGCGAGTATGGCGACGTAGCGAGGTGGGAATAAGATATGATACGAGTAAGTATGTACGTGCATGGATAGTGATAGGCACTGGTGGCAGTGGGCAGCTGGGTAAGGGACCCCAAAGGGGATGCAAGACGGCCGTAGTTATAGACTCGACTAGTCACCTACGAGCGAAAAGGAAGGAATGGAACCGGGACAGGGGTGAACAGATGAAAGCAAGCCGAGGTCCAATGGCCAGTTTCTGCCTCTACGATAGATGCCGAGCGGAGTGGGAGGTGAGGAGCTTGATACATGGTATTTTGGGGCGCGATACGCATTATGTACTTGTAGGATTGTTTAGGGCTTGAGGTTGCGGTTCAGTGAGGCGAGGGGTATGGAAGTGGATGGTAGAGGCGGATGCTAGATGGAAGCAGTATGTTCATGCCGGGTGATTGGATACGGGTATTATTGATGTGGAGAGTCCGTAGTGAAGAAACGATGCGAGATGAGATCGGAAGGCCGGGGGATGAAGAAGCATTGCGGGGTGTGTGCACATGGATGTGTTTTGTTCCGGGGTGATGATCCAGCGAGACGATGAGGATGAGGATGACGACAGGGACGGGAGTGGTAATGATGAGATGATAATGATAGACAGCGAGGCATTGTGCATAGTGCAGATGGCGGCAGCATGTGGGTGGAGTCGGGGCATGTGAAAGGGGTACGGGCAGGATCGCTGAGTGCTCAGCACTGGCGCTGATAGAAATTCAAGGGCGAGCGACGCGCTGGCGTCACCGAATAAGCTTTCCATAGTCCAGCCTGCTCTCGCGCGTTCTCTCGAATGTTTTCTCTTTCTTCGGGAAGGCGTTCCAGAACCGCAACGTCTCGTCGCCAGCACCCGTCACGATCGTCTCGCCGTCTGGGCTCATAGCGAGGTACAGGACACGGTTTGTGTGCCCCGTGAGCGAGGCGACCATATTCAACGTCGGGTATTTCCATATGCAGATCTGGTTCTGCGCAGTGGTGGAGGAAAAGCCGTGCGTCGAGACAAGCTCGTGCGACGTCAACGACCAAATAAGATTGCACACCTGCCATCACTCCACGTCAGAAAGACCCACCCTATCACGAATATGAAGAAAGCACACACCTGACTCCCTGTATCTAGCTCATTCAGCATCGTCCCATTCATCGTATTCCAGAACCGTATGTGCTTATCCTGCGTCCCCCCACCCGTCGCCAACACTCCCGCCACATGTGGATCCCAGGCCAGCGCCTTCACTGCCGCCGTATGCTCATGAAACTTCCACAACGGTGCATCCCCAGGCCCCGTATCGTCCCCACTCCCACTCGTACTACTTCCCCCGCCCACACCCGCACCCGCACCGGCGGGCCTCCCCGCCCCCGGCCCGGTCGCACGTCGCGAACCCCTCAAGTCCCAAATGCACACCTTATTATCGTTCCCTCCGCTCGCGAGGTTCGCTGCACCGGGCCCGCCGTCCCCACTCCACTTCAACCCGCAGACCTCCTGACGGTGTCCTGCGCAGCGCTTGAATGGGCGTGTCGTGGGCTCGCGCACATCGCGGTGGTGCACCATGCGGTCACGCGAGCCAGAGGAGAGGACGTGCGCGTTCCAGGCGAGTGCGCCGATGCGCTGGGTGTGTGCACCATGGTATGTGCGTTGTAGTTGCAGGGTGGAAGCGTCGTAGATGTGGAGGCGCCCGGCGAGAGTGCCGACTGCGAGCGTCGTGCCCTGAGAGGCGAAGGGTCAGATGGGACACGGGTGTTACGTTGAAAGCGGGGTACGCACCTTTTGCACCCAGGACACCGAGCTGATAGTGTCGTTCGAATCGGCAAGGTCACATAGCTTCGAGACAGCCGCGTTGTGTGCTGTCCACAGATATACACAGGAACCCAAACCGACCCCCAGCACGTTTGTACTCGACCAGTCGACAAGATTGAGGTAGAAGTCGTCCGCGAGGTCCGGGGCATCAAGCACTCGGTACGGCGTCTTGCATACGCTGCGCAGCTGTCGTCGCGGGCTTTCAAGGATGTGCCTGCTTTCTGCTCGTACAGGACTCATAGAGTAGGCCTCGTCAGTAGGAGTGTCGAGTCGGCGAGTTGGGGTGGCGGGATTGGACGCGGGTGAGTTGAATGCGAAGAGGCGACGGCGGGTAGGGGTGGATGGAGGGACTGCAGATGTTGACGCGACGGCAGCAGGACGCGCGGGTGAAATGGGGCGGCGTGGCGAGGGTGGCGTCACCTCAGAGTGCAAAATTGTCGAGAAGAGGGCATTAGCTTGTTCTGAACAGGAGTGTCAACCAATGGAACATAATGCATTTAGCAGCGACGGAAGTACCTTTGAGAGCGTCTGATTCAGACGGTATCATTCTGTTCTTTGACGGTGTCGACGGACCACCCTCATCCATAAGATGGTAGGACGTGCGCATATCGCCGGCATCCCTCGAGGGTACGAAGCGGTCGCCATAATCTCTGGTCACCCTCGGAATATCAACAGGAGACTCGGGCCCGCCACTGCTGCTGCTGGTATTCGGTCGTGAATCCAAGGACGGCGTAGACGTAGGTGCCACTCCAAAGATGGGATTAACGCGAGGGCGATTTCGCCTCGGAGCTTCATCGTCGTGGTCCTGCTGCGCTGCTCGGAGCCGTTTGCCAAACGGCGAGTTCTTGAGCCCAGACATCAGGGCTGGGTCTTGGTGGTAGGACCAGTGGTTCAGCAGTTATTGGCAATCGGTTTGGCTTGTTGTGGAAATGAAAGACGCCTATAAGATCCCTGAGCGATAGTAAAAGCCAGATTAGTCGTACTGCAGCATGGAGAGCGAGGAAATGAGGGAAAGGAGGGAGATGAGGAGGGAGATGGTCGCGGTTCAGAGCTAACCCTTGGTTAGGGTTAGAATACACGACGCGTTGCCCTCGTGCCACCGTGCGAAGAAGGTTCTTGCTACGAAATTAAATCGTGTCATTGTCATTGTGGTTAAATTTATGACTCATCTTGACTAGGCTCTGAGTCGCAAGCATGTCCTGCATATAAGTACTGTACTTATATGCTTATGTAGATGTCGGATTGAGCTTATGCGGCACAAATGCTACGGAAGATAGCAAAAAAGCAGCGGTTTACTACATCAACGCACATAGTGGACACACCCGGAATTGAACCGGGGACCGCCCGCAAACGCGTAATGCTAAGCGGGCGTGATAACCAACTACACCATGTGCCCTCGAAAAGGGTCTCCCTGCGATGCTGTAGGCCCACGAGCTGCGGTTGATCTCACTGAGTTGTGGTTGCAGGAACTGCTTGCGCCCGAACTACCATCATGGCCCTCACCGCCCCCGAGACTCAGTTCATGTGCGTGCGCGCAGTCCACGAACCGCCAGGGAAAAGCTTCGAGGTCCTCTCCTCCCCTCCCTCCCGCGCCACAACCTCCACTGACGCGTCCCACCCGCCCTCTTACACGCACAGGAGATCCGCATAGAAGACTACCTCCGCTTCTACACCACCACCGGCCGCCCACCGCCGCCCTGCCCGCAAGAACCCGCCGACGCCGTGCTGCGCGAGCGCGCTGGCCTACCTTCCCTCTTCAAACCCTACACCGAACGCTCCCTCCTGACCACCACGCGCCCCTCCGACCTCCCAGACGCCCAGAACTTCTACACCACGGTGCACGAAGGCGACATCTTCCACTCGATATCTGCCATCCCGACGTATGAGGCGTTCAGCCACGAGGTGCGTAGGCGCACGCTGTGCCACTGTCCCTAACGCTTCGTTCTACAAGTTCATTTCATTGTGGTCGTTCTCGTACAGGAACTGCGATACTACGCGTACCTGAAAGGCAACCGCTTGCCGCCCACACCAGTGACGCCCGCGCCGTTCGTCCTGGGCCCGCCCTCCGCCGATGGAATGACCCCGCGCCCATCCAACCTCCCTCCGGGCGCGGAGCAGATGATGACGATATCCGCGCAGGCGGCGTACTCGGGACACAGTCTCGAGGTGAGTTTCACCATCATCCAACACACCCTCCCCTCGTTGACGGACAATCCTCCCTCCCCTCTTCCCTTCGCACCATCACCTCTCTTTTCCCGTGCCCGTACGACAATTCCCGCGATCTCCGCGACACCAGGAACTCCGCGTTGCATTCATGCAAGCCGGGCGCGAACTCACCTCTTCCGAGATCCTCGCACGCGGCGCACGGAATCCCGCCTACCCCTTCGCACCCAGCGTCAGCTCCGGCGGTGGCCCCTTCGCCCGCCCGCTCGGCGTACGGCTCTTCTAGCCTCGTTCGTGCGGAGACATGGGTTCGCAACACCCACTCGAGACAGACACCTTTCGCGTGAGATGGAGGAGGTGCGAAACTGTTACGCCAACCTAACTACGCTACGGCTCCGCACCAAGCAAAGGGCCAGAAGTACACTGCCCTGGGAGCGTGTCGATTCGGCGCTCGTGGCGTTGCTTTGGGCATCATGGCGATGACTTTGCGCCAGAGGTTGTGTTCCATCCAGAGAGTCAGGCAGGTTGAAGGGAGACATGTGCCGCTATTTGTGTTATCTATGTAAATTGCTATATTCGTGTAAATTATCATGATGATACCCCGTCCTCGTCCTGTCTCTCTCGCCTTCTTGGTGCAGACTTCTCAACACCTGAATCACGATTGATCATTCTTTCTGTTGATTACGGTGTGCCCAGGTAGGCATGTGGCGCCTTCATCAGCAAAGCTGGGCCGTATGAGCACCAAGTGACACGTCGCAGCAGTGGTTTGTGAACAGGTTAAAAAGCGAACCGCGGTCATCTGCAGATGGACACACCCGGAATTGAACCGGGGACCGCCCGCATAGTAGGTCAACACGTAGATGGGATGCTAAGCGGGCGTGATAACCAACTACACCATGTGCCCATACGATGTCGTTCACCATGCCCGTTCGACGGTCCGGATGCTTCGGGCCGCCACCCAGGCAACGACGCGTCGGGAATAAACACAAGTTCGATTGGAAAATATAGCTGGTCGCATACATCCATGGTGAATTTTACTCTGCCTCGAACAGCTTGAGGACTTATCATCCCGAGGAAAGTAAAAAAAAAATCGTGGAACTGAGACGCCCTGGACACACCCGGAATTGAACCGGGGACCACTCGCATCCTAGACTGGCTACAAATACCGGACAATGCAAAGCGAGCGTGCTAACCAACTACACCATGTGCCCATGCATTTGTGCGCGAGAGCAATTTTTCTCTCCTTGATCTTCACAGAAGTCTCCGTCCGCAAGCTGATGCCGCGGCGAATCGACCACGGGTCGGGCCTTGAAGCTTGAACCATAGTAAGGCTCTTGCTGATATGCCAGAGGACTAGTAATCTCATGTGCTGGGCATTCAGGGTCACCAGTTGAGAAAGTCTCGGTGAATCCAACCTCGTTAACATATTGTGATCTTGCGCCACAGTGGTATTACACATCCCAAAAACTCCGTTCGACCCAATCCTCCATTGATATTCCTTCCCCGCGCTCTCTCCTGCATCGTCACCAAGTTGAGGAGCACCGGCACATCGCTATCGTCTCCTAGTCATGGTGGTCACGGCTGTATGTCCTACAGTTCTACTCGTCCTCCTCCCCCTCGTCATCGACGTCGTCACTCCGGACCTCCAGCACCAGGCGCGAGTCAGGCACCACTCCACACATCTCCATCGTCTCCTCAGGATCGCAATAATACTCAATTTCTTCGTCACCATCTTCCACGACCAGGAGTAAACGCGCCCTGCATGAAGATGAAGCCGTAAGCCAATACTGTCGGACACTTATGCCTTGCGGGACGTGCGGGCGGACAACACAGAGAAAGGTGCACGCACCGTTCAGGGTCGACCTCGAACGTCTTGCACACGCTCGCGAGCACCTTCTTTATGGAGTGCTTACCACGCGTCTTGAACTCTGCCGCTTGGCCATCGTGAGGGCCAATAACCGTGACGGTGAACCGTTCGTCTTCCTGTGCTTTCTTTCGCGAGGCCGCGCCTGTGCGAGGACCAATGAACGAGGTGGATAAATCGCAACGATTGTATGCGAACACGTACCTGAGAGGGAGGGTCGAGAAGACGCGCTGGGGAGACGCGGGCCGTCGACGCCGGATGCTATATATGCAAAGCGTCAACTGTGCCCTCCGACAATGAAATAGGAAGGGGAACATCGTACATGGGCCAGGTTGCGCTTCGGTCTTCGCCTTCGCCTTCACTTGTACCCTCACCT
Source organism: Lyophyllum shimeji (assembly GCA_026008595.1). Classification (NCBI taxonomy): domain Eukaryota; kingdom Fungi; phylum Basidiomycota; class Agaricomycetes; order Agaricales; family Lyophyllaceae; genus Lyophyllum; species Lyophyllum shimeji. The sequence goes on from BRPK01000004.1 coordinate 2,206,219, forward strand.
CGGGCTCAGGTTTGGTCTCCGGCAGGTCCCTTGCCTGGCTCCTCGCAGACGACCCCGCCGACGCCGGTTTAGCTGGTCTGACCCCGGGCTCAAAGTTCCAGGAATCGTCCGATTCCCTGCTCCCACCTGCTTTACCAACAGCAGCACCTTCCTTCGCGCCTTCATTCCGCGCCTCCTCGTAATCCTCGTACCCAGCCTCCTCCGAGAACGACGGCTCCTCGTCGAACAGCTCATGCGCTTCCGGTTCGCGCTTGGATATGCGAGTCTTCGGCACCGGGGGAGGAGGCATCTGAGCAGGTGGTGCAGGTGCCTCGCGTTTCGATGGCTTGGCCTCCGATTTCGGCTTCGATCGTGACGGCGCCGTTTCCCGCGGGGCTGGTCCAGGGGCCTCGTCTCGTGGTTCACTTTCGACATCATCGACAGCCTGCACATCATTACCCTCCGTTGCACTGGGTTCGGCATGCTCCTTTGCCCTTGCGCCATCTGCTGATCCTTCGGGAACGTCAATCTGACGCGTCTTTCCCAAGCGTTTCGCAGTCGAAGGACGCGCAGAGGCGTCCTCCCGAGCCTCAGTGGTACTGCCACCGTCCGGTACGGGAGCTGGAGTACCCCCCTCACCCGGTTCTGTCGTGACTGTAATCGTAACCTCATCCAGGTAGCTCGATATCATCATATACGCGCTCTCATCGATCTCCACGAGGTGTCCACGGCATACATCAAGTGTCTTCGTAAAGAAATTCGGTTTCGTGCCAGGAGCCAATTTGAAAGCGCGTCTCGCTGTCGACACCAGGTCCTGCTGATATGTGAGAATGACTTCGGTCGATGAAGTGCACTTAAAGTACCACGTAGTTGGTGGGTCGCGCGACGAACTTGCGCGATTTGATCACGCTGTCAGCATTGGAAAGCGCTAGAACGAGGACGGGGACGTCGCTGCTAGATTTCGTGAGCGGGTTGACAGTCGAGGAGATGTGCATGATGCGAGGTGCCGGGCGAAATGAATCACCGTGGTTGACGTCGTGGGTGAGGTTGATACCGATTCCCAAAGCAATCGAGGTGCGCGTCACGGGACCCGCTTCACAAGCCATAAGCGAGACGCGTCTTTCTACAGTAGCAATTTCAAATTGTATGGTAGCAAAGTGGTAGCAACCATAACGCGCAATGCGTGCCCAAAAAGTTGCCTATTCAGCCAAAAATAACGCATAACGGTCCGTCGATTGCTAACATCGTTCCAAAATGCTCGCGTCCTAATGCTGCCAGGGCGGGCCTGCGGCGCCTTGATTGCCTAATTGACGCTCCGTAACGCGTAAACCAGGTGCGGTTGCTAACTCGCTACCAAACCGGGGCGTAACGCACCACTGTCGCTTGCCACCATACAATTTGCTACAGTCCCGTCTTTTTTGGACCAGGAAAATGATATACAACCATATGCCTATGAACAAACCCGATGTTGAACTAGGAGCTGACCGAAAATGTCCAACACGAAGCGAGCGTGATATCCAATTTAGATATGACCCCTCGAAAACCTTCACCAGTCGAACAAGGCAGTGTTCTCCATTTGTCGCGTTGAAGGCGTGACTGAGATATAATACACATAGACTTATACAATCTGCCAATTATGATCGAAATCATGGAAGGCTGAGCACCGTGTGCATGAACTGGTCGTAGTTGATCTGGATCCACCCGTCACGGTCCGTGTCAAGCTTGCCGAACGCCTCGCTGAGCTGCTTGACGACGACGCAGGCGCGCACGAAACGGTCGAATGAGATGCCCGGGGGCGGAGCACCATGACCCCTCACCGTTGAGGCTTTAACGTCTACCCCAGAGGGGTAGAATGTTTAGTAGGCAGGCAAACAAATGCTACAAGCACCAATATTCACCGTATTTCCTTTGCAGAAGGTCAAGCAGCTGAGGTGAGAGATTGTAGCTAGTATTCAACAGTCAGTTCGACGTGTTCCTTGCCGCAGGATGTCTTTGAACCTCACCCGAACTGGGCAAGAGCGTCACGAAGCTCGTGGCCGTCTATCGAGCCAGAGCGGTCGCGATCAAAGTGCCTGAAGACGTTTTGCCAGTCCTGTGAGAGCCATAAGCAGGCGTTCAGAGACGAAGAAACGCAGGGTTTGCCTTGATGTACTTCCACAAGCCAGAGAACTTGACCAGCTTGTCAATGACGTCATCGCTGATTTACGATAAAGGAGGTACCTCGTTGAAGCCAATGGTACCGCTGCGGTCAGTGTCCTGCATCCAACATGGAATCGACGAATTCTCGGTGATAAAAGATACGTACGAAGATGGACATCAACATCTTGACCGTGTCAAGGTCGAACGCTACAAAATGACCATCCTAAGCACCCTTTGCAAAACCCATCTCAGCAACCGAATTGACTCACGAGTCCAATCGCCGTTGATGAGCGCTCGCTCTACAGCCTCACAGTCAAATCCCACTTCAAGATGTGCGTGCAATCCTACTCACCCAGCTCTGGAGCTGTGATCGCGCCCGACCGATCTGTATCAACAGCAGAGAACCAACTCCACAACCTACACCCGCCCAACGAAAGATCAGCCTCCGAATGCCTCTCTCCATGCATCAAATGCTCACGTACTGTGGGTCAGCGCCGGGGGGAGGTCCGTGATGGCCTCCAGGGGGCGCAAAGCCGCCACCGTAGCCGGGCTAGGTGCCATTGCCACAATTGAGTTCCGACGAACGCTTGTATCCAGACCCAAAGAAATCACTCACGGGACCGTAACCACCAGGCGGAGCACCGTAGCCGCCGCCCGGCGCTCTATGAGGAGGGGGTGGTGCGCCATATCCTCCAGCAGGGGGTGCACCGTACTGTCACAGCAATGTCGGCAAGATCAGCCAAAAGAGTGTCCCTCAGTCAATGATGTGGGTGCGTACACCGTAAGACATAGTCAGGGGATCCGGGGTACTGTAGGGTATGAGTTGAGAGGAAAGATCGAGGGGAGACTTGATGGTACAAGTCGGAGTGGTTATCTTACAAACGGAGCCGCACAGCCCGGAATGGGTAAACTCCAATCAACTCGCGCACGTCTCGGCTGTTACCGTTCTGCGGCCCTCACTGCACTGCCATTTATTCGATGAAGCCTGAAGGACAGGCCAAGGCACGGACAGATAGAACAGGAACTGCAACGATTTAATTGCGATAGCTATAGTACTGAGTAGTCTGTCAGAATTGACTATGCGTAACGATACAAGTGCGATCCACAGAGCAGAAAAACGAAACGGAAATGCAACGACAGTAGCTCCTCTCGAACAGAGACAGCGGACCCCTAGACCTCACTGCCCCATAATAGGAGGCTGTACATGGGTCGGAAGCGCATACGGAGCCATAGGCGGCATATGCGCGGGATACGGCAGTATCGTCGGCGGCGCAGCCCGGGGCTGCGACTGTGCCGGTAGCTGTGGCTGAGACGGAGTCGCCGTCGCTGCGGTAGCCTCCTCCACCTTCGCGCTCTTCTTCCTCCCATTCCCCGTCCCGACTCCCACCATCCCTTTCTTCTTCGTCGGCGTCGGCGCCTCCGCGCCAGCACCCGGCGGGCCGGGCTTCTTCTTCTTCGTCGTAGCGGCGGCCGGATTGCCCTTGATAATCTGGCCCAGAGCGCCCATCTTCACCTGCAGCGGGTTCGGCGGGTCGTCCGGGAGAATTAGGGACTCCGGTGGTACTGGCGCGGGCGGAGGCACAGGGGGCTTGACCTCCTGTGAGACGGGCGGGTAGGGAGGCATGCCGTACGCCGGCTGCGGCGGTTGCGCTTGGGACGGAGACACAGACGGTTGTCCCTGTGGCATGGACGGCCCGGGAAGGGGTGGTGGCGAAATGGAAGCGGGTTGTTGTGGCATTGCAGCAAGTGCACTGAAGCGGGACTGATAGTAGGGTTTGAGGAGACCGATCTGATCGTCGACTTTGCTGGCATTGAGAGGAATGAATGGTGGTGGTGGTGGGTATGGCGGCGGTGGCTCTGTAGGCTTCGCACTGTCACGAGAATAGTCAGGGTAAGCAGAATGGACTTCATGAGTCGAATCACGTACGCTGCTGAGGATTTGTCCTTGGACTTCTTCCCTCTGAGCAGCTTCTTCGGTATGGCAAGGCTTGACAGGCCGAACTCGGCTGCGATACCCAGCTCACGAAGACCGAGGTAATCTTCTCCGAGGGCATCGGCGAAGTCGCCACTGACAAGGAACTTTAATGAGATATGCAGGTGCAGCCGACGAGAATGACATACATCGCGAGGGCCCCAGCCTCCTCGTCTTCTTCGTCGAACCGAAAGAGCCCCTCGTCATCCAACATCTCGACGGCAGTCTGTAGGAGTAGGTGCGTCAGGGCATGGCATGCAGCATATAAGAGCTGAGGTGACATACAGATTCACGGTAGGCGCTGACGAGCTTCTTCTCCACGTCAAGCAACCGGGTGCCATATCGCTCCACGTCGTCCGATATATAGCGTTCGAGATCCTGAATCTTAGAGGTACCGCTTTCGAACAACGTATGGAGGATAATTTCCTGGGGTTCGATGAGAAATCTGAGTGTAAACTTCTGGAGAAGAAAGCGACCGACCTCTGGCGTCATTGTGTTGCAATACTTGTCGCACAGGAATCGTATGGTCCGCCCGACGTTCAAGAGGTACTCTGATGTGACTCCAGCGAGTACCTCGAGAGCAGCTTGAGAGGTGCCTAAGCGGGCTGTTTCAGTATTACATTCAGCAAAGGTGCCGAAATTCACTACGCACCCTGAAACCCCACATGCTCCAGTACCTTCCCACTCATCCATTTAACACAATCCGCAGCATTCTGGTCCCCAATCTCCACGCCACCCACCCGCCGCTTCCCCTTCACCATCGCCATCCACGGACGCTCGTCCACCTTCTCATCCGCGGTCTCGATCCCGTCCTCCTCGCCAACAGCAGTAATTGGCGTTCCCCCTCGTGCGGCGAACGGCGCACCCTCGCCTCCACCCTCCGGATCCTCCGCATTCGTAGCGTTCACATTCAACGCCGCGAACTTCGCATGCGTCTGCCGCAGCCGCCTCATCGTCTTGATGTTGTTGTTCATCATCGTCAAGAGCGACTTTGGCGCGCTCTCCGTTGGCTTCTTCCGTCGTTTGGACCGCACCTTCGGTTTGCGGGTCCGTGCGAGTGCCGTGGGGCTGGCAGAAGACGAAGGCAAAGGGATCTGCGGAAGGCCGCTCGCGAGAAGCGGATCGGACTGCACCGCACCCCACCAAAGCTCTGAAAGCTCGTCTTTCTCAAAGGGGACCGGCATCGCGTACTGAGAGCTGAAGCGGGCGCGCTTGCGCGGCCGGTCGTCGACGAAGCCATTCCTGCGGGAAGGTTAGGTAGCGTTCAGTATGGATCGAAGGGCAGAGGTGGTTGGACAACACCAACAGTTTGCGCTTCTCGCCTGGCGACACCTTGTCAACGGCCATGCCATCCTCGGGAGGTGGTGTCTGGTATGACTCGGATCCGGCTGGGAGCTCAACCGGATCGACGAGCTCGTGGAGTTTCTCTAGCAGTGACGATGAATCTTCGAGCTTGCTGCCGCTAGGTGCCTCAGCATGTTGCGTGATTTCGCGGTCAAGACGCGAAAATAACGCCATGCCCTGTGGTGTTCGAACAATGGCAGGGGTATCGGGAAAAGCAGCATCTCGACGGGCGACGGGTTTGGCTTCGAGGGTCGGGGAGAGTTTGATGTTCGGGGTGATGGATTTCGACACGGTGGTGATGGAGGGGGACCGCTGGTGGGAGTATGCACGACCGTTGAGTGCTCCGTTGCCATTGATTTTCGGCCGAGCGACATGAGTGGTCGAGATATCCGACGGGATGGGAGGGTCGGCGCGCTCCTTGCGGTCGGTGATATACTTGAGTAGTCGGTCTGCCTTCAATTTGAGGCGTTTGACACACGGTCGGAGGGGGTGGTTCTGAAACCGCCGTGAGAGGGGCTTCGGACACCAAGGACGGAATGCACGCACCTCCGCCGCATTATAAGTTAAACAGTTCGACCAAATGAGCTCCAAATCATCTTTAAACTCGCGTTTGGACTTGTATTGCTTCGACTTGACTTTCTTGAGCATAGTGGCGAAGTCCATGGGGTTCGCAATGACTGTGGGGACTCAGTACACGGTCTGAAGCCGGGTATTCCAACTGACCGTCATAATAGTCTGGTGCCTCCGCTTTCGATACGGGCTTCAAGAAGGGTTCGGCATCATGGTTATCCTGAGCACATGGGTATTCAACGCGTCATAGTATTGCAAATCAGGCAACTTACGATCGTGACCGTCTTCAAGTCAGACAACAGCCCTTCTAGGGAGTCGTAGAAGGCGTCAGAGGTCGACACCTTAGCGTCATAACTCTGACGCTATTTCGAACAGTTAGACCTCAAACCATGGGCAGATGTACGGGTAACTCACTCGGCTCTCCTTGACGGTAGTTAACAGGAGCTTGAGGTCGGTTTCAGGGTACAAAGACTTAGCCCGACCTTCTGTTAAAGTTCGAAGGAGGTTCTGTAGAGATGTTAGCGAAAATTAGGATGGATTCGCGACTTATGAACTCACATTCATCCTCTGGACCTTTGCATCCGTGGGCGTTGAAGCGGATAAGTGGCATTCGGACTCCGCATGGGTTCGGCACTTTCCGGATACATAAGGACCGGCTCGTTGCAGCCGCACGCTGGACGTACCCCACACTCAGAACATCGTCGTCGATATCGACGCCATCTCTTCGCCAGTAAAATGGAGTACATATTTGTAGCATGTGCTGACGCCGTGCGACACTAATCAGTCATACGTGCATTTTCCCCCGCAGCAAGGATCCGTCGATACCCTTTCGATGCGTCTACTGGCTTCTCCTCCATGCCACAAGGTTTTCATCGAGTGAAGTTCTTATCTTGAGCCTCGGACGACACTGCCGCATCTATGGATTCGAAGCTGGAATGGTGGACCGGTCGCAATTTATCAGTCATGTTGCCTGCGTGTTCGTAGAGTGATACTGTGAGGCCCCGAAATTTCTCAGGCTTTTTCTACCATTGTAACTGAAAGCTATCACTTGCAATGGACCATGGATATGAAAAGTATTCACTGGACACCAGGAACTGCCGGCTCACAGTCGCCTTCCAGAGCAGCTTTCATGCCATATGGCACTAAGCCACCGCTCCAGCTTTCGTGACAAACTCTGCATCGCGCTTTGACGCGACTCGGGAGGACTTTATGATTCACCAAGACGTCCTTGTTGGTATGGTTTTTCCTTCACGCTTTGTGCGTCCTCAGATAATGTGATGATGACGTGCTGTATCGACTACGCGATTTCTACTACTACTAGGCCATCATGATGATGTGATTTGTAACCACCCCCTACCAATGCGACTGGATACGTCGGGACGCGGAACGCTCGCTTGGTTTTCATTTTGTTGCTAAGTATGTATCTACCGGGTGCTGTTGCGCCTTGTTACCCCATGACAACATATCCCTATCGCAGGTTTCCTGCTTGGGCTGTGCCAAATAGCGTGCACCTGCGCTAGCCGGCGGTTCGCGCTGATGGGAGGGAAGTCGGTGCTGTCGTCATGCACAGAACAAGAACGATATATAAAGCAGCGCATCTCGCCTCACCGAGGTACGCAAATACAAGACAGCGCGGGCGCTGATCCACCCAACGCGTCACCCATAAAAAACACCTTAACGACCTTACACGACTTCACGACTCTTCGATCTTTCCTCCATATCCACCCACCCAACAATACCTAACACCACCACCCCTTCACCACAGGCAACATCCAAAATGGCATGCACATCGGCATCCAATCCATCCACACCCTGCACACCACGTCCCTGCCCAAAATCCCAACCACGCACAGTCGCTCCTCGTCGACATCATCCACCGCATCCACTTCATCGTCAACCTCATGCCTAAGCGGATCCTCGCTGCGCGAACGTCGTGGCTTCACATTCCGGCTTTCCTTCACCGGTGGTCCAGCCCCAGCGGCAGCCGACATCCTCTTACCTCAGGCTGAGGTTGAGTCGTCGGGCGCACCGCGAAGGCGGCGGGCGCTGCCGCCTACACCCGCTGCCATGTATGACTACGATTTTGTGATGGGCAAGGCTGGCGCCAGGAGCCCCAGGGCTAGAGATTATGGGATGGGGGACGATGGGTGGACCGTCGTACTGGTATGAGCGTTGCATAATCGAGCGCGTTACGATGTGGTGGGAAGTCGGGCTGGAGGAAACATAAAGCATAATTTATCTCATAATTATCCGTCGACTTACGATCTCTGTGTCGATCTCGATACGCTCTGGGATGTTAGAATATTATTCAATGTGGATGTGATTACTACAGTACAAGGTATCATCCTGCTTTGGAGCAGATAGGTCGAATCGTCTAAGCAGTCTCCAACTCTGCTCCCAACTCCCTTATGAGATCCCGTAAGCCCAAATCTTGCTCAATCTAGACGATATACATGATCAAGTGACCCAAACAGAATGTTAAAGAACGCACACACCTGTTGTTTCAATTCCGCATCCTCTCTCCCCGCCGCCGCATTGAACAGTGCGTCAATCTCTTCCAACGATACATTGGCCGTCTCTGGTATGAAGTACGTCGACCAGAAGTACGCCAAGGCACACGCAACTGCGAATGTCATGAAAGTTGCCCTGGACAGGTTGTATCGTATCCTTCAGCAAGTATGTATTGAAGAAACCCAGCCGCCGGCACTTACGATGCAGAAAATTCCATGATGATTGGTGTGACCAGCCCAATCAAGACTAGAAGATATGTAAGACAATATTCGGTGATCGTGTGACGGTGCGAGGGACCACAAACAGTTGTTGATCCAGTTAGATGCAGTGGACAAGGCCACGCCTTTACTTCTCATCGAGACAGGGAAGACTTCGCTCGGCAGCACCCAGCCGACGGGGCCGAAGGACACACCATACGCCGCAGTGAAAGTGTATATGGCCCTGGAAACACGGGATGAGCGAAAAGATGAACTGCGGGGGAAGACACGTACGCGACTGCTGTCCAAGCAGCTGTGGAATGTGCTGCCCAGTCAGACTCAAATTGCGATATCTGCCAAAGCCGTGAGAACTGTTCGGGAGTGCAGATATGTGCCATACCAAAAGTGCAATGATGAGGTGAGAAGCAGCCATCAAAGCGCTGCCAATCCTCAGGAGAGGCTTTCTACCTGGACGGCTCTCAGTCTCAGTAGGACAGACGTCAGCTCTGCCGACCTACCTGAGCGGTCGATATATAGGATGGCAGGTATAACTGCGAAAAATTGGACTATTCCAACGCCGCCGGAGACTAGTAACGGCACCGTTTCATCATGCAACCCAATACTTCGTACAAGAGTTGGTCCGTAATACAGGAGGGCGTTGATTCCGCTCCACTCTGAGAACGAAGGTCGACGTGGATATTTATCTTGCATCTGGTAGAAGAGGGACTCACGCTGGAAAACCATGATAAGTACACCAACCATAGTTCTGTCCAGGTATTTGCGTTGGAATAGCCGTCGCCATCCTCGAAGCTCGGCCTCCAGGTTCCACGCTCGGAGCTGCTCGTTACCATCGCGGATAGCATGTTGAACGAGAGTTGCTTCCACTCTCATCTCGAGAAGCTCGACCTGTGACGGGCGCAATCAACATCTCGAAGACTATTTGCATGCTGCGAGATCGCAGCAAAACTCCGCACCTGTAACAAAGGGTCGTCCTCGGCCTCCTCAGATGTCCTCAGTCTCAGTCGTGCTAAACTTTGCAGTGCGTCGTCATAACGTCCGTGCAGGACAAGGAGCCGGGGAGATGGCGGAAGGAAGAAACATCCGAGGCCAAGTATGGCACCGGGTGCAAGCTGTACCGCAAGTGGTATTCGCCACGAGGCCGACGAAGGAACTAGAATGCGTCATGAGAAAGATTGCGGTGCTCAGGGAGGATGTTACACGTGCTGGAGCGTGTAAGGAAACCGGTCCAAAATCCAAATACCACTCCGAGGACGATCGAGAATTGCTCCAGGGCCATAAGCGAACCTCGAACTTCCGGGGGGCTGATTTCGGCCATGTACAGTGGGGAAAGCATACTATACAGTTCACGGTCAATCGGAACGTCAGCTCCACACGAGACAGAAACGCTAATGCGCACCTTAATGCCCCAACACCCACACCGCCGATAGCACGTCCAACGAAGAGATGGCTCAAAGATTGTGCACCGCATTGAAATGCCGACCCGATGCAGAACACGACTGAGTAGGGATTAGCCGATCAGAGGCAAAGGCTGGACGAGGGTCGCCTACCACAGGCAGTAAATATAGAATGTCGACGTGAATATCGATCAGCAAGAGTTCCTGCCCCGAGAGCTCCAACTAACGCGCCAAGTTCCAGCACCGCAGCTTTGAAAAGAGTCAGGACATGCACACGACGCAAATGCCAACAGCCATACTCATGCTTCCTTTCTGCAAAGGTGTTATTGGCCATCTGCTCATAAAGTCTGACATGACCAGAACGTTTGCGATCTGGGGAACAAAAATCAGAGGTCGTCAGACTTGGTGGACTGCAGGCCTATGCATGGTCACGCACTACTCCTTGATCATAACCAAACGTCAAACCCCCAATGGACGCGAAGAAAGCACATAAGAGCGCGTAATAGTTGTGTAGGAGTCCTGGTATCCCTTTAGGCCCGTAAGTGTAGGTATACGTGTGTCCATCGGGTTGTAACTCGAATGTTCCCCTGAGCTTCACGTTTCGGTGCAAGAGAAGAGGGTCCTGCGCAGTGCTGTTCTGCAAATTGTTGCCTTCCGTATGCGCTTCCGCACTTCCAGGCAGTGCTATGTAACCGCCATTGCGCCTTGTCTGCAGAGCGTTAAATGAGGACGAGTTCATGCTTGCGTATGATTGGAATGAGATACTGCGAACCATACGACGCCGCCCTGGTCTTCAGCAACCTATGGAGTGCCTGTACAGTGGAACTAACGGAGTAAATGTTCCGGCCGGGAGTAGTAAGAGTAGCTAGCTAGTCAACGCAGCTGCGAGGTGGTACAAGGACTGAATGTTGGCCCGGGTCAGATGGGCCGTTCAGGCAAGCGTCAGTCAAGGTCCGGCTTGATCGGACTTCCCCAGTCACCCGTTTGGATGTACACTGCATCAGCTCCGTCACGCCCATCGACGACGACGGAACAAATATTATACAGTATCAATATTAATGACAAGTATCACTCTGTCATTTGAACGGCAAGTTGGTTAACACCAATGTCCTACGACAGCGGGATCCGATGCAAACTGCTTGACTCGACCCTACGGAATGACTCTACATAACCCATTTCTAGCCTTTACCCTTGTAAGGGCCCCAGCGCAGCCAACCCGACCAAGCACGATCGATGCATCAAGATGCCACTAATCCACGGACTCTTTCCGACCCCTCACGCCAGGCGACTGGCACTTGCGACGAACGGCTGAGTTCAGGTGAGCTTTGGTACGCGTCATTTTCTGTCCATTTAGTGACGCACCTTCGCTGCCCATGTAGCTAATCTGCATCGTCGAGAGCACATGTGCAACAGCTTATCTTTCTACCACCTGGGTGATTCATCGAGCGTCTTGAAGTCGGTCGGCCCATCAACCATTTTCTATGATTCTCAATCAATTTGTGAGTTCTCTATGCCGTTTCTCCGAAGTCGATTATTAGAGTAACTGGTCGTCTTTGCACACCATGAAGTCAGTCGCCGAGGTTTTGACATCTTCCAAAAACACAGAAGAAACTCTCCATGGGCTAAACACGCGCGAGACCTTTCGTGGCTTCTGGCTGCACCGAATGAAATATTGTATGAGGTTCGAACCGCGTCGTCAGTAACAGTGGCTTTCGTTCTTTGCCTTCCGCCACAGATTCTAGCTAATCTTCATCCGACTGACTTATATCATATGGCACGCAGAAACACATTTTCGAGCTATAGTAATGTTCCGAACCTCTGCTTGGCTATAAGACCCCGTTTTCCGAAGGCACCCCGAGATTCCATACCTACCGAACAGCATGCCTCCGTCCAAGTGGACAGACATGATGTTCGGGCGTATTCCCATTGTAGCGTGGGTGCTTTCCAAACCGAGCACCGCTTATCTTGACACTGCCGCTAGGAATGTGGCTACCTGAGTATTGTATGGTCTGGAAGCGAGAAACCTGTCGTCGCTACGCTCTACAGCAAACGGCCTCCTTGATAATGGGCGAAGCGACACGCGGCGCGGATGTACGACGAAACGCAGATACAGCAGCGGTACTTCTCGTCGCTGCGTGAACGTGTCCTGACAGAGTGACCGAGAGTCCATCATGTGTGAGCTCATAGCCTTCATTGAGAGATGGCCTCCCCGCACTACAGAGGACTCGGAACTGGTCGCCATCTGCCCCTCGAATTTCCGAATTCCCGTTTGCCATCCTAATCGACCCGGTACTTACAGCATCGAAGCCGCCTCGTGCGTCTTCTCGTGTGTGGCATGCCAAACAAGCCGTTCTGTCCCGCCTGGTCATTGTCTTGTTGGCTGGAGCGCCCTAATCGCCCACGGGACGTGTCGTCGCCGCAGGGTTCATAGCCCGTTCCACTGATTCAGCGAGCCAGGATGTGCCGCTGCTATGACTCTCGATGTAGTGGGGCTCCACCCCTCCACAACACTGCCGGGCGAATTGGGTGACTGTGGAGGGAAGTTCGCATGCCTATACTGCGCTGGGACGCATCGTAGGCGTGCAGCGCGTAGCTGGAGGCAACGTGTAAGCGACTCCCCATTCCCGAGGTATTATTGATTCACCGTATGTAGGTTTCTCATTTCTTCGAGATGTACCCTAGGGGAAGGCACTCTGCTCCATCATGGGAAATAATGACACCTGAAGAGGTTGTGTTTAGCGATGCTTTGCAAGCTGGTGAGGAAGACGATCCGGATGAAGATATTGCTCGTACGAGTAGTTTGCTCGACATATGAAAACAAGTAATCGTCTGCATGAAGTGCGATACTTGGTGTATGTTCGACCGTCGATGTCTCTCGACGTCAAGCTTCGGTATAAAAAGATACAAGCCCTGGAGTGGCATGATGGAAAACTGGTTCCTAGATTTCCACTCATGCATTTCAAACCGGTACCCACGCACTATGGACACACTCGGAATTGAACCGGGGGGCCGCCCGCACAGGTTCGACACGACCGATGAAAGCTAGGGCGTCTTTACAACCCGGCGAACAAGTGTCCACTTTTCGTGAGGTGTAGAAACAAGTAGAGACTCTTTCGATTTCTGCAAGATACGGTTACGAGCTCTGATCATACATACCAGCCGGGATTCAGGTCATATGTGCAGAAATATGCAATTGCCGACCGAATAATAACCTTCCCGCTCCGTTAAACGCTGTATCTGTAGCGCTTGGATGAGCCCGAGGATGTCGAGACTCATTTGAGAGGCCGCAAATAATACACACAGTGCCTCCTCGAAAGTGGGCCGAGAGATCAATTCCACACCTAATCCAATTATGTTAAAGGTTTCGCCGCGTTTGCCCATATCGTCTGTTCAAGTGACGGTCCAATCGGGGCAACGACTGTTTGAAATTTTGCGACCGTCAAGCCCTCGCAAGTCTGATGCCGAAGAGCAAATTGTGCGTGGTATTCCACCCGAGTCTATGTGATATGTCCTCGTACTGCCATGACTGAATAATATACCCTGGTCTGCTTCAGGTATTACCGGATGGTCCTGGTCGCGTCGCAACCTGAAGACGTGTGAGCAGCCTGGAGTCGACGGTGACTTGCAACGACGCACCATGCCGACAAGCCGCTCTTGAGAAACAGTGCTTGCAATCGCCCCGTCTGCGAATCTCGCATGCACGACCATCAGACGTTCGAGATGATAAAAAGGCGTGTAAAGGGGCAGTATGCAGGCAGTGCAGGATGATGGCGAATGCCCTCTCCGTGGATGGCTCACGAAGGGAATTCGCATCTAGGTCAAGTGTACCTCGGCGGAGGTGCTCGGCTAAGTCTGTCCAAGCTCTGCTCCCAACTCTCTCACCAGATCCTGCAGACCCAGCTCTTCCTCGATCTAAAAGACACAGCCAATTAGGCGGGAAAGGAAGACGGCCGAGTTTGAGTATGAAGTGCACACCCGTTGCTTCGCTTGAGATTCCTCCCAAGCAGCCGGCGACTTGAAGACTGCATCGATTTCTTCTAGAGATACATTTGCCGTTTCCGGCACGAGGTACGTTGACCAGAGATACCCCAGGGCAGATGCGACTGCAAACGTCACGAAAGTCGCACTGGACACGGGGAGTCGTTCAGGACGCCATGAGGAAGAAGGTCTGCAGCTGCCACTCACGCGGGCGAAAAGTCTATGATTACAGGGGTGACTAGCCCGACGAAGACTGGAGGTAAGTGAAAATCATCAGCTCTTCCGAGGCTGCTTCGATGGTGAGAGGATGTACAATTGTTAAGCCAATTAGATGCGGTAGCCAGAGCCACGCCTTTGCTCCTTGTTGAGAGAGGGAAGACTTCGCTGGGGAGGACCCAACCAATAGGGCCAAAGGATATTCCATATGCTGCGGTGAAGATGTATATGATCCTGGTGATACGAGGTAAGTTCAATCACGAAGACGTCCGCATACGGAGTGACGCACACCACTGATGCCCACGCAGTCCTGGACCGCGCGCTCCCGCCAGAATGGGAATACCAAACCTGCTTACGTGTCAAAACTCGGGTAGGAAGCGGCCGAAAACATGTATGTCTTACCAAGAGTGCAGTGGTAAGGTGAGAAACTGTCATCACAGCGCCGCCCGTCCTCAAGAGCGGTTTTCTCCCTGAGACATGTCAGTGTTGCAAGGGGAAAGCAAACACCATTAGCGCACCTAATTGATCAATATACAGGATGGTTGGTATAACTGCGACGAGTTGGACTATCCCGATGCCGCCGGACACCAATAATGATACTGTATCGCCATGCAATCCAATTCTGCGTACTAAGGTTGGGCCGTAATAGAGAAGGCCATTGATGCCGCTCCATTCTGTGAACGAAAAGTCAGAGTCCAACTTGACATGTGTGGAACGACCTCACGCTTGAAGGCCATGACGAGAACAGCGACCGATGTCCTATTTCGGTACTTGCTCTCGAACAGCAGCCGCCAAGCACGATATTCGGCCTTCAGGTTCCATGGTCGCAAAATTTCGGCGCCATCACCAAGGGCACGTTGAATCAAAGTTGCTTCCACTCTCATCTCAAGAAGCTCTATCTATGGCGCGAATGACCGATATGTCAGAGGCTGGATGCAGGCCCAGTGCGCAGAGGGTGCTGACCTGTATCAAAGGGTCCTCCCGCGCCTCCTCCCATGATCTTAGTCTTAGTCGTGCTAGACAGTGCAAGGCATCGTCGTAACGTCCTTGCAGGACAAGGAGTCGCGGTGATTGTGGGAGGAAGAAACAACATCCAATGCCAAGTATCGCGCCTGGTGTGAGCTGTACTGCCAGGGGTATTCGCCACGAAGCGGACGAAGGAACTAGAAGGCACCATTAGGCTGATTGATGCGCTCGTTGTGTGGCCACGTACTTGAACGCGTAGAGAAACCGGTCCAATATCCTAACACGACACCAAGGACAATCGAAAATTGCTCGAGGGACATGAGAGATCCTCGAACTTCTGGCGGACTGATTTCAGCCATGTATAGCGGGGTGAGCATACTAAACAAGTAACGTTAAACGAGGGGGGGAATCGACACACAGGTAATGCGTACCTCAACGCTCCGATACCAAGACCGCCGACAGCACGCCCGATGAAGAGGTGGTCCAAAGACTGAGCACCACCCTGCAACGCGCATCCGATACAAAACAGAACTGAGGAGGGCTGAGGGTGAACAAATGAATCGGAACGGCGAAGATGCAACTCCTTACAACAAGCAGTAAACATAGAAATTCGACGCGAATGCCGATCAGCAAGGGTGCCTGCCCCTAGTGCTCCGACTAACGCGCCAAGTTGCAACAGGGCAGCTTTGATCAAAAGATGAGGGGATGTAATGGTTGGATGTACGGACAGACATACTCATGGACCCTTTTTGCAGGGGTGTTATTGGGAACCTTTTTCGAAAGTCGGGCATAACCAGAACATTGGCGATCTTGGGAACGGTGCCCATCAGACGTCGTCATACTTGATAGATGGCTTGGAGAATGTAGGAGGACTCACTGCTCCCTGATCGTAACCAAACGTCAGACCACCGATCGACGCGAAGAACGCACACGCAAGAGCGTAATAGTTGTGCAGCAGTCCCGCTATCCCCGTCGGGCCATAGCTGTAGGTATATGAATGTCCATCTGGCTGTAATTCGAAAGTTCCCCGAAGCTTCACATTCCGGCGCGGGAGAAGCGAGTCCCGCTCGGTGACATTTTGTGAAGCTGTGTGTCTCCTATCGGCTCCAGCACTCCTGGGAAGCGCTCCATCACTGTCTTCACGGCATGTCTGTGGAGAGACAAGGATGAGGCCGAGCTCGAATATGAACGACACCTCCGTACCATACGCCGCCCTTTTATTCTATACCTTCTAGATTGCCTGCGCTTATGAGCTCCGCCGTGAAACTTATCTGCCGCGAGTAAATGCTGGTTGCGTTGAGTGGCGCAATGCTGCCACACCTGAGTCGTTACCGCTGACTTCAGTGTCACGGTTATCATCCGTGACACACCGTGGGCTGAACGGAAGGGCAAATCCTATGACGTTCCACGTGCACATTTAGTTTTTGAATTTCCGCGCCGCTTGCGCCATTTTCCCCGCCCTCAAGAACAAGCGTCAATCACGTATTCGTTAAACCTCCACAGTTACGACAGGTTTTCCGCTCTACTGGTGCCCGTGTCCGAATTTTAGACCTTGACTTCTCCAGATTGTTTTGTGTGGTGATGAAGTGGCATATCGAAGACTTACTGTGCCACTGTGTAAGCTGTGGTGCAGAACGAACTTTGTCGCCGTCCACTGCTCAGCGGATTCTGCGAGCCAAGGTTATGCAGGGTTACTAATGGAAGTCCTTACCCGTTCAACCTTGTCCAGGCCTAGTTGCAGTCTTTGTTGATTCTCCACCTTTAACCACGTCTTGCTCGACACATCGGAAGGTGACAGCTGTGCCAACGAACATGTGCCAGAGCATGCCATTCATCGGGCGTAGTCTTAAGAGTTTGCTGCAATGCATGCTTTATTTTTGGACAAGTCGGGCTGGAGTCAGTCACGAGAGTTGATTCTGATGCCTCCTGAACCAATGAATTGGATTGGAGGATCACTTATTTCTGCTCCTTGACAGCTTGTCCAGGATGCAACCGTGCGTGAGTCCGTTGTCACGGATAAAGACATCTTGGAAACTACGATCTGATCTACCTCCCAGTCACACTGCTCGAATTTTGCTTGCGTCCACATCAATTCTTATCCAACGCCTAGATCATCGGAAATTGCCGGACATATCGGCAGGAGCGCTCTGGAGACTTGAGCTTGACTTGAGGCGTAGATAGTGCACTGCATACGTGGTGTGCGCCAGATCCAAGGTGCGTATGAAACGTGGGAGCTATGCTACAATGACTCTGAGGAAACGGGGATCCATGAACACTCAGATCATTGTTTGGTCGGGCGCGCGGGAAATCGAAAAATTAATGTGCGTTTGGAACATCATATATAAATTCTGTTCGTTAGCATGTTAATGGCACATCCATTAGTGTCCCCTTCGGGACGACCTACTCGAACTTGGAACGATACAGCGAAGATTGGCATGGCCCCTGCACAAGGATGACACGCTTTCCGGAGTGGTGGACCTACGGGTCTCAAAATTTATTTTACTCCAGCACCAGGTCGCCTGGGGGTCGGGTCGAAATAATCGTTGAGAGCTCCAGCAGAAGAGGAATGATGAATCCTCAGACCTGGCATTTGGTATAGATTATTACAGTTCAGTATACGTATGATTTGATTATGCATAAGTCAACAACGTCGACACTACCACCCACGCCAATCCTCACGACTGCCGGGAGCCAGGAACTCGATAGCTCTCGTTTTCCCAATCAACCTCCTGCTTCAAAGCAGAAGTTAGAATCAGCTCATGGGTATATACGGGGTGAGTGTGTGCAATGGGTCGCCAAATGGATACATCCTCAGGGCAGGAGATGATGTATCGGCCAGGATTGGCATTCAATATCCGCAAGGTAGGCTGTTGTGTGGATACCTGTGTACAGAAAAATGTCAAGCAGGAGGAGCAGCAGTAGGTTAGGGAGGGATTACCTGACCGCCACAGGCGGTGACGACGTTTTTGAGCAGCTTGATGTCGATCGATACCTTGGGAGTGACGTAGAACACAGTCTTCGCGAACAAAGTACCCTGCAGCTTTTTTGCCCTGGCCAAAGCATCCGCCAACACAACATCCAACCTGCGCTCATTGGCCTTATCATGCAGAAGGTAATCCCCCTCATCTACGCAGTCAACCAGATCAGAATAAGCAAGTGATCTTCGCTTTAGAGATGGAAGGCACTGACCAAGAAGCTTCCTGGCAGCAGCCGAGTCTGTCGCCCACTTCTCCGTCAGGATGAAGGAGGAGTTCGCCAATGCACATAAGAATTTCTCGGTGCGAACTAAGTGTGGAGCAAGAAGATGTGTACACTCGGCGGATCGTGTGGTGAGCTTCACGCCAAGCTTAGTCAATGCCTGAAGTTTTGGGTTGTCAATCAAACAAGTGTCGCTGGCGTCTGTGGACAAACCTTGATGACGTCTTCTGACAATGTCACCTGCGTCGTCATCAACCTGACGGTCTTTTCGGCGCTAACACTGTGAAGAATTTTGCTGGATGAGCCTTCGCTGCGCACAAGTCAAACAAGCAGTCAGACCGGGAATTCAAATCGTCTCCTTTGGTGTCTTTCTTGGCTTTCCGCTCGGCTTTCTTGACTGGAGACACCACCTCCACCTCATCCTCGTCGACGTCAGCAGGCTTTTTCCCCTTTCCCTTGCTCTTCACAGGTTTAGCTGGCTCCTCATCGGCACTCTCCTCCTCCGGGGCCTTCTGTTTCTTGTTGGTATTAGGCGCAGACAACCTCCTGCGTTTCATATCCCTCACTTCCTCCTCGTCTTCTTCCTGCTCCTCCCCTCCTTTCACCGACTGCCTCCTCTTGCCCGTACCACTCCCGCCCGCAGGCGCCGAAGCACCACTGACACTCCCGCCTAAACTTCGCCCTCCTTTCCCAGCGTTCCGCATCTCCTGCTGGTAATTCATAACATCAGGCATGATTTCATCATGAAGTTTCTGCGTCGCCTTGGTCGCAGCACTGCGCTTCGCCCGGCCATTGATGACAAGTAAGGTGTCCTCATCGCCCGCGGTGACAGGCGCAGGAGACGATGATGCCGCAGGGACCGGCGGCGCGGGTTTGGGCATGCTCTTCGACTTGGATGTCGATCTCGAGGGTGCTGCAGTAGTCCGGCTCGTCGACGCACGCTCGCCAGCGGCAGCATGAATACTTTCCATACGCGTGAGACGTGTATGTTCGGTCGCTTTTGGAGGCGACTGCTTAGTGCTGAGTGTTAAGTGGGGTAGCAAGACGGAGACGACACGTTTCGGCGTCTTGGAAGGCGAAGCTGCGGAAGGGGTTGGTTCGACGGTGGTCGATTCCCGCCTGGTGTTGGACGACTTCTTTGTGGGACGAGGCGGCGGCGACACGTCTTTCTCGTCCTCTTCCTCCTCTGAGACAGCGAGCTTGAACTTACCGCCCTTTCGGACTCGAGCGGGTTGAGCAGTGGATTTCTTCGCTCCTGGTGCCGGTGGAGGGATCGCATCGTCCTCGTCCTCTTCTGCATCGGAAGCAGGGGGCGTTGAGGCTTTCTTAGACTTGGAAGAGGGCGGCTGAGGTTTCGGAGGCGGACGTACATGCTCCTCCTCCTCTTCGGACTCTGAAGTGTCGACAGCTCTTTTGCCTTTCCCGTTCACGGATCCGAGAGGTGCGACGACCCTTTTCCCGTTGCCAACCGGTCTCGGTTTCGGACGTTCCACGTTTTCCAGTTCCGTCGCCTTGGCCTTCCCCTTCGTCTTGGATGCGCTCGCATCGATAGCCACATCCTCATCCGCTTCAACTTCAGGACCACTTTCCCCGTCACTTCCTGGTTGCCGTCTCGAAATCCCCTTGGTCCTGGTTTTGGTCGTCGGCGGTGATGTCTGTGCGGCCTTGCGGCGCTTCCCCTTAATCACTTCCGCGTCATCCTTCGCCTCGTCTGAGCGAGGTTTCCCCCCAAGCAACTTCCGCTTTCCCTCCTTGACCGAGATTTCCTCATCCTCACCTGCTTCGCCGTGGGTTGTAATTTTCATCTTCGCTGACAGCTTGCTCTTGTCGACGACGACAACCTCCTCAATTTCGGCCTCATCGCAGTCGTCATCGCTAAACACCCCCTTGCTCGGCAATTTTTTCAACGCCGTCTTCTTCAGCTGCTTCGTTACCTTCTTCACCGGTTCCTCCTCTTCTGCCTCCTCCTCTCCATCACTTCCACCCTTCGCTGCTTTGTTTCCGTGCTTCAAAGGCGTTATCAACACCGCATCCAGCATCGAAACATCGGTCCCCTCCCCAGCCCGTCTCACGAGCACACGCTTCCCCTTCTTGACCGGTTCCACCACCTCTACCTCGTCGCTGCTGCTACTCGCCGCGCCATTCTCCACGACACGAGCCCGCTTCTTGACCGGTGTCACCTCAATCTGTCCGCTCTTCCGCTTCATAACGCGCACCTCGGGCATCGGGCTGCGCTCCTCCAGCGGGGTCGGCTGGGGCTTGCCTTTCGGCCGACGCTTCACGCGCGTCTTCGCAGCGCTCTCGCCTTTCTCCTCCTTGAGACGCTCCGCCATGCTCTTCATCGAGCTCGGCGGGGGTGTAGATTTCGAAACCGTCGGTGGCTGCTCCTCCATTGCGTCGTTCCTCTCCTCGTCAACAGCCATTTCCATCCCGCCATGCGGCTCCTCCCCGACATTCGCATGCACCTCCGGCTGTTCCACCTCCACCGCCATCTGCGCATCACCGTACGCGAACAACCCCGCCCCAATAGCCTCTTCTACCTCCCTCGCATCCCTTGCGCTATTCTGCGTCGCAGACAGCGCGCCACTCCTTTTCTTCTCACTCTCCCCTCTAGCCTCCTCTTCCTCCTCTTCCCCCTCCTGCTCCAGCATCTCCAGCTCCTCCTCTCCAATGTCCTCCACAGCCCGTCCAACCCCGCGCGACCCAAGCATCGTCGAGAAGTCGACGCCAGGCGGGAACACGATGTACTTCTCCAGCGCGACCGTCAGGTTGCGCCATTTGACGAAACAGTCCTCGAGCCAGGTGTGGTTAACGATCGGGATGGACCACGAGGCGGCTTTCGTCGTCTTCGTGCCGGATATACTGCACAGGCGAGTTTCACTATGAGGGAAGAGGAAGAGGGGGGATGGGAAACGTACTAGGCTGCGATGAGAACGGTGTTCTTTCCGGACATGCTGGGCGTGAAGGTGGCGCCCATGGCGGCGATCAGCTTCTTGATGTATTCCCGCGATTCGCCGGTGTAGTTCGTTACAGTGATTTCCTAAATGGCGAGATGACTTTTGGGACGCGAAGTCAAGGAATGAACCACGTACATGAGCGGAGAACCCATCGATAGGTCGCCTCGGTATTGGATACCAAAGGAGCTGGTCCATAGGTGGTGAGAGCACCCCCGTTGACTGGACATGAAACAGCCATGGGAGGGTCCCGATGGTCTTAGACTGCCTCACAGCCTGGTACGATGTCAGGACATGCCAGACGCATTGAACAGACTTTCATTACCTGCACGTAAGCTTTCCCGCTCCGGTAACGCGTCACGAAGACGTCGCACAGGTCCACAGCTGCCGCCTCTTCGTCCCGGTGCTCTCCGCAAGGGACGACCTCCCCACCTGACCGCTGTATCTCCGCCTCCACCGCGTCTCTCCTCCGACCGACAAGCTCCAAGCTATGTCCTAGCAGTACGCGCCGACCCTGCCATACATTCTTCGCCTTCGACGGCGATGCTGCGCCGCTGGATTGCGAGGTAGATTCGTGCCCAGTTGGGAGAGGCGCGCCAGGCATCAATAATTCAGCCGTGCGGTACAAGCTCTTCTTCTCCGAGTCCAGCTTGCGGAGAGCAGCCTTTTTCAACGCGTCTTCCCTCTCCTTCGCCGTATCCTTGTCGTCATCACCGCCTCCTGGGAGGTTCAACAGAGGGGGGTTGGGCCATTCATAGGGAGTGGTATCGAGGTTTCCCATGCCAAGACGCACGGCGTCATCGAACCAATGTGGGAGGAGGACTTTGACTTGGGTGTGTTCCTGGAAGTGCAAGGCGGTGGCGTATTTGGGAGAGGTCTGGGAGATGCAGAACAGGTGCGTGACATCTTTGGTGAGACCAGTTCGCCACTGGCCGCCGAGGGCTGTGATTCCCGCAGAAAGAACTTCAAGGTCGGTTGCTGGCAGCTGAAGGAGGTTGTGTCAGTCGTTCGCCAGCTAGAGGAGATCAATGACCACGGACTTCGGCTGCGCAGCCTACAACGCCTGAAAATATCATGGCCGGATCCGCGGAGTAGCAAGACGGTCTAAGATAGTTAAGAATGGGGAGACGTGCTCAAAATGACGTTCTATGGCACTTGTGGCTGGCTTACGGCTGTAATTTGCCAAGCAACATCGATCTATCGACCCATTTATCCTATACGCGCGCAATTAGGTCAGAATTAGCATGTAATCAGACGTAAACCGCTGACGCACAGTGACGACCGCAAGAGTCCCCGCCTCCTCACGCGCCACGACCTCTTGCCATCGTTCAAATCTGTTTGTGCTCGTGATGAAGTGTGTGAGAGTCGAGTCATCAATCGAGTCGACCCTGACGGCCCCATTGCTGTCGAGTACATGGGATAGCTCGTTGACACGCTTTTCTGAAAGCGACGGGGAGAGACAGTAGTATACACCATCGAAGAGGTGCATGGTGAGCAGCGAGGACCAAGCGTGTGTGTGTGACGAGTCAACGACGCGTTACGCATATTCTCGTGATCCGGTCATGTGGCGGCCATCGGCTTCCGGTCCCGACTTGTCACAAGCCCCATCCTGCTTAGATCACGAGTCATCATGGCTGCTGAAGTCCATCCTGAATCCCCGAGCAATAAATGTCCGATCCTCAATGACGACGTCCTTCTGAACATCCTTTCTTTCTGCGATATCTCTACCGTTATCGCAATCAGCGAGGTTAGTAATTCGGCCGTGGACCGTAATTCGAGTGCTGAGTATGGACGCGTTCTGGTTCAGACCTCCCGACATCTCTACACTGTCGCAAGCGCACGAGAAGTGTGGCGTGTCCTTCTTGATGAGCTTCATCGCCGAAATTTTGTAGATCTGGAACCGGGAAAGCGACTAGAGGACCTCACACAATCCGAACTCGTTGATCTGGCACGACGCACCGTGCTCGGGCCTCCATCCTTCTCTTTCGAGTCAGGGAAAGACGGTCTCAAGCTCGCACGTCAGATTATCCTGAAGCAGGAAGTACACCATGGTCCTGGGATTTTGGACTGGGAGAATGAAACGCTGCTACTCCCCAGGAGTAATTACGTCCTCTTCCGTCACCTTGAATTTGACTGCATCGATGTCGCGAGGGACAAGCTTATATGGCGATATACTGGGCCCTGCAACCACTACAAGGTCCAGGCATTTACAGCAAAGTTAGTCGATGATGGTAGAGCCGCTATCATCGCGGTGGGTATCCGCACCTATGAGGAGTATCGTCAAAAGTGAGTCCTGCTTAATGTCGGATCTGGCATGGGTTTTGAACAATGAATTGCTACTTCCCAGCTTGGTCGAGGTCCTGCGGCTTGATCTCACCACTGGGTCATCCACTACGCTTGTTCTGCGGACCGCCCCGAACACAGAACACGACAATCCTTTTAACCGTTTGCGCATCAATGGTGACTTCGTTGTCGCCAGTCTAGGCAGCACAAATCCCTATGACATCTTTGTCCTTCGAGTATCGACTGGACGATGTCGTAGTCTGCACGTCCCTATGGTACGTCCTGGCGTGCTACAAACCCACAGCACACGACGAGCTACGAGCTGATCCCGAGGGTAGGACGAACTTGACATAGACGTACTGCCCGGACACTTGATCACACTGCGGAGCGGCAACCAACCTAACACATTAACCCTCGCCATCTTTGAGTTGCTCACCTTGGTCCAGGACGACGCCCGCACTGACACCGAACAAATCATGCCCGTCATTAGTGAAACCATCGACGTTGCAAGGGCTCCCAACCCGAAATTTCGCATCTCATGCCATCTGTCACCACTGTATGTCGACTCGTCCAGACTGTGGATACTCATTTCGGCAGGTCCGAGGCCACCAGCTGAGCCGCCAAGCACTATCCTCTGCAAATACCACGTCTCCCACTTCCCGGGTTACGCAATCTCCATCCGTTCCAAGGCCCGATGGGAACATGCTGGCGTGATTTTCCCTCTACCCCTGGGATCGAGCGAAATATCGTATGCTGGGTGGGTGGAGACGTACTACGGCGGGCAGCATCTTTATTCGTTGGCCAGCAACGAACCCTGCGTCAAGAATCTTGACCTGCCTGGTCGGGGTGACTTGACACACTTGTCGCCGTATAGTTGTGCGATTACGTATTACCAGTACGATACCATCGTCATGCACTACTATGAATAGCCTATGTCACTGGCCGAGCTAGACCACCAGCTGCAAGAGCGCCCGCCAGTGAAGCGCCGCTCTCAAGCTAGATTAAATGGCGTTTGACGACTGAACAGAAAGCCAATATGATAAACTGGAGATACCGTTGAAGTGGTCCGTGCGCGTGGGAAGAGTTGACTTTGGATGGACTTGTGCTGGCAGGAGTGGACTCGACTGTGATTCGGATTTCGATTTCTCTTTCATTTGGGAGGAATATTCGTTTTTTTTGAGGGTCGAATATCTGTAGCGCACATCGTCTGCTTCCCTCTCCTTTTTCTCTTCGTGCGTGTCTTTTTTTCTTCCAACCACACTCGTTTGTGTCCTTTCTACGAGGGACTCATTCCAACCCACGCTCCCTACTTTTCTGCCCATCTCTAACTCGCTTTTCCCCCTTCTTCATTATCCCCGTTCCCCCCTCTCTATCCCTGCCATGGACGACTCGCAGACTGCCTTTGCGCCCCAGTACCCGTCCTACGCATTTGACATCGACATGATGAAGGTTTGTTCATATCTCAAACACCCACGTCGTGTCTGACTCGCTCTCACAGCGTTCCATGGATCCCGTTGGTGGCCCCGACGCTAAAAAGGCCCGCTGGTCTCCCTCCTCGTCGTTCGCTGGTCAAAATACCAGTGCGAACGGAGCCAACAGCTCTCCGCGCGATGCCTTTGCCAATTACGGATACGGTCCCCAGGCCAGCATTGCCCAGTCCGGGTTCACAAACTCCCCTTCCGCCGCGTTTCCCAGCAGCCCTCTGTATTCGTCGCCGTCGTTGACCATCAACACGCAGACCAATGGAAATGGCATGCCCTCGCAACTCAGCCCGAACACTGCTGCCGCCGCGTTCGCCGTACAGCAGCAAAACATGCAGCAACAGCAACAACAGCAGCAGCAACACCAACAGCAGCAACAGCAACAGCCTACTCCGAACGGCAACGGCTACGGTCAATTCGCTGGATACAACATCCTCGGCATGGGCATGCCTGGCATGAACATGCTCAACGGCTTCCCCTACGGCAACCAAATGGGCAACTTCGGACAGGTATTTCACCCGCTCCCGATGCCACCGCTGTCCCGCTGACACTGCAAGTTCCCCATGCAGAACTTCGCCCAGCAACGCCTCCCGTCTTTGAACCTCAACATCCCCGCCGCCCAAGCCGCCGCCGCCTACTCCCCTGCCGCGCTCTCAGCCGCCATCTCCGCCTCCTCCAACGCGACCGGGCGTACCGTCTATGTCGGCAACCTTCCCGCCACCGCGTCCGTCGACGAGCTCCTCAATCTCGTCCACTTCGGCCCGCTCGAGTCCATCCGCGTCCTCCCCGAGAAATCCTGTGTCTTCCTCTCCTTCCTCGACGGCGCCACCGCCGCCGCCTTCCATGCCGACGCGACCATCAAGAAGCTGTCGCTCCACGGCCAGGAGCTCCGTATTGGGTGGGGAAAGCCGTCACCGGTCCCCGCACAGGTGGCGTTGGCGATTAGCCAGAGTAACGCGAGTAGGAATGTGTACCTGGGTGGATTGGACGAGTCGATGACGGAGGAGCAGCTCCGCGACGATCTGAGCAGGTTCGGTCTGATTGACCAGGTCAAGATTGTGCGGGACAAGAATATCGGGTTTGTCCATTTCCTCAGCATTGCTGTTGCTACGAAGGTGCGTCCAGCCGTCCGACCTTTATTTTTAATGCATAGTCTCAACAGTTATGTAGGTTGTTAACACCCTCCCTACGGAACCCAACTGGGCCAACAAGCGCGTCAACTATGGCAAAGACCGCTGCGCGTACATCCCCAAGTCGCAGCAGGCCGCCGCCCAGCAGGCACAAGCCGTCGCCGCGCAGTCGCTCGTTTCCCCGCAGTCTGCGGTCGCGGGCTTCTCGCCGTTCGCGACTTATGCGCCTTTCACCGCGGACGTGATGGCTGGGGCTGCTCAGGGCGCCGTGCAAGGCATGAACAGGACCGTTTATCTCGGGAACATCCACCCGGAGACGACGACCGAGGATTTGTGCAATGCCATCAGGGGAGGCGTGCTCCAGAGTATCAGGTATATGGCGGATAAACACATTGCTGTGCGTGGTGATTTTCATATGCGTTCTCATCCGAGCTGAGGTTTTGGTACTTGCAGTTTGTGACGTTCGTCGACCCCGCTGCGGCCTTCACGTTCTTCCAAGTTGCGTCGTACCAAGGGCTGACGCTGAATAACCGCCGTCTCAAGATCGGCTGGGGCAAGAACTCGGGCCCGCTAGCCCCCTCGCTTGCGCTCGCCGTGCACTCCGGTGCCACGCGCAACGTGTATATTGGAAATATCGAGGACTTTGAGACGTTCACGGAGGAGAGGCTCAAGCGCGACTTTGGCGAGTACGGCGATATCGAGCTCGTCAATTTCCTCAAGGAGAAGTACGTTTTTCCTTCCGTCTCCTCTCCCAATCCTTGCTGACGCGCACTCTCGAATACAGGAACTGCGCGTTTGTGAACTTTACGAACATTTCCAATGCGATCAAGGCCATCGAGGGCATCAAGAACAAGCCCGAGTACGCGAACCTCCGCATTGCGCACGGCAAGGACCGCTGTGCGAACCCCCCGCGCTCCGGACCCCAAGGAGGCTCAGGCGCACGGCGCACGGCCAGCGGGAACAACGCTGCCGGCGGGCCTCCGTCCGCGGAGCCGATTAGTGCGATCGAGCGAGGCGAGGACGGGGAGATGGAGCTGGCCGCGGATGCGGTGTTTATTAATGCGGATGGCGAGGTGGAGGAGATGGGCCGGGCAGCGGGCACGGTGGAGGCGCAGCAGCATGAGATGCATGTTGATGGAGCGGAGCAGGCGGCTGGCGCTGCGGCGTAAGCTGCTGATTGATACCCCCCACGCAAACACCGTGCAAGATCTCGAGACGGTTCTGGTTCTGATGGATACCCACCCCTACGCTCCCCGCCCCTGCTCTCCGATGCCCTCAGTAATGTTCCGAAACGCGACATACCCAGCATGCCTGCGCCTGCCTCGCTCGCTCCGGTGTCGATGGCTAGCTTACGAAGGTTGGCTCCAGAGCTTGCATGGTTATTCCTTTCCTTCGCCTGTTAGCTCTTTATAAATAGTCTACTTATGCTCCCCGTTTTTGAACCTCTCTTTATTGCCTCTAAAACTTTCCCCTTCGTTGTATATATTCCTGTTACCTTTAATCCCTTCAGTGTTAGT
Source organism: Lyophyllum shimeji (assembly GCA_026008595.1). Lineage (NCBI taxonomy): Eukaryota > Fungi > Basidiomycota > Agaricomycetes > Agaricales > Lyophyllaceae > Lyophyllum > Lyophyllum shimeji. The sequence continues at coordinate 2,234,069 of BRPK01000004.1, forward strand.
TTCTTTTCCTGTTTTCTGTTTCCTTCCTGAATTGTGTGTGTGCGCTCCGGTGCCTTTGCATTCGGTCCACCACCGTCCGCTCTTTTAACTCTGTTACTCTGTTACTCCTCCCCCGTGTCCCCTTCATCACCGCTAATGCCCTCCACCCCGCGCCCCTCATCACTCCATATCGAATACGTCCCCCGGCCCCAGCGCGGCCCCACGTGAAACACATGGACCACGGACCCTGTACCTACACCACAACACCCCCCGCCCGTGCCCGTGCCGGTCGAAAGTGGACGCAAGCTCGCTCATGGTTGTGATTGTCTTGTTCCCTTCCATCTCTCGCTCCTCCCTGCCTACGTATTGTACCTCTCAGAAATCCTGAAATCCCAGCTTTCTCCGTGCGTTCGGACTCCTGCCGTACCCCGATCCCGAAAAATTATCGATACCGTATACTCTCGAACTGCTGTCCTCCTCCGTTACCGTATCCCGTCTCGACTCTCGATCGATATCTGTCTCTCTGTGTTCTCTCTTGTGAATTCACGTACGCGTATACGTAGTCTGTAGCAGTAAAAAAGTGGAGTAATACCAGTCTATAGCACGTACCTGCCTATTCAGAAGAAGTGAACACCGGCAGTGGACGATTCATTCCGCGGAGTTCGAAACGAACTTACCCTACTTCGATGATCATGCACATGTGGCAGCTCTTGGTTGACCCAGAGGCGTCTGGCGCGTACAATCTGTGAGGCGAAGAGCGTTGTGAGTCTCGTCTCATCTTCTCGCCTATCGCGATCGGGCCCGTGTTGGCATTGACCAGCGTGACCACATCTATAGCTAAGCCTCTCGCACCCATGTGCACAGTCGCCGGCCTTGGCGTCGAGCCTCAACTGAAACGAGGGCCCGATGAATGTATGCCTCCTATCTATCACTATTCCGATTAGCGTGCTGCATCGGGGCAATGCAGTCGCTTATATTGTGGTAAAGAGACCGTTGGCCACGCATCTTAGTGGCTAGATGCTATCCGCCGCTCGTTCTTCGGACCACCTCCGTTACGCGTCCTCATTGTCTTCGCCCATCCAAATCGGACTCCTAAGCCCCTCGCATGCTCCTAATCTTGCAGGCGTCGTGGTCCTCAACACAAACACGCTCATTCCCTGCTCGAGGTTGATATCACGACTCGGACCGTAAGTAGGGTCACCATCTGCTATGCCTTTCCCCGTTGGTCATTTCCGTTATGAAGCTCGAACTTCTTAGTCCAAACAATTTACTGAACCCAGGTTTGGCACATACACCTTCACATCCCACCGTTCTGGACGAAATCCGTATTCTCCTAATGATGCTGAAGGCAGTCTTGAAGGTGGTTCTCAATCACAGGCATGTACGTACTACAAAACGGATGGTCCACCCTATTTTTCCTACCCTTTTTAACCGGGTAGCGTGCAGCAGCGCGAGTAAGGTTGTCCATGCTCTTCTTCACCTCCGACACGATGAAGGGATCCGTCGCTCTGTATCTGACCCTCATTTCTGCGGCTTACGCATGCGGAGATGGTGATTTACATACTCATCGCCGCAGGGCACCTGTTGTCATCGCTCCTCCCTCCCGACCTTTGGAATGGGGTGATATCAACATCATCCATACAACCGACACGCATGGCTGGCTGTTAGGCCATCAAAAGAAGTCCCCTCCTGAGCCCAACTACAGGTGCGTTCTGCTGTGTAGTAGGTGGGGCGACGAATGGAAGTTCTGATAATTCTTGACAAGTGGCACCTTTGGAGACTTTTCGTCGTTTGTAACACATATGAAAGAGATAGCCTTGGTTGAGCATCTTCGCCCACCATCCCGTTCCCAGCAGTTGACACGTGCATCATCAGAAAAAAGACGTGGACTTGTTATTGGTAGATTCCGGAGACCTGCACGATGGTGAGAAGTTACCAGCCCTTCCCACTGGCAATCAGGCTAACCTGCGTGACCAGGAACGGGACTCTCGGATGGGTACCCGCCAGGCGGCGTCGACGGTCATGATGTCAGTAATATTTCTACCGGTCCTGTTTGGTCGCTCATGTCTGGGAATCCCCTAGTCAAACAAGTTCTTCGCGCAGCTTCCCTATGATATACTTGCAATTGGCAAGTATGTGCCGCCTTCCGCGAGTATTTTCAGGATGTCCTCTGACCTCTTCGTCAGCCACGAGTTGTATGATTATGCCGTTACACTCGACATGCACGTGCTGCTCCTTTTCCTTCGATCGACAAGGCCTTGACTTCACGCCCAGGTATAAGAACTTCGTCCCGCATTTCAAAGGGCGCTACTTATCCTCGAACGCAAACATCACTGTGGATATCGCAGGGAAAAAAACCAACGTTCCGGTCGGCAGTACGTCTATTCGTAGTTGTCCCACTCGCGGGTATTTTTTGATGTTCGATCAGGTCGTTACAGAAAGTTCAAGACGAGGAAGTAAGTCGGTAGCCTTGCACCGCATCTGTGCAGAGGCTCACGCTCGTCTTGAAGAGGTCGCAAAGTGACCTCCCTCGGCGTCCTCTTTGATTTCACCGGCAACGCCAAAGGAACCTCGGTGCAGAAGGTGGAGGTCATGGTCAAAGAGAAATGGGTAATCTTATCCTCTTCGCCCCTGGATGTCCGGTTCGCTAATGAAGGCCGATATGTAGTTCTTGAACGCGATCAAGGAGGCTCCCGATCTCTTTGTGCTTGCTGGGTAAGTTCCGCATTAGCTGGTCCCGCACTCATTCAAAGCTAAATAATCCCAGACACATGCCTGTCGCTCAAGACAACTGTAACTTTTGATGTGGTAGATCCTATTACAACGTTCGGCTCAATGGTTACATAGGGCCTACCGTCTTTAAAGCAATCCGCAAGGTCCATCCGTTAATACCTATCTTAATACTCGGAGGTGGGTTCAAAGCAGGTTTTCCTAACTTTATTTTTCATTGTCGCTTAGGTCACACCCACGTCCGCGACTGCGGTAGGTCTCTGGCACTCAGCTGTTGACTCTGCTCCAATGATCTGTCTCAGCGCAGTACGACGGACGATCCATGGCGTTGGAAAGTGGACGCTTCATGGAGACCGTCGGTGCGTCACATAATGTTTGCCTTAGAATCCCGAGACATACTCATACCTCCCCTTCCAGGGTGGCTCAGTACGTACTCACTAGGCCGGACATGTGTCACAGATAACCACGGATTGGCAGGCGCGAAACTTGACGACAATAAGACCTCGAAGAGAATCAGGTTTTCCAGAAGGTATCTGGATGCTAATCGGGTGACCTATGAGGTAAGTGTACTTCCTCGGCATTCCTTCTTTCGCGACTATTTTCACGATAATATTCCAGTACCACACGAAACTCAAACCCAATGACTTCGACACGAAGGAAGGGAAGTCTATCACCCGCGGTCTCCTCGACTTGGCGAAGCGGTTTAACCTTGGTTTCGTCTTCGGAACGGCGCCGCGCGATTTTACCCTCAACCAGTACGTGATCACGCACATCCTTTCTGGAGTAAACGAACCGTATGGCCACAGAGCTCCGTATCCATCTGGGGGTTCCGAGCTGACGCTCTTCATTTCCGACGTGAGTTTTGCCTTGAATTCAACGTCAGTCGTGTTCAAACATATGTATCCTCAGGCTGTGCCGTACGCGCTTGCTCAGAACAACCCTCGCGCCAAGACCCCAAATCTGATCATTGCCAATTCGGGATCACAGCGCTTCGACATCTACTCAGGCTCATTCACCAAAAATGACCTGCTCACGGCCTCGCCGTACGATGACAACTTTTACTACATACCCGATGTACCTCTGTCTCTTGCTAAGCAGGTCCTCGCCACCTTGAACAAGCCTAACGCCAAGAGGGACGCGCTGGAATATGCAAAAGGGTCTATACGCAAGAGGTTCGCAAGGTGGCTGAAGCGTCAGAAGGGCCGCAAGACGAGGGGGCCTAAGGGTCCTGCTACCACTTTGGGGTATGTGACGCAAGACGTAAGTCCTCTTATTCTCTTATTGATGCCGTTTCTTCTGTTCTGAGCTTGGAACGTGCCGGGCTTGTCAGTCTTGCCCCGGCAGTCAACCCGATGATACGCCTCATAAGGCGCTTCCCTACTTCGATGTTCCGGACTACATCAGTTCAAAACCTCCCGACGTCCCGGAATCAACAGGGGTCGACCTCGTCTTCGTCGACTTCATTGAAGCGAACGTCATCGTCATCTTGAATCAGCTCCAGAAAGTCAAGATCTATTCCGACAAAGATGCCAAGAAGTATAGCTCGGTCCCCCTGAACCAGGCAATCGGGATTTACGCCAAAGCCAAATGGCATTAGTTGTTTCAGCGGGACCTATGTATTCTACCTTGTCATTATATACGAAGTGTCATCGATGTATCGAAATCGGTGTTGTGATGCCAGCCAGTTTTCTTCAGCCGCGCTCTTTGGACTTGGAGCATACTGCCTACAGCTGAACACGATATGCAGGCAATGTCTGTATCCGCTACTCAGTACAGCAAACTATCAAGAAGGTTGGCGCTGCAGCAGTGGCCGCTGTGTTCGGTCAGAACTCCTTGGACGTGGAGGATCGAGATGCTCGCTTCAGAGTGAATCCGGCGTCCAACAAGTTCCCAAGACGTTATCAGCCAATTTCGAAATTTCCCTCTACTGGACATGCTCAGACCGCCCGCCAGTCGCTATTTATAGCGTTCCATTCGCATTTTCTGGACGAAAATCGGTCGGAGCTGCGCAGGATGGGACACGGAGCCACTCACATCGAAGCTGCTGTTCGCAAAAGCCGGAGTAGCTGTTATGCTCTGCATGATTTCACCGGAAGTCCGGCTGCAGCCTTCGCTACGATGGCTGATCGCTCGCTTGCAGCCTGCGATGCGCTGGGCAGGTGGTGTGATCGGATACCTCACGCAGGCTGACGAGGCAGCACATGCGGCCGCTTCTGTTCATATTCATCTTCAGAGTCGGCGTCGATTTCAAGGTTGACGAAATGTTGGGTGGGGCTGGTGATCCGGTGTTTCAAGCCATCATTGACGTTGGGAGAAGACCCTGTTCCCAAAGGCAGACACAGAGTAGCCATGAGGATTGTCGGGGGCTTGACATTTCGACAGTTGTCGGCTATGTATCAGACTCCAGCCGCTTTGGCGGTAGCGGGTGGTCGGTGTCATTGTTCCAGGGCCAGTCAAACGGAAGCCGTCTTCTTCACATGTGCATCGCCGTTTGCTTGACCTTCAAGGCATCATGCACCAGAAGGAGCACTTATGTTCAGAAGTGACAGAAGGCGATGCCGGTGTACACTAGTGTCTCAAGTCGCCAAAGGGAACAGAACAAAAGTCGCTCCAGGGAGTAACCAGTGGACTGTGCTAAGCCAACCTGACACGCTCCGGGCGTTAGCTTGAGAAAGCACGCCTTGTTACGGGACATACCTTCATGTTGGGATGGAGGCAATTAGGCGCCCAGGTTTTCCGTCCTTCTAACTGTCCATGATCTTGCCTGTCTTCGAACTGTCCGGCTCAGTGTACTCCTGTCCGTCACTATTCCTTTCACCTACGAAACGGGAGCTTGCATCACACACTAATCGAACAAGGTGACGAAGTCGAGACTTAGAGAAGAAATGTAACGCTCGACAATCCTACACCAGGAGGTGGTGATACACCACACCTGCAAGCATTCTTTTTTCATTGTTCGGCGCCCCGGACCCCGCGCCACTTGAGCCTGACCCCGACCCTCCCGAAGACGACACATTCGCCCAATGGTTTTGCCAGTCCTCGAACTTAAGCGCATTAAACTCCTCTGTCGTGAACGTCACAACCTCCCCTTGGCTAAGTGGCTCCGTCCTGTATATTGTTCTTATACGTCAGAACAGCCTTGTACGATCCGCCCTTCATTGGGACGTCCGCGAATTTGACCGTCACGAGGCCCTCCGGCGAAAGGGTGAGCAGCTTCTGCGGCGGGCCGACTGGACTCGAGGTCGCGCTGTCCAGGATTGGCAGGCCGACGTCGGAGATACCGGCGCCCAGGCTGTTGCGCTGGTCGCGGTACTCCCATTCGATGTTCATGATAGGCGGGAGGGAGGTAATGTTTGGAGAGAACGACGTTGTGTCCTGCGGACGGGTTATAGATATACGCCGAGGTGAAGGCGGAGGAGGAGGGTGAGGAGACGTTGCTAAATGCCGCTGGGACCTTGGAGCCGCGCCCGATGGCGAAGCTCGTGCTGACGTTTACGGTGGGGCTGCGTGCGGAGATTCGGTAGTTCTTGAAGCCGTCTGAAGAGGAAGTTGAGGTGATGTTGGAGTTGATGCGTGCGTGGTATAGGCCGAGAGGGAGGGAGGAGGGAAACCAGTAGGTCGCCTCGCTAGAGGCGATGTGCGTGGCTGCGGGAACGTCATATAAATCAGTAAATGTGGAGCGATGAACGATTGAAGTACAGACCGACGATATGCACGACGTCGTTGCCAGCAGCCCCGCGGCAGGGCCAGCGATTATCTCGACGCTTTCGTCACAGTTGTAGAAGGCGCGTGGTGCGGGCCCTTCGTCATTGTAAATTTGCCAAGTAGACAGCGTGCTGGTGGGGTCGAGCCACGACTCGCCATTGTACATTTTGTACAGGTCGATAGCAGTGTTGGTCGAGATGTTCTGAATCGAGAGCTGGGCGACAATGGCATGTGGAAGGCATGCAAGCGCGAGTAAGGTAAGGAGTGAAGGTTTGAAGGAGGGTTCGAAAGTCATTCTGGACCAAGGCGTTATCTGGAAAGCTGAAATGAGCCACCTTTCGCTACATTCTATAATACCACCGACTTTGAGGCCATTCGCTCGAACGTATTTCCATCAGGCGACCTCACCGGCAGCCTGTCAAGCGTTGTCACCATTGCAAACCGTACTTCTGGTCCGCGATAACCAATAGCCAAAGCACTCCCGGCGCAGCGAGCTCACTCCGCCAGGGAACGGACCCACCGCGCTGCGTTCAAGGAGCCACACGCACGTTACGCAGGTGCAGTCCCAAGTCTAGTTGTCTGGAGGAGAACATCGATAAGCAACAGACGACATATCGCTCATATGTCCAGAATGAGCTCACGAGCGTCTAAAGCACCAAAACTTCCGTACTCTGCGGACATGTCTGTTAAGAACGCAAGTGTCCACCACGATCGTGTGTTAGGCAATGTTTCCCTCGTGAAGTATGACGGGAACGCTGCCACTGGGAAAAAGTCGTGATGGTCGGTATTCACTTCGAGGTTCAATCATCAGGTAACACGCAGTGACATACCAGAGTATGACCCAGTGCGTAAGCATTTATACCAGAAGGGCTCGCGATGCAGTCTCGACCAGTGTCAACTGTTGAGTTTACCATTTAGACGTTGAATTAGAGCAAACGTTCGAGGCACCAGCCTGTCATCGTCAAGGGAACCAGCCTGAAAAGCACTACCTATCGTCTGAAGTCAGTCCTTGCACCGAAAGTAAAAAAAATCGAAGTACAAACGCCGTCGGTGAGATGCACTTACGGCCTCGACATTGGAGAGACGAGAACTTCCCCGTCTTGGTCGCAACTTCCCCCGATGTAGGCCTGACCCATCAGGCAGGATATTAGCAACGTTGAACTTGGCGAAACAGTGAAGCGAAAAAAAATTGCATGGCGTGTAGTCCGACGAACCGGGAGACGGTGAAGAGTAAGAAAAGTAGTGCTTAGTGACGCCCACCGTGCAGCACAAGTTCACTGTGCAATCAATATGGCTGACCACACTATCAAATCACGGTCCACAACGCTGTGGGGAAGTTGGGAACGGCAAAAACGACCACATGACCAACCCCCCGTCGGCTGACCAAAAAGCCAAAACGCGTTCCTCTGCACGGCGCAGCAGCTTATACTACTGTCCTTTGAGGGACAGTTTACCATCGATGTCATCATCAAGTAACCTGACGAATTGGGCCAGTGCTTGCACTCTACCGAGTAATTTACCCGGCCACCAGCTCATGCGGAGTTGGTTTTTTGCTTCTCTTCTTCCTTGTCTGAAGAGTATTGGCAATGATGTGCCAAAAAAGAGCACAATGGAAAAGGTTATGTAGCATCGTTCCTACGGAAGAATGACAAGCTTGTCTGGACCTCCGGGTACCGGTTCCGATATCTTCAGTATTTCCTCAGGATCATAACCAGACTCTTCAACAGGCAGAGTGGGCTCAGGCAGAGTCGGTTCTTACGAGCCTCGATGATATTAGTTACTCCTCACAAACACGATAGTCATGGAACTGCAGAACTCCGCAATTCGCTACCTGAGGTCACTGGTATTCTTGATGAACGAATTGCATTAAGAACGATACGGACCTCCGCAATCTAGTTCCACGCGTTCTGAGCATAGATCCCGAGCACCTGGTTAGTGAGGAAGGGACTGTACTGCGAAACGTCGTCCTTGGTATATGTCTTCGTCGTTTGCACAGTGTTGAGGATCCCCAACAGCTGCGACTCGATGAAGTCGACAAAGACAAGGTCGATCGGAGTGTCAGCAGTGGCGTTAGGCGCATTTGAGCCGATGAAACTCGGGACAGGGTTGAACGGAAGTGGGGCGTGCAGGACGTCGTCGCCGACGCCGGGGCAAGACTTGTACAGACATGAGCTTAGCAAACGACGAAAGAGGCTAAAAAAAAGCCGACTCACGTCGTGGGTGACGTAACCTAGAGTTTGGTTGGCAGAAGCGCGCCTCTCTACACCACCAAGGCTGTCCATCTCCCGAAGCCATTCCCTATACCTCCTATCCACATATCCGAGTCCGTACAGCTCCGCTTCGCGCCCTTCCAGCGCCTCTACGCTGCGCCTAGCTTCACCTGCATTGTTCAGCTTCGCGAGAACCTGTTTTGCATCCCCGAGGGCAACTCCTGGGATGTACAAGAACGCATCGGTGAAGGGAGACACTGTGAACTGGTCGTTCCTGGTAAAAGGGCCAGAATATAAGTCGAAGCGCTGCGAGCCGGAGTTGGCGATGATGAGATTGGGAATCGAGGCCCTCGTGTTGTTGACGGCGAGCGCAGTAGGAGCAGCCTGTGAAGTAACATGGGAGTAAGACTGACAAGTCACCCGACAAGTGGGCGCCGTTCACCTTTTCGATAAAAAGGGAAAGCAGTGAGTTCTCGGACGGGTATGGGGCCCTGTAGATCATAAGGGAGCGGTGGAACACAAACAACTGTGTCGACGTACTGGTTGAGCGTGAAATCATGCGGGGCAGTTCCGAACAAAAAGTCCAGGTTGAATGCCTTAGCCAGCGCCTTCAGACCGTTCGTGATCGACATCCCTTTGCGGGTGTCGAATTGGGAGCCCTTCCGCTCTGTGTGGTACTGGCAAACGCCCACGAATAAGCTGATGTCATTCGTAAGACCTTCGTGGCCTTACTTCGTAGGTTACACGATTAGGATCCAAGTATCTCCGCGTGAAGGTGATATTCTTGTGGCTGTTTCCATGGTCGAGCTTCGCAGCTGTCGCCAGAAAGTTAGCGAGCTTTCATGCCTGTATTTGACCAGAACCTACTCAGCCAGCCTTGGAGTGGAAAGGACATCGTTAGCAAATTTCTCTCTTTATTTAAATCCAGCTGATGCAGCATACCGATGGTCTCCATATAGCGTCCACTTTCCAACGAGATTGACCGCCCGTCGAGCTGAACTACAAGAAACTCTTCAGCAAGCCCACAATGTGTATATTGGGGTACGGACGGCAGTCTCGAATATGTGTATGGCCTTGAAGCAAGTCAGAATACACGGCCAAGGATCGCGAACTGTGGCGCCACTCACCTCCGAGGATCATAATGGGTGTGAAGGGATGTACTTCCCGTATCGCGTTGAATACAAGGGGCCCTGCATTACCATCTCAATACCGCAGGTGTCGCACGTCATCCCAAGAACCTACAGTTGTCCCTGGCAACGGGCATATGTCTGAAGGCACTTGAGAATCTGAACAGGATGGGAGTAATGCAGAAAGTTCGCACTAACCCAGCGAGCAAAAACAGATCTGGCTCTTCCTTGATCGCTTCAGCGAACTGCACATCACCGTAGTATGAGAAATCAAAGTTCTTCCAGGCCAGTGAAGTGTCTTACCCACGCCTCCTTGACCATGTCTGCCACCTTTTGCACGGTGGTGTTCTTATCATTTCCCGTGAAATCGAAGAGCACGCCAAGGGAAGTGATTCTGCGACCCCTTTCGAATGACGCGTGAGCTGACATGGTGTATGCATGCCCGTCAATACGCCGCTTACTTGCGAGTCTTGAATTTGGCAAAACGGCCTGTATTGTTATGGTTGAACATTTACGAGGACCGCGTTGAAACGTGAACATACTGCCAACCGGTACACTGACAGGGTTGCCGTTTTCATCGGGAACGGTAATGTTCACGTTGGAGGATAAATAACGTCCATCGAACTTCGGAGCGAAGTTCTTGTGCCTGAGACCGAGATGAGAATTCGAACTGTGGCCGCAACATGATACATACATGTCCAAGGCGTTAGCGTAGACGTATAGCTCGTGGCTGCGAAGACGGTAAGTCTGGCTATTGATGTCGAGCATCACGAAATGATACACACTTGCCAATTGCGAGCACATCATATGGGAGTTGTGTGAAGAACTTGTTAGCCTACATGACCAACATGCCGCGAGTCAATCAATCTGAACCCGGGGGGAAAAGCGACCTACGTCATGCGCGTCCACGCCGCCTGGAGGGAACCCGTCGACCAGTCCCGTTCCTATGCGCACGTAAGTGAAAGATTAAAGTACGCGGTTAAAAAGGCATCCGCACCGTCATGCAAATCTCCGGAGTCGACTAACAACAAGTCCACGTCGCGTTCCTGATGTTTTTCTGTGTCAGTCCCAGCAGGAATCAAGGGGGATAAATTTGTGACACTCAACGATAGCGATTTCCTTCATATGCGCGACGAACGACGCGAAATCGCCGAAGTCACCACTTGCCTCAATAAGTCAGATTCCATGGTAGTACCGAGTGACGTTCGACACACACCTATAATTTGGCTCGGGGAAGGAGCTCTTCTGGTGACCCAAAAGCCAGCCATGCGAGTCCGTCGTGTGTATGATATTGATATCGCCCCATTCGAGTGGGCGCGACGGGGGAGTAACGGGCAATTGGCTTGCCCGTCGGTGCGAGCTATGGACGTGATTGTGGTCATCGCCGCATGCACAGACCACGGTAAGGACAGAGAGGGCCTGTATCGCAGCCAGGAGCTTCATCCTGGAGGGTATCCCTGTCGGCGTATGGAAGTCTTCGAAAGTTTATACCAGAGCTGTTGCTAATTCGAGACCACGCACATGTCACTCAGCCCGCGAACACCGCATGATCCGCTTTGGCGCGACCCTGAGCACCATGCGGTCCTTGAACAACTGCTTATCGAGTGTGACGATTAGAAGGCGCCCTGTTGCGTATCCGCCCCCCGCTGCGAACGCCAGTGAAAACCACCGATTTCAACCGTGACTGTGCAGTGGTAGGGCGTGGCGTGCGTTGATATTAGCTCCGCGAACAGAAGAACAACTTACACTGCGTAGTGAGTCTTTGCCCCTGGAAGGTCCATCTGCCCATTTTTGACTGATGACAGCGTCGGTGGCCTCTCTACGGTCGTCGCACCATCGTGGCCCATGCGAACACAAATTCGCTGACGGAGTCGAACGTTCGTCACTCTATATTAGCTCTTGACAGAATGTGCGTGGGAATCGGCCCGCCGCGGCCTTAACATGTGGCGGGAGCGACTCAGAGCCGGAACCCAAGATACGCGGTGGACACAGCGGTCGCAGACAGCATATTTGTCCTGTTTGGGTGCGTCCTCACAGTCTTACTGCTTGTGTGAAGAAACGATATATGTGCACAGTCGACACCCGCGCGAGGATTGCTTTGCCTGCATGTCCGCACCTCGCATGATCGTCACTGTATGAGCTCTTCTGCAGTCTTGGACCTCATCGGTCTTGCACGCCTGCAACCTCTTTCTTCAAGAGGACTGTTGAGAAATGGCCGTTCCCTCAATGCCGATGCAACGGTCTGGTCTCGGCGGCACGGAATCAGGCTGGAAATGTGCGTCCAGACTCCCTCACACAGCGGACGAGAACAGGCAACCGTTCATGGGGTGAAAGGCTACCTCGTATCATACCCAGAACATCCTTGCCTCTCCCATGAACTCGGAGTCCCTTGGAATGTTGACGAACCTTGTCCGGTGCAGAACTTCGACAAACATGCTGCCTGATGAGATAGACACAAATACACATTACACAGGAAGCAAGTGATACACCGTGACGCGTTGCTCCGTTAAAAGACGAGCTGGCGGAATGTCAGGCTAATGCGACCATCTTTCACCTTGAATTCCCTGCACGATATCGGTTAACACGGCTCACAGGAGCTTCACGAACGTAGATGCGACTCACTTCGGTATTTCATGTTTCCAAAATTTCTGGGTGTCGCCTTGCATGACAACTAACGAGCCGGGCTCCAGTGTCCACCGCTTCTTGTGGACGGTGGCAGTAGATCCCGTTGTTGCCTCAGCCGACGTAGGTGATGAGCTCGGAATGCTGCCTCGTAGCCGTTTTGTTGGTGGGGAACTCGTTGCTTTGGAATGTTTAGGTGCGTCGTGCGTCATGATAAAAGTCCGGGGCGCGCCAAGGGAGACGGATGCAATAACCCTGCCGACATCGTCTATCAGGACATTCCACATATCCGAGTATCGTTAACTCACCTGTTCTCCAAATTATCCCTGTGGTTGCCAATATATACGCTTCCGTCCTCGTATAGGTTGAGCATGACATGGTTGAACTTGACCCCAAGTCTTTCTTCAACCTCATCCTGTATGCGCCGCAGAAGGGGTGGGTATTCGTACTTCATGTCCACGAGCTGTCCACTGTACTTCAGCGTTATTGTCGGCTCGGTCGCATACGCTAGAAACATCCAATTTAGCCCCACGACACGACAAACGAAAATCACGCACCTGCAATCTTTCTGGACTGGGTAATCTCCCTTCCGTAAACCTTCAACTTTGGCCGGTACCCTGGAAGTTTTCAAGTCCACCACGGGTCAGCCATGCAAGGAATTGCTGTTCGTAACGTAGACGTGCAGCTGTCAAGCTCAAGGAGGGCAAGATACCATTCTTCTGCGACGGCTTCATCAACGAAACGCGGCACATAGAACACCTCGGCATCAGGCATATCTGTGAGCCGAAAATCCTCGAGATTCTTCACTTTTTCGACTTCGGAATCAGACACCTCCTGTCTTGCACGTTTCGTAGCTCCAACCATGGTCGAGTACGCCGTTGGCGGAACTTGGAATTACAGAAGCAGGCTGATACGGAGCGTGGTAAGGTGGGGGATATCCACTATCATGGTACTCAAACAAGTGTAAATCGCCTGATCACCATTGTATCATTATGAGTGCATCTTGAGTGCATCGCGGGCTGGTCGATCGCGGCTACGCGGGTCTTGGGTCTGGTGCTGTAATAATGCCGCACAACTAGCGTATCTATCTGTGGATATGTATCTGCACAACATTGCCTCGTCATCGGGAGAGTCTGCAATCGTACTTATCCAAATGATTGTCCATGCAAAACGTGGGGGCTTCCGTCGGAGAAGCGAATGAAGGACGTCTATCTGCTTGCTGCGACCACTCAGCTTCGGAGAGCCCGGGCGGACCGTGGACTCCCACTACCACGCGCTTGACCAGACCACCTGCTCCAACAAGTCGTTCCGCGATAACTCCTGCGTCGCTCCTCATGATCATTCTCCTACTTCTGCCCCGCTCCTTATATAAACCCTTCCTTTGACACCATGCCATTCGAAGCATCAATCTGCAAAAATGCTCAAACCACTCGCCATCACCTTCCTGACCACATCTCTTCCCTGGCTCGGGGCCGTGCACGCAGCCTCCGTCTCCTCCACCCCCGCACAGACATTCCACGGCATCGGCGGCTCAGGCGCCTGGTGGCCCAACGACCTCTACCACTTCCCGGACACCGTGCGGCAAAACCTCTCCAGCCTTCTCTTCTCGCCCAGCGGCCTCGGACTCTCCAGCTACCGGTACAACGTCGGCGCCGGCGGCGTTGGCGTGTCCAACCCCACTCGCGCGCCGCAGACGTTCTACGTCAGCCCGGGGGTGTACGACTGGACGCGCGACGCGGCGGGCGTGTACTTCCTCCAGGAGGCCGCGAAGCGCGGCGTGCCGCACCTCACAGCGTTCGCGAACAGCGCGCCCGCGGCGCTCACGTCGAACGGGGCGAGCTGCGGCGGCACGTTCGTGCGCGGCACGGGCGCGGCGTATGGGACATACCTTGCGGACGTGGTGGCGCATTTCCGCGCCCAGGGCGTGAACATCGATTTGGTGTCGCCGATGAATGAGCCCGATAGCTCGTTTGGCCCGACACCCTGCGGGCAGGAGGGCATGCAGGTCCAGCCGAGCCAGTAGGTGTCTTGGTCGTGCATTTCCGTCTTCACTCAGTGAATAGTTATCGCGGGCTATAGGCGGCCGGAGGTCATCAACGGAATGTATAATGCGCTTTCTGCGAAGGGCTTGACGTCGTCCGTAGGAATTCTGGCTGACGAATCCAACAATCTGAGCAACGCAGGGAACGAGTACGCATCGTGGTTGCCTCAGGTCCTTGACAGGGTGCGCAGGTTGAGGCCTGCTGACGTCGAGTCCAGGCTGACACATTGACATAACAGGTCGCCGCGATCGTCCACCACACGTACGACTTCCCAAGTGATGCGAGCTACAGTACCTATATCAGCAACACGAAGAACGCGTATCCCAGCAAAGTCACCTGGATGTCGGTGGGTCATATCCCCCTCATTCTGAAGGTTCGGATTTGGGATACCAAAACCTCAATGCTGTAGGAGATTTGTTGCTCGCTTGGAAATCCGGACGGGACTGGAAAAGGCTGGTCACAAGGATATGATCCCACGTAAGCCTCGAAATCAGTTTCTGCCTGGGAATGATGAGTCTCATGCAAGAGGGGGAGATGCCAGGATCAAGAACGCTCTGATGTTTGCGGGACTGGTTTTCCAGAGCTTGGTTCTCGCTAGTGAGCCACATTACGATGTAAGGCCGTTGTGCTTTTTGATGGTCACGGGAACTGATGGTCGGTCTACGATGTGTAGTTCTGGACCCTCGTTTCCAACCGTTAGATACACACTTTTGAATGAATGATCAACGAACTCACCCTCCGACCACCTGTAGAGCTCGGGTGTTCCCCGTTGAACAACCCATCATGTCCGACTACTGCCAATTCTAACGGCTGGAACGTGAGTTCGCGCTTGATTTCCGCGTATCTGGGAATAACCGCCTTCATCACAGGACGGACTGATTTATTATGACCCGAACTACGCGACGAACAAGAACTATGCCATCTGTGAGACTTCCGGGAGACTGCGAAACGAAAACATTACTCACCTTGCGAGCAGACATCAAGAAGCAATTCTGGACCTACAAACACTTTGGAAACTTCGTCAAACGTGAGTCTCCCGAGTACTGATATCGGTATTGATCATCGACTGAACGCAAAACACAGCTGGCAGTCAGCGTCATCCCATCATTGGATCCGACGCCAACAAGTTCACCATGGCAGTGGCAGATGCCAGCACCTACTACATCTTGGCCATGAACCCCAATGCGGCCGATACGTCTTTGACCTTGACTTTCCCCGACGCTGCATGCGCTACCCAAGCTTTCCGCACTTCGGCGACAGAGGACTTTACGCAGCTGAGTGGTGCTGTGAAAAGCGGGTCGAGCTGGGCCCTGGCGTTGAAGGGGACGAGCTTGACGACTTATATTTTTGATCGTACTAGGAGCTGTTGACGGTCGAAATCTGATAGCGTCGATGGGTTTTTGTGAATATCAAATTGGTATGCATTCCCAGTGGTAAAATGACGACGGCCAGCAAATCGAGCAGAGCAAGATAGAGAGGAAGAGGGGATATATATAATCCTACCCGAGATGATCGGTGAAGTCGTCATCCTCTGTGACGATGGACCGCTTGTGGATTTGTTTCATGCGGTCGTCTTTGAGCATGCTGCGAGGGATCAGATGGAGAATTGATGCAGAATCGCAAGGCAGCTCACCGGTTGTCCACTCTCGCGTCTTCGCCTTCGACCCCCACCACCGGAGTCGGTGTTTTGGCTTCAAGGACCTGTAAGACGCAGCGTGTTGGAAGGAGACAGAGCAAGGTAAGAAGAGGAATCGCGCACGTAATGATTATCACAATGTGGGCAGTACTCGTCGCTTTCCTCATACACGGTCATGTCCTTTCGAAACGCCTTCTTGCACTTCTTGCACATGAAGGCCATCTCCGTCGTTTTCGCGAGCTTGTGCGTTTGTGTTTCTGCGTGACATTCGGCGCAGTCGAACCACTGCTTGCAGCAGGGGGCGAGGATGGCGACTTGGGCGTTTAGGATGTGTTTACTGCAGATGGCGAAGGTCCAGTCATTGGTACACTGATTAATCGGATGCGATGAGATCCCAACCCAGACAAGGTAGAAATTGAAATCCGAGCTTAAAATGAGAAGAAAAAAGGTGAAACAACTAACCACATATCGGACGACGGAGACTCGAAGAAGACTTGCAGGTGGAGGTGGAATACTCGAGCCGGAGATGGGGATTCGCAATTCGGAACTTCGGGACGCGATCGCCGTCCGATCCAAACAACATCAAACTATCCTGTCGATCGTGTTATTGTCAGTCTAGGAGCTTGCCTAGCGCTGATAGCTGGGCTATGCGGTAGTCAGAGCGCTATAATTTATGGGAGTGCATTCGCTGATGACAGCCGGAAAGATGTTTAGTGCATGGTATGCCTGGTAGAAGGTGATATCACTGCCGAAACCCGATAGCTTAGTCATCCATGGCAATGGCAGGTTCATCTTCCTTTCTCCATTGTCCACACGTTCCCCTTGCCCTCCGCTATACACGTTGAAATGACTGCCAGACGGCAGGCTTCGACAACTTCTCTATCAAAATATGCTCGAGCGAACTCGCCTGTGCAGAACGCGTCTTTGGACTTTTGCAATGCTTTCTGGGGGATAGGGGACGGTGGAGTTGATGTTCTGTTCGCGCGTATGCGCGGCGCCTCGAGGACCATGGAGGAGCTGAGAAATTTTTGGAAGGAGCGGTGAGTAGCACTCGGGTCGTGTGTTTGCTAGGTCCTCATGCTTCAGAATAGTGCAGCGATCGAGGACGACTACGCCAAGCGGCTAGCAAAGTTGGCCAAACCCACACTGGGCAGGGATGAAATTGGGTATGTCTACCCGTCTGCTACTCGCCTACACCATGCCCCGTGTATCCTGTATTTCTGGTCGTATGACCAGATTATGGCAGAACGGCTGGGACCGTGAGGCTTGTGTGATAATCGATCGTCGTTCAACTGCGGATGGTACAGGGACTTACGCTTCTATCCAGAGAATTACGGAACTCGTTGGATACTCTGCGTCTCGAGACCGACAGGCAAGCCAGCTACCATACCGACCTCGCTAACACAATTCGCACTGAACTGGAGAACACGGCTGCTTCCTTCCACGCCAAGCAGCTCCAGCACAAGAAGACGTTCCAGGCTGGGATCGAGAGGGAGTTCAAGAACAAACAGGCACAGGAGGGCCACGTCAACAAGGCGCGTGAAAAGTATGAGCAGGACTGCGTGCGTATCAATTCCTACACGGCCCAGGCTTCCCTTGTGCAAGGCAAGGACCTCGACAAGATAAACCTCAAGCTGGAGAGGGCCCAGCAGACCGTGCATGCTAATGAGCGCGACTTTGCGAACTTTTCCAAGGCCCTGCAGGAGACTGTTTATCGCTGGGAGCAGGATTGGAAGACGTTCTGCGACAGCTGTCAGGATTTGGAGGAGGAGCGAATGAACTTCATGAAGGACAACGTGTGGGCTTACGCGAATGCCGTTTCAACAGTCTGCGTCCAAGACGATGAGGTGGGTGGCGCTTGACGGTGTTTTGTCAATGAGTTGACCCATCCTTTTCCTTAGTCCTGCGAGAAAGTGCGAATCGCTCTGGAACAAATGGAGACTGAGAAGGACATGGAAAACTTCGTGCGCGATTATGGAACTGGAAACGAGATACCAGATCCTCCTCAGTTTGTCAACTACAATACCCCCGACGCAATACCCTCTTCGTCGTCCAGACCTACGTTCCGGCCAGCACACTTCACGCGTGTCTCGCACCGCGAGCGTCGTTCATTCACCCCTCCGCCTGAGTCGGAGCCTGAAACTCCCGCTGTTAACACCGCAGGTATAGGTGCTGGAGGCGGAAGGAGAGACTCTCAATTCGACGCTCCTCTAGCTCGACAGCCGAGCCAATCTAGGCGAGCGAGCGTTGTTCCAGCTCAGCAACCACCTCAGAGCAATGGATTTACAGGCCAGTCCGGTAATCGTAGTCCAGCGCCTGGTCCGTCACCTTCTCCCACTGGGCAAGCCGTTGTAAGGCAAGCCGTGAATGTAAACCGTCAATCATATCGAGTTCCCCCGCAAGATCCCCTCGCAGGTCCGCCAGGCAATGGCGGTCCAGCGCCTGGTCCATCACCGTCACCGACAACGCAAGGAGTTGGAAGACAAGCCACCAACCCAAACCGTCAATCATACCGAGTTCCTCCTCAAGATCCCCTCGCAGAACCCATCGATCCCACAGCGGAAACTTATATCAAGATTGGGAACAACGCATATAGGGCGGATCCAACCAACGACCCGCAGAGGCAAAGTGGAATGTACAACCGTGCCAATCCTTCCTCTCCAGCAAAGCAGGGCAGCAACGGCGCTATAGATCCTCTCGCCAAGCAGCTGGAGAATCTGAAGAACGCCGTCTCCAGCTCAGGCAGCGTGCGGCGAAAATCTGTACGTCGGTCGCCCCCCGCAGACCCCAAAGTCACCCAGCAGCCCAGCCGACATCAAACACACGACTCCACCGGCCGCTCCTCCCTCACCCCGCCAGGCGCTGGTCCCTCCGCACCCCAAGGCGGGCCATCTCCCCGCGACTATCGCAACTCCGCCGAGATTGTCGTTGGGGTTCACCCCTCCGCCTCCGTCCCCGCCTCAGGCTCTTCCCGCCCCTCCTCCCCCAACCCTCCCACGGCGGCGTTCATGGTCCCGAAACCTACACCATCGCCCTCCGGCTCCGAGGTCATCCAGGAGGTCCTTACGGACTACCACCAGTCCCTTCCCGGCGAGCGCAAGTCCATCTCGCGCACGAACAGCGCCGCCAGCCGACGCATCAGCACGAGCACGAGCCAGCCCCCGCCCGCGGGGCACGGGCACCAGCAGAGTCTCAGCCAAAACCTCGGTAGACCCCCGAGCACCGTCGGACACCCAGGGATCGGCGCGCACGGTGCTGGGTCGCGCAGCAACAGTCCACAGCCGCCGAGTCCCGCCCCGCAACAGGGTGGGAGGGGTTACTCGTATATCAATGTACCACCTGGATCTGGACCAGGAGCGGTGCGTGCGCCGAGCCCGAATACGGTGGGCATTGCGCTGGACCCGAATGGGAGAGTATTGCACGATGATATGTTGCAGAGGTATCAGAGCCACAGTCAGCAGCAGCAGCAGCAGCAGCAGCAGCAGCATCAACAGCAAAGACAGATCCCGCCACAACAACCCCCGCCCCAATTTGCCGCGCCGCCACCTCAGCAGCAACAGCAGCCCCACTATGGGAACATGGGCGTTGCTAACGCGAACACCAACCCCGCTCAGCGCCGTACGAGTTACATGGCGGCTACCCCAGGCCCGGCACCCACCATCGCACCCCCGCCAATCCAGCACTACGGCGTCACCCCGCCCCCACCGGCGCTGTACCAGCCCCCGCTCCACCCGCAGGTACCGACGCCGGCGCCAGTGCAGGCGCAGGCGCAGGCGCGCCCGAGCTACGCGCAAGCGCCCCCGCCACCTATAGTCCAGCCGCCGCCGCCCCCGCAGCAGCAGCAGCAGCAGCCGATGTACAACCCGCACCCGAACACGTCGTACCAGGTGCCGCCGCCGCAGACGGTGGCCGTGTACCAGCCGCCGGCGCAGGCGCATGCACAGGGATACGGTCAGAACCATCAGGGATATTATGCGCCTCCCCAGCAGCAGCAGCAACAACAGCAGCAACAGTTAAGGACGCCGGCGTACCAACAGCAGCAGTATGCATATCGCGTTCCGAGCCCGGTAGCGCAGCGGACGCCGTCACCGCAGCCGCCGATGAGCCAGGGCCAGATGGTTGCGCCGCCAACGGGGCAGACGACGGAGGAGGGGCACGGGATTTTGTTCTATGGTACGTGATATTTTGTTTTTTTGGGAAGCGTGGAAGCTGATGTGTCCTTGCGTGTGATCTTTTTCTGTTTTCTCCATTGCACCGCTGGATGCTGTTACCTTTTAAACATGTGGCTTCCCCGACATTGTGCCTGAATCTGCGCATGCAGTGAAAGCGCTGTATGACTACACCGCGACGATCGACGAAGAGTTCGACTTCCAGGCAGGGGACATCATTGCGGTGACCGCGACGCCGGAGGACGGGTGGTGGAGCGGCGAGCTGCTTGACGAGGAGCGCAGGCAGAAAGGCCGGCATGTCTTCCCCAGTAACTTCGTCTGCCTGTTTTAGGCTGCCAGTGGTCGAACAAGCCCACTGGAACGTGCCTCTGCTTCTGCCCCTGCCCCTCCTGGGCTTCGGACGTACCGATGCCGGATCGGAGCGAAGCGGCTCACTTTCAGATTAGCCGCGTCGTCCGGACTTGGACCCACAACTTCTTGAAACGCCTGCTTGCACCTGTAACATGTAACAGTACACGAGCACTTACGAACCTCCTCACACATCGCACTCGTCGCACATTCATTTACGCCTGCTTATTTTCTCCTATTGTACGTACATGTACTGACCGATCTGCTGTTACTCGGTGTTGCTGTCTTTCGTTTGCATAGTTTTGATTTGGTTTCATTGACTCACTATCCCTAGTCACGTCGTCTGTCTTGCGATTGCAGTACTAGTAGTGCGATATGGCTCCAGTGCCTCTTAGAAACATTGTACGCCAGGACCGGCGTCAGACGTCGATCCCTTGCGCATCGGTACATGTATAGTCTTATCCACTTGCTACCCGGAGATCGCGCTGGCTTCGAGATGGGGCACACACGCCGGTAACTCTTTCCGTTCGAGGTTCTTAGATCCAAATCAGATTAGGCGTGCTTGGTGCTCGGATCCTAGCGTTGTCCCCGCTGACAGATCCTGCCGACAAATGCTAGTGGCCCACGACACGCTGCAGGCAAAATGGTCAGCTGGGCCTGGCATTCTGATGGGGGCCAGCCCGACTTGGATAAAGTACATCCGCCGGGCCCTAGTACAGTACACGTACAACCGCGCCACGACGCAACTGGCGGTGTGACCTCCCTTGCTGTCGGAGCTGCACCTCCTTATAATCAAGTCCCCGGTCACACTACCCCACCCCGCCTCGAGGCTCGTTGTGCCCCCTTCTCCGATCCTCGCACGAAGTGGACTTAGGTCCTTCTACGCCTGAGCACTCGGCACCGTTGCGACGCACGCTCACAAACATTAGTCGCCGGACCCGGGCCCGCAGTGCCACTGATAGCGAGATCGATTCTTCGAGAAGTGATAGTCATAAAACCCGCGTAAGTTCCAGGTTTTAAGGTGGCCCCGCCTGGCCCACACAATAGCGACCTAAACTGCTTTTGTTGTGTGCGTTTTCATTTTTTTCATTTTAGCCAGCGCATTTTGTCTCACTTCTTTTTACATAGTTGTCTCCACTGCCCCTCCCGACGACAAAGCCCCAACCTCCCAAGCACAACACGCGTCCTTCATACGATCGAGGATCCGTATTGTGCCTAGCGTTAGCGTTAGCGCCGCAATATTGTTTGCAAGCGCCCGTGCCGACGCCTGCCGTAACCAGCCGTCCCGTTCGCAGCTGCACTTTATAACCCGAGCTGAGTGACCCTCCGCGTCTGCACAACTGCCCTTCCCCCCTTTCCAACCGGCATCCTCACCCCTTCCCCACCCCTTCCCCTTCCCCTGCCCTCACCCACACCGCAATGCGCGCCGCCTCCTCGCTTTACGAACACCCGCACCTCAGCGACTCCGAGGTCTGGCCCAAAGACACCACCGCGCCCGCCCGGGTATGCGTATACTCCGCCCTTGGGGTGTTCTCCCTCACGACCGCGGTCACAGTTACCGCAGCCGCGTACCGGTATACGGGGCTCGAGTTTGGGAGGAGTGTGTTGAAGGACAGGTGAGTCTCCCTCACACACGCTTGGTGTTGCGATCGGTGGCTGACGAGTGGGATGTCTTGGTTCAGTTCGTTGTTCAAACAGTGGCTATAGCATTTCCACCAGACCCGCTGAAGTGACTGTGTCACCGGACCCTCGCCCTCTTCTCTCCCTCGCAGTGCATTATGTTCAAATGATTCCGGGCTTCATCCTCATCATCCTCATCTTCCGTCATGCAACTCGCAGCTCTTGTTGTTGTAACATTATTTTGGTGTAATTGGCTCAAGGACCAGCCCATCGCAAGTGTCGCAAATCACGAACCCCCTCCACACCTCCTCCCCTTTTATCCAGCATCTCTTTTTTTCTTTTCTCGTTCCGGGCCCCGGTCCCCGACATGGCATCCTGTGTACCCGCGTACCATCCCCGCATCCCGCATCCTGCATTCAATCCAATTCAACAGTGGCATCTCTCAACCATCACCCTGTACTGCCCAGTCACGTCCGCAATCCACCTCTATCCCATTACTCCTACCCTCCTACTCTTGCTGTTACTGTTCTACGTGTACCTCCTTGCTACTATTTTTTATTCCTACTTTTGCGATTCCGCTTTGGCGCTTTTCACATGCGGTTGTTGTTGTTGGCAGCATGGTACTAGTAGTAGTACCGGCACTGGCACTGGCACTGGCACTGGTGTCAGGTACATGTACAGCGTTGATTTGATAGTTGCTCCATGATCATGATCATTCACGACCTTCAGAATGTCTGACTGGCATTTGGCACTGACATCCACCATCCTGCCCCGCGAGCTCTGAGCACTCAAGTCGAGTTTGGCGCAGGTCTGGACACCGTCCCGCGTCCAGACGGCGTACGTGTGTAATTGTGGATCCTGACATGAACACCTTGTCCCCACCGTATATTGTAGGAGGTTTGGACCGATGACGACCTCCCGAGAACCATACTAATCTCGACTGGGCAGAGGTGATCCCGAAGCATGGTGCAATTACAGAGACCAAGCAGGGTTCAGTTCACGCGTTCATCGCAACGTGCGCGGCCCGTCGTCGTGGCGAGGGAATTTGAGTGTGACGTCGTAAGTGTAACGGGCAGCGGGCTGGGGATGGATGTCCCAATCGATATCTTGGCGTGACGCATGGCAGTGACATACAGCAGTACATATACAGATTCTAGAGACCCGGCAGGCTGGCCGCAGGCAGGCAGGGGTACACCTGATCAGCAGCTGACGCCAACGTCGCGCTAGTGCAGCAGCTGTTACGATAGCCAGAGACCGGAGGAGAGCTCTAGAACGATGGGCAGAAGAAACCACGACACCGACACGCCACGTCACGACACGTCATTAGCCTCCCTCTCTCTCTCCGGCTCCACCACACGCCCAGGACGCGGCCATGACGCACTCTGGAAGCAGCTGAGACGAAGAGCAAGGATGATGACGGCGCTGCGGCTGTAGCTATAGCTGCCCTATGCGCTGCTGCATCTTCTCCTTGACGGTCTGGTACGCGTTCATGATGGTCTGCTCGTTGATGACGATCTCGGTCGTGTCGGGGCGCGGCCGGCTCACGCGCGAGGCGATGGCGGCGGCGTCGGTGTCAACGATTATTCTGCGTGGGGGCACGGGTGAGCGGTGAGTTTGGTTGCAAGAAGCAGGGAAGGAAGGGTGTGATGCGATCGTGTAGAAGAAGGCAGAGTAGCAAAGAATAGGATAGGATAGGACAACGAAGGAGTAAGGCAAACACACGCACCCGTCGTCGATGGTCTCGTCCAAGCACAGCAGCACGAGATCGAGGTTCTCCAGCACCCCGCGTTTCTCGAGCGAGTTCCGTAGTAGCATCGTCAGCGCGTCCACCAGGCATCCGAGCGCCGTCGCGAGCATGAGCTCGTTCTCTGCTGGGCCGGCGATGAAGTAGAGGATGAGGTCCAACGAGTGCTTGTACACCGCAAGATGTCCATCGTACAAGATGATGTCGCCTGCGTGTCGTGTTAGTGTGATAGAAATAATGGCAGAGGAGCGCACACGCACCTCCGGGTTTTTTCGTCTTTTGCCAGAGACCCTTTTCAAACGCCTTCTGCTCCTTGAGAGTGAGGAGGTCCTTGCGCTCGCCTTGGGGATGGCTCTTAGGGCGGTAGTATTTTGCGAGGACGCGGTGGCCTTCGGAGTCGAGGATGATGAAGGCGTTGACGCTGTACAAGGACAGGTTCATCTAGGGGCTTGTGAGCGAGGACTGAACCGATGATATGGACGCAACTCACGGCCATGGTCGACGTCGAGTGTGGGAGTAGAATTGAAGTTCGGGGCTTGAATCAGATCAGATCAATATTGACGAAGTACTAGTTTTAGACTAGCCTGGTTACTACCGACTACAACAACTAACCTAGCAAATCCTTCCCTCGGGCCAACTCTTGTTCGTTCAACACAAACTGGCCGTGTCAACGCCCTTCAAGCCGCCGTGATTTTTCTCCTTGAATGGGCAACGGATCCCCCACCGCCTACCTGCTCTGGGCCATCCTCTCATGCATCGTCAGTCTACCCTTCTTTCCTTCCCCGCACACCCCAAACTAACTTACCCCGCACTCCAACAGTACCTCGTCTTCCTCCTCATGCACCTCTGGAACTACGACCGCTTCCAGTGTCTCCGCTGGGACTCTGGTCGCCAGCCAGGCGCTTTCAAACGGGTCATGACGTGCGTGGCTCCACCAATCCGCTTTTCTCGGCTCTGGTCACTCATACCCCGGGAACAGATACTCCTACCTCGGGACTGTGCCTCTGCTCGTCGTGTTCAGCGTCGCCATTACCGTTCTCAAATTCAAAGAAGGTGCGCTCTCGCTCTCCCATACATACGATACGCATCTAGATGCGTACCCCGGACTGCTGCTGATGCGAAGTGTCCCTGGCAGGTTTCATCCTTGCACCCGACGGAAGGAGTGCGTATGCCCCTCGCCTCGTCTCATCCGTACGTTAGGCTGGACGCTTACGCGCCCTTTGTCTCGCAGTCGTACCGATCCCGTTCTCGTTTTGGCGGCCAGCAAACAAAGTATGGGTCCTCCCGCTGAATTTCATCCTCAGCATCGCGTGGTCGCTTGAGCAGTGCGTCCCCCTCCCCTTCATGTGCTTCAGCTTGGTGTACTGATATTCCCAATCTCGCACTCGCCTATCAGCGTAACCCATCTAGAAGGTGAATTTTAGAAAAGGAATCTAAACCTACAAAAGCTGACCGTGTCTACCTAGAACTTACGTTCTGGGTTTTCCTCCTTAATCAAGGCCCCGGCAAACGCGAATGGTTTGCCAGCTGGGAGTTTCGCGTCTGGACTATAGGTGGGTGGTTTAATGTCCGAGTGACCGCGGAAACATCTCTGACGGCGGCGGTGGCGTGTGTTTTTTTCTTTTTTTCTTTTCTCTTTTTGTTGCCCCTTCATTTTGTTCTGTGCTCGGTGCTGGACTGGGTGTTCCTGTATCACGGTACAGGCAGCTTCGCGACGCTCACAGCCATGCCCATGACCGTCCTCGCCACGCGACACAACATCGACACCGTGCGTCTCACTTTCCCTTCCCTTCCTTGCGGATCTTCATTCTGCCCTTCCTTCGCTCGTCTAGTGCCTCGCGTACGTATTCCTCGTTGGCTCCGCCGCGGGCACGACGACCACTGTGTGCTTCCTCTACGTCCTCGCCCGCTTCCCGTGGTTCATCCGGCACGTCAGGAAGGAGGGCGCGGAGCCGGACGTCGTCGTGCGGCTCGCGACGTTCTATCAGCTTAATGTGCGTGTCTCTCCTGCGTGATATGTGATATATGGCTGACGGAGGTGATTTGGGACGCGCAGCGCATACGTGTGGTGTTCCGCTACCTATTCACGGTCCCGCTTATGATCATTGCGCTGGACGGGCTGGCGAGTCCGTACCCTATCATCGGGGATCCGTATGTCCCTTCTTATGCCATTTGTCCAACGAATTTCTGATCCCAACTACGTATGTGTTAGATTTGCTATGGGTGCGTGTACTGGTGCACGGATACAGGGCGTGCGTGTATCTGACTTGACTCCCGGGTCATCTTCCAGATTTCCTGCTTATGATGGGCGGCATTGGATGTTTCATTTCGTCAGCGATTACCTTACTCGTGAGCTACCCTCACTCTTTTTCTGCTCTGTCTCATCGAACCCAACACTCATCACCACCTGCTTTCCCCGATAGATCTTCTTCCCGCGCTCCATCACCCGCGAATCGGGGTACCACCCCAAGGCCCACTCCGCGTCCCCGCACCACACCGCGAGCAGCAAGACCAAGATGCAGCTGCACCCGATCGGGCAGGGACAGGTGCTGCAGTACCACACGAGCAGCAGCACGACGCGCCAGGAGCACGCCCCGTCCCACAAGTCCACCATCATCGTCCGCCCGGGCGAGCCGAGGCTGGGGACGGGGGCGTTCCGGTTCCCGGATGCTGGATCCGCGGAGGGCACGGGCGAGGGTGATTTGATGAGCAGGGAGGGCGACGCATATTCGTACCCGTATTCGCACTCATATTCGTTTGATTTGGTGCGGAGCGCGAGTAGTGCGTCTGGGCACCAGCTAGGAAGGGAAAGAGGCAGGGAGAGGGTGGATTCGAATGTGAGTGTGAGCGAGCTGTCGCCGGGGTATATGTCGGATGCGGAGAGCACGAGCGAGACCCCTTGGGTGGCACCGGGACAGGGGCAGGAGCATGGACAGGGGGTGTCGTCCGATGACACGGTGTGGGAGCGTGGCGGCGGCGGGGGTGCGTACGGGTTTAGGTATCGTCGGGAAGGCGGGTATGAGTACGGGGCCGGGCCAGGTGCGGAGGTCGGGAATGGAGACAGGACAAATGGAAGGAAGCGGAGGCGACATTCGGATGGGCCGTTCTTCTTCGATGCGAGGGGTCAGCTGGTGAGCGCAGCGGCGGGGGGACAGCCGCTGGCGGGGGCAGGTGCAGGTGCGGGAATGGGCAATGGGAAGGGACGGGGAAGGGAGGAGCGGGAGGATGCGGTTGAGGAGTCGACGCTGCATCCTTATGTGGGTGGCTTCCTTGAAATATGTGATCCGTATATGCTTACGGGCGATGCTAGGTCCTACATTTCACGTCCCCGATTGACCTCCATGATGGGGGACGACTCAGCCGGAGCGAACGTGGCGGTGTGCGATGGCCAGCAGTATGATATGACCGTCTTCCCTGCCTCCCTGCCTCCCCCTCTGCTTCCGACACGCCTTATGTCTTTTCACGACGCCGCTCCTCATGCTTTCGCGCCTGTCTGCTGCTACCCGCTATCTCCTTCTTCATCTCAGCCCAGTTCACGCCATACCGCTATACCCCGGAAAACACTTGATTCCCCCGCAAGTCACAACCGTGTACACATTATACCACGTCCGCCCTCCCAATCCAACCCCAACTTCATCTCCGCATTCCAGCTTTCCTGCGTATGTACTGATCTAACGCCCGTGTTTTTTATGACTGCTGTTTATCTTTTTTTCTCTTTTTTGTTTCATCTTTACACTCTCCATCTTCGAGTCCCGTCGACAGGCGGGACATGTTGTAGTTTTAGGTGGTTAATTTACGCGTACTTACTTAACCCTTTCTTGCCTTTGCTTCTCTTTACTCCTCAAACCTCCTGCTAGCCCTATCCTGTCATTCACCCACTGACATGACCACCTCGACGTCACGGAAACCCAAAAAGCGGCTTGACCCCTCGCCAGCGCCTTACCCAGTTGTACTAGTAATTTATCATACGAAATTGTATGGCAGAATCGAAAACGGATTGCATTGGGATCACGGATTTTCTTCATACCCATGCCACCTCGCTCGGTGTTGGATGTTGATGTTATGGGGAAGGGCTTAAGCTGCCAACGTCTAAACCTGAGGACGAGGCAAGTGGTATACGTATGCAATGACATACACTCGCATGTACTCTACGAAATGAATTCACTGCCTATACGCGAGTATACGTAGTGAGGCATCGTCGAGAAAAGATTCACATCCTCATTCCGCGCAAGACCATGCCTTGATCAGAAGGACCAATGGAAGTCTCTGAAACGTGGCGCAGCCCTCCGAAGCGGCTTCAGATTCGAGACACATCCCCTTCGTTGTTGTCCGTGGACTCTGAAACCTCATGTACTCCAGTGGTCCGCCGACTACTGCCTATGTCAAAGTGCAAGGAACAGCATAGACAGATTTCTGCATTCTGTATATGCATGGAAATAGTTCGTACAGGGCATGAGGGGCGAAGAAAAAAGCGCGAACGTCACAGAATTTGACACACGGCATAGGCACCGAAAATTCATCTTCCAGCCATATTTCTGCCTTCCTCGACCTTCCTATCGTTACCTGCCAGCCTACCGGTCAGAATCTTTGCCTCGCCCTTCATCCTTTCCATAAACCCGGGTTTATGTTCACCCGGACGCGACATACTGTCTTGGGCTGCGATTTCTGAAGTAGACATGTGGTGTGAGCCGTGCCGAGCAGATGTTATGCTACCGGAGACTTGCCAGGCGACTTCTTCGACTGGATCTCCCTTTCTTTCTCCGTAAGTTTCTCTCTCATAACTTTGACCTCTTCCTGTAGTCCCCCGGTCTTGCTCCCGCCACGCTCAGGTGGAGCCTCCTCTTCCGCTAGAGAACAGGTCAGTGCCGCGGTTGATGGAGCAAGGGTTCCTTCGCACACCTTTTGGAAGGGTACGCTCCTCCGGGAAAGCTCGACTACCACGTGGGTCACCGTGTAACGGTCCCTTGCCTGGAGTTCTGACATATTTTTCATGTTTTTCCACGTCCGCGCTGTTCGGTGGCGACGCCTCTGTGCTACGTTCGTCCTGCAGCTTCGCGACACCACTCTCCGGATAACTGCCGGGAGGAGAGCCTACGGCGCCGGTTTCAGTGGGCCTTTCCTGGGTGATCGTCTTCTCCGACGGCAGTGCCTCTTGAGGTAGCTTCGCGACACTCTTCTCCGAATAGTCTTGCGAAGGAGCGCCTTGGGTCTCGCGGCGACGTTTTTCGCTTATCTCGCGGGCCGCCGCCTCCTCTTCGCGACGTTCCTCGGGGAGCTTCGCGACGCTAGCCTCCGAGTATTCGCCAGGAAGGGCGCCCACTGCGCCAGCAGACCCACTTGGGGTCTCTTCCGAAGGTCGGTCCTTCCGTGCGGATGTGGGCCTCGTTTCTGGAAACTAAGTCATTATCCATCTCATCCGATATAACGGAAGGGTACGCCAACCGTTTTCGGGAATACTGCCGCCCGAGGCACGTTCTGCTTCACTGACGTCCACCAGGCTGTCTTCAGATACAGTTCGCGGCATGGTACCCATGCTGGCACGAGAACCAAGAGGAACCTCATTCGGTCTCGACAGGGACCCATCAGCTGTGCGAGGCTATCAGCACCCATATCCCGGATGGCATGATCGAAACATACGAGTATGCGATGGCATAGGTGCAGGAAGATACTGCTTAAACCTCGTCAGTTACACTCTGCACGGCGTTCCGGATATCCGTGTAGGCGGGAAGTAGCATGCCTTTCCTCGCCCGTTGATTATCGTTGACCGGCTCCTCGGTCTTGTTCGTGCTTCTGGACGTAAGTCCCGCAATAAACTAGCGTTATAGTGGCGCAGCGTTGTAGATTCGAGCAAGCTGAGACCAGTCGGAGTGTGTCTCAGCGACACAAATGACATATGACGTACTGAGGATCGACATTGAAGCCTCTTGCACAACACGAGCAAGCAAGCGGTTTCCGGTGGGTTTGACCATGCAGTGTCTCGGGCTGTTCTACGCACGGTTGCATGGGCAATGAGACGTTGGCCGGAAGATTATCCGGCTGGCGCGTGTGGACGGGGTACGAACGAGCAGCCACATAAAGGATTCAGATTATTCTACAGATACTTTTGAGCCTAAAGTACAAGGCCTCTGAGATGGATCTCAGTTTGTTATGGCCGAAGTCGGAATGTATACGAGCTCACCTGAAATACAGACGTAACAAGGAAACTAAAAGAGGTTGCCACCCTTGAAACCACCCTCTCCTATGAGGGAAGCAGACCGTTTTGCATCCAGGAAGAGCTCCCCCATCTCGCCGATATCTTCGAGTTCAATCTGAGAACGGCCAGCGAGCGTCGCGAGGATCGAGGCGGGAGTCAATAGTTGGAGCGCGTATCTGATCAGTAGGGAGAAGGACTCAGTAATGCGAACGATCATCCAGGGATAACGAGGGAAATATGGCGTACCTCAACGAGGTCCTTTCTCCTTCGGCGGCGAGCTTGTCTAGCACACCAGGTCCTAGTTTGAGGCCTTCCACTATGGCACGTACGTGCACAACTTTGCCAACTTGTTCACGTGTATAACCTTCCGTCTTGACGATCATACATCTGGGAGACGCGGGCAAAGCATAAGTGTCCACTCGCCACTGGATGGCTCACGATACTCACCGATCCAGGAGGTCGACCGGTATACCATGCGGCGAGACGATGTCTGTCGTTCCGCGCACGAGAGAGTTACCCCTGTTGGTGGCTAATATGACCGTCGGGGCCATGGGGCTTTCCAGAAGCGCATTTAGGTACGTGAAGCATTCAATGTCGAGCATATGAACCTGCGGCGACGTCAACCCTTTCTCAAAAGATGCACTGGAGACACCAGAAGCGCTCACCTCGTCTATGAAGACGACCCCAGGCACGACCTCCGCGACGCCCTGGTCGACATAGCCCTTCACGATCTTATTCACCTCCCGTCTCAGCTTGTCCGTGACCTCTGTCCGGCCGGTCTTGACAAGGCTTCCCATCACGCTCATGATGTCCTGCCCGCCCTGCGGCCGCGCGTTGGCCGAGTCCAGATCGCCCAGCGTCACGTCCTGGACAAGCTCCTTCCGTTTATGGACGTCTCCTTTTGGCAGCGGCACGTACGTCTCCGACTCGAGGTCGTACGCCGACGCGTAGGCATCTGACCGGCCCACTCGCTGCACCCCGTGTCCATGAACAGGGAAAGTAACACAAGGAGATCGAACGACATACCTTGACCGCGCCAGTGTTCGCTTCGATGTAGATGACATCTCCAACCACGATCTTTTCCTTCAGAATCGCTTCATAAATGCTTGGGTCCAGCCGGAGCTGTTTTGTGCCTTTGACAGTCTTGAGGCCGACGACGACGTGGGATACCGTCTTGCCATAGCCACTGAGAGGGTTTTCGGATTCCGTGGGCGTCAGTTCTGTTACTTCGCCTTCGTATACTTCTTTTGTCTCCTTTATCCGTAGTCCTGCAAGCAGGGTCAGTAAGATCAAGAGTTTTTGAAGGGAATACAGTCCATGGCCACTGGGATGGACAAAAGGGCTACACCACAGAAGACTGTCGGAACCCGGCTGGGACGAGGAGCGCAAAAAGTTGGAAGCAACGTCCATTCACAAAATCGAATAGACGGCGAGATAGACAGCGCCACGTTGTCGGCCAAACCGGCAGCGAAAACCGGAGCAGCAGTAGTACTCACCAATCGCTCTCCGGAAAGCCTCCGCCAGAACTTCTGTTTTTTTCACCTCCGTGCTATACACCTCAGATCCAACCATTGGGCAGAAAGGAACCTTTGCACCGAGCTCATGCGATACCGCTAGCGCCAAAGCCGTTTTGCCCGTACCCGGCGCGCCGACGAGCAGCAGGGCGCGCCCAGAGAATTTGCGCGACTTGATGAGGTCAACAATGACTCCGCATGCCTACTGTTCGTAAGACCATGCCACTAATTTCCAAAGATCGCATTACCTCGCGCGCGTTGGTCTGTCCGATGAATCCAGCGCCGTCAACAGGGGCGAGACCTTCTGGGGTAAGTCCTAGACCTTTGATGTGAGAATGCGGCGCAATCCGCGACGATCGACCCGCAGTTGCCACAGAGGGCGGTGGAACAGCATTGTGAGCCACCGGTGTCGAAGTGCTGGCCATCGTTTTCCAAGGCGAGCTCAACCAAAGCTCAACCACCAGTTACGCGATGGGACATCTTTGTTTGGATTCCGTCCCGTTGCCAAACTTTCAGTCTCCAGATCACCTGGGCCGCAACTTGAAACTTCAAGAAGGGCCTTGCCACGACCAACCGAATGCAACGACCCTGAAGTGTATCCACCATTTCACGCCGTATTTGGCGGACGCCGACAAGAAGGCGGACTTTTCAGATCTGGCGAGGGACGTGGGTGAAGGGCGGCGTGTTGGTCCTGACTCCTGAGGGAGAAATACAGTAATCAGGAAGGAGGGTGGAGTGCCAGCACCCTCCTCGAAGAACCTGGCTCCGCTCAGAGCCAGTTCTGCTGGTCTGTGAAAAGTCTTTCGCATGTGGCATTTCTTGTCTCGTTTGAACGTGTAGGTTCAAGCTGTTGCATATATTACTTTCGAGAGGTGGCAATACGTAAATAGTATAATATCGACTGCTGCCATACTAGGTAACAGCCACGAGCGGTGCGTGAGGACGGCAGGGAGCGTATATGCAAAGTGCGAGGACACGTAACTTCGCGAGGCGATAATACCGTAAGTTCAGCTGCAATCACCGGCTCCCGTCGTGTATTATGCGGGATGAGAGGTGTATTCGATCCATATCCTGGCCGCCATGTGTCCGGCGTGATCAAGAATTCCCTTCATGAAGGAGGCTATCGTCGATGACGGCAGTCCCCTCGTGGGGAGCTGGAAAGAATACGACGAAGGGCTCTTTTTCGGTCTCCGTGCTGACTGCCCACGGATGGCCGACAAATGTCAGTTGGCGGCATGACCGTCCTGGCGGGACGGTGGCGAACAGCGCCCGTTTGCCAAAGAAATTCACCCAGAACACCTTCACCGCGACGTTGAGACGGTTCTCAAACTCGATTGCGGTTGATGTGCCCCCCTGCGTCGACAGAAGATTGGGCGCATCGGAGGGACGTATCGCAGGAAGGGTCTTTGGGATGTAAATTATGCTTAGCGTCCAAATCAGGGCAGGCGGGTATAGGCCGGGACTGACCAATATGGGGAAGAGCGCTTTATCGAGGATGGCGTTTGCCTCAGGGAAGGTTGGGTAATATATGACTGTGCGCGTTTCGTCTTTACGGGAGACCACAACCTCCCATGGATGACCAACGTACGTCTCCAGGCGAATCGCATTACCCGGAGCGATCGTGGCGCGTAGCACACGATTCCCGCTGAAGTCTATCCAGTATATCTTCGCCGACTCGGCGTCAAGACGGTTAATGAAGTTCAATGTAGACGATGCTCCTCCATACACAGAGCGTGGGTTCTCCACAGCGGCAGAAGGCTGTGGGGAGAGCGTCTGATTAATCAAGAATTCAGAATGTCAATAGACTAGCACAATCGAATCGCAAGATATTGACGCACTGGAAACATCCGTTCGATGACAAGGCAGAGGCAGGAGGGCCTAGCGTCCCCCCTCTTGCTAGCGAGCACTAATGAGCTCGTAGGAGCCCGTTTTGGAGGGTAGGGCTGGTGCGTTGGGGAATCTGCAGGCCTCACGGATCTTTTTGAACAATGTATCAATGATAAGCAGCGACGAACGTCCCCTGCTCCGCACCGTTACTCTGACACCAGCCCTCGGATTGGTTGACAGATCCCTGGAGTTAAACATAAAACGGTGGCCGCATATCTCTCTCATGTCGACAACGAGGCTATGTCTATTCAGTAACGGCACCTTCGGAATTATGACCACGCGGCCCAGAAAGGTCCCGTATTGGAGATTGCGAGGAGAAGGTGTTCGTGATGCTGAGCAATCCTGTAGAACAGGTAACTGGTCTTCTAAACACAGTAGTTAGCACGTTATCTCTAAGGTTCAAGCGCCGAAAGCACATACCTGCCGTGCAACAAATTAAAAAACTCTCACCAGTTCCGCTGCTCATTGGTGTAGATTAAGTCAAGACCTCCACCCCGCTTGGCAGAGATCTTTGCCATTCCCATGACACGCAGGCGTGTTTGATCACCTGCGAAGCTGAAAGGTAGTGTCAGTCGGGAGAAGATTCTAAACGATCAGGAAGGACAAGGTTGACACGCCGACTTGGCACTTTAGACTGCGCCTTGTGGGTCCCATCATGACCTGATTTTCCCTGAGCCGCATGTGCGTCCGTGTTGATAGTTTTCTTACATGAACAGCGTGCCTGGAAATGCCGCCTGAGGCAAGGTCGGACGATGCGTACAAGGTAAGTGAACGATCTGTATTTTTCTTCAGCCATGTAAAAGCAGTACAGCCCACTATTTTAGAAATCTGGAGAGAAGTGCATACTGGTCGAGCCATCTGTGGCTAAGCCGCAACAAGTCTGAACCCTGCGCTGCTCGCCTCAGTAGCGCCATTATTGATCAGCGCCCCACCCGTTCCCAACGTGATGTAGTTCTTGTTCGAAGCGGCGAGAATAGAGTAGACGCCATTCGCAGCGCCTTGCTTGGGGCGGACGACGAAGATCTCCCATGTCGAAGCTGCATCGCGTGCCGCGGACAGTGTGAACGTCCCCGACTGGTCGGCTGTAATAAACTTGTTGGTGGAAACAGCCTGGATGGTACCCGCGTTTGGGGCGAATGCGAAGCTGAATTTCGCAGCCTGCCCTTGGTCGGTTGTGGACGCAATGAGGTTGGGCAGAGTGGAAGTCGCGACGTAAGCGTTATTGGTAGCAGACTGTATGTAGAACGTGCCGATAGGGTTCGATGCGGCAGCTGTGCATACGTTCGACGCTCCGGGCCGAGTGGAGAGGAAATAGATCTGGTTGCTGAACGAGTTTCCCGAACCCCAGGTGGTGAGGGAAGCAGAACGCTGCGCCGCAGCCGCAGGATTCGCCTGCGAGTAAGCGAGATAGATGACCGATTTCCATTCATCGCCGTATGTAGTGTTTTTCAGTTCCGGGAGGGTATAGTCGTAGACTGCTTGCGCCCAAGTCGCGTCATACATGTACTCGTTGATAGGTGTCACGGGAAGGATCTGAATGGCTGCGATCTCCACTTTTTGGGAGCCCCAGAACCTAGACGCTGCATATTAGATCACGGCTCATAGAATTGCAGCTGAGCATTCACTTACAGCCATGCTCCCGCCTGCCAGTCCATCACATTACCGATAGTGACGAGATTTCGAAGGTTCTGCTCGGGGTACGGCTGATCTCTGTCGGAGGCGTTGGCTTTCGGGTAAAGATGCCAGTAGACCTGGGCAGCGTGTTGTTCGTTTGCAACCAGGAGACGAGCATAGTTCTTGATGTCAGTGTTGCCTGTGACTTCAGCCCAGAGCAAGGCTCCGTAGTAGCCATTGACTGCTTCTCCAATAGACTCCTGGTCGCGAGGACCTGCACCGTTGGCCATGCCCGAGGCTATAAAGCGCAAAGCTCGTGAATGCGGACTACGGCGAAGATAGGACGAACGCTTACCCCAAGAATGTCCAGCAAACCAGTCGCGGCAACGAGTAACAGCAAAGTGTGGATCGCTCTTGGAAGGGTTGACAATGTCACGAAGGAACCAGTTCATTGTGCCTCGGAAGGTGTTCAGCCAAGCGCTATCATATCTAGGAAACGATCCATTAGGTGGCTGGAGGGAAAAGCGAATGAAAATACATACTTCGCAATGACGGCGCCAGCAGCAAGGAAATATCCATAGTGGAAGTGGTGATCGTTGTAGTAACCGTTACCATAATCGACCCACGTATTGTTCCAGCCAGCACGGTTAATGATGCCACCCCAACCAGTTTCATACGCTGGGACTGCGGTCGATGCAGAATTGAACTGCGCGTCGAAGCATTCAGCATGAAGTCAGTAGAAAGTGGCGATCAGTTATTTACCAAAAAGTCGAACATGCTCTTCAGGTAATTGACGACGGGCTGAATAAGGTCCGTGCGACCGACATGCTCAGCGATCAAACTAGTCAGAAAGGCGATCAGCGGCAATTCCAGCTTTACACTTATGCGCAACGTACGCTAGTCGGGAAACCATAGCGACATGCCCGCCGAAGAAATAGAAGTCTCCAGGTTGGGCCACGGCCGGGAGGTGTCCAATTTCGTACTCCAGACCGGCGATGAGCGACGAACGGCACGATGCATCCGGTGTACGAGGGGCGTTCCATGTGATGGTCGGGAGGTCGTAGCGCAAGTTCCAGACGTTGCCAATTGCGGGGTACATGTAGCCCTTCGTAGTGAGGTATGAGAGCGACGATGTCGGGAGGAAGTTCGGAGATTGCAATTTTGCTCTATTGAAATCATGATCAGCCAGCATCTCGAGTTAGCTTGGAAGAGAGAATTAACCGGTGATGAGGCCATGTAAGCATGAGAAGGTTGGCAGGATTTCCAGTGACGCTCCAGGTGAAGCGGAGGGTACCGACATCACCAGAGAAGCTGTAATCAGTAGCAACCGCTGTCGGGTAGTTCGCCGAGTACTGGTCGAGAAGTGCCTCGTGACCAGGGGCGTTGAGCTTGACCACTCGAAGAACGCCGCTGAACTTGCCTCCGGCAACGATTGTGCCGGTATTGCTCGCTGTGAGACTGATCGCACCGGACAGAGAGTATATGATGTAAGTGCCGGCGTTGTTGACGACCTTGAATTTGGTTGCGGATACGGTGGCTACGCACACATGAGGCGAATTTTAGGGATGGCAGAATGGCCGCATGCTCACCGGTAGCACCAGCTCCGAGCGTTTGGCCAGCAAACGATGTGATAGCACCTTGGGCGCTAGTGAACTTCGGCGTTGCCGTAGAGTACGAGAAAGTCATGTAAGGTGAACCAGGGACCAGGTAACTGGTGAGAGTACTGGAACCGGTGAAGTATTGAACAGTGACGGATTGAGTATCCTGGTAATACAGCTTAGTTTAGAAAAAGTGAGAAGGAAGTTCGTTACCCATGACAAGGCCTTGTGGTTGTGAATATCGCCGTTGTGCTCAACAAATCCAACCGCCCAGTCATTCTGGGTGGGTTGATGGATGGAGGTTCCATCGAAGTCACGCGACGCAGATATACCAAACTGGATTGCGGTGGCCGTCAGACTGCTCTGGTAGGGAAAAGGGCCGGCGACGACGCTGCACCGGGCGACAAACGTCAGTTATCATACGACGATATAGGCCAGACAGGAGACTTACGCGTCACCGTTACCGGCTCCGAATCCGACCCACCAGTCGTTGGTGGGAAAAGGAGGAGAGAAACCTTGAAAGAAGGAATTGGGAGGCTGGTCATTTGCTATGGATCCGCCCGCTGGTGCAGGGCGGTCTGTGCCAATTGGCCCCAAGACCGCAAGGACATGGTGGGTGGACAGAAGGCCACAGAAAGCGAGCAAGGTAGGATTTCGAAGCCAAGTCATACTGCAAAACGGCTTGTGGGCATTCGATGAACTGGATGGGCTTTATAGAAATCGGGTAATTCAATACGACAACGAAAATCCCCCGTCGGCCGAGGCCAAGAGCCCAAAATGAGCAGCTTATCGTCGCCGTGTTTACACTCATCGGGAAGTGGGCCTTCGAAATCAGACAGGAACAGCAGGATGGGCAACAAGACATGGCTGCTCGCCCGACATGACCGTCCAGAGCACGGGGGCTGTCGGCTCCGCCTGAGCTTGTCGACAGATGACTATGACGTGTGAGCCGCAAGCGGGTTACTGCCCAGTTGCCAGTTCACGCGAAAGCACGAGAAAGACACAAAAGGAAGATGAGTATCTTCGAGAACGTGTCGCATGAGCGAGGTTTGCGTCTAGCATTCCCCGCACAAGGAAATACCAACTGTGTGACCATGCGCATTGGGAGGCAGATGACGAGGTGGACGACCGGCGATAACTCTCGGTCGAAACCACATTGGGACCCGAGGAATAAAATTTAGTGAACAAGAATATAAAGGGAAACGAATGCCAGACCTGAAATACACATGTGGAAGTCAATGTCTCCATCTATAGACTAAACCACCGCCGGGAAACGTGCCTCACTCTCTCTCTTAGAGTAGCGCACAGTGCGTGGCGAGTGTCGTGGTCAGATGATGCCCACCGCGAGCCTCTTCTCGTGAGCCCTTCTTCCCGCTGGGATGACGAAAGCAGCGAAGCAGATGATGCCTAACGGTTCTTGTTGGTCACTTGATGTGCCAGCGATCACGAACATCTGGCCAACGTTCCTTGTATCGGGCTGGAGGTATCCGCTCAGCTGCCTTCATGTAACACGGCTGGTTCCTTGGCGTCTCAATACGAGCACTTTACGCATCCAGCTGCGCAGTCGGATGAGCTCCACGCAGTGCAAGAGACTCGTCATGCGCCAACGGATCTCAGAGGCGACGAAGACCTCGGACTAATGACGAATAGACTTGAGAGATCAGCAGAGCAGTGAATTATCAGTTGTCGTAGAGGCTGCAAGAGAGTACATACTGTAGCCGTCACAAACTGCTGGCACTTGGCATCTGGAGGTCCAACGATCAACATATCCTCGATCAAAAACGAGGGGTGGCCCACGTGGCGATCTAATCGCTTGCAAGATTCTCCGTTTTCGTCAAGGTTTTCGTACCGACCATATCGTATGAAACCCTAAGGTCCACTTCTGCTGCTCATTTCACAGAGAGCCTGTAATATCACCCACTTCATACGACGCTGTCACGCCATATAGAGTATATTCCGAACTATGAAGAGCTGATGCCGCTGCAAGCCTTGACCTGTTGGAGAACCCATATGCACTGCCGGCCGCTGTGGCGTAGGCGGAACGCAGCTTAACTGGCTCTGGCTCGTCGTTAAACATCGTAGAAAGGTGGGACAACCACAAGATTCTTTCACCGTCCCTCTAAAAATGACCATACCTCCCATGTGAGCAGATGTGAGCTCAGGACATATGGCGCGCTTGTTCGAAGAGATCCAGCTGAGTCCGTACGGACCTTTTAGAATAAAATCCACATGGCGAATGGGAGGGCCCTTGCTGACCAGCCCAGTGCCTAGCAACGCACGAAATAAGCAACTTCCGAACAGAAAAGCATCAGATAACATCGCCTACGAGGGCGATCACGTTTGACGACGGAATTGGTCTGCGCAAAGCAGTGTCCCACCGTTTGCATAGGTCGGAATTTAGCCGAGTCCGTGATGACCATCCGAGTAGACCGGGGTGAAAAGAAGAAGAAAAAAGCCTGAGAGGGAATCCAGAGAGCAATGATTACGACGCAACGCGGAATCCCCTTGTCGAGCCGCCGAATGATGTGCGAGACAGTGCGATACCAGACGATATTCTGAGAATTCGGAACAGACCCACGCCCCACGGGGAATGCTGACCGAGGAACTCAAGGAAATAAGCTTGTCGGACATATATTGTTGAAGGTCACAAGGCTGGCAAGGCCTTCGCACCGAAGTCCCGAATATGATCACTGATAAGGCAGAGAGCGTACATGACCAGGTAAGATTCGGAGGTAATGAAGAAACAAACTCCTTGAGTGGATGGAAAGATTGAGCTGACCGACTCATAACCGCCGCAGCAGGAAGCACAAGAGCTCGAAAATGCATCCTCTTTCATAGATAAAGGTGGCCGAGTAAGGGGGGGAACCGCAGAGATGGGAAATACATTTCATAATTCGTAGTCGAACAAATTTATCCGCCATGCACTGTTGCTGCTTGGCAGTTCTGGTTTCGGCACCTTGTCGACCGGATTGACCCTCCTTGCCATTTCCAGTTCTTCCATGCGTGAAGCCCAGCTGTCGACAGGCACCTCTTCAGGTGGCCTGAACCAGATTTCCTCGAGACTGAGCTTCAGTTCCTCGCCGAACTCGGTAAGCTGTTTCTGCATCTCTAAGCCTTCTTGCCGATGCTCTGTGGTAAATTGTAAGAGATGCGGGAGGAGCCCGCGTGCCTCCTCTGTGTTCACAGGTGGATTCAGACTCAGAAACCCTGGAACGACGTGATCTACCGTACCTCGTATCGTTGTAAATCGCCCGGCGAGCTTCGTAAGGGACTTCAAGAGGTACTCCTCCTCGTCGACAGTTCCTTTTCTTCCTGACCCTATCTTCCTTTCCATCTTTCGCTTTGTCTTCGAGCTCAGCCTAAAATGACAGAATTAGTCCGGCTCTAGCTTCGGCGTATCTGGACAGACGAACTTCGACGATCGAGAAGCTATCGTTGGTGCTACAGTGTATCGAGTGAACGCAGTCGGAGCCATCGAGACAT
Source organism: Lyophyllum shimeji (assembly GCA_026008595.1). Taxonomy (NCBI): domain Eukaryota; kingdom Fungi; phylum Basidiomycota; class Agaricomycetes; order Agaricales; family Lyophyllaceae; genus Lyophyllum; species Lyophyllum shimeji. The sequence continues at coordinate 2,274,290 of BRPK01000004.1, forward strand.
CCGTCATCACGTCCACGTTGTGCAGAGCCGCATCCTCCGTTCCATAGAACGCGTCTGGAGCGTGCGTCAGCTGCTATCGTAGAATTGCTAAGTCGCGAAGAGCTACCTGGTTCTTCAATTTTGCGGATGCGAAGTTCGCGTATCCTATTGAGCTGCTTTCGCAGTTGGTCCCTGCATTCATTGATATCCTCGACTATCTGAGCGCAACTCTCTAAGGCAGCAGGGTGGATAATATCTTCTACGAGCTCCGGCTTTGCATTTAGTGCGGTCTAGAAAGAGTTGTCATTATCGTAGATTATTTAGAAATGTTCAGGCTTACAATTCGACGAGCCTCTGAGAAGTGATTCCCTTCCACATACGCGATGACAGCCTGCCGTATGTCCTTCGCATAATCAAGGAGTACTCGTGCAGCTTCCGCATGACGCTTTTTGGACGTGAGATCCTCTGGAGACCGTGAGTTGAGACATAGTCCGTAAAACAGGAGGTGGCGCGGAGCATGCAGACCTGCAACTCGATAGCCCATGGCAGTGAAGTCCTCTTCCGACATTCCTGTCTCGGTAGCGAGGCAGAAGAGCTCCTGCCATTCAAGGGCCCTTTCATGGGCAACGATAGCTTTTGAAAAGCTTCGAGCTTCGATGAAGACTAAAAGATAGTTGGAATCAGGTCGTCTCCGTGTAAAGTTGAGGTGATCCACCTGTCGCCGCTTGCCTAAATTCACGACGATCGAAGAGCCAGTCACCGTACAATTCGAGAATCGTCTAGCCGGCCCATTAGTCTACGTCAACAGAAAAAGCGACGTGCGCACATTGTATGTGTCTGTGCCCTTCCATATCCGTAGAGCTGCATCATAGAGTTGATGCTGTTCAATGTAGGCGATAGCTTCCTCGAAGTAGCGTGCACCTACAGGGAACATACGTCCATAACGAAAAATCCAGCAAATCACGATTGACTCACCACCCAGGCTAAGATTCTTCAGGGCACTCTCATGGCGCTTCAGATGGTCGTCAATCTTGAACCGCTGGTAATATTTCTCGGATGCGCGCAGTTCGCGGAGGAAGGGGAGGTACTCGCGCGGATCCTAACGAAGCATCCATAAACCCGAGCGGCGTGCTTAGATTGCAAATACCTTCTGGGCGTGTTGCGCAATCATCAACACCAACGAAAAGTCGTACATCCCGAGAGCAGTGTCGAAGAGGCTATTGGCGTCAACCAGGAAGATGATATATTTCACCGCGTCTTCGACGATCTCTGGATGGCTTTCTAAAAGGACCACATCAGCTTCGGAGGGTGCGAAAAGGCGTAAAAATCGAGTACCTCGAAGACGGAGCAGGAGCGAGAGGGCAGCTTCGTGGTCAGGAGGTGTCTTTACCACGTAAGCAGTCAGTATCGAGTTTATGTATTTTGTAAGGCCCTTGTTCTCCAACTCCATTCTGATGGCGTCACAGAGTCCCGCGATGGTTTCCCGAGGCAGTGGGCCACGCCTAGCATAGCAAGTCAGAATTGAGACGTTAAGGAGCGTCGTTAACGTACCCAAGGTTGGTCAAGAACAGGTTGATATGATCAACCTCATGTATCTGGTCGACAAATAACGGGATCCGCTCCAGAAACTTAGTTTGATCGTATTCAACAAGAACGTTGAGATCAATACGATGCTTCCTGCACGCTAAGAACGCCTTCCGATAGTTTCCTCTGATATCGGTTTAAGTCTCGAAGGGTCGGCCAGATCTATGTCTACTCACGCGGCGATGTCCTGCTTGACGACCTCCATGACTAAAGGTCGAGGATTTATGGTCTCCAAATTACCCCGCGGCATCTGCAGGACGAGGCTCATAGCACTCGGCACAGCTACAACAATTCTCGACCCCCTTTCAACGCGCCGCTTCTCCCAGTTTGCCTTCTCTGGTTGGAATTCAACATCCTCGGAGTCCAATATGGCCTTCAGACTCGACAGAGGAACGAAGACCGCCTCGTGCGCGGTGGTCGTGAAGATGACGAAGCCCGATGCGATTGTGAACGATGTTGCGTTGGCTGCCAGGACGTGACTGGACTCCTCCGATGCGATGCGAAGTTTTCCCGAACTGCCCAGTCCCACATAGACGGTGGTGGTATCGCCATTCAACGATGGAACCGCGATGCCCTGGGACTGTAAGCAGAATTCGTCGAGTTGCGCCACTGAGAGGAACTCTTTCTGTTCCAAGTCATCTGCGAAGGCAGCTGAAGCGAAGGACGTCACGACTTAATTTTCCGAGACTTACATCGCAGTATCTCGCCATTCGGTCCTTGAGAGATGATCTTGCTACCCATGGCCACCAACCTGGAATTACGATGAGGCAGAACAATGGTCGTCGGATCCCCCTTAGGCGAGAAGTCTTCTAGCTGAAGGACGCTGACGTAGTCAGAGCGGGCATCGGTCCATAATACCGCGATCGTCGAAGAACTACCAGTCGCATCCGAACTGGACAATTGTATCTGCCGTGCGTTCTTCACGTCATGATTCACGAAACCTGACCAAACGTTTGTTGGATCCATGACTTTCCCTGGGCCGCCCTGCAAACGGGTCCGAAGAGACCAAAGCTCCGTGTATCCTGTTTCCCAAAGGACGGCAAGAATATCTGAAGCCGGCGAGAAACTTGCGAAAATGGGCGTACGCAGACGTTCACCCGATGGAGTCTGGAAGCCCGAGAGCTTAATCTGGGTTGAAGACATGGGCGGCGGGACATTTTGAACCCTAAATGGCGTCAAGAGTATGCTCACTAAGAATCAACGTCAATGAGTTCCAGACTTCCAACTACTGCAGAGCAACTGGGTGACCTACTTCCGTCGAATACAGCAACCGTACCAGAATCTGCAGGTGGTTGAGAGGGTGACGCAAATGTATCCCAACCGTAGGTTCTTTGGACGAGGCGGGCTGAAGAACACGTCCTTTGAGCCTTCCGCTGAAACTATACAAGGCGGTAGATAGCTCGTACAGCGGGTTGTCAGTAAAATTTGCAGAGCCTGTTCAGGATGCCACTCCACAGAAGTGAACCGCCCAGGCTCTCCGTCCGTAGCTGGCGCGGTGATTTCTTGCTTTAGGTACCTGACATAAATGCTGGGTTTGGGACGCCACGATGGGAGCACTCAACATACCAGTGGTAGTTACCCGTCGTCCACAATTGAACTGCGTTAAGAAAACGAAAATCGTCAGCCTTAGAGACGACCGGAGGGATGGCAAAAGTGTACCGATGTCAACCTCGTCTGTTTCGATCCATATCGCGAGCACATTTGAATCCGAACTCCAGCTCAGTTCACGAACTCTATAACCCCATTTCCGGCGCTCGCTTCTGCCCTTCAAGCCTAGATCATGAACCCTGATCCCGAATTCTCCGTGACGCAGGCCGTTGCGCTCGAAGAACACGACGTCATGACGGTCTTCCCTGCCAGCACCTCCACCCTCGAAGCCAAATCTCTGCGTCGAAGCTATCAGATTCCCCGACGGCCGCCAGGAGACGGGATGCTCCAGGCCGGCGACAGCTTCTGAGGTCGACTGGAGCACGCCTTCGCGGTTGTACACCCGAAGCGTACGCCGACGTAGCCCTGGTCCGGGCGGTGAAAGTGTGGACACGACGAAGAACGCTCCGTCTCCACGCCAGCTGATACGGGGCGCCATGTCATCGTCAGGACTTGAACCAATTGCTGCCTGAGCTGGTGCTTGGGCTGCAACTTTGCCAAGAGAGCCATGGAATTGGGTTTGCTTGGAACCCCATCCGACGTTGATCGGGGCGTCTAGCAAACCTCGGATTGAGATCTTTTCGCGCGAAATTGACGGTGCATATACCTTCGCCAAATTCAATAGCATGTATTGGACCCTCAGAAAGAACGTCAAAGGTTGAGGTCATCAACATCAGCTTATCCTCGCCTAAGCAATAACGTCAGCTTGCGTGTTGGTGGCTGGCGCATCGGTACCTGTTACGATGACAAGAAGTGCCTCATCGGGACTCCAGGATGCCGCAGAGATCCAAGGTTCCACCGTCCCTTCGACTTCCACCTGCGGATCGTTGACAGCTTTCACTCACTCTGGAGGGCTCTGAAGACATAGAAACATACAGTGGCATCCTCTTCCAACGAAACCATTGTGATGTCACCACTGCGCATGATCACAGAAAGTCGTCGTGATTCTGGGATGACGCGTAACGAAACGACTTGTGAAGCGTCAGCGCCTTGCAACGACGCAGATACGGGGGTGAACATCGCGAAGACCGAGGGTGGTGTCTAAAGCAAGGGTTGCCCCCATCGACGAGCTTCTTGGAAAACTCTGTGCAAGCTATACTGACCTTGTGATCCTCTACTTTCCATATCTCTACCTCTACGTTCCCATCCAGATCCTGCCGTTCGGAGGTCGCGTAGATTACATTGTCGTCGACATCAATTGCGGTAGCGGTTATGTTGGCATTTTGGAGATCGGTCGCATTTATAGAGAATAATGATAGATTCCGCATTTTTGAGTCCTGGGATCGGCACGATATGGACTATAGCATTGAGGGAGCCGAGTCTTCAGCTTTCTGATCGAGGCAGAGTCGGAAATAATAATCAAGTGGCTGAAAGAGCAGTTATTTGGCGCGAAGGGCGAAGCATTAGTGAACCAAATACGTCTTTTTTGGTCACCACTGCCGATCACTGGCAGCACTCAAGGAGTACTATCAGCCTAATGGGCCCAGCGAGAACGTCCAAAACACCACGTCAAAGCGAGCCATCATCCTCGAGCATAGCTGGACCTTCAAAGCGGAAACCTAAACGGCATCATCCTCAGAAGGAACCTACCGGGCTGCCAGGCGTTCAGAAAATCAAATCTGCATTGCGGCAGACACGAAGATTATTGGCAAAGGTACGAGGGCTCCCGATTCTGTCAAGTATGACATCTCATTTGGATCGGACGCTTGTTATTCAGGATAACCTCGCAGCAGATGTGCGGGTGGAGACCGAACGCCGTCTCAAGACGCTCGAGGCGGACCTAGCTAAGGCGCAGGCGTCGAGAAAGGAACGCGACATTGCAGTGAGATACCACAAAGTGAAATTTTTCGGTGGGTCCACTCTGAACTACGCTAGAAGCGCTGCTCATATCAATAACAGAGCGTCAGAAAGTCGTCCGAAAGTTAAACCAGACGAAAAAGCGCCTTGCCTCCGCGGATGCTTCGTCAAAACCTGAACTGGAAGCTGCGCTGTTCGAGCTTCGTGTTGATCTAAACTACATACTGGTGAGCGCGTTCATATTGTGCTGTGAGGATCTGTGGTCTTAATGCCCTTGACAGCATTACCCGAAAACCAAGAAATACATCTCGCTTTTCCCTCCTGATATACGAGAGGACTCGACATCGTCAGATACGCTGACCCCCAAGGTCAATCCGAATTCTGAGGAGTTGCGGAGCTGGATACGGGCGCGCATGGCGGCTGGCGAAATACCGCTGGAGGCAGAACTGCATTTGGGACAGGACAAGAACGCCTCAGGAGGCGTCTGGACTGGAAGCAGTTCAAAGAGGACGGTGCTCTCTGGCTCGAAAGAGGCGCCGTCGTCGGAGGAGCCGGAGGATGCGTTCTTTGGAGACGATGCAGATTCGGACGACGACGAGTAGGACTGGGTCTGAAAGTTGTACGACGTTTCGCTCTTCGAGATACCCTCTGATGATCATACCGTTGGACGTGCCCACCTCATATGACTTACGACAATCATGGGAAGCTTCAGCCTAACGGAAACCAGTCTTCACTTGAGTATTCAGTTTATTAGGTTGCTGCACGAGCGCAAGAGTAACAGTTGCGGAATTTATGTGCCTCAGCTGGAAACGCATCTTCTGGCAAATACTTCCAAAGCAGAAAGACAGGTATCACGGTCATCGATACTAATGTTGGGGAACCTCACGTCAGGTACTTATTCGGCTGCATCGACGGATGCGTTTGCCATTTTGTAGAGCATATTGGAGCCAATCGTATGCGCTCCAAATCCTCATGCCTGGTACGGGAGACGACCCCAATTCTACAATGCGGTTCCGGATTGGGGCAATGTCGTTACATCTCTGCACCAATTCACGGTCGGGTCGTGGCTGCAGGTCAAGACACCTACGTACCTCTGCCGTCACCACCGATGACGATTGCCTGGATACATGGATGATCACTGCCCAATGCGACGCAAAATCTCCCTCGACGCGCAGACCAGCAAACGGGTCGTAAGAATTGTGATGTCGATTTTCCCGTTTGCAGATGCGAATGTACGACCTCTAGAAAGCTGGAACAAGCGTACTTTAGCTCAGCGGTCGAGAATCCGAGAGTATCTTACTTCTTTGCGATTGTGGTCTGATTCGTATGTTCGAATACCAATCGCTATCGTTACCGCTCGGCCTTCGTCCATGCTTTTTGCTGCATAGCTCGCCACCGAGAAACGGCTCCAGTGGCCTTCATACTTCCATATGGTCCTGTCTTCGATGGTGTGTCTACTCTCCAAGGCTGCTTCTTCCAAGACTCAGCAGAAACCTGCGCCCCGGGCAGTACCTGTATCTGAGCCACCCCAGACAGATCGCTGATGTTGGGTTTTAGTATCATCTGACGGTGACCGTGGGCCGACCTGGACGACCACGTATTGGGTCCGCGTGCAGCGCGCTTTGCAAGATCAATGGACCGACGAGTCTTGAGTTCATCCAGCCGCTGATCAGGTAGGAAATCAATAAAACCCCGGTTGTGGAGGTGCGGGAGAGGAGGGACAGCCAAACTCGCTTCGATCTAGAGAGGGCGTAGAGACTCCGGCCAGCCTAGCAGGACTGATGCATGAGTATCTCGAGCAGTCTCGCGCAGATGGATGGCCCGAGCAGGCCGGCGGAGGGGACAGTCGCGATGTCGCAAAAGCAGAGTATGTTCAGAAGAACAGAAGCAATAGTTTCTCGCCCAGTGCAGCCACCTTACCACTATCGAGCTGAGGCGCTCCTCGGGTAGGACACAACAATCCTGCGCACACCCCTGACCTCGACACTCACTCACATTTGATTCATTCGTAAACCAAATCCCCAGCTTCGCAAGGTTGACAAATGTCCTGTGTACTCCTGGCATCAACTTTATGGGTGTTTTTCGTGACTTTTGAGAGGGCAAAAGCCCACGAGGCCGTATTTGCAATCCAGAATCCAGCCATGGAGTAGCAAGTCATACTTGGGCAATGGAAAGCTAGAGTGCATTTCTTAGGTGTAATGGGGACAACGTGATACATATCATATGTTGATTTGTTCAGTCAAAGTATATACTGATTATGGAGTGCACTAGGGTTAGGGTTAGGACCGACGAAGGGCGAAAAAAAAAAAGCGCCCGCCCAGCCAGAGTGGCCGAAGCGGGACAGGAAAATATTGAGACGGTGCATGAGCCGAAGCCCATACAAGCCGCAGCTACTCCCTGTATGGACAGGGTCGCCGTGCTATGGAGAGTCTCCACGGCCCACAAACCCAGGTATGTGAAGGGGCTTGTGCCATCAAGGTAAGTATGAGGAGAAGAGGTGTCGAGGCGCGGCTTTTATATTTTTCGACGTTGCGCACGGACCATTTGTACCTGTTTGGGATATTTTTTCCCGCTCCTCGTCGTGCAGCGTGGTTGAGTCGCAGTACCGCTGCGCATGCTTTTCTTCACAACTGGACCTCACTGCTGTGATACTTCGCGCGCTGTCTGTGGTCTGGATGGACACGAGACAAACCACGAGGCACTGGGACAAATTCACCAATGGCGTGTTCATCTGTTTTTCGGTTTTCTCAAGTGCGTAGACGACCTGGAACTGGTAGAAGAGCCGAAGGCTCGAAAACATCGACATCGATGGAAGGCGGAGGTGAATAGACCTTTGCAACCGGATTTCAAGAAACGATCTGTCGACATGTGCCGCCTCGCGCATTAGCTTCACTACGTGCTCATAGACTGGAATGAACGTAGACGGTCCATAATTTGACAAATAATCAATTACACGGTTCTGTACGTATTTACCTCCTGTGGTCAAGCCCCGACCTTGGGCGTGTAAGGGGCGCCCTTCTCGACCTCCTCGTCGAAGATGTTGACATCCCACTTAGGCTTGTACGTCCTGGGGATGTTGAATCTGCAGACACGCGGAATATCAGTCGCACATTTCATAACATAGGAAGGTCATCCAGAGCACGTACCTGACGTGGTTCTCGCGGCCGATCGCAGTGATCCTGTCGTAATCCTCCTGGCTCAACTCGACTTGCTGGAAGTTGGACTTGATGCGGTCTTCCTTGACACTCTTGGGGATGACGGAGTATCCGCGTTTTGCGCCCCAAGCGATCAGGACCTGCGCAGTAGTGGCACCAAGTTTCTGAGCAACTTCCACCACGACGGGGTGGTCGGTCAACTTGGGCAAGCCAACCACTTGAAAATCATACCGGTGAGCCACCATCGTCGGTTTCTCAGAACGCTCGGTATACTCACAGTTGTTACCCAGAGGGCTGTAGGCGGTGATGTGAATGCCTTTGTTCCTGCAGAATTCGACAAGGTCATCCTGCGGCAGGAGCGGGTGCGCCTCGACTTGGTTCACCACCTGTGGGAACGTTAGATCGTTGGTCACACAGGAACAAAATATATCCACGAACTGGTACGACGCCGGTCGCCTTGATGATACCCGTGATGTGCTCAATGGTGAAGTTGGAGACACCAATAGCCCGGACCTACGAGAAAACGCATGAGATAACGCGAAATGATCATACAGGCGCTGGCGTACCTTTGACTTTGGGAGAGCAATCATGGCCTTCCAGGTATCGACGAGGGTTGTCTCCGTGTCAATGGCGACCTCGCCTTCTTTCGTGGGGTGGGGAGGGAAGAGTCCATTGCCGGGAGGGAAGGAAATGGGCCAGTGAACCACTACACGGCGAGGTAAGCCCGCACGTCGGGTCGATATCTGTGCACGACACTCACGATACAAATCCAGGTAATCCGTTCCGATCTGAGCAAGGGTCTCATCGAGTGCTTTCTCGACTTGATCAGGTTGGTGGGCGTTGTTCCACAGCTTTGACGTGATGAAGAGGTCCTCGCGCTTGACGACGGACGGAATGATCTTCTTAAGCGCGGCGCCGACCTCGTGCTGGTTCTCGTAAACCCTCGCGAGATCGAGGTGGCGGTACCCGTTCTTCACGGCGATTTCAACCTACACCCAGCGCCCGCGATGCGATTAGATATCACAATCACCTCTCCCCATGCAGATATGACGTACAGCGTTCTCGACCTCGTGGGGCTCCGAGAGCCATGTCCCCAGGCCGATCTGGGGCATTTTGGCATCGTTGGAGAGAGCGACCTGAATACCGAAAGACATGTTGGTTGCTGAATGAGTTGGAGGAACTGATTCTGTGGTGTTCGTGATTCTTGTGGAGATTTGGAAATCTGCGAATCCTTATAAACCCTCAGCCAAGCGGTCCGAATCCGCGGACCGACCCGGAAGCCGCAACCGCGTCACGGGATCTCAGTCTCCTCAAGTCGTAATATTATACAGTCCCTCTCCGAGTCACTCAGTGCGCGTGCGATCGAACCAGCTACTAAGCGCCGTGAGTGTGGCGTATGCAGTAGGTATGTTGGTGGTGATGTGGCGACCCTACCGCGTGTTTGCCTCCAATCGCGAGCTGAAAAGGAGAGAATGTTCCAGACCAAACAGGACCAAACCTTCTACGATACGTAGCCCGCATTTAGGATATCTCCAGTTCAAGTAAGTTACACTGCAACGACTCTGCTTTTCCCGACCGTCGACCTTTTCGAACAGACGTTTCCTCCGTTGAGCATAATTCTTCAACTGGAACGACGGTGGAGCCCACGACGTCCATTTCAAGACGAAAATATCCCCGTGATCTGAATTCACGAACTTCGTGATCGAGTCGACGTTCAACCATTCCAGTTTCTTGAAGGTATCTCCACAGTTGTCCATCGTTGTCTGTTCTTGCAACATGTGTAGCATGACGTGTAGTACGCCATCTGCAGTAGCAGAAGATTATCAGTAGCAGAAGATTATCAGTAGCAGAAGATTATCAATCACCGTGAACGGCCAGTGCGCACTCGGAAGTCCTACACATACTTCTTTCTGGGCGACCTGAATGGTTCACGGTTCGTTGTCGTCTGCTGAGTAGAATTCAGCCATTTCGTTATGCCTCGCGTGTAACACGCCATTCGGATTGATCGATTTTCATCAGTTGTTCTGAGAAGCACAACAGGTGCTTCTCCTCTGCGCACAGTTTCCGCCTCGGTGACTCCAGCGATCTGTCAGTTCTCGGTTCACCGCGTCGCTCCTGTGCGACCAGGAGACGAGGACTCATGCGGCCCGTTATCGAGGTATTTCGACGCACCATCCGGGCTTTCCAGAAAAACCATGAATGTCACGTTGACCACAACACCCTTTTGCCCTTCACTTAATTTCAGGATGATCCTGGTTCCGTTTGTTGTGATGACAGTGAAAGAGAACCCTCTTGCTCGACTTTGTTATGTGCGACATCCACTCCTCCGAGCATCAGGGCTGCGGAAGACCTACTTTGGGGCTTGTGCCCTCAAAAACAGGGTACAGGAAGCTTCCGATTTTCCGAGCCAACACGGCGGAAACGGGCGCTACGGGCACAGCGGAGTTGCTACTCTTGGCTCTTGGCTCGAGCATTTAGACGGGCGATATGAAAAGGAAGAAGCAGCCGACGTCGTGCAAGTTCTCTTGGGACACTGGTTTGCGTGGGGACCCTGGGCAACTTATGCAAGCAGTCTTTTGCGGACGGGGCTTGTCACGATACAAGATGGTCGTTTGCTAGCCCTCAGGCCGACTTGAGGCGTCAACTGTTCTCAGCCCTGCAATTTGGTGACGACCCGTCCAAGAAGCACATTTGTTTTCGCGTGGACAACGGCCCTCCTGCCTCTCAATGACTGACAACCCTACACTGCGTTTTCCGCCGATATGGCGCAACTTGTCGTGAATCTGTGCCGCTCCATGCAAGGCTTCAGTCAAGGCCTCCACTCACCGCCGTCATCCTGCCTGTGAAATACCCGCGCGTGGTCACCACGTTCTGTAACCTTGCAGCCTACAGACTTCCCCGATCATTCGCAATTATCCTATATTGCTGGGCAGGCCGCCTCGAGGCGATGAATGTGAAAATATTGTTGAGGTCGGACGTGGGGGGCGTCCCTGCTGTTTATCTGCTATCATCGGCTGACTGACTGAATGCTCGAGATTTAGTCGTATTGCGCCTCTTGGCATACGAACATGCGGGCGCGTTCTTTTGGGGAATAAAGCGTACCTAAGCCTTCTATCACGGAGAGACGTGTTCCAGAAGAACACATCTATCGTATACATTCAGATTTGTCTTCCGCGGATTACGTCTCAGGGCTCCAAACCCGTTCTTGTGGCGTGTCGGGAGAAGCCAGTGGCCGTCTAGCACCGTAACCGAACCCCTGGACGCTGGTCGGATTCACCTGTGTCGAGGAAAATGGAGTCACTACATACCGGGGTGTTCCAGCGGCTGCACCATTATCCGCATTACGCTCAAGCCCCGAGTTAGCGTTACTGTACGGGAAGGAAAAGGCAGCCACATCTAACGACGCCGGGGCGACAGTGCGGTAAATCGTGGAGTATTACAGCTTCTGTTCATCTCCTTCTAACCATAATTCATTTGCTGGTCTCCGAGACGGCGATCACGCGAAAGGGGCAGTGAATGTCGAATCGTAAGTAGAAGTGTACAACATAAAATGCTGTGCATAAATGGAGATCTTAGGAATCTATTAACCACAATTCCGAGAAAGTCGCCCCAAATTTACAGATAGGCTGGGTAGGTACGGTACCTTGTCGAGTTTCCGGCTCGGCATGCAGGGTTCGCGGAGTTTCGGAAGTTATAAGGAGATCACCTTTCGAGCACCGCCAAGGAAGTTAGAACAAGACCTTGCCCGTTCCTTCCTTAAATACCCTCACCGCGGCCTTTACTTTCCTTCGTTGTCCGTTATTCATACCTAGTTCTTTTCGATGTCGTCCCCACTGCCCAAGGAATTGTACGAGGAACTGGGAGCAATGTGTCGAGGAGAGGTATATCTCCGCGATGAACCAGGGTACGGATTCTATGTCGTTTCCAGCATCTCATGATGTTCGTTCAACTTCATTGCGATTCCCAGTTTCGAAGACTATTCGACCATTTTCAATGGAAATGTAAAATCACTATCCAAAGCCGTAGCCGTGCCTCTAGACGCCCAGGATGTTAGCAAGTGAGTGTCTGCTGAATCGTTCAAGCTCCGCGATATTGAATGCTTCAGGATAATATTGTTCTGCGTGAAGCACTCACTATCTCCTTCTGTCAAGGCAGGAGGCTATGGCACTGCTGGCTGGGCGATCAACGGCGACATCATTATCGACCTCAGCAAACTCGCGGAAGTTGATATCGAACCTCCACATGCAGATGGGTCATTTTCGAGTCTGAAGGACGTCGCATCCGCCAACAGTAAAGGCAAACAAGCACTACCATCCGGCTCGAACAGCGGCAAAAGACGAAGGGAGGACGACGCTGCGCTTCGGAGGTACGACCAGGCTTCACGGGCAGTAGCTACCTTTCTATGTGGATCTGCTGGACCTGCTCCGCCCGACGAAGGGCCATCCCCAAATGTGAGGCGCCGTATTGAAGTCACCTCGTATTCCTCGAATGGGTCTGCTACACCGCCGTCCGCCAGGTAATCACGTCATATTTCCATCGACTCTAATCATTTTACGTCTAACACTTCCGAGGGCAGCTCCGGGAGCTCTTCTAACGTTTCGAACGCGTCCACAGTCGCGACTACTCCTTCTCCGCCTCGGAACGGCGCTGGCTCCCATAGTCCCAATGGTCCCCCGAATCGTGGCGCAGATCCATTCGGGTATCTTGATGATAAAAATCATACGCCGCCGGCTCCTCCAGTCGGCGCCACGCAAAGTGTTTATGCGCCATCGTCCATGCTGAGGAGTTGGGCAACGAACTCTGGTACTCTACTCGGTTACCAGAATCTTCCCCCTGGGCAGATGGCACTTGCTGAACCGATCTATCCACATGCCTTCGTGACCTTTGGCGCCGGCATGAGGCAGAAGGAGATTGACACCTACACCGCACGGCACAAACTCGAAGCAAGGTACGCCAACGGAAACATCGAGAGCATCCCTTACCACGTACCCTTGTAAGCCTTGCTCCTGCCTGATTCCTCGCACGTCGCTGTTCGATGACATCTTTCCCGGTCACTACCAGTGCCGCACATCCCGTCGGTTCTTCTATCATGCTTCTTGGTGGCTTTGGGTTCCTGAGCCGCTTGCATGGGATGAGTATTGATAATCTTGTTGAGGTGGAGATGGTCCTCGCGGACGGTCGCATCGTCATCGTCAACGAAAGGGACTACCCTGGTATGTCGAAGGAGATGGGCAATTTTACTCCAACTTACCATTCTTACCTTTCAGACCTTTGGTGGGCTCTTCGCGGGGCCGGTTCCGTGCTGGGTGTGGCGACACGATACAAGGCCAAAGCCTTCCCGGTACCCGTCGTCTTCGCTGGAAACCTCATTTAGTGGGTATCATGTCTTATTGGTACAAAGTTTTCGATATAACCATTCCACCCAGCCGCTTCAATGCCGCCACAACGCCCTCGCTGATCAAACACTTCCGGGACTGCGTTAAGGGCGCTCCTCGCGAGCTTTATGCTAACGTCCTGCTGACGGCAGGTCCCCCTGGGAAGGATTCGCTCGCTGTCGTCCAGATGTGCTACATTGGCTCAAGAGAGAAGGGCCAGGAGTTTCTCGCGGCCATATCCTCATGGGACGGAGAGCGGTGCTTACTCAACGAAGTCGACGAGAAGAGCTTCCTCCATCAGCAGGACAGTGTAGCTCAGGTTCTGCGTGGAAAGGGTATTTCTCAGTCTATGCCATATTCTCTGCTGCTGATCAGCTACTTGGACAGCTGGCAGGCAGTGGTTCATCCGCTCAGCTTTGATCACTTCTCTCCCTGACGATATCATCAATCAGACCGTTCTACAGTTTGCAGGCACCCCCGTCGGATGCAGTAAGCTTTAATCCAAGTGCGAAGTTCTCCTTCTTAATCACGTTTCAGCATGGTTGTTTGAGCTCGCTGGCGGCGCGATTGCCGACTATGAAGACACCTGTGTTCCCAAGTCGCAGCGTGAGGCTGCATTCACCATCGCTGCTCTGCACCAGTGGGAGATAGACGTCCACGATGATCGGTGCATCGCCTCTGCGGAAGAAGTAAGCCGCTTTGCCATTTCCTTCAGCATCCACTCGTTGACGAGTTATGGGGCCTCAGTGGATTTCAAGGACCCTGAAGCCGGTGCATCAAGGAGGGCCCATCCCAAGTGTCAGTCGCTTTCTTTGCCTTCTTGCTCACGTCATGCGGTTGGCTGATTCGGACTCTGCTCCTGTTCTAGTTCCTAGGGCGCCACGAGTCCCCCGAACGCACCAAGGCGTCCTTCGGTGCTAACTGGGACAGGCTCTGTGAGATCAAGAAGCTTTACGACCCCAACAATCTTTTCAGGAACTCCTTCTGGCCATTGAATGCTGAGGGCGAGACGGTCGAGGCATACACGCACGAGCCGCCTACTCCTTAGTAGTCTACTTGTCTTTATGCTTCGATCTGCTTCCAGTTAGGCATGAACTACAATCTGTAATTGTTTGACTCCATAGCCCGCACCCGGCAGCACGACAGCACTAGACTCTGTGCTATATATACTGTAGGATATGATCATGACATAGCACTCTCCACAAGTACGTTTCGCTATCTGACGGACCTCGTCGTTACAGAAGGCTGACCTTCGTCAGCATGGCTCGATGCAGCGATCGGTACATCTTTGGAGGTTTCTAATTTGTACAAGAACAGTGCATGAAGTGTAGGTATCCGCGTGCAAGAACATGTAGGTATGGAAGATGAGCAGGAGGATGTACAACTAGTGAGCAGATAACTACAGCAAAAATGAGACAGAGATAGAAAGAGAGAGAGATGGGGAAAACGCAAGATCACAATACATACTGAAAGACTTATCCAGTCGCGAGGAGCGCGGGGAAAAAGGTAAGAATGGAAAACACGATCAGACTCCTCCACAGAACGATATAGATACCAACGACTGCCACGTCGCATCTACATCTACCCACTGAGCACGAGCCCCTCTAGCGGCGCCAAAAAGCTCGCCAACGCCCAGCCCACATCGCCCGCACCGTCACGGCACAACAGCAGACAATCCTCGCCATCATCCACATACAACGGGAGCTTCGGGTGTATGCTCGGGTGTCCGGCTTCATGGAGCACCTCGACGAGCTCGCCTTCCACGAGCGTGAAGAACGGGAAGGAGAAGTACGACACGGCCGCGGGCGGCTTGCACGGGTGCACGACCTGGCACACGTACTTGGCGCGCCGCGTCACCCAGCTGTCACGGTTCGAGCTCGTGTTCGTTCTTTGTTCTTGTCGTTGCTGTTGATGGTGTTGATGGTGAGGCGGGGACGCGGGCGCGTCATAGTCCTCGAAGAACGTCGCCTGGTGTCCGGCAGACTTGGATGACGAGCGCTTATGGCCTCCCGACGAGGACGACGGGCGGAAGGAATCAGTGAGTTTACGACGAAGGCTTGGCTTGCGCCCGCGGTCGTCGTCTGGGATCTCCTGCGAGAGCCGCGACGTATCGCCATCGACCAGTGTCTTGGACGACGACGAGCTGCGATGCGACACCGTGCGGTCCGAAGGCGAAGTCGGCATCGGTGGCTGTTGCTGCTCCTTTAATTGCTGTTCCAACTCGCGTTTCGGCGACTTGTGCCTCGCCGACCCCGTTGGCAGCCCCGCAACAAAATCCATAAACCCATCGCTCTTCTTCCTCTGCGGCTTCACTGTTCCCGCCCCGGAGCTCCCACTCAGACTGTTCTTTTTTGCCAGCCCCACCGTGCCTCCCGAAGATGCGTCACTGTGCCCCCTCGGCCGGCCGCGCTGTAACGGCTGCGGCGCCGACACCACATACTGCGGTTGGGCATGGGCATAGGCCGGCTCCAACGCCGCCAGCACGCCCACCACACTCGGTGCCCTGCCCCTCGCCCCCGTCTGCGCGCCAGCATAATTCTGCGGATCGAGACTCGCCATGCTCGCCGCCACCTGCGTATACTTCGGCGGCAAGTGCTGTTGATGTTGATGGTGATGATGATGATGGTGGTGGTGGTGGTGCGCGGGCTCCTGATACAGCTTCCTCGCCTGCGTAATGTTCAGCGCACCCACGACCTCGTCTACGTCTCGCCATCGCGCATGCCACACGGCAACGGTCTCCGCGCCGCCCGCATTCATCTCGCCCTCCACACGGAGCATGTCCCACAGCTCTGCCCAGCGGTCCCTCACCGCGCCCCAAAACGCCGCCTGAATCTCCGCGAGACGGCGCACGAACACCGCCAGCCCGCGATGGAGCAGCGTGAGGTACGTCGGGAGCTCCGCCGCGAGCTGGCCCCTCAACGCCAGGTAATTCGTCGACGCAGCGAGGAGCGCAGGTGGGGGCCGGTTCTTTGCGGACACGTTCATCGTGAGGAGGTGGTAGTGGAACGGCTCCTGCTCGTTCATGGACGCGAGGAGCTTGAGGGGCTGGTTCATCGTCGTGAGGAGATGCGCGATCTCCCTCAGAAGGCGCTCGTTGACGTCCACCTCGAGCTGGTGGCACAGCGGCACGAGCTGCTCCTCGACGACCGCGAGGAACGCATCGAACGCTTCGCTGCCCTGCTCCGCCGACAGGCCTATCACCTTTCCAAAGTTCATTGCCCACGCACGCAGCGCAAGCACGACGTTATTCATCATCCTCGCCCAGTCTACCACGCTCTTCGCGAACTGCTGCGCGAACACGTCCACCCGCTTCAGCTCCGCCTGCATCCGCTCCACCGCCTTCGCCTCCCCATTCACATCCGCCTCTGACCCTCCCGTCGCTGGACCCTTAGGCTTCCCCGCAATCGACTTCATCCTTGTCAGATTGACACTCGCCGCCACGCCCACATTCACTCCAGGCTTCAGCGCACCCTTCTTCGCCGACAACACCTCCTTCACCACCTCCGCCCTCCTCCTCCCCTCATTCACATTCCTCGCCACCTCCTCCATCCTCAAGCGTGCAAGCTTCAGATTCTCCTTGTCCCCGTGCGTGTCCGGCGTCTCGTCGATGATCGCGCCGAGCAAAAGCGAGTACTTGAGCAGCCGCTGCACAGGCTTGATCAAAAGCGACGACAGGTCCCATGCATGCGACAGGTTCGCCGCAACACTCTGCGTGTGCTGCAGGTACGCCGCGAGCGCGGGCGTCTGTGGCAGCGCGTTGAGGTGGGCGAGTGCCGCCGGGTGCCGGTTGATGTAGTATTTGTATGGTTTTTCCATTTCGGGAATCTACCGGTGACAGTGAGGTGAGCACGGGGCGGGGCGGGATGAGGAGATGAGTAGTGTAGGGGAGTGAGGTACGTACGATTTCGAGAAAGAGAGCGCCGACGTGGTCTTCGCCTTGCCCACCCTCTAGTGTGGATCCTAAGGCTTCTTCGAGCCCGTCGCTGAATTGATCAGCGAACATGGCGAGTTCTGCGATGTTGCTGAATATGATTCGGGTGTCTTCTTGCGTCATTGGCGGGCCAAGCGACGCGGACGACGAGTCGGAGGATACGGATACCGTTCGCGAAGACGACGAGGATGACAGCGGCGGTGGCGTTGTAGGGGACGTGTACGGCAAGGGCACCTGCTGGCCTGAGACAGAAGTGTAAGCCGTCGTGAAGTTGAAGTAGAAACAGGCGCCCACATACCCAGCGCTAATGGTATATGTACCTCCCGAATAAGCGCCAAATCAGACGCATATGCCCGTTCCGAGTTCAGCAATTCCAGCAACGCGTGCTGGCGTTTCGTTAGCGGCGCCTGTGGCTGGGCCAAGGATGAAGACGACGAGGTGGCCTCGTCTTCTATTGAGAGGCATATCGGTGAGTCCGGGCGGGGCGGCAGGCCCTTGGACGATATTGTCTTCTCCGAGTCGCCGCCCGTGTCATTCTGCGACTCGTCGTCCATGGTCGGAAAGCTCCGATGACGCATTTGAAACGTGAGTGGAATGGCCTCCTGCACGATGGACGCAAAGTCCTCGATTTCGAGGGGCGGAGGGGTTGTGGGTCGGCGAAAGCGCGGCTGCTTCGTGAGGGTGGTGGCAGAGCCTGCCGATGGACCGGCCATGGTGGAGCTGGCGCTGATGGATCGGGCGAGGGGCCGAAGAGGAGAGCGAGCGGGAAGAGGGGGGGAAGCGGGGGGAGGAGAGGAGGCTTGGTCTGAGGAGGTAGTACGTGTGATTTCCACGCGGATGGGGCGAGGCACGTCGTGCAGAGGAGGTGGGCTGGTGATATCTGCTGTCGCCACGCCGCCTGCAGACGACATCATGGGCACCTTCGATGCCTCTGGCTAAAAAGCCCGCTTCGCCGCACAATTCGCGCGAAGAATACAAGACCTGGACCCTGAGCATCAGCCTAAAGTACAATGACGCGCATAATTACGGAGCTCACCGTGCTGGACGTCACTACGCCCGTCGTCGACGTCGTCTCTGCCGTCGTCGTCGTGTTCCTGACTGCTGAGATCCCCAAATATTCCAGGTGCTTCGCAGGGCGTCTGGCTACACGTGCGGCCCGGGATCGATCTTGGCGTCGGTCAGGATGGGCAGGCAAGCCGTGCTCAACGCCGGTGCGAGCAACCCTCTGCACTATCACTGTGCGCAGCAGGGAAAGAGATAGACAGCGCCGGAGCACAGGCAATGTGCTGCTGGCAAAATTGGATTCGCATGTTATCACGTCGCGGTGGCACCAGTTTACAGTAACCTCAGGTCATGTGTTCCTCCCAGCATCTCGTCTCCCCATGGTGCCATAGGCCTTCTCAGATCTTCTCCTCCTCAGCCCAGCCCTCTCCTGTAGTATGCAACTGTAGATCCCTACACTCCTCCTCGGACTCCGTCTTCCAGAGCTTGGGCTTGGGAAACAGCATTTTTGACTTGCTATTCGACCCAACTCTTAGTCTATTCGAACTCACAAATCACAGCCGCTGTTCCCGCATGCTTTCTCCGGATGGTCCGCGATGTCAAGTGACCGGGACGAGCGGGAATCTGACGCAACGGGACCAGTCCGTGCACCCTATCTCCCCCATCCGGCCCACCCATATGAAAAACCCGGCCGGGCTGCCAAACCCAGCATCTACCGCTGCATCCGGTGGGGCGCCGTCATATGCACACCACGTCCCTCTACGACAGCTACCGCATGGCCCGTCGACCCCCCTGCTCCAAGAAATCACGCAAATCCAAGCCAAGAAGGCATGGATCAGAATATATACACTTTCCAAATTCGAATCCTATAATTAATTTTCCAAAAGTAGCACAGCTCCCGTAAACCATTACGCCATCTCCTCCTCCATGATACTCGCAAAGCTCTCCTGCGCATTCAGGTTGCGCTCATACGTTCTCCTCCCCTCATGCAAGACCATGCTCATCCCCGCAAGCGCAAGGAGCACAGACAGGTCGCTCGCGCTCAGCGCCGCCGTCTGGAAGATCCGTTGCATGAAGGGCACGTACACAAGCGCGAGCTGTGTCAGCGCCGACACCGACACCGTCAGCACCAGCATCTTGTTCTGGCCCAGCCCGCACCCGAGCCCGCGGTTCTGCACCGCAGACACCAGGTCCAGGAACACGAAGCACGTAAACGTCTGCACAGCACCCAAGATTATTCCGTTAGCTTAGCATAGCCGCAACTGGAGACACTTACCATTGTCTGCTCCCTCCTCGACATATTATCGTCCTCTAGCGCAAACACGTACACGAACAACGTTCCGAGCACAATGATCGACGCCGAGAACAGCACCCGGTACAACAGCCGCTTCGTAATGATAGGAGCGTCCTTCTTCCGCGGAGGCCGCCGCATCACGGCTGCGTCCACCGGGTCCACACCCAGACTCTGACTCGGGGGGCCTAGGGGCGCGAGCAAAGCGAATTAGTTTTTGAGTTTGGATTGGGGTCGGACGAAAGCAACGGAAAGATATGCTCACCGTCCATTAGGATATTTATAAACAGGATCTGCATGGCGTTCAGGGGGTTGCTGAGGCCCAGCATCGTGCTGAGCGTGATGAGCGTCAGCGCGGCCGCTGCCGTGCTCAGCTGGAACGACAGGAAGTTCTGGATGTTGTGGAAGATCGATTTGCCTACCAGCACGAGGAGTAACAAGATTTAACGTGGTGTCTTAGTAGATTACATGGAACGGGAAGTGGATACCACGCACCTTCTTCGACGGCAGGAAGGATGGTGCTAAAGTTGTCGTCGACGAGAATCATATCCGCAGCTTCCTTCGCAACGTCCGTACCGCTCTTGCCCATCGACACGCCAATATCCGCCATCTTCAGTGCAGGCGCGTCGTTCACTAGTCGAGATGTCAGTCTTCATAAACTACAAGCAAAAACGAAAACAAAAGCACACCTCCATCCCCCGTCATCGCCACAACCTGGCCCCTCGCCTGCAACGCCTCCACAATCGCCATCTTATGTCTCGGCGTCGTCCTCGCGAACACGCTCACACTCCCCACGCGCTCCTTCAACTGCCCCTTCGTCATCTGATCAATCGCCTTCCCCGTCAAACAATACCCACTCGTCACCACCCCTCCCACCCCTCCCCCCGTCCCTCCCGCGCCCCTCCCCACCCTTAACCCAAGCTTCTGCGCGATCGCAAGGGCAGTCTGCTCCGAATCCCCCGTAATCATGACAACCTGCACCCCGCCGCTCTGCAACAGCGCAATCGAGTCCGCCACGCCCTTCCTGGGCGGATCCAGCATCGCCTGGAACCCCGCAAACACCAAATTCGCCTTCTCCTCGCTTATCGCAGGCGAGGCCGTGCGTGAAGTCATAGAGCTGGAGCCGCGCGACGGCGGTCGATCATTCGTGGCGCTGTCGACCGAGCCGTACCCGTA
Organism: Lyophyllum shimeji; assembly: GCA_026008595.1. Classification (NCBI taxonomy): domain Eukaryota; kingdom Fungi; phylum Basidiomycota; class Agaricomycetes; order Agaricales; family Lyophyllaceae; genus Lyophyllum; species Lyophyllum shimeji. The sequence goes on from BRPK01000004.1 coordinate 2,295,227, forward strand.
CGCCATCGCGAGCACCCGGAGCCCGCGTGCAGCGGTCGCCTGTGCCTTGGTGAGGATGACGCTGCGCGTGTTGGCGTCCAGCGCCGGCGTGGACTCGTCGTTGACGTAGTAAAACTTGCACCGGTCGAGGATCGCCTCGATCGAGCCTTTGATGTAGTACATCTCCCGCGGGGCGCCGTTGATCGTGATATGGTTGTAATTGTGGTTGAGGGTGGGCGTGGAGGATCCCGAAGGCGGGTCGTGGTGGATGCCGGAGACGGCCATGTATTTATGCTCGGAGTTGAACGGGCGTTCGGAAAGGCGCTCGAAGTGCTGCGTACGATGAGGATAAGAATTGCTTTCGTAATGAAGAACTGGAAAATGCGACGTACATGTCGACGATCAGGCAGTCCAAAGACCTCGAGGACGTTAAGCAATGCAACGTCCGTCGACTGTCCGACATACACACCGTCCTCATTCTTTACCAACGAGGCATTGTTACAAATTGCACCAATATCCATGGTCTTCTTCAGTGCTGGCGAGATTCTTGCCGTATACGGCGTTGTCGAGCTAGGATCAAGGTGTACAGTCTCGTCCACGGAATAAGCCTCAACTACAGTCTGCTCGTTTTTCGTCAAGGTCCCTAAGCCACCCATCAGCACGACCTCATGACCCGTATGAGGAGCAACGCACCGGTCTTATCTGAGCAAATAACTGACACCGAGCCAAGGGACTCCACCGAATGCAGCTTCTTGACAATCGCCTTCCGCTTCGCCATACGCAGCACGCCCAGCGCGAGGGTCACCGTAGTGACGATTGGGAGGCCCTCAGGGATGGCAGCAACAGCCAATGACACTGGAAAGGACAAGCGCATCGTATTTCAAGACAGAGATGCTCGTAGATACCTCGTGACGACGTACCTCCGATCGTGAACATTTCCAACCAGGAACGTTGTTGCAGCACTCCTATCAGACAGATGATGCCAATAACGCCGAATGACATGAATGACAGCTTCTTTGCAAGTTCATCCATGCTCAATTGTAACGGCGTGCGTTTTTCCTCAACCTGTTGACCGGTTAGTATATGGAATATGGGTATGGGTAGAGGAGAAAACGACGCGTACATCCTGCATCATGGAGAAGATCACACCAAATTCAGTTGCGGTACCAGTCGCAATGACCACACCGGTCCCGCGACCTGACCATCTCTCAGCACAGTAACAGGGTTTACTGCTAGAGCACCCACCATTCCTGACAAGCGTCCCCATGTACGCGATACACGTCCGATCCGCGAGCGCAACAGGGTCCCCATTTGTCCGTCCATGCATAGTGTCGTATTGACAGGTCGCATTATTCTTCTTCCGTGCCTCCGTCTCGCCAGTCAAGCTGCTCTCGTCAATCTCCAGGTCTATGCACGAAATGATACGAATGTCAGCAGGGATACGGTCTCCTGTCGAGAATGTGACGATGTCCCCTGGGACGAGCTCGTTTGCGAGGACGTGTATGGTCTGTCCTTCCCTGCAAAAGGTCACTGTGAGTGTTTCTAACGCGCAGAGAGCGCATTGATGTACCGTAGCACATGACAGTGATGCGGAACGAGTTTGTTGAGTGCCTCAAGACTCTTTTCCGATCGCCTCTCCTGAACAAAACCAACTTAAGGCACGTCAGCCAAGCTGCCAGTGTAACAGACCAAGCTAACTCTCACCGGTCAATACTATCAGCACGGCGACCGTAATGCTAACCGCATCGTCTATATTTCCCATGATAGCGCTAACAGTCGCACTCCCGCAGAGTAGCAAAATCAGTGGACTTTCGTATATCGTCTTGGCGAATTTCAAGAGTACCGGTTCCGGAGTCGAGACCGAAAATTCGTTGTAACCGTGCGTGGCCTGTAAATTTGGTATATCCGAGTGTAAGAGACCGTTCTCGGATGACGTGCGGAAGTGGGCTATGGTATCCTACGCGATAGGAGCTTTAGTTACAGTAGAAGGCGAAAGACGTGATACGCACTTCGACAGAGGTATGTGCAAACTGGGCCGAGGCGGTATTAGATTGCTGGTCTCGCTGCCCACGTGGTGAAACCCGGCCATTTTCCATCCTGGCACCGTACTCGTCTTCCTGCCGCTGTCCCGTGATAAACCCAATCGCCCTCGACCAAAGACTCTGTGCTTCGGCATTGACAGCGTGTGCCAAGTGAGCTGGTGATGCAAGGGCGGCCGCCTCGGACGGATGCCTGCGTAGCGTCGTACTGTAGGCGAAATGCGCCTGAGCATCAGGTGTGGGTCGTAGCTCTGCGGTGCCGTTCCCAGAAAGCAACGGGAAGTAGGCGGAGGCTGGTGGGGATGGGCTCCTCGTTGGTTGGTACAGGTGCCGGTGAGATGCAGAAGAAGTCGTAGCGACAGAGGTGAGAGGTAATGCGGACATTGTCCGCTTTTTGCGTTCGCCCATCCCAGATGAGGTCGTTCGCGGAGGCATTATTAGCACAAGGTGGTGGTCCAGAGGGTGATAGCCCGAATAAATTAATTAGCAGGTCCGCGTATCATGCAGCAGTATCGTGAAGGTAAAGGCTTTCTCTAGCCTTCTGAATTAGGAGCTGGACGTTGCGATGATGGAGTGGAAAAGGAGAGCGTCGCCGTTGTGGAGACCAGTGAGGGCGACACGTCTGGTATTTGCGCACAGCCCCAGATTCAAACACTCCTGAAACGATCAAGAAACGATCCAACTGTACGCGACCCGATTTCATCACCGTTTAGATGGCCTCGCTTGGCAAATGTGCCTGCGGCGTTGCTGAGGCGCGTGTGATGCGGCTCTATGTTGGCTCACCACGCTACCCTTTGCAAGCCACCCGTTACAAGACGATATGAACAGCTCGGCAGCTGGCACGACGGCGATGTGAGTGAGGAAAAATACTATCTCAAAGATTTTTGTAAAATTGGACACACCCGGAATTGAACCGGGGACCGCCCGCAACTGCGGAATGCTAAGCGGGCGTGATAACCAACTACACCATGTGCCCATACAGACTGATATGCGGGAGCAGTGTTCGGAGGAGGAGTGTACTAGCATGGTCCCCTGCCGGAACAGCCAGCTCGCTGTCGGACGTTCCCCATGTTGATGCATCCTATTCTGACCTACGTATTATACAATTGTCTGCAACCCTGATTTCACCATCATCTGCGCGCCTAGGTCACCGTCTTCGTCTCTCTCAGTTTGAATACCAGAGGCACCTTGATAGGACTAGATCAATCAAGTCAGACCCATGGCGTACGAGAGGGCATGCAGTCGCTTGACACCCACGTCAGAGTAAGCCCCAGTCTGGTCTTGAAAATCCTCGCCTTCCTCTGCTCGAACGTCTCCAAAGCAAACTGAGGCTCTTCCTTGACCTCAATTCTGTATCGAGATATCACCTTGGTCAAAATGGCAATCCCTTCGGTTTCGAAGAATCTGAGGGCACAGCGTTTGTACGTGAAGGACACCCGGCGGAAATTACTCACTTGCGCCCCAGGCACGCGCGTGCACCTATATCGTGGTGGTCAAGGGTCGCAAAGAAGCCGGTAAGACGAGGCGTACCAGTGCTGAAAGGCAGGAACGCATCACGCGGCCATTCCTTCAGGAAACGCGAAGGTCTGAAAGCATGCGGTTCGTCCCAGTAGCGCGCTGGTCACATCATAGCTGTAAGGAATCTCGAGTTAAAAACCAAAGCTCGCTCACGGTTGTAGTGTAGCGCGGTGAAATCCATTGTAACATCCGCCCCCTTCGGAACAGGAACGACAATCTGGTTGCCGAGAGCATCGGTGGTTGCGAGAGTCGTATCTTCCATGCAAGTCTTCATAATGCCCGTCGCCTGCATATGAAATGATAAGTCACGAACTGGTCAGCGGATGAAAGGGGTGACCGCACAGGTGGGAACATCCGTAAGGTCTCATAAAAGACGCTAGTGAGAAGTGAGCACAGAGCTCAACAGGGAAGAAAATACCCATACGCCAAGGATTGAGTGAACAGCGGCATATTGTCATAGGTCTTCCAGGACGTTCATGTCAGTATCAGCAAGACATCAGAGCTGCGCCACTCACAGGAGCGTCTCCAACCCTGGATAGAACACTTTGAGTGTGCTGATACAAAATCTCCTGCTCATCGGGATGTAGCGCCAGGAGAGCGAATGTAAAACACAACGTGTGCGCCGTGGTCTAAGGTTACGTCGGAAGGCATAAGTTTGAAGCACCACAGCATCGCTGCTGGACATACCTCGTGCCCGGCAAGCAGGAAAATGAATATATTACCTGAAATAAAAATCAGCCACAGCAAATCTGACAGTAGGAAGCCAGCCTACCGAGTAACTCGCTCACTGTGAGCTTACTTTCGCCGGAATCCAGGTCATTCGCATTCAGAAGGCTGCTAAGAAGATCGTGTCTCCCTTCCAAATTCCCCGCACGCTGGCGTTCGTCGATCATTTCTAGCATGTATTGCTAGAGTGCATAATGAAGTCATGCGGTGCGGTCAACTGAGCAACCACGCTCACCTTCAACTCCTCAAAGGCGACTTTGACGCTCCTGAGACGCTCAGTCAAACCGAGTGCGCGGTCAGGTACGACCAGTTTTATGAACACATCGGTAGAAACAACGTGGAGAGCTTCCTTGAAAGTCAAGCGATGACCTGGGGGCGCAAGGTCACCGTCTTTCCAAGAAATCTTGCGTCCGAACCCTGCCATTGTTTCATTTACTGAGAGGTCACGGAAACCGGAAGCATCGAGTTACCTGCGGCACCAATGACAAAGAGTGCGATCTGTGAGATACGTTTCCACCTCGCGTGCTTCATTGAGTTGGCCGTCTCACTTACAGGCAAAGTTATTTCCACAACATGATCCGTCGCGATGATCTCTTTGCTTCCCCAGACGTCTTCGAACAGTGAATCCATGATCTTGATGGTTTCTTCCCATACAAGCCGATTGTTTCTCTAAACGGGCGCTTAAGCATTCATGTCGTGATACATGTCGTGACGACTTACTTCAGAAAAAGCAGGTGCGCAAATCTTCCTGTACTTCTTCCATTCGTCTCCCTCAGCAGTTATAAGATTTCGGCCGTAAAGTTCGAGAACGTCGTAGTGATGAACAGGTTTCTGGAAACGGGTCCTCGCCAAAGCGACTTGCTACGTCAAGGGGCTTCCGGTGAGCCGTTTTACCCCCTTGACACCGAGGGAAATACCTTGATTGCTGCAGCATCTGCCACGAAAAGTGTTGTTGTAGCTGTTGGCCATGCAGATACCTGGCATGAACTCGGTCGGTGAGCAAACGACGAGCAATCACCAGCGTCAGTACTCACTGCAGAGTGAATATCGCATCCGACGATCTCGTACACTGAAATGGTAGTACATCAAACGCTCCCCAGGTCTGAGGTCCAGTAACTTACTGCGATATTTGTTCATAAAAAGATGGTTGCCGCCTGGAGTGATCCCTGGGATAGGAGGGAAAAAGTGCCCTATCGAGCTGGTTTGAGCGAGCAACGTCCTGTATCCAGGATGATTGCTTGAATAGAATGACGACTGTTTGCGAGGAGTAGTTCACCCATAAACCTATGGACGCACTTTATGGACCTTGCTGCTCTCCAGTAGTCAACGAGCCTATGAGTGACATATATGGTCGCGATTGCAGACGCTAGGAGAGTCAGAGACATCGGATGGAAGGACCGGCGTGGGGCGAGTGGCTGCGAAAAGCCCACTCAAACTGCCAATCGAGGAGACATTCTATGTTTTAAAACCGTAGCGCGCACAATAGGCATCAAAAACGGAATAGTATACGACGATGAGCGCGTAGAGAAGCTGGACGAAGAACGCTGGATTCGGATTGCTGATGCAGGTTCTCTCATCATATCATAAGTTACACAAGACAAGGAGCTAGGCTGCAGTAGGAAACATATAGGGTCGCAAAAATCCGCGCGGCGCAGACCTTGCCTCGGGTTACTGGTCCCAGTTTCTGCATGATGGTCCAACAGGAGCTTCCAAATTCAGTCATCATCTGTAGGTCCTGCAATCCTGCAGGCACACAGGCCCGGATACATGACAGAAAAGCGGGGCACCCGCATTGACTGGCCATCCATCTGGCATGTTCTAGGAATTGCTGAGGATGAATAAGAACACAATCAGGGCGCCGGCAGGCATGGAGTGAAGCCTGGGGGTTAGCAGATGGCTCCATCCAACGAGATTTAACTGGTGGCCACGGACGACGGGCTTGAGGTAGAGCAAAAGCAGAGAACAGGAACAGAGAATCACTGAGGGACAAAATAAACAGCCGGAAACGTCGCAGCAGGGGTTGCAAGAGAGTGCGGGCTGTTTGGCCATCATCCCAATCAGCACAAACTTGAACGGGAACACAACATAGCCTGTCCGAGACTTTCACTTGGCCATTGACGGCCACATCTGATACAGGATCTACGAGAAATGCTCGTTCGTACCGCTTGAAATCGCGGATGCCTGGCCATTTCCCCCTCCGTCAAGCTTTCTGCCTTTCACGCTCACGGCATTGAGCTCAAGACATCGTCGAACTGGCGCACAAGGCGACAATCGCTTAGGCGAATAAGTCACACTTCGGACGTGTCTTCATTGCCGGACGGGCTAGCCAGGGAAGGCGCAGGAAGCATCAACACCCAGCATTCCGAATGCTTGTGTTCGGGCTCGGTACTTCTCATGCCGCTCGCTATTTGAAATGGGGACGTTGTGTCTACTATGTCAAAGTTTAATTTCAGCGAGCTTAACGCGGCTGGCCCGGCCTCTCAGGCTCCGCAGAACCACAAGCCTTCAACGCCAGCTCCTGAATCAACGATTCCGTGGCGTTAGACTCCACTGACAGGGGTTTTCCTCAACATAGCGGTGCCTCCTTTCCCATCCCTAGTCGATGTTCGCAGTGCGGAAGTGCTGACCTTGTCATAGTCGTTGTGCACGACGCTTGATCGCTTTGGTTATCGGATGCTCGACCGTGTTTCTCAACGACAGGTTCGACGAATTCTACTCCAATCTAAATAGGGCCGTAACCTGGAACTCCATGTGGCATGGTATGCGTGTCATTCGAAATGAAGTTGAGGGATGTATGATGCTAATCCATTTATCGTCATTTTGAAGCATTCCCAGACGGACACGGGCGGCGAGCGGTCCGTCCGTGACCTCCGATCGATGCAGTGGATGGTCCTCTGCGAGCGTTGAGAGATACTGTAGATCTGCAAGCGAAGCGTCAGTTGAGTTATCAATGACAGCGTAGTGCCAACCGAAACGCACACCGTCGAAAGGTCACCTCACCGAGCTGTCGCTCAAGATGCCTTTGCTGCTCCACCACTGATGCTCATCTTCGCTATCTGTCCGTCGGCGTCTTCGATCTGGACTTCGACGTCTTCGGGGCCCACCGCATCTTCAGCACCGCCTACCTCCTTTTCTCCACCCTCCGCGTCCAGGTTCATCATTTTCACTAGCCAGGTAGCGCCCTCTTCCCATTCAGCGAGTTCAGCTTCTCCGAGCGGCGAGTGGCCAGCGGCGTTTTTTATGTCGATCAAGTCAATCCCCGGGCCATTAGGATGTTCAACGAGCTTCTGGACCACGGGGAGATGTTTGTTCAACGCCGCCCAGTGTAGCGGCGTTGATTTTGCGCTATTTTGAGCCGCCAACAGCGACGACGGAACCAGCGGAAGTAGGTATTCGAGGACGTCTACACGAGTCTATCAGATATCAGATCCACACATCAAGAAATAGACAGGGAAAGTTTACCTAGATGCCCATTACCACAGACCATGTGAAGAATGCAGTTGTCGTTCTCATCGCGTATATCAGCGAGGGGCCCCGATCCGAACTTGGACACGAAGCCGCGCACGTCGTCGAGGTCGCCGTACCTGCCTGCAAGCAGAACCTCTTCCTTATCGTCGTCGGTGGGTGTAATCATCGAGGGGGTTAGTCGGAGTCCGGAGAGAGCCCGCCAAATCCCGCGTCGCCCACGTGATTGATCGGTTTGGATCAGATCACAAGAGCCACATGGGTAACCGCTCCATTTTCAAACCGGGCGAAACGCCGCGACCAAGAATGGTCAGTCCAGCTGCTCTGCTCGGTCGCCTGTCATTTTGACAGGTCACAGAAGCTTGAAGAATCCACGCGGCCGATTATATGTCTACAATGCGGCAGCGATATTTCTGAGGTTTCTCTCAGAATATGGATGTCGTGCTCAAAGTCTCCTCTGTCCGATGATGTCCTGAAACGCTGGAACAAATCCCCGCCGTGGTAACCGAGGGTAACCGTGCCAGATGGTCTTCCGTTCTGCCCCTGCGGCACGCACTCGCGACCGTCAAATGTGGATAGCCGATCCTGCATCAGTTCTCAGTCCACTTAGATTGATCTGAGTGTATCATGTGGAGGTCGTTATATACCAATCACTCCGTTCTTCTCCTGAGAATAAACGCAAGGTAGTGAGCATTTGACACCGTGTACGGCTTCGTTGCCGTTCCTCGCAGGCCCTAGCCACCCATCCATCCTGTCGCCTACGTGCTCCAGCCATGTCGCACACTTCGCCGGCTAGTCTGTTGGTTTGGGCAGTCCTCAGTTGTCTCGTGAGTAATTGGCATGCTTTGAGCCGACTCTCATCTCATCTGGTATTTCTGCTGGATTATAGGTCGAAGTTTTCCTCATCTTCCATCTGTGGTCATTCGATAAGTTCAGATGCTTGAAGTAAGCGGTGTTGAGCCCCCGTGAAAAGTGCTGCTGAAGCGTTCGTGGCCGCAGGTGGAACAGCGGCCCACAGTCCGGGGCTTTCAAGAGGATCATGACCGTGAGTCCGCGCGACTGTTTCCTAGCGCGAAGAACGCTCACGCAATCGACCTCAGTACTCCTACCTATTAACAGTACCGTTGATAGCGACGTATGCCATCGGGTTCTCGGCTATCAAGTACTATGAAGGCTTCATTTCCCTCCCTTTTTACGGAAGTGAGCTGCTTCCACAATACCCTCTAGTAACCTATCTGATATCATCGTCCAGTAATCCCAAAGCCTTATCAGCTGTGGTCACCCCTTGCGAGAAGTGCCATCTTCCCGTTGATGCTCACTTTCTCGATTGGATGGAGCCTGGAAATGTACGCAACTGTACCCTTGATGTCTCTTGCAATCTATAACTTTTACCGTGCAGGGTTACGCATTTGGAAGGTCTGAGCGCCTACCGTTCCTGTATTTGGGATCAGTCCCCCTGATATACGTCATTAGAGCTATGCTTCTGGCTGTTCCTCGTAAACGCAGGCCAAGCGCAGCAAGACTGGTTCCACAGCCTCTACTTCAAGACCTGGGTCGTAGGCTCGACGGTGGCGGTAATCTACATGCCACTCGTCACCATATTCACGCGCTCTGACCCGCTCAAAGTCAATCAATACCATGCTGCATCATTTTCGCGGACACTGATGGGCACGTTTTATAGTCAGAAGCATACACACTTTTGGCAGGCAGCTTGGGTAGTCTGTCATTAACACTGTGGTTCACGCCCATCCTGTCAGTCTTCACAGCTTCATTAAGGATCACAGGACTGATAGTTGTCTTGTCAGATGGACATTTCCGGGCTTCCTTCGCAATTTGGTCAGTCATAGTTATCTGCATTTCGCAACGTCCAAGCTGAAGGTGACACTACGTGCAGAGAAATGAAGGCGTTGACATGAACACTATCGTCCGTCTGACCAAGTTTTCGGAGTTGAACGTAAGGCGGTTCATATCTCGTGTGTGTATCTGACACAAAACGTTCTGTGGCAGAGAATACGTGTTGCCTTCCGGTTCCTATTCACGGTTCCGCTCCTCATTCTCGCCGTCGATGGAGTTCGGCCCCATCACCACATCAATGAGAGCATGCTTTGGACGGGTAAGTAGCATCTTCTTGGATCGCACTAGGGCTGATGTCAATCCGCTTCGCAGACTTCCTTGCCATCCTCGCCGGATTTGGTTGCGCGATTTCCTCGGGCATCACCCTGGTTGTAAGTCCCCTTCGTTCGGCCCGCATTTTTATTTATTAACGTGACCTCATACAGATCTTCTTCCCTCGTTCAATCGAGGGTGAAATAGCTGCGCGCGACGCATCTAGGGAGCGGAAACTTACTCGATCTCAGGGACATGGCACCGGCACTGGCAGTATCTTCGAATCCCGCATCTTCACGCGTAGCAAAACGGCGCCATCAGTCCACACCACCAACAATTACGGATCGCCTGCTGGTGGTGGGTCATCCGGGACGTACCTCCTCACGGCATCTCCGATCAAGCAAAGCTTCCACCTGGAGCAGGAGAGCCAGGATGGGCATTACGAGGAACTCGTGATGCGGAATACCACTGCAGCTGTCTCGGCAGACAAGTACCGGGACGAAGAAGAGCGGGATGTCCTGCAACGCCTGCCTCCGATCAGGCCGAACAGGAGAAAGGGCCAAGATGTCGAGCTTGGCGGGATTGATCTCATGACGGAGGACAACCTCTCAAAACACAACCAGGCAATATCAAAGGTGAACCACATGGTGCACAACTTCACATCGCCAATCGGTACGTTGCTTCACCTCCTTTCGGGCTAGGCGTGTTGACTGAAACTTACGTGTAGACCTGGCATACTCGAGCGGTCAACAACGAGATACTGGCTCATGGCTAACCTTCCGTCGAAACTGAACACTCTTTTGGACTTTCAATCACTTGTCAAACTCACACTCATTTACGAGGAACTCGGTCTTCAGCGGCAGGCTGTGTCTCCTAATTTACATGTTATTTATCATACCCTCGCTGCACTCTCACCGCCCTCGACGTGTACTCATATGTACTCCAAAAGCTGAAGCCGACCAACGCCCAATGAAAGATCATATGCATCGATCCTACCTCAGTCACATCCGCCAGTGATATAGACAGCTGGCAGCGTACCAAGCAATCTCATCAGCTAGGAAAGCCGAGATCTATTTTTAGAACAGCAAGCTCAAGAAGTTCGACTTTCATGTTCGTCGAACCTTGACTCTTACGAGCTAGGACTCCTACCACCCCGCGGGACATATTGACCTATGTCAGTAGTCCGACTCCAGGTAGAAGCTGTTCGTTTGACTCCGTAAGCTTCATTGCTCACAGGATATTTCAGGACGTGAACAAAGACTACGGTTCCTGTACACCTCTAGTCTAACCGCCCCACTGAATCTGAGTTGGATGATGCAAATGAGCACGTATGACGAAACCGTTTGCTGAAACGTTCTCCCTCTATTCAATAGATGTACTCGGACCCCCAGTCATGAAGTCCGCTTCGATCGACAAGAGGTCTACTCGACAGCCATTGAGTAGGGTCCAATGCCATGCCAGGAAAGTGCCGTGTTAATAATCGCGCAGATTCGTGCAGCGTGCTGTGCGACTGCAGATCGAGCACGACTCCGCCCAGGCAGCCCTCGATCGCTGGAAGAAGACTCAGCTCTCTTCCCAGTTCTCGCGAGCTACTCCGGCGACGCAAATTATCCTTGACCGGCAACGAATCAGACACGGTCAAAATGTGATTCGGCTCAGAGAGAAGCTCGACGCCGTCATCACTGCTCTTTCAGAACTACCAGACCTTGCGACTCACTCAAACATCTTGTCGGCGGAGGTGGACGCGACGCAGCCAAGAAATACATTGCCGATATGAAGGAATGGAATCGTGCTTTCCGTTCACTTTCTGCGCTCGGATTCTGTCTCTGCATGCCACTCTTCACCTGTTCCTGACGAGTCAGATCCCAGAAAATGGATCTGGGAGCAGATTAAGGCGTCCATCCACAGGCTAGACGATCTCTCAGAGGCTATCATGGAAAAGTTGTATATGGAGAGACCATCGTTTACGCAGAGGAGAGGGCAAATTGTGGATCTGGTCATCGTCGTCGATGAGAGGTGTTTGTGGCGACGCCGTTTTCAATTTGATCGACGTGCCTCGTGCTTTGACACGTCCGAACGCGTGTAGCCTAATCTTCAATATTTGCAGCGTGTAAAACTCCCTTTATGCCTCTGAGTCTCTGCACCATCGTCATGGACTAACTCAACGCGTTTGAGTCCTCCATTACGGCCAAACGCCCTTTCGTGGTATTCCACTCTCCTCTCATCAGGCTCCTTGCATGTCCCTCGCTCTATTCACGAGGTGCAGGGGTGGATCGGGTACGAGGAGAGGGAGATGGTATGTTAGCTACTAGAGCGCCGTATGGATGTGAATAGTCACGTATCAATGGAAAATCAATTCCCGTGGCCCGAACAATGTTTTAATGCCTCAACTTATGCAAAGATCTCGAATTGACAATCTGACGGTTATGGATCATACATACTACAAGGGCTTTGATACAGCGGATTGAGGCAAACACCACGGAGGGATAGCACGATTACGCCTGCGAACGACGATCTCTTGGACGTAAAACAGACCAGTAGGTTACCAAACAGAGTAAATGGAGCAGGGTCACCTAAGACGAGCCATGACACAGCGCTAATACCCACTGTAATAGCTCGGAGGATTGATATCGACGTACCAATCCGGCTCCTGCAGTATAATCGACCGCAGTATATCCAGCTGCGCTTAGCTCGGCCTCCTCTCGTAGGAGTTCCTCATCGAGCTACACACGGACACAACTGGTACGGATCCGCCGGGCGAGCCTTTGAGCTCGAGCGAGGGGTCACGGGCATTGCAAATGACGTGCTCAATCGTCAGATTCTTCAATCGTGAAGACGCTCTTAGAAGTTTCATGGCGAGGAAAATCTTGCTTCCTGGACTGATGGTCGGATCGTAGCCGTTGATGCGGTGGGCGTTCTGCTCGCAGTAGCTGACGAGCCACTCGTTGGAAACGGCAAAACCGTAGAATATGCGGTGGTCCTTCGCGGCGGGTGTACGGTAGGGGATTGGGAGGTTGATTTGATCTGGAATTGCCGCGTTGGTGGCTTTGGTTGGGTTTCGGGGTTGTTGTAACTGCCAGTGGGATCATCATGAGCATACCTGAAGAAAAAGGCTGTAGGAAGAGAGAACCTTACACTCATAGCTTCGATAGACTGCGTAAGAGACGGCATTTGAGATGACATGGGACGTGCAGCAGGATGGTGGTGTGGTATAAAGTGTCGATGGTGGGTGGAGATTGAACTTGTTCCCCACTATGATTCACCATCTATCCCAGACTCCTTCCCATTCGCCTTTGCAGCGAGGAAAAAGAATCGCAATGTTTAATCCGAGTTCCGTAGGCAGGGCTAAATTTAGAGTGATTTCATAATCGATCAAACTTTATTCTTTTTCCTAAGCTGCAAAGGCAGATCGATGATGGAAGGGATGCTAGATTCGATGAGCAGGTGTTGTTCCTTGACTACGCCATGGCACCGCGGGCCTTGCCGCACCGTCTCCCGCAACACATCGAGAATAGATACACGGTGTTCAGACAAGGTCTGCATGACTCGTCCAAACCATGAATGCGCAGGCAGTGACGACAACGCCGACATTACGGGGGGAAATTTGATTTTCATTGCTCTTTCTACTGCTCTGTGTCCCCATCTGCCTCATGTCCGCGCCTCCCTGACCACGTTCTAGTGGTGCAGGTACGAACTGTCTGCATCATCACCACCGGGTGCTTGTCGAAGTCCGTAGATAAATCTTATGACGATCAGACTCTATGTATGAGTTCCTTGTTGAACTCGGACATTCTAATAGCTCAAAAACTTTGTCTAATATGGCGCGAGCCGTCGCGAGGCCCGATAGAGGACCCATGACGTCACCGCAAAAAGGCTTCCACCGCGATGATGCCAGACGTGAAGGCGTTGCCAAACAAACAAGACCTGCAAGTTATGCCAGTCGCCTTTGCAGCTTAGGAAAAAGAATAAAGTTTGATCGATTATGAAATCACTCTAAATTTAGCCCTGCCTACGGAACTCGGATTAAACATTGCGATTCTTTTTCCTCGCTGCAAAGGCGAATGGGAAGGAGTCTGCATCTATCCCACTCTATTCTCGCACACCCCCGCTTCACGCGCACGACCGATCTGCCTGACACTGGAGATGGGCATTGTCTATCAAGTTGATATGACGCTGACTAAGTGTACAGCCACTGAATTCTTGACGCACCTCACATTCCGCAAGGTCAAACGGATTCTGGAGTTAAAGCTATTAATATTGTGAGAGGCCATAAGATCTATCTACATTGTAAGGAGTATATACAACTATATAGGATCTCAAGTTATATGCACTGAATTATCCTTCCATGTCGTCAAACTCTTCATTTCTTCATCATGCCAGTTACCTCAGGCTGTAAGCACGACTTGAGGCTCAAATGGCGCATCGACCACCTGGTGTAAACCCGCAGCAACTCTCGTGGTATACTGCTGACAAGAAGCGGCCTTGAGGAGATCTTGCTTATCAATTTTCTTGCCTCACGCAGCCTTGGATGCTGGGATTTCCAGATCCCTGATCTGGCGTAATCTATCCAGCTGTAGCAGGGCTACGGAGTTCTCACAATACCCAACAGAGCTTGACCGAGTCTTGCTATTGCTGTAGGTAGTGACGTGAAAACTTATGTACAAACAACGCGTAAACACCCAAATATTGGGCAACGGCTGAGGCCGTTGCCAAACAACACCAACCTGCCCCGCATGGGTAGGTGACCCGTTACATACCCCCCCTTAAGATTGCATCGCAATCTTCATAAAACGACAAGTTCGAAATATTCGATCTTGTAAGGAGTGGTGGATTCGAACGAAGCGTAGCGCCTCGTCAATAGATAAAGGAATAATTTAAGGACATCTAAAATGCCCTGGTGGAGTGGACGACATTCCCTCCGCTCGATCCCAGTCTTGTATCGGCCGTGTCATAGTTGCAAGTGGGTGTGTGGTCAAGTACGATGACCTGACACTAGCGCCTCAGTCCCTGAGGTTGGTTCAGTCGTCCACCAAGTCATCAGCCGGTAGTTCAGTGGCCCGTGCTTCATTGGCGTATGACTCCATCACTGTTTTCTGACCTGACCGACGGTGGCCATGTTCAGGCTAGCACGATTACTGCCAGCGATGGAGGTGTACATGACACCGACATAAATCCCGGGATGGTTTCAGCAGCGTAGGAGCTGCTACGACGTAGGAGAAGTCGTCATCAGGCTTATGCGCTAGTTCGACGTAAAACGCCGACACACGAGAATACCACTGTCAAGGTATGACATGACTTGACGCGATAGGGAGGAGGGAGGAAAAGGTACGACGGCTACAACTGGTCGTCGTCGTCAGGATAGGAGTCGTCACTCGCCGAACCCATATCAGGCTCGGGGTCGTCAGAACATGAACCTGCATCAGGCTCGTACTGAGTATCAGCGTCGTTGTAGACGACGCTCTCCTCGTTCTCAGTGTCATAGTCGTTGACACTGCTACCCTCCTCCTCCTGATCACTTCGTGGGGAGTGATCATAACCATAATCCGGACCCGAAATGGGCTCGTACTGTAGATCCTCCGAGTTTATAGAAACCCGCTCCAAGTCTTCTGTATAATACCGGAAGTCACCACAGTCTTCTTCACACCGATATGTCCTGACGTCATACGTCAAGTTCTCGGGTGCATCCTTAGCGCCTTCGGACGGGCTATCGTCGCCCGAGGCCTCTCCGTCACTGGGTTCCCGAACCACTAGCTGACGCATACACGCCAGGTATTCGACATTTGCTGATGCGGGCAGTGTCTCGCTATAGTCGTAGACACTCACGACCGTGACGCTCGGAGTTGATGAACGCGATGCGCTCACACACGCGGCACTTGGAGTTGGTGAAGGTGAACGCGACGCGCTCACAGTGTGGCAGTCATGCGATGTAGGAGGTACCTCCTGCTCATCGCAATCTGGCTCAGGATCATGAGTCAGATTCTCGTCGGCGACAGTGTCGTCGTCGACAGAATGAACACTTGAATCATCATCAGAATGATTCATTGTCGGAGCGTCCACATAGTTGTGGTCCACCAAATTTTGCGCGTCGGCATCCGACGCATACCCCATGACATTCCATTCATGCCACAAAATACTGATCATCGTTGGCGAAAATGACTCGCCAGGAGCCATAAGCCGAGCGCACCTGTTGCGGTGTACGCTGACGTAATCGTCGAAGGTGCGACAAGTCCGAAGGGACTTTGGGTGGCACTGCAATTTCGCGGGCGTTATCAACGTCCGCTGCCTCGCGCCCTCGTCTCGACTACCAGGCGCTGTGCGAGCGGCTGTTCGTTCGCCTCCAGCACCCAAAAGACGTGTATACACGCCCTCAATAGGCGTCGACTGGGCCGAGGCATGGCCAGAGGGGATGGGGCCTGCGTGCCCCGGGGATGGATATCTGCGCGCTTTTGAGCGCGCTGGCGTGGTCCTTGAAGGTACGCGGTCCTTCCCATATGTCTGGGATGGCGTTTTCGATGCCATCCATGAACGACTGACCATATTTGCTGTTTGGGAGCGATTCAATTCGCTCCCCCTAGGTTTCAGGGCGAGATTCGTCCTTCCTGCATGACGCGCCATCGCGCCATGATCCAACGCCTCACGACCAACGGCGGCCGATGGCTCTGTGCCCCAACGCGTGCCTGGCGGCCGACTACGCCCGACCATATTGGCCGGAGCCTGCCTCGTAGGCTCGCGAGTTGCTGCGCGGCGCTCTCGTCCTCTCTGTGCCGACTTTTCGAGACTTTCGACCACACAGGCCGACAACAACGCCCCTCCAGGAATCTTCGACGCCAACCCGATGCCTGGACCACGATGGGCACCCGGCGGAGCCACGCACCCCATGCGTTCAGCTGGGCTTTGCACGGCCGCTGAGTGTTCGGCAGCGTCTTGGGGGCCAAGCTTGTTGGTCCCCATGCTGCTATCCATCGTCTCCTCCGTCGTTGGTCGGCTGGAGCTTCCGCCCGCGGCGCCTGAGTCCCGCGGCAGTGGCGTCTCGTTCGCCACGTCGTTTGTCTCCATAAGCGGCGTTCTCGACGTCGCCTTCACGCTCGGCGGCTCGACTCCTCGCCGACATCCTTCGATGCCGACGACTACCTCTTCTGACGGGCTCGTCACGCCGCCATGGCGTGACTTCAACGCCGATATGCGCTGGCATTGTCCTTCGCTAGTTGCTGCCTGCCCTTCAGGTAGCAGCTTCGTCGTTGATGTTGTCGTTCGCGGCAGCGGCGGTGATCCGCTTGCCGTCTCCTTAGCTGCCGACGAGTTCGCCGACTCAATACCTCTGCGACCACCTGATGGGCCGCCCACTCGTTGCGAGGCTTCCGATCCTTGTTGAGACCGTCGTACAGCGCGACGGTCATAGTATAAGTGCGTAAAGTCTCGAAGAAAACTTTGGTAGACCATTCCAATATTGTATCGGCCTCCACTGGTTCTTCGGTTCGCCTCATGAGACTCTAATAGAGCCTTGTCTGCTAGCTTGCGAATTGAGTCTGACCTCCCAGCGCCTAGCGTCGGGTGTCTCTCCATCCAATTAGCAAGTACCGAATTTTTTTGGACTTCCCAGTATGAGCCCAAATCCATAACATCTGGTGGCGATGATTTAGTAGCCATCGCGTTCTTCTCCAGTGGACCCGATGGCCCAGTCACCTCCGACTTCGACTGCGAGGTGGCCATTACTCGAGCTGACGGCGGCGTTGTCAACGTCGCTTCCATATCCGTCGGCACTGGTATTAGCGGCGGATACTTCGTCGCTACCTCAGCTCTCTCCACCTCGTCATCACTATCTGAACGATAATTCGCTCCTGAGCAGACGACTGCGTGGCGCTCAGTCCACTGCGCCGTCCGCTCTCTCCTCTCCTTCCCCTCACCAGAATTTCGTCCCAGGTGGACGAAATTCTCATGTCCTTCGCACGACCTTCGAGGCCGTCTTTCCTTGTCGACGACATCTCGCCGACTGCACCTGTCCCCGTCGTTCAACGACGGGCCTTCTTCCTTGGGCCCCCGAGTGCGGTTCGCCGATGAATGGCTACGGTGAGAGCCTGTTGGCGATTCGGCTGGTGTCCGCCAACTTTGAACGTCATCGCCACCTCGATAGGTGACGTTTATCGGCGCGAGCTTGTTTAGCTCGCGGCGCTCAGATCTCTTGACGATCGACTTAAACGGGACTGTAGCGTCTCGCTCAGAATTCGAACTAGTCCCACATGGACTAGTCGGTGTTCGCGACCTGTTCGAACCACGACTCGACTGGCTCACCAAATCGTCGTTGCGTGCCGGCAACTTGGCTCGTTTCGCTGACGTAGTATGCGCCAGCCTCGACAAATGTCTTGTATTAGGGCTCATAGAGAGTCCTTTATCCATATCACGTATCATAGGAACTATTAACTCGAAATACAGAGCTAATGCGTCGTCCGTGTTGGTCGAGCCCGAAATCCGGAGTTTCGCCCGAACGACATCCAGAGTGGCCGCTTCGACTCTGTCTCGTACATCCCTAGGCCAGTTATATCCCAGAGACGACCAGAATTGAGTGAGATCACCCTGACAGCGACGCCTGAATCCAACTGGATCCCTCAGTGGTAGTCCCAAGTTCTCCCAGTGATGTGGCAACTGCATAGCAGCTGCAGGGCCTGACAAGGGTGCCAGGCATTCCAAAACAGGTGGTGGGGCCCTAGTAGGGGTCCCATATGGTGCCATAGAGCCAGTAGAGTGCCTAGATGGGGCCATTGTGTCCATATGACCCAAAGGAAGCAAACCAGAGTAATATGACCAAAGTGAGAGAAAGAGTGAAGCAGAGTATAGCAGGATATAGCAGGATACAGCAGATAGGAGCTGGCTAGCTCAAAAAAATGTAGCAGGGCTACGGAGTTCTCACAATACCCAACAGAGCTTGACCGAGTCTTGCTATTGCTGTAGGTAGTGACGTGAAAACTTATGTACAAACAACGCGTAAACACCCAAATATTGGGCAACGGCTGAGGCCGTTGCCAAACAACACCAACCTGCCCCGCATGGGTAGGTGACCCGTTACACCAGCGGTGCGTCGAGGATTGGGGGCAAGGAACGCTGTTTCATCACGGGAGGATCATACGTCGGTTTCTTGACTTTTATGAATTGCAGATATTGGAGTGGTCATCTCATTGTGTTTTTTGGGACTTCGTACATACAGCGTCTAATCTGTATAGCCTTGACTGGGAACCGGCAGGAGTATGTACAATTTGACCTGCAGAAAACAAAGATAGCATTCTACAAATCATCTCAATCGGGATAAAGGAGGACGTGTAGCGTAGCTCGCGCGGGCCTGGAAGGGTTTCATGTCACGGTCGAAGAACGGATGTCTAATAGCCCCAGACACCTTGTCGAGGGGTTGATAGAACTTCGACGGGGATAGTGGGCAGACATTGTGCGCCGGGTGAGGCTGGGAGTCGAGGATGAGAGATGGCTTTTGCAGCAACTGGGACATTGGGGAGCGGTGGTGCGCGCACACACCAGGCCATCAGGCAAGGTTCCGCGAGAGCAATAAGCGTCGCGGGCGATGCAGGCCGAATTGGTCTGAATGTATGCGTAGTGTGCGCCGCGTAACTTGCAGAGGAGCAAACAGGTCGATGCGCAAACGGATAGGCAAGTTCCGTCACAGAGTCAACGGAGTCTAGTTGCGCGACCTTTAAATCAGAGTTGATACACTCTCGTCTGCAATGAAGGCCCACTGATATACCGACCTTGATACCGTCTTCTGCCTTTCCATGACTTCTCTCTAATTGCTCTGCCAAAGTCATCGAGTGCTGAAGAGTTTCTATTCCGAGAAGACGTTAGCAAGTCCGAGTTCTTGGAAGTTGAAAATCCAGTTCACAGCCCAAGTGATGAGAACGGTCGGTTCAGGACCAAGATGCACCTTTTGGACCAGATATCATGCGTTCCAGCACCGAGCTGCTGCGGACGGAATACGGTAATGGGACTGGTGTGGCGATATCCGCCGCGGGATCCTCAGGTGTATTCGGATCATGGTCGGTGTCACTACAGCTGGTAATTGGCTTCAGGAAATCGTCCGATTCTAGAGCACTTGGACAGCAAGAGGCTAGAAGTTCGAGGTTCTCCAGTCCCTGCGAGTCGAGCCAGTGGGAGTGCTCGACATCGTCCGAGGTAGGAGGTAGCGATAAGCCACGCATACAAGTAGTATTCTCGTTATTCGTTGCAGCTTCGGAGTCGTCGATAGGAACGCAGTCGACCATTTCTGCAGTGAGATACAACGTGGCCACGTCTAGTACTGAGCAGGGAGTCCAGTGTGAAGAAAAGAAGAGCGTCCCCGTTGATCGCCTCGACGTCAGCCTGACAAAGAATTCGCATACGTAACACAAGTCCTTGCACAAGTTACGACGACGGTCATTGAAAGCGACATCAGAATGTACTAGGTCTCATGCTATTATTCAGGTCCCAGAAATCAGTCCATCCTCAAGGGATACATGTAAAAGAGAGATACAGATATACCGCAGCATCGTCAATGCATGCGCAACATATCTTCGTTGAGCCAAGTTGCAGCTAAGTCGCGATCAAGATATTGCAGAGCACTTCTCCGTCCCTGCAAGGTACCTATGGTGATCAGGACCTTCTCCTCTTCGGACTTATGAAGGGAGAAAATCAGCATTCACGGCACTCGAAGATGAGGACCACGCAACAGACGAACCCGTAACGCAAACAGCAACCCTTCATAGTAGAATAGCCTTTCGGATTGTAAAGTCGCTTGGTACGCGGGGTCTTCCTCGTCAATCAACCTTGCCCACGTGCTGTACTGAAAAGCGTGAGGAACAATTTCTGCGCCCCAGTCCACATCCGTCTGCAGTTGGATCTCAGCGTAGGGCCCGAACGATGGCCGGCGAAGATCATAGACCGAGACGAAACTAGGATGGGCAGCACGCGAAGCAGAGCATGTGGTGAAGTAGTGGCCGCTGAAGGGGTTGCTATCGTTCGTATTGAAAGTGCCTTCGCAAAGTTGTGCTTGCGCACCCCAGGTAGACCAGCGCTTGATAACTGGACCCATCCTAAGATCGACAGACCACACTGGCAACGACAGAAGAAAAGCCACGCTGACTATGAACTGCCCAGAGATGCAGCCGACGTGCGGAGTCCTTCTTGGAGAGAGGCGGAAATCAACCACGATGGCGGTTTGCGGGGGCTGAGAGGTCCTCTCTGTCGTGTCAAGCGGAGCACAGTGGAGATGCTGACATGCATATTCTGAACTAAGAGTCGGCAGCTCGAGAATTCCGGCTTTCTCAAGGCCGTTTCTGGACTTGACGATCCAGAGCTCCAGAGCAAAAGCTTGTGGGTTTGTTGTTATAATTCTCGGGTCGTCTGCAGTCAGAAAAGAGAATGAAGTCATGGTCATTTCCGGAACATGGATAGACTGCAAATGAGGCGATGTTCAGCGTCAGTAAGCATCGAAGACGGGTGTGAGACTCAAACGGCGGTGAAGGTTCTCGATTGGAAGTTGTAGAGGAAGAAGTCACTGGAGTCAGAGCGCCAATCGTACACTGGTGGGTTGGAGAGTCCATGCGAGCGTGTATCGATGCCCCGGAGATTTGCGCTGTTAGCCTTGAACAAGACGCCGACAAAAGTTCGAGTCGCGAGGACCGTAGCGGTTGAGGTAGGCGCGTATGAGCCTATGGAAACGCGGAATTTTGTAGGCGCAGAGGAATCGCTACAGACGTCCAAGTAGGTCTCGATGCGTTGATTTTTGAGGCGCCTGCGTGAGTCATTAACTCGGAAACTGAGCATCGAAGGTCTTCCCGCGCGAACCTGATTACCGTGAGGAGCAGTCGTGGTCTTTCGAGATAGTGGAAGGCCATGATGTGTTCTTCGGGTTGCAGAAACGTTTCGATGGGCCGCATTTCCGACGAACGCTCTGGCGGCAGCGAACCCTTGAGGACAGACTGGCGGCCGCGGTGTGCTGCCAAACAGAGAATAGAGTGCGGAGTGACCTGAATCTTCGGCCAGAGGCCAGGGTCATGTAGGAGAACGAGGCTTTTTTCTGGGGGTGGCGGAGGCAGTGAAGGGAATACCATCTGCGATGAGGCTGGAACACTTGGTTTAGTTATAGAGAGGTGCAACACCAACACCAGCTTTTTAAGTCTCGCAGACCATGACCCAACTTGAACAACGATTGTCAAGTGGCTTGGAATACAACACTGGTTACGGCCGCTCGGTTGTGATTGAACAAGACCAGAAGCTAGGTTTCCGTGCAGAGGCCGCTTTAGACGCCCAGCCTTTATAACGGGATAATAAGTGCTTGTCTGTCGTGACATGAGCACCGCATTCTTCCCATGACGACGTCGTTCAGAAACCCTTCGCACGAGCGCTTGTTCGAGTGCATGTCGGTGAACAATAGCCACACCCGTAAATGGGAATTTTGGAAGGTTTGATCTTGTCATCGCTTCGTCTTCACATTGACGAAAGGGTGTCATAGAGAATTGAAGTCCAGCGGTGCTCGTAGTTACGGGCGGCATGCTTGCGACCTGGTCATATTGTTCGAGTTTGACTCAACTTCCAAGGTCAAGTGTGGCGGACAATCGCGTCGGAGCCGATCCTTGCCGGGGATGGATTTGCCCGACAAAGCTGTGCAAGAACTCCCAGCATATGGCTAAGGTATGTATCCTCTGCAGGACAAAGGTATTGCAATAAACGCGTCCGGTATGATCATTCATTCCCATCGCCACCGTCATCGTCATCCTCCTCTTCATCCTCCGAGACTTCCTGTCCCAGATCCCTAAGCCTCGCCTTGTCCCTCTTCCGTTTACTCGTAACTTCATCCAGCAACACCAACAGATCCTCTTGTTCCTTCTCCATCTCCCTCTGCTTCTCCTCCGCTTCGCGCAGCTTGGTACACAGCGACTCAACTTCCGTCTTCAACGCAGACACCTTGAATGGAACAAGACGTCAGTGGAGGTTCTCGAGGGCGTCGGGATGGGTAATTGTAGTTCACCTCGTCGACATTCGAAGTCGTCACTGTCAGTTCCTTGACCCTCCGCTGCAACCCGTCAATCTCCAGCGACTGGTTCCGGATCACATCGCGCAACGACGAAATCAGCATGGCAGCTTCCGCATTTTGCCCTGCACTTGACGAGAGCTGGTCAGGCTCAGTCCCGAATCCTCGCTGGACGGTATCTGTTTCGTCATCGTTATAAGGTGAGAATATAACACGATGAAGGGGAAAGCCACAGACAGTAGTTCGACTTCCAAAAGTCCACAAATGCCCAATCAAACCAAATTTCTCCCTCGTCCTCCGCCTCCGGCTTGTGCGACACCGGGTAGTGAGGTGTCGAAGGGTATGGGAGAACAAAGGTATCGGGCCCGACGGCTTTGAACCGTTCGTCTTCACGCAGTCGGGATATTCGCCCAATGAGCGTGTCAACACCGAGACGGTTCAAGATCGGGTAGATCGTTGCTCTGGGGAGGAAGAATAAGGACGAGAACCACGAGACACGTATAGAAGACTCACCGGGTAATCTCACCAGGCTCGCGGTCAAACTCGTAGCATACCCCAAGGAGGAATGCGCACAGCGCCGGGACGACGGTGTCCGACTCCGAGGTCTGGTTGATCGGTTCCACAAGCTGCGAGTCGGAACGACTTTAAGCACGACCTAAGAAAAGGCGAAGAACTAGCCACATACAACACCAAGTCCACCCGCATCCAGAAACTCCCTGACACTTTGCGGGTCCTCCCAAAGCCACTGGCTCAGCAAACAAAGGTATCCCACAACGAGCCTATCCCACTCTCTCGATTCCCGATCCGAGGTATCCGCACGGGACCGCGACAGGAGCGCCAGCGACAGATTCTCACTGAGAACCTGGAGAAGCGCCTGTGGTGGTTCGTCTTCGTCCGGCAGTAGGGGCGCGGGCGGTGCACCGTCCGCGGGCACGAAGAATGTGCTGGAACTTTGGTCCGGAAGAGCGGAAGCCGGAGGTGGTGTGATGGATCGTGCGAGGGCCTTCGCGCGCGGGGAAGATCGAAGGAGGTGGGAGAAGAGAAGAGTCGCGAGGTGGGTGGATGTTACGTTGGCGGGGTCGAGGGCGGCTGTGGTGGCTGGCGGTGCAATGAGAGCGTGTAGAAGGGGTGTGATGGGAGGTGGCCCCGGCGTCTCTGAACGAAGGAGCTTAGGAGCGAATGTGATGTATGCGTTGAAAACGAACCTCCTGCTGGGAGCATGGATTGGACAATGGCATGCTTGATCTCATCTTTGCGGACGAAGTTCTGGTGCAATAGATCTAGTTTGTCCTTTGATGATAGTATTATATGATGCATTTACCTCGAACACAGATACGGCTGCGGCCCGTAGCTCAAGCCCATCCTTTATGCGTTTACCGGTTTCCATTCCGTTATACTCTCCGTGCAGCGCAAGTTCGACCAGCACATCAAGGGCAGACGCCGGCTCCAGGCGATCCCACTCTTCGCCATTAGTTTCGGGAACGGGCATGTAAGGTGTTAACGTCAACTCTGAAAGTGGAAAATTCAAATTGGCCGGAAGGAGACGCAGAGACTATTCGATTGCCGTCAACTTGGTTCTGGAAGAATGTGACGACAGGGACACACCTGCGTTTTGAGAGGCGTTGGTGCATTGGAGGCCAGCGCAGTTTCAATCAGACACCTCGTAAATGCACCGGTTTCTTGAGCCTATGCTGTGCGTCAGAGAGGCTTAATTGAAACAGTTTCTGCCACTTACGCCGTTACCCTTTGACCCTATAAGCATGCCCATGATTCCTATCACTAATGAAGCATTTGTCTGCTTCTGGGTATCCCAAAACTGTAGCGCAAATTCCTGTGGAGCGGCATCACGAAGCTGGAGGTTTGGCGGGAAAAGGAGAAGGGAGCAGAGAACAGGTGGTAGAGGCGTCTCTCGGAAGTAGCTCTAAAATATGACGAATCTGTCAGGCAACGGTATTGCAAGGGTTCGACAAGTACATACTTGATTAGAAGAATTAAACCGGAGCAATCCATCGACGCATGTCAGAGCACTGCTGGTAACGGCTCCTCCTTCGACTCCGCCTTCTTGGCTCACGATGTTGAATAGCTTCTCAAATGCTCCTTCGAACGCGAGGACTTTCTGAATGTCGGGGCTCTGTGATATGAGAGCTTGAACCATGGTCATTGCCTCTGTAAATAAGGTCAGTGATTCTGATTCCAGCCCGAAGATTATATGCTACAAGCACGTACCATTTCTGATGATTTCCCTCTTATCCTCCAACACAGACACTACGCTCGCGGTACCAGTCGGTGCTTTGAGGAAATAACCCTGTACCAGTTGTCGTCTGTTCTGCAGTAGTGTCGACAGAGATTGTAAAGTCGCGAAGCGTGTGTAGAAGTTCTGATCACCGAGGAGAGCGAACAACGTGTGCGTGGCCTTCTCGTTCGCCAGCACATAGTCCGTGTGCTTGAAGCCAAGCTCCTTCGCCGTCGCATCTCCCTCCTCCGCATCGCATAAGAGTTGCAGAGTCTCAAGAACGGCCTTTCCTATGTCCGCGTCGACTTCGGCGTCGTTCGCGAGGACCTCTAGAAGTCCAGGAAGAGCGCGATCGCCGACATCATGCTTGCAGTCCCGCGCAAGGCCTTTCAGGGCCAAGACAGCTGCTCTTCTGTCGGCAAGGAGGGTCGCTGGTGATAGTCGGTCGCTGAGTCTGCTGATCGTGTCTGACGGCGTCTGAGGAGCGCCCGTGGGGCCACGCAGGGCAACATAGGTTTGTGAGAGGAATTCCATGGCAGCCCACGTTCACCAAAATCGCGGTCACCGAATGCATATCTTGTCACGTGCTTCGCCTCCTCTTGCTTCAATCCCAACGCGGCCTTTTGTCGGCAGCTGCAGGTTCTTCGTTGCGCTTCGCCGGCATCGTGAGACCGCCGTCTGACACGGCTCAGGATTCACAGGCCGCGTGCCACATGCGAACAACCATTACCTGCGGCGAGGTTCTGCTAATTGCTCACCTGGGCTACCCAGTCATCCATGCCGATCGATGCGAGCTGTGGGCTCGGTGAGGTCCCAGAAGCCCGCGCGCTGATGCATTCTTAAAGACCTGCACGTTTTTCTGCGCCCATCGATGTCCGTTGCCTGTCGAGCTCCACACATTCCGTTTCTGTGCACCGAATCCGGCTCCAGATACGTTCTGTAGGACCCAAGGCGCCAACGCGATGCATTGTCTCGTGCTGAGGCCACGACGTCGGACAGACCTTCGAATCTACAGGAGCTCACGCATCATGCATAATGCGCCATGCGAAGGCGGCATGTATCGAAGTTCTTCGGCTGAAAGACTCAAATAGGACTTTTCCAGACGCAGAGGCTATACGCCCGGACGTGGAAGTCGCGAAGTCTAAATAGGCCGCAATCAAACCACCTATCACCCCGACGGTCCCCGTTTGGTCTCACATCCCTCGTCTTATAGTGCGATGCCTGTTATCATCAAAAAACGCACCGAGTATACGGGATTTGGAACAGTTTTCTCAGGTGTATCCATCGTTGCCTGGAACGTACTGTTTCGCCCCATCGATAGCAGGCCCGCTGTCAAGGGAAATGGTTTCCCGGCTACGCTACCCCGCCATGAGCCTCATCACGCACTTCGCTCTACTCAGGTTTACGAGAAGTACATTCCCGTGGCTGAATCACCGCTGACTCCGATCTCTATCGTGGACGTCCTGAGGCTACGGTCAGCTGCCCGACAGCCCGGCCTTAGTCTCGGTGGTCATTGTGTTCCCTTCTCCTGTTGTTCTTCCTTTGTGAGAACCATGGCAAACGCTTCCCTTCTGGCCTTCTTGCACTCGGCGGTCGGCAGGAGTTTGAAGGTCCCGACAAGGTCAAGATGCCTGCAGCTGCACGACAATCAGGTCTCACCCACGGCGAGATATGCTGCGGTGGTAGTTCATGGTGCGAGGTCGCAGAACCTTCGGAGAAGCAGGAGTTCATGCGACTGAAAAACGATAGCCACGTTGCTGCGAAGAGAGGCTCATTGGTAAGGTAAACTAGGCACACGTTTTATCTTGTAAATTACGGTTTGAAGCAATTACCACCATTTTCCTCCTGCTATGCCACTTGAAAGTCTGAGCTGCGGCCCGAGCTGATGCTCTCAGATTATCCGATACTTGTTCATGGCATTTGGATACCCTTCACCTAACACACTCCACACTGGTCTTTGGGAAGAAATCAGTGCCTAGCAGGATCTAGAGCTCGGTAAACAGGGTAGTGAGTGGGGTAAAGAAAAAGCGGTATTGGCCGCTCGTTCACCAAAGTCTCAATTCAGTCGCATCAACAGTCCCGCAACGGATCCGTGTGGCAAGAAACCCCGTCGAAGTAAGTGTGTCGGAGATGCTAGCAGGTATCGACGGATAATCGAACGTTGAGGGCTTGTAATGGACGAACGCGGAGGCCGCTCACCGCTTATTTCACCGGGTTATCCGTTATTTTCTTGGATGAAACGCGGTCTGCAAAGCCGGAGAACCGGAAACACTGGAAAGTGGGCGCTTGAGGGGTGGCGGAGGGAAGCTAACTTGTTGTAGTTGTTGCGGCAGGTCTTTCACGACTGAGGAACACGGTGATCGCTGATATGATCATCTCGTCATCATCAGGGCAGGTCAGTGGAAACCAAGAGACAAGCTGCCCGTGGCATCTGCGCCGCGGCGCATCATATACTGTACCTTCAACCCGTGTCCTCAAAGCATGCTTCGAATCTCGTTGCAACTGATAAGTATCCGCTGTGACCGCGCCATGCCACCACCGTGTGGCACGCAGACTGTAGCTCGCGACAACGTTGGCAAAAAACTTCACGCTCGCCTATCCTACCCTCTACCCACTGACTAATCGGTCACTGTGGGTCCGCCGTGGCCAAACTAGTCAACAGCGGTTTAGGTAAAATTATGACCACAACCAGGAACTGGGATGCTCTTTCAGAACGTCCCTGCGTGGCTGCTTGCTCCCAATCAGATGACATGGGCAGAATCCGCAAGAACTGCTCACGCGATGTCTTTCACGAGGCGTTGAGGAGGTCAGAGGAGGCTCGGGAACTGCTCGGCGGCTATGCTCCATGCGAACTCGAAGCGTCTTTGCTCATCATTCACGACAAACGTACGACATTTCCGGATGCGAAGGCACACGCCCCTGCCACGGCAGGCATTCAAGTCTAAACAGTCTCCAACCATCACCGTCGTTGGGCCCGCTTCCGTGGAAACCTTGCTTTTTGATAGGGCCATGCCTCTCACATCGTAAATGCAAATGTGTAAGACGCAGGCGACCGTCTTCGACTTCTCAGGAAGCCTTCTTGCCCTGGCATGCCACACACATAAAAGGCTCGCTTGAGCGTGAAACCCTTGCCGTCGACCCAACATGACCCCCATTACAGCTTTCGCACTTCTCAGTCTAGTAGTGGCTGGGTTGTACAAGCTTTATCGACGGTCAACCCGCACCTCTGTCGCACACATAGCTGGGCCGGAACCAGAATCCTTCGTGCTCGGTAAGTGTTCCACTCCCTCATTGAGCACCCTGCCAACTTTTTTTTCTAGGAAATCTCAGCCAACTGGCGCATGGGCAAGCCGCAGAGGTGCGTTACTTGCCACGCCCGCCGCTCTCGGCATCCTAGCAATAATTCGGCTCACCCTGTATGATTAACCGACCCTGCAGGTTGAGCTTCAGTGGCTCGCGCAGTATGGAGATGTCGTCAGAATCAAGGGCCTTTTTGGAGTACGTCGTCTGATATTGATTCTGCGCTGCCATCTCATCCGTATCTAGGAAGATCGTCTTCTGATATCTGACCCGAAAGCATTGCAATACATCTTCCAAACCTCCGGATACAACTTCATAAAACAGCCAGCACGCCGCGAGCTGTCTCGAATCACTACCGGTAAAGGATTACTATGGGCAGAAGGTGTGACCGTCCACATACAAAGTCTCAGTCAAAATTCCTGATCCCTGTGTGTTATCAGGCGATGATCACAAAAGACTCCGGAAGGTCATGTTACCAGGATTTTCAGGGCCCGAAGCCAAAGGCTATCTTCCAGTATTTTCCGCTTATGCTGCGAAGGTTTTGTCATTCCATCATCCCGCGATTCATGTGACTGATCTGGCGTGTCGAAGGTGGCCGAAGGGTGGAGGGACATCCTCGCTTCAAGCGGGGCCCAGTCAAGCGTCGTCGACATACCGGCTTGGATATCTCGCTGTGCTTTGGATGCCATTGGCGAAGGTACCGTCAACGCTTCGAAAGTATGAAGCCTGAACTGAGGGCGACAAAATCAGTGGCTTTTGACTACCAATTTGGAACCCTCGAGAGTGTCGATAACCCGCTCGGGAAAGCTTTTGCCAATCTGCTGTACAGGCTGCATCGCTATTCTCTGATACCAGATCGTGCTGACTCTACCACTCTTCAGACTCGACACTTTCGGTACTCTTACCGATGGCGAAATCTTTTCCCAGAACTTCCTGGGTTACATACCTGACCGTATCAGCCAGCTGCTAGGGGATTATATGCCAAGCAAAAAGCTCACTCACGCTCGCAGCACTGCCAAGCTTGCCACGGGGGTAGCCAAAGAGCTGGTCGCTCAGAAATCAGCCGCATCCCTCCAAGGAAAAGGCAACCGAGATATCATGAGTCTCCTCGGTGAGTCCGTGATCGCGGAGGGGAGAACATCTTATCTGGGTTTCTGACTTCTTTCAAGTTAAGGCGTACGTTTCCGAGAATGAGCGAGTCAAATTAAACGAAGAGGAGATGTTCAGCCTCATGCGGTGAGCGAATAAGCATAGCTCTCGCGTCCTAGCCGTTTACCTATGGGCAGGGTTGTCATCCTGGCGGGACACGAGACAACCGCGAACACCTTTAGTTGGATGCTATTGGAGCTGGCACGCCGACCCGAAGTCCAGAAAAGGCTCCGGGACGAAATCGGGCAGATGGAGCGGACTGTCCAATCCCGAGGGAATTCTGGCTACACTGTCTCGGACCTGGATTCCATGCCGTACTTGAACGCTGTCCTAAAGGTCGGAAAAACATTGCACGGCCTCGATGGAAATGGCTCACCGTCTATCTGGAGTACAGGAGACACTTCGATTCCACCCCGTTGCAATCAATACCTTTAGAGAGGCAGTCAGGGATGACGTCTTGCCTCTCTCCAAACCCATCGTTACTACTTCAGGCGAAGTTGTCAGCGAGATTCCCATCCCAAAGGGTCTCGGCGTAATGACCTCGATTCACGGTTACAACAGGTCAGTCTCTCCATCAAGTCCCACTTCAGCACTCCGAAGTGCTGAACGTTTCGCATAAACAGGAACAAGGATATATTTGGGGAAGACGCGCACTTGTTCAATCCAGAACGATGGCTCAACGGCACCGTGAAGAAGTCGATATCGGTCGGAGTGCTGGGTAACCTGTGCGTGTTCGAGAATTTTCAACTTCGTCGATGGTAACGAACCTCTGCTTTCGTACCAGTATGACTTTCTCTGGCGGAGTGCGGTAAGTGCACTTTTTGTAAGATGTGCAAGCATTGTGTGAGTAGCTGACGAACTTTCCATCAGTTCATGCATTGGATGGAAGTTCGCCGTTGTGGAGCTCCAAGCGTTCATGTTCGAGCTTATCGGCGCCTTCGAGTTTCTTCCAACTCCCGAGTCTCAGAAGATTAGAAAGGAACCTGCGCTCGTTATGGTTCCCACCATCGAAGGTCAGGTGGATAAGGGAGCACAACTGCCGCTGAGAATACAGGTCGCTTCAAAGGACGAAGGCACATTTTGAGCAGATAACCATGCCTCTGGTTTGATGACTTCTGTACGAACATGGAACGACAATGACGACGGGCTACGCTTCAATTCTAGTCATTAGCATGACCCTTAAGGCGATGGTTCTGGCGAGGAAGCGTGAGGGTCCCGTTTGCCACGAAGTCATGCATTAAACAGGAACTATGTATTGTAACGACGTATTGCGATGGAAATATACAGTATAGGTACATTGAAATGACTCAACAGCGGTCTAGTACTACATACACGATAAAATAACAAGGTAGTACAACAACATTGCCGAAGCTTTTGACAACGCAGATCGATGCATCCGCGATGATTAGAGAATCCTCTGCAGCGGCATCATATTGCCTGACCTACGCCAACACCCGAACTCTCTATCCACCGATCCCACAACGTCTGGCGCGACTTCCCGTTTGCAAACAGCGCTGCAAACCGCACGACCTTCCACACGTCCTGGAAATTGTTCGCCAGTCCCAGGCTGATCCTGACGACGCCCAGCTCTCTCCCCACGATGTTCTCAAAATCCTTCAGGGTGACGCCGGGGTAAAGCTTCTGCATGTCCTCCTGTATGCCGAGGATGGCGGCCGCACCGCCGGGGTTGCACATGCAGCCTGTGCGCAGAGAAATGTGTTGCTGCGAAGCGGAATACTCGATGAAAGAGTTTGGTAGCATATCCCCAGTCGGCTGCGTCATCGATCAGTAGGCGCGGAAGGCAGCGGACATGGGCAAGCACGCTCACGGATAGAAAGATGAGCGACACCATGGATCCTGTGTCGGCCTGGTCACCGACTGATCTTAGCCGCCGCGTGGGTAGTCTCGATAGGATGCGAACGACGGGCTGCCCGGTCGTGTCGTGGCGCAACGAAGATAACGAGTTGATGAGGTAATGTAACAGGGAGGTAAGTCGCAGAGGCAGAAAAGGAAGGTAGGCGGAAAGGAATTGTAATCCATCCGTAATTGCAGGGAGAGTTAGATAATTGATAGTGCCGTCCTGCGCAAACGTCAGTTCAGACGCAGGTCAAAGTCTATGCGGCAAACCCACCTCAAATTGCTCGTGTGGTTCGTGAGCTCTTGTCACGATGGTGCCCGGGACCTGTACCACGTCGACTGTGCCGCCGGCGAACCATGGGCGTTTCAGCTGGGCGAGAAAAGATTTCTTGACGACAAGTGCTCCGACGCCCGTCGGAAAACCAAACATCTTGTAAAATGATACGGCCATGGCATCGACGGAGTGCTCTTTCAGGGAGAAACTCGATGTCGGCGCCAGGGCCGCAGCATCCAACAGGGTACAATATCCGAGAGATGCGGCATATTCAATCGTAGAAAGCGGATTTTTGCTGTTCGAAATGTTCGACTGGGCCGTCAGACCAAAAAGACTGGGCGCAAGTTCCCGCGCCCGTGGTCGATTGCGGAGAAGAATATTCTAGGAGGGAAATCAATGACCGATTCGGCATAGCATAATGGCTATATACGTGCCTTGGCCGCGGAGGTATCGAAGCCTCCGTTGGGTGTAGACTGGATATAGCAAACCCGAGCTCCTCGGTAAATTGCGTATTCCCTGATTCCGTGAACCTATGTTTGATCGAACCTAATCTTTAATGATGACAAGGAACGATGCAGGAGATGAATGACGTACACTATTGTGCGAATCAGTTCCGAGAACATAGCTGCTTCC
The DNA here is from genome assembly GCA_026008595.1 of Lyophyllum shimeji. Taxonomy (NCBI): domain Eukaryota; kingdom Fungi; phylum Basidiomycota; class Agaricomycetes; order Agaricales; family Lyophyllaceae; genus Lyophyllum; species Lyophyllum shimeji. Next base: position 2,327,512 of record BRPK01000004.1, read on the forward strand.
ACCGGTGAACGGGAATGATTCTCCGACGAGTTTCAGTGCCGCAGTGGCGTTAGCTGTAAAGATAACCGTATACTCCGGGGGAGCCTTGAAGAAGGAAAGCACGGCAGCGCGTGCTTCGTCTGCACATTGAAGAGACAGTTTAGAACTGAAAATGGAGTGAATTAGACCCGAGGGGAGAAATGGCGCGCATATAGTCACCTGTTACTAACGGAATGGGTATTTCCCATCACGTTTCGGGCGAGGAACTCGGTATGCACTCGAATGAGACTTTCTGGGTAAAGCGCCCCGCCCATAAAGTCAACGTAGGTTTCCCCGGTACGCTCCAATCTTGCGTAATCGGTCCGGCGGAGGGTGTCCAGGATCCAGGTGGAACGATATTCTGAAACGGGAGGCGTAAGAGTAAATTCGCTGCCGATGGCATCCTTGCGACGTACCTGGGTATTCATGCAGAAACGCAGCATACGCTGTTGCAGCATCACTCGAGATCCCTTCCGAAGGCGAATATGCGACAGAAGGTGATGCTAACGAAGGTGTGAGTTGCCCGCGGTTAGCGGACTTCTCGTGGACGACGAGGTTGGAGGTTTCCTTTTCCTGCGAATGGTCTTGACTAGAAGTAGATGAGTTGATAGAGGCGCAGCCTAGACTGATGCGAGAGAACACTGCGGAACGCTGACGTCGAAAGGAGTGCTGGGGTTTGGCAGGATACTGAGTGGTTGAGTGAGAGTTACCCATGTGGAAAAGTGGCCGTGCTGCGGTTTGTCCCTCCACACACCTCCGTCGGCTTTATACGAAACGCACAGTATAGAGTCCGGGAACCTCGATTTCAAGCTAGTCGAGTATGTCTATGTTAGAAGTCATGATAACATGAAAGTTCGGAACAGGAACGCCAGAAGCTGACGGGTAGAGATGTCACACGTCCGAGTTGCCGTATGACCACTAGCGTACAGAGCCTCCGTTTCAACACGCTACGGCGGCACCACAACTGAAGCATTCTGACTCCATAAGACGAAGACGAAGATCCTAAATCTGCCAGGGAAGCTCCAATGCCGCCTCACTGGGGTCCCAGGCCCGCCAATCGTACGTCCAGTCAAAGCTGTGCGAGCGATCCCCGGATCCAGGAGATGATTGATCCAAAGAATAGTTAGCAAGATGTCGGCGTGCTCCATTGATGTCGGGCCACTGCCACAAGCGCCGGAGGGCCCGAACCGATTCCGGTCCTCCTCCGCAGGCATAATACCCCAGTATCCTGCTGACAGATCATGTCATCGAAGCCGAAGAAGTCACGTAATCTACATTCACAGCCGAGCCTAGCGCGAAGGAGGGAATTCATTCCAGTATGCCCTTCTCGTAGTCGCAGAATGCAGAGTCTAATAGCACTGTTCGTCCGAGAGGATGACATGAGCCCAGAGCTAACGCCATCCAATGATGAAACAATCACATCTCTTCGAAGCGAGGACGGAACGTATGCCACTAGGACGCAAGATCCCTGGACTCATAGCGCGAAACCCGGTGGTATGACCTGTCGCCAGACCTCCGCGAGGTCGATCTCCGTGCTGGGTGGAATGATCATGATGTGTAGATTGAGCGGCCGAATCCACGGGGGGCGCGCGACACACATCCGGAGTATGACAGATCAAGACTATACAGGGAAAACATATGGACGGGGTTCGAGAACCTATCCTCATAAGGCTGCGATTGAACGAGAGCGAGGATGCTTGGTGTCCATGAACGTGCAGTTCGGACGCGGAAGCCTAGAGAATAGGTCAGGGGTGCTCATCGTCGCCGCTCTTATGAACATGGAAGACCGTCCACATCGTCGATTAGGGTGAGGTGCATACTGTACGTCCCAATTAGCGATATGTAATTCAGGTCTCACCCAGATATCATCCAAGCGGTCGAGAGCACTGATGGCAACAGTAGGCGTCTAGGAATGTGTTGATTGCAAGTTAGCGGCTGATGGTTTCTGAATCCGCAGGCATACCAGACAGAGGGCTCGATCTCCCAAAGCCGGAAGGAATACCCCATCGTTGTTGAGAGGGAGCCGGCGGTAATCGTGAAATGTATGAAAGATCTGCCCATACACGGAATCCGCGATGTGGCTCAATTCAGGGCACAAAACTGTCAACCAAGCGCAGTATGCTGAGGTTCGGCGTACCTCGCGCACAAAGAGGGAAAAGAAAAGACCGATACCCGTGACGCTGATTCCATACTCGCAGAAGCTACTGTGAGAGTTTGGAGAGTAAAAGCCCTGGATAGGACTAGTGAGGGGTGAAGGGTATGTCCTGTGGACCTTCCTTAGAATTGGTGTGCAGACCTTAGACGGAGGGGAAGCGAGTAATGGAGTAGGTGTGGACCTACGGGCTGTGGGTTCCATAATTCCTTTCCTGTATTCGGCGCGACATAGCGCGACGAACTTATCCAGCTAGCCGCGGGAAATATTGAATTCCCGAGATGTCCAAGCGCTAAACCCGTAGAAGCTGAAGAGCTGTTCGTGCAGCAGAGGCTGTACGTCGGCCGCGTAACCTATCCAGTCTCTCAAGCCAGCGAGAATGCTGACGGAATGATTCCAAAGCCTCCCGCGACACAGCCCGAAGGCTTACTGCAAGCTGACAAGACCCATAAGACCCATACATTTAATGAAGAGAATTCGGATGCTCACAAGAGAATGCGTCGGTCTTTCGTAGAAAGCCTATGCGTTGACGGGTTGAATTTTACTCGGTGCCAGATGGGTTTCGAAAACTCCTACCGACTAACGTAGTAGGTTCTTCGGTTCACCTATCTTCAAAATTTTTTCGACCCTCCAGTAGTTGGTCCTGCCATAGCCATGAACCAAGTTTGAAAGCTTGAAGCTTGGAGATTACGCCAGTGCTTCAAGATCTCGGGAGCAAAGGTTCGTCTGGGTGCGCCCAGTGCCAGTGGCAAGAGGTCTGGATGTCACGGCGAACAAGGCCGCGATTCCGAACGGCCCCTGAGTTATTCGATTTCCTCACGTGACCTGACGCGTCTTGTGTGCTCATGATCACCGACACGGGCATGGGGCGACGCTGGCTGGACGTCCGACTCTGGATCGCCACGATCCTACGGTTGGATTGCGCCTGGTAGGTCGAAGCTCAAGTGGCCGAACAGCAGTTAAAACGCGCAATTGAGCTCGTTATCAGTGCAGGTGAGCAACATCTTGACGTGCGATTATCGGAGAATTTGATCTAGGAATAGCCGATCAGCCTGACTTCTATTTTGGAAATTTACTCATCTTGCGTCTTCATCACCATCGTCTTCAATTACTCATTCCTGAGAGCAATAATCTCGCAGAAGGCTGACGGAGGAGAGCCATATAGGCCTCCAGGATCTAAAAGATACAAGCCTGGTCATTGTATCGGCGGGCCTTCAGGTCCCCGTTCATGCACCAGAGTGCTACCAAGAGTCGGCCTTCACGGGTTCACCTGCCTCTCATCTCATTATCATCCAAGGAGCAATTTCGTCGCAACATCTTAAGCCTCATTCGATCCACGATGACTGACGCGGTACCGTACGCACCCAAGGCTGCGCCAGGGCTCAAAAAGATTCCTCCGTACTGGTATCCGTACACCACGATGGCTAAGGAGCGATGGTTAGGCCGTGAATTGTTGGAAGTGGTGTCTACAGAGTTTCGAGACCGTTCTATGGAATATTATGTGCGGCTCCCGTCTCCGAGATATCCTCGAAAGTTAATCTCGTCAGTGTAGAGATATGCATTAGAATCTGGTGTCACGACTATCAACGGAAAGATCGCAGGGCCGGACACCATCATACAAAACGGAGACCGCATAGAGTGCGTAACTTCTCGAGATGGATGATCATGCCCGCACCCAACGCAGTTCAGGAACGTTGTTCACCGTCACGAACCACCCGTCACATCCACGCCAGTCAGAGTGCTCTTACACGATGTCGAACGCCAATTCGTAGTTGTCGACAAACCAGGCAGCATCGTTCGTCCAGTACTACCCGTCCGTCACTGACACGTTGACAATTCACTCTATCCCACTGCCAGCCAGTCCATGCATCGGGACGCTACTTCCGCAACACCCTCGTCGGAATTCTGGAGAACGACATGGGCTACGGAAAGGTTTACAGTAAGTCTGTATTCCTTTTCGAAGCCGGAAGGTCGACTGACACCCACAAAGCCGTCAACAGACTGGATCGCTTGACATCCGGCTTAATGATCCTTCCCTTGACCGCCGAGAAAGCTCGTGAACTCACTAGCGAGTTCATGGCTGGGACTGTTCGCAAGGAGTATGTTGCGAGATGCAAAGGAAAATTTCCGACGTACGTCTTCTTATTGACGACCTGTCGCCATTCCATCCTCACTGCCTTGTGATGAAGTGAGGAAGTTACCTGCGAAGAACCACTTCTGACCGTGGACCGTCAAATGGGATTGAATATAGTCCATCCAGAAGGAAAGGTGTGTAGCCAGTGCCTACCACTCAAGCGAGGTGTTCATCAACCTTCTGTCGCCAACGTCACAGCCTGCAAAGACCATCTTCAATCGGATCCGATACGACGCCAACACGGATACCAGTGTAGTTCTATGTACGCATAATTGTGTTTCGCGTCATCCCTCCGAACCTCAATTCTTTGACGGCAAGGTCGCCCTATGACAGGACGCTGTGCGTTTTTTTACCCGTCTCCAGACTCCCGTGTTGACCTCAAACACGCTTAGCGCATCAAATCCGAGTCCACCTCCAATTCCTCGGACATCCAATCGCCAACGATCCAGTATACTCCGAAACCAGAATATGGGTACGTCTCAACGCTGCTGTCTCCCATCTTCTTCTGTTCTTTTGCTGATTAATTGCCATTAGGGCGAGAATCTCGGGAAGGGGGGCATTGATATTGTGCCAAGCGAAGAACGCTCTGCTCCAGCGCCACCTCCTCATCTACAGTCGCACACTGACATCGTCGGGAACCCTGAGTCGCTTACCAAAGAAACGGGTGAACAGCTAGCCAGCGCTTCCCAACCAAAACTCCTCCCCCGCGAGACGGGCAAGGACATAGGAATGGGCTCGCCCGTGCCACTATCCAGCGAAGCAGTCGATATAATCACCCGGCTCCGAAATATGAAGGTATTGCTTTCCCTTCCTTCCGCTTCTGTCACCCCGATCTGAACCCTGGAAATGGAAAAGGACGAGGACGAGGACTGGAGTCGATGGCGTGATGTCGTATTCCGGGCCAAAGGGAAATTGACTCCGCGTGGCTTAGAAGTGAAGCCGCCGCCACCGTCAAATCAGAGAAAACGCGGCGGTCATGCAAAGTTTGTCGACGAGGCGCTGAATCGCGCTATGGCGTCAACGACCATCGGGTCCGACGTGCCCGAGTCCTCGACGGCATCAACGTCAACCTCTTCGCCGTCGACCGTCGCTTCGCCCGCAGCCCCACTCTCCGATGCCTCTACGGCCGAGCCAGAACTCGTTTCAACGCCGCCTCCACCGCAACTTTCAGACGAAGAGGCGCTGCAGAAAGTCTCGGAAATAGAACCAATGGCGGAGCCCACCGCAGTGGTCCAATCAGAGAATTTGTATTGCCCTGAGTGTTACTTACCATTGCATCCGGACCCGAAGCCAGAGCGGTTGTATATCTTTTTACACGCATTACGATACACCACGAGTCTTGGGTCCTTCAAGACCGAGATGCCGGAGTGGGCGGCAGAAGGATGGACATGGGATCGGTCGTGACGTGTAGGCAATAGAAGGGTCCCCGTATCAGATAGCATTAAAACCCTATAAAATACAAAAGTACAAGAGCTCCACAAGCCGGATGTATCGATCACTGAAAGACGTCTTGTTGAGTTGACGACAGCAAACGACGCATGCACCAGCGTACCTTGATGAACTTTGCCATAAATTTCCTGCAGAAAAATCGAACGTCAGAGAATGAACCTCGGATAAGCGGTATTACAAACTTGTGGAACTCTGTCCGCAGGAGATCGTTGACGAAGTGGCCCGGTCCTTTTTCCCGCGTATCCATGGCTTGATTCTTGAATATAAGATCTATTGCACGATAGTCAGCCGTGTGAGCCAACATCGTAGACTTCTAAACTACCAAGCACGTACCATCGTCCCAACGCCGCTTCACCGAGAACGTCCCTGGCACAGTGGTATTCACGCCACCAGGACTCTGTTGTCCAAGAGCAGCCGCTAGGTTTAGGAGAGGGTTCTTGGTTGCTATCTCAGCTTCTCGGGCAGCAGCTGATGTCGCAGACGCCTCCTGCTCCTGCCTTGCCTTTTCCTCGGCACGTTCGCGTTTGATTTTCTCCAGTTCGCGCAAGAGTTCAGCCGTATCATCCTCGTCTTCGTCCTCGTCCTCGTCAGAATCATCCTCGTCGCTGCAGAGGACGGTCTTAGCAATGCACATGACTTAGACGAGGAAGGATGCTCACCTCTCCCCGTCCGAGTTCTTTGCACCGTTTTTCTCAACTTCCTCCTCCTCATCATCATCATCCCTGTCCATCTCCAGAGCCTCCTGTAGGAGCTTTCTTCGCTTATTTGCTTCATCTTCCGCAGCACTGTCTTCAATGGGTAATGGTGGCTTCCCTTCGGCTTTCCGTTTCTTGTTCTTAGCTTCCTGTTCGGCAGCCAATAGCTCTGCCCTCAAGTCACGCTTCTTCACCTCGTCTGTCGATGTCTGTCCGACTTGCCTGGCAAAAGTCTAGTTACGCATTGCGTATGAGCCAGAAATGGTCAAAAGCGCACCGGAATTTTAGCTTTGTATGGGCGGCCATGTCCCGTACAGAGTACTGCCGGGAGCCACCCTTCACATCCCTGGCCTGTGCAGGGTCCCATGTCGGTCTGTGGGCTGTAGACATCGCGAGAGAATGGCAGAGGAGAGGTTGAGCACAATGAGCGTGGTCGTCGTTGTTCAAAAGTCAGTGACCGCAAATTGGGAAGTAATTTCCCAGCACGTGCCACGTGTCCTGCTGAGTTCTAAATTTGCTCTTCGTTCAAACTTCGTCCGAGTCCTGTGGCGCAGATACCATAACTCAGTCTCCAGAAATTGTATTTTGCGGGGAGAAGTCCCCAGAGAACCAACTAACTACATCTATTTAGCCATTTTTCTGTCCCAATGCATTTCCGGAGACTGAGACCACAGTGCCCAATTCTGCAGGTGTGGAGTCGGAAGATGTCATCGTTTCATTCGCAAAAAAGGAAGATCGAAAGGACTCCTTGTCCAGCGTGTCAAGTTGAGTCGAGGAAGATTTTATGGAGCCAAAAGTGGGGGATTGATTCAAAATGTCACCGCTTCGACTGATACACCCTTTGGCTAGCGGCTCCCACCAGCTGACGTGCCTTCAGTCATCATGAGCCATGCAGTATTCCTGAGAAGGCAGATGAACATAGTCAACGCACATGACCATGAGCACTAGTGCATTTCGGAACAACTGAATGGTGCTCCGGTCGGGGGAGGCAGTGCCGCCAGTCACAGCCCCCATAGCGGGCAGGACCCTGTACTGACTGTAGGCTCCATTACCGAGATGAAGTTTTGGAGAAGGGTTGCTGACATGGAAATATTGCCATACCGATGTAGAGGCGAGAAGTTTGCTGAACATTACCCACTCTATTGCGTGGATCCCATATCGCGCGTAGGGTCAAATATGATTGACAGTATTCAACGATCATACAACTCCCGCCAGCGGCCGGCCGTCGGAAGGAGCTCTCACCGGACGAAGATCGCACCGCGTTGCAGATGTGCAAAGTACCTCACATCAACTAGTTTTATCCGTGACATAGTTCCAACTTCTGTCGCAAGAGGTTCATAAACTCGAAAAGTTTGGCTGAGTTTTGCGTTGCTCATGACGGGGTCGTGTCAAATTCTCTAATACATGATTCTGGCTACCGAGCAGCGAGAGAGATTGTGAAGTAGTCTAATAAATGTCCCGTTGTGGTATTCCAACGAAGCTAATGACGGAGATAGCCATGGATGGTTTTGTTTGCCTCTTTCGAAGCATCCCTGGGTCGGCGTCGGGGACCAAGATACTGCTTTTGTTGCTGATCGAAGATATTCTGCAAGGAGGTAAATACTGCATTCTCTCTCCGGAAGGAACCTGCTTACCTCTAGCTTGGACACTAGCCCTATCAGTAGCTTGCCGGAGTGAGAAAGGTTTTCTCTGATGTCTCCGCCTGAAGTCGAACCCAGACAGTCTGGATGCGAGTAAAGTGAATCGATTGCCTCGCGAATCCCGCGAATCAACCTTTGAGGGTGTCATGAGTTAGCATAAGACGCGAATGGAAGCCATGCGCAAAAGGCATACCTTTCGATGGAACGAACGCTCTCTTGGTATTCCTCATGCGCAACTTCGGAGCGCGTGTTCCATTCATGATGCGATAGCGAACTTTGTCGATGTAGGCAACTCTGAGCAGTTGTTAGCGCGGTCGCGAGATCATCGAAGTTCTGCAAATTCGGAAAGTCTGAGCAAGCTTTTCGACCGCGAGAGGCGAGAGAAGCACTTACAGGGTGCAAGGGTTGAAGGCGCTTCAGTGAGACGTCGATGATGTTCAACGTGCAACGAACTTGCTGGCTCGTCAGTACATCAAGGTTTGCAGACAGAGGCGAGCGATAAGTCTGATATCGTGTAAGCTCACGTTCACGAGAACTGCAGCCGAGTTGAGACAGCAGCTTGGGTCGCGTTGAGGCGCTTGCTGATGCGGAAGGTAGCAGGGTTATGGTATCTTCTGGGTCCGATTCATAACCACTGTCCGGACTGGCCCCACAAGGGTAGAATCGCTCATCTCGATGGTGAACCAAGCTCCGAGACGATGGCTTGTAGCACGAGTCGCAATCTTGCGTTAGCCTCTCGGGGACATCGCGCAGGCCTGGTCGCCGATCCCGCCGTAGGATATTCGAGAATGTGTTCGAGATGCAAGGCGTGGCGTTATCACCAATCTCCCGAGCGTCGGGATATCTGAGCGAACGACGATGGCAATCTGCAGGTTGTTTCTCGCAGAGGTGTTCAAGGAGATCTACGCGGACCGCTCGCTTGGGCTGAGGCTGCACAATACGAGACTGTTCATGAACTGGGTTGCAAGCAGTTGAGAGTGCAGATCCGTTCGCGGGACAGGGAAACGACATCAAGAAGCTGGTTTGTTCATTGTGTAGACCGTTTTGCCCAGGCTCCGTGGCAGCTGAAGACATTTGCTCGTAGCGGTCGACGGTCCAAGGATCTTGGTACTGAGACGGTGATAGATCTAGAGGAAATCCGCCTGGCATCGGAAGGTCGTCTTCAAGCTCTAAGGTTCGTGGGATGGGTCCTGGGGGCGGGGTCGTGTGCTCAGGCAAAGGATCGTACGAAGGAACATGTGCATGGTGCGGCCTCTTCGCGAGAGACCGAGGGGATCTACTGACGTTGTCCTCCAAGCTGAGTTGAGCAAAGTGTTCGAGGACCGGAGACTCGACATAGTGCACCCTTCCGAGTGAGTCCCTTCGCCATCGCGTCTGCAGAGTCGAAGGACCAGCCTGTGCGTATTGACTCGTGCCATAGTCATATGATGGACTGGAACAGCCGCCGTTGATCATCGGATCGCTTGAGCCAGCGTGACTGTCTAGCGCCGTTCGCGAACTGCTAGTATATCCAGATCGTAACCACGGAGCCGTGTAGATGTCGTCCAGCATTCTTGAAGTGCGAGGACTGCGAGGTAAAGGTGAGGAACGACAGACAACATCCTGCGTATATATGCATCGCCAGAACGGTGTCATGCGTAGCCATGGTCATTGTATCGATAATAAGGATCGTGCAGCAACGCGAACTATCCTTCGTCCGACGTCCGCAGAACAAAGAAGTTTCACGTGCGCTGTTGTACTTACACCCACAGACACCCACAACACCATCATACATTGACGGATGGTGGTGACCTTGACAATAACCGAGCTGGCAAGCAACTGGTAAGCCGAAAAAATACAAAGGTCACGTTATGCGGTTTCCTATGGTGACGCCTTGCAATTGATCATCGATGATGCTGTTGGGTGGGCAGAATTCCGAAGGGAACAACTTGCAGACGGTGCGGATCCAACTGGCATCCATAACATTAGCATTACTTTCAGTACATTCGTAATAAATACATAGAGCAGCAGGCACAGCATTTCGAACCGAACAAGGCAAGCAAGACAACCTGAGCCCGAAAAGACAGCACAAATGAAGGTCCGAGTCCAACTCGAGGACAGGTAACGACAGAGGTCACGAAATCAAGGAAGCCCTGCGTCCACTGCGGGCCAACCGATTCCGAAAGCCAACATACTCACGCCGCAGCTCAGCACGATACCGCTTCCCGTCCTCCCAGCCAGGGAGGTCGCGCTTGGACCGCGCTTTTACCAACTGCTCGTGCGCTTCGATATGCGCGCGCGAGAGCATGGAGTGGAGCTGGCGCACCCGTAGACGGTTGAGCAAGGACTGCGAGTGAGATGCCAGAGTCAGTGCGCATGAAAGAGTATTAGGGGAGGAGGAGAGCAATCACGTTGAATTTTGAGGCCAGATTCGATAGTTTTGATTCGAAATCGCCCAATTTTGCAAGCGCCTTAGCGAGCGTGCTTATCGTTGGGTCCCGCCCACTGATAGTATGCACGAATCTACCAAAACTATGGATAGTCCTGCAAAATCACATTATCAGCATCGGAAGCGACCTCCACGCCCACGAAAAGTGAAAAGAAACAAGAAGCACCTCCACAACGAACTGAGCCTCTCGACGTTCTTCTCGTGCCAGCGCCGTGTCCCCACCTGCAACTGCTCCAGCAGCAACGACCTCTGCCGCGCCAACACATCCATCAACGAGTGGAGACCCGCCCTCACGCGTCCGCTCATCATGGCGTGGGCATTGACATCATGCACCTGATTGGCCCTGCCGAAGTACTGCATGCGACCACGTGTTAGCCAGCACCACGACACGCGACTCTCCAGAATTTCGCTCAACACTCACCGCGGTCAACCCGTCGACATCCCCCAGCGCAAACTCGAGGTGTCGCAAGTTCGTTTCTAACAGTCCTCTCGCGTCTTCCGGCGGTGTGGTCGAACGCGGGCGCATATTCCCGGGCCGGTGCTGGTAGCGAGGTGGTGTGGATTGGAATCGAGGAGCCCCGAGGGAGGGCGCGAAAGACTCGGGCTGTTTTCCTTTAGCATTCTGAGGCATCTCTGCACGAGACTGCTCTTTCCGCGTCTGTGGCGAACGGCGACCCGGAGACTGCTGGTGGATGGCAATCGGAGGCTGCGGCTGAGGAAACTGAGGGAAAGGAGCAGAGCCCTGTATATTCCCTTCAGACATCACGGGGTAATGTTGAGGTGGAGCAGAAAACTGGGGTTGGTCGGGGAATGGAGAAAACGGAGTGTATGAAGCCCGCGGGGACGCTGCTTCCGATCGAGGCATGGCATGCCACGCGTGAGACGCGTGTCTTGGACCCGAAGCATCTGCTTGCGGCAGACCTTGGAATGCACCGAGACGCCATGGAACGGAGCTAGGTTGCCCGGGGTTGGCAGCATAACCTTCATACGGGCTTTCGAAATGATTTGGGGATGCAGCTCCTTGCCACGCCATGCTGGCGTTCTGCGGCCGGTCTATGCCAGAAGGCAGAGGATGTGGAGGAAACCGTGCGGAGTAAGCAATCGGATGCGACGGTGGCGGGGATGGCGTTCGGTCTTTAGGGGTAGGTGCCTGGTAACGGAATGGCCCTGGCGAGGGAGGCGACGGTGGCGAAGGTGGCGACAGACGTCGCAAGTTTAGGCCGAGACCTGAGGGCTGACGAGGAGTCGGCATCCTCTGTAACTCACTCTTTCGCCGAGACGAAGATTGGCGCTCTTGAGGCGGGGGTTGAGGGTTTGTTTGCGCCTGGTGCGGACCGCCTTCGGTGTCCGGCGGTGAGACAGACGGAGGCCGGCCCAGAACCGGCGAAGTCGCAACAGAAGGCGCAAGGTTGATGTCGAGCGTCGACAGAGGATTGATATTCCAAGCTGTCGGAGTCGTACTCCGACTCAGCAACGACGGTCCGCGTTTCGTACGAGGTTGCCCACTCGGAAGCGGAAGTCGCCCTGAGCTGGTCAACGAGTTTGGCTTTCCCAGTCGACGGAACGGCGAAAACGCACGACGATGCGGCTGGTCCAGGACGTCCGCTAGGCGCGCCGCTGCCGCAGCCTGGTCCAGGACGGGACGCGGCTCGGCAGGTGCCTGGCCCAAGAGCGACATCGAGTCTGAGATATTCGTCTCCGTCGGCCTTCGTGATAGTGGCGGCCAGGGGCTCCCACTCTGGGATATTGTGGGTGAATTTGGAACAGTCGGGGGACCAAGAAAAATGTCGCCTAGGCGCGGGGAGTTTTGTGCGGACGGTCCGAGTGAAGAAGGGGCAAGGGATGCCAGATGTGGCTTAGGAGGTGGGGGAGGTGTCGTATCGGGGGGAAGGGATGCTTCACGAAATTCGAGTGCTTCGAGGTCGGCGGTGCCTGCGTTCGAATCAACCTCCTGGATCTGGGCATGACGGTCGAAGACTATCTCCCCGCCGCGCATCTTCCACGCCGGTTCGACCTCTACGTGTCTCGGAGAAGAAGAGAACGGGGATGGACCTCGGTTGTGATTATACGGATTCGTATCCCGACTAGGACCAGGACTCGGTTGGGTGCTGGTATGGCGCGGTACCGCCGTGTTGGCGTGACCGGTATGGACTAGGAATGCGTGATAGTTCGTGTCGGGGTAATTTGCAAAGTTAATTTCTGGTATCAATCTGGGTGCAGATGACAGTGAGTTCATGGCTGGATTCGAGTGTGGCGTCGTTCGGCCTAGGGCTCCCAGTGTCGATGTCATGTCGCGGTCTAGGAAGCGTGGCGTAGAATGTCTAGCATAAATTCGTCCAGCGTTGCGCCGTCGTGAATGGGAGTTTTTAGCGTGAAATGGAGTGCAACGTCCGACAGGTAGTATGTCTGTTCAAGCCGCAGTGGTACCGACCACAGCTTAGAAGTCAGGTAGGTCGGCGTAAACCTGGCAATATACGAGCTCCATTGTGAGTATCTGGTAGAACACAGCACAAGAGGAGACTTACCATAGACGTAGGAAGCAAGACAATTGTCGTCAATCCGTGCAGCCTTAAGTTGAAGTTCGAAACAAGGGCCTGACTCTTTCCTTTTCGGGTCTACGCGACGACGCGTAGCTTGTGCCCAAACAAGGTCAAATTGCCTCCTCTTGCCTCCTCCTCAACCGATCTGCTCGGCTTCAGCAGGTTTCTTGATACATATGTTGAGCTTAATTACGATCTCCACATGCTGCAATTACAAGAAGAACTACATTAAGTTGCATGGCCCGCGCGAAGCGCTGGCGCTCGCCCCTGGTCTTGCCGATCGCAAGTTCAGTCCGTTGCATCCAAATCGCCATCTTCCCATGTCCGCTGCTATTAGGCACAGGCGAAACACGATGCAAATCCGGGCAAGCCTGCGTCCGGACGGCGTAGACTTATCAGCTTCTCCTCGCAGCCACGAATAAGTCCAACGCACCTGCCCTGCCTAGAACAAGCACACGAAATTGCTCGGGAAAATATGCCTCCCCGGCTCCCTCCTCGCCTCATCTAGGAGCTCCCCACTCCACCACCCATCATCCGGGGTCGCCGTCACCGCAATAACATCGCCCGCCTGGAAATCAAACTCCTCGTCAATGGTCGCGGTGTAATCGTACAGCGCCTTCACTGTCCCCCACAACACCAACAACATCAGAAATCAAACCCACATGATCACAACAGAAGAGATGAAGAGACGCACCATAGAACAAAATTCCACCCGGGTTCGTCTCCTGCGTCGGCGGCGGAGGCGGGGGCGGCGTAGGCATAGGCGGCTGTTCGTGGCTCGTATACTGCTGATGTTGGTTCCCCGGGACAGGCAGCGGGCCCGAGACGCGGTTCCTGCGCGGCGACGACGAGCGGGTCTGGCTCGTCACAGGCGGGGGCACATACTGCTGCTGCTGAGGGGCGGGTGCGGGTGCGGGTGCGGGTGCGGGTGCGGGTACAGGTGGCGGCGGGGGATCCATAGCAGGCGGTGCGCCCGGGGGCCCGTTGAGCAGCTGCTGCGTGGTGTACGGACCGCCGTTGTTGGCTGCGTTCTCCCTCCCGCGTCCGGGGTACGCCTGTGTGGGTTGTGCGGGTTGTGCAAGCCGTGCTTGAGCTTGAGCTTGTGGCTGGGCGGCGACCACCAGGCGAGGTTCCTGTGACCATAAAGGTGCTGCGGCGGGAGACTCGGGCGAGGGTGGCTCGTGCCCATTCGTCTGGTGGTGCTGGTGCTGAGCAGTGTCCTCCGTGGCCTGGGCCTGCGGCTGGTTCTGGAACACGGGCGCGGCGCGGCGTGTGGTACGCGCGAAATTTGCGGGGCGTGTTACGGGTATCGGGTCGGAAGGTGGCGCGGAGCCGTCGCGCAGGTTGAAGGGGATGAAGGCTGCGGGGTCCGAGATGAGGTTTCCCGTGCCGTAGTCGCTGACGAAGTTCTCGACATCCCGTTCTGGTTCGAACTGGTCGAGGACCGTGCGGATCCGTTCGCAGGACTAAATAGAATAGAGACAGCGAGAGGGAGACGCGATTAGAGACGTTTCGTGTATAATCTGAAACATCGATCGCACCATATCGTCATTGACGCACAGGGTCGACACCTCGTTCGCGTACGTCCACATGATATCCTTCATGAACTCCAACCGGTCCTCCTCCAGATCCTGGCACGTATCGCAGAACTCCTTCCACTCGGCCTCCCACCCAGGCATCATATCCTGCAACACCTGCGCAAAGTTCGCAAAGTCCTTCTCGTTCGCCTGCACAGTCTGCTGCGCGCGCCTGAGCTTGAGCTGGAGGCGCTCGAGATCCTTGCCGGTCGCCGTGGTGCACTGCTGCGTGTACGACTGGATGCGGAGGCAGTCGCCGTCGTATTTTTCTTTGGCCTTGGCGACGTAGGATTCTTGTGTCTGTTTGTTCTTGAACTTCTTCTCCACGGTCGCCTGGACGTTCCGGCGATGGTTGACCTGCTTGGCGTGCATGAGAGACGTAGGAGTCTCGAGCTGCGATCGGATAGCGCCGGCGAGCTGGGTGTGCGAGGCGGCTTGCTTTTCAGTTTCGAGACGAAGTGTGTCCAGCGAGTGACGCAGCTCTCTTCGGGTGTCTCGTCTTCAGAAGAACTCTCAAGATCAGGACAAACCTAACAGACGTACCCGATCTCGTCACCACCAAGCGCGAACTTCGCGAGAGAAGCAAGGCGCGCAGCGTACTGTTCTTCGATAGCAGCTCTACAACCTTCTCCTCAGCCTATCATTACCCCCGGTCACACGATAAGCGCCGGCGTACCTCTCGTGCCAAAACTGCCTCAGCTCATCTGTGGTCTTCGTCGCCCCGCGCATCCTCGAGAAGAGGATATTCACGCCATCATCGCCGGGGCCCCAGAATGAGTTGCAAAAGTCCCGCGAGGTGCTCCCATACAGTGGGTCGGCGCCGGGCGCTCTGCTAGCCGCGTACTGCGATAACGAGGTGGTCGACGTCTGCGCGCGGAGGGCCATAGAAGCGGTCAAGTAAAACGGTGTTCAGAAACAGAATGCGGCTCTCAGGTATAATTCAACCGGTAGAAAAGAGGATGAAATTTCAAAAGGGATGGCTGTGCCCGGCAATGATAGTGACAGATATTGATCATGATGATGTAAATCCAGACTGTGTGTGTGTGCGATGGACACCGCAATGCCCGAGCACCTGCGCGAGCGTCGAGATGTGCCCGCTATAGTCATGAGCTGCCAAGGTGTTTGTCGGGAGCGACAGGACGCACGATTAGCTGTGGCATTGGAATTCATCACGCTGAGAAGAATGCATCGACCAAGATTGACGCGATCTTGGCGAAGCCTAATCAGATGCTTCGTCCATCGGCTGTTCGCAAGCTCCCATCCACCGTGAAACGATCAGGGCGAGATGATCTCCAGGCGATCGCGCCGAGGGCGGTCCAAGTATGTTCTCATCATTCTAATTTTGTGTCAGTGGCTTCATGATATGCAGATGGCCTGTACGTACAGTGTCTAGACACAGGCTGACACCGCTGGACTACGCATTATAGCTGCTGAAGCGTAAGTACATTCTACAACTTGTACGATTAGATGATGCGGACGATCTCATCGTTGCGGACGCTGCTTTGCGAAACTTCGTGTGGGTGGAGCGAACCCTGGAAACCGCCTGAGTTGCAAAGGTGTGTACGGAGTTTCAGTAACTCCATGACGCGTCCGTCTACCACGGCCGAATATGTACCAGGAACGAAGCCTTGAGCAGGCGAGGCATCTCGCCGAGGATGTTGAGATGCTGTGCAGAAGTTCCGTGGATAAAGGCCTCGCCAGAGCTGCGTCAAAATACTGCTCAGGACCGTCGGGCCAGGTCGATGAGCACACTATATAAGGCATTCGCTGTTGGACTCGAAAGCTTCGCCGTTCGCTTGCACTCAAGAGCAGCCTGTGCAGGATATCGTATCGAGAACAGCGGTAAATCATGGATTGTAGTCGAGTAGCAGAGAAAGACTGGCGCTCAGATTGCAAATTATATCGACCATCATCCAGCCTGCCCCACATCCCAAAGAGCGGTTAGGGAGCGCCTTGCGGCGGCTCGTAAACACAGCAAATGGGCTGTGAGGCAGTTTTGCTGTCTGGTAGGCGCTTGCTCTCATCATCGCATGGTCCAAGTGCTGATGACACACCCATTGTATTAGTAATCTCCGGACCGGCCAGCTCCGGTCGATCGACGTGCTCACGAGCACGTGGTGATTTTGATTTCGACCGCAAGTTCGAACTTCGAACTTGAATTTACTCTTGCTTCGAGAACGAGTATCGATGTACAGCTGCCTCCGGAATGCCAGTACTTGCTGTAACTACTCTGTAGACTGATTGCTGCCAAAGCAGGAGATTCGAGCGGTCCCCAGTACTTTTGTGAGTTCCCTTTGTCCGATCGCCGTGTGTGGCGGAATCAAATTCAGAATGCTCCCCAGTAGTCGTGCCAGGAATTCAACGTCTTCATCGCTAACATGGAAATGCCAATACCGACGCCGTCACCGTACTCTGAAGATTCAGAAGGGTGAGCATACCGCCCCCAACGCCAGAACAAAGTTGACTTGCCGTCCTAGGTCAGTCCTCCGAGCCTTCGTGGATGAATCAATAGCTCAAGAGCGTACCTCACCACCCTCTCCGCGATCCGAACTCCTCTCACAAACTTCCCATCCCGCGCGAGACGACGATGCTGGCGACCCCGGGCCCAGCAAACGCACTCGTCGCTCACACCAGAAGCGCCGAAAACCACGGCAGCACGAGCTCACCAACTCTTCCACATCGCCCGACGACCTCCTGCGACTGCTGGTGGACCAAAAGCAAGAAACCCACGCCCTCAGGAAGGCGCTGCACATGGCCGTGGAGCGCGTGGACTCCGAGACGCAGCGCGTCCTGTCCCTCCAACGCGCGCACTCGCAGACGGCCGAACACTTCCGCTTGTTGAACGAGAGCAGGCTGGCGGCGCAGCAGGACGCGATGCGCGCGAACTCGGAGCTAAGGATGTACCAGTTCCAGTTCGCCAATGCGCAGAAGGAGATTGAGAGGGCACAGGAGGTGCTGAGGGTGCTGGAGGAGCAGAGGGATGAGGCGGAGGAGGCGGCGAGGAGGGCGAGGGCGAAGGCGAGGAAGTATTTGCAGGAACGGATGGTGGCTGCAGCGAAGGAGGAGGGGAGGAGGCTCGGGTTCGAGGATGGATTGAGGCGCGCGCAGGAGGAGCATGCGTTCGATGCTTCACAGCGAAGAATGCCCAGGCGGCACAATCCCACTGCTGCTTCCAGAAGACGACAGGTAGAGCAGGACGAAGCGGCAGATGTTCAGGACAATGAGCCGCCAGCTGCGGACGATGAAGCTGGCGACGATGATGGTGTCGATCAGATGAGCCAACTTTCGACGCCGACTATACACCATGCACTACGCGGTCGCCGCGCCCACGCCTCTCCCGAGGTCATCCGGGTCGCCCAGCCCGCCGAATCTATATACTCGCAAACTCAGCGCTCCGGTCCGCCTCCAGAATCAGAGCCAGAGCCAGAACAACCACAACTCCGCCCGCCTCCCGCAGAACCAACACCTCCTGCAGCCATGCCAACCGCCGCAGCGGTCCCGAACACCCCCTCCGTGCAGGTGTACTCCCTCCCGATCCCGCCCGCCGCAGAACTCGAGCGCCAGAACAGCCTGACCCTGTACCCAGGTCGGCACCCGCAGCCGTGGGTCACTGCCCAGCAGTACGGCGAGATAACGGGGCAGCACGTCACGCCGCGGCACTCGCTTCAGTCTAATGCGGACCCTCAGCGAGGCAGCGGGGATGTTACGTTTGGACACCCCCAACAACCACAACAACCCCAGGGAAAGAGGAAGGAGGCGTGGTTCCGCACGCTCAGTCGTCGGCTGGGGCGCAGAGGGAAGTCGCAAGATGAGGCGCCAGCTACTCCGCTCGATCCATCGCCCCGATCGGCCTCGTGGTACACACCTGCACCACCACCCAAGCCCGACCCTCCTCCTCCCGGTCCTCCCGTGCATGTCCGCGACTTCGGGGCAGCACCACCCCAACACCAATCCATGGCGGATACTGCATCGATCTCGACGCGCATGTCGCAGCTCGATATCGTCAGCCCGCCGAACGCAAGCCAGACCAGCTTCGGAGGCGTTGGGGGCATGAAAGGTCCAACGAAGAAGCTGTCTGTCATCAATGAGGATCCGGCGAGTCGGAGTGCTACGCCTGCCAAGGACATGGGACAACCGGCCCCGCCGTTTTCGGCTTCGGGTTCGTCCCAGAAAGCGCCTAGAGATGCAGACGCTGCGTCGACGTACTCCTACTCGAATCCGAGAGCTGTGGATGAGTGGAGAAGGTCGAGTGCGAGTGGCCCGCGTGAAATAGTATGTGTTCTCAGCCATCTACTCCACCCTTGCTGACTGTATTTGGACTGCGTGCTTAGAATGGTCATGCTAGACCTCGCGGCGGCGGTCCCAGACGCCCCAAACATCTGACGGTGCCTGCACCACTGGCTCTCGAAAACGCAAATGGATGGGGTCCCGGTGCGCCGCCCCCGACCCAGCCTCGTGCCAACGCGCAAAATGGGTTGAGGAGTCAAGAAAGCTTCACATCGCCGGAGCCTACGCCCATAGGGATAACCGTCGAGCCGCCGGTACGTATATCTCTTGGAGGATTTTATGTGTATGATAACAGGGACTGACCAATTTCTTTTTGTAGTCACGTTCCCCGACGGAGGGCATGAGAACGGCAGGCCAGGAGAAGACCTTCTTAAGCCTGGGTGGCAGTTCACCACGCAGCATGCGCACGGCCCCAGTACCTGGCAGTCCAAGATCAGTCCGAATACCATCCGCATCCGCGCACCCGACCGAGCCAATGCCTTCCATCCGATCACAATCTGCATACGCATACGCAGACGGGCCGATGCCCTCGATCCGGCCGCCATCTCGAGGGCCAGACACCGTCCGCTCTCAACAACGTAACTCTGTCTCCCGACCAACCAACGAGCCCACAATGTCGTCGATGTCACCTGCATACCCGACCGAGCCACTACCCTCGGTCCGACCACCATCCACATATGCGTACACGACCGGGCCAATGCCCTCAATCCGACCAGCATCGATATCTCAAGCGCCGGACAGCGTCCGCCCGCGCTCCCCGCGGCCGAGCTCCGCCTCCCGTCTCTCGCCCAAACCGACCGACCCGTACCCGTACCCGTCCCTGCAGGCCATGTATAACAGAACTGTAGGCGATAATGTCTCGGTCCATTCTGCAGGGAGGAGAACCCCGCGGCAGAGCTACCAGAACCTGCCCGCTACGAACCAAGGCGCAGAAGGCACGGCTTCGCATAGACGCGTCGTGTCCGAGACCCACCTTTCTCCTGGCCCGAGCCACGCACCCCTGAATGGAGGAGCAGAGCACACGCTGCACCGCGTCAGCTCGAACCTCTCTGCGAAGTCGGCAGGGTCGAAGTACGCGAGGTATGACGGGTCGCAGTACCTGGATCCTGCGTTCTTCCCGCCCGAATCGGGTCCGGCAGGTGGTGGTGCTGGGAAGGGTGTTGATAAAGGCAAAGGTGTGGATCGCGGCAGGCGCTCCCCGAGCTTGGTGAGACCTGCGAGTGTGGCGTCTTCTGCGCAGCTGAGCTATGTTGAGGGTTGATTGTCTCGTTCATCCTTTGCTGCTTTCACTCGGACTTCGTGTTCGAAACCTTGCTATCCATCCCTCTTATCGATCGTATGTATTGTTCGTGCTTTCTGAGCTTTGTAGCCCCTCCACGATGTATTATAACCGTTTAGAACAGGGCAAATTGTACACTGGTCGTCGACTCTCGATGTGGATTCGGAATTTTTGCGCATCGGAAGGGAGGTATGTGGCGTCGTCGTCTGCGCAGCTGAGCTATGATGCCGGTTGAATCGCTCTTCATCGTTGGGCACTTCGGTGCACCCCTATCAAGTGAACCCACTCTTGTGAAGAAATTGACTTCGGTCTTCTCGCAGCACACAATGGCATCTGAGCAAAAAATCACGCTGTGCCCTTCCTTGACGGATCCCAAATCACAGCTAGACCGTTCGACGAACATGAAGGGCACAGAAATTCGTTTCTCGGTCACTTCTCGTACTGAATTATACCAACACCCATACATCTGGCGATGGTCTTATCTACTTCATCGCATCCGCTCTCGGTCAAAGCAAAATACGACGTCTGGGGCTGGTTCGTATGTCTGTTGCGTGGAAGGAATACATGGTCACTCATTACGAGTATACACAATCGGTTTGAAAGCCTCCCTCTAGCCCGCCAGATGCTCGGTTGCAAAGAAGTCTGAGGGCGCTGGGAAACTTTCAACGACTCTGAGGTCAGTATATCGAGTACCACCGTTGAAGCGCGCATTGTAATGGCTGATGGGCAAAATTAGATAATTATCTACATCTCAGTGACTGAGGTCCCTCGTACTGTACCAACGTAATATTCTATTCAGTGTAATAGTTCCACGCGTGAAATCTGAAGGGAATGTAAAGTACAGGTAAAAGAATGAAGATTCTGAGTCGGGACGAGCTCTTGAGCTCTAGCTACTCGACAGTTCTTCACGGTGCACGCCTCGAAAGTCACCAAGGACATTGAATAATTGAACTTGTGTGGCGCGGACGCCTGTCGGATGACGTAGGAGACCTTGACGCCTCAGGTCTCATCACGTCCAGCACCAAGGACAGAAAGAACGAACCCGTAACAAATCAGGAAGGAAACTTAGTACACAGGGAACCCGGGATCCACCTCCCTCGCCCACGCCTTCAACCCCCCAACAACATCCCTCACTAGGCCGACCCGCTCCTCAGCACACGCGCTCCTCAGCGCATCAGCAGCGATCTGCGAGTCGTTCCCCAGCCGACACACGACGTACGTTTCGGTCGCGGGGTCCAGCGGGAGATACTCCTCTGGGTTCGCGACGAGGCGGTTGAGTGGGACGTCTGGTGGGGCGAGGAAAGAGAGAAATGAATTAGCACACCGGGTCAAGCACGATGATTTAAAGGGCGCGGACTTATAGATGAGGGTAGTGCGCAAATTCCAAATTCCGTCTCGGGGCGCACGTCGAGGAGGTTGATCGACGTGCCAGATTTCAGCGCAGCCTCGAGCTCCTGAGCCGCAAGTCACATCATGCACTGCGCATCCCACACCCGCAAGGCAGACGAACGTACCCTCGTGCTAGCCCGAGCCCGAGCCTCCCCTTTCACCAGACCGCGTTGTTCCCAATCCGGCCGTGGGCCTCCACAGAACTGGACATAGTCGATGTGCTGGATAGTGCCGAGCCTCTGTTCCGCGGTCCCGCAGGCCGGACAGGTGGGCTTGCGCGAGCGGAGCTTGATGCTCCTGAACGGGGGCGAGCCAAGGGCGGAGAAGAGCAGCAGTGTTGGCTTCTTGTCTGTATCCCAAAGCAAAAGCCGCAAGCCAAGTAAGTACACAAGAGGCTGTCGAGCTCGGAGGAAGACGTGCCATGCAGCCCGGTTATGATCTTTATCGTCTCGAGCGCCTGCAAGTTCCCTATGACGCCGGTGACGACACCGAGGATGCCCGTCTCCTCACACGTCCCGACCATCTCTTGCGCCGGAGGTCGAGGATAGAGACAGCGGTAGCACGGGCCGTCGTCGCCGAGGTTATACACGCACAGCTGACCTTCGAATTTCTGCGCGGCGCCGCTGACGAGCGGTTTGCCCAATGCGACGGCGGTGTCGGAGAGAAGGTAGCGCGTGGGGGCGTTGTCTGTGCAGTCGAGGATGATGTCGTAGGGGGAGAGGAGGGATACGGCGTTTGTGGCGTTGAGGGCGGTTATGTGGACGTCGATGGTGAGATGCGAGTTCAGCCTGGGATAGAGAGGTTAGTTTGACTAGGGCGGGTAGAGATAAGAATAGAGGACGTACCTCTTCAGTGCGAGAGCTGCAGATTCGGCTTTGGGCATTCCGATCGTCTCTTCGTTGTGCAGGATCTGTCTGCCCAGGTTCGAGAGTTCGACATTGTCGTGGTCGATGATGCCAAGGCGTCCTAGGCACGCAGCACGTCAGAGATCCGTAGGGGAACACATAGAGGGACATACCGATGCCGGCAGCTCCCAGGTACTGCAGAGCTGGACACCCTAAGCCTCCTGCGCCAACGACGACTACGGATGCCTCCTGGAGTTTCAGCTGAGCTGGTTGGCATGAGCAAAGCGTCCCCCGACGCGCAGGCGATGGATGCGCTCACCGGGTAGCCCGAACCCTTCGAGAATCATCTGCCGTCCATATCGTTGATAATCTGCGAGCGGCAGCATCGTCGGACTCGGAGCGGGCGCAGATGGTGGTGGTCGATCATCAAGGTGAATCGTGCGTTTCGACGTCGCCAAACCCCCGGCTCGTACTCTGCTCCGGCTTGGTACTGGTCATTTGACCCCGGTGATGCGCGGAGGCTCTGAGCTGATCTGGACGGTACAGATATGTAAGATGGAGACCTTGCCTCCCACATCATCTGGTGTATTAGTTGACATCGCCAACGATGGCTGCTAACGAAGACGCGTCGTGAGTGCCAGCCAGACTGGAGTATCAGGCTCCATTCACGCCGCATCTTCAGGTGTATCTTCTGTAAAATCCTCAAAGGCTCGTATCGTCGCCAATGATGAGGCCCTCATAACGACCTTGCCTCCACTTCTCAACAGGAACGATACCCTGCCACAAGGTGTACGAGACTGAATACAGGTATGCCTCGTGCTTCCCAAGTACCAGGTCGACATGACCCGTGTCCTTCCCAGTCTCGCATTTCTCGACATCATGCCAACCGCCGAGGGACACACCCAAGTTATTCCCAAGTGTACGTCCTTGCGCCGTAAGTGGCAGACCCTAGCACGGCTGACCAGCTGCAAACGGAAGATCATGCCCAAACGCTTGCCGATCTCCCCGACGAGTACCTGCGCGACATCGGGCCCGTCATCAAGAAGATCGCTATAGCCACTGGTGTTGAGCAGTACAACATCATCCAGGTACGCAGGTCCACTTCCGAATGTACCCCGTACACGGACTGATTCCGGGCTGGCAGAACAACGGAACGCTCGCATTCCAGGTATGCATATATCGCCCTTGGGGTGATCCCGTGTCTCACTTTTCCTTCGTCCAGCATGTCCCCCATGTCCATTTCCACGTCGTCCCGAAGCCGAACGCGAATGAAGGTCTGGTTCTGGACGTTGAGAAGAATTGGCCGATGAAGAAGGCTGAGAATGATGCTCTTGCCGCTACGTGCGAGAAGATGAAAGGACGGCTTTGAACGTTGCTCGATGTTGATAGTAATTGTCAGTATGTCAGTATATTGGCATTACCTGGAGTCTTGTATGACGCCGCGGACCTGCTTGAGGGAAAACTTTAGTTGACGCCTAACGATTACTGCTCAGATCTCTTCAGTTTTGTACAGGCCGAGCGTGTTCGAAGGGATGAGCTTCACAGCTCCACGAACAAAGCATGGGACTGCTGAAAGGGACGATGAGATGATTGTGGGGAATGAGAGCAAGCCGGCAATGACAAAGACGTCGCAATGAAAGGGATGACGGTGGTGATCAAGCAACGTGCTACTCCGACAAACCCATTGCATTGTCCTCAACCTCGCCCATCACCGCCTCCAATGTCCTTAAGCCTGCCCCCAGGAGGGACCCTCAACGCGCCAGACGACGGCACTCCCCTCATCCACTCCGGTATAACCCCTCCTCCTATATCATCATCATGAATAACCCATGGCCATTGACAATGTACCCCATGTTCATTGTGTACTCAGCGCACCAGCCCCCGCCGCATCTCCCCTGGCCGGACATCTCGAACCGCGCCAAGTGGTCCGTCTCGTCGTACAAGTTTGGCTTTGGCGCGGAGTGTCTGAGGGACGACGATCCGGATACATTTTGGCAGTGAGCACCGGTCGCTCAGCGCGTCGCACATCGCTCTGACCAGACACCGCGTTCTCCAGCTCGGACGGCCCACAGCCGCATTTCATCACCGCTGAATTTCCTCGCAAGGTAGCTATCCAGGTAAACCCCCCCCTCTCTCTCTCTCTCCTGCCTCCGTTGAAGGAAAGACTGAGTTTCGCACAGAAAATCAGCATCCACCTCAGCTACCCGCAAGACGACTCCTACACGCCCTCGGCGCTCGCCATACGCGCCGGGACGGGCCCGAGCGACCTGCAAGACGTGCGCGTCGTCACGCTCGACAAGCCCGAGGGGTGGATCACGTTCGACGTCACGTCCGAGCCGAACGAGGAGGGGGATGGGCTGTACGATTCCTCTGCCGCCGCCACATTCGAGCTGACACTGACAGTGACGCATAAAGGGCCCCGGTGTATGCGTATGTCCTGCAGATCATCATTGCGGCGAACCATATGAGTGGGAAAGACACGCATGTGCGGGGGCTCAAGATTCTCGGTCCCGTTGAGTACGTCTTTGTTCCCTGCCATCCCTCCCTCCCTTCCCTTCGCCCCGCTGCCCGTGTCGTTGATGTTTGTTATGTAGGGAGCAGACGTCGGATGACGACCCGTTCGCATTCACCTCGGCGCCGTACAAGATGTACGAGACTATCCGCTGATTCTCGCTAACATTCCTTCCCTATCCTATCCTGTCCTATCTGTATCGATACCTTCAATGCAATTGTACAACACACAACAACCCGCAATACAATGTCTACGAAAATCAGTTCGTATATGCACCTGCATCAGGCCACAACCGCGCAATATCCTCCTCAACGCCCAGCACATCCACCAACGTCTCCTCACACGGGCCAAGGAACGCCCAATCCGCCTCCTCCTCTCCCACCGTCGTGCGGGCCCCGGCAAGGTTGAACACCGCCACCTTCCCGCCATTCTTCTTCACCTGACTCGAAAACCCCGCCGCGGGGTGCACCTTCACCCAACCAGCGTCAGCGAGCGCCCTCCACTTACTCCAAACATGAAGAGCAAGAACTCACAGTAGCAGACGTCCCCACCAACAACAGCAAATCACACCCGCTCATCCGGCGCGATATCTCCCCCATCTGGGGCGGCATCTCCCCGGACCACACCACGTCCGGCCGCAGCAGCCCGCCGCACCGCCCGTACCGGTTCGACTTTGCGCCTTCCCCGCCGCACTTCGGTAGCTGGTCAATCGTGATGGCGGCCCCGGCCCCGGCCCCGGCCTCCCCATCTGGGTCTTGGTCTTGGTCCTGGTCTGGGGTCTGCGGGTCCTGGTCCTGGTCCTGGAGGGCGGCGAGCGCGGCAGAGAGCACAGGCGCGTACGACCGCGCGACGTGCCCGCACTGCGTGCAGCGCGTCACGAAGATGTCGCCGTGCATCTCGATCAGGCTCTCGTCCGCCTTTGCCCCGTCCTCGCCCTCGCCCTCGCCGTCAGCGAGCGACTCGAGCGCGCGCAGAGCGAGCGCGTCGACGTTCTGCGTTATGTGCAGCGGGGTGTGTGAAGGCACGATGCGGGCGCGGGTGGGCGCGTGGGCGAGTAAGGCGAGCGCGCGGTGGGCGGCGTTGGGGCGCGCGAGGAGGTACCTTAAAGTAAGTAGGCACTGGTTCAGTGGAATGCAGGGGGTGATTGGGACCGGCGCTTACTCTGCTCGACGTCGGTGGTAGAACTTCCACACGCGCACGGGGTCAGTCTTGAATGCCTCGGGGACGGCGTAGAGCTTTGGGTCCTGCAGAATATGATGTTTGCCTACATCATGATACTATTCCCGTGGATGTGATGGTGAGCTGGGCGTTACGTACCCAGTTGTTCCAGAGCGAGTTGTCCGCGTTGCGGTAGGTTGGTATACCTGCAGTGCCAGCGGCTGTAAGCTACGTCCGGTAGCCCAAAACTACTGAAAACGAATGGTGACCTGATGCAGCGGATAGGCCCGCGCCAGACAGGATGATGACGCTCTTTGCGGATGCGAGCGATGCTCTGAAGGAGGCTATGTCTGATGAGGGATTCGGAGCCATGGTGGTACTAAAGATCTAAGAACGCAGCGGAGGTGATTTCAAGTTGAGAGATGATCGATGAGATGCCAGTGGGTGCTGCCGGGACCCACAGGCGTTGTGGGTTCAGCGATTGGGGGCAAAGGGGGCACTTGGATGGGGTTGCCAGGGCGTCGTGGGTCCAGTGATGGGGGTCGGGAATTCCCATTGCGAATGGCAAAGGGGGGCAGTACTATGCCAGACATTGCCAGTATGTGCTTTATGTATTCGAGCGGGCGTGGCCACGGGGCACTATGGTGGCGCGGAGGCGACACGACGATCAACTGCACGCCTAGGCACCCCTTAGAATGCTGCCTGAGGGCCATGGAGTCGTAACCCATTGCGGTCGTATCACTGGCAGGCTCTGTAGCCGGTACGACGAGGATCGAACGCAAGACTGGGTACCCGCCGTTCGACACTCAGCCTGCGGGCCAACGAGGCTCCTGCCAGCGAGGCTCTGCAAAGCTAGGAAGTTAGTCTTAGGATGCTTCCGGTCGGGAGACATGTGCGTCTTCAAGTCCTTAGCGCTACTTGTGCGGCGTCTCTACTAGCTCTGGTTGGGGTGATCCATTGATCTTGGTTCTTTCTGGTCGCTACCTTCGACGATACGTTGCTTTTGATCGAAGGACCAAGAGTCCGATGCTCCAGCCACCTCGTCTTCAAGACGTAGCGCCGGCATCTGTTGGAGATCCGTGCCAGTGTGCCCTCCGAGTCGTCACAAAATATCTCTGGAGTCTGAATGTCCCCTGCACGCTCCTTGACAAACTTATTACTCCGCGTGCCGAAATGGGTGCCATCGATGTCATTCTGAAGCTGGCAATTCGATTGCGCTGCCTGTGCTGCTAGGTTGACCCCGATGTAAGGCTCAATCGTCGATGAACGCAAGAGCAGACGGACACCTACCCACCTGGATGCGCCATTTTGGGCCCAAACACTGCCTATCGACCAGCGAAGACGGGCATCTACTTATGCAATGTCACTGGCGACTTTCGAGGTGTGCACTATGAAGAACTGTCCGAGTTTGTTGAATAGCTTTAGCTAGCTAGCTATCTAGCTAGAGCTCAAGAGCTCGTCCCGACCTGAAGCTGGCAACTCGATTGCGTTGCCTGTGCTGCTAGGTTGACTTCGACATAAGGCTCAATCATCGATGAGGGCGTTAATACAACGCCACAGCAGACGGACAGCCGCCCACCCACCTGGTTGCGCCACTTTGAGGCCAAACACTGCCTATCGACCAGCAAAGACGGGCATCTAACAACCGCGTAGAATAAAGCAGCCTTAGAGTACAAGCGTCTAGGACGTCCAGGACTCAGACCCACTCCTCTTGATCAAACACCGCCACGACTTCCTCCAACACGTCCTTCGTGACATCCTCCCAGTCATCAATGTGGCCCTCCTCGTCTACGACCGTGGAAATCTGGCAGATGTCGAAACGGTGGCCCGCCCAAACGCCTCGATGAAGTTTGAGGGGTCCTTGGTACCGTATATTGAGGTCCGGATCCCCACTCCAGGTGATTCGTACCAGAAGTGCATGCTCGAAACGCACCGCCTTTAGATATGGCTTCCCAGGCATGGCCCATAGATCACGAATAGCGTCCCCGCGAACGTACTCCCGAGTAGTGAGGTTCCGCAGGACATATGTCCCGCCGTATAGACGCTTGTCGTCCAGGCCACGATGAATAACCATCAACGCGTCCCTCCACCTGTTGAAGAGAAGAGTGGAAAGCTCGTATAATTCATCAAACGAGGCGTCGCGACCACGCGCGGAATATCTCTCCTTCAACATCAAAGAACAATAAATCCAAGTGTCTGGATCCCCTCTGCCGAAGGACTGAACCCTCTCATACTTCTCGTCAGCGTCGTGCTGGAGTTTCGGGATCATCTCCAGAACAAAACAGGCATGCCAATATTCGCTGTCCGCATCCGAGCCTCCATCTTCATGCGCGTCATCCTCGTCATCTTCGTATGCCTTGCGAAACGCGAAAGCGTCCAATTGTTCAACAGACCGCACCTGCTCCTTCACAAACGCAGTCTCCATCATCGTAAGTGCCCCCGGCGGCACATCGTCTATCTCTGTCCCGCCCCCGACACAGATGAGACGATCTCCGGCCCAAGCTGAAATGATGCTCCTTTCGACACAGGCCGCGAGATGCGGTCGGCCGATTTCGTAGTACCGCTGGCACGTCGTCACAAAGCACACGACATCCAACCAGTCGTGTAGGTGCCCAAAGACCATGTCGATTAATTCGTCCGGACATTTCCCGAGCCCGTGCTGTCCGCGGTTTGCGGGTGACCTATCGACACGCGAAAGGTCAGTTCACCACTAGAAAATAGTCGCTGTCGTGGGAGGGATGGGAGAAAGTCAATATATATGCACCTTTTCGGGAATTTACCCTTCTTAGGTGTCACTTCGCATAACGGCCTTGCTATGACTCGTGGGTCGTGTTTGGTTGACCGCCATAACGCGTTTGTAATTGACGAGTGTTGCGGTAGGTCGAAGAAAAACTCTGGGAATATGCCTGCCACCCCTGTGTTGAATTCAACGGGGTTGTCAAGGTTCATGAGATAGAAGCTCTGGCTCATCTTGAATACCGGCAGACAGGACGGCCTTGAGAAGTTGTTGTGGTGGTCAAGTATATATAAAAATCAGGACAATGGTCGCGTGCAGAAAGTTGTCACGTGATCATTGAATCCTCGATGTCCGAGTCCTTCATGCAAGCTTCAGGTACAGGAAGCTCAACAGAGCACAACCCCGCCGTCGCGAGGCTCCAGGGTTACAGTATGGACATCTCAATTTTGCACATGTTAGTAACAATGTTGATGTACATCTGCCGGGCAGATCACGTGACCGCGATTTTGAATGTTTGTGACCAGTAAAACTGTAAAACTTGGAGAAAAGGGCAGACATGTAGCATTAGCAGTACCGAAACAACTCATCACCGCTGAAAACGAGCGAAGGAACGAAACCAATAAATAACTTAAGACGAAAATAAAGTTCGGAATAGTCCTTTTGAGAAAACCCGCTCGCAAACCACTGTGGGCACCTCGCACGTCACACATCCTTCCTCTGCTCTCCCTCCCGCCCCACGACAGAACTCTCCACCGCAAACCTCTCCGTATCGACTAAGCGCGTAATCAGCACATCGCCGAAGGCAGTCATAGGCGTCAAGATGCCGCCCTTCCTCGCCATGTCCGGCAGTCCCTCTGGGAGGGATTCGGCTTCCGACTTTGAGCTCGGGGCACCGGTCTGAGGCGACGAGACAGGCGGGAGGAGTAGCGACAGCGCTGACTCTGAAAGCATGACTGGTGGGTGGACGCGCGTCAGCGGTGCGTGGTCAATGATATCATCAAGGAGGACGAGCACGTACTCGCGGTTAGGGCATACCCCGGATCACGGTCGCCCGTGAACACGGTTTTGACGTGTACTGGGGGTGATGATGGCGTCGCGACGGACGTCGTGTGGTTTGTAGCTATGAAGAAACCATTCTGCATTGTCCTGTGCGTTCGCCAATGAATACGTCAGCTGAGCAGCTCGGTTGAAGCGAAGGAAACGGTGCTGACTCCTCGGAAGGGCCGCTTCCTGGAGGCGGCATGAGCTTCTTGACAAGCCAGCGGATCTATCGTGACGCGAGCCTAAGTCAGGAGAGGCCTAAGACAGTAGGGAGAGAATGTTCCTTACCGGCGCGACAAGGGCTAACATTCCAAATCCGACCGCGAACGCTGTTGAGACGAGTACCGCTGATAGACGAGAGGGCACAGCGAGGAACTCGTCGTACACAAAGGTAGGACCGTAGCGCGCGCGTCGGGCGGCCTGGGCGGCTTCTTGCGAGCCGGCAGCGTCGACTGCTCGCAGAATCAGAATGCGGTGTTCCGCTGGCTGTGTAGACTCACCGCTCCGTGCTTGCATCTCCAACAGCCCGTATGTTCGCTGAACGAGCTTCCTGTTCGTCGGCTGCATGCCGAAAAACGCGCCTGGCACGGAAGGTTCTCCGGGAATGGAGAGATTATACAAGAATCGGAATTTGGGCATTCCGCGCCCGCCGACTGAGCCGCGTAGTATAAATCAACAGCTATATGGGAGACGTGCTGGGAAACGCATACCAGGGCTCAGAGCATAGTCGGCCGAGCTATCCCGTAGCTTGTGACGGGGCACTTCTTCCAGTACGGTCATTATGGTGTTCAACGTCCCGCCGGAGATACCACCGCGGACTTTGTGTGCAGTGATAGAAGTATCGACGTCGTAGTCACCTGTGCGCGAGGCATGTGAGCGGTGGATTATAGGGCGATGTCAAGGGAGATATACCATAAGCTTTTAGGGTCCTGTTGGAGACGTAGGCGCTTAAATCGGATGGGATGGAGTCATAGCCGCATGAAGGGACGATGACGGCGCGCGACTTCATTGCGACGTAATCAAACCTGGCCGAAGGTGTATTCTCCGCGTCAGGAGAAGCCTGTCTGGGGTACGCACTTGTATATGATCTCCCGAAGCCAAGGATGTTCTCCTGACAGATCAACGTAGTGTACTCCATTCAATGCACACGCTCTGTCCACGGAATCACGTCAGAAATAAGACATGCTACTGAGGTATTCGACACGCACTTCACGACAGGCGTTCCCCAGCGCCAGTACGGCCCCACTGTATTGATGACGACCCGCGCAGACTTAACAGCCGCTTCCACCGAGCTGTAGTCGTCCACATCGAATTGGAGGGTGTTGACGCTCGCAGGCAGTCCAAGCTCCTGGACCAGGTTGTGCAATTTGGATTGGGAGCGTGCCGCAATGGAGAAGGAGAAGAGGCCTTCGGTGAACTGGGGGTGGGCGACGAGATAGCGGGTAGTAAGGCGCCCTGTAAAACCGGTCGCGCCGAGGACGACGATGTCGGATTTGGGGCTGCTCATCGTGGAGAACGGCGAGGGAGGACGTGTCTCCGGAGTCGAGGACCCGGTTACAGCTTGCGTCATTCAAGAGGCCGATAGCTTGTAAACGAAACACATGCAAATATAGTCCTCTTTGGTTCGTTCGCCGGCTAATTGCTTCGGTGCAAGCCCGCCGTTCCAGCAAGTATTCCTATAATCCCTACACTCACTGACTACATGCCCGAGATAGATAGGGACGGCAGGCGGCCCCGGTCGCGGTCTCGATCACCAAGACGTCGGAGCCTGTCTGCAGACTCACCACGACATACCCGTGACCGCCGCAGGGCCAGGGAGGATGATCACGGACGCGAACGACGTTCTAGGTCGAGGTCGAGGTCTAACAGAGGACGTGGTGCTGGTGAGAGGAAGCAGAGCAGGAGCCCTCGCAGGCGGCGAAGTCGTTCCCCTGGTCATTACAGTCGAAGTCGGAGTCGAAGTCCTGCGCGGAAAAGGAGACGATCGAGGTCGCGTTCGGGGTCGCGGACGAGGCGTGGAAGGTCGCGCTCGCGCTCGAGGTCACGGACCAGCCGGGGAGACAGGCGGAATCGTTCGAGGGATAGGGATAGCTCGTCGTCGAGCTCGTCTGAGTCTGAAGACGAGCGCGACGAGAAGCGGAGGAAAAGGAAGAAGAAGAAGAGTAAGCGGCAGAGGAGCGAGGAGAGGAAGGAGCGGAAACGGAAGCAGAAGGAAAAGAAGAAGGTATGCTCTCTCACTCTGTCTGTCTCACCTCACTTGATACTAATCGACGAATACTCTATGACAGCGAAAGCGTGGACATGGATCTGCGGCTCAGTGGGGCAAGTACGGAATCATCGCAGAGGCAGAGTACGTACCCTCTATATCCTATCAGAATCTCAAATCTCACTCGACTCCCTGAACACTTCCAGCATATTCAACAAACAGGCAGAATTTCACGCGTGGCTGGTTGAAGAACGCAAGATCAACCCCGAGACGATCTCCAAGGACCAGAACAGGAAGGAATTCATGCGCTACGTCGAGGACTTCAACACCGGTGCGCCTTCTTTCCTTCTTGTGTTCCCCTTCGTATCCACTGATCCCTGTCAATCTTGCAGCTACCCTCCCGCACGAAAAGTACTATCACATGGAGGCGTACGAGCGGCGCATGTCCGCGCTGCGGCAAGGCGAGTTCGTGCCGCCCCCGGACGACGCGTACGACCCACAGGCCGACCTGAAGGCCATCAGCGGGGCGCACAAGAAGAAGGTCGTCGAGCACGAAAGCTACCTCAGCAAGGAACAGCTGCAGGAGCTGAGAAGGGTGCAGCAGGAGCGCATCGAGGTGCGTGCCTTCCCCTATTCTGTGTCCGGCGCACTGTTGATGAGTCCCCGTTTCCAGGCGGGTAAGATGAAGTTGTTGGGTATGGAGGTGAAGCAGAATATGGGGGTGCGGATGGATGGATCGATGTTTGATGAGTGAGGAGGTGAGCAGACTGATGTGACGCGTTTTCTATACATCTCTGTATGATATGAGGCTGGACTGCTAACATTGTAAATACCAACTGAAAGGCTCTGATGTCGCGATTGTTTTTGCGCTTGGTGGTTCGAACGTGGATCATCGCATGACGAATATACCGTGCCCTCTGGCTAAACTGGGGCTTGAATGTAGCCGGCCAAGCTCTTGCATGCCTCCTAGCAGGTATCAAACGCTTCGCAAAAACGAACACTGCGTACTTGGCTGATCGTCGCCTCAGAGAGTGACAACGTGATATTGGTGCGTCAGCGGCAGTAGCCAAGAGGAGGGGAGAAGGCCGACTAGCAAAGTTGACATACAGACCTTTCGCAGTTTTTTTAACAGACAAGTGCAGCTCAAAACACCTACTAGTGTGTCATCGTGAAATCCTTTCGCATTGTCCCATACCACCGACAGCTGGACTTTCCATTTTCAAGTGTGCTTTCAATGGTTGCGTGGGGCGGAAAAGATGTAAAGGTCGCCATTGCTATTGCGCTTTCGTGTTCTTCAACTACACGGAAATATATCGATGATACATGATACGGAAGACAATTTCCATTCAATGAATGTCCAAGTATTACTGTCCAGGAGCGTCAATCTTTCTATCATATCCTCCAGTGTCTCCTGACTGTCATGATTGCCCGAGGTGAGTTGGCAGGGTGTGCAATGAATGGGCATGGGAAGGAGTGAGTGGATGTCTACATAGACATCACTGTCCGGAATCGTTATTCGTGAGTGGAATGTGATCAAAAAGCAAGCAAAGGGTGACAATCGCTGGAGGTCGTACTGGCTCAGCCGGGGAACAAACATGGAACGGAGCACACGTACAACGCATTTTGGGGATTCAAGCAATCGTGCAGAGCACGCACATTCCGTACCCCTTCCCCTCCTTCTCTTGATTCACAGGCACAAGACCGTCTAAATTCTCTCCAGGAGAAATGTCTACCGCATCGAGCACAGGGTCGTCGGAGCTGCCCTGCGCGAGATATGCATCGAGCGAGAGGGGGGAGAAGTGATCCATGAGATTAAAAAGTGAATAAGCTCTGAGGCTGGTGGGTGTTGTTATTGGAGCAGAGAAGTGCCCGAGTATGGACGGAAAGCCTTATATTTATACCCGCACAAGAGGTGCTCTGATATAGGCTCACTATGAGGTCATGTCAAGTGCCTTGAGGCGGCAAAAACGCCCAGTCGGGACAGATATTATTGTGTACAGAGTATCAAGGACCATGCAAAGATGAAGTGGGGCGGAATTGTCGGCGAAGTTGGAAAAGACCAACACCGAGACAAGGAGTAAAACAATAAAGACATAGATCCGTTGCCGCGTCGAGATTTAGAGACTGTCGACGCCCGGGCCATGGGCTGAGCTCGACTGGAAGTTGGGGTTCCCAGACAATAAGCAAGCCATGAAGGTCCGAACGAGTTGACGCGACGCGAGTAAGCTGCGGCACCTTGCGCCGAGTTTGGCGGTTGGTCTTATCGATGAGGATTCCGTGACTATCTGTTGGAGCTATACGCACATCGTCTTCGGGGAACAGGACATTTCGTTTGGTGACCTGCAGCGGTCAACAAGCTCGTCGACGATAGTGACGGTCGACCAGGCACAGGACCAAGTCCATCAGCAAAAAGTCGCTAGGCTGGTATCTCAAGGTGATCGTGGGAAGGACTGACCATCTTGGTGGAACTTGGTATGGCAAGGTAAACAGCTCACCAATTTGTGGGGCTCCAGGTATACCAGCAGCAACTTGGGATCAACAGGCAAGGGAGTAGCAATGTGGTGGGAGGAATGTAAGGTACATGAAATTTTGGTACAACATTTTGTAATACAGCAACATGATCATTTCGTCGACTGAGCCCGTCGTGGTTCAACGAGTCAGCAGAAAAATAGATAATTGACGCTCAATAGCTACAGCGGCACGTAACCATTACTCTCGGAGGCATTCTCCGACTGCCCCTTGATCTCATGCAGGACAGGATGACCATCGTCTGCGTGGCCTCCCCTACCCCTGTACCAAATGTCTTCTCCTGTGCCTATGAGACGGTTTCCTGTAGCGTGGCAGTGAGGGGAGGTGGTGTGAGCTGGACGTGTTTGCCTCCGAGAGGATTGCCGAAAGATCTGACTTGTGCCAGTGACGAACGCGTCATGGTCACATGATAATATTGTCGGCTAAACCCGAGCTATGTCGCGTCGCGATTTGGAACTTCGAGGACAGAATCTTTATGTCTCTTACCACCACCTCGACTTGAGTCTCGGACCTGGTCGGATGCTACCGTGTCTATATCATCTGTGCGCTTACGACAACCTCATCCGGCGGCAGTGCCTAGGTAAGGTAGACTCTGCCTATATCCGCTTATACTCATAATTTCGCACTGCGCGGCACATATGAAGGTGACAGCCCGGAATTCGCGCATATATGCGCGTAAAACAGTCGGATCTGCCACTGTCGAGCCCGTCACGTTGTTCGCACTGCAGTCCATCTTTAACTTAGGCGGCAGATTTCCAGCACGTGCAAGTAAAGGTTGGTCTCAGTGATTAGAATGAAGTGAGTTCTTTGCTCTTCGCTGGCATGGATTCTGTAGCTCATGAACCGCGACGATCGTGCTGTCATCCTTTCCACAACCCCATTCCCAGAACTAGTGTTGCCGCAAAGCAAAGCCGAAGGACTTTAAAGCGGAAAATTCCGGCTTTAAGGGACTTTAAGGTCGCTTCGAAGCGCCAGGGGCACTTTCCTTAAAGGGTAAACACATTTCCTGAGGGCGCGTCAAGTTTCTAAGGTCGAGTTCGTGAACTCGTTCCTCGCATGTACACTACAGTACTTATGAAATCAATTATGCCATGTTAACTAGAACCTGCAAGTAGTCTGTCTAGCTCAGAAATGTCTCGCCGTGCAATCATATCCTCCAGTACAGAGGGATCTACATCAGCAACAACCATATCTTGCTCTCGAGAGACCCAGTTGTCATTGAAATCCAGACGCTCCGAACGGAACATAAACTTAAGCATCTGAAGGATTTCCATCATCACTGGGGAGAGCTGTGAGCGACGGATTGTGTCCGTCTCCTTGCTCGAGGAGAACACGCGCTCACAAGGAACGGAAGACGCTTGTGCCGGCATCACATCAAGAGCGATACGGAAGAAGAGTGGGTAGGTTCGTTTATGTGCCTAAGGATTCATTCCCAGCATGAATAGCACGTAAGCAAGTGGAAGCCGGAAACGCACCATCCAGAAGCGCTCCAAGTCGAAGTCGTCAAGTTCCTCACGCTTCTCGATTACGCCATCAGCCATATATTTATCCCATTCATCTTGAACAGCTTGCTTGTCTTCCGCGAGCTCTGCAGCTTCCTTCTCTTCGGCTGAGAGTGGGGACAGCTGATCCGTGGTTGGAGGAGCTGGCGACGTGACTGATTCCATTGAAAGTTCGCGCTCCAGGTCATCCAATCGCGCCAAACCTGAGATCTGTGCACGAGCAGCGCGAGAAGCCGAAGGGACGGACACAGATGTGAGTGACGATGAACGTAGGCATTCGGCGCCGAGCTGTCCAATTCTTCGTAAGGCTCGGCGATGTTCGAGAAGCTGCATAGCACGTCAGCCTGACAATGATTGATTGGGATCAAACATACCGCTGCCATCGCCGCTTCCTTTGCGGCCTTGCATTCATCAGCAGTCCAGTTCTTCTCGAGCCAATGGAATTTGACAGTTGGATTGATGATCATTGCAAGGGCGTAGATACGAGTGGTGCGCGTCTTGGAAAGGTACTTCTTGAGTTTGTTGATGGAGGCTTGGATTGCTGGAGCAAGCTTTGGCAGCTTGCGCTTTAGGAGGCTGAGAAGGTGGATGAGTCGTTCGTAGGCTGGGAGCACGATTGGTAATGTCGGTGTCTTCTCGGCAGAAACAAGCTCTTGGACGGCATGTGGGACAGAGAGGAAGAGGCGGATATCGGCGAGGACGTCGAGTTGAGCCGCGGTCAAAGCACGATCGGCGAACGGTTCGTTTTGCGGCTTCTTGAGAAACAGATCGATGGCCTAAATGCCACAACTGTACGGTGCGCCAGGGGAGCCAGCCAGGATTTCAACTTCAGTGTTCGAATCTAGACCTTGTCAACCAAAAATACATCTTCCTTCCGGAACTCCGGTAACTTATCCGAGCTTAGTCAGCGCTCCATCATGTTTCCTTGACACTCCGAGTCCATGTCTTCTGTTCTCCTTCGAATGCCACGACATGTCTTTTCGGCCCAGTGCCAATGCTGTATCCGTTGGACTCGCTCTCAACCTAAATTTTCTTGAAACTGCCCACCTCTTTTCGACCTTTTGACTCACGGAGGGTAAGTGTCTCGTCCTAAAGCTTGTCCTGATGCTTTGTTTACATATCGGCGTCATGTTTAGCTTTGAATAGGCTGTTCCGCGAGGCCTCGACCTATTATCCACTCTCGTCCACTCAGTCACTCGCTAGGCGACACACACGGCGTTCTCACCTCCTGCAGACTTACCATATGTGTGCGATATATTCTTCCCTCTTGAGTGCTAGTTCTTCTCGTTTCGGTTTTACAGGCCTCGCACTTATCGTGACGTATTACCTACACCTTGACACTCAGTGTACACCAAGTGAGTTTCTTCTTTGTGTCCTCGCGATGTGAGATACTGACTGCGTGCCGGTTTTTAGAGTTGGCTTACCTATTCCATCGAACAACTGCAGCAAGAGGGGACCTTCCGACCAATGTAAAGTACCTTTCGACCCTCATTTGCGCTGTTATGGGCGGGGGCAGGATGTGCCCTAGACTTTGATATATTGTTTTCCTCCACCTCCTGCAATACACGTTGTGCAAAACGTTGTCCGTCATCGTAACGGGATCCACATCGCAGCCTTGGACTCCTCGGAAGGTTGGACAGCTCACGGCATGAAGGACAGTATATAAGTATGGAGGTGATACCGACGGACCAGAGCAAGACCCCACCCTCTCCCTTTCTTCCCGCATGGCAACTGTTTCAAACAACAACCCCACTGGGATAAATCAGTTCAAAGATTGTCGTGCGTATTGACCTTCATCTTTGACTATCATTATACTGACTGGTTCTCATAGCCAAGTCCGACGACACTCGCGTCGAAGAGATCATGCGTGATTATGATCGCCGTGGCATCGTCAGCAAGAAACTTATCAGCGCGATGCTCCTCGCCGAGCATGGTATTAAGATGAGGTGCGTGGTATTACCCCGCAGCATTGAATCAATTATGACACCATGAACAGCCCGAGAACAGTCACCCGTCGCCGCCGAGACTACAAACTGCTTGGTGCTGGTGCCACCACTCGAGCACTGCCGTTACCCGTGAAGCGGCAGCTTGTGCTCGACCAGCTAGCTCAGGACCCAATGAGTCGTCAGGGACCAAAGACGGTCATTGAAGGGATTGCCCTTGCGACGGGTCATCATCTCACTCGGTGCGCCGTTTTCTTTTCTCACAATCTATATTTCCTGATGCTCTCTCCCTGATAGATCCTTTGTTCGTTCAGAAATGCACCTCCATGACCTCGCGGGGTTTGCGATTCGTGAACCTGCAGCCAAGAAGATACATCGAGGTGTATTGATTGCCCTCGGGCCGCACCATGAATGGAGTGGTGATGGCCACGATAAACTCGCCGCAATTGGGTTCCCCATCTGGGGTGTTCGAGATAAGTACTCTGGGAACTGGCTTGGACTATGGGTTGTTCCGAACAACCGACTCAAGGAAGCTATTGCGTTATTGTTTCTAAAGCTCATCAAGGAACAAGGGGGTAGGTGACAGAATCTATATAATAGGCAACCTAATTGACGTGTGAACTCTCCAGGCATGCCGATCCAAATGAGCACTGACTGTGGTAGTGAAACAACTGAAGTCTTCGGTCTCGCAAACGCACTGAGGTATGTAACTTGATCATGCTGCGAAGTAATATATCTGTTGAGCTATTTTGTGTGCTAGAGAGATCTTCGCGGGCCACATCTCCATCGACGAACTCCCAGCGCACCGCTTTTTGAAGAGTGTCCACAACATCACCATTGAAAGGGGATGGCTTCGTCTACGCCTCCAGTGGGGTGATGATGCGAAGGCCTTCTGGGAGGCAGGTGCCGACATCTACATCAAGGAAAATGAAGATCATTAGTACGTTGCTCAGCTTGAGATTCACGAGGAGAATTTCATGATTTTCAAAACAGTAACCTGGCCCAGTGGCTTTGGTCTACACTCATCCAGGCCTCACTCGACAGGCTCCGTGACCATTTCAACAACCATGTTACCAGGAAAGACAAGGGGAAGCACCTGCCGTCCGGATGCTCGCCTCACGTCGCGTTGACCCTCTATGCACAATATGGGGCTCAAAATTGTTTGCAGCGTGTAGATACCAGGGTCGTAGATGCCCTGATGGCAAATTTCGATGGCGAAGTTCTTTTGTTTGTCACCCCAGAGTATGCAGAGAGAGCGCAGAGAGTGTACGAGACTCTGGGGATTAAAATGCTAACGTTCCAGAATGTCTGGCTGGTCTTCTCCAAGATGCTGCCTCTCATGTTGTAGATATATTAGATTGATATCGCAACTGGTTATTTTTGATTCTCGTTCAAAGTCGCAGATGTAAGTTACGATATCGACCAAGAAAAAGACCACAATATTGCTCAAGGACGAGACTCCGGAAAGCCAACACGAAGAAAGTCAGGCCTGGTCTGGGCACCCTTCAGTTTTAGTTTCACGCAAAGTTCCCTGCACTTATGCGCTTTTTGCCAGGCGATGATCTCAGCAGCACCACGGTCCCAGTGCCCAGTGTCTTTGGCTAGACTGCGGAAAAGTATTAAGGTCAATGAGCACTGCAAAAGTGGTTCACGCACGATTGGGCTTGAGGATCAAACAGAACCACAGACTGATTGGGCCCCACTACGCCTGGTAGACATGTGCATGATCAGGACCCAACTAAACAGAACATGGAGATGACGTGCCTTGGAGGTCGGTGAGTAGAAAGGTTCCCTCGGAATCGACCAGTACATGGTGAGCATACGCATCAATAGCCGACCCCACGACGTCGATACTCTGACCAGCGGTCGTGCTACCACTGAACTTTCTCTCTGTGTACAAATTGGCTGTATCTAGCAAGGGCGCGGCGAGGAAGGTTTCGAATACCAGGCTCGATGTCTCATCTAACCATGCATCGGTGACAGTGCCGACGAAGGCATTACAGCTGTTCCAGCGTATATCTGGACCGTGATCAGTAAGACAGGTCAAAGATAACGGTATGTGGCTTACCTGGGATTCTGACATCATATGTCTGCGCACGCCGTGCAAACGACTCTGCGAAGTATTGCCCCTGAACCAATAACTTCAACTCAGCTATCAAATCTGTACGATTCGACAATTCATCAACACCCGAGCCTGGCATGCATTGGAAAATTGCATAAGGCGCGCCAGCGACCCGACCCTATTACAGACTGATGTTAAAGAACGAAGTCAAGTGGAATTCCTGGTCACTTACCATGAAAGCGAACTTGGTAGCACCTTTCGAGAGGTACCCATCTTCAGATTTGTCGCCTTCACTAAAGCCACGCCAGTTTTTTGAGATCTCTATCTTCTCATCGAGGCTGACAGTCTCGTCCATGTTCCCATGCGCGTCAATCGTGATGGTAATCTTCGTAAAGTCATACTGGTCGTAAGCAATTTGAGGGGTCGGACGAACGGCTGACGCTAGCTTTCGAGGGCGAAACGCGCTGGTGTACTCAGTCGCTTTTGAGATACCTGTTGAAGTTCATCAGCTCAATGTATTCGATTTAGTGACTTTGAATAATGACATACTGGTTGCTGCCTTTCGCTTTGTACTCGGCTTGAACGAGGCTTGGCTCGTGGAGCGGTGAGTCGACGATCGGCGCACGGAACTGATACCGAAATCCACATCATCATCGACAATCTTCATCTCTAAGTCAGTCAAGCAAGAACAATAGTGACAGGCAACGTACTGATTGCGCCTCGTATGCATAGACACGGAGAGTGAGTTTCCGTTCCTTGCTGTCAGCCTCGGAGATCTTCGCGTCTGCTTTCAAGGCAGTGAACATCGCGTCGACGGTTCCTAGCATGTGGTTCTCAGTAGGTTTGAAGTGATAGACTGATTTCGTGGACTGGTTTATTCCAAACAGCACACTAGAAACATGTCAACATCAGATCGATACAGTAGGTTAGGCTCTCACTCCTCAAAATTCAAAGTGTTCATCCCGCTGACGTTCGACGCCGGCGATTCCAACCAAGCTTTCTTCAATTCCTCCCGCGTCTGATCCAAGAGAGATTTTGCGGGATCTGACCCGAAGAACTTCTTGAGGACGGGCAAAAGCTGCGCCTAATGATACGACTTATCAGTAAAAGGGTAAAAATCAAATTCACGAATGTCCTACCTTTTTCGCACTGGTACCGTTTTTGGGATAATAGAACAATGTCGCCTCCATAGTGATCGTGTCCCCTTTAACCTGTTTCTTCAATGTAGCAATCTTAGCCTTGAGTTGAGCGGCATTGGCAGCCTGCAGTCCTGCGTTTAGTGACGGCGGTTGGTTGAGCCGATGTTGAGATGCTGTTGACTGATGTTCGGACGCGCGTGAGAGGATGGTCTCTGTTATTTCATTGACTGCACATAGGATTGAGCGAGATGCAGCAGATGAAAAGTTATGTAGAACTCACGGCCCTTCACAGACGACGTCGGCTCTGAACTGGAGTGAGCTTGGTTCGACAAGTATTGTCATGCAACTCACCGTCTCTGCAACCGCCGCAAAGCGCAGTCTTCAACCAGGGATAAATCACGGAGCAGCTTTGACACTGCGGTTGGTTCTAAAATTCAGATGAGTAGATTATCAAAAAGCAATGCCGTCGAACTCACCACAATTACCGCGCGCTCCGTGGATGAATGAGCGTCAGAGAGCTTGACACACTTCATACAAACTGTGTCCTCGAGTCCTCGGAACACACCTCCACACCCAGTGCAGCGAGCCATCCGAAGCAAATTCCAATGTGGTGAAGGAGTGCCGCGGGTGAAAACTGCACGACTGATAGAGTTTTAACGTTTTAGGTTTGAAGCGCGCCTTGGGGC
This sequence comes from Lyophyllum shimeji, assembly GCA_026008595.1. Taxonomy (NCBI): domain Eukaryota; kingdom Fungi; phylum Basidiomycota; class Agaricomycetes; order Agaricales; family Lyophyllaceae; genus Lyophyllum; species Lyophyllum shimeji. The sequence continues at coordinate 2,369,460 of BRPK01000004.1, forward strand.
CAGGTAGGTGTGCTGCTGCCTTTCATCCATGAACAGAGCCATGAAATGACCAGCGAAAAAATCGTTTCTCCCGGCGGAATGCAAGTCGTAATGCTTTAGAATCCTGTGTGTTGGCGCGAACTCAACAAACCAGCCGCAGAGATGAGACGCACTCACTGCATTTCGTCAAGATATTGTAACATCAAACGCAGTATTGTCGAGGCCTTGGAAAAGCTGAGATGCGCCAGTGCCAGGAATGACAGCAGAACGAAAGCGAGGCAATGATGCTGCATGGTTGGCGCTGCCTGTGATGTTTTTCATGGAAACGACGGAAATTACGGAACTAAACACGACATAAGCGACAATCAACGAACCATGTTTAGTTATGTTTGAGTCTCGAGACATGACACGAGGTTCATCTGGACGCGTCAATCATGTGTCGGTCAACTCGTGGCGTCGTCCATGGCCAGTTATGTGTATGTATTTTGGTAGACTATGATACTTACAGTACGTGGAGAGAAAGGAACATAGAGGAGAATGTTGACTAAGCTCGGAAAAGTCACCGAAGTTCCGAAAGGAAGGTGTATTTTTGGTTGACAAGGTCTAGATTCGAACGCTCGAGTTGAAATCCTGGCTGGCCCCCCTGGCGCACCGTACAACTGTATCAGAGTCTGATAGAAATGCTGTAATAGAAGCACACACCGGGTAGAGGAGCAGGACTCGATCAATCATGAGGTACGTTGAAGACCAACGAATCTCCATCTCACGAAGAAGGGTGAGGACTGGGAGGCCGTCGTCCCCAAACGCGCCCGAGGCATTCCCTTCGACAATGGTGTTCTTGAAGTCCTCACGGCGTGGACCCGATGCACGGCATGCGGATATGAGATGGTGAGCCACCGCGACAACGTCATCACGGAGGATCTCCATGTAGGGATCGTCGGCTTCAATGTCAAGTTGGGTAGCCGGATCGTCGTCGAATTCGAAATCGTCGTCATCGTCATCTTGATCCTGAGTGGAGCCCAAGGTAAAAGCTTTGTGAGCTGTTTAAGTCCAGCTTTCACGGCCAAATTGATGATATGAGGAAAGCATCTGCCATTTCAATTGATTACTGAGTATGAGAGGAGCATCTATCATCAGGCAAAGAACATACCGAATTCGGTTGCCTTCCTTGTCAAAATAGACACCCATGTCGCGAAGAAGGAGCGCAACAAACTCCATCATGGAGCCACAGTTCGAGGCATTGTCCAAGGTGACCATGCCAATCTGAAGACAGTCAGCATGTCAGAAAACTGAAAGTGACGAAGCCGACCGTGGTCTACACACCCGGTTGAAGATACCAAGCTCCTTGAGGATCGCAACAAAGACTTTAGCCAGGTTTTGACCACTGTGTGAGCCGGGCACGTAGCGGAACGCCACCAGGCGTGTCGTCATTGTGACTTGACCATTAATCCCGAATGACATGAAGTGCGCTGTGATTGCCATGTAGGATCGTCGACATCAGCAAAATCGCAGGGACTTCTCCTTTGGGATTGGATGTCTGTATTTGTCTCTATTACGGATTGTGGTCTCTGGCTTTGAACTTCCGACGCTTTGACTTTTCGCATCGTCTCCTCCCTCGTCTTGTGCATCTATCCAGTCTTTCACTTTGGCCGACGTACTTCTAATTTGCAGGATTGGGCCAGTGGATGGTATCATCTGACTCCGGTTCCGTTTCCAGACTCCTCGTCGCCCACCAACTGCTCCTTTTCCGCCTGTCTCCCCTTCACCAGCCCTTGACTGCGAGACATCAACCGCAATGCGACCTCCTCGATAAACGTTGTCAAATTCCGGATTTCTGTTTCTGCCGTGTGTAGCTTCTTCCTCAACACCTCATTCTCCGCCTCACAGTGGTGTAGGCACCCAGCACCTCCTCCAGCATCCGAGTGTGATCCGCCGATACCTCTCGGATTCGTTTGCGATTTCTTTGGTTCTCCCGCTTCCAGCCCTCCCACTCCGTGCTCACTATGTCTATGACTTCCTCTGATGTAAGTCCAAGTCCATCTACCACATCCTGCGCACTCAGTTGACTGATTCGTGACAGCTCCTCGTCTTCTGAGTCCGGGGCTGGGCTCCTCGATGTATGGGTAGCCATCTGGCTGCGGGGATGGTCGGGCATGGCTGTGGGAGATGAAGGATTGATGTGGTTGAGGTCTGAGACTGGGCGAGGGCTGAATGGTTTCGTGACTGGTGTGTCCTATCTTTTGAGGTGCTGTGCTTGCTGTCACGGACTGCTCCGAGTCGTTGTACTCCCTGTTGTAGGTTACATAATAATATACTCTTGCCTCCAACTATACAGTTACAGTTGCGTACGACACAACGAATCTTCAGAAGGCTATCTCGTGAGAATGGTGGTCTATGTACTTGCTAACGTAAAATAATGGAACGAGTGCAAGTGTCTGTGTATGAAAACGACGTAGGCAGCATGCGATCACCATAGTATCCAATTAGATGGGCACCTCGAAGTATTGAGTCGATGTGAATGACTGACGTGAGACGGCGACCACGAGCATCAGTGTCTGGTTTCACCCTCCAAAGTCCTGTGTCCTCACATGGAGCCTGTCCGAATGTGGTGAACCACTGCACCAAAGCACAACGATACATTGTCCCGTTGAAATCAAAAGAGAAGAAGAGCAAAACACGGGCAACATGAAGCCCACGGAAGCCGACAAGATTGTCCTCACCACCTGTCTCCACAAAGACACAGTCAAAACGACCGCGGCCCTTCTTCCATGATGGCGTGGCACGTATCCGCTCACGGTGCATTCCACCAATACCCGAGAGGTCACTAGGGGCATAGAACGTTGAGATGGCTGAATGAAAGACATCAACGCGCGTGGAAGTTGGAACGGCAGGGCAGAGGTTGACGTCGACTTCCATTCCGATAACCTCCGAAGTGGGATTGAGTTGATCATACAGAAAGCGCCGGACATATTCTTGCAGTTTTGGTTGCCGAATGAAGGTGGCGAGGCGGCCAGGGACTTGGGGTACTTTCGAGTCACCAAAGGAAGGAAAATTAGCATGCAGTCTACGATGCCGGACTATGCTCGGCTCACCTGGAGTCTTCGCCAGCTGCACATCACCTAGCGACGTCATGCTTGGTCAGCTTCGACGTCGTCATCCTCGATTTGAGTTGGTGGAGGAGGGGAAGGACCAAGGGTGTGGGGATGAGTGTCGCGAAGTGTCCATCAAGCATTCGCGCGCCTCGAAATCCACGCGGGCAGCAGCAAGTTTGTCCATGCGCTGATTGGTGAGAAGCATCTGCCTAGTGGCTGATGACGGTTCGAACGTCGCCAGGGTTCTTTGACAGCCTTGATGTGCTTCGATTCCGTTATGGATGAGCAGAGGCCGTTGGGAGCACCGAACTGCTGGATGAGGTGACGGTAATGGACTAGTGAGTGTTGGCGAGGCAGAGAGAAGTCTTCGCGCACGCCAGAGGTAATAAAAATCTGGCGTTCGAGATGAAACGGGCGAGGGCCGTGTCTATGGCTTCCAGGGTATCTTCGGTTATGTCGGATCTTCGAACAAGGTAACAAACCTCCAGGAACGCGGATATTGTGCGGACTATCTGTCCAGGGACGTGACCGGCGATGGCAGGAAGATAGACCTGCGATCACTTGTCTCAAACAGCACTCTGACTGTCTGCAACCATAACGTACCTTCATCAGTGCTTTGAGTCGTCACCTGTCCATTGCTTGAACCCACGACCTTCTGGGAAGCGGCGAAGGCCGGGAAATGCTGGCGGCAGCAATCCTGTACTAAAATGAGCAAGGCAAATTCAAAAGGGTGTCACGAAACACTCACCGACGGTCAATGTCAGCCAAGATCTCATTCGCGCGTGACTTTCCGTGAACTAACTCAAGATACTCTCCGACCCAGAGGACGAGGTGATCTTTGAATGTGCCCTTGATGATTGATGTAGGAGGTCCGGGGATAGCATCTTGTGAATGTCGGCACGGGGGAAATGAGTGGTGAAAGGCTGAGAGGAAGTCAGCATCAGATATCTCTAGGAATCAGCCACATGGACTCACGACGACGTCCGAGACAATTCCATATCCATCCCAGAGGACCTTGACCTCATCAGCGAAGGCTTCTTGTAGCTGATTGGTGTGTTCCTGAGATCGTGGAATTGCGGTTTGATCATCGTCAAGATTCGTTGCCAATGCCGTGCATCTATGTAGATATGATAAGAACCACATAGCCTCGGGTGGGTGATTCGCGTGATGACTTACTTCGGACACCAGCCAGACACCACACAAGCAAGGAGTGCTTGCTCAGGATAGTCAGCGATGTACGGGCCAAAGCCGTAGATGACACGTCGGTAATATCCATCGGCGCAGCGCGTGACACGAGCGTGGTCATCCATGGCTTGAGTGAGTTGAAAATCCGCGCCAGTGAGGAATGGAATAATTGCCGCCGAAACGTCCGAAACTCAACACTGTTCTGGTGCTTTCTGTCAGCTGATACTGCTACGTCAGCAATGAAGCTCGATAGACAGGTGAAGCAGACTCACCTTTTGGAATAGCCAAGAAACCAATAAGAGACAGTGCATTACGATGGGCGCGACGCACATGGTTCTTGATGTTGCCGATACCAGCGTAAAGCGGATAATATTCGTTCTGACCTGTGGCAACGGAGACCGTTGTCTTGTCACTTCCCAGTATGACTGGCACGAACGTCGCTCCGTGGGTTTCCGGGTCCTCGGCGATGATATCCTGCATGCACATCAGCAAAATTTAAATTCATTTCGAACAGATGACACTCACAGATTGCTCGAAAACGAAGTTCGCGCCCATCATGTCCTTGTAACGACGCTTTCCATCTGGGCCGAATTCTTGATACGGAGCATAGTCAATGTCGCCGTCGAAATCCGCGCATCCGATCTGATCCTCAAAAATTTTGAGGGGATCGCGGAACCAGACCTCGTACGGTTTTGTCATCCACGACGGCGGAGGTACGTTATCTGGCAGCTCGCCATCGTACTTGATCGAAAATGCCTGCCATGGTATGTCGCCCAGCTCGGTAGAATCGATCGTATTATATAGATCGGCGGCATTGGCGAAGGAGGGGGGGGCGCCGAAACATCCGTTTCGTCGGGATCTTGATTGTTGGCATTGAACGTGGCCCAGATATCCATCAATTGCGTTATCTTCTTTCCGGACATCTGCTCCTCACGGAACAGGAAGTCGGCGAGCTCGAATTCAGCACGGGAGGCATAAGGGTAGAAATCATCCGCTGTACGTCCAGAAGTCCGGAGTGGGGGTGGGCACCAGGTGGTAAGTCATTTCCGAATTCGTCGCATGGCCGGCCTGGAATTATAGACTACATCAGAAGCGTACTTGCGAACTTTTAAAGACAGCCATACCATCGAGATACGGATGCAGACGCATGCGGGTTCCTTCTTTGGTGCGTATCCATGCCTGGCGACGAGGTGACTCAGGTTGACATTGTGGAGACCGCGGCAGGGGGGCACGGTTACCAGGAGTTGCAGGAGTGGCTGGTGGATCGTGCTCGGTACCGTTGTCAGCGGGAGAGGGGGTACGAGGAGGCGTGGCGCGGGAAGGATCAGGCTCAGCAGTGGGTGAAGGCAGTGTTGGAGGCCGCGCGAGCAAAAATTGGGGATTTTTTCGACAGGTATTGCGGTGTCGAGTTAGTCCACTAAGTGTGCGACAAGTCGTCGTACAGCCAGGAAACGAACATGGGTGAGTCGGGCCTTGTAGAGCTGCTGTTTCACTTGTGTGAACAGCCGTCGTAGAGAAGGCATAACTTGCGGCAGCCCCAGAGACAGCACTCAGTGCAGAAATGACAAATTCATGCATAACATATTGTACTACGACAATCCACGTGCAAAAACCTGTATAGTTTTTCCAAGCCCAATCAGCCACCCGGCGTCACACGAAAACAACAAGAAAAAGCCCACTTACACATCCTGCTGCGTACTCGGCCGTCATCCATTATGCAGCAACGTCGCTTCACCAGAGCTTCCAATTCTCAAGCCCATCCTGGTCTCCCAGATGCCCCGAAGCCTCGTCGTTCGTCGGCTCAGGTCAAGGCTGACAATGCAGTGAGAGCAGCTGCAAAGGAGGAAGCGGCTCAGCAAAAAGCCACGAAGATAGCCAAGGTCGCCCAGATCGAGAATGAAGTGCGACAGAAGGTGAAGGAAACTGACCTTGAGGCAAACCGGCCGAAGGACAAGCTCTCGATTCCACGTTCCCAGAGACCTAGAGCGCCTCCTGTCCAAGGTCAAGTCCTTCTTGTGACACATATTAAAATTTACCTTCTCTCTCGCAGATAACGCGACTCAGGCTCCCACTGACCGACTTGGCCCCGCCGGTGGTATCCCTCCTGCAGACCCAGACTCGGAGACCGCTAGAGTAGACGAGCTCAGTGACCCTGATGGCTCGAACGTCGAGAGCGATGTAGATATGGACCTCGAAAACGATGCTCCAGATACTGCGATCAAGAAAGCCGCGGGCAAGAAACAGAAGAAAGGGCTGATAGTACGCGACCAGATCAACGCGATCAACTTCTCAGCTGTCATGCCAGAAGTATCCCCGCCAGACGAGCCAACCCCAGGTAAACGTAGGGCCGTTGACATGAAGGGTGCCGAGTAGGTGCTAGATCCATGTGACGTGATTAGAACTAAGGCATGGCTGTCCGATAGACCCCAAACCAAGCGGCAGAAAGAGGCTCAGCCACTGCCCCCATCCGGATTACTTGCCAATTGGCGGGAGGCAGCCCCTTTTGAACCCACGTTCGAGGCCACCGAGGTTGAAGACATTGAGCATCAACGTGCTGGTTTGACGAGAGGTGGCAGTGTTGATGAGGCACAAGATGAAGACGCTAGTCCGGCATTCCAGTTCGGTGGAATTCCATCTGGGGATGAAGAAGATGTCGAGCGCAAGGCAGCTCATCAGAATATCCGATTTCGCGTAACTTGACCTTTCCTCTGCCGGTCGTGCTCTCTCCGGATCTGCTGATGTGATGTCATTCTAGTCCATCGCAAAGGTTGAAGATCTTCATGCTGCTCCTGTCACCCACAACTTCAGATCAGGCAGAAGAAGCCTGGCGAGCGTTACCGACACAAGGATTTACCTCCCGAAACCGCAGAGAGGTTTAGCAAGCTGGTACTCCCTATGGCTTGTGACTCCGTTGCTGCCCTTCCGCCGTGGGAGTCCCCGACAGATGAGGAACTTGCCGATCTATGGAATCTAGTCTTCAAGGATACCCACCCTGTCACCGTTGATCTGAGGGCGGGTTCCCTTTTTTTGGTCATTAAACCTCTCGTACGTACTGATTTGAGTTAGCAGATCTCTCGCCAGCACTGACTATTCGTGTTCAGATCAAGCACGGAATATCCCAGTGGCTTACTAAGTTTGCGAAAGCTGGCGTCAAGGCTTTAGAAGCGGAATACAAGCGCCGAGGCTTGGCTACTACTGCTGAGCAGGCGGAACTCGTGGCCAGCCTCCTTGGCGATGCGGAGGACATCGAGAGCAAGAAACGCCCGTTCCTCTGGGATTCCGTTTACGACGATCCGAACGCAGAAAAATCGGTGACGTTGTCAGGAACGGTGATCACGAAGGCTTGAGCTAATTTTGTCGCTTCAGGGATTGTTCCAAGGGCGCCTTGTTGCGCATGTGTTCCTCGAACATCTCATAACTGTCCAATCACTCCCAAATCAGTATCGCGTCCAGGAACCACCGATCGGTGCGTTGATCTTGGCCATCCAAGCGGTAACACTTTCCTGCAGAGCCTTCAATGTCTGTTCTCACGTCACAAATTCCCCCTTTCAGGTTCATCGCGCCTTGTTGTACTCCATCAACGGTACCTTCACTGCTCCCGCTCGAAAAGGTGACCGCGAGTTTTCGAAACAAAACTGGGGTGACTGCAAAGTCGAGTCTGCAAACGGGAAGATCCGTACCCTCAAGCGCTCCACCGTGTTCCTCAAACGCATCAAGAACTTGAGTGACGTTCAGTGGGCTGACATCAAGCAGGCCGCACTCAACATGCAACGTGGTCCTCCACCTCAAAAGGCAGTGACCCTGGATGAGGAGGGTAGCGACGGAGAGCCATCAGCTGATGACGATGACGAGCTTCGTGACCCCCGCTATGACATGCCAGCCGTCGGGGCCCAGGCGTTGGATGGTGCTGAGTAATTACTGGTATTCCGTGGTTCAGATCCGGGCTGGGTGCAGTAGCATAGTACACAGGAGGCTCGTCTCTAGTAGTGTCTCACGAAGCAATTTTATTTCAGTCATCTGTCGCATTTGAATGTCCTGGAGTGGCACGTTGCTCTATCCAAAGAGACCTCATGCATTTAGAAGCCACGAGCAGACTCACACAAGACAGTATGTCTTCGAGAAGCTGGGAAAGACGGACAGCAAGTCATTTTGTGTCTTGTACAAGAAAGTGGACATGGCTTTCGAAAGTCGAGCTTACTGTGACGTCTTGCCTAACTTTCGCGACTTTGTGTCTTTCCAAAGTCTTGAAAGACGCCGGGAAAGTCCGCGTCGTTTTCCTGATGGATTCTGATCTGTCCAGAGGTCGCTCGTGAATGAAATACGACCGGCTGCGTTCTGGAGATGATTCAATACCAAAATATGAGCGGAATACGCAAGTAAACAACACTCACCTTGAGCTCCTCGATTAGTTTCTTGAACTCTACTTGAAACCGCTCATAGATCAGCTGCGTGAGCTTTGTGCGGTGGGGAAGATCATCTTCATCAAGCTGTGTACCGACGTAGAGCAAAAGATCGCGAAGTTCTGGAGAGTCGATGACATTGATTGACTTCAAGGAATGATTGTCAGCAACAGATAGATCTGAAATGACAATGTATGTACCTGATCATCGACGGCGATCCAGCGTACGAAGCGTTCGTAAAAGCCCTCCAGAGAGAATGGTTCGCGTTCCTTTCCTCGTGCCTCTGGGGCGCGGCCGAAAGTTTCCCATCCTTTGAGCTTGTTCGTAAGCACAGCAACCCGAAACTTGTCGTAATGCTTCGAGATCAAATGGTCTCGAATGGTCGCCGTTTGAGGATTCGTGTTGCTCCAGACATGCCATTCATCACTGCATCGATATTAGTACAGCTGAAAATCGTGCGATGTAGACAATTGACTTACATGCAGAAGCGACAACCAACGAACGCGGTCTTCGGACGCGTTTTCTGAAAAGGGGCTTCGACTTCTGGCATAGTAGATGGCTTCTCGCTGGTCTCCAGGCCACGCACACACCACCAGACATCTGTTGCGCCCACCGTATTCCTCTTCGCAGCATGATCAGATACCAAGGAGCCGTACTTGCGACGGCTCGCCAAGAACGCGGGAGGCTCGAGACCAGTGTCGATTGCATCGTCGGTGACCTCGGGTACTGGCCCCACACCACAAATGGCTGGCTCTCCTTGTCGACGTCGTTTCCGTGCTCGTCCCGACATTCCAGATGCAGCGGCCCGTTTCCGCGTCGCATCAGTGCGCTGGGTATTGAGTGTTGTTCCAGTCGCATCCCCTAGAGCATCCCTCGAAGAAGTCGAAGGTGAACCAGCACCAGAAAAGGAATGTTGGAACTGGTTCTCGAATCGGAAACGTGTGGGGCCAGAATGCAAACGCGAGGGCCCCGGGTGGGCATGCAAAGGGCCAGGGTGGACCGGCAGAGCAAATGGTGTCACGGGGACAGAGGGAAGCCATTGATCTCGAGGAGCTGTATGGCCTGCTTCCGGAGTCAGGGAGCCGTCGACATAATGGTGGTACAAGTTTTCGGACATGGGTGAAACTGGCATGCTAAAGTTTCGTGGTGGAAAGGACGAATACCGGTATTGCTCATGGCCGGGGAGATGGCATATGCAGCTAGCTGAGTTGAGACACATACTGTGTGGGCACTGGGGTGTCCTCGAGCAGTCCACCTCTTATACCACGAAAATGACAGGAGAAAAAAAATATATTGCGTTCTAGTCGAGAGCTATGGAAACACTCAATATTGCCAGTTTCCGAGTATCACAGCCCTGCAGAAAAGAGTAGAGGCCGCCTGCGAGAGATGCAAAACGATGGTGAAAGGAGACCCCAAGTGAGAACATATTGTGTTACGAAACCAGTAAGCGAGCGGCCATGACGACAGATTCAGGTGGTTCGGTTTCAGCAAGGAGCCCTGCGGAAAGAGTCTTGGGGGCCAGGTAGCTCACGCCGGCGAGGAGGGCGCGAGAGTCATGCGCGACGATGTCGAGCGTCAGATCTTAGCACTATCATGGCCGGCTTATCAGACGATAACTTGATCACAGACTTGATCGGTTCTGACGCGTGGCATTCAAGCCGCATCAAAGCGCCTTAAAGTTCCCAAAATGTACATGATGCACTTTAAAGCCGACTTCGGTAGTAAAGGCTTTGGCTTTGCGGCAACACTACTTCCCTCTTACCGTTTTTATCTCATCCTATGTACCCTGCAGGAACGCTGGTTTAATATCCAATGCCAACTCGCTAGAGACCCGTCGACATGTACTACAGTAGTGTGATCATATGGAATTATCATTATTTTTGTCATTATTTTATTCCGTTGCAATGCAAGGCAAGAACAGAATAAAATTAATTGATTCCTGTCGTACTGAATGGGCAAAGTTTGCCTTCGCTGGAAATGCTTACCAACCTGGGGAATCTGACCATCTTGGTGGGATCCAGGTATACCTAGATGCCCTGTTCTGAGATGGTCGACCTTACCAGGATGCGTAAAAAGGTGACCATTTTGAACTATGTTACGCCATGTATTCTAAGGTCTATTTCTTGACCTTTTGCTGATGTCTGAGTGGACGAAGAAGATTCTTAATTGCCCCTGTTTCGTTCACAGGGCGAAGCCTTGAGCGCGTGAGCACCGATCTTCGGTCCTGCAACGGCTGCAAGTGGGCCGGAGTCCGGCTTGCCTCCCCACCTCACCTCTTCTCATCCAGCCTTGTAATCTCGTCCACATAGTCAAGCTAAAGGGAGGATTTTAATTGACGGACCGACTGAAGATATCACCAGCCTGTGTTCATCTCGCGATTCCGGTCCACGTCACATCGGGAAATGGAATACTATCCGGCTCCTCGCAGTTTAACATATACTCTCGTGGGCCCACGTATTTCGCTTCTGCTGAGGACTATAGCTATAGTCAACCGATAGTCCCTTCACAGGATTGCTGCCGTTACGGGGGCCTCTCATCTGTTCCTGCTGGAAGCTGTCTAGTCCGGGATTCTAAGTGCTAGAGGCATGTGGATACTATGTTCAACGAAATATCGAAGATCACCATCGCCAATATGGTCGTGATCCAAACAACCTCGCGGAGTCATGTTGTTTGGGGTCATAGTTGGTCGGAGGTCGTTCTTTGTCAAAGCTTTCATCTGGCCACCATCTAAAAAGTCCGACAATGAACTCGTCTTGCCATCATAAACTGGCCACGTAGTCATTATTCTCGCCTGGCCATATGTCGGCAAACTCGACTCGCTGGTGGCATCGAGAACTGCCCACATATAAAAGGACCGTCGCAGGCTGGGCACGTACTCAACCCCAGCCGTGTATCACCCGTGCAGGATTGCCATGCAGGTGAGGTCTTGGATCTGTAGCGCCATTCCCTTCAAAGACGGAGTTCTCACTCCTTTCATAGGACACCACCGCATCCACTCCTTGTACCCCGCCGCGTTCCGCACATTCCTGTGGCAGTTCGTCACCAGCAAGCACTCGGCCAGCCACTCCGGTTTTTGACTTCTCCAAGCACGACGCGTCAGTCTGCAGCGAGGACGACGAACATACCTTGTGTGGCTTCGGCGACATCTCACTCTCCAACATTTATTTTGTCCCCAGCCTACCATCCCAAGTCTCGCCAAGGCGTGATGATAGCTGGATGAAGGATGACTTGCCACGAGCGTCGCCTTCATCAGTGCGCAAGGTCGCTGCGTTCAATACCGAGGTGAGCCGGGACTCGTTGACGTGGAGTCATCGCGCTAACATTTATGTCTTTCAGCACCCCCTCCCAAGCCTCATCCAGAAGATCTTGCCCCCATCGCCCTCTACGGCAGCCGTCTCTCCGGACACCGATTTCGAGAGACTGGTCGCGCGGCTGAGGGAGACGCGCATCTCAGCCGAGAACCCGCCACATCCCGGCTTGACCTTGCCCTCTCCATCCAAACCGATTCAGTCTCCTCAGCCTCGCCGCGCGGTGCACCTCAAAGCCCTGGACAAGTTGAACGCCAAAGTCACCTCCGGAGGCGTCGTCGCCGCCCGCAACGTCAAGGATCGGGGTCTATATCAGCCAACTGCTCGCCTTAGTGCTCCTAAACCCAAACCGAAGGAAAAGCCTTTCAGGGGCGGGAAACTGCCTAGCCGACCGCCCCTGCCGCGCTGGGACCTCCACGATCCGTTCGTACCTCAGACCGACGTGCCCCGGGCGTTGTGTGGCGGTGTTCCGAACAAGCTGATGGGTCGCACGTAGAGCGCATGGATTTGCTGCTGGCGCGAGGCGGTTAGATGACTGGACAGATGTTTGGGGGGATGTGTTTAAGACTTGACGGTCCCATTGCGATGTCTAGTTTATATAATCATAACGGGTTGTCCTCCTCCGTCTCGAACTTAGAGAACGCTATCCTTTTTGATTCATACTTTACTTTCGCCTGGTGTGGGGATGGAGAAAGGGAAAAAGATTGGGCGAGGTCGTGACTTCCACGGCTGTCAGCAAATTGAAACGTGACGAAAAACGTGCGGACGCTTTGTACATTTCTTGCCTTTTCAGAGGAGACAACAGCAGAACACATGCTGTAGATTCCGGATCCTCTGATAATCGTGCCTCTATCGCTTTGCTTTCTGCCTCCATCCCCTTTGTTTCCTCCCACTTTTCCGGTCAGTTTGCCTGTGGAGGATTCTAGACCAATCTTGGCTGGTTGGCGCGGCGGTGCGTGTGCAATGGAGTTACACTGACTCATACTCCACCGCTGACCTCGCTGCTTGGTTTTTAACAGCTACAGTCAGGTCTTGCGCGGCCCATCGTCCCTTTTCATGGACCTGCGGCCCCGCAAATTGGAAACAGTGCAAGAGGAAGGGTGGTACATCGTCACGGGCGACTGGTGGCATACCTCCTACGAATCCGTATCGTGGAAATATGACCAGGGAAATTCATGGGAGGGCAATCCAGGAAAGCCGTGCTTTCGTGGCTCGTTGTTCGGCGGCTATGGAGCCTCGTGTCCCGCTGAACCCGATTCCGCACGACAACGACATGCGTTCGCCGGTGATCAAAGGGACCTCACATTGAGCCTCAATCTTTGCGGTGTGCAATGTGCTCTGGACGCTCTAGCTGTATACGAAGTCGACGTTGGATTCCCTTCGACAGCACCGGTCGACTCCACATACGTTCATGTGGACATTCCTATCGAGGTTGACGAGGACGCAATTACACGCGACAGAGAACGTTGGAACGTGTACGCCGAGGAGTTGACAAGTTGGGTTGGCACGGCGGATGCTGGGTTGGAACTTCAACCCAGGAGGGGCCACGAGGCGTCCCGAGTCTCGAGCCCGTCTTCAAGCCATGGCGGGCTACACCGCAGCACCTCGACACTCTCCAGCGTCGATCTTACGGACTCGGACCTTTCACTCACCTCCGTCTCTGTACCATCGACTCCAAAACGGAAGAGCATCGAAGCTTTTGTGGACGTGAAAATTGCTTCGCCCGTCAAAGCCGGCGACGGACACTGCATCTCTTCTCCCGCGCGCCCGTTGAATGCTTCAGCGGCTTCATTCGTCCCTTCATCCTTCACGCCGTTGAATGCCAAGGCAGAGCCCTTCTCCGCAATTCCTACAGCACCGAAATCGGAGCCTTCCCCTCAGCCGGCGTTCGCCAACTTCACTTTCCCTTCCTTGGAGCCTCCACCCCTGCCAACAGTGAAGGTCAAGAAAGACGAAGAAGGGTTCTATAGCGAGGCGGAGGTTGCCGCTCCGGTGCCCCAGACCAAAGGAGCGGCATGCACGTTCCTACCACCGTTCCTCCAAGATTCTCCCCGTCGTAAAGCCCCAGCATCCAAGACACGTGCCATCGTCGACCGGTTGCGATCCTCCCATAATCAGAGCCACAGTCCAGCACCTAACCCTCCGCTTTACGATATGAATCTTCTCGACGAACGCATCTCCGTCTCCGAAGATGACAGGACTCGAAATTCTGGCCTGTCCACCCCGTCCTCGCAGGATGACGATGACGATGGCTGGATCAACCTCGCGGACGCTGACAAGGCCTCCAAGGAAACTAGAGCAAGACGAACACGAAACTTGTTCTTGGCCCTCACCCGCCGCAGGAGCGACTCCTTACCCCCCATTCAGAATGGCGAAGACAAAGTGGATGACCTGGAGATCCCTGTAACTGCCTCGCCGTCGTCCTCACCCTCACCTCTACCTTCAACGGACGACGGGTGGATTGAGGGGCCTTCGACACAACCATCGATAGATGCTGTGCCCCCTCGGCGGCGGACGGACTCTTCCCGGTCACGTTCACACCGAAAACGTCGTTCGTCACACGCGCCGCCGTTCCCTCCCAATACCCTGCCTCCACAGTTCATGTCCCCCACTGCCCTCTCGAACCCTGTCGGCCTCCCTCGCGCTCCCTTCCACCCAGCGACACCCCGCTTCCCCTCGCAGACACCAGGCTCCTATTTTTACCCTGCTTACCCCGCGGTGGTACCACCCGTCGCGTATACGTCCTACATATCGCAGCTGCAGCTCATGCAGATGCAGATGCGCAATGGGAACGCAGGTGGTGGAGGAGGCCGCCGATCGACGGCTCCGCATCCCGCGGAGTGGTTCCAGCACCCGTCCCCGGGTGCAAAACCGTTCACGACAGCGAACACGCCCGCCGCTCCCATGGTTCCGCCCATTGGAGTGCGCCGTGACTCGTTGTGGTGATGTATACATGTGTAAAGCATGCTTTACACGCCGTCCACCCCCCTCTCCCGGTGGCTGCGCCGTCCTTCTTGTCGGTGTCCATGCGCTGTATGTATGTACTCCCTTTGGCTCTTCTGCTGCTGCTATGCGGTGATGTGCAGGTTGTTTCAAGGCCTTCATCATCTGGACTTTCGCACCCGACCGCTTTTCTTTTTTTTGCATTACCCTCCTCTTAACGTATTCCAACAAAATGTTTTCGTGTCGTGGATTGTTGCACTGCTCTCATCTGCTCGTCTTTACTCTTCTTGGTCGGCCATTTACCTATTATGATGCGAGACTTCAATCCCCCTTGCTATTGTTGTTACCACTGGTATGTTGTAGTACGTATTATGTCCACCGCCCGAGCGGTCTGGCGATGCCTCCGTGCAGCGTCCGTCTTTCTTGTTTTCCTTTTCTGTAATGATTCTGGGTAGTAAGTAGTGTAGCACACATGATGGATCATGTTCCCGCCTGAGCGTCGAGACCTCCCTCGTTAGGTCAATAATTGATGGCACCGCTTTCGCACAGCAGATGCTGTGAACCGTGGTGTGGGGTTGATGGCATGACCAATTCAAAGACGCTTGACTGATGTCGATGATGGATATCGATGGATTCCCACCTTTTCAAGTCCAACATAAAGCCTATCGCTCAGCCCTCTACTTCCCTGCCAGTGCAGCGAGTGGCGGCTTTCACCGTAGCTCGTGCTGAACAGTATCCTGTTGACAAACCGACGATCGTCCACTCAGAAGTCAAACTGAGCGGCCGAGCAGTCCTTACAACTGAGCAGCCCTGATCTTACCATCGATAACTCGTCTGCCCATTGCTACGAGTTTTCTTTCTTCCTTATCGCTCCTCATTCACTCAAGAAGTATGATTCAGCTTACCGCAGGCAGCTGCTACCGTCTCTACAACTCTTCTCCCGACGATGAAAGTGTTTTTAACGGGCCACACACCGTGCAATTTCTCTCTATCCAGAAGGTCTACGCGGCAAACCAAGGCGGCGTCGACAGATACCGTATTATCATGTCGGACGGCATCAACTTTCTTCAGGCCATGCTCGCCACGCAACTACACAGCATGGTCAACGATCAGACGATCGGAAAACATACAGTCGCCGTGATTGAGAAGTTGACGTGTAATTACGTGCAAAACAAGCGGTACGCGGCGCGACTTGGTGACGAGACGTCGATTCACTGACCATTTTACGTTCTCCAGGTTGATTGTCATCCTCGCGATACGTGTCCTCGAAACTACGGCCGAAAAGATCGGCGACCCGAAACCACTAACTGAGGCTGTGGAACCACCCAACAGGGGAGTATCGACACTAGCACCGGCAGCTGCTTTTGCTGCTGCCTCCGTTTCCGCCCCATCCACGTCGAAGCCATCAATACAGCATCCCCAGACCAACAGTGCTGCGTCTGCGCCCAGAGCTGGACGCGGTCCGATTTTCCCCATCGAAGGACTGAGTCCATACCAGAACAACTGGACAATCAAAGCGCGAGTCACTCAAAAATCCGAGATCAAAACATGGTCAAATGCAAGGGGAGCAGGAAAGCTGTTCAATGTCACTTTGATGGATGAAACAGGAGAAATCCGCGGCATCGGCTTCAACCTCGTCGTCGATGAGCTTTACCCCAAGCTTGAAGAGGGGAAGGTCTATTACATCTCCAAAGCTCGTGTCAACGTAGCGAAGAAGTTTTCGAATCCTGCCAACGACTATGAACTCAGTTTCGAGCGCAATACGGAGGTTGAAGAGGTGAGGCTTATCAGCTTGCCTGAGCAGCGTACTAATTACTATTCTGCAGTGTCATGAGGCAACTGACCTTCCCATGATCAAATATCACTTTGTCCCGTTGGGCAGTCTTGAGGATCTGCCAAAGGATTCCACTTGTGGTGCGTTCTGATGTATCCGTTGATATCTTCTGATGTAATTCTTCCCGGGCGGTCCAGATGTCATCGCAGTCGTCAAGGACGTGGCTCCTCTGGCTGAAATTATGTCCAAGCAGCAGAACAAACCAGTGCGTCATGTATTGCCCTTGTTATGTATCCGTTGCTGATGATATCCTCATCTTGAAGATCCCAAAGCGGGAGCTCATCCTAGTCGACCAATCTGGTCATTCTGTGCGTATGACGCTGTGGGGGAAGCAGGCAGAGCAATACAGCGCAGAAGACTCGCCCGTAATTGCCTTCAAAGGCGTCAAGGTTGTGGACTTTGGCGGTGGGTTTATGCCTCTATTTCATATCCCGACTCTACTAAACGATATCCAGGTCGCTCGCTCTCCATGTTCAGCTCGAGTACTATGATGATTAATCCAGATATCGAGGAGTGCTTCGCACTTCGAGGCTGGTATGACTCAATAGGTGCAGGGCAGGCGTTCCAGGCACACTCAAATACCGGACGTGGAACGATGAGCGGCTTCAAGCGTGCGGAGATGCGCAGCATTCACGAGGTCAAGGAAGCCCTTCCGTCTGGTATTCCAACTGAACCTCAGATCGCGTAGGATACTACAGCAGACTTCCGCGCCTCATCGAAGAACGATACTCTCAACTCGGATATACCAAAGCTACGGGCTACCGATGATTATGATGAAGTCTCGGTCTTGACCGCGGCGAGTCCATTGGGCAACAAGGTCAAGCTAGGCCAAATGGCCAATCCTACTTGCGCTGAATTCGGAACTCACGTGTAGGTCAATCGTCTCATCGAGCGCCTTCAAGTACTCTTCGAAAATAAGGATGAATACAAGCGACTTTTAGCATGCCGGGAATCAGAAGCACAGAGGCTTCTTGACATGTTCCAACGGGTGCGTGTCGTTTCTCTCGAATCACGCCCTCGCATTGAGGGCGGTGGCATCAGCTTCTGGACATACTCAAAACAGCCCCGTCGAGCTCCCAACTACCGAGCTTTTATCGCAATCTAATCGTCGCCACACAGAGACTGGCAGGAAAATCTGGCCTATTTCCTGCATGCTTTTGGTTAGCCGGCGTAGAGGCCATTGGAGACCATTCTGAGTCAGCAGGAGGTTTTGCGGATATATACAAAGGAATTTTTCGAGGCCGTGCAGTATGTCTAAAGACGATTCGGCTGGACAAGAAGATGCAGGTTGAACACTTCCTCAAGGTCCGACCCACTTTATTTTTTTCCTAGCCTCTACTGAGGGACTTGACACAGGTCTGCTCCAAAGAGGCTATCCTTTGGGGCCAGTTATCGCATTTGAATCTCCTACCATTCTTTGGCATGTTTCGCTTCAAAAACAGGATCTCCCTTGTCGCGCCCTGGATGGAACACGGAGATATGAATGAATATCTGAAGAACCATCCAGCGGCAAACCGTGTTTTGCTGGTACGTAGTTTTCGTCATTTCCATCGACATGCCCTCCGCGAAGCTGCGTTGACACGCCACAGATGTTAGACGTAGCCGAGGGGCTCAGAGTCTTGCACAACAACGGAATCATACACGGAGATTTGAAAGGCGTGAGCAACTCACCTTATCCTTAGATGCTTTTTGCTTACAAGCATTCCGGGCAGTCGAATATTCTCATAATGGAGTCAGGCACGGCTTGTATTGCCGATTTTGGAATCTCGTCCATTTCAGACCGAGATATCCTGGCCTGGACATCACATTCTTCGGCAGCCTCGAAAGGAGGCTCAGTCCGGTGGCAGGCCCCCGAACTATTCAATCCGGAGGACGAGGAGGACATTCCGAATACCGTGGCCAGTGATATCTACGCTTGGTCCTGCGTTGTTTACGAGGTACGCCCACCATCTACGTTCAAGGGAGGACCAACGCTTACAGTTACGCATCCGTAGATGTTCACAGGCCAGGTCCCCTTCGCTCGCGTGCGGAATGCCGCTGTCATGAGTAAGGTCAGTAGTGGCGAGCGACCTGCGCGCCCTCCGGTATCAAGCTCCAGCTGGAGTGCCTGGGGGCTCACAGAGGACATCTGGACTCTGATGGAGGATTGTTGGAAGGACAATCCTGAGGAGCGTCCGACCATCGATGAAATCATAGATTACTTGGAACGGATAGCCCCAGAGGATCCCCGCATGATCCAGGGTGACAGCGCGCTTACTTCAGCGCAGTTTCGAGAGCTCGCGCGCGAAGGTTCGGAGCACGACGATTTGTCGGTAGAGACCTTCGAGAGTCTCTTATAGCTCTATGACCTCCCGCTTGACGCGTCCCGTGCCCGTAGTGGGGTTCAGCATCGGTTTCCGGCGGTCGACATGCTGTCGCTCATGACCATGCCGAGACTGCATAGAAACTTCACATCTCCACCCACGTCCTCGACTATGGCTTGATCGCATTCCTGTTCGAGCCCCTTGCCGGTGAATGTGCCCATGTCCTTTCGCAATTTACCGGTGGCATCTAATTGTCGTCCTACCACTGTTCGAGCACCTTTGACTGACTCCGTCGCACTGTTACTGATTTTCTGCCTGCTATGCGATGATGTGCAAGCTGTTTCAAGGCCTTCGTCGTCTGGACTTTCGCACGCGACCGCTGTTCGTTTTTTTTCCTTCTTGCATTACCCCCCTCTTAACGTATTTGAACACAATGTCTTCGTATCGTGGATTGTTGCACTGCTCTCATCTGCTCGTCTTTACTTTTCTTGGTAGGCCATCTACCTATTGTGATGCAAGACTTCAATCCCCCTGCTGTTGTTGTTACCACTGGTATGTTGTAGTACGTATTATGTCCACCGCCCGAGCGGTCTGGCGATGCCTCCGTGCAGCGTCCGTCTTTCTTGTTTTCCTTTTTTGTAATGATTCTGGGTAGTCAGTAGTGTAGCACACATGATGGATCATGTTCTCGCCTGAGCATCGAGACCTCCCTCTTTAGGTCAATGGTTGACGGCACCGCTTTCGCACAGCAGATGCTGTGAACCGTGGTGTGGGTTGATGGCATGACCAATTGAAAGACGCTTGACTGATGGATATCTCAGCCCTCTACTTACCTGCCAGTGCAGCGAGTTGCAGCTTTCACCGTAGCTCGTGCTGAACAGTATCCTGTTGACAAACCGACGATCGTCCACTCAGAAGTCAAACTGAGCGGCCGAGCAGTCCTTACAACTGAGCAGCCCTGATCTTACCATTGACAACTCGTCTGTCCAGCGCTACAACTTTTCTTTCTTCCTCTTCTCCTTGCGCGTCATGACCCTCAGGGGCGCCTCCTCCAGAAATCTCTCGTCCTCCAGAAATTCCTCAACACCCTACTCGCGACGGCCCGGTGCTGCCCAGCCCACATCGAGGCCTCAGCAGATTTCCACCTGCGGCGCCTGTCGTATGCGCAGGCAATGATATTTCTTCTTCTGCGAGTGATCCTATTGAATCAACCTCCAGAGTGCGCTGTGATCTCAAGGATATACCATTCACTGGAGTTGGTCCACGTCCCCAGTGCTCAAATTGCAAGGAACGAGGCCTTAAACGCGTGTCAGTTCCCTTGCTGGTTTCTCCGCACTCGACGCCCGCAATTGACGTCCATGCTTGTCAGTAACGAATTCGCCAAAATGAAAACGGTGAGACTGCCAAGAGGTGGGCGTGAACTTGTGCCAGAGGTTGAGTGCGTACCATCTGCTGGCAAATACTCATCGGTCTTACGTCCCCGCAGACCAGTTTATGACTATGACCATTTGAAGGAATCTTGTCCTCCGGACTTGTCAGCCGACCTCGAAGACTCGCCGGGAGGTAGCAATCGTCGTGTCCATGGCCCCCCACCCGGCGCAGTGCGTCTACATACTGTTTCTCGTGTTTCTCTCTATAGACTTGTAATCTTCTTCGGTTTAGCCGCGCGCTTATCGATATACGCCGCTCGTTCCAGAAGGTGATCGACCGAAGGAACAAAATGCAGAACTCGGCGGAGGTCCACCTCCGTCTTCTGTCTATCAACCTCAGCGCAAGTTCGCGGAGGTCCAGGCACCAGTCAATGCGTATCCTTTCCTGCAGATGTATGGTATACCTACGCCCCCACCGAACGCCGACACAGAGCAGGGAGACATGGCACTTTTGGCGCCTCGGCTGCCGCGAGACGGGATGTATCACATCGACTCGCTGCAGAACGGTAACGTGTTGTTTGAGTCGCGAAATACACGTCACAGTGTCCCTCAACAACAACCTGGTGGAGTGCGTCTACCTATCTCTTGTAGCCCTCGCTATTGACGTAATTTGCTCTGTGGCTACACAGGCGAAGCACGGTGCCAATGCAGAATCTTCATACCATCACTGGACGCGTGAAGCGCCCGATACGGGTGTTCATGCACCTACGATGGGCGCCTTCAAGGTGGGCAGCCCGAAACACGCACGGACGTCGAGCCACCATGATACAAAGCCCACGGATTTGCTTGTCGACCCAGAGATACCCAGCTCGTCAGCATGTATAATTTCCCGATCGACGCAAGGCTTATTCACAATGCAGGTTCCTACAAGACAGCATCTCCTTCGACGCAGGGATGAGCTCTCGGCATAAGATGGCGAGCATGAGCTTCGATCACTGGGGCGTTTCTGAGAGCCCGCCGGACGAGGTCGATCTCCCCAAGGAGTTGATTCTGCTGACACTAATCAATGATCTTACGTTTAGGTCAAAGGTCTAATCGCCCGTCTTCAAGTAGTCTTTGCAGATAAGAAGGAATATAGACGACTTCTAGCGAGCCGAGGCTCAACAGCAAAGAGGCTTCTTGATTTGTTCCAAAGGGTGCATAGTATCATCTCCAAGTGTCGAAACCGTTACGCTGAATGCGGTGGCATTAGCTTTTGGACGTCCACAGAGCACCAACGCCAAACTTCCATCGCAATCTCATCGTCGCCACGCAGAGACTGGCAGGAAAGTCCGGTCTATATCCTGCATGTTATGAATTGACCGGTGTGACGATTGTTGGAGAGCATTCCGAGTCAGCCGGACGATTTGCGGACATCTACAAGGGAAGTTTTCGCGGCCGCCTGGTATGTTTGAAGACGATTCGGCTCGACAAAAAGACCCAGATTGACCATCTGCTAAAGGTCTGTACCAATTTGCTGGATCCGGGCAGCTACTCAGGCACTTGAGACAGGTCTGTTCGAAGGAGGCCATCCTTTGGGGCCAGCTCTCGCATCCGAATCTCCTGCCATTCTTCGGCATGTTTCGCTTCAAGCACCGGATTTCGCTCGTCGCACCCTGGATGGAACATGGTAATGTTAACGAGTATCTGACGAACCATCCAGGTGCAAACCGTGTCCTGTTGGTATGTAGTCGTCATCTGTATTGATATGTCCGGCGTTCACATACGGTACAGATTTTTGACGTAGCCAAGGGGCTTCAATACCTGCACAGGAATGGAATTATACACGGTGATTTGAAAGGGGTGCGAGAGCCACTTGATAGTCTCCTTACTGGTTCCGCTGACAGCCAATCCTTACAGGCCAATATCCTCATAAAAGAGTCAGGCAGGGCTTGTATTGCCGACTTCGGAATCTCGTCAATTTCGGATCGGGAGATCCTGTCATGGACAACGCATTCCGCAGCAGCTTCGAAAGGAGGCTCAGTCCGCTGGCAAGCCCCGGAACTATTTGACCCGGAAGGTGATGAAGATATACATAATACAGTGGCCAGTGACATCTATGCTTGGTCGTGTGTTGCCTACGAGGTAGTTCTGGGTATCACTGCGCAAAGGGCCACTTACAGTTGTTCACCCAGATCTTCACGGGACTGGTCCCTTTTGCTCACCTCGTGCGTGACGCGACCGTGATGTTCAAGGTCAGTGCTGGCGAGCGACCCATACGACCTCCGGAATCCAGCCCCACCTGGAGCGCTTGGGGTCTAAAGGAACACATCTGGACTTTGATGCAAGATTGTTGGAAGACACGCGCTGAAGACCGTCCGACGATCGATTCTATTGTAATGTTTCTGGAAGGAATAGTCCCTGAGGACAGTCGCATGATCGAGAGTGACGGCGGACTTTCGCCGGCGCAATTTCGAGAGATCGCCCGCCAAGATTTGCATCACGACGAGATGTCGGTAGAGACTCTCGAGAGCCTCCTGGATGCTTCGCTTGCACCTTTCTTCATCACGCCTCACACGACAGCCTCGATCCGAGTCGTTCTAGAAGACGTAGCCCCTTCGCCCCCCGGTTCCACATCGCTTGAATGCATCATGAGAATAGGACCGCCTGGTAAATTCTACAGCGAGAAATCGGCTCTTGCTCTGCTGGATACTGTTCGCACCCTTGGACCTCCAGCAAAGGTTGGCCCCGATCCGTCGTCGACAATGGGCGAGCAGAGACAATTCGAGCTTTTCCATTCGCGCCTGAGTTCTGGGGAGCTGGTATGTTTGCCGTCTTCCGACAAGAATGTTGTCACATTGACCTTGTGATCAGTTTGTCGCATTCTCCGGCGGGGTTGAAGTCTTGGCATTCTGCTCATCGGATAACACCCTCATTGCACAGCGACTAAATATTTCGCCTCTGCTCCATGGCGAGCCGGGTAGGGTCCTGGTGGCGAGAGTAGTCATCGAAAAATATGCGGCCTACGCAGATGCGGCATTGGACGTAGATCGGAACTGGGCTCTGGTCGGACGATAATTTCGTACAATATTTGCGAGCCTCCCGCACTCCGTTCCAATACACCAACTCCGCAGCTCTTCCTTCAAAGCCCCTCCGCTGCCGGAGGGTCGAATTCAGGCTCGTGGACCAGGGTTCATGCAGGCTTCTTCAGTGTTGGGGGACACGCTTCGACCCATGCTCATACGCCTCGCCCCTGGCGGCTCCGTCATCGAGAAGACATTGGTCACCAACAAACACGTAACATGATTTTGCATGGGAGGCGAGGAGGGAGTCACGGCCGCGAGAGGGGAGAAGGGACGGGCAGGCAAAGGATTGGAGTCTTGACGGGAATTGGATGCGGAACATCCGGGAGGGAGTGGGAGTAGGCAGCAGGCGAAGAGGTGCCTTTCTGGGGTTTATCGAGCTGCTGTGGCCTCTGACCTTGTGGTTTGTTATGCACTCCTTATCCGAACCCGACGCCGTCCGCCTGCGTCCTCAATTACTGATCTCCATCGCGTCACGGCTGTGTCATTACACGAGCCCTTCCTCGAGACGTGCTGGTCTTACCTACTGCTGCAGCCTGTCACTGTTCAGTCGCGGGATCTGGCTCATAATTACTAGACGGTCCTAACGCGAATGACCTGACGTGAACGGCGCTTCACTGTGACCCGGACTGCAATGCTTAATAACCTGAATGGACTGTTCAGTGAACTCAGGAATATCAGCATCCTGTTGTGCCCAGTACAACTTTCTACCACTCAATGATGATGGCCCAGTCTTTCGCAATCAAGACCTTCGGGTCCTTGACCGCGAGCACACTGGCAATCCCTTCCTTCTTGTCCGCCGCAGCAACGCCGGGCGTGAAATCCCACACAAGCTCGTCGCCACCTTCAACTTTCACCGACGTCGGCTTCCCACTCAACCCCGCCACGACAACCTTCTCAACCCTCACATCCGCAATACTCTTCGCATACTCGTTCTCGGGGTCAAACGTCTTCAACACTGCACCATCCACCGCTTCCGCAGGGCGCGCAGCCCCGAGGTCCCTGCTCTCTATCTTAAGCGTGCGCGCCTTCTTCGCCGGCTTCTCCGCGACGATCTCGCGCCAGACGAACTGGCCCTGGCGGTGCGCGTACGTCTCGCCGTCGTCAAGGTACAGCTCGCCGCGGGCGGTGCCGGCCTTGCTCAGGGCGACGCGGAGCGTGAACGGGTCCCGCTTCATGGCTTTGGACGACCGACGCGGGCGCTCGCGGGTCGGGACGATAGAGCCGCCGCGGACGAACAACGGGATTTGGTGCAGGACTGCTGGGACGGTGATTTCTTTGCCTTTCGCGGCGCCGCGGTAGGCGAAGTGGTTGAAGTAGTCGTAGTAGACCTGCGTTGTATCATGTTAGTATATGCTGTGTCGAAGATAGCGACGTCGAAGGGTACCTGGTCCTCGGGAAGGTACACTGTCGCCTGAGTGGCACCCTTCTCCGTCACCGGCTTGACGAGCAGCCCAGACGAGCCGATGAAGTATTGGTCGTCGATGTTGAATCCGCCCTGGTCCTTCGGGAACATCACGTAATGTGGTCTATAACGAAGATGTCAGTCGTTATGATAAGATGGACACCTTCTGCAATCACCTCAAGACGGGAAGCCCAGTGACGCTAGTCTCCCGGAAAGCGGTGTACCAGATCGGGAGCATGGTATAGCGGAGACGCAACACATCGCGGATAATGCCCTTATAGGGCTGGTCAAGCAGGAACGGCTCGCGACGCTTCGTGTCGATATGTGCATGGGCACGGAAGAAGGGCGCGAATGCGCCAACCTGATACCACCGGACAAGCATTTCTGGCTCAGGGTTACCGAAGAATCCTCCGACGTCAGCTAAAAGCGCAGCGGCGTTAACCCTTGGTCCGCGAGGGAACGATTTTCGAGAAGATATGCTTACATCCCGCGAACGACATGCCGCCAATGTTGACAGACAGCACGATTTTCACGCCGACAGCCATGTGTTCCCATGTACCCATGTTGTCGCCAGTCCACATGGCACCGAAGCGCTGCGACCCGGCGTAGAAAGCACGGGTAAGAACGAAGGGGCGTTTTGGGGTGTCAGAGCGTTCTGCCACAGCTTGCGAGGTTAGGTTGGACTGGACAGGGCCGTTAGCCCTGTGGAGACCTCAAAACGGTAGCACTCACGAAGAGCATGCCATTGATATTGTGCACGTCACGGTGTTCCCAGCCACCGTAGTGTATATTGTCCTTGGGCATCGTAATTTCAGGCCCGTTGAATACCGAAGGCTGCACATGTTCCAGTTAGGTTGGGACGTTAGCGGAATAAGCGAAATGCAACTTCATACCTCGTTCATATCATTCCAGATGTGGACATCTTCAGTGCTCTCAGTCCAGGACCAGCCGCTCGCGAGTTGACGAGGTTTGAAAAGGGTCTTCCACCAATCCCATACACTGGGATTGAAGAAGTCGATCCAGGCGCTGCTTCCAGACCAGCACCAGCCCTCATATTCGCTTTCGCTCTTGGTCTTGACAAGAAGGCCAAGTTCGGAGGCTTTTTGGTATACCGGGTAATCCGACGTGCGCTTCAAGTGAGGATCTATGATGACGACCATCTGACACCATGCAAGTCAGTGTATGCGGTCCTCGAGAGTGCACATGCGACAAACCTTACGTCCGAGAGCGGCAACGTCATTGATCATGTCGACGGGGTCAGGGAAATTCTTCTTGTCCCAGATGAAGTACTTGTGCTCCTCAGCATACTCGATGTCGAGCCAGAACACGTCAACGGGCATGTCCTCCTCGTCAAATCGCTTCTGGACCGTCCGCACGTCGTCTGAGCTGACATAATTCCAGCGGCACTGGTGGTAGCCGAGACTCCAGTGGGCAGGGATCACGGTCGTGCCAGTGAGCCTAGAGTACTGCCTGAAGATGTCCTCAGGCGTGGGGCCTGGCATCAAAAACAGATCCAGGATGCCGGACTCGGAAATCCAGTGTGTCTCCGTGGACTTGTCGGAAGCGTGGCCCACGTCAATCCACGTCTCTGACCCGACGGCGTGGAACATTCCAACGGTGGAGTCGGCAGAGTGAGCATGGAGGACGGGAATGGAGCCGTATATCGACATTGGGGAGGATGCGAGGTATTCGAAGACGTCGGCGTTGTAGAGACGGTATGGATCACTGAAGAACGGAGACTCGCCGGTTGTGGTTGGAAGGGCGAGTCGGGTGGCATGCTGAGGGATACCGTAGACCGTTCCGTGGTTCGGGAAGTTGATATCAATCGACAAGGATTCCGGACCTGTAACATATATGTATGCGGGATTTCCAAGGAGAGAATATTACATGTTACATACCTTTCGGCTTTGAATCTGTCCACGACCCGAAAGTCTCCTCCCAATAATCATCCTCCTTGTCACCCTCGAACCAAGCTCGCGGGTTTTCGGCTTTCATGACAGCTTGAGCTTCATCGGCGACGACCTCTTCACCTTCCTTGGGGGCAGGCTCCTCCGTCTGAGTGACCGCAGGGGTCTTAGTACGGAAATGTTCCATATGCAGGAGACCTTGACCGTTCAGAACCACCTGCTCCTTCCCATTTCGAAGCAGCGCGACTCGGAGAGGCTCATAGGTCACCACCAGCTCGAGCTCCTTCTTCTTGCCATACACCGCACGGATATCCTTCTTCCCCGCCGTCCATTTAATATCCTTGCTGACGGTTGGCTCGGCGATGAGCGCCCACGACGCAGCCTCGTCGTACCGTTTGCGCAGGCCCGCGACCTCGTCCATACGCACGCGCACAACTCCATCGTCGTGAACGCGTAATTCGAGGCCAAAGTTAATTTCTGGGTACAGCGACGACTTAACGCTAGCTGTAAACGTGGCCTGGTCCGATGCGATGGCAATGGACGAGGGGTCGACGGAGTAGGGCGACTTCCATGCCGCGCCAGCCTCCTTTGCTCGTGCGGAAAGCGCACGGCCTCGCCTGCAGAACCCGGATTGCGAGCATGTCTTGAAATCGTGTGCTTTAAGAGAGTGCGTGGTGGGCAATGCTAGCAGCAAAGAAAGGATGCCCAGATAGTCTAGAGCACGCATGGCTAGGCCCTGTGTCTCGTGCTAACCAGGCTATAGCAAACCACCGATAAGGGGAGGAATGGACCAGATCCAGGATACACAACGCAGGAAACCGAGGTCCACGTCAATGATCTGCCTGTACACGTGATCGAACGCGAACTTGACGCGTCCCAAAGCGCAGTAGTCACCATGTATCAAATACTGACACTATACCATGGTGATTTCACTGTGTGAGGCATCGATTCAGCCCTGGGAGGCATGGGTGGTACTGATATCGATAATCTATAAGTACATTGACAAGTACATTATTGATGATGATGATGATGATGAAGTTAAGTACATTATTGAATTCCTTTCATCTGAGGATATATCCGAATAATTAAGTCCACATGCTGCCGCCGGGGTGAGAGGGACGTGTCTACGGGGTTCTGCTGATCAGACGAGTCTCCAGTAACATGATTACAACCACGTACCTACACATGCCTATTAACCAATTAAGACTCGGTTAAGAAGGTCCTGCTCGATGTGCATCTTGGGCGTCTCTAGCCAGGCACCAGCAAACCTTGGGGTCATTGGCGCGGGCGCTCTGGCTCTTTCCTTGTTGATGCACGATGGCTGAATTAAAAGGCAAAGTGTCCTCCCCGACTAGCTTGTGGGGCTCCGTATTGATAGCAATGACAACGCAGCACAGTCCGCCTCCCCTCGAGACTCGATCCTGATCAAGTCTCTCTCCTTCCGATACTGACGTAGGACCGTTCTCGGATGGAGCCCGTACTCCTCCAGTATGTCGTTAAAGTCCGACATGGGCACAATGTCGCAGGAGCGCAGGGAGAATCATCAGGTGCCAGTGGTAGCATGCATGCCGTAGTTGTCGATGGTCGAGAAGGACTGGTAGATTTTCATGACGACGATGGCAGCGCAGACAAAGGAGGTCTCCCAAGCGAGCGGTCCAGTGTCGTAGATGGCGACACAGAGGATATTCATCCTCACCGGCTGGAATGCCAGACCATTGGAGGACGTCACATTTAGATTGCACGCCGGCTTGTGATGCTTCCAAGTCTTCCCTATAGCAGACCACTCGGATAAGGACGCGATGTTTTGCGTATGCCATAGGTGTGCTCACTGTGGCATTCAACGCTCCTATACATATTGGACCGAAGCATCATTTGAAGGGATGGACGTGAGGAATACACATATATTGTTCTCAGTCTTGCAAGGTCGACTTGCAGTTCCTGAACAGTGAACACTGTTCGAATTTGGCAATCTTTTCAGGCACCGAGTCACCTGACCTCGATCAGCCGGCGGTCCGGAGACGCCAAAAATAAAACACTCATTTCTGGTCCCACCGCTTCCACGACCACTCGGACAAAAACTGATATCGTGACTTTACACCTTTCAAATTCTACAGCATTCGCCAACATGGTGCCTGCGTTTTGGCCCCCTGAGCCCCTCGTGGGACACAGAGAGAGATTGCTCGCCATGCTAATAAAAGCCAGGCTCCAACAACTGCATCCTGGTCTGATTGCAGTTGGGAGTCTCTCACAGCGCCTCATAGGTAACCTGCAAGATGTCGGCGGACAAGCATAGCGATACTGTGACTAAGGAAGCCGGACCCAGAAGGGAAAGGCTAAAGCTAGACAGCACGGGACTACCTCTCCTTCCCCAACCAACGACGTCACCTTTCGACCCGCTGAACTACCCAAACGTAAGTGACGCACACGTCCTTTTTCCAAACTCAGTGCCGCTCTGATCACAAGAACTGTGCCAACAGTGGCTTCGATACACCATTCTAGGCGAAATATGCATGCTCGCCTTCCTCGCCACACTGAACGTCGCCATCATCAACCCTGCCGTCGTCCCTCTCTCCGCCGAATTCGGCATCGCGCACGTAACCGGGACATACCAAACCACCGTCGCCATCGGCATGAGCGCGCTCGGCCCCCTCGTCTTCACTCCCTTCGCCAACGTGTACGGCCGGCGCCCCGCGTACCTCCTGTCGATCCTCGTCGGCTTCGCGTCCGCCCTTGGCTCGGCCAAGGCGAGGACGTACGGGACGTTGATACTGGCACGCGCGATGAACGGCTTTGGGCCGTCAGCGGCGCTCGGTCTGGGCGCGGGAACGGTGGTGGATGTGTTCTTCGTGCATGAGCGCGGGAAGGCCATGGGGCTGTTCACGCTTATGTTGACAAATGGAGCACATCTTGCACCCATCGTGAGTCCACCGAGTTTATATTACCTGGCTAGAAGCCGCATAGCTCTGACTTCACTTCCTAGGTCGGGGGTTACGTCGCCCGCAGCCTCGGGTGGAGATGGTGTTTCTTCGTCGGAGCCATTCTCAACGGTTGGCTCGAACCGTTTCTTTGATGGGCTTCCTCTCTGACCAAAGAATCATTCTGATGACAGGCGCCATGTTCGTCTTCTGCTTCTTCTTCATGCCTGAAACGCTCTTCGACCGGGATCCCGATGTCGAAACACATATCACTTCTCCCAGCGAACTCGACGACGGAGAAGGATCCACATCGCAAGATGGCAGCCCTTTTGCTGGCGGAGAGCCATTTATATCCCCTCCAATGACCATGAAGACTTACTTGAACAGGCTGTGGATCGTCGATCTCGAACGGCCGCCGACGCGTAAACTGAAGCCGAGCGACTTTGTGATCAAACCGTTCAGTATGCTGAAGTACCCCTCTGTCGCATTTCCCGCGCTTTACTAGTACGTCGCATATCCGCGACAATCTAGCAGCGAGTTATAATCTGCTTTTGTTGGTACAGTGCGGTGACTTATGGATTCGCGTCGATTGAACCGGCACTGACGCTCGCGACACTCTTCACGGAGATCTACCATTTCGACACCGTGCGCAACGGGTATGGGTTTTCTGGATCCGTTGCTTTCGAGAGTCTTGCTCATCCCGCTCTCGTCCATATAGTCTAGCGAACGGCGTCAGCCTCCTCGTCGGCGCGTGAGTGTATTTTTTTCGTCTTTCATATGAGGCTCCAAGGACAAACCGCGAGTCGTGGAATAGGTCGCTGGGCGAGTTGTGTTCGAGTCCTGTCACGGACGCGATGATGCAGCGCGCTCGTCGGCGCGCGCTGAAACACGGCGTACCCGCACCTGCTGAGATCCGGCTCCAGGGAATATGGACCGGTGCAATTGCCGTCCCCGTGGGGTTACTGATGTGAGTGCTGTATTCTTTCTTTCCTGCCCGCCTTGGAAGCGTGATCACTGACGACCGACTCGGAATACCCAGATGTATGTATAGTTGCATGCTTACGACCGTGACTTGCCCATGAACGTTAAAGTTGCGTTGCGCCATAGATGGGCTGACTATACACTTTGCGACTACGTTCGTCGCGCCGTGCATCGGGATGGGTACGTCGAATCACGCCATCTGACGGCCGTGTAGTCTTGAGCCCTGATTTTCTCTGCAGCTGTTGCTTGCTTCGGAGGTGAGGGAGCTTTCCGAGCTAGCGCTGGATTGTTTTAGGGGCTCACCGCAGACCTATCTTCCTCCTCACATTCACAGTTCAAATCGTTAGCTCGGTGTGCTATACGTACAGCTGCAGCGATTGCTACCGGTCCCGGAGCAACGACGTCAGCCAATGTTTCAAGTATGTGTTTTCGACCCACTGGCAAACTTCCTCGTGTTCTCGCACTTAGCTGCTCGTCCTCACACAAAATCCAGTTTCTTCCGGCAGATATTTGGACTCACGCTTGGATTTTATTCGTGAGCACCTCTTCGCCGACTTTTCTCGACACGTGTTGATGGAAACCACTTGCGTCGCAGCATCCCGTTCGGTGAACGTGTAAGACCCTTGCTCGCGAACGCGCAATGGCACTGATGTTTACACCGTCTGCGTTTCCTTCTAGGTCGGGTTCCAGTGGTCGTTCACGGTGTTTACAGCCATATGGTATGTAATGCTTTTCCATCCGTCATCAATCTCCTTTAACCCTGTCCAAGCATCGCGAC
This sequence comes from Lyophyllum shimeji, assembly GCA_026008595.1. Classification (NCBI taxonomy): domain Eukaryota; kingdom Fungi; phylum Basidiomycota; class Agaricomycetes; order Agaricales; family Lyophyllaceae; genus Lyophyllum; species Lyophyllum shimeji. Next base: position 2,400,922 of record BRPK01000004.1, read on the forward strand.
ATTTCTGCCGATCGTCGCATTGATGCTCAAAGGAGAGCAGTGGAGGAGGAGGATTGGCGACCCCAAGGAGTAATGAGTAGTAAAGAGTCACAGCGCAAGTGCAAGATTCTCGAGGCTTCCTTCGTATGTCAGAACAAGGCGTTCGCGCTCGATAATATCTTCCATGACCGCCGTCCTCCACGGGGTATTCGTGGCGGCCTTATACTCGGCTGTTTCGAAAGCTCCTATATCATTCCATCGGTGTAAGGCAAGACACTGTGGGACTCTCTCGGCTGCCGAGGATGTAAGGAGAAACCGCTCTGACGACAACCACGACGGCACGAGGCGAAGCAGGGGGATGTGTTCGTGTGCGTACCAGTCGTTGAAGGATTTCTCGGAGGACGGTGAAGGCGTCATTGCGTTCATGACCATGATGTGGTCCGGGGGCAGGTCAGATGTAGCTACGCCGTCGAGGGTGGATAAGCCCTGCGCTGCTTCGCGTTGTTCATAGATCCGATGGTCCACCAGGTTGTTGCGGAACAGGCCCACGAGGTCCTCGTAGATGACGGGGGGATCGACAGCCAGTTTAGAGGCGGGAACACAACAGCTGCAGAAGAGGAGGACGCGCAGCTTCGCGCTGGACACCGTGTCTTGGCTCGTGTAGACCAAGGTTTGGGTGATCAACATATGGCGCTGGAGGACTAGCCTCACGGCTGGTTCCGTGGTTGACCTGATATGAGTGGTAGAATGTGTTTCTGCAGGTTGTGCTTACTTTTCCAGTTGGGCGGTTCGTCGACGTCTGCGATGATGACCAGGAGGCACGACATGGGTGCGTTGAGGAAAGGAGCGTCCGTGCCGGGCTGATCGGTCCGGGCGGGCCCACGCCGGGACCTCAGCAACCCCCGAAATCAATAACCGTAAACAACGCGTCCTTTCGTTGTGACAGCCTGGCGCGATGATGTTGAACATTCTCGCGTTGGGATGGCTGCTGCTGTTCCTACAGTTTCAGTCACTCATTGCACTCCCCCGAAGTCAGCCGAACCTCTCGCTAATGCTTACCGTCTTCTCTATCGCGGAGCCCTGTCGTTGCCAGACTCGCTTCTCCTGCTCGATGGGCTGACGTTCTCAGCGCGCCTGGACTCACCTTCAAAGAACAATCAGCTGCTACAGAACCCGCTCGCGCTCGCGCTGGAGAGTATGCGAGGACGGCCGAGCTTGCGTTTCATGGGTCTCGTCAACCTGCATGACGGGAACTTGTGGTGGGATGAGAGTGGCGGGATCGAATTGTCGGTGTGCTGTTTATGATTTGAAATGTGACGTGAGGTGAACGATCGGGACCAGGGATATTCACCCGCGGGCTACGTTGACCAGGATATACTTCGAAAACATCTTCTGCCTCACGCCGTTCGCGTCGACTTCGAAAGCCAGCCCGGCATCATCACCGAGCAGCACGTCGGACTTCGGCATTAAAGTTGCACTGGGTGACAGTGGTACGTCCACGGAAGCATTCTGATTCTCCACCTATGACCCTAACGAACGCGAATTTTAGATGGGCCTGAGACGACACAGGTGGTGATCTTTGCACACGAGTCGGGGGAGTCGGAGTCTGGCCAGGACAGCCGGACGTTGAAGCTGGCAGTTGCACGACTGACCGCACGACCGCCGCCCCCTCAGGCCCCGTTGCTCCGCCTCCCGCGACCAGACGACCCAACCCCGCGGAAGCCACCCGCATTCTATAATGGCGATATAGGTACCCAGAGCGGTATCGAGAGGGAGTTAAAACGAGTTGCGAGCAAGGGGCCACTCGCTCCGGGGCGGGAGTTGAAGAGAGTGGCGAGCATCTCGAACGCGAATGCGAAGAGGAAGAAATTGACTGCTACGGCTGGGGCGGAAGCACGTGCGGGAGATGGGAAGTCCATGGTGAAAGGTGACGCTGTGTTCAAAGTCCCCGAACTCCCTGTGCACGGGAGATCCAACGTGAAAGGGAAGGGAAAGCGAGTAGAAGGCGAGGTGGATGTCTTTGGGAGTACCGATGCGGACACTCGACAGCCAGCGCACTCTCATGGAAAAGGTAAACGGAAACGGGGTGCCGATGACGATGTAGATCAACGGGAGGGAGCGACTATGGAAAGAGCCAACAAAGATGTAATCAAACTGCACTTTTTCAGACTGTTCGGAAAAGCTAACACGACCTCTTCTAGGCGATCAAACGGTGCACCCTTGACCACCTGTACAAAACCAAGGACCCAACAACTTCCACAGTCAGGATCGACAAATCCCATCCCGAGTTCAAAGATCTCTTTGGGATGATCTCTAGAGGAGTCGGCTACGCGCTGGTGAGCTTGTTTGCATCCCCGAATATACCGTGAAGTTACCCCGTGGCTGAAACTTTGTCGTCGCCAGCGCGCTCATATGAAGGTCCGACCCGTGGATCTAACCCAGGTCGACCGCCTCGTCCGTGTGCATCTGAACATGTATCTAGGAGGACATGGCGGGTCTGCGGTGCAGGGTTTCCAGGGTGACCGTGCCCTGCAGGATCCGACGGCGATGTAGCGTGACTATATGCGCTGTTTTGGTTTCCGTAGGCTCTGCTTTTCCTAGATCTCTAGGGTGATCGTCTCTTCTGGTCAGCGCGGGACGCCGCGGGAGCAACCCCGCCATCTCGATGATGTGCGGTTCGTATTACTGCCGCAACCTCGAGCCTCCGTGAGGGCTTACAACCTCGGAATAGAGGTGTGTCAGACAACATGGTTACTGGCCTCCGAATGCGTGCATTGGAAACATATACGCGGCGTCCTACAGGAAGCCCCGTAAGGCGCGTCCCGAGAACACCGAGCCTGGTAGAAATCTTGGTCCGTCGAAATGCACGCTACGATTGTACCGGTATCAGTGCGATGTATGCGTGCCGCCTCCGAATATATGGCCTCCCACTACTGAAATCCAAAGTCACACCGCTCGACGGCCGAGCGTGGTAATAACACTTGAACAAATTGCTACTCGCCAAGTCTGCATCTGGGTGAGCGTGACGAGTTGCGTCGTGGCGCTAGTACACTAACACAGGCTGCGTGTATCTCGCCGCCGCTGGGCCCACGCTCAGTTGAGGCGCGTGCGAGCCTTCGTGGTCACTATAGTCCGACAATTGAGAGTCGGTTTCTGGCTGCTCGCTTGTCAGGCGTGCCTTGAATTAAGGAGGGCGTCAGGGCACATCGGCAACGTCGCTGTACCCGCGCCTCCTTCAGGTATCAAACTCGATGATTGAAAGCATGACGAAAAGTACTCAGGGAAAGAAGAGGCCAATTACACACACACCGGAGGGAGGAAGGGGCTCTCGCAATGGAATGTTGCAGTCATCGAGATGTTATGGAATTGGAAGATGATGATGAAATGCAGGTATTACAGGCACAGTATGGTAAGGGAAATAGGTTGCAAAACAGAAAAATGAGGAAGACGTGAAGGAGTGTGGTGATGTCGTGATCTAACTATCTATGACGGTCGTACCAAGTATACGAGAGACAGGATAGCAAAAGTGCGGAACAGCTGTAGATGTATGCAAATGTCCTCTAGACGTGTAAGTCACGCAAAGCAGATAAATTAGTCTCCACGCTCGACCACTGCACCCCCTTGGCCTTCCTCACCCGACTCTCCATACAGCATCGTCTGTACCGCGCCGCGCCACGCCTCCTCTCTATAAACCGCGCGAGTCTGCGTGACGAACACGCGCAGATCGCGGTCCCCCGTGAGCTCCTTCGCCCTCTGCGCCTGCATGTAGTCGACGTCGTCCTCGAAGGCATGCGTGCTACCGAAGCAGTTTAGGGCGCCGAAGTTGATTGGGGAGCTGGGGCGCGAGGTGACGGGGCTGGACGGCCGCGAGAAGAACTCTATGATGGGTGAACGCGGGGCAGGGCGGATGATGGTGCAGGTGGTCGTGTGCTCCTCGGTATCGGTGACGGAGTCGGCGCTGGTGTCGTGGATTTTGTCTGCGTCCTGGCCCACTTGGCTGGCACCGTCTTCAAGCGTGATAGAGGCGAAAGATTCGGTGGTGGGAGGCGTCGAAGCAGTAAGGGAGCGGTCGGTGCTCGAAGCCGAGTCGCTGTCGAGCTCGGATGTGGGCGAGCTGCAGGCCGTCGAAGGTCGCGAAACATCGGTGCTAATTGAAGATGGAGCGCGACGGTGCTAGGTAACAGAGTTGTCAGCGAAGGGAGGTGCCAGGCGTCGACGCGATACATACTCTGCTTTTGGAGAGATCATAGCGTTGGGCATCCATACTCTCGAGGCGGAGAGAGGAGAAGGACGGCTGCAGGACCGGAATAAATCTGTCGGCGTCGGCGAAGGTCTCTTCCGTACTCGCAGTCGAGTCGGTGAAGGAGTTGGCGCAGCCGTCGGAGGTAGGGGGTAACTGCAGATAAGAGACAGACCCCCGGACCTGCGGAAGGTCGTCGTGGCCAGAAGTTGCTTGAGTAACAAGGCTAATGGCAGAGTTCATCTAAAGACTTGTTAAATTGACGCCCCATAGTGATAGTAGAAGAAAGCTCACCGAGGTCTTAGAGAGATCGAACCGTTGAGCATCCATGCCTGCAAGTCGGGACGGCATTTGGTCTATGGTACCGGAATAGTCTGACTGAGGAGAATTCTGCAGATAGGATGAGAGAATGCGCTGAGCTTGTGAATTCGTTGCGGCACCTCACCCAGAATTTATATGTTGCCAGTGTGGCCAGGATGTAGGTGTACCATTGTTCGACGTTGGGTAGTGGGAGCTCCTGGCCAGCGGAACGTCCGCGCCTTGATTCTGGCCGAGCTAAATCGAGAAGACAGTGAAGAAAGTCCATGCGATCAAAGCGACGCTGGCCGAGAGTGTGTTTTTCGGGAGCATGCCGTTCCTGCTGGCCCAAGCTGTGCTGGTGTTCAAGCATGCGACAATAGCATGGCCAGGTATTGTCGTCGCGTGGAGTGGATCACTGGCTCTGAAAGTCGCTAACCGGGGTGTTATGATGTGCACTCGTTCATTATCCTCCCATCCTCGTGGTGTGGACGAGGCTGCCTAATCTGACCTGAACGGCATGGATTCGATTTCGTCACATTAAGGCTAAGGACATCGTCAGATTACCTAGTATAGAAAGCCTTCCTTGGGGACGCGACAACTCTCCCAAAGCCATTGAAATGCTGAGGTGACGAATGAAACAAAAGTCAGGCCAACAGAGCAATTGCCAACCTTGAATCAGTTCCCTCCAGCCTGACCGGAAATATCGGGTACACGAACACCGCAACACAATTGCGTCGATACTAATGAGCAAGTGCTCAGTCTTTGATTCCGAGGACGAACGGGCGATAATCGTACCTTTTCGAGGTTGAGTTTGAACTGTTGCAACTCATCCTCTTTCCCTTGCTCGGACCTGCATACAAGGATAAGAATTGGAATTTTGTTGAGCCCTCATCGGCCAACAGGCCATGCAGCTCGCTCCATGACTTTTCGGGAATCTCCAATGTGCACCACATATACGATACCATCATAACAAGGGAGAGTGCTTTGGAACTCTTGACTGACTATGTCAAGAATTACGATGTCATCGAGTAGCATAGGGGCGTAGGCTGGTACGAGCTATGTTCACAGAGGCGATAACAGCTGTGAAGGTCATACTCCCGACCTCGAGCTGTTCCGTATCTACAAGGCTAAATGGATCATCAATTGGACACACGGATATATACGACAAATGAGGGTGAAGTGTGGTTGCGCGGTTGCCACCCACGTATTCGTCGGTCTTGGGGGCGTCTACTATCCCAAGCATCGGGGAGATCGTACGCATAAAACGCAACGTATGGCTCCTTGACGAACCCTGGTAGCGCAGTGTCAGGGATGTGGAGAAGGAAGAGCTGAAGACCGAGACCTGTGAGAATGTTGCGAAGCATCCGGGGGAACTATTGTAGCTGGGCAGCGTACGCACTGCAGTTGTGCACAGCGGTGTCTAGCTGGCGCTAACGTCGTAGCGGCCTTGGCGATTCACAGCTGGAAGTGCGCATTCCAGAGACACGGGGCCCGCGAGGCAGTACTTACTAGTTCTGGAGTTCAGTCTGATGCAGCGATTCTTCCTCCACGTCAACCTCGGTTGCTTAGTGTGCGTCTTGAGATGGAGGCTGTCTTCAACAGGTCATCAGGAAGTCCAAAAAAAGTCTCAACAGGAGGCGGAGGAGATATGTGTGAAAGCGGAACGCTGTTGTTGATGGTCACAGCAGTGCAAACAAAATTTGCCCAACATTACGCTGCCCTGAGCAATTGTATACCGTCTCTGTCGCCTTTCGATCCATCCTCAGTCCATGTCGAGTAGCAGGCTGCCTGCATCGCTTACCAGCCTCTACCGCCTATGCCTACGAGCTTCCTCTGCTTCAGTTCTCCACCATCGAGTAGCTTCTGCGAATCTGCGACGGCTCCTACGGTCGACCTTCGACGCTGCTGCTGATGTGACGAGACAACTCGAAAAGAGCCCTTCAAACACGGATGACCAGGCACAGTCAAAGGCTTGGTTGGATACATTCGAAAGGCGAAGTAAGTTGTCATCATGCTGGCAAACCCCATGATCACGACGAACTGACTATCTCCAGTGGACAACACTCTTTCTCTTTTGTACACTTCGTCCCAATCTCGAGGCCTTCCTCATAAGCTCACACGAAACCTGAGCTTCTTGGTCCTCGGCGAACATCAACGATTGATCAAACGCCATCCCCAGAAAGCCTGGGATCCCCAGATACACCCTGCATCACCCCCGAAGCAGCCTGACCCCCGAAAGGAAGAGAAGAAGAAACGGCTGGAAGACTTCGTCAACAACGCATGGGCGCCTTTGAGCCAGGTTGTCCAGTTGGCGGAGGGTAGAGATGGCGTTTCGTTGGGGCGGTTGACATTGGCTACGATGAGGAGGAAGCGAAGATTCAAGTGATCATCCTCGACTGGCTGTTCCTCGCGTTGCGAATCTGCCCGGCGGTGAGTTGGTTCATCGGCCTGACGTGAGTCGTGCAGATACTATAGCTATGCCGCTCTCCCAGGGAGCACATTTGGTTGCCAAGAATTCCGCAATCCTCTTGGTTCCGGCATCGTCAGGCGCATCAAGAGATCCTGTTTCATCGCTCTGCGACTCTGCACAACCGAAGGTTATCTCAAAGCGGTACAGATTCCATCATTGGATGCTTGGATCACGCACTCCCGTTCGGGACTTCTGCGCCAAAGCCGTATCATAACACCGCGATGCATGATGTTGGTGTTGCATCATTCCCTGGATCTTTTCAAAATCGCCGTCTTTAAGCCACTTCAAACACCTCCTGTCATCCGATGATGGAATCAATCCAGAGTCCCATCAAGGCTCGATCGCAGCAACTCTTCATCATCCCACCCGTGACGGTGTACGGCGCTGGTCCTCCGAAGCGCCCTGAGGTGCATGAACTTATTATAAAGTCCCCCGCAATCGTTTCGTGCTCCTCATTCTTTCTCTTGTGTGCGTCGCTTCCTTACACTTTCAACTCCTTCGTTCTTCCCCTCCGAAGCACACAACATCACTACAATGGCTTCCCCCGTCGCTTCAACCTCCTCCGTTACCACAACCCGCAAGGCGTCGAAGAACCCGGGGCTCGCTCTTCGCCTCGCTCAAGAGGTATCCGAAGCCTCATCGTCGGGGGTACGTTATATCTGATTGGGGATGTCCATGCCTCCACTGACCACCCATACTGTAGCCCTCTCTCAAACTCCGCCGCCTTTCCCCAGTCCACTCCCTGTCCAACACTCCTGAGTTGGAACCAGACTGGGACAACGACGATTCTGCCTGCGAGTCCGGCGACGAAGACGGCGCCCAGTACGTCTACATCGCGGCCGACAGCCCGTTCTACCGCGGTCCTTCATCCCCTCGCACTTCGTCCTACCTCGCGTTAAACGGGTACCCATTCGCTTGCGACGCCCTCGCAGAGGAAGAACCCCTGTTTTCACCCCGGGCTTTGTTCGATGATGACCCGGGGTCTGAGTTGGAGGATAGCACTGGCGTCGTCATTGTCGATGCCGACTCAGCCCATGATATGGACTCACGGTCTACCTCCGAATGGAACTTGATCGAAGTCAAGCGGCCGTTGGACCAAGTCAAGCGGGCACCGACAACCGTCGAGAGGGAAGACAGCGAGGTAAGCTGAGAAGCTCATGGCTGTGCATGATTTCGACTGATCATCGCTGGCCAGGCATCGCGGCACTACTTCTGAAAGGATCGGTTTTTAACTGGCAGGCACCCGACCTCGTGCGTCGCCTGCTAGATGTATTATCACGCGTCATTTGCGCCACCCCTGGTTACGCGGTTTACTCTATCGTAGTTATTCTGGCTCTCTCTGTTGTCGGCATAGTCATATTTGCAGAAGCTCATGAAGGCATCCTGACATGACTAGCTCAAAAGTGGCGTCTAGGCCAGCGATTCTATGGTGGATCAAATGGCTTCGTGTCCATTTTCTTCATCCGGATTTCGCTCTCAGCGTCAAGGCTACCACCGATAAGAACGTCACAAGACTCAGAGGATCCTGTGAGCATGCAAAAACACCAAACGCGATAGGCACCATGCAGCGGAATCGCGGTCAATGACTATTGGAACCTGACCTTGACGGACAGAAATTCATTTTCGCTCCACTCCGCAGCAGAAGTTGATGCATTGATGCCCGAGACGATCGCCAAAATAGAATCACCTGGATCATGAAGAACGCCTTCAGGCTCCGATTAGCAGCAAAACATGATAACAGCGACCCATGGATAAAACCCAAGTATGAGCCCAAAAGTCTGCTGAAACAGCTGTCCCAGGTATATATAATATATCGATAATCACGCTACTGAAGAAACGCACGCGCATATACGCACATCCCTTCCGTGCTATTCAAGTACATATATCGCCGTCTGTTTTTTGGAGGCATCGCCGAGTTTCGAGTAAGTGCAGGGAAGGGGAACTGTGATTGGGAGACGTCAATTAGTCGGTTGACGATGTGGAATTTGCACATACAGCATTCCCTCTTTTTTGGGTATCTGCCCTGGGTCGGGAATGTATTGGACCGTGACTCAAGTCAAGGATGTAACGAGGGAGAGAATGGGAGGAATTTTGTGAAATATTGACGTGTAAAGCGAAGGAAGCACCATTTAAAGTGAAGGCCTTGGGAAGCATGGGATAACGGTAATGTGAATGGGTTCCGCGGCAGGCACGTCTGCTGAGAGATCATACGAAGGACTCCAGGGCCATGCTTCAAAAACGAGATCTAGGGATTTGGCAGGATGCAACCGAATCCTTGTCCATCATCTGCGTTGTACACGTTGAGCGCGCGGCTTCTACCAAGACTGCGTGCCGCAGGCGATGAAACGAGGCGTAGTTGAAACGTGGGCCACTTCGCACAAGCAGAGTCACGAACGCACGTCGCGTTAGCCTGCTCGAGAAGCTTCGTTCTTCTCATGGGCAAATGAGATACACGAGGGTGAAAGGTGTGCTTAGTTTCATGCTGGAGTCCGAGCTTGATCCCTTCACGAAAGTGATGAGGCCACGACGTCGGGATTCGTGGCGCTTTGCCACAACCGGGGCCCTGGATCACCGAGCATCTTGCGACGAGGAGCACGAGCAGCAATGACAGGAGGCAAATATAAGCACAATGGTCTCTGCGAGTCATGGTATGATTCGATCGACAGGGGTGGAGTCGAAGTTTCGGCATGTTTTGATCACTGAAGGACAACCTGAGCATGCCATGTGCTAGAAGCCTAGTGTTTGGCAGAAAAATTCGCAAGAGTTCCGTCCTCAACCATAAGTCAACCGGTACGAAACTCAGAGGAGCCAAGAGAGGAGCGTGCAGAGAGACAGCAAGTTGCGCTTGGGCCCACGTTCCCGACAAGATACATCGTTTCGCGTGGGGAAGCGCGAAGCAGACATGACGAGCCTCATAGATCGGAACTAATCATTACGATGGCCGAGTGGAAATCGACCGAAGACCCGCGAGGTATACGTAGTACAAAAACACACCTTGATAAATCCTGGCGCTAGCTCTGGTCAGCGGTCCATTTTATTGATCCCTTTGCCTCCCCTTTCAGCTCCTCCTTCCACCATTTCGTCTTCTTCTCGACAGCTGACCCGTGCCGCACCACCGTTGTCAACCCCGAGCTAACTCCTTTACGCCCGCCGCCTGGGGTTGTTGAGGAGGCCGTCAGCGCTTCATCCTCTTTTTCCGATGCCTCCCCTGCCTCATCCGGGCTTTTGTCCGCTCGTTTCCGCTTTCTCGTCATCAAGGGTTTGTTCCCTTTCTCCCACTCCTTCCGATGTAGTCGGTAGATTGCCATGGTTGCTCGAGCATCAGTCACCTACAAGTCTCGCACTTAACAAAGGACGATATAAGACGGACGCAAGGCTTACGCTAGAGTGCTCGCCGCTCTGGATCGTGACGTTGAGCTCCTGTTTGACGAGATTCCGGAGAGCGACGAATTTGCTCTTAACGACCTTGTGTTTTCCGGCGTAAACTTGGGTATCGCGTGTCATATTCCGCGGGTGAGTCAAGAGGAGTGCCTACGCTAGGTCAGCGAACGATAACTTGCGGTTTGTTCACTAGCCGACATACCTTCAAGTCATTGTAGACAGCGTGTCCAACCAATATTCGATCCTTGAGCATATCCGCCACCCGCTTCTGAACTTCTTCAAATGGTTTCGCTGCAGAGAGGCAGAATGGATACAGGAATTCGCCGAAGGAGCAGCGAACGCACCTTTTACCATATCTGACTCGCGTACACCACTGTACTGCGTCCTGTAGTCCACCACACGCTCTCGTTGTCGAACGAACTCGTCTAGCTGCACAGCTCCGTAGAAGTTGACGAGACTGACACGAGCCAGCGACGACTCTGCTCCATCGATACCTACGCCCACCATTTCACAGTCAAGCGCGAGGTATTTTCCTGGTCTGGAAGCGGTCGCAAGAATTGAGCAATTCGTCTTATACGAGGGATGCACGGAACACACATATCCAGTCCACTCACAGTTGTTGGTTTGCCGTGTACTCTATCTGTCCAAATATCATACGACGGAGTGCAGAGAGCGACTCTCCGTTTCTGACGTCTTCCTCATTGGTTATGGGCGCAGCTCGGGGTGTGGGTATGAGCTGCGATGCGCGGGGTGTTCGGGTTGGTTCAGGCGACAAAGATGCGGAATGCTCCAGCTTTCTGCGCTTGCGCGGACCTGCATCGCTCGGTTCCAAATTACGAGTCGATTTTTTCTTCAGTGTCTTTCAGGGACGATGTTCAGCATCAGAACAGGTGGCAAAACCGGGGAGTCTCGTACTTTCTTCAGCGCCAACCAGTTGGACGACGCCACCACGGGCTTTCCTTTGCTACTTTCTCCAAGAGAGTGCGGCATTCAGTCTTTGGTATTGTTTTTCGTCCAGCTCCGAATGCGAGTCCTCTGTGGATAATCAGACTAAGGAGACGACCACATCGACGTTCTTCAGTGCAAGTGCATTCACGAAAATCCTAGATCTATGCAGCACGTGCTCTGGTTCATCGTACACGTGACGTTACACGAATTTCAAATTTGGACACGTCACACGTCGCGTTTGAAATGCAGTTGATCTGCAGACTGTCCACCGCCGCTGCCGATTGTCTCCAGTCCCAATGCGCTTGTTCTGTATGTACGACTCCATGCAATGGCTGGGTTTCAGGCCTTGCAGGGACTTCGGTGATTGTGCGACCAATCCCACTTTGCGTTGGACATGCTAATCGATGCATGCAGGACACTCAGTGTGAACCTACAATACGCAAGCCTAGAGCGTTTCACTGGACGCAGCAATGGAGCCTTGAAACGTACGATCGATCACATGTGCCACCCACGTCGCGACGCACGATTGAGTCAAAGAACACGATGCCACACGCGGGCACAATGCGTACGATCTTTCATATAGGTAGCAATTGTCCGTGAGCCAACCCTCACGTAAGACATATACACCCCACCGGCAATGTCGAAAACCAATTCACCATGGTCCGTCGTTGGCATGCTCATGAGCGCTCCCAGACTACGGTCGACGGCGCGGAGGCGGAAGGACAAAGGAAAAACCGAGCCAGGAAATAACCAGTCGACCGCACAGCCGAGCGAAGTGGCAAGGCCATCTCCGGAGGCAACGGTTGTACCCGCTCAGGAGCCAGCTTTCGTTAGCAACGCTGCGACGCCTGCGTCAGGCGAAGCAGGAGAGTCCTCGACCGCGGAGCAGATACCTCAAGTCGTCACTCGACCTGCGACTCCTGAAGAGCACGACAACGGTTGGACCACTGTTGCGGCGCAGGAGCAGCCAGGCCCCGCAGCCTCGACAGGATCTGCCGACTCCCAACCCAACGCCTCGCTAAACGCAGATGACGACATCGTCGACGTCTTGTCTCAATCGGTCTCGGTCGACTTCTTCGACCAGCAGGCACAGGCTCCGCCTGGTACCCCACCACATGTCGCATCGGAGATCGAAAGGAAAGAGGCTGCCGTGGCGGTCATCGAGAGCGAGAAGAAGGACCTGGAAAGCCGCTTGGAGAGTGTGCTGGAGGAACTTGCCAGTGCGGTGACACGCAATGCGGAGCTAGACGGCGAGAATCGTCGGCAGGCGCAGAAATTGCAGGACGTGGAGGCTGAGATGCAGAAATGGGCGCAGCGGGGTGGGCAGGAGGCGAGAAGGGAAGTCGAAGAAGGGCAGCAGCGTATTCGAGCGCTCGAGGCGGACCTATACGAGCAGGGCGAGGCTTTGAAGGGGTTCCAGAATGACGTGCAGAGTGAACGACGGGTTTGGGAAGAGCGGCAAAATCGACTGGAGGAAATGACGGAACGGAACGGGGACTTGGAGGAGCGGATCGGTCGTCTTCTGGAAGAACGGCATGTAATTGATGGGGAGCTCCAAGAGCTTCGTGGTCGTAATGCGACGACGAACGATACGCTGGAAGCTCTGCTAGCAGATCTGTCGAGGGCGGAAGAAGAACGAGACGGAGCGCATGGCGAGTTGGACGCAGTTCTGCAGCGGATTCAGGACTTGGAGGAGGCGCGGAACAGTCATCTTTTAGAAGAACGTCAGGCGGTTGCCGAAGAGCTGCAAGGGCTTCGGGGTGTCAATGCGCAGACGAAGTGCGAGCTGGATGCGGTGCTTGTGGATCTGGCGAAGGCCAAGAAGGAATGGGAAAGCATACAGGCTCGGTTGGAGGAGAGCGAAGGGCGGAACAAGGATTTGGAGGCGAGAAATAGGCGTCTAGTGGACGAACGCCAGGCAGCAGACAGAGAGCTGGAAGTGTTTCAGGGACTGCAGACGAAGACGGCCAACACACTGAAAGCCGCGCTGGCGGAATTGAAGTCGGCTTCGCACCAGAAAGGGGAGCTTGTGAAAGAAGTCGATCGACAGGCTGGGGAGCTCGCTGGGAAGGAGAGAGCGATACAGGACCTTAGGCGGTCTCAGGCTGAGATCGCGCGGCAGCCGAATCACCGCCAGCTCGATGTGCTCGAGCGTCGGAATAGGATGCTTGTGGACCAGCTTCGACGCCAATCGGAACAGCTTCGCCAACAGACCCTCTCTAGGCGGGAACCGGGGGCCCAGCCTCTGGACATTTCACCCAAAGGCGAGACTCTGGGAGGAGTTGCAAGCATGGTGGATAGGTTGAACTCGGAAATCTTCCAGACAGCCGCGCACATGGCCGACTCGCTCGACTTCACCAATCCAGCGACCATGAATGCGCAGGAAATACGAGCGGTGGTGGACCGCGCGAGCGTCACTCTGGGAAGACCACTAGCCCTGGTTCTACAGGCGACGTCAGCGCAGCCTGGTATAGATTTTAACCCGCTTCCGGTACAAATCGGATTACAGGCCTGCCTAATCAGTTGCTGCGAAAGAATCGCGACGTCCTGGTGCCCTGGCCATTGGGATTACGGCGATTTTCTGGCCGCCATTTATCTGAGAGTTGCGGGGTCAAGTCAGTCGCCTGTTGCGGTAGTCAAAAAATACTGCTAACCACGATATAGCGCCCCCGACTGTCGCAGCCAAGTGGCGCGCACTTACCGAACGGCAGCTGAAAAACCCATCTGACAGTACTACTCAGGCGGAGATGGAGGACTATATCCTTAGAAACCTAGTCGACGCACTGGTCATCGCTGGCTGGCGAAGGACGCAGTCGAACGGGCGAGACTTGCTGACCAAATTCCGCGAACGGCTGGGACAGATTGTCAAGCTGGCGCTTCGGTTGAATATGTCCCTCGGAGACAACTGGGAACTCATGACCGTCCACCCCAACGAGTTATTCGAGGCAGAAAACATGGACGATGCATACGACGGAGCGGCAGAGAAACACGACGGCGATCATGTGGTTTGTACCACAGAACTGGGTTTGAAGACGGCTGGAAGCGTCGTTGTGAGACCAAAGGTTGTCCTTCGGGCAACACTGACAGAGGAGACAGGATACGATGCGTTTTGATGGAGGATGCGGTGTTCGAATTGACCCAGTCCGCTTATCTATCTAACTATCTCTGAATATTTACTGCCACCATCCCTCCATAGGACATTCGTTCCGGTCGAACGCACATGAAATATCCTCGTTGCTAAGTATTTACCTCTCAACCCATAGAAGCGGCGACCATTAAGACAGAATTGCCTCATGTTCACCATCCAGACCAGCAGAACGGGTGCTGAGGCGTCTAGCGCTCCAATTCAAAGCCAGGAGGAACGTAATTCTGGGTAGGGGAAGAGGAAGCTGGAGCACGAGCAGCACCTGGAAGGGTTACAAAAATTTCGGTCAGAGGAACGGGAATCAGACGGCAAAAACGGAAAACGGATTCCTTGCTCGAAATCGGAGAAACAGCTGGAACGAACGACGAGGGAAGTGGTAGAGGCGCGAACCCAGGTCATCGAAGTGCGAACCCGCCTTGACGAAAAATCGGCTGAACTGCACAGCGCCCTTGCCTTTCTGAATCAAAGCCATTTGTTGTCGGCGTCGAGATAATCCGTTTGGCCACCTCGTTGAACGCCGACATCCTACGGGGCTCTGCGCATATGGCAGACACTGTAGAGAGATGGTACTACTACTAGATGTCTAGTGGTGTGGACTGTACTTCCCATCGTGGTTGGTGACTTCGAACCTAGAGTTCGGGACCAGCACTTAAGTCTAAGATTGCCGGAAATGACGTGATCAGCGACGGACGAAGGTATCAAACTTGAACGTAAGGAACCTGAAATTCAAGTCGACGTCGTAGACTAGCGATACACATACGGCCACCACCAACACAAGACGCAACATGGACAAGATTACGAGTGCCTGAGCTTCCCTTCGCTGACGGAGTCTCAGACAGTGTGAAAGCCTAAAGTCCCCGTCGTCCCTATCTAAAATGGTTGTACTGAGTATAAACTTCGAGCCCCTCTGTCGAGGGAGAGTGGCTCGCACAATCCCCACTAATCATCCACCTGCGAACTCACAACGCGCAGTCATAAATCACTTCAGCTGGAGACCTAGATTAAACGAGTCAGCGCGTCCTAAATCTCAGTGGCGAGAGCCTCAGGTCTACCGTATTTCCATACCCTGCACAGGAGAGCATCGTCAAGAGTGTCTTCCAGACGTGAGAAGCGCTACCTACATCTTCTTCCCAACAAAGCTGGGCCGTCAACTCCGTGAGGCCGAAATTGAGGATGACATCGAAACTCATTTGATAGTACCAACCCGAGCCGTCAGCCGCAGGCCTAGGTGTCCCCAGCGTAGTCTTGAACTGTCGAGTATCCGCAACGACCGTGCAGAGCGGGGTATACATCTCTGTCATACATTGAGCTGTCAGTCGCGGGAGAGGGATGCGGTGACACCTTACCAGTCTCCTGGTCAGTCCAGCGAGGGTTCGCTGAACATCCTCGATAGCAAAGGACATCCACGCTAATCTGATTAGGCAGGTCGCCATGAGCTTTTCTAGTATAATCGTAGCTCCGCCGAAACTCCGTTCTTTCCTCCACTTGAGTGTCCTACATCGCAAGGTAAAGCAAGCTGAAGTAAGTGTTCATGCGAATTCAAGTACCTTGGGAAGAATGGTATCGAACGCGCTTGGGATACGGTCAATCCCCGCCGCATCTCGCCACATAGCATGATACCGTTGTCTGTGTTCGAAGTCCGCAGGTATATACGGAATGCTACAGTCCACCCCACAGGCGAACTTCGCAACACGAGCCGTCACGAAATGATCGATGTAGAACGAGACACCTCCATCTGCGACGGCTTTGTTCCTTGATGGAGGTCAGCAAGCCGTTGAGCCCAATGAAATCACTGCGAACGGGCGGGACTCACACGTGGCCGTCGGGGCGAGAGAAATTGATACCCTTGGGCTCCAAGGAATTCTTGAGCTGGGTGAGAAGCCAGTCGCTCGCGGCAAATCCTCCCACCAAAAACACCGTCTATGTAAGCATTGAACAAACGGGCACAGTCGACGTGGGCTACTGCCTACGGATATCGTCTTGGAAGCACTCCTGCGCTGCTCAAGAATACATTTGATGATACAGCTAATTGACGGCTTGAAGAATTTGGCGACGTCCGTGCTGTCGAATGTCCGTCACCGAAAGCACACATCATTGCAGGAGACGTACCCCTTCAGTCTCAGCTGCCCCGAACGAATTCCGAGACCGGGGTCTTTGTCCCGCGCGCTCCCAAACTTGATGAACTGGGATTCTCCGCTATTCCTGAACCTCAGCTTCGTAGTCTTATCGAAGCAACGTGCGATGTAATCTACGTCGTCGTAGAACTGCGAGTCCTTGAGCAGGTCTAAAGAAAACAGGTGCATCAGTAGCCAGACACCAAGTCACGTAACCGAACTTGAACTGACTGCTGAGGAAGGCGCGAGCGTAATTGGTGACAAAGATCGATCCTTCGAAGTAGCCTATGAACGAAGGTTAGCCACGCAATCCTAAACCGGCAGGTATGTACGACCCACATTGGGCAGGCGCTACCTCCTGGAAAGATAAACCAGCGGAAGTCGAAGTTTGGCCGTAGGCGCTGATATCAATGGTTCCTCCCCCGGCATCCACGATCAGGATACCGTCTCCGTTCTGTCAATACGAGTCAATGATTGCCAACGTTCTTGAATAGGATATGCATACCTTCATTGCCTCCGTTGTCAATCCCCTCTGAATACAGAAATGAAGGCTGGCTTCCCCTTCAGTGACGAAGTGAACGCGCGACCGACCCTCGTTGCTATCGGGCACCAGACCTGCACGGACAGCGGCGTTGCGCAACTGAGCCTGCTGTGCGCCTTCCCAACCGTTTGGATGCGGGAGCACAAATTCAATATGCTTCTCCACAGACTTCCAGAGAAGATCGCCGTTCGCGTGGGTCTCCCGAATAAAGGTCTGCGCACACTTGTTTAAATAGCGCAGGAAGTCGGCGAAAACGTCCACGACGGTCATGTTCCGGGGCAGCGGAGATAGCTTCTGCATAACCGCGCATGCATTGGCTGCAGACTTCGGTCGGAGGTGGAGCTTGAACCTGCAGATGGACGGCGGAATGTGAGCGGCGAGAAGAAAGGTCGGGTCGAGGTCCTTACCATTCGGCCTTGGTCCAGCCCTCATCTTCGATCATATCCTCGAGGCCTTCCTTAAGCGCTTCGGCGCCAGCAGCACGCACGACTCCATATTGGTCGTAGTATATGATAGTTGGGATCTTCGAATCGCCGCCGACCTGCTCTTGCGCAGGAAACCTACGCATTCTCGGCAGTTCAGACATTGTGTAGACAGAAAATAAACGCTGGTCACCTCGTTACGCCTTTTATAACGGGGACTTGACCCGGTTCGAGTATGCTAAGGCATACGTCAACAGCTCATCCGATAAGCAGATGACTTGGACTCGCCAGAAGGATATACCACTGAACGTCGTCCCCACGTCCAACGCCAAGACGAGCTTGCGACGTGGTCCATTGTATGGAGTGCGAGTGACCATGATGGTGGTACGTGTCAAAGAGGAGTTAGAGTTAGAACTCCACGCAGTCCGTGAATGCTTTCAAAGGAAAGCCCAGAATAACTTCCTCTGTTCCCTTTGCCGCTATTGTCACACGCGCGTCAAACACGTTGCAAGAAACGCTCAAACCTTAACGACATAAGGCAGCTCGCACATACTTCTCTTCAACCACCGTCATCAACAATGTCACTGCCATGGTCGCCGCCGTTCTTGCGATTTGGCACGGTACCCAGTCAAGAGGATAACGCTGGAATGGAACAAAGTGATCGCACGAGGGCCGACATTTCTAGGAGAGAGCTCGAGGGGAACGACGCGATGAAAGACAGACCGATGTCCAGAGATCGGGAGGATGTAGCGAACAACCACGGGCGCTGGACGTCGACAGATGGCCGCCCAGTAAATCTAGCCCATTTCGAACACGATAAGGCTACGGCAGCAGACAGATCGTCTCGGCTTGGAAGTCAAAGTCACATCGGCGGCACTGGTGACAAGGAGCACGGGAGGCGAACACGCCATGACCGAGACCCACTCGACGACATGCGGATGAAAATCCGATCTCTAGAGTGGGCGAACGATACTTTGCGAAAGGACCTGCAGATCAGTACACGGGAGCGCAGTGAGGCAAGGGACGAGATCGTTAAGCTGCGCAGGCTCAATGCGGGCCTTCATCACGACCTCAGTTCCACCGGTCAACGTCTGGCCGCCGAGTACGCGCACCAACAGCGAGAGCTTCATGCCGTCAGAGACGAGCTTCATCGTGTGCAGGCCTCCCACGAGGCCACTCGTCGCCAATTAGCCGAACGGACGGCCGAGTTGCAGGGCGCACAGCTGTTCATCAACCACTCGGACTCCTTGTCTGCCGCGGACGTCATCGCCATGGCGAACGATTTGAATGCTGAGATCTTGCAGAGCGCAGCGTTCATGGCCGATTCCATGGACTACACAGGCGAGCAACCAGCGATACCGGAAGCAGTGGAGGAGGCACGGCTCTGCGTCGGTGAAGATTTGACGCAGGCATTGGTTTCCAGCCGTGTTCAGTCAGGCGACCATGATTACGATCCCACACGGGTGCAACTTGCGTTACAGGTGTGCCTTGTACGTTGCTGCGGCAAGATCGTCAAGTCCTGGACTTTAGGAGGAGACGAGCAAATCCTGGAAGATGTCTATAAGATTATTTTCCAACGAGGTGAGATTGATCAGCTTCCTAGACAGACGCCATCTCTTACTTCTTCATTCCCGGCCAGAGAAACAGTCTGCCGCGGGTCGATGGCGCTCGATGACGCAAGCTCACGCCACAAAATCGGACGCTTATCACCGCTGCCTAGAACACATCACCCGTAGCGCTGTGACTGTCTTGCGCATCTCAGGCTGCTCATCGCAAGCAACGAAGGACTTGCCCAGCAGTTTTCATGAAAGGCTGTCGGTGATCAACGACTTGGCTCTTCGTCTTCGCGCTGCCATCGGGGAACAAGTCACGTCCATGGACATCGTCCCATATATCATTCAACCAGGATCCGCATTCATGCCAGAGAACATGGATGACACATATGAGGAGAGAGGGGCTGGAAGGGGACATAAAGTCGGTGAACGTGTTGCGGGGTCGACCGAGCTGGGCTTGGCCACCCGTGTCGCGACATCCGAGGGCCAAATCGGGGAAACAGTCATGCTGAAGCCGAAAGTGATCCTTTGCTCAGCGCTGGAAGAGGACGACAAAAACTGAGGTCGTGACTTGCATGCCGCTGGAATGGTGAGGTTGAACGGGCCTATTGCATTTGGTAGAGCAAAATTTCTCACTTGTTTTCTTTTTGGAAGACGTAGCACGACCTCGGGCAGCACAAGCAGATAGTACTCCCTTGAGAGGATGGCGAATAATAGTATTACACTTCGTGCAGGATGCTGAGCTTGCTTGTTCGGTCTCATACGATCCATTTTAATCCTAAGATTATCTCCGGGAGACGAAAGGTGATCATCTGGTCGGCGTTGAAGGCGGCAATTTGGCTTGAAGTTGAGCAGTTGGGGAAGCAAGGGCCCACCCGGGGACGGCGGAGGAGTTGCTTTGTGGTTGCTTGGTTGTAGCGAGTGAATAAAACACGACCACCACGTAGAACTTAAGACTGTTCTCGTCGCGACTGTTCAGAATCATCGTTCTCAGTCGTTAGCCTCCTAGGCATGGATTTGCGAGTTTAAGGGTACCCGACCTTCTCATTTACTCTTCATGGTTCTCAAAATTCTCGGCGCTGCCTTTTCAGCCTTCTTCCCGACTGCATACACGGTCCACATCGTCGTCGGGATCATCACTGTGCTTGTGTTTCGTGCCTTCTCGCAGGGTCGTCGAACCAACCGAGAGAGGGATCTACATGCAAGGAAGATATTGGTGACGGTAAGCTCTTTCGTCATGTTATGTGGTGGGGGCAACCAGATCTAATTTGATGGTAATTGGCCTAGGGCGGCTTTACTCCTATTGGACTGACTATTCTCCAATGCTTGGCCCAACGAGGCGCCCACATCATCGCCCTCTCGCCTCATTCTGTGGACTCACCAGAAGTCACGGTCATTATTTCACTTTTGCGGACGACGTTCTCTAACGAGGAAATATACGCCGAACAATGTGATCTTGCGTCGCCTTCCTCCATCCGTTCCTTCTGCACGCGATTCCTGACCGGCAAGGACCAGCGCATTGACGCTATCATCTTTGCTCATGAGTACCAGCACATTGGCACTGCTTCCTTCATTTCAGGGACCAGAACGGCCGAGACAGACACGGCCAAGCGAGAGTCTTCGTCCTTGGCCACGTTCTTGATGACCACCCTTCTCCTTCCTGCACTCCTTGTAGCCCCGGTAGAACGCGACATCCGTCTCATCGCCGTAGTCAACCCATTTTATGCCGCCGCTGCCGGCCGGACATCTACCATCCCCTTTCCCTCCCGATCCACAACTCCTCCGTCGAACGCAATATTCCTACAGGAAGGCGTCCGGTCATTGCGCACATCAATATTTACGCGCCATCTCCAGCGAATTCTCGATGCACTCCCGAATGCACAGGTTCCCCAGACGGACGAGGGGTCCAGTACCATCCCGGTTGTCAGCCCAAAAACGCAGAGATCGAATATAGTTGCCGTCAGCGTGTCTCCTGGCATAAGCAGAGCCGACACCATCGCGCCTTTGCTCAACGCCGACTGGACTTCGCCTTCCGGGTTCTCAACTACTGGAGTCATTTTGTAAGCTCAGTCCCTGCCCGCCCCTGAGCTTAGCTAACGATTCGTTTGGTCAGATACCTACTTCTTCAACCGCTCCTTCGAATTTTCGCGAAGTCGCCAATGGCGTCGGTACAGACCGTCTTGCATGCCCTGTTCCTTCCAACACCCTTCAGAATCCTGAGGACCAAAGCTGCGAGTGACAAACCCAACAGTTCGAAGGGCGGTCCTATCGAGTCCTCCGTGACGGATATGCCGGAAGAGGTCTTGAAGCCAGGCGCGCTATACGCGGAGTGTGCCGTCGTGCGAGTGAAGGTTCCTCCTCCATCTGACCCTCAGGCGTCTGAGAAGTCGCAGGGAAACGGAAAGGCGAAGGCGAGGGAGGTGTTGGAGATTGCGGACGATGGCGAATTTGGTGGGGAAGTGATGGGCAGGTTGGTCTGGGAGGCGTATGAAGATGCTTTGAAGGCATGGGAGGCGGCAAACCCTTCAGAAGAGAAGTCGATGGAGGCAGCACCGGGTGTTGATCAAGATCACAAGCCTGGCGTAGACGTTTCGACATAGTACGTGCCTCACGACCACCTCATATAACTTCCATTCACTTCGATATCTAGGTTACCACGATATGTCGTAAAATAATGTTATTACATCCTTCCCCAACCAGTATGCCATGAGACCAGTCTTCGACCTCGCAGACCGCTGTACACGGGTACATAAGGTATGTACATATTAAAGATATACAATGAATGTGCATTGATCTACAGCGCGCAGGGCTTGCAGTGTAAAGTTACTTGATTGTCATGTCAGAACCATGTGCTCCTCCAGGACGGCTCGTCTGAGACTCTGGGTCTCACTCCGCAGCCATCATCTCATCGATGCCCGATTTCAGAGCGATTTTCGGCCTCAACAAGACAGTCTCCTCCCACTGCCCGACCTTTCCTGGGACTTTCACCACACGAGCTAGGCCGAGCTCTGTCGTGCACAGTACAGGTTCCGGTTCGTCCCTGCCTGTGTCAAAGCCACTCGCGAAGGTATCGTCCATCTGCGCCGGATCGAAGGGGCTTTCGTGGCTGACGTATGCGATCTCGAAGTCGCAGGACGTGACCTCTTCCCCGATCGCCCTCCGCAGGCGTTCTGCGCCCTTAACGATGATGGAAATGCGTTTCGCGAATCGCGACTCGATCGCCTCGTGAAGTTCGGATGGGTGTTGGGTGACTTCTGCTGCGAGGAGGATATTGACGAAGGCGTCGATAAAATACATCGCCAGTTCCTGTTCTGCCATGCGAGGGATGTGCGTCCGCGTCAGTGCACGCCATCGTCCCGAGACGGCCTGTTCCTCTACGGTTGCAGTCTAGTAAGCATTCTGTGGCCATGATACCTCTGCCAACACTCACCTTGTTGTCTGATCGTGCCGTAGATTTTGCTGAGCCCACGTTCATCATCCGGGTCCTCGAAGTCCCACGAAGTGACGATCCAATTCGCGTATGCAGCCATACCTGCCTGGAAAGCGACTTGAACTATCGTCGGATCCTGATGGTGCTCCGCTGTCCTCAACAGTCCCAACAACCGAGGCCCTACGATCTCTCCAGTGCTGATGTAGACCTCCTCCATCGCGGCCGCCTCCTCCTCTGTTCTCGTCCTCTCCTGTCCATTCTTCACCCTGAACTCGAACGCCTCCGCCACCATAGCCGCCGTTTGGTAGACCTCAGAGTTGAGCGTGTTCAGCAAGGAAACCACATCCGCGCCTGAAAGTACGTCGGCCTTTGTCAAGTACGCCTCTGCGCCCTTCAACTCCAAGGTCCGGGCCTCCAGCAGCTGCAGCGTTTGGGCGTGTCTCTCGCCTAGGTGCGCGAGCTCCTCCTGCTGTGCCCCCAAAGCCTGGTCTTGGTCTCCGAGCTTCTCTGTTAGCAAATGGTTCTGCCTCTGAACATTGTCAAGTTTCCGTCGCTCCTCCTCCAACCGATGCGTCATCGCCGCCGCTTTCTCCTTCAGGACCGCCAGCGCCTCATCCTTCTCTTGCAACTCGGACCGAATATCGTTGAGCGCGCGCCGTAACGCGGATAGTTCCTCGTCCTTCTTCCTGTTCGTTTCACGAAGCGCCTTGAACAGCCGACGCCAGAGCCCGAGGCCGACAAGAGACACCAGGGAGAGACCAGCTATCCCAGCACACGCGTACGAAGATAGCAGAGAACCGCCGACTTGCCACTGG
Organism: Lyophyllum shimeji; assembly: GCA_026008595.1. Taxonomy (NCBI): domain Eukaryota; kingdom Fungi; phylum Basidiomycota; class Agaricomycetes; order Agaricales; family Lyophyllaceae; genus Lyophyllum; species Lyophyllum shimeji. The sequence continues at coordinate 2,424,260 of BRPK01000004.1, forward strand.
GACATGGCTGGCAGTGGCAGGGGTGGAGCAAGCAAAAAGCGACCTCACGAATTGCTGCGGTTCGTTTGTGTAATGTAATTATGTGGCTCATTGCCCGCCATGAGGCAACAAGAAACGTGTGAGCCGAACCCCGTTGTCGCTCTATGGCCGCGTGTGATTGGTGCGAATCAGGGCCTTGTCTCGCCCAGTGCAGAGTGTTGCCTCGCATTCAGCGGGTGTACGGGGGCGCGGTCGCGTATCATTGGCGGTGACTTATATTACGGAGTTTGCCAGTACGCGTCTCAGCCTGCAGGTCGTGTGCCTTGGTTGCGGCATTCCATCATGCAAGTGGCACAGCCTGATAACGTCACCAACTATCAATGGATAGGGAGCTCTCACGCTAGGCCTGGCGGGCTACTTCCAAGCTACCTTCCAGTGTCATACGTCATCCCGAAAGGAGACGGACACATCGTTTCGTTCTTTGCAGCTTCCGGATTCACCTGGGACTCTCTGCAGGCTGCAGGGTGATCCTGTATCCAGAATGTTACATGCGCGATCATGACTCGACGCTTCGCGGTGTAGCTCCATCTCGAAAAGAATCTGGTTGGCTTTCCAGACACTAGAAGACTTTTGATGCCGTTGGGGTGTTTCATAGTGGGAAAATGAATCGCCCGCGAAGCTCTGTCGCTTCGTCTGTCATCCGTCTGAGGTTCAGGCGCTGGTGTTAGCACCTATACGCGAGGCCGCTTTTGATACATATGGCCACTGCTGCACATACTCCTGTAGCATCATGCATGAGTCGAGGCGAGATGCCAGTAGTGTTGCTGCCTCCTGATCATGATCAGGGCGATTAGATAAGATCGTAAACGTGGTTCATTGTCAATGTTGTTGCAACACTCCTCAAGCAAGGAGCGTACGTCTAGATTTCAGACTCGTTCCTAGTACCACCCTATCGGAATACTTTACTTCATCGGACTTTTCCTACCTTCCTCCCTGAGAAGGCCAAGCTTTAGCCGGGTGTCCGACAATGCAACTACGACGTCTCCTCAGATGTCCGGATCGCTGGGGTCTACACCTCTCCGTGTCAAGAGCCCCACCAGTGCACTACCTTCGTCTCAACGCGGGATAAAGTCTGGCTTGGGCGGGTTTGAAAATCCATAATCATCTGAAAACTTCCCGCAAAGACCAGATAAATTTCCATTTCGTTATGGAATCATGGCGTCTACTGTCTCCCAGGTCCTCGTCGAGGTTTGGGCCGAACTAACGAACGGCCCGACCTTTTTCTGGCATCAAGCTCTACAGCTTCTCGCGGGTGAGGAATCGGGTCTCGGGGCCGTTTTTCCTCGTGCTCGTGAGAGTTGTCCATATAAATATAAGCCTCACGGCGGGGCGACGGAACGCGCTGACGACTGAAGACATCTTAATCATCAGTGCCCCCTCTACCTGCAGCTCTCTACGCAGAACTTACCGGCTAAACTGATGCGTTTTCTAATCCTTCTTGTCACTATCGCATATTTTGCGCTCGCTGCTGCCTCCTTTGACTATGTCATCGTCGGTGGCGGTGCCACTGGCCTTGCCTTGGCTGTGAGGCTGTCCGAAGATTCATCTAAATCGGTGGTGGTACTTGAGGCTGGCGGAACGTATGTCCACTCTTCATATCCTCATTTCCTCTACTTGATAGCTCAATGCGCAAGAAACCCCAGGGGATTCGGAAAGTAGGTGTATTGACGATTCCTTCCCCGTTAAATGTCTTCATACATGACTGCGAAGCGTCAATATCACGAACCTTCGACTCAGCCGCAGTAATTTCGGCACTCCGGAGGATTGGCAGTTCGTCGCCGTTCCACAGACTCATGGAGGCAATCGCGTTCAAGCACAGGCGCAAGGCAGAGTATTAGGGTAGGTCAAACTCCCGCAAGCCTGCATGGATTACGTTCTGATACGCTCAAACAGCGGTGGTTCGGCGATCAACTCGGGAATGTACACTCGGTACGTACATATGTGTGTGCACAGCCTGCAAAAGTTCACTGTACCGCCGCAGTGGAAATGAAATCGAGTATGATGCCTTAGAAACCTTAGGAGCAAAGGGCTGGAACTGGAAATCCATGTTTGCGGCGGTGAAAAAGGTAAGCCATCCTTTCGCAGTCGCAGTCCTTGCTGACAATCTGACTCGAAAGAGTGAACGATTTTTCCCTCCCAGCACGCCCGACGTACAAGTTTTGAATGTGACCTTTGATCCTGCTTTCCACGGCATTGCTGGTCCCGTCGCGCTGTCGCTGCAAGCATTGAATATCTCAAGGTATGTCGCCGTGCGTATCAATGAATTGTCGAGCTCTCAAGTCGACGATTTATAGGCTATTCCCGGCTGTCGTCGTCCCGACTCTCCGTGCGCTCGGCTTCGAGATGAATTTTGATAGTAACGGCGGCAGGCATAACGGCCCGAGTTGGAATTACCTGGTGAGCTGGCAGTGGTCCTCCAGAAGCAATCTTTTGACGCAACATCGACAGACGGTCTTACCCGACACGAGTACGAGATCTCACGCTGTCTCCGGCTACTGTACGTATGAGTCCTTCTTCGAGACCGCGTCCCTGATCCATATCCGTAGATCTGCCAGTGGCCAGTCGTACGAATATACATAAGTTATTATGACGAACAGCCACGTGTCGAGGATCATCTGGTCGAAGAAAAAGACGAAAGGAGGACTCCTTCGAGCGACGGGTGTCGAATATCTAGCGCTAGATAATCCCGGAGGTTCGAAAGTGGCGACTCTTGCAAGTTATACCCACTGACTTTGAACGCGTAATGAGACTTTACAGAATGGCGCCAACATTATTCTCAGCGCGAGCACCCTGAATACTCCGAAAATACTTGAATTGAGTGGTGTAGGCGATCCGAATGTCCTCAGAAGGCATGACATACGATGAGCTGCTGGGTAGCCTTGCTGATATCCCCTCAGCATCGGTATAGATGTGCAGATCGACCTACAGGGTGTCGGAGCTAACTTATGCAATCGTAAGCTATCTTCGTGTTACGAAAGAACAAGCCCACAGTTCTGCCTAACAGAACCCATGTCAACTGGCACGTCCTTTCTCATGCGCAATGGGACAGTCGACGGTACCTGGACGCTCCGATCCTCCGCATATGTACTCACGTTACTCCAGTTGGGAACGCGATACGCTCAGCAATTCTTGATTTCCTCAGCCGCTCACTACGTTCTTGAATGCGTCAGACCTTCGACGTTCGAGAGTCATGCTCTCCGCGAAACCGGCGGCCTTGTGGAAACCGCAATTTGATATCATGAAGCAAATTATCGAGACAACAGATATACCACAAATGGAATTCGCCTGGGCGAGTAACGGATTTTCCGCTTGTCGATTTCCGTTGACACGGCGCCGTTTGTAGAACGTCGCTGCGGGTGAAAATGGCACGACAAATCTCATCTTCGACAGGATCGTTCTGCTCAAGCCTTTCTCTCGTGGCTTCGTGGTACCTTCGTTCAAGGCTTCCCGCCCGGTGACCGCTGAAAATCCTCCGCGCAGCATATCAATTCAACAGAGCCTTTGGCCCCGCCGGTCATTGATCCCAAGTAGTACGTCTTTCGGCTGAAATGACAGCATTGTTTTCTTAGTACATTCGTAGCCTAAGTGCTCCCCACGATAAGGTCAGCCATATCGACCTGTCGCAAGCCCTGTCCTGGCGTCATCACCATGTATCCTTCATCAGTTTGTTCTAGCCAAAGCCATCGAGTATACGCGAACGCTGGTCAACAAGGAACCTCTCAAGAGCCACATTGACGGTTCGATCAATTCTTCTGTGCTGCCTGAGCCTTTTCCTAATTCCGGGTATAGGATCAATACTTCCTGACAGTACTGTCCAAACAGAAGAAGACTTTGTTGACTTCGTAAATACTCAATCTCGATCAGAGTCAGTAGCACAAACACATACGCAGTTCTGATTCGTCCTTACTCGGCGACTAGACACCACTTTGTTGGAACGGCAGCAATGACGCCTCGCTCTCAAGGGGGCGTAGTCGACCCGTCCCTCATCGTGGTAAATCTCTGTTGGGGGTTCCGGGCGAATATAGCTGGCACACGGGCGGTTAAGCCAGAGATGGACAATCTCGTAAGGAGATTGGCCGGTATATTACTACTTATATACCTAGCTATGTAGTCTTACTAAGGAGGGAAATTTTACTGAATAGGAAAATTGTATCTATGATGTCATTGTGCCGCCGTCGTTGCCGTCGTGCCGGATTACCATATACGGTCAATCCTTCAACAATCTCCATTTCCTTACCTACTCTGCACAGAATCTGACCGTGTCCGCTCCCAGTATGGAACGTCAAATGTGCGCGTTGCAGATTTATCAATCATTGCCAATATCCCAGGAATTCACACGGTTTCAGGTACGTGTTGAGCCTGATCACAGACCGACCCTCAAGCGAGCCTTCCCCCGTAGTTGCATACATGGTTGCTGAACGAGCAGCTGAAATCATCAAGGCTGATTGGTGAGACGCACGGTGGCACAGCACGAATACTTCGGAGTCGTGGCTGCAGATCCTTCTTGTGTCCGTCCTAAACGCGTGATGATGCATTTTCATGGGTATTGAACAGACGCGAAGTCGATGATGACAACTTTGTCCAGATTGCTAGCAATAAGAACTCGCGAGGAACGCGTTGGCCAGACCTGTCCCCTAAGCTCCCATGGTGTCCACACTGTATGGTACTCTCCGTTAACACAGTGGCGTAACCACTGGCTGACTAGACTGTAATTGTTCGGATTTTCGGGATCCCATAGAAGGTCCCTTGCCGGCCGGGAAGGCTTCACAGCCTTTCCTGTCCCAATATCCCAGTGCAGTTCTGCGTGTTCGCCAGCCCAGGATAAGATGTATGAAGAATCTGTTGAGAAGTATATGCTGGTGATGACATTTGTGTGCCCCTCGAACGTTCGAAGTAGCGAATGGGACATTACGTCCCAGAGGCGCACTGTTTTATCCCCTGATCCAGAGGCGGCTCGCCTCTGGTCAGAGGCAAAGGTGACGCAGGTAATGTAGCGGGTATGTCCGGTGAGCGAGGCTAAGAAGACGCCATCCGTCATGGACCATAACTGGACTGTTCCATCCTTGGTGCCTAAAACTACAAGGGCGCTATCGGCTGAAAAGCATGCACACGTCACAGCACTCGAGTGGCTTTCGAGGAGTGTCGATTCCATAGTTCGAGGGTCCCATAATCTGACCGTGCTGTCCTCCGAGCCACTGACGACAGATTTGGCGTCTGGGGAGAACGCGACAGATCTGACATAACCGGTATGTCCTTCGAGTGTGGTCAGTAGTCCCGATGCTATGTCCCACACCCGGGCCGTCATATTCTCGGAACCCGTAACAAGAAGGCGCGAGTCGCTGGAGAACGCCACTGCTCTAAGATCCCGCGTGTGGCCTGTGAAAGTACGTAGGCAGGTACCTGTACGGGAATCCCACAGACGGAGTGTTTTGTCTTCTGAAACGGAAACGATCATGGTGTCATCTGGTGAGTATGCAACTCCCATCACATCGCGAAGATGTCCCTCGAGGGTTAGTATGGGTGCTCCAGTGAAAGAATCCCAGATGCGAACGGAGGCATCTTCGGAGCCGCTGACGACTCGGGTTCCATCTGCGTTGAACCCGGCAGACATCACATAGCTGGAGTGACCATCGATAGTCAGCAGGAGCTGTCCCGTCAGGGAACTCCAAACCCTGATAGTGGTGTCTTCAGAACCGGAGACTAGCCGTACGCCGTCAGAAGAAAACGCGACGGATCTAACAAGACGTGTGTGCCCTTTGCTTGTCACCAAAAGGTTGCGAGTAGCAGCGTCCCAAACACGTATCGTCGTATCCCCCGAAGCACTGGCTATCCGGGCGCCGTCAGAGCTGAATGCCAAAGACGTGATTTCTCGTGGGTGGGCCTGGATCGCTGCGATGGGCAGCTTGGTGGCTGCGTCCCATATTTGTAGGGTCCCAGTTTCCGAGCCACAGATGATATGTGTGCCGCGCGCTGAATAAGCTACGGACGTGATATAGCTGGCGCGGTTCTTCCACGATGATGACTGAGTTTTAGTGGACGTGTCCCAAAGGCGTACCGTCCGGTCTCCGGATCCAGAAGCACATCGCGTGCCATCCGGGCTGAAGGCAACGGACCAGATCGCGGTCAAATGGCCCGGAAAAATGCTGATAGGAGTGAAGGTAGCGGCGTCCCACAGGCGCACGGTCTGATCGCCAGAACCGCTAGCGATCCGGGATCCGTCGGAGGACACAGCGACGGATGTCACATAACTTGAGTGTCCTGAGAGCGTTGCGAGATGTTTATAGTCTTTCGCACACCAGACGCGCACCGTCTCATCACCAGACCCACTGATGACGCGACGTGAGTCGGGGGAAAACACAGCAGAAAGGGCAGCACCCGTATGGCCGCTAAGAGTGGCAAGAAGTCTGTGCCTGCGTGCATCCCAAATGCGCACCGTACTGTCTTCGGACGCACTGACCACACGTGTCGAATCGTGGGAGTAGCTTACGGACCTCACGTAGTGGTCGTGACCCTTGAGCGTAGCCAACAGTATGTGGGCAGGCCAATCCCATATCCTCACGGTCGCGTCTTCGGAGCCACTGACCAGGTGCTGCATATCCGGCGCGAACGCAATCGAGGTGACATCCCGTGTGTGTGCTTGCAGCTTCGCAAGCTCTCTGCCCGTCGATACGTCCCACAACCGGACCGTCTCGTCCTCTGACGCAGACGCAATGTGGCTGGAATCCGGAGAGAATGATGCGGACTTGACGTCCCGCTCGTGGCCCAGGAGTGTGTTTAAGAGTGCACCTGTCAGCGAGTCCCATATCCTGACCGTGAAGTCCCAGGATCCAGAGACAATGCGGGTGCCATCTGACGAGAACGACACCGACCGTACCTGGTCCGCGTGTCCCTCCATGGTACGAAGCAGGGGATCCCACAATGTCTCTCCGCCAGAGACCAGCGTAATGGAATGCTCCAGCCCTCCGGCATACTTCCTGTATAGCACGGTGTCGCCAGGGATGAAAGGTAATGCTGAATAGTAGACGTGCAAAGCACTTTCGGCGATGGGCTGGTAGAATTTGAGAACCAGCCGTTCTGCATCGTTGAAAAATATCAGGAGCTCATGACGCGACCGAGTCGATCGCTAATGCAGATTTTGATCTCAGCCAAAATTCCAGAGTGCGGAAGAGGTGAGACCGACCGTAAGCCATTGCTGCGCAAGCTTGATACCACGGATGGCGGTGTCCAACCGTCCCAACAGACTGAGCAACTCCAACCAGAATAAGAAATGGGTATATGCGAAGGATTCTACAGCTTCAACAACATCTCGGTCGTTCGCAGATGCCCGTGAGACATGCGCAGCCCAATGAACGCACGCGTATCGCAGCTCAACAGGTGCGACTTCCTGTAACCGGGATTCAAGGTCTTCAATATCGGAATTGAGCGCGGGTTCCTTGATATCGCAAATGTCTCGCTTCAGAGATGATTTCAGACAGTCGAGGCAGAGCATCGCCAGGTTGCCGTGATGCTCCTGCGGGTCGATGTAGGCATGAGATTCGGCACAACGATCAGCGTTCGTTAAGTAGTCTTGGAAAGAGGGATGCAGGACTCGGGGGACGCCAGCGTCGGATCCTGGGATGGCAAGGAGCGAATGAAGGCGCAGGAGCGCTTTCCTAGCGGAACCGGCTTCGATGCGGAGCAGTCGTTCGATGGGTCCTAAGGGCAAGGGGTCGAACAGTAGGATAATCGTTCCCACAACCGTGCGGAATTGCTTGCGGCGTGCAGCGGCTACCGTGTCAGGTAGGGCCTTACGGAGGACCCCGGTGTAGAGTTGGTCGAGACCGTCAAACGGAGAGGCGCCTTCAACGGCCTTGCCACTGGACTTCAGTAATGTGGTGAGCTGCTGCTCGGGGTCGTCGTAGTTTTCGTCCTCGATGAACCTGACGGCTGTTGAGGCGAAGATGAAGAGTCCTGCGGCACGCTCGGCCAGCATCTGAACTTGTTCCTTGGTAGGCCAGTTATCGTGGCCGAGCAGGGTAGCTGCGATCTCCTTTAAGCGATATCCAAGATAAATCTCAATATCCTGCTTCACGAACGACGTCTCAATGTCGTGGAGGATGAATGGCTTTGAGATTGCGCGCAGTAGCTGAGACTCGAAGGCCGCCCTGATCTGATGCTCAGGCCGGCTGGTGACAAAGAATTTCAACGGGAAATATAGCGTCCGCAATTCCGTGGCCAGGAGTTTGAGGATATCTGGCACGTCCTTTTCCTGCGTACACTCGTCCAAGGCGTCCATGACCACGACCACTGTAGATGTGGATTTAGGGAGTTTGCGAAGTGGCTGTATAATCAGTTTCTGGAGCTGGGTCTGGAAGTTAGCGTGCCCAGCATCGGGATCGGCTTCCAGCGCCTGAGCGATTAGATTTTTGAAAGTCGCGCTGAATGTCGAAAGCTGGAATGCGATGGTAGCGAACACCAAAAGGGAGTTGCTACGATCGGTGACGTCCCTAGAGAAGAAGAAACTGGCACCCAGAGACCCGTTTTGGTCGCAGTATTCGGCGACCGTGTGGGCGATGGTTGTTTTTCCTGTACCAGCTAGCCCGTTCAACCAAAAAATACGTGGTTCCGTAGGGTCGGTGCTAGCGAGCCAGTCGTAAACGCGACGTAGAAGCTTGACACGTGTTCCTTTGAAGCACGTAGTTGCAGAATTTCGCGTATTGGAATTATAGGCCGCATGGCCACGCGGCAACTTGTCAACCAGATTGCTTTGAGCATGCACCTAATGTTCACACAAAAGTCAAATCAAGTGACACCATGATTGATCGCAAGCTACCTTCAAGACGTTAATGTCAAGGTTTTGAGCAATAGCGCCTCCAAGCTTGAAGCACGAATGAGAAATTGAGGCATCGCGATAAAACAAAACGTTACCAAGAAGCGATCGATGCATTCTCTCAGCTTAGAATTAAGGCCGTGTATGATCTGCGCATCATCGGTACCGGTAAAAAAACGTCCAACGGAACGTCGAGAAGCCAATAATTTCATCTCGTTGTTGCACTCAGCTATCTCACTAGGTCACACGAAGACTGCGTTTGAGCACGAAGCAATTCTCAGAACAATCAATGTGCATACCTGACGAGCTTGACGACTCGCTCTTGTAACGAGGTCGGTATTGGTGTAATCCCAGCTTCCTGGAGTGGCTTGAGGATCGCATCAATGAGTTGCTTGATATTGGTCTCCAAGTCCTGCAAAGCTTCGACGTTTTGCTTATGCAGCTGTCGAAGAAGGCCACACAGCAAGGCATATCGTCAGTTGAGAAGCTTCTGTCTTAACGACTCCCTCACCTTCGTGCTTCTGATTATGGCCAGCAAACCACCAAGAGCACCTTTCAGACCGGGGACGGGTACACCATCAATTGCTGCTACCAGCAAAGTTAAGGTTGTCTCTAGCACCCCAAGGATCGGCGTCTCGGGTGATGTCGACTTCTTCAATTGACCTGGCGTCTTCGAGCGTCCCATCCTGGACCAGAACCCCGGCTGTTTACTTTTTGAATTGGCCGCAGCTTGCTTGTCGGGTATTTTCATGCTCGGTGAACCTCATGGAAGATTCAGCAGTTTCTGTATCAGGCGCGGTCCTATTCATGGTCTTGTTCCTGAAATGTGGCATAACTTCGGGGTTCGACTGCTTCTGGAACATGATGACCTATGGGCGCCTAGATATTTTGATGAAAACAGAACTCGGGACGAACTTGCACAGACCTAGTGGTTATTTTCGACTGTATTGCTTCACATCACGGGGTCCCCACGAGCACCAACAACTGGGGATAGCAGACACACGACAGTCTCAAAAAGAACTGGGACATGAATGGCGATAGACTCGAAACCCCTCCCACTTCCGCGATACGCGACGGACAAGCAGGGTTGATGAAGTCTTCACAAGCAATCCTGGAGCGGTTTAGGGTCGGTCTTACGAGCATAGTCACCAGACAACCAAACTTCACTGCCACGCGGTGGAGGGCTTCCAAATGGCTGGACAGCAGGTGCACTGCCTGCATTCCCTATGCATGTCAAGCAGGCATAATAAAGTGCACCGTCTGTGTAGGGCTGTAGCGGTCTTCACTCAGCCTCCCTCACCATGACCACGAAAGAGTCAGGAAAGCGAGTCGACTACACTATCCACCGACTCGTCAACCCCACTGGTGCGTAAGCCCAGAACTGCCAATCAATCGCCAATTCACTTGCTGATATGATGATCTGTTTTCTTAGAGGCCGATGTCCAGGATGTGACGAACACCCTGGCACAATGCTTCCATGAAGGTTTGATCACCTATGATACTCCTGCACGGCATGTGTTTCATCGATTCGGCATTCCAGATAGATTCGTCCACATCGTAACTGCACACGACCCTGCGCTCTATGTCCCGTTCTTCAAGTCACAAGTGGTGGCTGCCGTCATTGACGGAGTGATCTATATCGCGAAAGACGCAAAAGGCGCACTGATTGGCGCGGCCGTCTGGTTTGGGCCAGGGCAGGAGATGTTCGCCAGGTACGCGTGTGGTGGTTGCTGGCGTTTCACGTTCACGTCTGATCTCCTTTCATGTTTATTTTTTTGTGATCTGTTCATCAAGCCCGCAACAGGAGAAGGAGGCCTGGGAGCCGTTCGAGAGAATGTTCAGTCCGCAGCTGAAGAGATGGTGGGATGACGTGGTAGGTTGACACACGTTCGTTCTCTGCCTCCTTGGACATGTCCTGATTGACGGATCATCCGCTTGCCATCAGTTGACGCCGGTGGATGATGCCTTCGTCCTGAAATCCTTCGGTCTTGGTACCAAGCTTCGTGGATGGCACCTACAGGTCATTGGCGTCATCCCTCCATACCAACGACTGGGTATCGCCACTAAAATCATCGGCGAAGTCCGACAAATTGTGCACTCCTTTTTACCTCTATCTGTACCCCAGATCTCAATCTCATATTCAGGCCTCTGCAAAACATCTTCCCATGACGTTGGAGGTCGAAACACAGACGAATGTGAGCCTGCACAGTCCTGCTCGGTACTGAGCTGACCTCATCCTGCGGCAGGTCAACGTCTATTCTTCACTAGGTTTCAAGCTGAAGCACCAGGTTGATGTATGTGGTCCCTGGGGTGATTTCTCTATGTATGGGTTGATGACCCAGACGTGAGCTTCGGTCTACTTTAGGAGGGCGGGCGACCTGTAAGTAAGTACAGAAGAGGCGTCTAATATGAGATATTTCGTCTTCCTCGCCCTCAATGCATGAGCTTCAAAAGCCTCTCGCATGACTCACGACAACATCACACCGACTTGTCGTCCTTTTCCATCAGCCTGTGACGATTACTCTGATCTGTCCTGGGAGGACGACGGTGTCTAGGAGTTTTCACTAGCGTGCGTCAAACCGATGACGACGCTTGTACGCAGGACAAGAATACCACCAAACAAACGGACCAACTTACTACACCAGTTCTTGGAGGGAATGACGGGAAAGGCTCCGCCAAGCGTGTATCCTTCGTATTATCTACACAATATCAGTATATTTTTTCCTACTACCGTTGGCGCCAATCAGTCCTCTTCATCCCAATGACCCGCCTGCTGGGGCACCTTGGGCCCACCGGCCGGCTTGCTCATGATGATGCTATCCACGCTGAGCACGGAGACCGCAGCCTCAGTGGCCAGCTTGAGCGCCCACGACTTCGCCGCTAGTGAATCGTAGATCTCGCGCTCGTCGGCGCGGAGTGTCCCGTCAGTCTCGTTCTGAAAACCGGAAAAATCAGCGTGAGGAATAGAAGTAAGGGCGACTACAAATAGTTTACCTCGACATCAACACCCCAAGCCTCGCCGCCCTTCTGTTCGTGCTTCGCCCACAGCCGGCTCAGCAGCTCGTTCCCCTCCGCCCCGCCCAGCGCATTCTCCGCCAATGTCCTCGGCACCACCTCCAGCGCCGTCGCATACCTCTTCACAGCATGCTGCGCCAGCCCCTTCAGGCCCCCACCATAATTCTCCACCCTCCTCGCCAGCTCCACCTCCGTCGCGCCTGCGCCAGGGACAAGCCTCTCATCCTTCAACAACGCTTTGATGACGTTGACCCCATCGTCAATCGCCCGCTCCAAGTCATCGAGATGGTTCGACGTCGCGCCTCTCAGGACGATCGTCGCCGTCCTGGTCTTCTCGCTATGGGCCTTCGGGTCCCAGCCCTCCTCGCCGGGCACCAGCTGCCGCAGCACCGTCACGCGGTCCCCACCGATCTCGATCGTCTCGAATACGTCCACGTAGCCCGCCTCCTCCGGCGTTGGGGCGCCCATGCGCGCGAGCGGCGTGGCGTTGACGACGCGACAGAGGCGACGCAGCTCGAATTTGGAGAGGACACGCAGGACGGCAATTCCGAAGCGGTTGAGGTAGTGCAGTGCCAGCTCGCCGATGGTGGAGCCCCCGACGATGACTTTGACGCCGGAGTCGGCGATCTCTTTGATGATCTATGCAGACAGCAGTGTGAGATACGTTCAAGATACGACGTTCAGGATACCTTTTCAAGGTGCTTCTCCTCCCCGGTGGTGAAATTGAGCATCTCGTCGGCGTTATGGATGAGCACGGTGCCTTTTGTTTCCGTCTGTGCGACATCGAGGGCAGATGTGAAGACAGCGACCTTTGCGCCAGTCACCTTTTTTATTTGGCCTAGCGATGGGTACTATCGTCAGCACAGACTTGACGAGGGGTTCGATGGATTGCGTACCTTCCGGTTCACGACCGAAGACCATTCCCTGCACAACCCTACTTGCGGAGAGACTTCCACCCATGATCTTCACAACGCGGACGTTATCAACGTTGAAGTTCCTCGGGTTTGCCGGCATGACCGCAAGCGCAGCCTCGGCCACAAGCGACGCCAGTGTGTCTTCATACCCATACTGTTTTGACGCGATCGCAGGCTTGAGCGCCGATGCGAGTGTCTTGAGCGTGAGAGGTGTAGGAAGACGATAATTTGACAAAGCTGCGCCGATCGTCAGATCAGCATGAAGCAGAGTACGGGATACCCAACGCACTTTCGAGTTCAGCCAGGGCCTTCGCGCACGCAAGCTCGTAGCCTTTAATGATCTCACTCGGGTGGAGGCCCATGATGAGGAGATTCTCTGCTTTCTTGAGTAGCTCTCCGGCCAAGATCAACACCGTATTCGAAGCATCGCCCAGCTAGCAAATTCTGGTCAGACACGCCCATACACCTATACCTATGAGATGCCACGCACCTCCGCTTCCTGCGCCTGGGACGCCATCACCAGCAGCTTCGCAGCCGGGTGCACCACCTCGATCTCCCGAATTATCGTCGCCGCATCTGAAGTCACAAACAGTCGTCCGAGATGGTTGATCAGTAGCTTATTGCGTCCTGAAAAGTCTGTAAGCCTTCTGGCATGAAGGATTATTGGGAAAAACACGCCGTTTGGCCCGAAACTTGTCCGCACAAGGTCTGAGAGTTCCGATACCGCTTGGATGTTCCGTAGAACTGCGTCCTCAAGTCCTGACAGATGCTTTTCCACGGCGTGAGCGTCGTAACCCCAGATTGAGCGATAGAAATACCTTGTATCCTTCCTTGAAGAGCTGGATGTTACTCGCCTTTGGGACCTTCAGCGACATGATTGGAAAGAACAAGCAGTTTGGATCAATTGAAGACGCGTCGATATCTTGCACAGCCACCAGAGGGAGGACAGAAACAAATGACCAAAGGGCATATTTTTCATCAGACGGCATAACATATGGCTATGGGGTATTCGTGGCTGCTGCGTAAAAGACGGCGTAATAATGCTTATGGCGGGAGGGAATCGTCTGCTATCTACGAGTCCATTTTCAGAAAAAAGCGTGAAGAACGGCGAGCCCGAGAAGTATGGAAGTTGCTATAGTATACACGCGGGATGCGAATCGTGTTCGATGACGGCCAGCTCCAGATGAGGGATATTGCGGGGGTTAGGTGCATATTAATTGGGGGTATACGGTTTAGAATAATCGGTTTCCGAAGAAATTGGTGCCGACTCGAGAGTTTGAGGCACATGTAGGTCGTCTTCATCCTCCTCTTCGTCTTCCTCCATAATTGGCGAGTCATACTCGTCCTCCGAGTGAGCATCTGCTTCTGGGTCAGCTTCATCAAAGATGACGTGGAACTTCAAATTGTGTCTCAGCATCGGTCGAACATAATGATCAACGGGAGAGCATACATGAGTGATGAGCGCTTTCACCAGTTTATGAGTGTGCCCCATGTTGGCCAAGATCAAAGAAAAGTCGTTCTGGGGCGACCTCAGCAAGTTGGGGCTGAATACGATAGCCAGAGCCTCGGCTGTCATCTGGTTGTGCTCCTCGAAGTCGGTGACTCTGTCGAGGTGCTCAGAAACTCGTCTGAGCAGGTCGAAGTTGGCTTGCGGGAGCGCTTGCACGACCTTCCTGATCTCCGCAAGACGCGCATCCAAATTTTCGAGTTCTGAGCGACAGAGGTCAGGCGGATGGGTGAAGAACGCTAGAGGACGCGACTTACGCATAGCTCGGATAACGTCGAAATACGAGGACGGCGGGAACACCGCTTGGGGAAGAACCCTGAACCAGGTTTTGACCAGATCGCAGACCGCGTGAATGTCGGTAGCAGATGTGATCGGGGACTCGCCTGGGCTGCATGAGTGTGCTATACCCTTGCTTTGAAAGTTGTGTCCTCACCTCTGTTGAAAGCGTCCTTGAGAGCATTGATTTCGGAAACCGCGCCAGCGATGCGATCTTTACAACGTATAAGTGACCAAGGTCGTGTGGAAAGAAGAGGTCGACATACATATACCGACTTCCGTCAGACCACGAGCTTCGACTTCCGAGAGGCACTGCTCGATCACGAAAGGGACAGCACCAGGCGGAACTGGCTCGTTCCCGCCCTCCCGCTGGAGGAGGAATTCCAGTTCCACGCCGAACACTGGAAATTACCGTGAGCATAGAATTCACTGCGGCGTTGGTCAAGGCTTTGCGATTGATATACTGACCGGCTTTAGGATCCCGAGAAGCGACGACGGGATGACTATGGATATGATCAGATAGCTGAGGCTTTGGCGAGCTCCCGAGATACGTCAGCCGGCGCTTCGCAGCCATCTTCGTAACCCGGCTGATCGTCTCTATCCATTTCACCATATCCCGCCTGTTCATCGCCTGCAGTATATAGTGGCCCCCGTCCTCGGTATCCAGTTTGAACGTGTACGACCTCTCGTTGTTGATGAACTGCGCCACCTGCGCATCCACCAGACTCAGCACCAGGGAAGGCTTCCCAGACGGCACAAAGTCGAGCTCCGCCGCCGTCTTCTTCACTCCCGGCGACGACGGTATGTCCGCTCCAAACGCGCTTGAGATCGGACGCATGAACTGGAGGAAGGCGGACATGCTCTTCTTGTTCCTGTGCGCCTTCTGCACGGTCAGCGCGCCCTGCTTCCTTGGGCGCATGGCGCGGTTCAACAGGTCGTCGCGCTTGTCGTTGCGCGACTGCTCCTGCAGCTTCTCCTTCTGCAGCCGCGAGCGCAGATTCCTGTCTCGCCGGTTTTTCTCGAGCTGCGCGA
Organism: Lyophyllum shimeji; assembly: GCA_026008595.1. Taxonomy (NCBI): domain Eukaryota; kingdom Fungi; phylum Basidiomycota; class Agaricomycetes; order Agaricales; family Lyophyllaceae; genus Lyophyllum; species Lyophyllum shimeji. The sequence continues at coordinate 2,439,852 of BRPK01000004.1, forward strand.
CGACGAGCCGCTGGAAGGGCTTGGAAAGCTTTCGGCCCAACGGAGTACCCATCGAAGGTTGGGAAGCTTCTCGGGCAGCTTCGTCTCTGATGCCGCGGTGGTCGAACTGTAGGAGGAAGACCTCTTTCTCCACGTTGTTGAGACGCTCGAAGCCGCGCCGGTTGAATTCATCAGGCTGGACACGGCGTCGAAGAGAAGGCAGCGCCGGTGCTTTATCGATAAGATTGCACAGATGTCTAGGTCCATATCGTTAGATGCTGAGTAAACTGACAAGCAGCAAAACTTACCTGCGCTTATCAAAGTTTACAAGGTTCTGAGCATCCTGCGCAACAGATTCCACCGTGTCCGGGGTGGCAATCACCTCGAGCATACGCTCGAGTACCCATCCCATGTCAGGGGTCAAAGGTTCCTGATACGAGACAGACTTCGTAGCTGGCCGTGAAAGCAGTGCGGCGATTGAATCACATTTTACCCCACGAGTGACGGCCAAATTCTGCCAAGCCCGCGAGTGCATACGACTTTCGACACTGAGGATGGCGGAAGTAGTGACAGCCTCGACGAAAGACCGTACACACGGCTGATCAACGAGCCCTGCTGGCGTCGAGGTCGAAGTAGTATTCCGCAACCGGGCAACTTCGACTGCTTGAAGCAGGAGCTCCATGCGCGCCTGCCGGGCCCTGAGACCCAACCGCGGAGCAATAATCTTCGAGATGATCCACTTGCGAATGATACCATACGCCCTGACACAGCTGCGTATGCCGGGCGGTAGCATGCGGTAGAGCGAGTCTTGGTTGAGTTCGGAGATCCTTGGGGAGTGCTCCACCTCCTGAATGTGCGAATAGATAGTCTGAATGTCGACGCCCTCCTCTATGGTCGACGTTTCCCTAAGAGAGAACCACCCCGTGCGGTCGGAGGACTGCACCTCCAGGAGATCCGCTGTGACATACAGATCCTGCTCAAAGCAAGATCGTCAGGGGATCGAAAAGCCTCGCGGACGGAAGGCGTACCTCTTCGGTGACATTACTGAACGCCGCACAGGCCATTCCATCCAGGTTATCAACGAAATCTTCTGCATCAACATGGTCTATATCAGGCGGCTCCCGCATGCTGAGATTACGAGTTCGGAAGCCACCATCATTCACTGGACTTCGGGGTATCGCAGGACCACGTGTCGTTAACGGTCGCATGGTTTGGGATATGAACGATGAACGGAGCGTTCGTCTGGCCTCGGTGAGTCGAGAAAAGCTTTGTTGGACGTTCGGAGCCGAGAAATTCTTCGCTTCGTAGACTATGTGGTCGGATGGACTGTCCAAGAACGACTGGAGCGCATTGAAGAGCTGCACGTCATCAAGGACGTCTTGTGCGCCGCCACCGACGGACAACCATTCCTTGATGGTCTCCAAGACCTCACCGCGAGCAGTAATGACGTGAACATATTCACCAACAGGTGGTGACGACCCCACCGGTTGCGATGTGATGTACAGCTTTCGTAGCAACTGCAAGCGAAATAAGAAAATTAGCATACTTCGTCCTCATTATCTTAGGGAACGCATATACCTCGAAGAAGACCACGGGAGAGACAAAGCTCCGGAACACGTTCCACCAGATCTTCGCAAACTCGACCCTATCGACGACCAGTTCGCGTGTCATCCCCTCCCGGAGGCTCATTTCTCCATTATCATCCGCCACCGACACGGATACGTTCCCTAGGCCGTGAACCAAAATATTTACGAGCATATTCAGCGTGCCCGCCTGGACCATGACACGCAATGGAGGCTCTGAGGATGTCTCCGAAATGACGAAATTCTGCCGATGAGGCAACGAAGGCAAGGAGTTTCGACGGGCGACGCTAGATTTTCTTTCCAGACCCGCCGAAGAGCCAGGCTTGACACGAATGGAAGGCGCCCTGCCGATCCCCTTTTCTGTCACGGAATCGACCACAGAACTTGGCGGTCTCGAAGACATTCGAGACGACGGAGGACGCGAGTTGGGTGCCGAGTCCATTCCACTGCCTGCCTGCACGACGAGAAGCAGATCCCCATTGTATACCGGGATGACGGTCCCACTCTGGTTCAGAGCAGCAAGTCCTGCATGCTGATCAGGACGATCGTTGGTGAGAGGTCGTTGGGCTGGGTGTCGATGAGGATCAATGGCTCGTCGGAGCTGGACGTCAGATGCATCACTGTCGACACGCCCTCGCAGGAGCTGGGCCCGGTCGATAAGGCAAACCGTTGGTAGAGGTTCGGGAAATAGCAGGGGAAGAAGGGAAGCATTAGGGGCCTGGCCAGACGTAGAACGCGTCCAGAAGTAAGGCTCGAACAGACCCTTACGGCGGGGCTCTGCAGCGAGCGAAAGAGACATGAACTGCTCGACCCTGCAAGCGAAAAAATCAGCAAGCGTCCAATCAACCCATAAACGAATCACATACTGCTGAAACTTCGCAGCCATGGCTCCGACACCCCCACGTTCCGCCGCCATCTCCCGCCAAAACGCCACCATCCTCTTCACATCCTCATTGACCTCCCCCTGCCCAATTGGCAGCCTCCTAGGGCATAGCGAGAACGTTGTCCTGAAATCCTCGAAGATGCCTCTTGCCTCCCTACATGGCTGTACCATCAACGACTGCTCCCCGGTCTCGCTGGCCGCTCTCTCCAGCGCCTGCTTTACCCGCGCACGGACATCCCCGCCCCACGGCGTCACCTTCGGCTCCTTCACTCCCACCGGCAACTCACTGTTCCCCGTCGCGGGGTACACCCAGCTCTCGACGGCCGCGAGCGCCACGCGGTCGACCCGTTTCCATGCCTTGTCAAGTCGCGCGACAGGCCGGGAGCAAAGGGCAGCAGCAATAGCGCGCCACGAACATTCGTCGCCCACGAGCCGGCATAGTTCCCCGATGCGTGCCCATACCGAGATCACCTCGGACCGTGAGTGCGTGCGTGACGTCTGTGGGCATCCACCAGCACTTCCACCGCGCATGTCCTCCGATTTGCGTCCTGGGGATGCGAGTTGTTGGTGTGGAGGCTGCGGCGAACTCTGCTGGTGCGCGGTGCCTGTCGACGTATCAGCACCAAGGATCTGGAGGAGCACGAGCTTCGTGAGCCAGTGCGGGTGGTCTTCGGTGCCGAAGAGCGGTGCTGCTCTCGGCGCGTCAATAGTCGCAGTGGTGGACGGGGGAGCGAGATTCCCAGGCCCCAGTACGAAGCTCGCAGTAATATTTTCAGGCGTTTCTTCGAACACAGAGCGGTGGAAGAGGATAAGACCGCGTGCCATGAGGTGAGGGTCGAGTAGAAGGAGCACGTCGCGAGATAGTCCTTCTTGCTCCAGCGCTGCCCACGGCATACGGGGGTTCGGGGCTCCGCCAGGCCGTAATGATGATTGATGCTCGAAGTTACGAAGTTCCAAGGACGCATTCTTTGACAAGGAAGGAGGCACGGCGTCCTGTGCATTCAGGGCACTAAGCAGCGATACGGTCTGGGGAGGTTCGTCCGGTCTGGGAGAAAACATGCCAATATTGGGTGACCCGGGCACGACTGGGGAAGGATGAAGCATCGCTTGTGTCGAGGACGACATGGCTATCACCGGCGCAGGAGATCCTTGGACGACACCCGCTGCGATATCTGGAACAGTCTCTTTCCGCCATTCCTCCCAAGCAACCAGGTCGGCAGGCACCCCGTGGCACTTGAGATACTCCGCTGCTAACCATCCTACCCTTTCGCGCACCTTCTCCTCGTCACCTGCAGGCGCACCGCTCACCAAGTACGCGCAGCACCTTAGAAACTCCACCTCAAATCTGCCCTGCCCCACAATCGACGGCAAACACAGGAGAATCGCAGAGGCGAAGTTCTTCCAGTCCTCAGCACGCCGCTGCTGCTCCTTCGACGCGTCTACCACATTCTCCCCCTCAGCCTGCACATCCTCGTGCCCAGCCACTAAGAACGTCGTCGCGAAGACCGCCTCATGCACGAGCGCCTCGAAAGTCCCCTTCTCGATGTCCCCGCCACTCCGCACGAGATCAGGATGCGTCCCCCGACCCCAAAATGCGCGCTTCTTCCGCCCATACGTCCCCTGCTGCTGTGGCTGCTCCTCACGCCCCCTCTGGCCCCTCCCCAGCCCTTCCTTATCCTCCCCGTCAGCGACCTCAGCTTCAACCTCATCCTCGTCTTCCAGCAGCGGCGGTACGAGCTCCGTCGGGAACAGCTCCTTCGCCGCTGCACTCCTATCGCTCGGGGGCTTGTAGAAGTGGAGCTTCGAACCCTTGAGCTCCAGCTTGAACGGCTTCCACCCCTTGGACAATGCAAGCGGCGCGTGGTGATGGCGGTGGTGGTGGAGGTTGGGCACGTCCGCGAGACGATTGACGAAGCCACTGTGATACACGATCTGCGACGAGCGTTTCGAGTCCGCGTCACCGACCTCGCTGGTGCTTGATTGGGACTCAGGGAACGCGGGTGGCATAAGCAGGGTCGTCTGGCGGTGTGCTGTGGATTTCTTAGGGCTCTGGGGCACCGGGAAAGGCTCGGGGCTCGGCTGCTTGGCGGTGCTCGTGGGTCCGTTGAAGTTGAAGGGAAACGCGGTGCTGCGGGGAGGCAGGATCGGGGAGCCCCTCTCGGTATCGTTGAAGTCGACCTCGCGTTCGGTGGGTACGGAGCCCTTGCGTTTTGGGCTGAGCCGTGGAGAGGCAAGTTTTGACGACTGCTTCGGGGTGAACGAGTGAGATCGAGTGTGCACCTGCGTCTGTGTAGTCTTCTGCGGCAGGTCGTCGATTGCAGGAGCGGAGATCGAGATCGAAACGGATGGCATTGTTGAGCTACGAGGGGGCGAAGACGACGGGGATGCATTACCCGCGACAGTCGGGAAGGGGTGCCGCGCGTCAGAAACGGTAGTGGACGAAGGGCTTGCGGGCGACATTGCGCTGGCACTGCTATTACTGCGATTTCGATACTCCGCGACCTTTTCTTTGAACGACGTTTGAATGGGCGAGAAAGGTGCCGGAGAGACTTGGCTGAGGTCGTCGGCAGATTTCGACCATCCCCTACGAGAAATGGCACGAAGATCGCCAGTGCCATAGCTTGGGCTCGCGCCGATCGCAGGACTTGAGGGGGTACTTGTGGAATGGGGTGCAGAAATATCCAGGGAGCCTGGAGGTCGTATTGATAGGTCCAGTACAGATCTGGAGGTCTGACAGTCAGAATTGATCCAGTCGGAGGTGGACCAGGCAGATGGGAACGTAGGCGACCACGACTAAGCCAGTCCAATCGCGGTCAAAGCTGTCCGGACGATTGACACGTGCACGTTCATGGTACAAAGCGCTTCGTCCCCTGAGTGCCAGCTGCGAACCGATCATGCAAGCCAGGTCGGACTCCGGCGGCATACGCCTAGTTCTCGACGCCTAATAAGACGAAACCTTGAGCTACTCACTTGCTAGCGCCACCAGCATAACCATCCAATATGGGCCGCGGATCCGTCGGACGCGAAATCTTATGCTTCCTGCCCGAGCTCACGCTTGGTCGAGGCTGCTCAGGGGCTGGGTTCTGTATCTTCGACGCCGACGCACTGCGGGTAAACCACTTCGTGGGCTTCGCAAGCAATTGAGCCAATCCTGATGAAGGCGATGTCGATCGGGGAAAGTTCGACGAGAGCGGTGACGACGACCCTGAACTTGCTGCGGGGTCCTGTGGGCTGAGCGTATTTGCGTAACCACCCCCCCGTCGTGGCGCCATGCCTTGGTCGTATATAGGCGATAAAACGTGGCTTGCGCGTCGCTTTCGTCACAAAAATAGTACACGAGATGTCGCTCCCCAAAAGACCGCGCTGTTCACTGTTTCTGTGTAAGCCAAGACCGCGAATGTTGGTAGCAGACACGTACCCTCTCACTTCAATCCAGACCGCCGTTATCGATGTATTACAGGGATATAAAAAACGAGGCAGATCATAGACGAGTGGAAGAGGGAATGGAAGGGACGGCCATATAAACAAACGTGAGGTGGCGGAACAAATCAGTCTGACCACTCTTGCAATTGTTTTGACAACTCGAGCCGATACTGTACCAATAAAGTATCACTCGTTCCCGCCAATACAAAATTCATCACCTGTCTATCTACCTGTCTACAGCTTGGAACCGAACTAGAAAGAGAGGTAACTGCTACTATAGGTGCTTACAGCGCGTCGTCTGAGACAGCCCAGGATACCATCTGCTGTGCTGCCCATCTTTGCACTGTGCTGCCCCTAACTTGATAGTCACATTCACAAGCCATTCTTCGGGATGGACAGAGCATGCGTACGCGTGTAATTGCGTCTTCTTTAGAAGAAGTTCTGACAGATCTCAGGATTCTGCAGCGCGTTCGTTGATGGCATATCATCTGTTGATATCGCCCCATTCAAGTTGGCTGCAGCGTTTCATGGCCAAGCTCAAATCGTGATTTACCGACATGGTTCCCTACCGCGTGTGCAAAGATCGCGAGAAGGAAACCCCCCGCATCCTCGTCAAAGGGAAGTCTTGCCGGTGGCACTCGTATTTGATAGGTCCCTTCGAGATTGGCCATTGGCGGCAGCGTGTAGAGCCAAGGAGGCGCCTCCGTCGACTCTACACGTCCACACGGACCGCAAGGACCCGAATGTGGTGCAAACTACTTGTAAATAATCCCTAACGCGGTCAGTCAGCCGTTTCTGAACGATCTCAATCAGCGGCTGAGCGACAGTTGTTGACAGTTACTTCCAGCCACATAAAATCCGCAATGATAAACATTTTTCAAGCGCTAGTACTCGATTCTGTCTCTCCTTCACCTCACGCTATGAGACGCCCATTTAGCGCCTCCAGTTTTCCAAAATATATCTGTGTTCCTGTCACTGCGAATGATGTTGCTCATCACTCTATCCAGAAACATCCCCTCCGGCGCCAGGATTTACCGGCATCCCATCCTCCAGATTATCGCGAACCCAGCCATAATCGTCAACGAATCGCGCGCGGGTAGCTTCCACTGCTATTTTTCCTGCCACCGCTCTGCAAAGGAAGGCCGTGCTCGCAAGTGACATCTTTCCACTACTGCTCGGCAGCCATCGATCGCCGAAATCTATAGGTACCAGTACACCATCGTTGGAACTTCCCAAGTAACACAAACACGGATGCCTGGACGTGATCGCCCGGCTTTCCCGCCAGTCCTTGCACGATCTTGGATTTGTACAGCCTTAGTATCCGCGCTATTGCATCCTCGATGTTCAGCAGTTCGACCAGTCACCAAAGGATACCCCGTTCACGGACAGAAGCTCGAACAGTCAACCGTCGTACGTAACTCGAAGGCGCGCGACAGCTACACAAAAAATATAGGACTTACGATTTTGCGTCCCAGGCGGAAGCAGCAATCCAAAACCTCCACCCCTTTTTTACCTTTCCGCTCAAGTACCGAGAAGAGTCGCTCGTGCGTTCCCGGGATGAACATGTAATTCTCGTCACGGTGTATTTCGGAGGACGGACGCCTTTCGACGGCGTCTTGAATTCAACTCTCCTCTCATTAACCCCGTGCGTAGGTCCAACGGTGACTGTTTCAAACTGACAGTACCTGTCAACTGGCAACCATGCAAATCACACGAAACGTCCATGTCCCTACGAAGCTCCTGAGACGTATGCTACTGTCTGTATTTCAATTCACAACTCACGATGCGCCCACGATGCCATATTCATGAACAGGAGACGCCGTCTTTGAATTGACTGCACCGCAGCGCGCCAAGACTTCGAGCGCCTCCACTCTATCGTCGACGTCTCCGTCAGGTGACCCTGCCCGCACGGAGCATCACCCCAGGAACATAAAATGGAAACAACGGAGATGAGATGCGTGCTTTGCTGGTTTTCGCGATCTAGTCAGGTAAGCTAGAGTATTTGCTGTGGCTCGGGGACTTGGCACTTAACACCGACAGCCACCGCGCCCCCCGCTCTATGTCGGCACCACTCATGTCAGACCCAGGAACGAGGAATGGAAGTCACTTCGGTGCGGTAATTACTGTATCTGTTGGATTTTGCGGCCGAGTGGGGTTACTGTATACAGTGCGGTTAACGGCCTGCGTCGAGCACTTACCGCCGCCGGCCGAGCGCCTCCGCTCTATTATCGGTACCGCTCGAGGCCCCTTGGACTGCAAAGTGGAGCTCTTTGTTATGACATGGGAGTTAGGCGGATTTTCGGTTTTGCCCACTCACGGTCGAGCACGAAGTCTTCTGGGCACCTGTCACCGCTAGTGGCGCAAGATCGAGCCTCAAAACGTGGTCGGTGCTGCATCACCGATCTGGGGTCTTGGTACGCACCGCGAACGCGCGATTATGACGGACCCGTGCAGGGCACACCTGAACGACTGTATGCTTCGATGCTCAGATCCTGTCCGATGTCAATCGAACGGCTCTTGGATTATACAGCTGCGATCTTTACGACATGTAGCATTTCACAGGTGGAACAGCAGATGCATCGTGCTGGGGTGCAACGCACCCTGTACAACGAAAGTAAGTTTGGACAAGCTGAGGTACACGTTTTCTGTTTGTTTCCTGTCGAAATCAATGAATCGACGCGTGAAGGAGCTCAAAGCTGAGATTGCTTGACATGAAATGATGATCTCCATTATGTTTTACTCATGACATGTTTTGGACTACGACTCTACAACCAAATGTACAACAGGACATGAGCACCAGGTCCTCGATTTCGTCGAAGTCGCTTGCCCTAGGGTTAGGGTTAGGACCGACAAAGGGCGAAAAAAAAAAAAGCGCCCGCCCAGCCAGAGTGGCCGAAGCGGGACAGGAAAATATTTAGACGGTGCATGAGCCGAAGCCCATACAAGCCGCAGCTACTCCCTGTATGGACAGGGTCGCCGTGCTATGGAGAGTCCCCACGGCCCACAAACCCAGGTACGTGAAGGGGCTTGTGCCATCAAGGTAAGTATGAGGAGAACAGGTGTCGAGGCGCGGCTTTTATATTTTTCGACGTTGCGCACGGACCATCTACGGTTGCAAACGAAGATCGAACACGTGACGACGGCAGCATTTTGAGGTGCTGCTGCATTATTAATATCATAGCAAGGCGGATCGTAGCTCCCATACAGATAAAGTGCTCAGAATCATATCCATCGAAGTCCCGAACGAGGCAAATGACAACACAAGTCCATCCAAAAATGACAAAGCGTCCCAACCAGACAGATATACGTCACAACATGATGTCTGATCAAAGTCGCGAGCAAGATCGGCGTTAAGCACCCGGATTACAAGACAGACTAAGTAACGTTGGGAGCCACGCCATCATCGAGAGAGGCAAAGTGCTGGAAGGCAGTAGGAGAAAGCCCAACATTGAAGGGTGCGTCAGCGACGAAATAATCGACAACAGAGGCAGTGATGTTCTTCATGCCAGCTGCGAGATCGAAGATGAAGCCAGTGGACACCGGGACAGGACTATGACGAGAGAGCAGCACAAACATGATATGAATCATTTCTTGGTGCAGAGCGGATTCCTGTGATGCAGTTCATTTCAGTTAGCTGTGACACGGTGGGGTTGGACGAAGAAGCATCCATACTTGTCTGGGTTCGCGGTGGCGCCCCTGCGGACTGATCAGCCTCGCCCACGCACGGAGATTAAGAAAATGAACTGACAGGAAGGTATTGAAGAACGTGCTCGACACGGACGCCACGGTCTGCGTGCTAGTGTTCGTGAAGCCGCAGGCACCGAGCCCTGGAGTGAAATAGAATACTTGATGACAATGGTCAGGCGAGGCACGGGGCAATTACATCGAGAAATACTGTACCTACAAGTGCCGGTATGATTTTGAGCACACGTCTTCACGAAGAAAAAGGCAGAGGATCCTTGATAACACAAACATTGCGGCAGCAAGATCGAACTGGGGCGAGTAAGCTCTGGATGGTTACATCGAGAGGCTTGTACAAATTATGTCCAGTTGAAAGAAGCTCAAAACACGCAACCGCCTATGACGAGAGGTACCACATGGCTTTGTATCTCTCGAAGCTTACGAAGTAATGAAGAATGTGATTCGTGTATTGTCGCCATAGGTAGAGTGACGCTCGGTAAGTAATTAAATATTCCAAGATGAATGTATGAGTGGCGTAGGGTATGTACGACGGTGGTCTTCAATATGTACGTGGTGTATAACAAAAGTATGGTCATAATGAGCTTAGGTTGAAAGACATTGTTGGAGATGGCTGTGGAGGCGTGAAAGACGGGAATGAGGCGAGAACAAGATAGAAGGACGAGATAGGGCCGGCAGACACACGAGAAGCCATGTGCTGGGAGTGGACGAGGAAAGCACATGGAAAGCAAAACAGCGATAGTATGGGCCGACAAAACAAGAGGAGAGCAACATGAGCACCAGCATGAAACACCGAGAGAGAAAGAGAAACAAAGAAACGAAAGGGACTAGTCGTCACCGTCCCAGTCTGAGCTGGAGTCATCGTCGCTGTCGGACATGACGACGTCCTCGGGCTCACTCAATTCGGCCTTGACGGAAGCGACCTTTGCACCACATCGAGAGGTCTTCTTGGCATCGGCGGACATGCATCCATCCTCCTTCTTGGTGTCGAGGGCGGTTGCCCTGTCGTTTTTCTTCTTCGCGTCGGCGGCGGCGGGTTTCTTGCGCATTCCTCGACGATTTTCGGTCGGGTACTTGCACTTTAGGTGGCGTCGCTCGCACTGGCTGCAATGTCCAGAAAAATATGAGCAAACATCGAGCGAGAAAGCAAACGAAAGAGGCTCACTTGCACGTCGTGCTGCCACTCCCGGGTGGTGGCGGCCCACATGCGATCTTGCGACCGCGACAGAAGAGGCACGCCATGATCGGCTTACCGTCCTCATTCCTCGCCACCGTGGCGGGCTTCCGACGCCGAGGAGGGCTGGCGCGCGATCCAGAAGGCGAGCGCGACGTCCTCGGGGGGTATGGATGGGAGCGGGAGCGTGCAACAGCACTCTTACGGTGCACCAGACCTGGACCAGGAGACTGCGGGCGGGCAAGCGAGACACCCTGGGGGTTCATAGATGGAACGACCGGCCTCGGCTCCTGCGACGGCCGCAACGCAATCAGCACTTTCTCGGCCGCGATGGCATCGGCTTCCCAGTCGCCGGTGAATTGCGGTGGGACGAAGGGTGACGACGAAGCAGGGTCTACGACGGGTTTCGGAGAAGGTAGTCGCTGGGAGGGCACCAGAAGGTGAGGAGAGATGCGTATGATCTCCGGCGATGGGGGCGGCGATGGCTTCAGGGTAGTCTAGACTCATAGCATGCGTGAGTGGCGCGAAGGAAATGAGGTGATGCGAGACTACGGACCAAACCATTCCCAATACAATCAGCGTCTGGTTTCGCCCTGCTCCGACCCCCTTCAACCACAGTCTCCCGATCTTCGAGACGAGCGTTCGAGCGGTGATCGACGGCGTCGTACGTGCAATTGAGCTTGAGCGAAGAGGGATGCGCCTCGAGGTTGTATGGATGGGGAATGTCTGGCGCAGCATGGTTGACGGGTGCCAGTGCTTGATGCGAGTGCGGCAAGGCCGCTGTAGGGCTCTCGAGGGTCCGCGCGACTTGAGGAGTAGGTGCTACGTACGATCTATGCAGCGGATTTTCAGCCGCCCAATGATCGATCGCAGCTCGTCGGGCGTCCGGGAAGGTGGCGTAGAACAGGTCGTCCTCCTCGAACATGGTACGGGCAAACGAAGAAGATGGGAGGCTGGCGAGCCTCGCGCGCAGCTGATGCATTGATGGCCTTAGTACGACGTCCATGCTTGTTACGCAGTAGGTACTTACCTCGCTACGGTTCAATTCCCACTGAAACTCTGCATCTTCCCGCGAAATCAGACGGAATGTGTGCGGAAAGTGACACGATCCAGCGAGATAAGCAGACGAAGAGTAAGTGTTCATGTTCATGGTGGTCGGTCGACGAGTTCGCTTCGAAGCGACAGTGGAGTTTCTGGATATCTTGGATTTATGAGACTGTTCGTGGACCCTGGCATAAGTCAAAATGGTTAGCCTTGATGTGCTGCCGGTGGACCCTGAAGCGCCTTGTCAATTGAAAATGGACCCACGCTGACGATCGTGACAAAACCCCCATTTTCTTTCAGTGGTGAATCTGTGCTTCGAGCTCGATATGGTTGGTGCCCTCCAACCGCATCTCTAAATCTGAAATGAGCTCGCTTATCCCGATCGCCCATCGATTTTTCATTTCGGGAGCAGGTGACACACCGGGGTGGATATCCATTGGTTTGGAGTGTTTGCTTCAAAGGTAAAGCTCACAAATTATTATGTCGTTTGCATGAGACCGTCTCTGACCGCCGTGGGCAGACAGTTTGTGTTTGCGACCTTGGGTAGTTCAGGTACGTCGGCCCGAATTTTGGGTGAATTTTGCGCCCTAATTCTTTGGCGAGATTGATGTCGATGATTGGCGGAAATTCCGCGAGATGCTCAAGGTGACAAGGTCGCTGCCACACTGCCACGCAGTGCAGCTCAAACTCAGGTCACATCGAGTCGAATAAGGTCTTGTTTGCTTCCGTTGCTAATTTCAAACGGCTTCGGTTTCAGCTAATACGCGCTTGTCCGCTCTTTGTGTGTGATTTTGTACGAGGACTGCCTCTGCCAATCTCTCCAAGCTTGAAGTCTTGACGAGGATAAGCTCCGCAATTATTACGATGCTGGCAACTTGATGATGCGCTTGCTAATTGAGTGCGGTAAGTCAGGGACATTCAGTGGAAGCTTCGGACCCTGCCTCAGTGCGCGAGGCGCAAGGCAGGGGGCGCGTCCGACTCGCAAACCGCCATGCCGAGTTGCCGGGCGCGGTGCTTTCTAGCTGTCGCTCAAGCCAGTTGGGACCCAGGTATGGGTATGTTGGAGGCTTACCAAAATTACCATTCCTGGCAGGAATGCCGAATCAGGCCCTTTTCGAAGTTACGCGAGTCGTTCGCGCGCCTTGTTCACAGCGCAACAAATGCAGATTAGTGTGCAAGCGGTCTCTGACTGCTCGAAGTTAATGCCACTCGTCTTTGTTCATAATTTATCGATAAGACGTTGCATGCGCAGCTTGGGATGGCTCTGGGTCGTCCCAAGCGACTAAAAGCTTGGAGTGAGTGGGAATTGTGCATTCATGGGCCTGAATGTCGCAATCCTCTTGAACGTATCTGGCTAGCGGACGTTGCGGGATATTGGCCGGAACAACGCTAGATGCAGCAGATATCCCCAGGACCTTCAAATACGAGGCACCCAGCAGATGCGTGAATTACGCCGAGCGCAGAAAAAGCATGAACACCACGCCTTGTCATAGCTTGACAGTGGGTACGGCCTAATATCGGTCGAAAGCTGAGCATGACGGCTGCGAAACACGGACGAGAACTACGCTAGTGGCGACAGAGAGTCAAGAGGCCTCGCGATTTCGGGCATCGGATGGGACATGCGTGTATTTCGCCAACCCGCACCGTATTAGCAGTACCTAGTAGCTTAGTCCGTAGTCGGCCGAACACCGGTCGAAAAATGTACGTGAACATTCTCAGCAAGCTCGAGGACGGCGGACACAAAGGCTAGGCAGAGGTTTAGGGTGCGAGTTAAGAAGGCAGAATGTGAGATAAGCAAGATTCCGAAACGTGCGTTACGTTGACCAGATAGATCAGAAGATTACTGTAATCGGTCGATCAACGAGCCTGAGATGTCGACATTCGCACCCCAGCAACGGCGTCGCGGGAAGGCAAGCATGGTTAGAACCACAGATGTCAAGGCCACGATGCGAGACGACCATCGTTCACGGCAGGGCACTTGAGTCTAACCGGGAATTATCGTCGATGGTCCCCTGGAGGCGTCTTGATGGAGACAACGCGTCGTCGGAGGCGACTAGGGAGGTACATTGGACTGTGCAACAAGTCCGAAAGTAGCCATATTGATTCGACGGAAGGATACATACCACCTTGCTTGCTCCGTGTCGGCCGGGTGTGATGGACATTCTCGTGGAAAACGAAATATTCGATCTCTTACCGTCGCTCTCTCCCACCCCCAAAGGTCGTCGATCCTCTGAGCTCTCTGCCATATAAGTTCAGTGATACGTGTGGTTAAGATTTTAAGATAAAAATCTGCATCGCTTGTCTGTGGAGGGAACATACGGTAACTCGGAGAACGTGGGACACCATCTGCAATGTGGACTTCATCGTGCCCATACGGACATCCACGCGGGAGCAATTCAGCTTAATGCTTGCCGTAAGCCTGTCGAGAAAAAGTGTCTGCTTTTCTCGACGGCCAAAGATGACCTTTCCTCTGACGAGACAAGGTTGATGTCTTCTCCTTGTGGCGAAGTTCTGTTGCTGATGTGCCCCCTTGTCGGCTGAGTTTGAAGTTAACGCTCTCGGTGTGATTCTTTCCTAATGCAGATGTGGTTAAAAGTCTTCTGACATCCGTTGTTGCGTACTTGGTACCGAAGGCACCGTAGGCCCGCCCGCAGAGATCCCTCGTCACGAGCTAGATATCAATATTGCAGCTGCAGAATAAAGAGAACACCCGATGGAGAACGTTGTCGTTCCTGGACGCAGATCAGCCGCCAGTAGTGCGACAGGCAGACGTCGTTGAGGCTTGGGCCACTAGACTTGAGGACAGCCAGGACAGACAGGTGCCAACTGGGTGTTTTGAGAACTTCAAGCACTTCGGCGTTGGGTTTGCGACGAGAGCGAGGCCATACGCTGCGTCGAGCGCTATGGTACTCACGACGAATCCTAGTAGTGAACGCTGGTTAAGGCAGAAAACGCTTCTCGAATATGTTGACCCTCGCCACTCAGGGCTGCGACGAGCAGTATTTGACGCTGAGGTGATTGACGTCGACCTAGTCTTGCGGTCGTGCCTCCGTCACAGTCAAGCAGGGAATGGAGTAGCGAGAGCTGAACGTTGAACGTGAGAATGTTATCGCACCATTGAAGTGTTTGGTAGAAGTAATGTTATTGCACGATGTCGACGCTATCGTGGACTCCAACCGACATGGTTTTCCAAGACGACATGTGAGTGGAAACGGGTAGGGACCGGCGGCCCCACAGGTAAATCTGTATTTCTTGTCTTGCGACGACAGCCTCGGCTGATAAAAGAACCCGATCGTGAAGGTTCTAATGGATCGCCAATTCTGCGTCTTCATGTAGTTCAGCATTCTACTGGGCAGAAGAACTAAGTCATTCCATCGTCTGCCTGGAACTAACTTCCGAGATCGAACAAGCTGAGAATTTAGCAAACCTGGGTGTGCGCCGCAAGTGGGGCCGGCTTATCATGCAGAAGCGCAGGAGGTAGTTTAGTATGAACCGAAGAAATAATTGAAGTTCGGCGCGGTGATGCTTAGAGGAAGAGCAAAGGAAGAGAGAGGATTCCGAACTTGGAAGCAAAGAATGGTCGTCCCGCTGAGTCAGCGATCACGGCGGACCCAAAGCGTTCCTCGCCAACTCTTCGCAGTGGACCTATCCTCTCTTCTCCTCCGCCGCACTCACAACGGAGGCTCGCAATCCTTTCCTTTCTACCTCCAGGAGCTACTAATACGTTCATGTTGGGACTGGGCACCAGCTCAGAACCCGCGACAAACTCCGAGCCGGACGAGAAAATGGGACTCCACACTTTGCCTTACGATCTCCTCCTCAATATCGCTTCACGACTAGACCTGAGCGATGTACACAGTCTACACCTGGTGAGTTACTCGTCTGCGGTATGCGGAAGGAACAGCCGCCGGTGCTGGGCGCACATGATCGCAAGACGTCGTCGCGGATGGTGGCATGACGTGATCCATGGGTGGTTGGCTTATTGGGAGGGCCGTCTGGACCTGAGGAACGTCGGGCAAGGCACTCAATTGACTTGCACGTCGGCGGACATCTTGTGTTTCTCTGCGTCTGGCCCAGGCGGCAACGATCGCAGCTGGTCGCGACTCACGTCCCGCCCGAGCGATGCGTTCCTTCCAGAAAATCTACTCCAGCTCTAACACGTACCTAGAACTGACCGCGATGTATCTTCAGACATGTAAAAGCCTTTACGATTTCTCAATTACACGCCCCGTCTATCGACAAATCGCCACCGACCTCCTTCGACGATGTCGGGCACTGCCACTCAAGGGTTTCCAGCGGCTCTCCGACCTTTCCACGGAGCAACTCATACGTTCCGTGAACAAAGCGACGCGGTACGAAAAAGCATGGCGGCATCGTGGGCCCCGGCCGATCCGTGTCGGTCCTGATACCGACGTCAATCAACGCTCGAACTATATGGATGTCGCCAAGGGCACGGCCCCGGGCCCTTCACGGTCGCAAAAGTGGTACAAAGTAGTCAGTGCGCCGCCTGACGAAGACGTCGACTGGCTATCGCCGATAACTTCGAGCTACACGCTATGTGCGACGAAGAGCGGGAAGGTGGTGTGTTGGGACGTACAAACGGACACTTGCCTTGCCGAATGGAATCCCGGAGAACGGTGGGAGTTGTGGAAATGTAGAGTAGAGTTTGAGGAGAAGACGGTGTACTTTACTATGGCGAAGATCGTGGTCGGAACGTGAGTCTGCTCCTTGCTTATCCTCAGCGGTGTTCTAAACTGCGCGTGTCCAGGTACGATGACGAGCGGATAATGGATTTCGTCCTCATGCGATTGAAGTTCTCCGATAGTCCCTCCGGCGAGAGTGCACCCACACCCCCGGTGTTCTCGCATGTCACGGATTTCAAGACCGCAGGGGTGGTCATGAATGTCTTTCTCCTGGACCCAACAGCGAGGCTACTGTCCGCGTTTGTATGGGTATCAACTACCAATACTATTGGTTTGTATGCGCTACCGGACTGGGATAAGCCAGAATACGTGTTCATCGACACAGGCATTGAATGTGTACGTCATATATCTCATATGATTTCCTATGGCTGTCCTGACCTGCATGCCCTCCGCCAGGTCGCATCGTCGAACTGGTCGTGCATATTGTACGAACGTAATATCGTCATCCACTGCGAGGAAAGTGACGGTGCCTACCAGTACTTTTACCCGCTGCATCTGCTGCAAGCATTTACCAAGCGCTTGAAGTCCAAAAACGATATCCCGCTAATATCATACTCCGTGTCGCCTGCGAAGACGCTCAGTAGGAAATTCATATTCCCGTCGCTGACGGACACGGACACATCGCCGTTGGAACCTGAACCCGAACCCGGACCCGAGGCCGTCGAAGTCGAAACCTGGCCGCTGCATGAAGACCGGAGCGACGCAGCAGAAGCGTCGACATCGACTCCTGGCGCCGCTTCACCGCACACCTCGTCATCATCAGACGCCGTCGTCGACGTTAACGGCATCTCCACAACCGGCGCATCGCCCAGCCCGTCTTTGAACGGCACCGACGCCGCATCCACATCCACATCCGCAGCCCCGACGACCCCCCTCCCCCTCCCCGCGCCGGAAGACGCCGAGCCGCAGCCGCAGCCGCCCAACCCGAACCCCTTCCCATTCCCACCATGGTGCCCCGACAGCGCGCACTTCGTCCGCCAATGGTGGCCATCCCTCCCCGGCATCCCGCGCGTGAGCTGCACGGTCGTCCTGCTGAGCGCACACGACCAGGAGACGCACCGGACGCGGTTCGTGCTGGCGCAGCATTATTTCAAGGTGCCGTTGACGAGTGCGGGTGGTGGTGGGGAGCCGGTGGTGCCCGGTGATGTGAGGGAGTTGCAGTATAGGCTTGTGGGGGCGCCGCACCCGCTTAGGAGGCTTGAGACGGAGGAGGAGGAGGAGGCAGAGGAGATACAGGACGGGGCGAGTAGCAGTGGGGGTGGGAGCGGGAGCAGCAAGGCGCCGAGTGTGCAAGAGCAGCAGGAGGCACGGGAGAGGGAGAGGGAGGAAGCGGTGCGGGACGACGCGCTGATGCACTTGTGGTACGTCTCCACGCCGTTCGAGGTGGTGTGCGTGACGGACTCCGGCGGGGGCGGGGGCATGGACGGGGACGACGCGGATGGGGACGCGGGCGATCGGCCGCGCCCGCTTGTCGCCGTCGACTTTGGGCATGCGGTGTGGATCGAGTTCGTCGATAATGAGGACGACCCCACGCGCCCGAGGGCGGACGAACTGGATGCGAAGTGGTTGAGGTTTGTCACATTCCCGCCGTTTGGTGAGGATGTGGACGCGGCGAATGGGGGGAAGAGATGGGCGAAAAGTGGAGGTGTGGTGAGGACGCTTGAGATCCCCGAAGAGCTTGACTTGGATTCGGTGGAGACGATCAATATTGATCAGAGTCAGGGCGCGGTGATTCTGTCTGTGAGGGAGGGGAAGATCTTTATTCTGTGTTATGAATGAACTCGAACTGTTTTCTGTGTTTTGCTTGGATCTTTCCGTACAGTAGTGGCGATGGCAGATGTGTGTATTGTTTTCGTGTTGTAGGGGAAATAGGATATTTCCCTGACCGTGTACCTAGTGTACATGATCGATTTGTCTTCGATATCGACGATATCTGTTAAGTAAGTAGTGCTGGGCGACCCCGTGCCACATTCTCCCGCTTCGACCTCTTGATCTGCAGCACTTTTCGTCTTCATGAGGCGTTTGACGACCCATACCAGTCGATGCCCTGGCCCTATCCAGTCTAGGACGACGACTTATAATAGTACGAAGTCCTTCGGTCATTGATCATGCCACCTTTCTGATGCCAGCGCAAGTTCTCGAATCTCGACATTTGAATCGAAAAATTCCCGCCACCAGCTCCATCGATGCCGTATCGTCCGTAATCTATTAACTTCTTCCGTGTTCTTCCCCACAAGCTTAACTCCTCGTTATGACAGTGCTTGTGCCTGTCCAGGTCTCTAGTACGGCCCTGCTGTCGAATTCAGATACTCTTCGCAATTCCTTGACGCACAACCATTGTCGCAGAGGAACATCGCACCGCGGGGTCTAGCCTGAGCCAACGCTAACGTTGAACTTGAACTCTGGACGTAGCTCGTGCTTTCATGCCACATGTCAAACTTAATCGCTACCCCTCCTTCATCTCCACGAAAGACCCTGGCAGCGTCATCCCGTCTGTTAACTTTCCACCGGCTGATCCAGGTTCATCTTTCATTTCTGCCCGTGGGCGCCCTCAACAGACCCACGATACCTTGTTCCCCGAAAGACCCACACGGTGGTTCTGAATTGCCTTCCATGTCAGCAAGGTGTCAGGTCCGAGCGCCTTCGCCGGGACCTTCTAAAAGGCAGCCTTGGGAAGCCATGTTTGATGGCTTGCGAATCCGTCCCAGTACCCTCCCCTGCTCGTTGCTTCTTTAGACCTCGGTGAAAAATGGTGCGTGAGTTTTGCCGCGTTGGCCTTTCGTGATGTGGCGACTCATTGGTATCTGCGGTGCCCAGTTGAACCAATCTGTGTCTCGCGAAACTCCAACCAGGCCCGCGAAGGTACGTCTTTTTCTCGATCGTGCCTACTTTACACCTCACGACGCGCGATCTAATATGGGGTCACGGTGGCAGAAACACACGGATGGAGCGCAGGTATCGCTGGACATCACAATCGTGGGCGCGGGTATCGGCGGCCTCGCGGCAGCTTATGTGCTCGGACGCGCAGGGCACAGAGTGACGGTGTTGGAAAGTGCTGCAGTCCTTAGCAGTGTCGGCGCCGGCATTCAGATTACGCCGAACATGAGTCGACTGCTTATACGTTGGGGGCTCGGGGATGCGCTCCAAAAGATCGCGGTCGTCCCACAAGCGCTTTCCCTACGACGATGTGAGCTATTCGCGTAGTTTCATTTTCATATTCCGTGCATGGAATCTGAACTTGCGCGACCTTTGAATCCTTAGATCAGACCGGTGAACGTGTTGGATGGACGAAATGGGGAGAAGGCATCGAGCGGAATCATGGAGCGCCCTATTATCATGTTCACGTACGTTGGTCTCCCTTCTTGCCGCCTCGAATTTACCCGCTCACTCCTGGACAGCGAGCGGACCTTCAGAAGCTTCTATTGGAACTGGCCACTCCGTACATGACGCTCCGTTTAAACAGCAAAGTCCTGACGGTGGAGCCCACCACGCCTTTCGTCGTCCTTGAATGCGGAGAGATCATAAAGACGGATCTGGTCATAGGAGCGGATGGCGTCAGGAGCACAATACGGGACATTGTGGCCGGCAGAAGCGACGCTCCGCTCGCGACGGGGGATGCTGCTTACAGGGCGACGATCCCGACGTCAAAGATGCTCCTAGACCCTGATTTGCGGTCTTTGGTGGAGGGCGCAGAAACGAACGTGTGGATGGGCCCTGGTAGGCATGTTGTGGGGTACTGCATCGTGAGTTGCCTTGCGTTGAAGAGTAGTGGCGCCGTCTGACGACAGACGCGAAAAGCGCGCGAAGAAGGAGTACAACCTGGTCATGATCCACCCGAGCAATGGGGAAGGCGAGGTCCCCGCGCCAACGAGCCGCCAACAGATGAAGGCCGACTTTGCTGGATTCGAGCCCCGGTAAGATGGGAATTGTAGGTGAACGAATATTGATGCTGATGTTTGGTTAGTGTCCGGAAATTGCTGGAAGTTGTACCGTCCACGATGAGCTGGGCGCTTATGGATCGCCAGCCGATGCAAACATGGGTGCATCCTCGCAATACCATTTGTTTGCTGGGCGATGCGTGCCATCCAATGCTGGTAGGTTGGCATACTAGCCCTTTTTGCGGCATATTCATCAAATACTACAGCCTTACCGAGCTCAGGGAGCAGCAATGGCGGTGAGCTTTAGTCATCCTTGCTGTGGGCCAATAGGATGAAGGCTCATGCACCTTTTTATCGTTCCTTTAGGTTGAAGACGCGGCTGTTCTAGGGAACCTTCTCTCGCGACTGACGAGCCGCAAGCAAGTCCCCTTCCTACTTCAGGCATATCAACACATACGACACCCGCGCGCGTCCGAAACTCAGATGGCCTCTCGCATGAACCAGAAAATATTCCATTTCGAGGACGGGCCGCAGCAGGAAGCCCGGGATGCTTCTATGCGGACGGCGATGGAGGCAGAGCTGCAACGCTTGGAGGGGGAGGACCTGAGCAGTGAGAAGAACAGAGATAACGCGAATGTGTGGGCAGACAAGGCGAAGAGTATGGCGGCGTTTGATTACGATGCGGATGCGGCGGTGGAAAAATGGCGGCAGACGGAGACGAGGGCAATGAGTGCAGCGGTGGTAAAATTATAGATTATGTATTTGTTGGAATGTTATTATCGACGTACACGCGCGCGCGCGCGTGGGACCCGCGTTGGATTTGGCCTGGACTTGACGATGCCTACCACTGGTTCTGAAAAACTTCAAAAAGTTCCTACGTCGGCGGGCGTGGTTTCAACTTCCAAACGCGGCAGTTCACGTGATTATCGGAACGCACGGTAGATGGTCCGTGCGCAACGTCGAAAAATATAAAAGCCGCGCCTCGACACCTGTTATCCTCATACTTACCTTGATGGCACAAGCCCCTTCACGTACCTGGGTTTGTGGGCCGTGGGGACTCTCCATAGCACGGCGACCCTGTCCATACAGGGAGTAGCTGCGGCTTGTATGGGCTTCGGCTCATGCACCGTCTAAATATTTTCCTGTCCCGCTTCGGCCACTCTGGCTGGGCGGGCGCTTTTTTTTTCGCCCTTTGTCGGTCCTAACCCTAACCCTAGTATAATGGTAGTATGAGAGAATTCATTTTCTTTGGCTTCACTGGGTGACTTCCCGTAAGCTTTCAAGATAAGATATACGAAATTTGGAATGCCCGAAAATGAAAGTCCGCTGTTTAATCCAATAATCTATTCCCTAGATTAAACCGTAAGCCATCTCGATAAAATATTCCTGAAATCAAAGCTCGCATTTCGCACTTCCCAATCACCTTTATGGATGAAATTGCGTTGTTTCTGATGCAGCAGATGGAGGAAGAAGAATACGAGGGAGAGGAGGACCTATATGGAGGAGCCGCTGTGGCTGCAGTGTTTGTCATTTCCTCATTTCCAGTGTTGAAGAAGCACGGGGGATTCGAGCAGAACGTCGACCACCTAATCGCTTGTACCTCCGTCGCCCGCAGCTAATCGTGAATCCTCGCGTCGGAACCCCATGGCAGGCCCTCTATGAGAGTCGGAACGACAGAGCTTATATCACTACCATGGGCTTCGATGTCGCGACATTTGATTACATCCTTGATGCAGGATTTGAGTACGCTTGGCTTGCCACACCTATCCCCCGTTCCGATGTCTCAAGTGAGGGCAATCCGGGACCTGGCGCACGATCTCTTGATGCCCCTGGCCTGGAGGGCATCGGCATCACGCCGGCAATGCCCAAAGGCGTTTATTCGAGCTTGAAAACGTCTATTCAGAGGGTCAGGACCCTCTGAATAGATTCATGTTTATTCGGGGGGTCTAAGCGAGATCTTGTCTGATCGATGTCGCTTAGGGGACACGGCATCGCGGCAACATGGTGTTTGACTTTGGATTTATTCTATTCTCTGGATTAAACGCTTACGGGAAGTCACCCACTTCCGAGTGATCCGTCGTTCGCTGGAACTCGTTCTCACTTTCTGGTACGTAAGTGGAGTCAGTGCGTGTATGAACGTCGACGTGGCCGCCGTGGCCTACTGTACCGGTATTTCTGCAATCAAGTGACCTTCGCCCAGGCGACAACTGGGCTCGACACATATTTCTTTGCCCCCTGCTGCTACCCGTGCCTAAGCTTCATCGGCGCGTCTCTCTCCTCCTATCCGAAACCCTTGCGATCGCTGCGATTATACGTGGCTCGAAGTCGGCCACGGCCGCTGTTTTGTTTCCCAGCTAGTTAACTATCGATAGACCCGTTTTCGTTTTACAGCGCTCAGGCACTTTGCTTCGCTAACGGGAATGATAACTGCATTTGGGAAAATCGGCTGTTTCCGATGTCTGCCGGGACCATGCCGGAACAGCCAGAAACATCGTGAGTTGCGCTCGCTCTCTTTTTCCTCCCGGACGATTGCTGGAATGGTTAGAAAACCCTCTGCGACCACAAATGCAGCAGCTTTTTCAAGGCCTGCATCGACTAAACTTGACGAAACCAAGCCGAATTGCGGTCCAAATGCGGTTGTTTGTTTGGGTGCTAAACATAGTGCCTGAGCACTGCAAAACGAAAACGGGTCTATCGATAGTTCACTAGCTGCCATCGATTTCGGTCAAATTTTCGGTACATTCGAATCGAAGTGCGCTCTTGTGATTGTTCCTGCGTTATCCAAGGGTGCACGGACCGCTGACGGGCCCTCTCTGTGCATACTTCACGAAGCAAGAAAAAGCACTTTCAACCTGCTACCTCTCCTTTCCTGACACTTTTGACTTCCAGACTTCCCTGCTCCTTCTCAATCAATACTAGATCGCGATCGTTTGCTCGAATGGGCGGCGGACAGTCTTGAGACGTACCGATTCTTCACAGGCGTTGATTTCTCCGACCTTGACTCGACAAATTTCCGGACCTGCTTCGCGCAACTGACAACATAAGTTTGTCGAGCGCGACACGTCGCTCGGGCCCCGCGTTCACCACTCTGTCGATCGACCGAAGTTTTGGCAAGACCGGTGAACACATGATACAAGGACGCGATGCTTCGCCGTCAGAACGCATCATAAAAGAATACCGACTGCAATGCGATCCTTCTTGCCTCAGGTGGCTCCGACACACCTCCTACAATGCTCAGGTTCTCAGCTTTGACCGCTATCGCTCTCGCTCTTGCGCCGCGCTCGCTCGCTCAGGGAGCTGCATGGTCTCAATGCAAGTTCCTGGAATCCTACCTTGATCGTCCGCTCACATGCTTGAATATAGGCGGAGGCATTGGATGGACAGGAGCAACAACTTGTGTCGCTGGGTATCACCGCTCTCTGTCAGCTCTGCCACACCTCTGACACCTGACTAAGATGCATTTGTACCAAGCTGAACGACTGTCAGTACATCGAGACCTAGTGCTAACTGAACGGGCGGGGCTCTGACCCACTGCAACAGACTACAGTCAATGCATCCCGGGTACAGGCTCAAGCACCTCTACAACATCGTCCAGCAGCACAACCCCAGCTCCTCCAGTTTCGACAGCTAAGGCGAACTACTGGTTCAGTTTGTATGTTTGTCTGCTCTGCCCGACGCGATATCATCTCAACGACGGAAAATCTTGCCAGTGGTGACTCTTACACCCAGACCGGGTTCAGCCCCACCGGAACCCTGCCTGCGCCCGGAAACCCCCTCGGCAACCCTCCCTACCCAGGCTGGACTGCAACCGGCGGAGAGAACTGGGTCGACTACGTCAGCACGCAATACAACAAGTCTCTTATCCTCACCTACAACTACGCTTATGGCGGCGCCACCATCGATGCCAACCTCGTCGCCCCGTATACGCCCACTGTCCTTTCCTTGACTGACCAGGTCAATCAATTTTTGAGCGGCGCAGGGACCAAGCCTGCGTCGACGCCTTGGACGAGTTCGAACGCGCTCTTCTCGATCTGGATCGGCATCAACGACATTGGGAATAGCTACTACCTCAGTGGTGATCGCAATGCGTACGCACTGATCTTCGATCTGCTCTTGGGAGTCTGACCGACCGTAATATTTGACAGGTTCTCCGACACGCTGTTGAATGCCTACTTCGCGTTGGTCCAGAAGCTCGTACGTATTTGCTTTTCTGCGGTGCCGTGACTCCGGTTCACCTGTTACCTTTCTCTTTCCAGTAGTGTGTGGATTAGCTGAGGGCCATCTCAATTAATGCTTACTTGTACATAGCAACGTCGGTGCAAGGAACTTCCTCTTCGTCAACGTGCTCCCATCGATCGTTCGCCATTAGTACGCTATCCTCGTCGTACTAGAGAACATACACTCACGACACCACTCGTATCTCCAGATGCTTTCCCAAGGCTCCTCCGCAACGGCGGCTGAGAAGACGGTCATTACCGGCTTTAACAGCAAGCTTGCTGCAAAAGTCGCCGCCTTCAAGGCGGCTAACAGCGGCGTACGTCCTTCGAACTCAAGGAGCCTATCGTCCGAAGGTCCTGACGGTATTCTTCTTCACGCAGGTGTCCACGTGGATCTGGGACTCTAACGCGGCGTTCACTACCATCCTGAACAACCCGACCGCATATGGCTTCGTCGATGCCACCTGCTATGGCTCTGCTGCGAATGATTTCTGGGGGTAAGTCTTGTTGTATCGTGTTCATCCAAGATGGCCTGGTCCTGACATGTGCGGTTTCTCAGTAACAATTACCACCCAAGCAGTACGTCCGCTCCGCGTGTTGAGGGTCTTTCTGATATATCCTTGGACGGTAGGCTATGCGCACAAGTTCTTCGGCCAGGACGTTGGCAACCTTCTGGGAAGCACCGTTTGGTAGACATGAAACTGTCAATGTATTGCATTGTGCTCGCAACTGGTCTGCTTGTGAATATTAAAACCCTTCCTATCATGATCTTGCCTTACTGGATTCCACTCCATCCATGCTCTATCCGCAGAGGATTTGCAACGAACCTTCTTCAAGTCCTTCTATTACAGCAGTGATGGTTCATGACGTCGCATTTTACAAGTCTGCGGGTACTTGTGTCCAAGTGATCGGCGCGAGGATCCCTATGTCGAGCTAGACCACGGCAGGTTTTCCTACGCCTGTTCCAGGGGCAGATCTGGGGCGGCTGCGAAGGCTTGCCACTGTGGCGCTCTTCAGTCAAAGGACCCGCGTAGTCGCTCAATATTTCACGAAATTCATTCTGGGTACTGGTCTGAAGGAGCTGACCGCGTGGGCCTTGAGTGGCGTAGGTGAAGGACGCCCTAAGTTCGAGCAAGCTACAGAAAGGATCGGCGCTTCAGGGTGTGAAAAGATCTTTGCAAACACGATGATGAGCGCGACGTGGTGGGCCTGAAGGATAGTGTTGTCTGATTGGGGAAGGATGGATGGGAAAGCGAGGCGAAGTTCATCGACGAAGACTTCTAAGTGGGAAGAGTCCAGTGTGCTTTCCGAGACCGAGGTCAATTGTGGAAGTCGAACGTCACTACTGATAGGATAGTATGACCGGCAAGTTCGCTGAACTTGATGCAGCTTGCCGACTGTCCAGGCCTCGTTGTTCCCAGAACATTCTCTACCGTCGTATCTCTTTCAGGAGCACAATAGGGTCTGGGCGTCGCCTACCACTTGCCCGATAAGATTATGCATGCCCATCCCAAGGACATTATCAAAGATGCCGTTACCGGCACCATCAACAACCCAACACAGACAGGCGTAGCCATCACCGCGCCTCACAAAACGTGTACAAGGCAACTTCCGAGAGGCGCAGCGAACCCATTGTTCCCGGCCACCACGTTCCAAACTGGGCTTGCGCCGACAAAGGATCGAGTCACGGACCTTGGTAGTCGCGCTCACGTGAGGGGCCGGGCTTTGACCATTTTCTGCCAGTGGGAGCGACAATGCCCTGGACGCTTTGTATAAAATGCCCAAGGCCAGGGCGAGTAGTGTCCCGAACGCTCTCTGAGCACCACCACCACCACCACGTAACGTACCTGTAACGAGCGCGAGACGATTAACGACCCCCGACTGCGCGACTCCCGCTCTTGCCTCTGTTCTGTATACCGTCAACGACAATCCCGTATATATTTTTGGGAAACTGCTTACTCGTACCTCTTCGCTGAGCGAAGCCAAGCCCAACCCAGCCCTGCAGAGTGCCTTTTCGTTTGCGGTTGGCCGCCACACGCCACAACCCGTCACGCCCTAACAAAATCGTCCTCCGCTCCATACGCCACAAGGGTAGATCCATGATCACCACACGTCTCTCGATCCCCATGGGCCGGCTCGGCGGCGGCCTCTGGTCATCCACCCGCCAGTGGTCCGCTCAAAATGAGGTAAGGCTCTCCAGGTCTTCCTAAGCCCTAAACACGACCAATAACATCGCACAACCAGGACGAGCCTCACGCGAGCCTCCTCGCCGCCCTCAACACACCCTGGCAGCCTTTCGAGCTTTCCTTGTCGTTGTCCACGTCCCTTTCGGTCCCTAAGTCGCCCAAGGGCGGCGCACACGCGCAACTCCAAGCAGACCTCCATGACCTGGCGAGCGGTACCACTCCGTTCGGCCGTCCACAGCGCGTGTGGCCGGCCCGCCCCAGGTTCGGCGTCATCGCGGAGCACCTCGAGAAGATGGGCGCCGAGGTCGGATGGCCGCCGCACCTTCGTGCGGTTCCCCGTCCATTCCTCCGGGAGGATCAGGGCATGGCGTATGGAAACCTGGGCTCATACGCGTTCGGGGAGTCGGCTACAGCGTGCGATGAGAACAAGGCCCCGCCCCAACTCGGAGCCGCCGTGGCGCCTGCGTTCGAGGTTAGAGCGTATGCAGCGACCCTGCCCGAGGTCATCGCCACTCCCCTGACCGCCGCGATTGACGTTGACTTCGACCACGATTCTGGTTTCTTCGAGTGCGAGGCGGAGTGCGAAGGGGAGGGCGATGAGAACAAGGCTCCTGTTCGTGTCGATTTTTTGCTTCCCACTGGGTACACCGCGAAGAAGGATGCGGGCAAGGGGCAGAACAGGGAGGTCGACGATGACGAGAACAGGAACGAGGAGAACGAGAATCAGGAGAAGCCCCTCGAAATCCCAGAGCCCCATATGCGTGGCGCGCGCAAGCCTCTGGGAGTGTTGCACTTCGACCAGTTGGCGAGTCCGCCGAGCGTTGTCCACGCCGTCGCAGAGGCGGAGAAGCCCCTTTCGGTTTCGGTCTCGGTCTCGCCACCTGGTTCTGAGACTGGTGAGGAGGTACCGGCCGCCGGAGAAGGGGCTGTCGGAGGACTGAAAGGCTGGGCTCGGCTGCGGCCCATTGCGCCCCCTGCGATCAAGACGTCTGGACTTCATCTTTTGGTCGTGGATATGGAGAAGGAAAAGGACGCTGGCGCGAGTGCGGTGCCCAAGGGAGGCCTAGGTGGTGGAAACGGCGACGTCAGGGGTGGAACTGGTGCACCTCTCATGCTCACAGTTCCTTTGCCCCCCGTCGACTCCGGTACGCCAGTTTCCGAGAAGGATAAGCAAAAACCAGGGCTTCCTGACACCCCTCGTCGGGCGGCCCTCCTCATGATCCTCAATGCCCAATGATGGGTACCAATCATTTTTTGTGGTACGGCCATGGACATATCGACGCATCTTTTGTTATCACTGTATACCATGGAGTCTCTTAGTTGTTTTCCTAGCACCTGTACCTGTACGAGTAGTCGCACCTTTCTGTGGCAATGGCGTCGCATCTTGCAATGGCAGCTTGCCCTTATCCGCATCGCTGGTGAAAGATAGAGCCATTCGAGAACGTCGGACCATGCATAGCAGCGATCGTGCTGTTCAGCTGCTGTTGTTCACGGGTAATGTGAACTACCAAACTGAGAGTGGGAAAAAATCTCTAGTTGCGATACAGACAGAAACAACGTTTACGACGTTACTTCACACCCCACCTCCTAACATCTCAGGGATCTCTCAGCTGTGTTGCAGAGCTGCCGCCAGACTGAGATACCGACTCGGAGCTTTGAGAGTCACGACCGGTCGGCGGTGGGAAAAGGCACTGAAAGTTAAACGGCGCGTCGCTGCCGGGTCACGCGACCGCGTCACGGTTGTTTGCCGATATCGCGTGATGCAAACAAACTTCAACTTCCTTCTCGCAACTTTCATTGAATCATCCCAGGGAGCACTCGCCTGTGATCATGTTAGCACGAAGACACTGTCCTACTCGAGGGATACCAGGACGACGAGGCGCGCGAAGTCTACGATGCGAGCCGCCGACCTTTTCCGGGACACGGAATGGACGTTCCCCTAAGTGTTCTGGGTGCAAGCCCGATTCTTGATGAGGCGCTCCAGACCAAGAGAATGGAGTGCGGGCCAGTCTGTCGAGAGAGGCTAGCTTATACCGTCGTGGCTTTTGGGGTGCTGCAGCACTTCCGCCCGACCATTACGTGTCTCCGAAAATTCAGCCTTTACCCACAGCGGTACGTCTTCACACTTCGATCTATGATTTCGGTTCTAACCTTTCGCCCCAGCTGGCTGTAATAAGTCATTCGTCGCAAATCTGAAACGCTAAGACGCGTTCTCCGGTTTGGTCAGAAAAACGGCACTGGCAGCGAGGCTTCGCAGTCCATCTGCGTCACAAGCGCCGTTCGAATCGATCTGCACCGTCCTGAGTACAAGGCTTTTGAGCAAGGCGGTCATCACCTCCAACCCCTGTGCACAATACTTCGGATCTTTTGCCACGGCGTCCTGGAGCTGGATTTTGATTGGCAGCCCGAAACAAAGTCCAGCCCGTTGCGCAGATGCCGTTTTATCTGCCAATGGCTGCTATCGCCAGCAAAATTTCAGGAGCATGGCTTTGTGATTGGATTCAGGACGACGGTGGACGGCATACTTCCTATATGACGCGATGTCTTAGAGAATTGTGTCCGTGCAACAGAAATCAGTGTGTTCTCGTTGATGATCGTCTGTGAAGCGTTCAGTCCTGAGGACTTCCATCTGGTCCAGGTTGCAAGCAGCGATGACAGGAACATAAGAAGACCCTGGATTGCGAAGTTGAGAAGCGTCGCGAAATTTGATTCTTTCTGGACACCAACACACACGACGGATTCAAACACCTCGTGTTCCTTCGGTAACGGTCAGCCAACGACTCTATGCATGGCCAAACGCAGGCCTCCCAGCAATCGGTCAGCCCAAGAAGTTTCTATGCTGACTGTCAGCGTCCGTCAGCCATTTAAAAGAAGCAGCCCTCTTCTGTTCTTCCCCCTCGACCTCTTGTCTTTTAGCATCCATCGTCCGTCGCACGGTTGCGTCTGCCATCAAGCGTTAGCATGGACCCACGTCCACCAACGTCCAGGGCCCTTTCCCTCCAAGCCGCCTACTTTATTTCCGCACTCTTGTCCGCTATTATCCGGCTCAAGCTTTACCTCACATTCGCAGGCGTGGCCTTCCTCGCGATTGCGGTGGCTTGTCAACTCGCGGGTCATACGGTAAAAGAGGTCGCGAAGCCCGTCCGCATGGTCGCATCTTCGCCCACGTCGTCGACGCCCCTTGGACCCTCTCCGACCCTGTCCGGCCCAGCCTCCATGTCCGGTCAGGATCAGTGGCAGACCCTCCTTAATATTCTTTCAGAGCTCGTCAGGCTTTGCGCCCTGCAGGCCGTCCTCGTATTCATCCGCTCCCCTGACCAAGGATTTTCCTTCCTGGACTTCGTCTGTCTCAAGTGGCTGACATTCAGGACGACGCTCGCATCTGGAGTTGCCGCCCCACAACCTCCGCCCCCACCTCCGCCCCCGCCTTCGCTGCCTCTCCCGACCTACGATGTGTTGGCCGTCAGGGCTCTCACACTCCTAGGCATCGTGATCCAAACCCTCGTCAACGTCAGCGCACGGCTTGGGAATCTCCTCCATGGCAAGGCCCTCCTTTCCTTCGTTTCCTTTGCCATGACTAATACCCCTTACCTTCACAGTGCTCTCATCACCGTCCTACTCGCACGACCTTACTCAAGCGCTCCTCTATGCATTCACCATCCACCAATGTCTGCCCGCTATGGTCTGTGTCAGCCTCTTCACCACAGTCGCGGTCCCGGGCTGGGTCAGCATCCTCTCCGCCCTCGCTGCATTCTTCACTGCGCTCTCCCCCGCCGTCGTCCGCTCCTTCGTCAGTTCCGCGTTGGAGTCGAAGACGGGCCCCATCACACTGCGCCTCAGCAACCCCGCGGCAGCCCAGTCCATCTCCCTCGCCTCCTCTAATGACGACGGGACACTGGTTCAGCCTGGCACACCCTCGCCCTTCTCTTTCGTAGGAAAGAAGAAGATATGGTTCCTCCTCGCGCAGTCCCCTCCCTTCCGTTCACCCTTCCGTACACCGTCGCGTCCCCCTCCTCGTCGTCGGTCACCTCTGTCCGCTTCACCACTTCGAGGTGATAGTGACGAGCATGAGGATAGCGCGTCAGACTTGGACGTTTCGGGCCCTGCTGCAGACGGCGAAGAAAGCCCCCCGAACGTCTCGGTTCCTGTCGATGTTGGGGATGAAGAGAAGCAAGAGGAGAAGTTCGTCACCGTGCTGGAGTACCCCGTCTCAGCTCCAGCTGAAGAAGCACCGCCGGTGATCGACGTAGACGACACGTTCTCGCTAGGAGACGTGATCCAACACGAAAGGACCATGGACGACTTGGTGGATGCGGATGAGGTGGAGATGCAGGCAGACCTTGCGCATGTCTCATTGGATCGATCCCTTACAGGTGCCGAAGAGGCGGCGACCTCAGCCGCAGTGGATGACGCGGACACGTTCTCACTAGGAGACGTGATTCAACACGGACGATCCATGCAGAATCTGGTCGACGTAGACGGGGATGATATGCTTGCGGACCTTGCGCACGTCTTGGTTGATTCTGCAGAGGAAGGATTCCCAGCCGCGGCAGGTGAGGGAGACACGGACACGCTCTCGCTCGGTGACCTGGTCAGTCACGATTGCGAAGGCGAAGGCAACGAGGCCGTCGTAAGTTTGGACCTGCGCGCGGATCTGGCCAACATCTCGGCGGATAGCGACGAAGGGGATCAGCAGTTCGTTGCAGAAGTGTCGTACGCATCTCTCCACAGTCGTCAGGACGCCGGAAGTGCAGCATGCACAAGCGCGAACGAGAACGAATCATCCCAGCCCGCGTCCATCTCTGCTTCTTATCTACCCCTGTTCCAGAATACACCCCTCCCACGCTCGTCCGCGAACACATCCAACGCCTGCGCCGCCTGGGCCCGAGAAGTTCATCACAGCATTATTGCCGACCGCCTCGACCGCCTCTCCGCCTCACACTCTGCGGACTGCGTGAGCTTGTTCGAGCTTCGTTGTGGCTTGCAAGAAGCCGGGGACGAGCTCGATCCTAGCCGTGTCCTGGAGCTGCCACCTTCGCCTATGCGCGCGCCCAGCCCGCCGCCAGCTTCGGCGCCGAGATTAAATGTTATTCAGGCGTCGCCGGAGAAAGATGAGAGCAGAGAAGACATTATCCAAGTGTCGCCATGCAGAGGCATGGAGAGAAGCACCAGGATGACGCGCAGGAGGACCCGTGGTGGGTTCCCGCAGTTCTTGGAGTACGCAGTGGAGCTTTCGCTGTCTTCGCTTTCTTCCGTTACTTCCCTACCTTCGGTGCCCTCCAGCTACATTAACGCGGGAACGCCGGAGCCGTCGTTCGAACAATCGCTGGAACAGCAAGAGGAAGAACAAGTTGAACGAGAAGCGGATCAAAGCAATTCATCTATTGGCAGCGTCAACGCCCTTCTGCAGGATTGTGAGGTGTCCCTGGTCAGATCCACCTGGCCCCCGCGCGACCGCGACTTCCCCACTGAGGCTGATACATCGGACGAGTGGCGACTCACCCCAGAGATGGTTGAGTTCTGGAACAAGAGGAAGGCGCAGAATCCGAGGGTGGAGGTGGAGGTGGATGTGGATGCGTTCTCGGCGATAGGTGATGTTGCTGCTGAGGAGGACCGGTGCGAGGACTTCGCGGTAGGATGCACCGCGATGGAAGAGGAGGAGTCACAGTGTGTGGACATCGAGGAGATGGGGACGAGGATGAAGATGAAGGTATGCATTTTTCTTTCTCCTTAGCCTGCACGAGGGCCCAAGCTGATGAGCACCGTTATATAGTTACCGATCCCTTGGGACCATCCATCTGCTGCACCGAAACCTGCAGAAGATGAGGATGTACAAGAGAACACTGATATGTCACCATACCTCCCCGTCCCCAGTCCCAACACTTCGTTTGCCGCGCACGACATCTCGGCTCCTCACTTCGACGATCCCCGTTCCGCTCCTCAGGAGGAGGTCCCGGTGGAACGGTCCATATGCCCCAGCCAGGTACGTTCCCGGCGTCCTTTCCACTCTATATCCGTATGCTAATTACGCTTTGGGCTGCAGTCTCGATCCCAAATCTCTATGTTCACCATGTCGACCGCGGAACACTGGGAGGCGGTGTGTAAGATGTATGCTCCTCGCGAGCGGGTAGCTGTGCCAGAAAGTCCATCGCCAACAGCCTCTTCGCCGTCTTCTCTCCCTCCGCCCGCACCACCGCCCTCTTCACCACCAGAGCCTACCCCTGAACCCTCCTCGCCATCACCGCCACCAGCCAGACACCCCTCGCCGCCAGTACAAGCGCGACCCGCCTCATCAAGACGTGTGTCCGCTGCCCTTTCCCGTACCGAGGAGGTCATCGCACGGAGTCGCGCCTTCCTCGAAAGGACTGCATCATCAACAGCGAAAGCGAGAGCAAGACGGCCGCTTTCTGCGTCTACTCCCGCCCCTTCAGCTGCCTCCTCGGCTGCGCCCACTACGCAATCCCGGCCCCTCCGTCCCAGATCCCGCCTCACCACCTCCACGGCAGCAGCAGCGGAGAACAGTGATCTCGGCCCCTCGGGCCTGGACCCCACTGTTCGAGCCTCGTCACGTCTAGCAGCTCGACGGTCTCTCACAGTGCGTACGACGGCCTCGTCGAGGCGGCGATGATCTGTCTTTCTATCTTTTCTTTATTTTTCTCTTTTATTTTTCCGTTCGGTGTTATGCATATGCAGGTTTGAACGGTCTTGGTCTATCATCAAAGCGATTTATGTGGTCTCATCTTCTTCCGTTATCTTTTCGTATACCCGTCCGTGTGCACCCCTTGTCCCTTGTTGCTCGTCCCTTGCCCCCTATCTACGCGTGGAAATACAATTTCTGACCATACGCCGCATCCATGAGACTTTTGCTCTCCTCTCCTGGTCCTCCAACGGAATTCGGAGTCGATAATCTCTGAGCACCGTTCCCGAGAGTTCGGACCGCGGGTCGAAGTGTAAACCAAAAGATCCTTCCCAGGCGAATTCTAAGCGTTGTATCAAGCATTCCCTCTCACCGGATGGCGCTTCAAGTCCAAGCTTCAAGCTTCAGTACTTCAGTCTTCAAGCATACGAATCTACTAACGATGCATTAATGTTCGGAGCGAGGAAGTTCGGCGCGGCACTCGGAAACTCACGGAAGGCTTGATTACTCAGCACCTTCGGAGCCTAGCAAAGCAACATACCTGTCCTCGAAGAGCATACTCCGAGAACTCTGTCCCCAGCGCCGTTTTATAAGGGGCGAATGCACATATCATGAGTGGAGGCCGTAGTCAGCGTGCTGCAGGATTATTGAAAAATAGATAGCTATAGCGATGTGTGTATATATGCCTAATGCGTAACAGCGGAAAAGTCAGCTGAGTCCCCTACTCCTCACGAGTACTATGGCAGTACCGTCATAGCCTACGACGTCCGCGCCACTTCCTTCCCCTTCCCTTCTCCCTCTTCCTCCTTCTTCGGCTTCCCCTTGAGATGCTCAAACGCCTCCCATAGCGTCCCAGGCACCTCGCCCACCATGGCCTGCTGCTCCTGCGCAAGCAGCTTCTCGAGCTCTTCCCGATGCTCCGCGATGTACTTCTGCTCCTCCTGGTACTGCATCTGCGCCTCGCGCCGCTTCTGTTCGAGGTACGTCGGGGGCATGCCGGCTGTCGGCGTTGCCGCGGGGTTCTGCACACACGTAGGTTAGTCGAATGGTGATGACAGGAAAGGCAGGCAAACGCACGGCGCCGGAGAGCCCGAAGAGGGAGGAGAAAGAGCGCGAAGAGACGCCCTTCTTGTTCTTCCACTCCTCGATGTGTCGCGCCTTAGCCTCTGCCTCCTTCTTCGCGTACTCTAGCGGAATGTTCTTGCCATGGTACGCCGTGAGGATCGGGCGGACGTCGGGAGGACGGTATATCGCGATGGCTGTTCCATTACACTCATGAGCATCTTGTTCAAGAGGACGAAACTGGTGGAGTAAACGTACATTCGAGGAAGGGGATCATGGCGATGAGACCGTTGTCTTTCGGATCACCTTTCCATTTCGGAAGGACGACCGCGTTCTCGGGGTGTGTGGAGACGTGTTCGGGGTCGGTATCGAGCATGACGACTTTGGAGAGGTCGCGGTTCAGGTACGAGAGGTCCTTGACGATTTTACCACCCATGGAGCGGGTGGCTTCGCGGAAGAGCCGGTGGGTAATGTAGAAGTTGTAGCGATCGAGCTTATCTAGTATAGGGCCAGCGGTCTGTGGAATTCTGGTGTTAGCGAAGTGTCGAGCTTAGGATCGCAACTTGGGACGTACATAGTAATTTTGGGTAGTGAATACGACGACTTCGTAGAACTGCGAGATGTAGGCCAGGAAATAGTCCACGCCGGGCCGTTTCGCTGTTCGCCAACCGTGCTGACGCTATGGACGGAGTAAGTCAAGAGTTCGCTCTGGCAGTCAATTGAGGTGACGCACATCCCAGGTGGAGGTAACTAGCAAATCGTCAATGGATATTAGGAGGGTGTATGGCTTTTGGTGAGGAGGGGGATACGGCGGAGGAAGCAGTTCCGGCCATGCAGGTTTGTTGAAGTACTGCAAAGGTGTTACTTTAGTAGACGCTAGGGTTGAGGTACGTGGCACGTACATCAAACAAATCTGTGAACCGCTCCTTCGTCCTTCCCCACCACGTCGACGGTGCTTCCTCGCGCGTCTGCAGCAGAATCATTCGTCAACAAAAGAGCCGATTGTCCACGTCGAGCCCCGAAAGCAAACACGCACCATTTTCTTCGCCTTCAGCTCCTCGTCGTCCCACTCGCGGCCCATGTACACGGTGTTCACGCCAAACGCCACAGCGAGCAAAGCGAGCGTCAGCCGTCCCATATTCCGCCGCCTCCGCTCTGCGCTGGACAGCGAGCCCTTCGACGACCGTGCGCCCGTCCGCTGCTGTTGCTCCGTAGGATCCGGCGGGGCAAAATCCAGGCTTGGTACGCTACCAGACGGAAGCGGCGTCGGCTCTGTCGGCGGTTCCGGTGCGGTCGATGCAGACGGTTTTGGTGGCTCCGAGTCAGCCGGCGGTGGTGGCGACGGTGGCGAAGAAGGCCCCTGCTTTAACGACGACGACGACGAGGGCGGCGTCGGGGGCTTGTTGGCCATGCATCGTACAGATTGTACGAGGACGCGCCGTGGAACGGTTCGTGTGAGGACGGCGAACATGGTATGCAACCGGTGCAAACGAAGCGACACAAGCCAGAGATTTTTTTTGGACGCATTATTTGTATCTGTTTATTTCAGAAGGTTCTAGCTTCCGAATATGGCTGCCTCTTGAGTCTTCCTGAGTCCTCTTCCACGATCAGCCTCGATCAGCGCGGCGAGCGTGGATCCAACCTAAGTTCAATGTAAACCACTGAATTGGTATCCTATCCGGTTACAGAGATGATGTGGTCCACGCCTCCGTGTCAACTTCGCCTTCGGTTATCTTGACGGAGCGGACGCCCTGCTTGTTTCCGCTCCTCGGAAGTATTGCGGGCTCAAACGTTTGTTCCAATGCTCTGGATCGCCCCGGACTACCGCGCTTGCAAGATGCAGAACTCCTTTCCTTTACTCGAGATTTTGAAGGCAAAGACCGCTGTTGGCCAACCACGGACCTGGCAGCTGACCGTACACCTCCTCATGGAATGCCAAGCGCCACTTCGCCTTCGACGGCTACACCGGTCTACATAATCATGGAACTGCTGGATTGAAGGCTCAGTACTCGGGCTGACTCACCAATATGCCAAGTAGGCCACTGTGCGAAGATCTCGACGCGCACGGTTATGCACAGACGCGAGTGTCGATCTGACAAACCCTAAAGGATCCCACTACTGCAATAGAACGGGAAAATCGCCCTTTAATTACGTCGTTCTCACCAAATCCTGGCGTCCTTCCCCCACAATCGTGATAGACGAAGCCGCTGCACTGCTACCCGCACCGAAGATTCGGATCTGGCGTGGTGTATAAGACGGCCTTCTTGTGAGCCACTACAACGAGCTGAACGAAAGCTGCAGTACTCGAATCATCGGCAAACTGCTCTTACAAATGCAGCTCTTACTCCTTCCCCTTCTCGTTGCGGCCGCCCCTTCGCCTCCCGGCTGGCAATTCGTTCAAAATGGCACAACGGGGATTCTGGCTCTTGAAGCCATCGTTGTATCCCCCACTCTCGCTGTTCTCTTTGACCGTGTACAGAACACCCGCTCCAAATCAATGGACACGGCGCATGGGGTGCGCTATGGAACTTCGAGACGAACACTGTGACGCCACTTGATTTGGTCTCGGATACGTTCTGTGCCAGCGGTGGGTTCTTGAGTAACGGAACTATGGCGAGCGTGCTTTCGTAGCTTTTGTACGTACGTGTCTCGATCAGTTTTATTGCAGGTCAGCGTCGGCGGACAGGCTGTGGAGAACCCGTCCACTGAGCCGGACACAGACGGCCGGATGATCATCCGCTTATTCGAGCCGTGCGCGGACCCATCCGGCTCAGGTTGCACCGTTTTCGAGGACGCTCAGAATTTGCACCTCGCAGAGACGAGGTGGTACCCGTCCACACTGCGTATTTTCGACGGTTCCCTGGTATTCGGTTCCACTTTGTCGTTCCTTGTCGCTTGCTTACGCACTCCCCGTCGTTGTAGATGGTGGTAGGGCTGGCATCCACGACCGCACTCCGTTCTACAATACGGATCCCGTGAATAGCTTCGAGTTCTTCCCCAAGAAGGACAACGGGATACCCCGTCCCTCGCCGTTCCTAGAGCGCACCCTTCCCTCCAACCTCTTCCCCCGGTAAGCTCTCCTCCCTCCGTCCAGCTCAGACGAGCGCTCAGGGGCCACCATCACCAGAGTCTTTGCCCTCCCTGACGGCAAAGTCTTCATGATCGCGAACAACCAATCCATCATCTACGACATCGAGACGGGCATCGAGACACACCTCCCAGACATCCCCAACGGCGTACGCGTCACCAACCCGCTCGACGGCACCGCCACACTTCTCCCCTTATCCCCGCCGCTCTACACGCCCGAAGTCCTGGTGTGCGGCGGGACGAATATCAGCGACACCATCCAGCCCATCGACCTGTCCTCGCAGGACCCGGCGTCGGACCAGTGCAGCCGTATCGTGCTCACGCCGGAAGCCATTCAGAAGGGGTGGGTCGTGGAGAGGATGCTGGAGGGCAGGATTATGCCGGAGATGATACTTATGCCGGACGGGAGGGTGGTGGTTGTTAATGGAGGGAGGACGGGGTATGCCGCGTTTGGAGGTGTGAAGGATCCAGTTGGGGACCAGTAAAATGCTGATCACCCGGTGTGAGCTGGATTGTCTCCAGGTCTTGCGCTACCCACAACTGAGAATGATTATGCCTCAAGGTTCAAACCTGTGTTGTATACGCCCGATGCGCCGCTTGGACGAAGGTTCAGCAACGAGGGCATGCCGTCTTCGGAGATTGCGCGCTTGTACCATTCGACGGCCACGCTGACACCAAACGGGTAGGTGATCACACCATCGCTGCTTGAAATGATCCCTCATCCTTCATGGTGTTACTAGCAATATTTTCATCGCGGGCTCGAATCCCAACGGTGGCCTTGTCAATGGGACGAAATTCCACACGTTCGTCCTATCAAGTCCTCGATTTCCTCTACTGGCGGCGTGCTCATCATTCCCCTTCACAGGGAATTGCGCGCTGAGTACCTCAACCCGCCGTACATGAGCGTCCCGCGCCCCGCTCTGCACAACGTCCCCAAGGTCATCCCGTTCAACCATGCCTTCACCGTCCCCGTCGACATCCCCGCCGGACTCAAGGCTACCAACCTGCAAGGTGCGTCTTACTCCCGAAAGCAAGAAACAGGTCAATAGTGACGTTGATGATGATGATGATGAATCGTATCGTAGTCGCGCTGATGGACCTCGGCTTCTCCTCGCACGCCTTCCACTCAAGCTCGCGCCTCGTCTTCATGGACCCCGTGCTTGCTCCCAACCGCAGTCGTTGACCATCGTCAGTCCGCCGAACGATCGCGTTTTCCCACCTGGTCCAGGTGCGTTGTCCGCGCGTTGAGTTTGCTTGCATCGGGGGCTGATGGACGGTTTAGCCTACGTCTTTTTGACGGTTGATGGTGTGACGAGCGTCGGTGCACATGTGATGGTTGGGGATGGGAAGGCGCCTCCGGTGAAGGATCAAGGCATTCGGCTTCCTCTTTAGACCGTCTCTATCATTGAGTCACGTATTGAGATGCTGAAATCGCACAGAAAACATTGCTGGTGTGATTCGCGACGTAGACCGTATCGCATGGACGATCACAAGGACGCGCTCTGCACTGGCCTTAGTCTGTTATGTACTGGACAGGAGGCGCGACAGGCGAAGGAGCAAGGTTGATCGCAAAATTCGTTGCAACGGAGCGTGCGTCGTCCCTTGCAGTCTGCTACTCACGCAAGAAATATCAAGGCTTCCATATCGCCATGCGCACATACATTTAGGGTATAACGGCATGACACCATGACCTGCACGCCCGACTCTACTTCTCGACCTCGAACGTGTTTCCATCGTCCAATAATACGGTCCAAGCAACTCCCTTCGCCACATCCTCGTTCATCAGCTTCCTGCATTCTAGCGCGTCGTTCAGAGACGCTTTGAAACCGCCGCATAGCACGAAAATCACAGTTCTCTTCCTCCCCGGAGTCGCCGGCGCCAATTTTTCGAACAAGGCTGGCTTGTAAGCTGGCGTCAGAGTTGTAGCACAGGCGAGCTCAACCAGTAGCTTGTGATCGTCTGTTCCCAAGGTCATCAAGATCATCTTCTGCCATGGCAGATTGTTGACATACCTGCAAAGGACACCAGCGCTTGCATAGCGAGCTCGTCGGGCACGCTTACACACTTCGTTCCTCCCTTCCTTTCCAGAGCCATCTTGACGACCTTGGCGGAAGGCTGCGAGGCTCCAAGCGAGGTGGAAGCTCTCGAGGTGAACTTGTCGAAACGGGCCAGAGTTACCCGCTCCTTTTCGTCATACAGGACGTCAACATCTGGCGGCAAGACTTTGTTGACGTGGTTGAATCTCCCAGCATTGCAGGACATTGAATGGAAGAAGCAGTTGCACCCGATCGTTTCCAGTGCGACAATCGGGACTGATTTGCGGCACGAGCGAGAACGGTAAGCAACACGCTCGTGAACCAGATGTGGGCACACTGACCATCGTCCCAGCATACTTTCTTGCACCCGGTGATTATCCCACCTAGTAGCCCACCGCCACCGACGCTGCAGAAGATGGCATCCGGTTTGCTTCCGAGTTGAGTGGATATCTCCTCGATCATCGACCCATGCCCTTCCCACAGGGTCTCGTGGTCATAGGCCGGAACGAGTACCCTTCGCCGTTTCAATTAAATAAACGAGGCACTTATCGATCAACCAGTACTCACGCCCCGGGTTCGCGTTCAACGGCAGCCCGCGCTGCTTGCGCCGCCTCGGCGTAATGGCGGCCGACTGCGATGACTTCAGCATTTTGCCGCCGCAAGATGTCCACTGTGCTTTGGGTCGCGCCTTCCGGAAGATACACACTACATTTGACGTGTAGCGCATTTGCTGTACATGCTGCAGCTAGGCCGGCGTTGCCACTGGATGCTGCCACCAGATGGACCGACGGCCCGTGAGTTTCTTTTGCCCTTTGAACGAAGAGAGAGACTCCGCGATACTTGAACGAGTGAGATGGCTGTAAGTTCTGTTCATCATACATGGTCAGTTGATCGCCCAGCCGGATTGACCAGTTGCTCACCTCGAGCTTGAGATAGGCGGATGCATCCAAAATTTCTGAAATCTTGCTAGAGTATATTAGGGGGGTTTCTTGCCACAGCTTGGAGGTCATTATGACTCACGACTCAAGCGTGCCCTCCTCTTTGCGACGAACAAGTGATTCGGATCTTGACCCACATCTGATCTAATCCGAATCGCCTTGTGAAGGGGACATGTGACTCATTCTTCGGTGAGCGGACGATCGCGAACGGCGTATATATGATGTTGCTGGAGGGGGTCGGACTTGCACATCTGCCAGTCATATACAGGATGATATCAGGAACTATTGGTTGAGATAGGGGATCTGACACACCTGATTGGTATCAGAACTAAACACGTTCTCTTGAGCGGGAGAATTTTTTCTCGACATTCGGCGAATGGCGGCGTCGACACGGGCGAGGAAGGACTTGAGCTTTGGTTGAGATGGGCTTCTCGAGCTAGGATGGCGGAAAAGTTGCACCCCTCGCGTTTGTCGTAGTCTATGCTCAAAAATGACCGAGGCAGGCCGCGGCGCGTGGTTGGGTCCTCCACGACTTGGTTGACCTTGTTTTCATACAATATTGCCACCGGAAGCCTGCCGTACATGTTCCCCACTTCCGAACGGACTGGGCATTAGCTTGGATAGAAGCGTTCGAAATTGAGAGACTTACCTCTTCGCCGTACATACCGGAGCGGCTCTGTTTGGTGCGCTTAGAAATGTTACGGAAAATTGAGACCTAAATAAAAGTTAGTCCTACGCTGGGCCGCTCTCTCAGTCTCAAGTGAAGGGTTCAATGTATATCCATACTAGCGCAGCCAAAGCGAACTGAGCAAGTGGCGCAAGGTGTAAGTCACTTGGCCGAAAGGGTCATTTCTAGTCACCTTCGCGAACCACCCACCCGCCGAAGGGTTGGGGAACGCTGAAAGCATCAACCCGAAAGGGATGGTCTTCAGCAAGCGAGGGAAGGTACCACTCACTCAAGTACTCGGTCATACTTAGACATGTTCAGAAACTTATAAGCAAGAGTAGGATCAGCATAAGGGTCAGATGTCAATTGGCGGAAGCTGTATTGAATCGTGAGGTTAACAGACACGTCACGCGAACGCGAAAAAACTGTTTTCGAGTTACAGCAGATCAGATTAGATTAGATTCAGGTTGCTTTTGCTCTCCCTCACAGCGAGCTTGAAGATCCACGAGGCTATACAGATACGGGCCATATTAAATACGTCCTCGCTCCGATATGACAGCACTAGCAGCAACGAGGACCGGCAGATTTATTACTATGCTAGCCGCGGCGGTGCTGCGTCGCTGTTGGCCTGCCTCGGACGATCTGAAGGGGTTTTAGGAACCAACTGCCCGTTGAATTGGTAAGACTTTCCTGTACTCTATGTCGAACACCGGTTATGCACTTCCCGATTGCTTTCTCTTCCAGCCGGTCAATTGGCGAGACCATCCTAAGGGCAGATTCTATCCGGTCACCGGCTGGGAAGTCAATGGCGTATTGCGGCTGCCTGCGAAATGACATCGACCTCAACTGTCCTATCAACACAGCAACGACCTTCGACCCAGGAAAAGGAACGCCTCTCTGCGGTACCTCTCACTCACGACTCACCTATCACCTCGGTTTAAAGGATCGCTACGAGACAAAAACAAAGTCACCCTCGACTTACCCACGGACCGCAGAAGCAGATGCCTGTTTTCCCAGCGCCGAGGGTTTTTTTCCCGACATAGCGAACAAGCGTTTCCGACGTATAGAGCCGATGCATTGGACAACGATCCATGTCTTATCAAAAGAGATGCCTGGCATTCTTCCCTTCACTCTTCCCTAATTTTGCCCAATCGCCCCACAGCCGTGAGCGAATGCATAGAAAGCCTGATCGCACTTGTGACTCGGACGCAGATGCTGGTTCTATATAATGGCTCATGATATCACTGGGGTGCCCGCGCACTATGAAAATTTTTTCGTACTTACCCATCCTGCTTTCTCATTCGCTTGCAACAGCAGCCTCCCCTCCGGGCTGGCACTTGGTCCAGAACGGCACCACT
Organism: Lyophyllum shimeji; assembly: GCA_026008595.1. Lineage (NCBI taxonomy): Eukaryota > Fungi > Basidiomycota > Agaricomycetes > Agaricales > Lyophyllaceae > Lyophyllum > Lyophyllum shimeji. The sequence continues at coordinate 2,482,406 of BRPK01000004.1, forward strand.
GGGATCGTCGCTCTTGAAGCCATCGTCGTCTCGCCTACCCTCGCTATCCTCTTCGATCGAGTACAGAACGATCCACTCCAGATCAATGGGGCTGGTGCCTGGGGTGTGCTCTGGAACTTCGAGACCAACAAAGCCACTCCTCTCAGCTTAGTCTCGGATACCTTCTGCGCCAGTGGTGGCTTCTTGAGTAATGGCACCATGGTAAATATCCGTTTCCACCACAATGAGTTTTTCCTGCTGTTTTCTAGCTCCGCGTGATCGCCAGTCGATTACGTTCCACGGAGAAGCACTGACAGCGCTGAATTTGTGACTGATTACAACTCTTCTAGGTGAGCGTCGGCGGTATGTCGGTGGAGAATCCAGCCACCGAGCCGGATACTGATGGGCGGATGGCAATTCGGCTCTTTGAACCTTGCGCGGACGTCAACGGCGTGGGGTGTAAAGTCATCGAAGACCCCGCGAGGCTACATCTTGCGGAGACTCGCTGGTACCCATCCTCCTTACGCATTTTCGATGGATCGCTGGTGAGTCCTTCGCGTCCACGAGCTGACACTCAAACTGACCTCGGCTTTGGCCAGATGGTCATTGGTGGCATCCATGAGGAAACCCCGTTTTACAATACCGACCCCGTAAACAGTTTTGAGTTTTTCCCGCCAAAGGACAACGGCGTCCCTCGTCCGTCTGCATTTCTGGAGCGCAGTCTCCCCTCAAACCTCTTCGCTCGGTAAGTTGTCTAACAAGTACTTTCCCGACTCCTCGCTTACCTGAGGGTCATGCGCAGAGGCTTCGCCCTCCCAGACGGCAAGATCTTCGTGGTCGCAAATAACCAATCTATCATTTACGATGTCGAAGCGCAGACAGAGACGCGGCTCCCAGATCTCCCCAACGGCGTGCGCGTCACCAACCCTCTCGATGGCACCGCTACACTGCTGCCCCTTAGACCGCCCCTTTACACGCCGGAGGTTCTTGTCTGCGGCGGGAGCAACGCAAGCGACGCCACTCCGTCCGCTCAGCTTTCCTCACAGGATCCTGCCTCAGACCAGTGCAGCCGCATCGAGCTTACGCCTGCGGGCATCAAGCGTGGGTGGGTCGTTGAGCGCATGCCTGAGGGTCGGATGATGCCCGAGATGGTACTGTTGCCAGACGGGCGGGTGCTCATTATCAACGGTGCCCAGTCTGGTTATGCAGCTATTGGAAGCGTGGGCGATCCAATTGATGGGCAGTCGAATGCCGACCATCCTGTGTTAGAGCTCCACTTTGCTGTTCGCGCAGATATAGCCTGATTCTTCGCATTTCAAGGCTTAAACCGGTATTATACGACCCCGATGCTCCGCTCGGGCAGAGGTTCAGCAACAAGGAGTTGCCAGCGTCAGACATCGCGCGAATGTACCACTCTAGCGTGTCCTTGACGCCTAGCGGGTACGCTGTCGTCTTGTAACAGCGCGGCATCCTACTCACGTTGCATCAGCAACATTTTCATCGCAGGTTCGAACCCGAACGGGGGCGTCATGAACAACACTCGATTCTCCAGGTTCGTTTTCAGTTGCCTTTGTGCACGCCACGCCGTTCGGATACTTCTTATCTTGAATCCTTTTCAGCGAGTTCCGCGTTCAATACCTCAACCCGCCGTTCATGAGCGTGGCGCGACCGGTCCTGCGCAACGTTCCGAAGACGCTCCCATTCAACCACGCCTTCACAGTTTCCGTGGATCTCCCCGCTGGGCTCAAGGCAACAAATGTCCAAGGTGCACCATGTATATCATTTCACGTACCCCTTCTTACCCACGATGGAATTCCAGTGGCCTTGATCGACCTCGGCTTTTCCTCTCATGCTTTCCACTCCAGCGCACGCGTGGTTTTCATGAAGGCCGTCCTCGCGCCAAACCGCAAGTCTATCACCATCGTCACCCCGCCGAACAATCGCGTGTACCCTCCTGGCCCTGGTGCGTTTCCGCTCTGCTCCAATTTGTGTCAGGACTGATGTGAGGAATGGCGCCATTAAAACCAGCTTACGTCTTCCTCACCGTTGACGGCGTTACGAGTACCGGGGCACATGTTCTCGTTGGCGATGGCCGCGCACCTCCAGTGAGGGACCAAGGCATCCCCCTTCATCTTTGACCTCCGTTGCTCGGTTTTAAAGTCGTATCGGGGCTGTGTTTTTTCTTGTCTTTTATTTCCAATCGGCATCCAACTCGCGTTATTCAGGCAATGTGGGCGTGCAGAATGCGTGAATCTGTATTCCCCAGACGACAATTGACCAAGATTTATCATTGTCCGAGTCCTTGCTGCTGTTTGATGTCATTGGTCAGGGACTGGCATGAGGATCTTCTTAGCGCCCGCAGTAGAACCTACAGAGGGCTGGGGTCGAACGAAAACAGTCTACGTCCCTAATACTGTGTTCGGTCTGCGTTGCTGTGACGGGGTCTTAGCGATACTCAACGCTCGACGATTTTGATACCAAGACGAGTGCCACGCTTGGCCATCATACATTAGCAAAGCGCGATTTGCTTGAGAGCTTGAATAAGAGGATGCTGTTGAGAGGATGAATGAGTGCGCGTTCCAGCCTCCACCAGATCTTATGGTGAGGACGATAATGATGTGACTCGGAGGGAGCCCGCCGGCCGGAGATACTCAAGTGGTTCCGAACCGGCCACGTGCGCCGTCTGTAACGACCGTCACTGGTCGAGTTCTTACCGGGCCTCTCCTCAAACCTCTCATCATCCCTCTCAGGACTGGCTCTCTTCACCACGACCCGCGCAGCACCTCCATGCACCGACTTGCACCTTCGGTTGCGGTTCTCATTGGCCTCACGCCCTCATTCGTTGCGTCCAGCATGATGTATACCAAGTTGGCCTGATCAGAGTTTCGGCGGTGCTGACCGTGCGCATGTGGCAAGCCTGGTCCTTCAGTGCTCTGCCCGTGCTTGCTTTCTGCTCTGTGTCCGTTCGCACTGATAGGTTCTGGTGATGTGTGCATAGATGTGGGCAGAGTCACGACCTAAGCCACTTTTCGCCAATGATTATTTTGTATGGGCACCCTCTAAGGCGTCACAGATTAGCTCATCGACACTGCATTTGGATGAAAATGGTATCGAAACGCAAAGGAGCATTGCAAATTCATCCCAGGATCGAACACTCCTGCTCACCACCGTCCGGGAAGCTCACGGAGATGATGCTTCTCCGTGAAGTACGCCCCTCAAGGGCTCGATCCATTCCATCCGCATCGTCTCAAGAACGGTAATACCGTGCTTATGGCTCTGCGATGGGTTCAAAGCCCAAGTCTTCGATGCTGCCATTGTTTTCTCCATGCTCGATTTGTTTTCGTGACACCTCGTATGTTTCCGTTGCTTCGCCAATCCTGACTGAGTATCGTAATACATCACTGTAGGCATGGAGGCCATGCAACAATGGTCTTTACGGGCATTGCCATGAGCAGGAGAATTTTTCGTGTGCCTCCGGGGAAAGCGTGTCTACATGTCGCGTTCCGGGAGGCGAGAGGTGGTCCGAAATGTCCCGATGCTGATTGATGCGCGCCTGGTCCAGGAGACCCAGGAGCGCGACACTGAACGACTGCGTCCATGAATGATAGCTGCCACTCAGCAATCATCGTAGCCGGTCCAGAGCTTCGCGCGTCGCGTCGCGTCTCACCTATTGGGAACACCTCGAAAGAACATCACGTGGTCGTGTTGTTCTTGATAAATCTGTATGACGACAATTCGACCGTCGATAATTGACTTGCGCTGCTTCCTCGACCTCAGACCGTCGGCTGAATCAACGAATCTGTTCCAAAAGAATTCAGGAGGTAACGGTAAGCCGTCGGCTGTGAGTTGTATGATTAAGGCCTGACTGTTTCTGCTCTAGACTCGCTTCTCGATGTCGCCTCGTATCACTGCCTCGGGCTCCGAGCCTTTCGACGTTCTTCTCCAACTTCCCGCTTCGGATGCTTCAAAAAGTTCCTGCGCAAAGCAGGTCTCGAAGGGTTCTCACATCGAGCGCCTTACATACGACGTCCTCGGCGATATCTTTGAACTCTTTTCCCGGACTTATTCGCACAACGCGGACTCCTACGGTAGAACTCCACCTGAGATGATCCTATCCCAGGTCTCGAGTCATTGGCGCAACGTAGCAGCCCAGCTATCCTCTCTGTGGACCCACGTCCACATACGCGCGAACCGCCCGACGGGATCAGTAGGAGCATACCTGGAGAGGTCGCAACCTCGCCCGCTGCGTGTGACCGTCGATCTTCGCGACATGGATGACGACCGCGTTGCTCAGACGCTGTCTCTATGGCCCCGTATCATGGAACATGCATTTCGGTGGCGTGACTTGTACATCATGGCCCACGCCGTAGAAGAAGTATCCGATATCTTAGGATATTTGGAACACTGTGCTGCGCCTGTCCTGCGGTCCATATATCTTAAGGTGGACGAGGATATCGATCTTGACTTCTTCGACCACCCTCGAGCATCGCACGGAATTTTTCGAGCGGGTGCTCCTGAATTGATGGTCGTGCGCCTCTTTGGGTTTCCTCTCCAGCTACGGAATCATTGGCCGCCGTTGGCCGATTTGACCACGCTCTTCATCCATAATATCTTGGAAGTATGGGACGAAGATAGCTTCCGGGGGTTCATTGCGGCCGCCACGTCATTAGAAAATCTTTCCATATATCGAGACCCCATCCTCAAGTCCAACACCCTGCCGCCCACACCCATCGTCATTCCCACCCTCCGCGTCTTACGTCTCGAATTTGACGTATTGAGGAAACCATCCGAGAGCATCTGGTGGTCCCTATCGTGCCCTTCCCTCAAAATGTTGCAGCTAGTCTTTGCTCATCCGAGGGATTACTTCGAGTTCCAAAACAAACTGCCAAAGATCGAGTCACTCGTCCTCGAGGACTGCATGGTGGATGTCACCCTACTTCAGCTTCTCAGTTTCGCGACCCCGACGGTAAAGCACCTGTCGTTCGTCATATGTCCGCATCTCATCCTGGAGATGTTTCGGGAAGAAGGGCTTGCTGGTGTTCAAAAGTTTTGGCCACGCCTCGAATCTGTCCACTTCTGCGACGAACTCGAGATTATAGACATCGCTGACATCTTATCCCCAATGGACGAGTCGGCGTCGGCTCCCGATGTGTTCGTGGGTGACGTTGGCCTCTTCGATCAGGAGAGACGGGCGTCGCAGTTCATGTATTTTCCCCATGAGCTGCCAGGGTGGCAGTCTCTGAAGCCTCCGCGGGTACGTCAATCCGATGTCCTTGGTCAGCTTCGCAGAGGGAGAGAATAATGAGCTATATGACATACAGGAACATGAAAATACAATGGCATCAAGCGCTAGACATCGACATGTGTACAGTCCTCCACTGATTGGATCTGGCTTAGCGTCGGGGAGAATCACTTACACAGCATAGAAGTCGAATTCGCGACAGTCAATGCGATCACTCGTCGATCTCGGTCTTGCACAGCACACCGTCTTGAAGGAAAAATGTTCAAGCTTCGACGGCATGGCAGTACTCCGTGTTTCCGCCCTGGAGTAGCGCTTGTTGTGAAACACGACGCAACGGTATCGTAAGTTGCCAGCATTTCCTTGGTTTCCTACTTGTCGATGTTCCATTAATACGTCAGTGCCTAAAGCGTCACGGCTACAACAAAGCTATCGATAGATCATTCCTCCTCCTGCCGTTACAGACGATGCCGCCACTGCGACCTCAGGAGCACCGAAGCAGAGTTTCCTGCCCGCAGGTTTCTTCCCAGGCCCAGGCCCAATCAAAGCCAGCCTCGGCGAAGCCACGGTTTTCGCCTACGACGAAGTTGCGCGACGCTGGGTGAGCAAGAAGGTTCGTCGCCCCGTCCTTCCTCGTCTCCTGGGAAAAACTTCTCTCTCTTGACAACTTTTGTTCAAAGGCTGGCTCTGCTTAGTGTCTGTGTCTGTCGAGGCGGGGGTGAGCTGCCATGCTCGCGGGGCTCGGACGGAGGCGCTGGTCTGTGTCCTGCAGGTGCGCAAGTACGACGTTCACGCCACCGATCCCGGCGTATTAGCATGAATCACGAAGGTACTTCGCGAGCTCGAGCTCGAGCTCGATCTCTCGTTCGGAGGAGAAACCGTTCGTTGTTGAGACCATGAGGTGAGAAGGGAGAGCAGATCTAGCGTTTTGAAAGAAGACGGACTGTGCTGTATGAAAAGACTGAGAAGATTATAGTCCTGTAAAGGCCCCCCTGTTGGGCGTGCGGAGGTCTGTTATGCGTGAAGCGAATGCTCCAGGTCGACAGTTGCCGACGAAGTCGGATCAGGCCGAGGATTGCACAGCCACCGCGTTTTGACCTGCGTTCCCCGAACAGGCATCGACGCGCTCGTAAAACCGTATCTAAGTAGCCCTCGCTCCTGCTCATGTAACTCACACTCAGCGAATGCTGAATTCTACACGATTCTTGGAAAGCCGATACAAATACACCATTCGTATAAAACGACCCGTCAGAACATCCAACTCTTCAGAATCACAATGCCGATACGCTCCCGACGCCGACATGCCAATCCCGATCCCAGTTCCATACCAGACGCACTCAACACCCATACCTCAGCACCCTCAGCAACTCAAGCTGCAGCGAGCCCAGATCCGCAGCCGGCCGAGGCCGAGGCGGAACAGGCACCAACGCTTCGTACACCTCCTCCTCGCTCATCCCAAACACCCGCGGCGTAGCGCAGGGGAGCGGGACCGTCGACATCCTCGGCGCGTTCGGAGCATGGACGCCGCTACCGAAAGCACGCCTCGCCATCTCGTCTTTCGCCTCGCCGGGCTGCATCCTGAGCAGGTCCTTCATCGCTGTCACCATGTCCGTGTCCATGTCTGCTGAGCTCGAGGTCTGGCCGTGGGGTACCGGTGCTGTTTCGTAGAGCACCGCGTTGTCGTTGTCGTTGACTTCGCATGCAACGGGGACAGGGGCGCGCGCCCCAGCAGCGATGTCGCTTTCCTCAGGCTCTCGAAAGACGCCCGACACGCCGCGCCTGCCTCGATCCATCGACACCGCACCGGTCGCGGCCAAGTCGTACAACGCAGCGTTCCCGTTACCCTCAGGCGCCACCTCCTCCTCCTCTCGAAAAACCCTAAACACTCCCCTCCCACCACTCCCCTCCTCCTCCCGCGCATTCTCCCTCATCCTCATCCTCTCCTTCCCCCTTCCCTTACCCTCGAACCCCGTGCTCACCGACCCAGCCAAGCCATCCGGCAACATCGCCGCAAACGCATGCACCTCGAACGCCGCGAGCGCCGGGCCCATCGGCACCCGCGGCACCGGCGCCCAGATCTTCCCCGTCGCACTTACCGTGCACTTGACCGGGCTGTCGTCGGCGGGCGCGTAGAAGGAGTCGGGGGTGTGTGATGCAGTGCTGTCTGCCCCCCAGGAGGAGAACGTCACTTTTGTGTATGTGTCCTGCGGGGTCGAGAGGAGCAGGCTGGTTGAGGCTGATGAGGAGGAGCAGGAGTAGTATTCGGGAGGAGAGCCGGGCGCGCTGTTGTCGTTGTCGTTGTCGCCGAAGGGGTCGAACACGAACGCGCGCGGACGTGGGCGTGTGGGGCCGCGAAACACGGCGGAGACGAGGGCAGTGGCATGGACGTCGGCGGTGGCATGGCCGTACAACTGCAAGCTCGCGCTCGAGTCGCAAAATGACTGTGGCGAACTCGGAGCGTCGGCATCGTCATCGGCGAACGGGTCGAACTTGAACGTTGGCGGGCGCGAATACACCGGGGGCCATGCGGCCCTCCCGCGCGCACCGCGGCTGCGCTTGTGGGCCTTCGCAATGTCGGGCGTGAACCGGTCCCATGTGCCGTCGAACCGCTCGACGACCGTCGTGCCGTTCCTCAGGTCCGCGAGGTCGTCGATCAGGTCTTTGTGTGCTTCTGCGGTGTCGTGTGTCAGGAGGTGGAGGGAGAATGGTGTCCAGGGTATAACGGCGGGTATCTGAAGAACGCAGGCAGAGAGGTCAGTGGCTTTTCGTTGACGGGAGCCCGCTTTGTGCTTACGATGTCCTCTCGTTCGTTCGAATCGGTGGTGGAAGAAGCGCCCGGCGTAGCGCTCAGCGGGTCGCCTCCGATCGTAACTGGCATTCGTTTGCTTATCATCGCGGGTGTTATCTGTGTTGCAGTGGAAGGTTGTGGGTATGTCGTGTGGTGGGGTATGAGGCGCGAGCTGTGCTTGATCGACGGTACAGTGGCTCGGTGCGTCGTGTCGAGAGTAATACAAGAAAGGAGGAACGAAGCTCAGGTGAGTAGATCGCACAAGATACCGGGTATATCGAACGCTAACGAGCACTGCAGTCAGTTGGTTAGAATGGTTATGGCTGAGTGGGCAGAGTGGGGATGGCCCTTTCGCGTCTTTGAGCCCGCGCAATTTAAAGCACGCCTCAAAGCGTGTTAAGTGGTCCTCACGTGGCCGCGTTACCGAAGTCCGACCCTTTGTCCACTGTCAAAGCTGGCCATGCCCACGTCGACCATCATCGTGCCACCGTCGGAGTGCAGAGGAACAATGCCCGCCGGCCATGAACCATCACCCGCTTTGGCCATGCTCACGACATGTTTCGTGATCGACTCGTAGCTGGTAACCGTTTCTTTTGGGATGCTCCTCCTGCCATATGTGTCGAACAGTGCATGGCCCGCGTTTGCTTCGAAGGGCGTATTCAATAATTATACTGAGCTTGAGCACAGGATGGCTGCGTATGGCCTTCGCGTGCTGCTCTGTGATACCGCTGTCATCGATCGTCAGCGCATCAGAGTTCGCGTTTGTTCCCTAGGGCGTCGAGGCGCTCAGAGAGTCTTCCGGCTTGGACTCCGAGCCAGCCTTCGTCGATCTTGGCGGTGAGAGACTTGGGCTGCGCGTGACACGAATGTGGCGGGCGACAGGAACATCTTGACGTCATCGCAGCGGCCCGCGTCACCACCTCGCTTCAGGCCCTGAAGCCGCCCAGCGCTTCTGAAAATCACATCATGTTCGATCTGCAAAGGAGGGATTGAATTTCCTTACGCCGTTTGGAGAAGGTCTTGGTAAGAAGATAGCTTGGAAGAAAGCCGACGAGGCAGCCTAGCGCCGAAACAGTGCGTGGTTCTAAGTCTACCCTTCGTAGACCAGAAATAGAAGTGCGCCTCACTTGAAACCACATTAACGTTCGATCATTGCGACGCCAGGCTGCGACCAAGGATGTGGAGGCTGATTGGCCCTAGGCTGCAGATTTTCTCAGTGCTGTTTATTATAGTAGAATAATCTGATGAACATTCCGGGATCGACGCATTACATCGCATCACTAGCTGCCGACTCCTGAGGTCTGCATGTGGAGCAACATCGCAGGGCGGTACGCAAAGAGCCGTATCCCTGCATGCGACTACCGACAATCCGCGGCGCGTGCTGATCAACGTATTACTGAATTGCCATGGTCCTGATACGCAGAATGAACGAAACCTTCACATGCGACCGGTCACTGCGTTGTACCCCGACATATACAAGGTCTGTGGAGGTAAGCATCACTCTAGATGATGGCAGGTCCTTTTAACAGACGGGGTGTTCAGACCCTGTTTATGTAGTGATATATACATGCGCACACCTAAGTTACATAGCCCGATATCCGCCAGCCTAGGTAGAGCTTGGTGTAGCTCGCCTAATCGGGGTTGTCTGGACGCCTAGCCAGATCTAGCCGAACCTAGACGAACCCTGAATATGCTGGGCTAAAACGCTGTGGGTGGTCTCGACAAACTAAAAGAGCCAGATGTACAGGGGCGGTATCGTTTCAGTCTACCTGCCCAAGCGAACCTTACGTGCGCCTGCAGACAGGTTTTTGAGGTCCTTAACCTTTTGTGAGCTCCTCGATCCGCGCCTCCATCGCCTTAGTACTTCCATAGATATTCCTCGGCCTCGTAGCACCTTGAGCGGTGACCCAAGACCGGAGCTCTGCCTCCGAGAGCCCTTTCAGCCTCCTCACCTCATTCATCTCCTCCTCGATACACTTATCCCCTGGCTGGAGCTTCCGCGCCTCCACAAGATCCTCATCCGCACCCCCAAGGTTTCCCAGAAACTTCCTCGCCTGGGCCCTCCGGAAATACGCTTTCGCCGTACCAAACCTCAGCACAAGACCCGCGTCTTGCTCCGCCTGCTCAAAGCACCCGAGCTTCAGCGCCGCCGCCGAGCGGTTCAGCGTATATACAGGCTCGTGCGGGGACAGCATTGCACACGCAGAATAAACAAGAAACGCCTGCTTGAAATCGCCCTGGGAGAATGCGGCGTTGCCCTGGGCCTTGAGCGCCGCGGCACGCGCGTCGGCGGCGGCCCATTCTGCCTTTTCGCGCTTGATCTGGTCCATGACGGACTCCCCTGTGCGCGCGCGCTCTTCGGCATCCTGTTTCATAGTCTGCACGAGCGCGCTATAGTTTCGGGAAGAGTCCGGTTCGGCTGGGCTGAGCCGCATCACGGAAGGAAAGTCAAAATACACGACTTACGACACTAAATTCTCGCGTTGTGCGGGATGGCTGAGCATGGCCTGGATGGCGGGGTTACTAAGGGGGCTCTGACCAGCTTTGATGCGGTCGAAGACTCCCTGTTCCCCGAGGGAGAGCGACGCAGGGTCACAAGGATTCAGAGGATCGTCAGGCTTGAACCTCAATTCGGCCATCGTAGACGGTGGTAGTCTAAGTCAAGCCTGCGCTCCAAGAGAAAGTGAGTGTTATATGTAAAAAGAAGTGCAGTCTGGACTCTTGAGTCTAGTCTGAGACCATTCCAGTCTAAGACCAGAAAGCACTTGTGTGAAGAAATGGCGGCTGTGACGTCAGTGCGAAATTCTATTTACGCAGAGCGGCTTCGACTCTAGGATCAATCTCTGGAACGGGCTACGACCTTTCTCCTCCCATTCATTTCTTGCGACCGTATTACAACGGAATATGCACATATGATACACAGGGATAAGCGATAAGTACAGCCAGAACGGCAGGGCCAGGACGGAGACCGCGATAGTATGAACGAAGCGAAGGAATTTAAATCAGCCTGGTCCCGCCACAGGCATCGACGCTGGGCAGCGAACGCGAATTCGGAGTGGAGGAGGGGGAAGGAGGGAGGGGGTGCGGGGGCGGGAGCTACCCAGCAGCAGCAGCGGAAAGGTGTAACAGAATCGAGCAGCAGCATTCGAACTTTAGGAGCGGGAATGGGAATCAAGACGAGATCCACGGAGAACGACAAGGACGACGAAGAGGAGAATATTCAATATGAAAACACAGAGAAGAGAGCTCCAATAATCGATACATTTCGCCTGTCACCGGGAGCGACGAAGGGTGTTTGTTGTCTATCCTCCCAGCACCGACGACGGCCGGGACAAAGAAAAATCGCTACTCGTCGGCGGCGGCGTCTCCGGGTGCTCCGCATCGCCATCGCCATGGCACTCCTCGACCGCGGCGCTCGACAGCGTGACCTTGATCTTCTTGCTCGCCGACGACTCATCTCCAACCTCCTCCAGCTCCTCCGAGCTGCGCTTCCTCATCCTCCGGGGCGATGACAACCTCTCCACCTCCACCGAACTCCGCCTGCGGTGGTGTTCAACTTGATGATGACGAAGATACGCGTCTCCATTCGCAAGCGCTTGAGGTCCCTCATCGCCCGTCCGAGCTCTCTTCGGGGGCGTCCCAGCCCTAACCGCAACATTCCCCCCATACGCCTGCTCCTCGCCGGCAGCAGCCACTTCCAGCTCATCGGACGACCGTTTCCTCGAGCGGGGAATCACAATGCTCGCAGCATGTAGCGGCGGCGACGGCGACGGCTGCACCCTCGTGCGCGTGAGGTCTTCCTCAAAATCATCATCCTGATCCTGATCCTCCTCCGACCCAGACGCGGACTCCAGCTCCTCATACCCATCCACCTGCTCCATCTCCTCGTACGAGTCGTCTTCGGCGAGGAGGGAAACCTCGTCCTCGCCGTCCCCGTCAACGTCAATTACTTCGTCGAACTTGACCGTCGCGAGCGGTTCGGAGCGGATCGTTATAGGAGGTTGTGCGGGTGGCGAGGCCTGCGCGGGCACGACGGTCGGGTGCACCTCTCCCTGTCCCTGCGCCTGTCCCTGTGCTTGTCCCTGTGCTTGTCCCTGTGCTTGCGGATGTCCCTGCGCGGCACTGCTGGCCGCGTGGGCAAGTGCTGCTGCACGCAGACAGATTCTACATCTGCAATGATACAGCGGCGCACAGGCTTCTCGCCAGACCTGTAAAAGGGGGTCAGAAGATTAGCCGCCAGCAGAACTGCGAACAAGAGAGAAGGGGACAAACCATCTTCACAGAGTCCATCGTGTATGACGGGAAATGAGCGACAGTTACCGGGATGTAGGGGATTGGCCGGATGAGCTTGGGCGGGTCGAGAACGGGCGCAACAGAGATCATGACCGGCACTGTCGATCCAGGGGCCGCAGAAGCCTCCGAGCTTGACTCCTCCCCGTCTTCCTTCCTGAAGTCACCTAAGGGGATAGGCGGCGGTGAGGGGGTAGTTTGTAACGTTGTCGTCGAAAGAACGGGGCTTGTGCCATTTGAGCTCCGACTCCCGCTCGACGAGGAGGTAGAGGAGTCATCGCTGCCAGTCGTGCTCGTACTCCCAACTGCGTCCCTCTCCTTCTTCTCCCGCTCCCGTCGGTCGTTCATCCGCCGCTCCACCCAGTCAAAGCCCTCGAACCACAGCCCTTCCTCCTCCCGGAGCTCCCGCAGCACCTCCTCCATCGACATCTTCGCTGCCCGAATGGCCGGATCCTCGGTCCGGTGCCCAAGGCCTGGCGTCTGGCATTCGATGATGATCTTCCGCACCAGATTCCGCATAGCCGCGATGAGCACCACGCGCATCTGGCGCTGGTGAGCGATGAAGGCCTGTTCGCACAACACATACGTCGGTGGGATCTCGGCGTTGACTGTTGAAGGCCGTGGATGTATGTCGTCCTCGTCTTCCGAAGGTGACGACCCAAACGACGACGCATCTCGTGTCCATGGACACGGATGCACAGCGCGCACGTACGTCGGCTGGCCTGGCACCGTATGATTATACCAGCTATCAGCAGGGCTGAACCAGTGCCCATCGAGTATCCGCGCCCGCGCCCAATCCCCAAGCGCCAACTCCCGCACGCCGCTCTCTTCGATCTGCATGAGCTCAATATCATCCTCATCATCTTCTTCCTCCTCCTCCTCTTCCTGCTCATCACCATCGTACGCCCGTCCACTGTTAAACCGCGTCGCTGCGAGCGCTTGCAGCAGCATGTCATTCAACCGCGTATTTTTCCGGAGCCAGAGCTTCTCCCGCGCCATGGCGAGCACATCCTTGATACTACCTTCGCCAAGGTCCAGGAACGAATCGACGGCATTCCGCGTCTCCCAATCCTCGCTCGCCAGCGATCTCCCTCCAATGGCCTCCCTATCCCGCGGATTCTCGCACGCGCGCTTCCACAGCCACTCAAGGCGGCACTGGCGGCACGTCGCCTCGACGTTCGGGAACGAATCCTTGTCATCATTGTCCACCACGCCGATCATGCTTTCCTGCGCAGCAGCTGCGGCCGCCTGGGCGCCTACGAGGACGTTGTCGAAGACGGGCGCGGCGCGGAGACAGAGGCCGCAGAAGGAGGCTGGGCGGCGGTCGTGCTCGCGGCAGAGGGCGATGGTGCGCAGGTACGGCGTGTGGAGGTAGCGCTTCGCGGCGGTGAGTCCCACGGTGGTGGTCGGGTGGTTTATGCGGCAGACGAGGCAGCTGCAGTTCGTGATGTTGCGGAAGTGGCGGTAGGGCGTGAGGCGCATGGGGGCTGCGGATGAGGAGAGGGCAGCATTTTTGGGGTGGACGACGGCGTGGTGCGCGAGGACGTCGCCCGGGTCGATGAGCGCTATTGCCTGCTGCCAGAAGAGATGTGTAGAGACTATGATAATAAATAACTAATTAGACTATTAGTGTTTTTGATTTACAGAGACAAACACGCACGAGCGGCATGCCATTGAGGACATATTGACATCATGTGCTTTTCGAGCTCGTTGGCGTCGCGTAGGGTCGTGTAGACCATCCTGTGATGCCAGTTTTCGCGTGTATCCCACTGATTCGGACAGTAATTCTTGGCAGAGATATCCCATAGATAGAACGTGGCGATATGCCTGGCAATGCAGCCTCAGCATCCGTATGTGGCGCCGAGGAGTGAACAACAGACCTCAGGAGCTCCTCGGGGAGCTGCGGCCACGATCGGTGGGTCACCTTGCCCTTGTACACGGGCGCTGCTGGGCTCGTCGTCGTCGCCGACATTGAGCTCGCTGTATCTGGCGTCGAGCACGGTGGTCAGTGCGCAGATTTTCGGCTGCTCGAGTCGTCACAATCGTGACGCAAGGTCTGAGGCAATGCTGTGAAATCGCCGACATCAAACCACAAATCTCTTCCCACGCACGGGCCATCTCTTTGTTCAACGAATTCGGTCTCTGGCAATTACAATGCGTTGCTGGGCCTAGTTTTACAAGCAAAGAGTACAACTTGATAAGTTACGATTCCCCCTCCTCTTCCCTACCCAGGACCGCCTTTTTGTCTGCCGCGATCGGGCTCGGGCTCCGGATCGAGCACGGTTCCGAACCGAGAAGGACGCGTCGGCGCGTTGCTCATCTCGTATCCTGATAAGATACAAAGTTGTCAAGGAAGACTTGAGGCTGCTGTCGATCCAAAGAAGCACCTACTTACCTCCACCGTCAATGTCATGCTCAGGTGCAGCTGCCATGGGCCCACCATGTGACCACAGGTCCGTACGTGTGGTAGTGGCGATCATAAAGTCCTGTTCGGGGTACGTGGGCGGACCCTCCGACCGCCGGCTCCTGAGGAGATGCCTCATATTCAGGATCAGGCGGCAGCCCTAAATGCGTGCGAGTTCAGGTCAGCCCTCGATCGGTCCCTTTAAATTTCATAAGAATAGGTACGAACGGCAAATGCGGGGATCGCGATCACCCATCTGAAACGTTGAAAGATCGTGTCATGAAGCTTAGGTGAGGAGGCGGATGACATACGAGTATGCGATGCTTGACAAGGGACCTGGCAAGAAGCCCATGCAGAGCACGTTGATGGTCACAATCGCTGCAGAATCACGTTTCAGTGGCTTGACGACAGGACGAGCACGAGCACGACGACGCACTGAATGGTAGGGCGAACGCCCAAATCCCGTCTTTCAAAAACCGGTAGATGACAGGCTCCCGGCCCCATCCCTCACGTATGGCTTGATAAAACTTGATCATCGTGAGGACGAAAAGAATACAGTCGACCACCATCGGCAGGACGCTGCATCACACCAGGTCAAAATCCGCGACGAAGGAGAAGAAGACGCAATCCACCCACAAAAACAACACCGCGTAACCCCCCGGAAACTCAGTAACGAGGCAGTTAAGCCCATACTCAATTTTCGGCATCGAAAACGCAAACACCACCCATGTCACCACGATCTCCACGAGGTATAGCAGCCTCAGAAGAAGCCGCAGCTTGATCTGCGCGTAGTACAGCGCGTCCACTATACCGGTTCCGACGATCAGCACGGAGCTTAACGGGGGGAAGAGAGGATAAGATACCTACCTCGCATGATAAGGATAATCTGCACACCCAGCATGAGCACTTGGCTCGCGGCGCCTTGGAAACCGACCACCAGCCGACATGTGCGAAGCGAGTGATACCCAACCCTGGTGCTGAAAGGAAGAAAGGCAAGTATCACGGGAAACCTGCGACGCCATCAGCGCTCGAGACGCGAATAGCATAGCTGGGCGGTGGCAAAGTCGTACAACTGTGTGCCCATAGAAAGTATCCGGAGAAACATGTATAGCGATTTGAGAGGTGTCCATCGCCCTCTGTCCACGATTTAAGTGTGAACACACGCGCCATCCAGTGTGTCTAGACGGACGTACTTCCAGATCTGCTCAACCTGTCGCCAAAAGCAAAGACAAGACGATTTGGCAAATGCTTCAACGAACAATAAGTCATCCTCTCACCTCCTTGTCTGCACTCGACAACCACTCGTGCACGAAGAACGTGAACGCAGCCACTACCACTCGTTGAGCGCACCATCCCAAAACAAAATAGCATCATTTCGACGTACTTCCGCTGTAGTTACAGATCCTGTCCCCATTCACCGTCTCCTCGTACATCCGCTGGAGCGACATCTCCCCGCCCGCACAAACCGTATATCAGATGCCACCACTTCCAAGGAAAATCTAGACGGGCGGAGCGATCCTCCCCCCCAGCTTTGAGAACTCGAAGCCGAAGTGGCAAACGCGGCCCCGACAAAACAGCGCGACGATCGAAGGCGGGAAGAAACCCCAGTGCTCGCAAGGACGAGCAAGATCGAGCGAAGGGAGGGCGCCTCACCGCGCAAAGTGCGATGTCGCTATGGGCGCGGTCGTCCGAGTCGTCGACAAGCAACAAGATGCACTCCGGGATATATAACCCACTCCCACCCTGGACGCCACCGCGTGGGCGAGCCCCCGAGTGATTCAGGACTTGGTCCCGCGGCGCCCGGTGCCTGACTTGCGAATGGCAATTCGGAGTCCGTGAAAGATGCCAGTCACGGTGAAACCGAGCCGGGCGTCGTGGGGGGACCTTGGGGTTAATCGAAAGAGGCTAGGGCGCGTATGGCTAGGTCGTCCTGGAGAGACGAATCTGAGGTCTGCGTTCTATAGCTAACGTGGACTGGTTGACTGGTTGAGGGAGCGAGGGAGATTGTCGGGGATTTGTGGGTGTCGGCATTTTTTGCCGCACAGAGAAGACAGAGATCAAAGTCGAAGCTGAGATCAACGACGATGATCAGGGTTCGCATATTGCGTTTGATTAGATGCCATGCGGTGTCGTGTCAAACTGGCCTCGAAATACCTCACAAACCCGGGGCGTACGTGAGTCGTTGAGTATGTCTGTCGTAAAGGAAGATGCACTACAGCTGAAGGGCGCGGTGTGACAGCTATAGAGGCTGCCAAACTTCACAGTACGGTATGTAATCCTACGAACGGCGGAAGCAATACGGAAGCAAAAGGATGCAAATTCGCGACTCGAGCTGCCCCTAACCCACGATCTAATCAAGGAAAAAATATATTCCCTCTGATACTCACATCCTAATACCTACCAGCACGTCCAGCAGGCGTCGAAACGCCGAACAGAATTTCGAAGGACGACACGGCCTACTAGATGGGCGCCAAAGAGCTTGCTTCGTTGACTTCAAAACTCAATCAGCATGCGTTGCCGCATTGGGGAATGTGCTATTTGACCGTGCTGGAAAGTGTAATGGCAATAGAGGATGCGGTCCGCTCCAGCGAGATGGACCGGTGCGTATATGGGCAACATCGCTTTCCAACAAGTCCAGAAGCACACGCCGATGGGATTATGACACCAGAAGCATGATAATCCCTCGCGATTCACCAATCTCCGTCAGTCAATGCAGGGCATATTTTCCATGTAATCATCCCCTTTCGGCGCACCTGACGTCAATATATCGTCTCGATTTCAAGAGTACCGCGGTCAGTCGTGTTTAACGCTCGAGCGTTTTGTCGTTGTTATGATTTCGAACATTCAACATGTCCAACTACCGCATGGAGGAAATACCTGCGAAATCACGTCAGTACTATACAGGTATGGAAGCTCAAGGCTGAGAGACCTCACCTGAGGGTAGATGGGCAAGATCGCGTTCCAATAAGCGCAGGAGCGATCGGCAGTGAAATGGTCTCCAGGATCAGCCCCAGTGACATTCTTTCCCAGAATCGCGAGCGAAGTCGTATCTTCTGGATCAAAGCGCCTCCATCCCGGTATACGTGGCCCAGCTTGAGGATCTGAGGACCGGCTCATTCAGAGACGTTCCTTCCGAAAAAGAAAAACAGCAGAAAGCCTCGCCTTTGATGAAATTGGTCCAAGCAGTGACCATGAGATCCGAGATCGCGATCTCCTCAGGCGTAGCGGGCACGAAGGGAGGTGAGAGCGCTATCGTCCTCCACTGCCCCATCACGAAGCGGATGTCCGACCCATGAAACGCGCCGATGCGCGCGCCTCGCGAATTTAAGTTGCTCGCCACGAGATCGAAACGGTATCGCCAGACAGGCAGCTTGAATGCCGTCGTTCGCAGGGTAGCGAGGTTGCTAGCCAGACAGTGCATGTGCGCGTCTCTCCACATGCCCGCTGAGGCGTTGTAAGCGCTCGGGAAGTCTTCTGAGGGGACGGGGTATAGTTCTTGAAGCTTCGTGATGTTGGCGAAGGGGAAGTTCAGATTGTTGCTTTTGCTGGCATGGAATACATGTTAGCATAATGCATGGAAGACCGCCAAGCTTTCTTACCTGTATTTCACGATGTCAGGAAGGTAAGCTGTCGGCTCTCCCTCGACGATGAGGCTTCCTTCGTCCTGAAAAGTGAACACTGAGCGAGGTTCACATCGAAGGAGGCGGAAACGGTTAGACCTTGTTGGTTCCAATTAGCAAAGGAACGCGTGTCGTGTGTCCCCGGATGGTTTGAGCGACATAACTAGACATCATGCAAGTCAGAAACAATGCACGAAACGCGACTTGATGATTCCCCTACTCTTTCCAAACCGTGATGTTGTCGGTCACGGGCTGAAACTGTGTCCCGGTTGCCAGCAGTGTTTGCTTTAATTCCAAGCCGGACTTCTTGCGAAGGCAGTCGAGCAGTCCACGGCCAGTAGGGCAGCTCATGTTCGTCGCAATCTTTCCGATCTGGTCGTTAAGCGGCCACATCGGCTGAGCCGCTTCGATAGGTCATGCATCACTTGGTACTTATTCACGGAGAGCGAGCGATGCTTACTGTCTCCACTTTGCATGACGGCGCCTCGAATGAGGGGGTTCTGAGAGAACGCATGCAGATAGAAGTTCGTAATTTCTGTTTTTGGTCAATAACTGAAGGGCACGTCGAAGTGATTGCTGACCTGCTCCCACAGATTCGCCTAGCGACGAGTAGTGATGGCCTGTCCTGAGAACGAGCGAGACGCTCACCTCCTAGCGTGATCTTATTTGGGTCTCCGCCAAACTGTGCAACGTTCTTATGAAGCCACTCTACTGCCGCTCGCGTATCCAATAAACCCAAGTTCTGCGTCTCCCCCTTCTCTGCGAGCTCAGCGGCATGCGGAAAGCCAAACAAGGATAGCCTGTAGTTATAACTCGCAAATACGATGCCCTAAGACGTGATGAGTCGTTACGGGCGGCAACGGAGGCACTGAGGTGTACCCTCGCAGCCAGGTATGAGCCGTCGATCTTCGGATCGGACGAAGCCCCGCTATCGAATCCACCACCACTAAATAAGAGAGGAAGCCCTCCAAACGCGTTCCATATGATCCAAGCAGAGTACGCTTACTGTGAATACAGATAAACAGGAAGATCTTTCGCGTCCTCAAGCGCGATCACGTTGATTCTTAGGCAGTCTTCGCTCTGTACGGACGTCCCGTTACCACCATCAGCTCTATTCAAGGCATATTTCAAGACGGTTGACGAGAGAGGAAGGCACGATGACGAACCTTCCTTGGAGGCATGCAGGACCGTACGCAGTTGCGTTGAATATTGGTTTGGGTATAAGTTTGATCGGTTGAGGCGGCCTCCATCGATTCTCGCCTGCTGTATCTTGAGCATACCGGATGCCAAGCCATTTTCTCAAAGGCACCGTAGTCGTTTCGGTATCAAGATATCCTTCGACACGTCCTGACGTGGTTGACACTATCAGACCCGTATGATCTTCGCGCTGTGCAGTGATTTCCGTTGAGGCGTATATCCCAATGACTGGGAGAAGGCCGATTGCAAGGACGGTCCTGGTCCACATCGCGGTTCAGCCCATGGCTTCCTAGAGGTACGTTGTTCTTATATTAGACGTCGACGTTGAGGAGAGATCTCGGAATGAAGTCGGTTAAGTGGTCGGACGAGAATACTGTAGTGACTGCGTTATCTCCGCAAAAAGAAGCGTACGGATTGAGACGTACGATCGCAACTGGCACGGATGTATCCAGATATGCACAACAAGCTCAGCATTTCGAGATTTCGGGAATGTCTTCGGCGTCGCGGTGTGGCAGGTCGAGTTGCTGTCGGCTTCCTGTAGGCTGTCAACGTTCGCTGGTCTGGTTTGTTGAACGTTGTTAAGCAACACCTGTAACCCATTACAGAGACAAATAACTACTGTTACTCCTCGCCGTGTCTTCCGTGACGTCACGCGCTGCGACCCGGAACTCGACCGTTGATGCAGGCTGGCAGTTTACTCTTCTCTATGCTGAGACTCGACCTATATGCGGAGACCTGAGGCGAATTAATTTCGTGGCCTTGATCTGATCTATTAGTTAAATGCCTCGCCACGTTCGACAAGAGGGTGCGATCGTCGCTGGCGTGCGCGATTCTGACATTGGATGCCAAATCCAGTCGCTCCCTACTACAAGCAAGTCTACGCATCGTGAGTATTCCGTATTAGAGGCTCAGACGTGCGTTGCTGAGCACCTTAATGCCCCAGAGTTTCCACGTCTCCGTTCGTTATTCCAGTCGGGAGCGGGCTTTCCTTCGTACGTGGCGTGATTCGTGCATGTAAAACACGCTGAAGCGGCAACAGGACTGGGCGGTTCCATTTGCACCTGGGACGCTGGTGCGCTACTTTCAAACCGTCACAAAAACGCCGAAGCTGACTACGAGCGGCAAATGCTTAGTACCAGATATGCATGGCGAGTTAAATTGCTTGCTTCGACGGTGACTCGTCAATGACACTCAGGCCAGTTTGCTCACAGCGGAGTCGCAGACGGATGTCAATCGATATACCCGATGGTCCGAAACTCGACGACGCCTCAGCCTTTATGTCAGAATGTGACTGTGGCTCCGCAGCTAGAGGTTGCGGCCACAGTGTCCGAATGAAACTTGTCTCAATGCGGTTTGATCAAGTTCGTATTACCATCGCGTTGGAAGTAATTACCACAGGTTGATCTTGGTTGCATTTACAGTGTACAGACATAACGATTACTCCGAAATCCGGAAAGCAGCCATTCATTCTCACTGTAGGAAACTCTCAGCTACACCGGAGGAAACCAGAACATCATCTAGACCGTCTGGTTGGTGCGTGAACGAATTGCAACTTACCTAGGGATGCACTTGCTCACTCCCTGGACGTAGTCTTGGTCGTGCCCTTTCTTCCTGTCGCTACTCAGCGCTGACGGGCGGACCTGAGCAAATGGCCCATTGCATGCTGGCGAATTTGGCCCGAGTGACTGTCTCGCACCAGGAACAATGTAAGTCTCGGGTATGAGAGTCTGTTCAGTGATTCACTCGTCTCCAGTCCGCGCAAATCGGCGCACCCTATAGCAGCAGGTGCTGGGGCCGGTAGCGTGTTCGCCGGTTTTCTCGTCGGCAGTACACTCGCCTTCAGATTCCTCCGTCGAAGGCGGAGACATGGTCACGGTTCCAGATCATCGGCATCGGCCCCACCGCCAGAGTCTGAAGATGATCGTCCTCTACCTGCCGTTCCACACGGCACCTTCGCAACCGGGATGAGGGAATCAGCGCTTTTGAACATAGCCAGAGCGAGACCTGCTGCTAACGGTCTCCAATCTTTCCCTTATTCTCCACCGGGACCCGTTGCCGACACGGAAGGTAAAGCCCGCGCGCGGAACGCTTCTCTTCCGATGCCGCAATCACTTCCGAATAGGAGTGGGTGCGGCGTAGTGCGCCGCTGGAATCCCACAGCCGGCTAGGTCGCTAGCAAATGCTGAAGCGCCGCCAGGCTACTCCAGAGTAGACGAGATCCTTGAATTAATCCGGGACGCCGGAGGGAGGCAACGAGACATACTGCAGTCGAGTGATCGCAAGAATCAGAATCCCTTGCTGCGTGTCTACCCGTCGCATTAGCTGTCGTGATGGCAGGCCACCTCGGTCGATTTTGAATTGTTTCCGTCACTGTGACCTGACCGTCCCGCTATATGCCGCTGCACGTAGTACTTGAGTACAACCAATTCCGGGCCTTCGCCGACCCCGCTGCAAGGCATGCCGGCAGTAATCTTTTGGACGGAGATCTGCGTGGCAGTGGGACTCGAAGGTTGCGAGTCTAGTTCCTCAGCTGTCTTGCGCCTTAAGCAAACTTGGGTGCCCGGACGGGTGATGAGTTGCGTTAAAACTAGGAAGCCAGGATTCCAGGCGTCGTCCAATTTCAACAAAGTACCTGTCCTCCCGTTGAAGGTGTGGCTGTACGGTCTGATGGCATCAGACTCATTTCCCATCGTCACGTTCATCATGGACAGCCGTTTCAATTCGTTCTCAACTTGAACAAGCCTCCGGTCCTCTCAGTTGTGGCTTGTGTCGTCGTCTCATGCTTGATTTCTGAACGGCTCATTGGCAAGTTCCGCGGATGATATCACACTTAGCAGAAGTCCAGTGCAGAGCACTGCGCGTTTCATTCACGGCTGCGAGGTAGAGGCCATCCCATCTTTTTCAAAATACCCAACCATCAACATCTCAACCACCGGTTTCTATGTATCGCTACGTCCATGAACCATCTTCGCCCCTGGAACATGTGCGAAGTACCGCAGATACTGCTGCATGGCTCGTTCTTGTCCCACAAGGTATTCCTTGCTACGCCATGCGATGCTCTGAAACCGACACACTTGTCGTCCTCGTTTACAGGGTTTACATCCTATGAACCTACTGCATTACGATTCCATTCTCCTCTGACGTCCACGGCACTTAGATGGACCGACCGGACTTTTCTATCCTCCAAAGGCCATGCTTCTGCGGAATTATTAGCGTTCGTTCCGCGCCAATCCGGAGCATCCTGGCCGCTCAAATATGTTCCAGCCGTCTGGTTTGCACATCAACGACCCATCAAATATTAACATCGCACAGTTGTCAAATCCTCGGCACACGCTCCAGTCTAATTGCTGCATTCCTCAGTCACGACCGCACATGCTCCCATCGGCCCCGAGTAAGTACACACTCCAATTTGGCGTCGCAATGGCCGGCTCACCACCCGGCAGCGCGATGATACCTCATATTCGAACTCGTCCGGCTGAGCCCAGAGTCGCAGCCCTTGATATTTCTCTTGCCCGTGGCGAGATCTCGCCGCAATCAAGGCCCCAGTGGCCCAACGAACCGGAGAAAATGCCACTATCCATCCGCTTCCTGTAGTTTGATGCGCTGAGCTCGCATGGAATTGAATTTGCGTCAAAAGTCCGTGAGTATCCATCTCATGTGGCCAGACTGCACCGCAGCGCAAGATCTTATGCGTTTCGGTACAGGAATGGAAGCTTTTGGCCTTTAAATAGGGCCCTCGTTTTCGTCATTTCCTCAGGTTGTGCTTCCTACACCGCTCCAGATCCCATTTCTCTAGCTCCTGCGTAGCATTATGATGTTCAAGACTGTCTTGGTCGCTCTTCTGGCTACCGTCGTTGGTGTGCAGGCCGAGCGTCATGTTGTGCACTTCGACAACAGGTCGGTCGCTTCAAGTCTGCTCCAGGAAATGGCACTCACGTTCTTTGTCTTGTAATAGATGCGGCTTCGGCACTGTAAGCATTACGTACAGATAAACCGGAACCCTGTTCACTCAAGCTGCCTCCTTCGTCCCCAGCCCACGCTTATCCAGGGCTCAAGAGTACTTTCCACGGGCGGTGACTACGTCTCGAACGGCCCTCTGAGGGGCGCTATCGCGTAAGCACTCGTCGTTGAATAGGCGTACGCGTCGACCACTAATCGGAAACGGTCTCCAAGGTATCTTCAAACGGGTGAATTAGAACTTCCTGGTGCACCGTTTTGTCGGCAAGGCTCATCTGTTTCCTCCTCGCGATCTAGGAAAATGCGGCTTCAACGGCGACGGCTGCACCCTTATTGAGACGACTCTGGTGAACCCCACGAGCCCCGGCGCTGGTTCTAGCTCGGACATCTCCCTCATTCCACCGTGCGTCTGGGGCGTAATCTCATGGTAGAGTTTTCGATGCTAACTCCCCTTTATCCAGTCATGCATTCTCCGTTACGTCTGGATTTGGGTGCGTCGGCTTTCCCCGACTCCGAAAAAAGTGTTCTAGACGTTAACGCGCGATCGCGGTGCCCTCGGCAGATACTACAACGGATGCGACGGGGCCGGCGCAGACTGTGAATTTGGTTTCGCTCGTTTTTCCGCACAACAGCGCTGACTCCGCCGAATCACCCTCGTATACAGGCAACAACGCTAACTGCCCGCAGGCGTTCCGCACGCCGACTGACACGTGGGTTCAAGTCCAGTGCCAGGCCAACGACGTGAGTGACATGGAGTTTCCTTGCGATTCGACGCTGAACAACATGCGCCAGGTCAACCTTGCGATTACCTTCTGCTTGTAAGCACATAATTGCCTGATTATGATGGCGCTCTCTGTAGATATTGTAATACTTCATGCCTCAGAATGCAGATGACACGCCCTTGACTTCTTGCTTTGGGATTTTCGACGTCGAAAGGAACTTTTCGGTTGGCGACGCCGTGCGAACATAATCTCCTCAATCCACATCTCGATGATCTGATGGTCAGAAGGCGGCCGGCATCAGGGCATGGCGACAGTCCTGCTTTGGATGCTGCCAATCAGAAGAATTACAAGTCCGACGTTCGGACGTTTTGAGTCTTCCAGAACCAAAAAAGACCTGTAAAAGGGGAACTAGCGAAAAGACTTTCGAAAAGCCCTTGTCATTTCTGATGTGAGCTATCGAGGCCTTGGCGTTTGAAGACTGCCAAAACTCGGCGCACTCAAAGAAGCCCTGCATGCGAATCTTGCTTACTGTCTTGTCACCCATGAGGCTGACCAGATTTTCCGACCGTGCCGTGTAATAATACCTTACCTTACCTTACCGTAATGGCGTGAAGTGCAGGTTGCGCTGAGACAATCAGATCCGTGGTTTACTTGCGCAGCTTGGCTCTCTTACAGTGCTTACGCAGCTTCTCGTAATACCTTATGGCTCAGCCCTTCTGCTATCTTCAGCTCTCCCTCCTGGGAACTGGCGCGCTGGCGCCTCCTGGTCTAATTTTACGCTTGTTCTCGCTGGCCAATGCAGAGCGCATCCGGATTTTCCAGGCAGCGCCGGGAATTCTACGGCGTCAAGCTGCCTGAGCCCGCTGCGCGGCGGTCGCTGGCTTTGTTCATGGAGACATGTCTTGAATCGGACACCTGTCACAGCTACCGGTCCCCTGACGTCTACGCAGGCTCGGCGGGGACAAGGCTATGCCGGACAATTCTTAACTACACGGGGGCGAGGAGTGCGATCCAATTTCCCAGGACCAAAGACCACTGCATGCAGCTTGCGGACCTCTGAAGCACAGAACGAAGGACTAGGCTCGTGATCGATTGCGCTTTGATGACCAAAACGGAACTGACTTCTTTTACTTTGCATTCCCTAATTCCGACCTCTCGTCCCCACATCCAGTGAGAACAAATCTGCAGAAAAATGGCGCGTAGGTTATATAATGCCCAGTGGTGTACGTTGACAGGACGTCCCAGCAATGCGGTCCTTTCTGCCTGTTCTCTTCTTCTCCTCGCTTGCTTGCGCAGCGCCCTCCCCACCAGGGTGGTACTTTGTGCAGAACGGCACCACTGGTATCGTCGCACTTGAAGCTATCGTGGTCTCGCCCACCCTCGCTGTTATCTTTGATCGG
Source organism: Lyophyllum shimeji (assembly GCA_026008595.1). Taxonomy (NCBI): domain Eukaryota; kingdom Fungi; phylum Basidiomycota; class Agaricomycetes; order Agaricales; family Lyophyllaceae; genus Lyophyllum; species Lyophyllum shimeji. The sequence continues at coordinate 2,508,002 of BRPK01000004.1, forward strand.
GTGCAGGACGATCCACTCCAGATCAACGGTGCAGGTGCATGGGGCGCGCTCTGGAACTTCGAGACCAACACCGCAACCCCGCTCAGCTTGCTATCAAATAGCTTCTGCGCCAGCGGCGGATTCCTGAGTAACGGGACCATGGTGAGCACTTATTTCCTTCGAGCTTGACTAATCGCGACACCTGGGATACCATGCTGATCTTTCTATCCAGGTGAGCGTGGGAGGACAAGCTGTTGAAAATCCCGACACCGAGCCGGACACCGACGGTCGGATGATGATACGGCTTCTCGAGCCATGTACGGACGCAAACGGTGTTGGGTGTAGAATTATTGAAGATCCTGCGACACTTCACCTCGCCGAGACAAGGTGGTATCCTTCGTCGCTGCGCCTCTTCGACGGATCATTGGTACTGTCCTGGCTCCGTGCTCTAAGACTTTCTGATATTCAACCATGTTTCCATATGCATAGATGGTCATTGGCGGTATCCATGAACAAACGCCGTTCTACAATGTTGATCCGGTGAACAGCTTCGAGTTTTTCCCGCCGAAGGACAGCGGAGTCCCTCGCTCGTCCGCGTTCCTCGAACGCAGCCTTCCTGCAAACCTCTTCCCTCGGTAAGCGATATAGATCTCCCCGTTGTCCTGTGCCCCTGACCCCCTCGTAACAGAGCTTTCGCTCTCCCCGATGGCAAAGTTTTCATGGTCGCAAACAACCAGACGATCATCTACGACGTCGAGACGCGTACCGAGACTCGCCTACCAGACCTCCCTAACGGTGTTCGCGTCACCAACCCATTCGACGGCACTGCGACCCTGCTCCCGCTGAGGCCTCCGCTGTTTACACCAGAAATTCTGGTTTGCGGTGGTACCAATTCGAGCGACGCCATCCCATCCGAGCAGCTCTCTTCGCAAGATCCTGCTTCAGATCAATGCAGCCGTATCACAGCTACACCTGAGGGCATCCGGCGCGGCTGGGTGCTCGAGCGGATGCCAGAAGGCAGGATGATGCCCGAGATGGTGATTTTACCCGACGGACGCGTATTGATTATCAATGGTGCACAGACCGGCTATGCGGCGATTGCAAGTGTTGCAAACACTGTCGACGGTCAGTCGAACGCAGATAATCCAGTGTAGGTCTCTTTGTAGGCGTCGTTCGAAGTCAACTCAGCTGACTACTGTTCCAAGGTTGAAACCCGTTTTGTACGACCCCGCTGCTCCTCTTGGAAAGCGCTTCAGCAACGAGCAATTACCAGCGTCAGACATCGCGCGCGTGTACCACTCCAGCGTGTCACTGACACCCAACGGGTATGTTCCTGGCTGCCGACCAAATCTTTCATGTCGTATTCACTTTAGGGCTTGATCAGCAATATTTTCATCGGCGGCTCTAATCCTAATACAGGCGTGCGGAATGATACACGGTTGCATAGGTTAGTGTGCCTCCCAATTTCGTTCATGCTCTTTCGAGCATTCTAAACCTCGAACTGTTCCATGACGATTTCCAGCGAGTTCCGCGTGGAATACCTCAATCCACCATATATGAGCGTTGCGCGGCCCGTCCTGCACAATGTCCCGAAGACGCTCCCATTCAACCACGCCTTCACCGTTCCTGTTACCATTCCCGCAGGACTGAAGGCCTCGAACATCCAAGGTATGGCGCCGTCCTCCTATCTCAAATGCCCGCTCAGTACTTGCCACAACATCAAGTCGCCATGATGGACCTTGGATTTTCGACCCACGCCTTCCACTCGAGTTCGCGCCTCGTGTTCATGGACGCCAAGCTCGCGCCTAACCGGAAGTCTATCACAATCGTCACGCCGCCGAACAATCGTGTATACCCCCCGGGGCCTGGTAAGCCGTCACTTTTCCTCATCATAGGCACGGCTAACATCAAAACTCGAAGCCTATATCTTCCTAACGGTTGATGGTGTCACGAGTACCGGAGTGCAGGTCCTGGTAGGTGACGGGCGCGCGCCGCCAGTGAAAGACCAGGGTATCCAGCTTCCACTTTAAATCTTCCGCCTGCGAGGCCTGAATACATTTGTTTGAACTCGTGGACTCGATGGTCGGTACACAGACTTTGCGCACGATGTAACGAAGCTCAGAGTAAATAGGTACACGTGAATAAAGAGGAAATAAAAGGACGGATTTGGCCAGGAGGCGGCCGGCTACTTCCCGACGGCGGGAGTGTAGGATTCTCCGCGGTTAACCTTGAGCTGGTAAGTAGGGTATGGTGTTGTCGAGGACAAGGTCCGCGATGGATGTTGCTGGAGGAGGAGGAGGAGGAGCGCGATGCGTCGAAGGACGGGGTTCTGGCGTGGGGTTCTCGCCGGTTGACGATCGTGCCTGCTCCTCTGACTCTGACTCTGAGGCCGCGCGGGATCCTGACTCGGCCTCGAGGAGTGCGGAGTAGGATTTGGGATTGAGAACTATGTCCGCGATGGACATGGACAGTGTGTCTGGTTGGCCTTGGGGCGGTCCGTTGTTCTTCTGTTTGGGAGAGGACGGCGATCGCATGACGAGTGGGCTGTATCGTCGGAGGGGATAGTTGGTACGATCGATAGCTAGCAGAGTTCAGTGCATGTATACTTTAACTTAAACTTTAAGTACCATACGAATAGGGCAGTGAGTACACCCAGGTAACAATCGACGTGGGGCATTTGGGCAGAGACACGTTAGCTCTCTATTTATAGTCGACGGGCCCTGGGCGCTTGTAACTGAAGGCTTGGGCAGGAGTTGTGCAGCCATCTACGGATATAGGCTGCTGCCGTCACCAAGGCAGGCGAAAGCGTAGGGGCGTATACGTAGTAGCGCAGAGAGGCAGGCACCCGGATCCATTCACGTTTCGATTGGTGCTGTCGCCTTACTGTAGCAGCTCAGGGCACCCGCTTTGGGGGCACGTTGGTCAACGCAGATGCGGGAACCGGCTGAAGGACCGGCCAAGAGCTGGATCCTTGGGCTATCCAAATCCAACGGCCTCCATGCTCAACCAGAGACCCAGGCGAAGCCGACCGCGGCTGGAATATTTCTGAAATGGACGACGCGCGTATCGTTCTGGGTCGTGGATTCCGTCAGGTCGTGAGGCGATCAAATACATAAATTCAGGGCATCGACAGGGGCTGGAGCCTGGCTGCGGGTAATTCGCGTACATCCTTCTCCGGCAATCCACCTTCCAGCTTGTTGAGCTTGTTCTGAACAAGTCTCGAGCTGTGGGGGTGGACAGCATGATATTGTGTGTGGCTCGTTGCGCAAAACCTTGTCATGGATGCGGCAATTCTCCAGCACCAAAAACCAACTTGGCACGGCCACTGTGATCATGATAACCTGTGCATGCGCCAGTCGACACGCCGAACTGTTTGATGACGCGGCTTGTCGCCATCAACGGCAGCCAGGGTCCACTATTCAAATTGCCCTCGATGCAACCACACCTGCGACGCGCAATTCTGCCGCTTGATGCGTTGCAAATCGGACTCGCAGTCCCCCGCAGTACAATTGGTTGCGGTATAAAGCCAGGAGCGTCCTCATCCAGGCCGCAACAACTCATACATTCCCTCGTGCTCCTCCCCACACACTACATCAAACCGTTCCGCAACTGTCATCCAAGCCTGCTACAACCATGAACATCCTCGTCATCGGCGGCTCTCGAAACATCGGCTACTACGCTTCACTGCGTTTCCTCGGTACGATACGATTTCTTCAATCCCTAGGAGGCTCATGATCTCACCTCCCTCGTCGTCAGAGGCGGGACACACCGTGACCTTCGCCCTGCGCAACCTCTCCGTCTTCGATAACGACGCGCAAGTCCAGCCATACCTCCAGTCGGGCAAAGCCCACCTCGTGAAATGCGACGCGCTCGTGCGGGACGATGTCCAGCGCGCGTGGACCGCCGCCGCGTCCCACTCCGACTCGGGCGCCGTCGACATCCTGCTTTTCACAGTCGGTATGTGCATATCCTCCTCCTCCTCCTCCTCCACTTCTTCTTTTTCTTCTTCCCATTTCTCCCCAAACACTGACGCTCAAAACCCACACAGGCGGCACCCCGAAATTTCACCTCACAAAAGGCTTCGTCATCTCCCCACCCAACCTCGTCACCCAGTCCCTCCTCAACGCCCTCTCCACCCTCCCCTCGCCCTCCTCGCAGTCCTCCCCGTCCTCCCGGCCACGCATAATAACCATCTCCAGCACAGGCCTCACACGCACCTCCCACGCCGCGCTCCCCTGCCCGCTCAAGCCCCTCTACGCATACCTCCTCGCCTCCCCGCACCGCGACAAAGTCGGCGCCGAGCGCGTCGTGTCCCACCTCGCGGGGTGGCCGTGGAACACCGCGGAGGACGGCGAGCCGGTGCCGGAGGTGCTGGATCCGCGCGGGGCGTGGAAGGACGGCGAGGGCATGCCGGCGGAGGGCGCGCTGAAAGGGGACGTGCTCGTCGTGCGGCCGGCGTTGTTGACGGACGGGGAGTGTTTGGCTGAGAAGGGGCACGAGGGGGAGGGGGAAGGGAACAAGGAGGGGACGCGCGCGTATAGGGTTAGTGAGGAGGAGCTCGGAGGGTGGACGGTGTCGAGGAGGGATGTGGCGCATTTTGTGGTGGATGCGGCGCTGAATCGGTGGGAGGAGTATCGGGGGAAGAGGGTGAGCATTGCTTATTAGGGGTCTGGGCATCGCGCGCGCGCCTGGTATGAACATTGAACCTGATTCTGCACCTCATATGACCATATGTAATACATGTAACACATCTGTTAGCATAGGATAAGATATGTAGTATGCCCCTCCTGCTTAATTCTGTTATATATGCATCGCACCCTGCTATCGAAAAACTGAAGCGTGCTTGCCCGACCGCGCCGACAAGATTGAACCCAGCACCACCAGGATCTCCCCCGTAAGCGCGCATATACAGATCCCGCGGCCTGGCCTTCTTCTCGGGTCCCGACCTCAATCATCTCCATGACACTGAGGGACTTCGAAGGTGCGCACTAGACCAGGCCTGAGGCAAACATTCTTCTCTCTGAATTATCTCGGCTGGAGTTTGTCCGAACCAGAGCGCAAGGCTGCTGAAACCTACCCATGCCTCCGCCTTTTCGACAGGACGCCATAAGATCGACGATCAGCCGTCGTGGTCAGGGTGCCCTAGGAAAGAGCCTTCGAAGTCCAGAAGGCGGAAAGAGACATTCTGACTTCCCGTCCAGGGCCGGGGCCGGGAGTCATTTCCGACCGGGCCGAGCTTACCTGTACACAGTAAGCCAAGCATCCGGTGCCGTGATCCCGTCTTAGCTCTGAGGCGACAGCGATGGAGGGAATGGAGCAAGGCGGCTTGAGAATTTGGCACGGTAGCTACACGAGTCGCTGCTGAGGGGAAACTATCGATGTCGTACGAAAAAAAAGACATGGGTTTTGTCGTATAGAAGGCGCGATCAGCGGTCGTGTATCCACGGTCAATAAATAAAACAAATCGAGACCGTAAACCCCAAAGGAGCCCTAAGCATCGAGACCGCGAAATCAGAGGCATTGGCTGTAGCCGGTGCTCAAGAACGTGCAGGTCGTGCCGCTGACGCACGCGGTCGCACCTGTGTATCCTTCACCGCCGCTGAGAGAAGACGATAAGCACGGCACCGACATACCGCGAACCACAAAGTACTCACCATTGAGCATACTTCTCGGCCGTCGCTGCGTTAGCATCAGCAGCGAAGGCGGTGCCGGAGTAGGTGGAGCCGATATCACCGAACTTGATGTTCGAGTACGTGACGGAGGAGTTGGGAACCTGGGACTCGACGTCGGCGGGGACACCAGACGACGTGGCGCAAGTACCGCGCTTGATCCCGGGCTTGCTCGGGTCGCCGTTGGTCGGGTAGCTCGAGTCGAGCCAGAGCATGTTGGCTGTGTGGTCGTCCCAGATACTCAGCACGAGGACCATGCCGTTCGCCATGGCCTTGCTCATGTTCGACATGCCGCCCTTCTCGCCGAAGCTGTCGCGGTCGCCGAACGCCGTCTTCGCGGCGCTGCAGAACGCGGAGGTGATGGAGTCGTACGCGGTCATGCCCGGGACGTTGACCTTGGAGTTCTGGATGACCTTGCCATTCTGCACGTACAAGCGGCGGATCTCGCTGAGCGTGCCCGACGCGGTCCCGGTGCTGGTGAGGAACTGCGTCACGACGGTGAACTTCTTCGACGTGTCGACCTTGAGGCCCTTGCCGTAGAAGCTGGTGTCGCCCATGCGGTACGAGTTGAAGTCGCACCCGTCGGGATCGCAGATCGAGCCGTAGCGGTTGCTCGACCCGCCGCACGCGTTGCCCGTGCAGCGGACGAGACCGGTCTGGGTGCAGGGATGCGGGGTGTAGGCGGCGGAGACGGAGTTGGCTTCCCAGACGTCCATCTCGTTACAGCAGGCACCGTAGTTCCCCGTGCCGGCGTTGCTGTCGTTGGGTGAGGGGACCCAGCCGACGGAATTACCCTACGCGAGGTATATGTCACGGAAGCGACGCAGAACCGGTGATCAGAGGACGCACCTCGCCAGCGATGAACTTGAGGTCCCGTGGGCACTGCGAGTCGCAGTAGCCAGTTCCGTATTTGGCACCAGCCTTGTTGGTGGGGTACTTGGACATGCCACCGTCGGCATCCATCTCCGAGAAGTAGAGGGCGCCGTTAAGACCGCAGGGAAGATTCGACACGTCGACGTCGAACGAGAACTCCTGGTTCAGGATCTTGAACATCTGGTACTGGGTGTCGCTCGCCATCAGGTAGACACGCGAACCGATGTTCTTGCCGTTCGAGTTGTTGGTGACGAACTTCAGGGTGAGAGCGTTGCCGCTCGAGGTGATACCGTAAGTGCCAGCGTAGTCTGCGCCGTCCAAAGCGCAGTTCGAGGCGCAGGTCTTGCCATCAGGGCAAAGGGAGTTGTCCCATGTGTTACCAGTGTAGCAGTTGGTGTAGCCGCCGACGTTGTGCACCCAGCGCCAGTTAGAGTCGAGGACGACGGCACCGCTTGACTGAGTAACGCAGCCGCCGCTCTTGGTACATTTCTGCCAGCTGAGTTTGGGATGGGTTTCCGCCTGCTGTGTGCCGACTTGCTGGGCAGTCACGACAGCGGCGAAGGTAAGAGCTGTGAGGGCGAGCTTGGGGAACATGGCGAGAAGTCGGACCTGACTTGGGTGACGAACTGAAGATCTGGAACCGAGGACTGCATTTTATATGTCGTGAATGGAAAAAATCCGGCAGCGCTGTTGCTCGACGGTGAAGTTCACCAGTGCATTCAAACCACAGGAAAGATGCCAAGGACAGAGGGCATTCATTATATCAACGCCAAGCCATTGAGATTTAGTACCCAAGCAAGGAAACCTGTCGTGGGAGGGGTCAGAAGACCGGTCTGTTCTTCTTAAACCGTCCGAGAACTGACCGCTCTAAGCTGGCTGTTTCTACGGCCCGCCTGAACAACGAGACCAAGAGACGTACTTGCGGGAGGATTTCGGCGCGTTTGCTGCCTGGTCGACGAGAAGACCCTGAGGGGCCTATGGGCAAAAGGTTTGGCGGCGAACTTAGGTTTCGGGCAACATTGGCTGTTTGAACTTGAACGTCGAGGCATGCATCGTTCAATACCATGTACTGCAGTCAACATGTACGAAATATGACGCAATCATCAGCGGCAAAATTGCACAGGCGTCCGCTACACAGGTGGACATGCCAGTGAGTGGGAGACTTGAGGAAAGTTCGGGGTAAAGTACGTCGATCGGCAATTCCAGCCGATGCTTGCCGATGTTTGGCAACGCCATTTGAACTTCCAGTGACCTTCCACCATGGCTCGCCAAACAACAATTGCTTCGCTCGCAAGAGGCCTAGATACATATCTAACGCTACAGCGCCTGTGTTTTCGCCGCACTTTCTTTTAACTCTTGTAGGAACCTGACAGACACCGTGAAATCGAGTAGCATGTCGTTCCGTGGATGAACCGTGCAGCCTAAGGCAGAGCTTGTCCGAGCGGAGGAACACCTATCGACTTTTTCCGGGAAGCTCTGGACGGTAGAACGGATTTCTTGTACCGCCTTCCGGCTTCAAACCTTAGGTCAGATGGGCTCAAAGTTGACTTCTTGTGGTCTGCGGTGTGGTCCGCTTGATCAACTTGTCCACCCAGAGCGTGGATGAGAGTCCCCGCACACATCATAGGACGACCTCGGCCCTTTGCGGGTCTCAGACGCGGGTCACTTACTTTTCCTTCGCTTGAAGAGTAGCGCAGCGCGAAGTCCCCGGAAATGCCCCGCCTCATCTCATTTCTGCATCGTTTCTATCCATCTAGCCGCAGTCCTGGCCAACGCAGGTGTGACTTTGGCATGCATACTCAATATTCAGTTGCCGAGGCATGTCTGACTTGCAAGGGCACTTCATCACGATTTGGGGAGATACGATATTTCCAAGCGACGGCAATGTATTCACCAATGCTGTTGTGCGCAGAAGCCAGCGAAAAGGTTATTACAGCGCCTCCAGTGCTGAACGTTCGAACATGACCAGAACATGACTGCATCCAGGTGACAGAGATATGCATGGCCAATACGTCTGCACTCACGCGTCGGAGCATTAAGGCCGTGCAGCGCAAGGGCGAGCGCTAGAGCCACTTCCGCATAGTTGGCTCACCGTATATCAAGCGCATGCGGTGAAGGGACCTGATGCTCACAAACGGCAGTGGCCGCCATCGCTGCAAGGGAAGGACAAGCTGTGAATAGTGAAATTGACCTCGCGCACTTGACGCCACGAACACACGTCTCCTTGAAGACGACCACATTTCAGTCCTTCTCCTCTTTCGTTTGATTCCCAACAACCCTCAGTCGACTTCACCGCCCGAGACTTACAGCTACGAGACCGTTGCGCGGGCTCCCGAACTTCTACATCAATTCGTTAAGTGAAGATTGTCGCCGAAGGGACATATTCCGAAGGATACTCTGATACGCGGTGAGAACCTTTTAGAGGAAGGGCGAAGAGCCTTCTCCGGTATCTGAACATCAGGAGACAGGCCTGGGGATCGGAAGGTCATGCCTGAGACGGACGCAATGACACGGCTGAGCACTGCAACAGATTCTACCTACGGCAGACTGATGAGGGCGCATCAAAGGACGAGTCATGCAGACGAAGGACTAGCGCGCGCGGGAGGGATCAAGCCTCGTCGACGAGCTCCGAGCTTTCGATTCTGGCTTGAACTGCGGAGTGGTAAAGGCATCTTGAGCAGCAGAAGTTCATCCGCGAATCTGCGTCCAGGGCATCGTCAGGTTGGTTCGAGACTGGATCGAGGACGAGGCGGACGGCCGGGCTGAGGGTATCATTCATTGACTGTTGCGAGCAGACGTGCAGTGAGCAGGAAACTCGATTGCATTGTTTTGACTTCTACCCAAGGTAATAGGATCGTATCGACCAAGTAATCCAGAACTCGTACACGCCTCGTAGAAGGCATAAAATGAGATTGCGGATGATGAAGGGTGCTAGAGTCAGGGGGCTGAATGGTCATTTAATACACGCTCTAGCTACCACGCGACTTACCGAAATCAGAGGCACTGGCTGTAGTAGGGGTTGAGGACTGTGCAGGTCGTACCGGCAGCGCACTGAGTGGGTCCCGTCCATCCTTGACCACCGCTACAAAAGTAGATGGGTATCGCAAACGTCAGAGACATACGAGCGGAGGAACTCACCATTGGCCGTACTTCACTTGCGTAGCACCCGAGGGAGGAGCGGTCGTCGTGGTCGTGCCAGAGCTACCGCCAGAAGAAGAGCCGGTGTAGGTCGAGCCAATGTCACCGAAGCGGACGTTGGAGTAGGTGACGGACGAGTTGGGGGCCTGGGACTCGACGTCGGTGGGGACACCAGAGGTAGTGGCGCAGGTGCCACGCTTGACACCAGGCTTGCTGGGGTCGGCGGTGGTTGGGTAGCTAGAGTCGAGCCAGAGCATGTTGGCTGCGTGATCGTCCCAAACGGACATGACGAGGACCATTCCGTTAGCCATGGCCTTGCTCATGTTCGACATACCACCCTTATTGCCGAAGGAGTCGGTGTCGCCGAAAGCGGTCTTCTGCGCGGAGCAGAAGGCGGAGGTGATGGAGTCGTACGCGGTCATGCCCGGGATGTTGACCTTGGAGTTCTGGATGACCTTGCCGTTCTGCACGTACAAGCGACGGATCTCGCTGAGCGTGCCGCCGGAAGCGATGAACTGAGTGACGACGGTGAACTTCTGGGAGGTATCGACGGTCAAGCCCTTGCCGTAGAAGGTCGTGTCACCCATGCGGTACGAGTTGAAGTCGCAGCCATCGGGATCGCACTCCGAGCCGTAGCGGTTGTTGGTGCCGCCGCAAGAGGTGCCTGAGCAGCGGACGAGACCGGACTGTGTGCAGGGATGGGGAGTGTAGGCGGCAGCAACGTTGTTGGCTTCCCAGACGTCCATCTCGTTACAGCAGGCACCGTAGTTGCCAGTTCCGGCATTGGCGTCGTTGGAAGAGGGCACCCAGCCGTCGGAGTTGGACTAAAGGACCGGTGTTAGCGGAAGCGAAGAACTGTATCGAAATGACCGCTCACCTCTCCGGCGATGAATTTGATGTCCCGCGGGCACTGCGAGTCGCAGTAGCCAGTTCCGTATTTGGCACCAGCCTTGTTGGTGGGGTACTTGGCCATACCACCGTCGGCATCCATCTCCGAGAAGTACAGCGCACCGTTGAGGCCGCATCCGAGGTTGGAAACATCCACGTCGAAGGTAAACTCCTGGTTAAGGAGCTTGAACATCTGGTACTGGGTGTCACTGGCCATGAGGTAGACACGCGAACCGATGTTCTTGCCGTTCGAGTTGTTGGTAACGAATTTGAGGGTAAGTGCATTACCGCTGGCGGTGATACCGTAAGTGCCAGTGTAATCAGCACCATCCAGAGCACAGTTGGCGGCGCAAGTCTTGGTGTCTGGGCAAAGAGTGGTGTCCCAGGTATTGCCGGTGTAGCAGTTGGTGTAGCCGCCGACATTGTGCACCCAGCGCCAGTTCGCGTCAAGCACGATGCGGCCGGCCTGGGTGACGCAGCCACCGCTGGTCGTGCACTTCTGCCAGGAGAGGGAAGGGTGTGTCTCGGCCGTGTTCGTGCCTACCTGCTGGGCAGATACGGCGGCGGCGAAGGTGAGGGCGATGAGGGAGAGCTTCGGGAACATTGGAAGAGCCTGAGGAGCCGATGCGGTGAGACCGATGTAGCTTGACGAACTGACGATTTCTGGGTGACGACGTACATTTTATACAAGCTGGGGCGGAAAATATCCGGCGTCGTCGCTCCAGCGACCAGCATTTGGTCAACACCCTGTCGAACGCGATGCTATACATGGATTGCGGTAGCGTAGCATGCAAGGTACTGGCGGTCAGGAGACCAAACAGGCATGTTAAAGCCCGAAATCTGTCCGTCCACATGATCTATTTTTATCCTCCCTCTGAGATTTTTGCCGAGCGCGATCCATAGCGTTCGTGCATGGTAGTCGAACGTCAGGATACGGGAGGATTTCGGAGGCCTGAAGCTCTCTCCTGTATGCTGTTTGCGTTGGCGATTCACTTAGTTCAAGGATTTGAGGACGAAACGCGAGAACAAGGCTGACAATTGCTATGGCTGCAATTTTGACGTGTGTACGAACTGGAAAGAAGCCTGAACCGGACAGATGTTTTGGAGGACCTCAGCCCATGACACTGGGCTGATAATGGGTTCTACTTCGCTTGTAGGGGCGGTACACCAGTTGGGACATGATGCTGGCGACTCATCAACTTCCCAAATAGACTACGAACAGGCGTTATTTGGCAAAGGCTTCGATTTTCAATCTTCACGCGCTGCTCATCGCCGCACCGCTCACTTGCAAAGGGCCTTTCCTCTGGCCTTTCCTCCTGAGCAAAAATGACCCCAGCACCGTGCCATAACAGCAAGCTGTGCCTTCCCATCTCGAATCGTACCTGGACAGAACTACAGGGAACTGTAGGTTCACTCGTGTCGCTTCGCTTTCTATGGCATTGCTTCTTGTCGCAGGCGGCCGGAATTTTTCAAGGAAAATCCCAGAGGCATGTGGTATGCGATCAGGTTATTGATATGCAAATGTTCAAGATCATGCTTGCGGTGAGGCTCAATCGGTCCGCGATTTCCTCTGTGATCCTCTGTGACTTTCGGTCGCGCGGCGCTCGCTCAGGCGGCCAGGACTCCACAAGTCTGAGCTACAACATCACTACTTGGGGTTTTTCCTAGAGAGCGAACAGCTGTGGAAGACCCAAACGGACATCACGGATATACGAATATCATAGTTCAAGAAGGCCATGACCAGTGAACAATGACGGATCTGAGAAATTGAATGCATTCGCGGGCGATTTGACGCTGTCTCGGAGAAATGCGTAGACCATTGTGACTTCCCTTTTCCCAGTTGCTGGCACGGATCTTCAGTGGCCTGCGGGCGCTGGGATCGGTTCCCTGCACTGCTGCGATCGTATTTCGGGACAAGTGCCACACGGTGAGAGGCACAGCAGACCATCCGCATGCAGAGGAGAGGTGCAATCGGCAGGTTGTCGGATTGTAACCCTCGTTTTCAGTAATGCATGAACGTTGAGGATCCATGTTATGGTGAGCATGGCTAGCTGGAGTGATTATGGGGAAGAGTGCGGCCGAAATGAGCCCTATCTGACTGCCGTTTCTCGGTTCATCCTTCGGCACAGATTTATGAGGCTGACGTCCTGTATACGAGGTGCGACGCGTTTGGAAATGCTTTATGGACACACATGTTCAGGGTACATTCACTTTCCCTTGTCCATACACGCAAGTCTATCTTGAGCGGTAGATACGAAAGTCAGGTTCGTTGTACAGCGTTGCATTGCTCGCCAACCTAGAAACCAAACCAGAGAAAAGAGAGGACGACGCGTGCGTGCGGTGGAAGTAAGTATGCATGTGACCAATAATCAGATTGACCGTGTGACGTGAAGGAGTTCATGAATCAGACAAGTAGAAAGATAAGTACCTGGAAAGGAGAAAGGCGTGCGACGTATAGCAAATAAATCAAGTCTGAGCCTGGTAGAGTAAAAAGCATAGCGGTGTCTCGACGAGATAGCAAGATCAATATTTGACAGGCGGGAGATGTCCACTGTAATCATATCCGTACGCAGGGGGCGGAGGATTGAGGTCGACGTCATATTCCGAACGGTCGTACCCATGCCTAAGGTTGGCCGGCGATTTCGCCTCTTGCTCCTTTGTGCGCACAGGTGAAGGTAGAGTCATGGTAGACCTCGACGACAAAGGCGAGGGGAGGACGTCGATCTCTGAGACTCCGCTTGGAGAAAATCGCGTTCGGGGGTCGGCGAAATGCCATGCACCGTCAGCTCCTCGCATTGCGATACGCATGTCGGAGCCAGGTGTGTGTTCTATACAGGGCAAAAGTGCGTGAGGAGTACTGTCTAATTCAAATACTTCGGAGACTCCTACTGAATCGTGGAGTTTCACCTCCCGGCGACCCAAATGGCGTGATACGGGCCGCAGGATGAGATTGTTCGAGACTCGTTCCCTTTGGAGGGCCCACAAGGGATTCCGTACTGGCCCCGTTAGAAGACCGTCTGCGCTTCATCCGCCACGTCGCGTAAACCACGCCTACAACTAGGAAGGCTCCAATCACACCTAGCACTACGCCGACAGCAGTCATGCGGGAATCGTTCTGCGTAGCGGGTTGACTAGAAGAGGTTGGCAAGGCTGAGGTGTTCGACGAAGAGGCATGGCTGGACATGTTTGTCGGATTCAGTAGACAGAGCTGGTATCAGGAGATCAGGCTATGTTTCGTCGACGAGGACATGACTCACCAACTGCAAACGGATAGAACTGTACCTATGACTAATTGACTGTCGTGAGATGCAGTCTTTCCCTACTGCTTGAACGAAAGGAGTGGCGTTCAAGAGAGAGAGGTGGTGGTTAGGACGATAAAGCGCTACACAGCCAGAATCGAAGAACACCTCTGCAGCTGGCTCACACCAGAAGCATGTTGACGTACCACAAGATACACCTGATATGGGAGAATTTGATGAGAACTGTCATATGTCGGGAAGACTTGCGGACAGAAATGATTTACGTGACGTTAAGGCGACAGATTGCGGTTTTGAAATTCTAGAGCAGTATGTGGTGAGTCTCACCAGTCTTCAGAGCAGGAGAAGTCGTGCTCTCTGTCTGACACGACCGTCAAAGAGCAAGTCGAACTTGCGTTCCTGGTTGGAATTGATCGCGTGGATTGGCGATCAACAGATCCACGTGCTGGGAAGAAACGACGGCACGGAACCAATTACGGCCCGTTCGAACTTTTTCCAAAACTCTCAGCGACCAGAATTGGACCAGAAGTCGCGACCTATGCCACAGTCCCTCTGCACGATTTGACTACTTTTTGAGAACTATACACTTTGGACCTATGAACATACTGGGCGCGCTAAGGACGACGGTAGTATCGACTCCCGGTCTACCTCGGCGTTTCGTGGGCTTTCAAAGATTCACGTCAACCTTGAATGATATTGCAAATCCTATCCCTGCATCGTTCCTACGCGGTGGGACGTCCAAGGGAATTTTTTTGCATCGCTCCACACTCCCAAAGGACCGTTCACAATGGGACCGAATTTTCTTGGGCATTATGGGGTCGCCCGACCCAGAGCACGGCAGGCAATTAAACGGTATGGGCGGAGGGGTCTCAAGCCTGTCTAAGATCTGTGTCGTCGGGCCGCCCTCACTTTCGCAGAAGGAACAACGAATCGATGTCGAGTATACCTTCGTGCAGGTCGGAATCCGTGATGCTAGCATTGACTATTCGGGCAATTGCGGAAATCTGTCGAGCATGATTGGCGTGTTCGCCGTCGATGAAGGCATTTGTAACCCACACTCACCGGGGACACATGCTACCGTTCGTTCCTTCAACACCAACACCCAGAAGATAATCGACACCACCTTCCCCGTTTCGACTACCGGTCCGCCAACACCGTTGCTCGACAACCCCGAGACCACCATCGCGGGTGTCCCAGGCAAAGCGTCCACCATCGTCCTAGAATTCGTCAACCCCGCCGGGGCTCGAACTGGGAAACTGCTTCCTACCGGGTCGCCACGGGATAATCTGACGATCCTGCCATCTCCCGGTAGCGATGAAAGGATCGTCGGATGCTCGTGCGTGGATGCTACCAACCCCACCGTATTCGTCAGCTACTCCGACCTCGCCAAGTTCCTCCCCATAGCCGACTACATCAATGGGAATGCACACGCCGTCGGCGAGACCTTGGAGCGCCTCAGACAAGCAGCGGCAGCCAAAATGGGACTCGACCCGTCTGCACAAGCTCAGCCTAAAATAGCTATCATTCGAGCACCGCACACCGACGAGGACCATACGCAGAGTGTAGACGTCGTCGTGCACGCGCTCTCCATGGGAGTACTGCACAAGGCCGTCCCGATGACCGTCGGTCTGTGCGCCGGCGTCGCAGCGAACATCGAGAACACCCTGGTTTGGGAAACAGTCCAGAAAGCACGCTCTGGCCGCCAGGACCAGGACATGGTCAGGATTCGGCACCCGAGCGGTGTCGTCGACGTGGGAGCGCAGTTGGCAGAAGACGGAATGGTGAAGAGCGCAAAAGTCGTGCGCACGGGGAGACGAATAATGAAAGGGGTGGTGTGGTGGTGAAGTGGGGGGAGGAAATGGGTGGTAGGAGAGCGATGCAAGCGCCTTTTAAAGGTTTGACCCATGCACCTGGCCGTTTGAACTTTGCTCAGTACGCTTGGCATTATCTGGGCGCGCCGCATAGCTCCCATTTTTTTTCGCTCAGAAACGCGTGCTATGAGGCCATATCAAGTTTATCCGCCCTCGCGCCTTGATGGTAAGATACTGTTAGATACGCCGCGGCACCTTCGATATCTCCTTCAATCGATACGGACTATCTTCCCGCTCGGCTGGATGCTTGGCCGACAATACCTCCCTTCGGCGTGTAAGAGCGCCGTGGTCAATCTTCGGAGCCCTTCCTGGCAGGCGTTGTGTACCATGCGAGGCGTCATTACGTTACTCTGAACGGCCACGAATTCAACCCTGCTCGCTGGCCTTCCTGCCCTATCACATTTCCTCGGCGAAACCTATCCACAGCCGTCCTCGTGCACTCATAATCGGCAAACGGAAGCAGTGATCGTTGATGCCAGGGATATTCACTCACCTGCGCCGTGCTCTCCACTTAAGCACACAAAGACCCTCCGGCACTCGTCGTCCCCGTACTGGCAAGATATGCATGAAATCGAAGGTCGGTAAGGAGAAACTTCGGCCGCGCAACTCGAATCGCGGAAGATGAACTTGGACTTTACTCAAGCTCCGTGACATTCGTTTTGTCCCCTTCTGGGCCCTTGGCTTCCACCTCCGCTGCCATCCAATACATGGCATATCACGTGATATCAGGCGAATCCTCGGCCGAAACACGTCCTTCACAGAACTCGACTGCCAACTGCTTCTCGATATCGTGAAAACGCGCGCGACGGCGTTCCCGGTGTAAGTAATGGACCCTCCTGGCCGGCGAGCATCGCCCACGTCCCTGTCTTTTTGCACAGTGTTGGCTCATAACGCGCGGGCGGCGAAATATCGGGGCTCGAAAACATCGTTATAAACCGGTTAATCGATCACCAGGTCTCTCAGGCGTATCATGGTTCATCTTATCCTCACATCGTCGTACACGAATGAGGTGTATACTCTCGCTTTCGATCCTGAAGCCTCCAGTCTTTCGGTAGCTTCGCGCCTCGAGGTTGGGCACCATCCATCGTGGATCACGTTCTACCCTGGAGATCATTCTCTGGTGTTCACAGGTCTTGAGCAAGCGGATGGAAAGGTCTTTGCGCTGAAATACGATGACGAGGGTAAAGGGAAGGTTGTAGCGGAAGCGCCGAGTGGAGGGAGCGATCCTTGTTCGTTAGCTGCCACGAAGAACGAAGTGCTTATCGCGAATGTACGTCACCTTACCATCATTCGAAGTGGACAGACGCGTGAACGGTTTCCCACTGGATAGTACTCCAGTGGTGTTGTATCATGGTTGCCTATCTCCCCTAATGCACCCTATCTGCTCGCACCGTCGCCCAGCACCCTCCAGCTAACGGGCACCGGACCGAACACTTCCAGGCAAGAGGGATCACACCCTCATCAAATCGCTATCGTCGAAGAATATGGCGAGGTTTTGGTGCCGGACTTGGGTGCTGATATGGTTCGAAGATACCAGCTAGGTAATGACGGATCGCTGCGCCTTCGGGGTCATATACAGTACCCTTTGGGTGGGGGACCGCGTCATGTCGCTTTCCATGGTACGTCCCCGATTCACTATACTTCACCGGCGTAAACGCGGTCAGCAGATGGATATCTCTACACCCTCCTTGAGCTCACCAGCACGGTCGTGAAACACCGTTTTCCTCGACTCCCCAACCTCCCTACCTTCGTCAAGTCAACACCTTCAATGTCCAACCCGCCATCGCAGCCCAGTGACATGCTGGCGGCCGAAATCCTCATCCCCCCGCCCAACTCCACGTATCCCACTCCGTATCTTTACGTCTCAAACCGGAACGATCCCTCGCCAGAAGGCGATATCATCTCGATCTACAACATCTCTGGGCCAGACACACTGGAGCTCGTGACGGAGGTCAGATCCGGCCTGAAGCACCTCCGCGGAATGGTGTTTGGTGGCCCAGACGACAGGTGGCTGGTCGCTGGCGGCGTCAATGGTGGCGGCGTCAAGGTGTTTGAACGCATCGATAGCGGGAGGAAGCTGAAGGTTGTCGCGGAGAAGCCTGACATCGAGGCCCCGACTGGCTTCCTTTGGAAGTGAATTGTTGAGGGAAGGAGATGGATGTGCATGATTGGACGATTCTTGGCACTTATATGTATTTTTGTTATCCTAACACCGCCTGTAGGTATTTGCACGGTCCGCCGAGCCGCACTGCTTTTCTGCAATCAATCGTTTTCTGCACCTCTGGTCTTTCCAGCGCTGTGACCTACTATGTTTTGATGACACCCTGAAGGAAGAGATCTACGCGTCAGGTTTGTCCCCCTGCTCGATTGCATCCGAGAATTCGCCAGCCATCCGCCATTGAGGAGGTTGGGATTTACTTCCTGTGAAGGAAGTGCAGACGCCGCTCGAGGCATGCCGGAGAACTAATTTCGGTGTGATCGTGGTGACCGCTGGTTGACGGTTGACTACTGGTGGCATGATAGAGGGTAGAATTAATTAAAATACTGGGTCATAGGAATAGGATATTAGCTCATTACATGAAGCAGGATGGTTCCATTGGCAAGCTCCTATAGCGCCCTTCGATCTTCAACCTTCCGCCTGGGGTGCGCGATCTTGCCGTCACCTGAACCTGCTGGGCTGCCCAAGCGGTTCCCCCGCGGCGGTCGTTCAATGTCTCGTGGCAATGTTTCCCAATCTGACAAGCACCGGATATGCTAATTTCCATGAGGATGATTCTGAGGAGGACGAAGATGAGGAGCAGGAAGATAGAGCTTGGCGTGCCGTTGAGGACTTGCTTGGAGAAAGACTTCGGGCTAGTCAAGGTTCCCTGTAAGACAAACGTCGCGGCGTAGTATACAGAAATCTAGGATCAATGCTAGAGACATCTATGGCCTAAATATCTACGCAGGTCGCGTAGAACGAGTAGAACTAACGACGATCTAGACAGTAGGAAGTAGTCTTCCGACGGCTTGAGGATGACCAGGTTTCGTCCCACAGAAAAATTCCTGCACCTGTGCTTCTTTGTTCATTCAATGGTCCACAAAGGCCGTACATCTAATATTACATCTGACAAGTTGTAAAGTACAAGTAACGCAGGCAAAGACGAATATGAGGATATAGAATAGGAATATCTGGGGGATCACCCGATGATGCCCTCACTCCTCAGCTTCGCAATCGTGTCCGAAGAAAGTCCCAAGTCGCCCGTCAACACCGCGTCGGTATGAGCGCCGAGATTTGGGCCCGCCCACTTAGGCTGTGCGTCTACGCCATCCAGGACAGGGAACGTGCCCTGCATCTTGACACTCCACCCCTCACCCTTGTCCTTATCGCCAACCCACACATCCCTCACCGCACCGCGCGCCTTGATCTGTTCACCCTCAACGACCTCCTTCACCGTCACCACCCGCCCGACGGGCACGCCCACCTGATTCATGACGTCAATCACCTCCTCAACGGTGTGCGTGCTCGTCCAGTCCGATATCGCCTTCTCGATCTCGGCTTGACGCGCGACGCGGTGGTGGTTCTGCTGGTACGACGGGCCCGTCAGGTCGGGCCGCTTGACGACTTGCATTAAGCGGTTATAGATCGAGTCGCCATTCGCGCCGATCACGACGTACGTCGGGATGCCAGGGGCGGAGGGATCGGGAAGGCATGGGTAGGCGTTCGTGGGGACGATGCCGGTCACGGAGGAGCCTGAGGGTCCGCGTCTCTGGACAGATCGTCAGAAATATGACTTCGACATCTGAGGAAAAGGTATTCTACCTTTCCTTTGCGGTCGTACTCGGGGATGATCCCCTCCATGAGGTTGAGCATGCTGAACGCAGAGGTAAGCTGGCGTGCGGTAATCGGATTGGTATGCCCACCTCTCGACAATGCTGACGTCGACTGTGGTTCCCGCCGGCTTATCCCCTTGCTTTTGCCTGCCTAACAGCGCCAGCACCTTCGCCTAGCGTAAGAGGAGAGTCAAAGATCGATGAAGAGTGCATACCGTTCCAAACGCTGCGTGTAACCCTGCAACAGAGTCCCCAAGCTTATATTAGGTCTGACGGGAGGACCTGCCAATCCTTGGGTATCCGGATCCGGGAAGCCGTTGATATATCGGAAGCCGGATTCTGCTTCGCAGACCGACGCGTATCCAGGACGGGGAGCCCACGGACCCGTCTGGCCATACCCGCTCACACGAGTGAATATAAGTGAGGGATTGTGCGGATGTAAGTCGGCGGGACCCAGGCCCCACCTCTCGAGGGCTGAGAAGCGCAATTCGTGAGAGAATCCGTAGTTAGATTGGAGGATACATACTTCCGGGTTTGAAGTTCTCGATGATGACATCACTCTTGATGGCAAGCTGTTTTACCAGTCTGTCGAGAAATGCGGTCTTCAGAGCTTGAGCAACGAGAGAGGGAGACGGTGCCTACTCTCTACCTTCGGGTTTCCTCATGTCTATAGCAACACTCTTCTTGTT
The DNA here is from genome assembly GCA_026008595.1 of Lyophyllum shimeji. Classification (NCBI taxonomy): domain Eukaryota; kingdom Fungi; phylum Basidiomycota; class Agaricomycetes; order Agaricales; family Lyophyllaceae; genus Lyophyllum; species Lyophyllum shimeji. Next base: position 2,528,179 of record BRPK01000004.1, read on the forward strand.
CCTCGCTATACTTCTAAACCAAGGACTCGTCCCGTCTACATCGAGCTCACGCCAAACACGTAAAGGGTCTCCGGTCTTTGGAGGTTCGACCTTTATCACCTCGGCACCGAACTGTCTAAGCATAGCATTAGCAAATGCACAATGGGCATGTTGTCGAAATATACCCGAGCAGTTGCCCAGCAAAAGGTCCTGCAATCAACTGTCCTAACTCTAGCACGCGAACACCGGAAAGAGGTAGGTTTTGCGGTGCATCTGTCACGGTCGCAAACGTCCTAAAGCTTCATCAGTATAAAGGTGGTGGCATGGAAAGGTATCCACATACGAATGGTGCGGTCTGAGCGAAGTCCGCGAGCGACACAGGCGCGAAACCAAGGCGCGAGTAGATAGTAGTGAGGCGGTCATTATTAGAGACTAGCAAACACTAGAAATCGTGAGCTAGGTCTACTTGATTGAACGTATTGCCTTATAGCACGACCAGCAGTGTTCCGCTTAAATAGGAGGCTTGAGATCCGCATCTGCGGAACGTCGGCCGAAACCGACCCGACGCTTGTCGGCTTTACTCCGGGCTGCTGTAGTAGCAATGCCGACGAAATGGAAATGAGCTTCCAGAACCTCGAGAGCATAAAAAGAGCACTCGAAGAATGGGGTTCATAGATGACAGATTCGGACAAGAGAACGTGAGCCGCCCGAGCGACGCCTCGATTGACTCCAATGTAAACTTCAAGCAGTGAGGCTGCACGAGAAGGAATGCAATTGAGTTACCTAGGAATGGTGGCCGCTCGATGTCGGCGTGGATCAGACAGCAGACTCGGAAGGGGATGGCGGCGTGGTTAAGCAAACTTCCTCTGGCCGTTCGCGGTAATGAAGACGCGCCAGTGAGTTCCAAGTTGGTCAAGGGGTTTGGAAACAAATAGTGGCAATCACGGCACGGATTCGGCCCGGGGATGAGTCCTGTGGCCCTCTGGCATTTCCTTCATGTTTGCTCGTACGCACGGCAAGTCTCCCATGTCTTCGATTGCAACATGTCTTTGAACCCCGGTCTCATTACGGCGCTGTTGCTTAGCGCTTAACGGTCGTATGACTATGTCTCGGCTACTTGGACTACGTCGGACGTCCAACCCGATGCCATTGTCCTCCGTGGCGTTCGGCAGTTCATCTGGCTGTGGTGTAACAGTGATATCGGTCTAGTCGGAGCGCTATTGTCATCGTCAACTGTCGTTGGCGGAGTCCGGGACCAAGTTCACCCCTCCAACCCCCTGGAAGTTAAATCGTACTTGGCGAATTCAGTTGGGGACGTCAAATGATCCATGGACAGCCACAAGTTTAGCCTCGGTGGGACCTCAACATGGCGCATGTGCACCGCAGGACGGCATCGTGGTTTCTTAAATGACGACGTGCCCTTGAACTCCATCTCGACATCATCTTGCGGAAACGATCATACATCGGTACGCCAAGGCTTCTGACCGTTTCCGTAAACCTTTACATTATTTCGGATCGAGCGCCGCAGGCTGTCAACTTTCTGTTGTCGGACCATATTCCGGCCATCCACTCAGTGACATCCATCCCATGCTGGCTGCAGATTCTCCAGGGCAACAGGGATGTATGCACTTTGTTGGAGTATAGTTTACAGATGGAGAGAGGGTATCGACTACCAGTACATTATCCAGAAACGGTGGGATATATAAGTATACTTTGAGCAGTCTTCGCGGTGGATGGAAAGCGGATAAAAACACAGCAACTCGTCTCGGCCGATCCTCAGTCAACAACCACCAGCCCGTCAAAGCTCTTCTTCATCACGGCCTTCTTCATCACGCTGATCGGGTTGAACTCTTCCTGCACCTTCACCGTCTCCGTCCCTCCATCTGCCTTCACCTCCTCATACTCCTCCTCTTCACTCTCCCCCATGAACACCTTGAGCAGTGCCGGTGAAAACCCATTCATCAACGCCACACCATCCCTATCGCCCTGTACCTCAACCGTCCCATAGTGTGCCAAGTCCCAATACACGATCTGTGGCATCTCGTACCCGCAGCCCTATACGCCTTCTCGATCGCGTCATGGTTCGTCGCCCAAGACGCCGCGTCGCTCTTCGTGGCACTGCACGCGTCGAATTGCATGTCAGAGAAGATGAACAGGCGCTTGATCATCTCTTCCTGCGGAATTTTGTTCTTGATCGCAAGGGCAGGAGGAGCCTGAGGAACACGGCGTTGAGGTCCGTGATATTGCCCCAGTTCTTGGCCGACATCTCCAAGATGGTCTTGTACAGCGGCTGGGCGAGGTCGAGCTTTACGAACTCCGGGTTCGCGGAGAACGTGATGAACCCGCCGTTGAAGGGCGGCTTGGCAAGATACGCGAGGACAAGGGAAAGCGAGATGGCGGGGAGAATTGGCTGGACGTCCCTCGTGCTCCCGTCGAACCTGGGGACGTAGTGGATGGTGCCCATGGAGCCGGAGACGTCGCAGACGGCGAGCGCGTTGTCGATGGACCCGGACTCGCGCAGCCGTTCGATCAGTGTCTTCCACTGCGCCTCCACAACCCGTATGCGCGCATTCTTAAGACTCTGCTTGAACTCCTTCACGGTTTTGAGCTCGTGACTGGCGTCAAATTCCACCGGCGCCCCGAGAGCGATTGCCTGGCCAACCAGTTCGCGGGCAGGAGGGTCGCGCCGCTGATCGTTTTCTTCCCCTTCTCGACAGATGCAAGGTACTTGTGAAATCCAGCGGGGTCGTGTGCGAAGAAGTGCTCCATGTTGTTCTTCATGCAGACCGAGGACACACGGTTATATCTGATCTCGCGCCAGCGGTTCGCCGACATCAGAGGTTCGGGTATTGCCAACGCATCGCGCAGTCGCGTCAACACCCAGCGTTGGTAGAAGGAGCGCAGAATAACGAACGCCTCAACGTGCTCTATGGGCTTGTCGAGAGCAGACGGGTATCTAGATGGCGCCTGTGCACGGCGGAGGAGGAGAGCGATGGCCGACGCGATGTTCGTGTGACGGTCGTGCGCGCCATGAGGTGTCGGCGCCCATTTCCCGGCGAGAGAGATACGCTTCAGGTACGGGATGCGGTCTGCATCTTGGCTTAACGTGTCCAACTCATCGAGGATACGAAGATCCTGAGCTAGGCGGTCGGAGAAAAGACGGGCGACGGCAATGTACAGTGCACGGAATCTCGGCCGCGCGAGCTTAGCGACGAGGTTGTCGTATCTCTCCTTGCCCTTCAGTGCACGCTTCTCCTTAGCTTCTTCCTTGTTCCGAGCATCCTTCGCAAGGGATTCCGCGATACGACCAGCGGGATCTCCGGCCTTGCCTCCGTTCCGCTTGCCGTATTGACACTGTTCGCGTTCCACAAGGAAGCGTGAAGGCCGGTCAAAGTTGCTGAGCTCGTCTACGGCGGCGAGGGCAACGATGTTCAGCAAATCCTTCCAGTATCCGTGCGCCAGAGCCTGCTTGCTTTGGGGTAGTGCACACAGGCTCCACCAACCAGCGGAGGTTCGTGATCGCGGTCCGCGGATGATTCTCGTACAGCCAGCCGAAAGCTCTGTAAACGCAAGAACGGGTTAGCATAATTGATAGAACCGGTAGAAGCACTAACCTGTAGAAAACCTTCTTGTCGCTTTTCCATCGTGAATGCTGCGGGTGTTCCAGATGATACGGAGCGTCAGATCCGCATCCTCGGCCCATGCGTCTTGGAGATACTTGTTAAAGCGGGCCTGGGTCTGTGCACTCGCCAAGCATTGAAACGCGTCGAGGGTAGGAGAAAGCGTCGAATTATACGTTGGTGCCAAATTTTGTGTCAATGTTTGATGAGCGGTTTGTGTGAGAGCTTCCATCATGGAATTCTTGGGTGTCTCAGCCGCGACCATGGACTGAGAGACTGGTGTGCGATCAGCGGGCGGAGGAATGAGGACATCGAGGAAATTGGGATCATAGAGCTCTGGGATGTCGGAGCGTGACAGTCTGACTTGAGACGCAGCAGCGAGAGTGGAGACCATCCTGGGATTCGAATGACGCGAGGGACAGACGTGAGTTCAGCCCCAGCAAGGCTGCCAGGTTATAAATGGACCGGAAGGTAACTCATTTGCCAACCATCTGATAGGTTGGGGCACAACTGTTGTGATTTCGAGTCAACATGGAGCAGGGTTGGCCAGTCCAAGTCATCACAGGTCACTGGAGTCAGGGACTCGATCTCAACTCCATATCAGCACCGCCACAATCCTATCTGGGTGGGGTAACCGTGGCGCGACATTTTATCGCTGGCCAAGTCAAGATCCAAGGATTGCTTCAGGATCATGAAAGAACACCGGGCGAGCCCCAGCGCCTCGACGAGCAACACTAGGGAGATGTCGCAAAGTGCTCCTGTCCCTGACGACCTGGCATTAAACGTGACTGTGAGCGTCCATCCAACCAAATATTTGTCGGAGATACGATTTCGTTCGATGACATCCTCCCAGGCTCCTAGAACCAACCTCTCGTACCGCGTCAGATTCGCAATCCCACTGGCCACGCAATGCTTTATATGTAGAAAAATATCTTATCTTATCAGAGCAAATAAGACCATTCTTAATCCAAACAAACAAAACTAAGGGCTCATGGACGCGGTAGAGAGGCTGGCAAACTTGTGATTCGGTGATCTCGGCGTTCTCAAATAAACCCAGCCTAGGGTTCAGAAAAATGGCCGCCGCCGAGCAGGCGAGGTCAAATATTTTTCAGTTTCGCAACACGAATGTCACACTACCATCAGCTGCGTTACTGACCATCGGTTCTGTCACTTGAGTCCCGCGATGTGTAGCATCGCGTTCCGTCGAGCCTACACAAGCCATTCCCGGCGGTGAACCTAATGCTTACTATTTTTATCAAAGCTCAGAAACGTTGTTCCACCTGTTCATCGAAGCTCTCGGGCTCGTCTTCGTTCACATCAAGGAGATCACTGATATCTGCCTGAACATGTTGCCAGTACTCCTCGTTCTCGGCACTTGTGGCCTCCTCGATCTGAATACCTTGGCTTCCGCTGTAAGGGGACGTCCCTCTCCCCTCCTTTTCCTTCTATTTCTCTTCCCTTCACTACAATACTTTACTTACTTCTAGATGTACTCGACCCGGGCGGCTTCTGGATCCCGCCCGCTCATCCCGCCGGACTCCGCACTTCCCCCGCCGGTCTCCGTACTTCCCCCGCCGGCCTCCGTGCTCGTTCCGCCGGACTCCCCGTTCCTCCACCGTCGGATCCCGGATTCGCGGCTCATCGTTGCGCCACGAGCGCCGCACATTACTATACAGTTTTTACAAGGTACTGTACAGTTTTACCAAGCCACCCGATCGTCGTACATACCGTGCGCGCACCAGGCAAGGGCTCCTTAGACTTGTTCTCTTTGGATCTCCCCTTGCCAGGTGCGCCACTTAGCTTATCTACTCGTACATATTTTAATATACTTTGGATCTCCCCTTGCCAGCTTCGTGTGAGTCCGCGAGCGTTCAAGGGTCGCCCTTACAGCAGAACAAGTCTCCAAGAAGGTCCGGAAGGTCCGAGATCTCTGCCCCTCGACTGCCGCGCATCGATATTCCGCAGCCATCTCCCACTTCCCCCACCTTCTCCTCCCAGTATGCCACCTGCATCGGACGTAGCACCCCAGGACCCTGCGGCAGACCCCGCGCAGGAAGCCTGGCGCAGGCTAACGACGATTGAGGCACGTCTGGAGCACCAAGACGGCCAAATGGCTGAAATCTTCAACACCTTTCGCGAGTTCCGGCTCTACCTAGAACAGCACAACACCCCCACCGTGCCCTGTGACTCCGGACCCGCCACGGTCCAACCCGCCGACGCTGCGCAAACCCCCGCGCAGTCGGACCCCCTCTCCGCGCAGTCCTTCACGCGCGGCGGAGATCGCTTGCGGCCGGCGCCCCCTGACTCCTTCGACGGCGAGAGGGAGAAAGGGCGCGCTGTAACGGGTCACCTACCCATGCGGGGCAGGTTGGTGTTGTTTGGCAACGGCCTCAGCCGTTGCCCAATATTTGGGTGTTTACGCGTTGTTTGTACATAAGTTTTCACGTCACTACCTACAGCAATAGCAAGACTCGGTCAAGCTCTGTTGGGTATTGTGAGAACTCCGTAGCCCTGCTACATTTTTTTGAGCTAGCCAGCTCCTATCTGCTGTATCCTGCTATATCCTGCTATACTCTGCTTTACTCTTACTCTCACTCTGGTCATATTACTCTGGTTTGCTTCCCTTGGGTCATATGAACACACTTGCCCCATCTAGGCACTCTACTGGCTCTATGGCACCATATGGGACCCCTACTAGGGCCCCACCACCTGTTTTGGAATGCCTGGCACCCTTGTCAGGCCCTGCAGCTGCTATGCAGTTGCCACATCACTGGGAGAACTTGGGACTACCACTGAGGGATCCAGTTGGATTCAGGCGTCGCTGTCAGGGTGATCTCACTCAATTCTGGTCGTCTCTGGGATATAACTGGCCTAGGGATGTACGAGACAGAGTCGAAGCGGCCACCCTGGATGCCGTTCGGGCGAAACTCCGGATTTCGGGCTCGACCGACACGGACGACGTATTAGCTCTGTATTTCGAGTTAATAGTTCCTACTATAAGCGATATGGATAAAGGACTCTCTATGAGCCCTAATACAAGACATTTGTCGAGGCTGGCGCATACTACGTCAGCGAAACGAGCCAATTTGCCAGCACGCGATGACGATCGTGTGAGCCAGTCAAGTCGTGGTTCGAACAGATCGCGAACGCCGACTAGTCCATGTGGGACTAGTTCGAATTCTGAGCGAGACGCTACAGTCCCGTTTAAGTCGATCGTCAAGAGATCCGAGCGCCGCGAGCTAAACAAGCTCGCGCCGATAAACGTCACCTATCGAGGTGGCGATGACGTTCGAAGTTGGCGAACACCAGCTGAATCGCCAACCGGCTCTTACCGTAGTCACTCATCGGCGAGCTGCACTCAGGAATCCAAGGAAGAAGCTCCGTCGTTGAATGACGGGGACAGGCACAGTCGGCGAAATGTCGTCGACAAGGAAAGACGGCCTCAAAGGTCGTACAAAGGACATGAGAATTTCGTCCACCCGGGACAAAATTCTGGTCAGGGGAAGGAGAGGAGAGAGCGGACGAGGCAGTGGACTGAGCACCACGTAGTCGTTCGCTCAGGAGCGAATTATCGTTCCGATAGTGATGACGAGGTGGAGAAAGCGAAGGTAGCGACGAAGTATCCGCCGCTAATACCAGTGCCGACAGATATGGCAGCGACGTTGACAACGCCGCCGTCGGCGCGAGTAATGGCCACCTCATGGTCATCTACCTCACAGTTGAAGTCGGAGGTGACTGGGCCATCGGGTCCACTGGAAAAGAGTGTAATGGCTACTAAGTCATCTCTACCAGATGTTATGGATTTGGGCTCATACTGGGACGTCCAAAAACATTCGATACTTGCTAATTGGATGGAGAGACACCCGACGCTAAGCGCCAGGAGGTCAGACTCAATTCGCAAGCTAGCAGACAAGGCTCTATTAGAGTCTCATGAGGCGAACCGAAGAACTAGTGGAGGCCGATACAACATTGGAACGGTCTATCAAAGTTTTCTTCGAGACTTTACGCAGCTATACTATGACCGTCGCGCTGTACGACGGTCTCAACAAGGACCGGAAACCTCGCAACGGGTGGGCGGCCCATCAGGTGGTCGCAGAGGTATCGAGTCGGTGAACTCGTCGGTAGCTAGGCAGGTGGCAAGTGGATCACCGCTGCTACCACGAACGACGAGATCAACGACGAGGCCGCTACCTGAAGGGCAGGCAGCGACCAGCGAAGGACAATGCCAGCGCATATCGGCGTTGAAGTCGCGCCATGGCGGTGTGACGAGCCCATCAGAAGAGGTAGTCGTCGGCATCGAAGGATGTCGGCGAGGAGTCGAGCCGCCGAGCGTGAAGGCGACGTCGAAAACGCCGCCTGGGGAGACGAACAATGTGGCGAACGAGGTACCACTGCCGAAGGACTCGGGCGCCGCGGGCGGAAGCTCTAGCCGACCGAAGATGGAGGAGACGATGGAGTGCAGCATGGGGACCAACAAACGTGGCCCCCAAGATACTGCCGAACATCCAGCGGCCGTGCAAAGCCCAGCTAGACGCATGGGGTGCGTGGCTCCACTGGGTGCCCATCGTGGTCCAGGCATCAGGGTGGCGTCGAAGAGTTCTGGAGGGGCGCCGTCGTCGGCCTGTGTGGTCGAAAGTTTCGAGGAGTCGGCACATAGAGAGAGAGCGCGCCGCGCAGCAACTCTCGAGCCGACGAGGCAGGCGCCGGCCAATAAGGTCGGGCGCAGTCGGTCGTCAGGTGCGCGTTGGGGCACAGAGCCATCGGCCGCTGTTGGTCGTGAAGTGGGGGATCATGGCGCGTTGGCGCGTCATGCAGGAAGGGCAAATCTCGCCCTGAAACCTAGGGAGAGCGAATTGAATCGCTCCCAAACAGCAAATATGGTCAGTCGTTCATGGATGGCGTCGAAAACGCCATCCCAGACATATGGGAAGGACCGCGTACCTTCAAGAACCACGCCAGCACGCTCAAAAGCGCGCAGATATCCATCCCCGGGGCACGCAGGCCCCATCCCCTCTGGCCATGCCTCGGCCCACTCGGCGCCTATTGAGGGCGTGTATGCACGTCCATCGGGTGCTGGAGGCGAACGGATAGCCGCTCGCATAGCGCTTGGTGGTCGAGACGAGGGCGCGGGGCAGCGGACGTTGATAACGCCCGCGAAATCGCAGTGCCACCCAAAGTCCCTGCGGACTTGTCGCACCTTCGACGATTACGTCAGCGTACACCGCAAGAGGTGTGCTCGGTTTATGGCTCCTGGCGAGTCGTTTTCGCCGACAATGATCAGTGTGCTGTGGCATGGATGGAATGTCATGGGGTATGCGTCGGATGCCGACGCGCAAAATTTGGTGGACCACAACTATGTGGACAGTCTGACAATGTAAGGGCGACCCTTGAACGCTCGCGGACTCACACGAAGCTGGCAAGGGGAGATCCAAAGTATATTAAAATATGTACGAGTAGATAAGCTAAGTGGCGCACCTGGCAAGGGGAGATCCAAAGAGAACAAGTCTAAGGAGCCCTTGCCTGGTGCGCGCACGGTATGTACGACGATCGGGTGGCTTGGTAAAACTGTACAGTACCTTGTAAAAACTGTATAGTAATGTGCGGCGCTCGTGGCGCAACGATGAACCGCGAATCCGGGATCCGACGGTGGAGGAACGGGGAGTCCGGCGGAACGAGCACGGAGGCCGGCGGGGGAAGTACGGAGGCCGGCGGGGGAAGTGCGGAGTCCGGCGGGATGAGCAGGCGGGATCCAGGAGCCGCCCGGGTCGAGTACATCTAGAAGTAAGTAAGGTATTGTAGTGAAGGGAAGAGAAATAGAAGGAAAAGGAGGGGAGAGGGACGTCCCCTTACATCACCCCCCCTCTAGGGTGCAGCGCCCCGATGCACCGGAGCGCGCGCGGCTCGCAGGGCCACCGGGTCCACAGGGAACATCCCACGGACCTGCTTGGGGGCGTCGGGATGTCGGCGGTGGAACTCGCGGACCAGGTCGCGGGCATGCGCAACGTTCTCCACAGGCTCCCAGGAGGCGTCTTCATAGCCGTAGCCCTTCCACTTGACCTTGTACTGGAGCTTGCGGCGGAAGAAGCGGCTGTCCAGGATGTCCTCGACGTCGAACCACTCCTCGTCGTCGATCAACGTTGGAGGCGGAGGCGGACGAGCGCGACGGCCAGGGATCGGGTCCGGGGGAGCAAGCCGGAGCTTGACGGCGTTGAACACGGGGTGGAGGCGGCTCATGGAGCGGGGCAGGCGGAGCTTGTACGCGAGAGGGCCGACTTGACGTTCGATGGTGTACGGTCCAAGATAGCGGTGCGAGAGCTTCTTGGAGGGACGCGTCGTCTGGATGTCCGAAGCGTCGAGGTATACACGATCGCCGGGCTTGTACTCCGGGGCCGGGATCCGGCGCTGGTCGTAGTACCGGGCCATGTCGTCCTTCGCCTTGGCTAGGGCCGCCTTCGCCTCCTCCTGGGCCAGCTTCATGCGCTCGAAGAACTCGTTCGCCGTCTCGTTGTTGGAGTTCAGCGGCCGAGGCTCAAAGCCCATGCGCGGGTTCCGCCCGGTGTCCAGCATGAACGGCGTGAACTTGGTGGCGGAGTGGACGTGGTTGTTGTACTGGAACTCCGCCTCTGGGAGGAGGTCATCCCAGTCGTCCTGCCGTTCGTTGCAGAAGACCCGGAGGTACTGCTCCAACTCCTGGTTGACGCGCTCCGTCTGACCGTCGGACTGAGGGTGGTACGCCGTGGAGGTGCTAAGCTTGATGCCGAGAAGGCGGTAAAGCTCCCGGGTGAACTCCGCGACGAACTGAGGTCCGCGGTCAGAAACGAACACGTCCGGAAGCCCGTGCAGTTTCCACACGTGCTTGCGGTAGAGGTTTGCCGCGCCCATAGCCGTGCAAGTGGTGTGCGTCGGGATGAAGTGCGCACGCTTGCCGACGGAGTCCACCACAACCATGACCGCGTCGTAGCCGTGAGCCTCGGGGAGCTCAACGATGAAGTCCACGGATACAACGCTCCAGCGCCCCTCCGGAATGGGTAGCGGGTGTAGCTGGCCCATCGGGAGCTGCCTCCGGACCTTCGTCCGTTGGCAGAGGTCGCAGGTGCTGGTGTAGGAGCCGATGTACCGGGACATCTGCGGCCACCAGTAGCTCCGGGAGACGAGCTCCAGAGTTTTCCAGCGACCGGGATGCCCGGCAACACGGGAGTCATGGTGCTGCTCGACGATCCGGCGGCGGAGCTCAGGGATGTTCGGGACGTAGATGCGGCCCCGGAACATGAGCACTCCCTGGTCCTCAGACCACTCTGCACTCCGGACAGACCGGACTCCGGAACGGGCGGACTTCAGCGCGGCGGCGGCCTTGGCGACGACGTCCTCCTGCGCACCTTCGCGGTTGCCTCGGCGGATGTCCCGCAGGATCTTGTCCTCCTCGCCGGTGGCGATGAGACCCTGCAGGGCACGGACGGCGAAGAACTCTGGCTTGAGCAACACGATGTCCGCATTGTCAGTACTACCGTCTCCGTGATCCGGTCGGCGCGAAAGTGCGTCAGGCTTGCCCATACTACGTCCAGGACGGTGGTGCAGCACGAAGTCGAAGTTGGCTAGATACAGGGACCACCGGGCCTGCCGCCGATTGAGCTTCTTGGCGGTCAGGAAGTACTGGAGGTTCTTGTGGTCCGTGTAGATTTCGACCTTGTGCCGCGCACCTTCAAGGAAATGCCGCCACTCCTCGAGTGCGCGGATGATGGCAAGCATCTCCTTGTCGTGGATTTCGTAGTTCCGCTCGACGGCGTTCAGGCTTTTGGAGTAGAACGCGACCGGGTGCCATTTCTCGTCCTCCGGCGACTGCTGGGATAGCACCGCGCCCGTGGCGAAGTCTGAGCTATCGGCTTCGACCCGGAAGGGGCGGTCGTCGTCGGGGAAAATGAGGACGGGCTTGGAGGTAATGGCACGCTTGAGGGAGTCGAACGCGTCCTGCTGCCCGGACCCCCAGGTCCAGGCAACATCCTTAGCCGTGAGGTCGAAGAGCGGCCGAGCGTGGTGGGAGAAGTCGCGGATGAACCGCCGGTAGAAATTGGTGAAGCCCAGGAAGGACTGCACCTCCTTCTTGTTCTTCGGAACCGGCCACTCCGCTACTCCGGCGACCTTCACCGGGTCCATCGACGCCGTTCCGTGCGAGACGATCAGGCCGAGATATTCAATCTCGGTCCTCTCGAACTCGCACTTCTCGGGCTTCAGGAACAGGCGATGTTCGCGGAGGCGGTCCAGGACGATGCGGGTGATGCGCCGGTGTTCCTCGAGAGTCTTCGTATAGATCAGAATATCATCGAGGTACACACAAACGACTCCCTGCGCTATGAGGTCGCGGAAGATGTCGTTCATCATCGTCTGGAAGGTGGCGGGACTGTTGGTGAGCCCGAAGAACATGACCAGCGGCTCGAAGAGCCCGCGGTTTGTCCGGAACGCGGCCTTCCACTCATCGCCTTCCTTGATGCGGACATTGTTGTAGCCCCAGCGGACGTCCAACTTAGTAAAATATCGCGCACCGCGGAGGTTATTGATGAGCTCGGAAATGAGGGGAAGGGGGTAGCGGTTTTTCACCGTTATCGCGTTCAACGCTCGGTAGTCCTGAACTAGACGAAGGGAGCCGTCCTTCTTCTTAATGAAGAACACCGGGGACGCCATGGGGGACTTCGAGGGGCGGATGCGACCGGACTTGAGATTCTCCTCCAGGAATGCGTCTAGCTCGGCCTGCTCATTGGGGGCGAGCGGATAGACCTTGCACGAGCTAGGCGTGGAGCCGGGTTCGAGTTCGATAGCGTGGTCCCATTGCTTGCGCTCCGGGAGTTCATCGAACGCGGCCTTGGAGAATACATCCTCGAAGTCGTGGAGGTAATCGGGGACGGCGTCGCGGAAGTCCTTCGGCGCGGAATTGCGCGCGAAGGCCTCTGCTAGGCGTTGAGACGTCGTCTGGCTCGCGCGGATCTCCTCAGCAGCCGGGTAACCGAAGAGAGCCGTCACAAGCAGTCGATCACCTTCCTCCATGGTGTCGGCATCCCGGGAGTCCGGAACGGGGTCCGTCTCCGGGTTCGCCTCCGGCGGAGGGTCGTCCTCACAATCCGGATCCGGGTACAGCTCCGGAATGTCGTCCAGTTCAGGCTCGGGGGCAGGGATGCCGCTGGAGCGGCAGGCGCGGATAGCCGCACGGGTCTTATTCCACGCCTTGCGCTCTACCTTTACCTCCTCTCGGCACGTCTGGCAGCGGGCCGGGCAGCGGCTCATGGATACCGTGCCGGCGGCCCAGTCGATCTCCGGGTTGTGCTCCTTGAGCCAGGTGTACCCGAGGATCATATCCTGCTCGCCAAGATCGGTGACCGCGAACACCACACGTTCCGAGTGACCATTGTACCGGAGTACTAGGTCGACGACCTCGGTGATGGCGCCGGCGGCATTCGCGGTACCGTCTACGTTCTTGACGGGGATGGGCCGAGAGAGAGTCCGGGTAGTGATGCCGTGCTCGCGCACGAAGCGGATGTGCAGGAAGAGTCCGGAAGCGCCGCTGTCCAGGAGAGCCTTCAGGCCTAGGATCTCCTGAGTGTCGGTGGTCTCGACTTCCACCCCGAGGATCAAGGAGTTACGACTGGGGGTGGCGGCGAGGGTGAAGCTGCGTGGCAGGCGCTTCTCCCAGCGCGGTAGACCGCGGCGGCAACGGACGTTGATGGTGACTTCCGGCACATCAGAGTCGGGAGGTCCGAAGTTGGATTTGGTGACGGTGGAGGAGGGGGGTACGTCTTGGTCCGAACGGGGTTCACACGTAGAGAGGGCACCAATAGAGATTGATTCCGCAGACTCTATAGACAGACATGCAAACCGATTCGAACTTGCCAACGGGGGCGTACTGTTCACCCGTGGCGCAACTAAAAACCCTCCTCAGGACCTTCGGACCTCTCTTCTTCGGCAGCGGCAGGGGCCTCAGCCTGCGCCTCGGTGGACGCGGCAGCGCGGACGGCGTCCAGGTCAGCCAGCAGACCCATGACCCAGTCGTCGTGTTCCTCTGTCGTCATGGAGCGGATGTCGAATTGGTCCGGGCAGTTGCGAGCGATGTGCCCGGGCTTCTTGCATCGACGACAGATGATGGGGGTTCCGGAACGTTGGCGGGACAGGTCAATGTCCATCGGAACGCCAGAGGGAAGGGGGCGACTGGCTGGAGCAGTGGGAGCGGAAGGGGATGCGGCGACCGGACGAGGTGGGGGAGCGGGGAGCGCACGGAAAACCGCCGGAGCTCCCGGGTTCCGGACGACGGGAGCCGGGGCCGTGCGTGGCTTGGTCACCGCAGAGCGGAAGTCCTGGTGGGCACGGGTGTTGTAGTCCACCAGACGCGCCGCGTCGATCCACTCCTGGACGCGCTCGTCCGAGGGACGTCCTTCCACTATGTTGGCGACCTTGGCCTCGATCCGGGGATCAAGACCGTGGCGGAAGCGGAACACCAGCTGCGCGCCGTCCGGGAATTGAGCTTCCTCTGCGAGATCCCAGAACTCGTCGATGTACTCGTCGACGGAGCGGGAACCCTGGTGGTAGGCGGACGTCTCGAAGGTGGTGGCGGCCTTCCGTTTTTCGTCTCGGGGGCAGAATTCCGCGATGAACTGCGTGCGGAACTCCGCGTAGGTGCCGAAACGGGGGACTCCGCCATGGGAATTGGGATAGCGGAGCGTGCGGGCGGCGAAACGAGCGGCGCGGCCCCCTTTCATGTAGGAGAGGACCCAATTGATGCGGGTCTGCTCGTCGGGGAACGCGTCGGGGGTGAGGGACATGTAGAGATCGCAGGAATTGATGAAAGCGCGCCCTTTCTCCCTCTCGCCGTCGAAGGAGTCGGGGGGCGCCGGCCGCAAGCGATCTCCGCCGCGTGTGAAGGACTGCGCGGAGAGGGGGGTCCGACTGCGCGGGGGTTTGCGCGGCGTCGGCGGGTTGGACCGCGGCGGGTCCGGAGTCACGGGGCACGGTGGGGGTGTTGTGCTGTTCTAGGTAGAGCCAGAACTCGCGAAAGGTGTTGAAGATTTCCGCCATTTGGCCGTCTTGGTGCTCCAGACGCGCCTCAATCGTCGTTAGCCTGCGCCAGGCTTCCTGCGCGGGGTCTGCCGCAGGGTCCTGGGGTGCTACGTCCGATGCAGGTGGCATACTGGGAGGAGAAGGTGGGGGAAGTGGGAGATGGCTGCGAAATATTGATGCGCGGCAGTCGAGGGGCAGAGATCTCGGACTTTCCGGACCTTCTTGGAGACTTGTTCTGCTGTAAGGGCGACCCTTGAACGCTCGCGGACTCACACGAAGCTGGCAAGGGGAGATCCAAAGTATATTAAAATATGTACGAGTAGATAAGCTAAGTGGCGCACCTGGCAAGGGGAGATCCAAAGAGAACAAGTCTAAGGAGCCCTTGCCTGGTGCGCGCACGGTATGTACGACGATCGGGTGGCTTGGTAAAACTGTACAGTACCTTGTAAAAACTGTATAGTAATGTGCGGCACTCGTGGCGCAACGATGAACCGCGAATCCGGGATCCGACGGTGGAGGAACGGGGAGTCCGGCGGAACGAGCACGGAGGCCGGCGGGGGAAGTACGGAGGCCGGCGGGGGAAGTGCGGAGTCCGGCGGGATGAGCGGGCGGGATCCAGGAGCCGCCCGGGTCGAGTACATCTAGAAGTAAGTAAGGTATTGTAGTGAAGGGAAGAGAAATAGAAGGAAAAGGAGGGGAGAGGGACGTCCCCTTACAGACAATGAATCATTCTGATGATGATTCAAGTGTTCATTCGGTCGACGACACTGTCGCCGACGAGAATCTGACTCATGATCCTGAGCCAGATTGCGATGAGCGGGAGGTACCTCCTACATCGCACGACTGCCACACTGTGAGCGCGTCGCGTTCACCTTCACCAACTCCAAGTGCCGTGTGTGTGAGCGCATCGCGTTCATCAACTCCGAGCGTCACGGTCGTGAGTGTCTATGACTATAGCGAGACACTGCCCGCATCAGCAAATGTCGAATACCTGGCGTGTATGCGTCAGCTGGTGGTTCGTGAACCCAGTGACGGAGAGGCCTCGGGCGACGATAGCCCGTCCGAAGGCGCTAAGGATGCACCCGAGAACTTGACGTATGACGTCAGGACATATCGGTGTGAAGAAGACTGTGGTGACTTCCGGTATTATACGGAAGACTTGGAGCGGGTTTCTATAAACTCGGAGGATCTACAGTACGAGCCCATTTCGGGTTCGGATTATGGTTACGATCACTCCCCACACCGGGTGCAAAGGACAATATTCTAGTGAAAGATATTCTAATAAAATAGTGAAGGTCCTCCTTATACATCAAGGCCATTTTCAGCAGATATATTGTGTGATAAATTCTAAATTTCAACAAATGAGATACTGTAGAAAAATCAATCATTTTGTCAAGTAAAATTTTCTAATGAAATTTTGAAAACTTTCACAATATCTTTTTGTGACTTATTTAAAATCTATTTACAGTATTTTACATCATTCAAAATATATTCACCATAATCTCAGATTTACTATAGATATATTTTAAATATGCCAATAAAAAATATTGTAAACATCTTTCAAATTTCTTTGAGACATTTTACTTGATAACATAATCAATTTTTCAGTCATATCTTATTTGATGGAATTTTAAATTTATCACACATATTGTGCGTTAAAAATGGCCAAGATATATAAAGAGGACCTTATCAGTTTTATTAGGATATCTTTTATCTGAATATTGTCCTTTGCACCCAGTGCCACGAAGTGATCAGGAGGAGGAGGGTAGCAGTGTCAACGACTATGACACTGAGAACAAGGAGAGCGTCGTCTACAACGACGCAGATACTCAATACGAGAATGAGGAGAGCGTCGTCTACAACGACGCTGATAGTCAATATGAGAATGAGGAGGGCGTCTACAACGACGCTGATACTCAGTACGAGCCTGATGCAGGTTCATGTTCTGACGACCCCGAGCCTGATATGGGTTCGGCGAGTGACGACTCCTATCCTGACGACGACGACCAGTGGTAGCCGTCGTACCTTTTCCTCCCTCCTCCCTATCGCGTCAAGTCATGTCATACCTTGACGGTGGTATTCTCGTGTGTCGGCGTTTTACGTCGAACTAGCGCATAAGCCTGATGACGACTTCTCCTACGTCGTAGCAGCTCCTACGCTGCTGAAACCATCCCGGGATTTATGTCGGTGTCATGTACACCTCCATCGCTGGCAGTAATCGTGCTAGCCTGAACATGGCCACCGTCGGTCAGGTCAGAAAACAGTGATGGAGTCATACGCCAATGAAGCATGGGCCACTGAACTACCGGCTGATGACTTGGTGGACGACTGAACCAACCTCAGGGACTGAGGCGCTAGTGTCAGGTCATCGTACTTGACCACACACCCACTTGCAACTATGACACGGCCGATACAAGACTGGGATCGAGCGGAGGGAATGTCGTCCACTCCACCAGGGCATTTTAGATGTCCTTAAATTATTCCTTTATCTATTGACGAGGCGCTACGCTTCGTTCGAATCCACCACTCCTTACAAGATCGAATATTTCGAACTTGTCGTTTTATGAAGATTGCGATGCAATCTTAAGGGGGGGTATGTAACGGGTCACCTACCCATGCGGGGCAGGTTGGTGTTGTTTGGCAACGGCCTCAGCCGTTGCCCAATATTTGGGTGTTTACGCGTTGTTTGTACATAAGTTTTCACGTCACTACCTACAGCAATAGCAAGACTCGGTCAAGCTCTGTTGGGTATTGTGAGAACTCCGTAGCCCTGCTACATGGACGCCGTCCGCGCTGCCGCGTCCACCAAGGCGCAGGCTGAGGCCCCTGCCGCTGCCGAAGAAGAGAGGTCCGAAGGTCCTGATGCACCAGGGCATTTTAGATGTCCTTAAATTATTCCTTTATCTATTGACGAGGCGCTACGCTTCGTTCGAATCCACCACTCCTTACAAGATCGAATATTTCGAACTTGTCGTTTTATGAAGATTGCGATGCAATCTTAAGGGGGGTATGTAACGGGTCACCTACTCATGCGGGGCAGGTTGGTGTTGTTTGGCAACGGCCTCAGCCGTTGCCCAATATTTCGGTGTTTACGCGTTGTTTGTACATAAGTTTTCACGTCACTACCTACAGCAATAGCAAGACTCGGTCAAGCTCTGTTGGGTATTGTGAGAACTCCGTAGCCCTGCTACATGGACGCCGTCCGCGCTGCCGCGTCCACCGAGGCGCAGGCTGAGGCCCCTGCCGCTGCCGAAGAAGAGAGGTCCGAAGGTCCTGAGGAGGGTTTTTAGTTGCGCCACGGGTGAACAGTACGCCTCCGTTGGCAAGTTCGAATCGGTTTGCATGTCTGTCTATAGAGTCTGCGGAATCAATCTCTATTGGTGCCCTCTCTACGTGTGAACCCCGTTCGGACCAAGACGTACCCCCCTCCCCCACCGTCACCAAATCCAGCTTCGGACCTCCCGACTCTGATGTGCCGGAAGTCACCATCAACGTCCGCTGCCGCCGCGGTCTACCGCGCTGGGAGAAGCGCCTGCCACGCAGCTTCACCCTCGCCGCCACCCCCAGTCGTAACTCCTTGATCCTCGGGGTGGAAGTCGAGACCACCGACACTCAGGAGATCCTAGGCCTGAAGGCTCTCCTGGACAGCGGCGCTTCCGGACTCTTCCTGCACATCCGCTTCGTGCGCGAGCACGGCATCACTACCCGGACTCTCTCTCGGCCCATCCCCGTCAAGAACGTAGACGGTACCGCGAATGCCGCCGGCGCCATCACCGAGGTCGTCGACCTAGTACTCCGGTACAATGGGCACTCGGAACGTGTGGTGTTCGCGGTCACCGATCTTGGCGAGCAGGATATGATCCTCGGGTACACCTGGCTCAAGGAGCACAACCCGGAGATCGACTGGGCCGCCGGCACGGTATCCATGAGCCGCTGCCCGGCCCGCTGCCAGACGTGCCGAGAGGAGGTAAAGGTAGAGCGCAAGGCGCGGAATAAGACCCGTGCGGCTATCCGCGCCTGCCGCTCCAGCGGCGTCCCTGCCCCCGAGCCTGAACTGGACGACATTCCGGAGCTGTACCCGGATCCGGATTGTGAGGACGACCCTCCGCCGGAGGCGAACCCGGAGACGGACCCCGTTCCGGACTCCGGGGAAGCCGACACCATGGAGGAAGGTGATCGACTGCTTGCGACGGCTCTCTTCGGTTACCCGGTGATGACGTGCTGAGGATCGTCTGCGTGTAATACACAAACAATCTTAACACTCAAAAGTATGAGAGGAGTCTGAAAAGTTCCCAGGCACACGGAGAGGGGATAAGTGATGAGTACAAACACCGAGTCCGGCGTTGAGGGAGTAGAACCCGACTTAGCTAAAGTCGAGTTTGAGAGAAAAGGGAACGGACCGCCGGAGTCCGACGGCGGTGACGGGTCCGTGTACGGGTCCGTGTACGGGTCCGGGTCCGGGTACGGGAGGAAGTGACGACGGAGGCCGCAAACGACGAAGGCGGCAAGGAACGACGAAGGAAACCGCAACGACGAAGGCGGCGAAGACGACGAAGGACGACGACGGAGACGAGCCGCAAACGGCGAAGGCGGCGAAGACGGAGACGAAGGCAGTTGTGACGACGAAGACAACCGCGTTTTTAACGACGGCGAAGACGGAGAGCGACGCGGAAGATGAGACGCAAAGTGTGAGGTGTATTGGGTGAACTACAACCGTAAGGACGAGGCCGTAGAGTAATTGTCCTTCTGCTACTGTATGTAGAGGGTTTTTATAGGTAGAGGTACCGGCGTTCTCGGGACTGCAAGTCCGGAAAACCGCATGTACTCTGGTAAGAAAAGGAAGGAGATCGATGAGTAGAGAGAGAAGATAGGTACAGATAAGACGATTGGTAAGATGAAACGTAGCTGAAACGTCCTTATTTCCAATCCAACTCCTGAGTACGACCAAAGGCCAACGCGAGTGTGGCGCATTCTTGCTCGACGCCGTGATCCGGGCGTGCCGAACGACAAGCCGAGCGGGAAATGGAAGTGCCGGCCGGAATATCGTAAAGTCGATCGGGATGTGAGGTGCCGTCGGAACGATTGGCATGGTAACGCGCGTGCCGAACTGTGCCGAATCGTAGCTTGATAGTATGAGACTCGTCGGCCGTGAATGTGGAGGCCGAAAAAGGCCGAGGGCGGGGCCGTGTCCAAGTCCGGCGGTCTGCGTACGGGGCCCGGCGGTCCGCCTACGAAGTCCGGCGGCCCGTGTGCGAAGTGCGTAAAATGCGAAAAATCCCTGGTTTCGGCGCCCAGAGCCCTACGGGGCGTATCACCGGCTGCTGAGGAGATCCGCGCGAGCCAGACGACGTCTCAACGCCTAGCGGAGGCCTTCGCGCGCAATTCCGCGCCGAAGGATTTCCGCGACGCCGTCCCCGATTACCTCCACGACTTTGAGGATGTATTCTCCAAGGCCGCGTTCGATGAACTCCCGGAGCGCAAGCAATGGGACCACGCTATCGAACTCGAACCCGGCTCCACGCCTAGCTCGTGCAAGGTCTATCCGCTCGCCCCCAATGAGCAGGCCGAGCTAGACGCGTTCCTGGAGGAGAATCTCAGGTCCGGCCGCATCCGCCCCTCGAAGTCTCCCATGGCGTCCCCGGTGTTCTTCATTAAGAAGAAGGACGGCTCCCTTCGTCTAGTTCAGGACTACCGAGCGTTGAACGCGATAACGGTGAAGAACCGCTATCCCCTTCCCCTCATTTCCGAGCTCATCAATAACCTCCGCGGTGCGCGATATTTCACTAAGTTGGACGTCCGTTGGGGCTACAACAATGTCCGCATCAAGGAAGGCGATGAGTGGAAGGCCGCGTTCCGGACGAACCGCGGGCTCTTCGAGCCGCTGGTCATGTTCTTCGGACTCACCAACAGTCCCGCCACCTTCCAGACGATGATGAACGACATCTTCCGCGATCTCATAGCGCAGGGAGTCGTTGGTGTGTACCTCGATGATATTCTAATCTACACGAAGACTCTCGAGGAACACCGGCGCATCACCCGCATCGTCCTGGACCGCCTTCGCGAACATCGCCTGTTCCTGAAGCCCGAGAAGTGCGAGTTCGAGAGGACCGAGATTGAATATCTCGGCCTGATCATCTCGCACGGGACGGCGTCGATGGACCCGGTGAAGGTCGCCGGAGTAGCGGAGTGGCCGGTTCCGAAGAACAAGAAGGAGGTGCAGTCCTTCCTGGGCTTCACCAATTTCTACCGGCGGTTCATCCGCGACTTCTCCCACCACGCTCGGCCGCTCTTCGACCTCACGGCTAAGGATGTTGCCTGGACCTGGGGGTCCGGGCAGCAGGACGCGTTCGACTCCCTCAAGCGTGCCATTACCTCCAAGCCCGTCCTCATCTTCCCCGACGACGACCGCCCCTTCCGGGTCGAAGCCGATAGCTCGGACTTCGCCACGGGCGCGGTGCTGTCCCAGCAGTCGCCGGAGGACGAAAAATGGCACCCGGTCGCGTTCTACTCCAAAAGCCTGAACGCCGTCGAGCGGAACTACGAGATCCACGACAAGGAGATGCTTGCCATCATCCGCGCACTTGAGGAGTGGCGGCATTTCCTTGAAGGTGCGCGGCACAAGGTTGAAATCTACATGGACCACAAGAACCTCCAGTACTTCCTGACCGCCAAGAAGCTCAATCGGCGGCAGGCCCGGTGGTCCCTGTATCTAGCCAACTTCGACTTCGTGCTGCACCACCGTCCTGGACGTAGTATGGGCAAGCCTGACGCACTTTCGCGCCGACCGGATCACGGAGACGGTAGTACTGACAATGCGGACATCGTGTTGCTCAAGCCAGAGTTCTTCGCCGTCCGTGCCCTGCAGGGTCTCATCGCCGCCGGCGAGGAGGACAAGATCCTGCGGGACATCCGCCGAGGCAACCGCGAAGGTGCGCAGGAGGACGTCGTCGCCAAGGCCGCCGCCGCGCTGAAGTCCGCCCGTTCCGGAGTCCGGTCTGTCCGGAGTGCAGAGTGGTCTGAGGACCAGGGAGTGCTCATGTTCCGGGGCCGCATCTATGTCCCGAACATCCCTGAGCTCCGTCGCCGGATCGTTGAGCAGCACCATGACTCCCGTGTTGCCGGGCATCCCGGTCGCTGGAAAACTCTGGAGCTCGTCTCCCGGAGCTACTGGTGGCCGCAGATGTCCCGGTACATCGGCTCCTACACCAGCACCTGCGACCTCTGCCAACGGACGAAGGTCCGGAGGCAGCTCCTGATGGGCCAGCTACACCCGCTACCCATTCCGGAGGGGCGCTGGAGCGTCGTGTCCGTGGACTTCATCGTCGAGCTCCCCGAGGCTCACGGCTACGACGCGGTCATGGTTGTGGTGGACTCCGTAGGCAAGCGTGCGCACTTCATCCCGACGCACACCACCTGCACGGCTATGGGTGCGGCAAACCTCTACCGCAAGCACGTGTGGAAACTGCACGGGCTTCCGGACGCGTTCGTCTCTGACCGCGGACCTCAGTTCGTTGCGGAGTTCACCCGGGAGCTTTACCGCCTTCTCGGCATCAAGCTCAGCACCTCCACGGCGTACCACCCTCAGTCCGACGGTCAGACGGAGCGCGTCAACCAGGAGTTGGAGCAGTACCTCCGGGTCTTCTGCAACGAACGGCAGGACGACTGGGATGACCTCCTCCCAGAGGCGGAGTTCCAGTACAACAACCACGTCCACTCCGCCACCAAGTTCACGCCGTTCATGCTGGACACCGGGCGGAACCCGCGCATGGGCTTTGAGCCTCGGCCGCTGAACTCCAACAACGAGACAGCGAACGAGTTCTTCGAGCGCATGAAGCTGGCCCAGGAGGAGGCGAAGGCGGCCCTAGCCAAGGCGAAGGACGACATGGCCCGGTACTACGACCAGCGCCGGATCCCGGCCCCGGAGTACAAGCCCGGCGATCGTGTATACCTCGACGCTTCGGACATCCAGACGACGCGTCCCTCCAAGAAGCTCTCGCACCGCTATCTTGGACCGTACACCATCGAACGCCAAGTCGGCCCTCTCGCGTACAAGCTCTGCCTGCCCCGCTCCATGAGCCGCCTCCACCCCGTGTTCAACGCCGTCAAGCTCCGGCTTGCTCCCCCGGACCCGATCCCTGGCCGTCGCACTCGTCCGCCTCCGCCTCCAACGTTGATCGACGACGAGGAGTGGTTCGACGTCGAGGACATCCTGGACAGCCGCTTCTTCCGCCGCAAGCTCCAGTACAAGGTCAAGTGGAAGGGCTACGGCTATGAAGACGCCTCCTGGGAGCCTGTGGAGAACGTTGCGCACGCCCGCGACCTGGTCCGCGAGTTCCACCGCCGGCATCCCGACGCCCCCAAGCAGGTCCGTGGGATGTTCCTTGTGGACCCGACGGCCCTGCGAGCCGCGCGCGCTCTGGTGCATCGGGGCGCTGCACCCTAGAGGGGGGGTGATGTAAGGGGACGTCCCTCTCCCCTCCTTTTCCTTCTATTTCTCTTCCCTTCACTACAATACTTTACTTACTTCTAGATGTACTCGACCCGGGCGGCTTCTGGATCCCGCCCACTCATCCCGCCGGACTCCGCACTTCCCCCGCCGGTCTCCGTACTTCCCCCGCCGGCCTCCGTGCTCGTTCCGCCGGACTCCCCGTTCCTCCACCGTCGGATCCCGGATTCGCGGCTCATCGTTGCGCCACGAGCGCCGCACATTACTATACAGTTTTTACAAGGTACTGTACAGTTTTACCAAGCCACCCGATCGTCGTACATACCGTGCGCGCACCAGGCAAGGGCTCCTTAGACTTGTTCTCTTTGGATCTCCCCTTGCCAGGTGCGCCACTTAGCTTATCTACTCGTACATATTTTAATATACTTTGGATCTCCCCTTGCCAGCTTCGTGTGAGTCCGCGAGCGTTCAAGGGTCGCCCTTACATCCGCCCCCATCACCTGTTGTCTGGGTGCGCTTACGCTCCTTCGGGTTCCTTTGCCTCCATCCACGTATGTAATTTAGCCTTGGGTTCGCTGACAGCAATGTGTCGAGAAGTGTCCAGAGGTGTGGGGCAAGATTGATCATCTTTCCTGCCATGTCACTCGTGTCAACCTCCTTTGGGCGCTTCTCCGGGATTTTCACTGCGACAAAATGGAGCCCTGCGCTCTTAATTGTAAGGCATAAGATCTCAGACGTGTACACGTCCTCCGTGATGTTTCCGGACCATGTCATGGTTGTCTCGCGTGTCCTGGTATGTTGCACCAAGCCGTCGAGGATTGCGGAGAGGTTTTCAATGATGCTTTCAATACCTCTCGTATCTGCGTGGTCGTGGTCGTGTAGGAGTGCCACAAGGACTTCGCCGAGGGTGGTTTGGACTGCCATGCATGTTCAGCTGAGAAAGAAATCAATTTCTGGTGGTTGTGTAGGCTCGACGGAACGCGATGCTACACATCGCGGGACTCAGTGACAGAACCGATGGTCAGTAACGCAGCTGATGGTAGTGTGACATTCGTGTTGCGAAACTGAAAAATATTTGACCTCGCCTGCTCGGCGGCGGCCATTTTTCTGAACCCTAGGCTGGGTTTATTTGAGAACGCCGAGATCACCGAATCACAAGTTTGCCAGCCTCTCTACCGCGTCCATGAGCCCTTAGTTTTGTTTGTTTGGATTAAGAATGGTCTTATTTGCTCTGATAAGATAAGATATTTTTCTACATATAAAGCATTGCGTGGCCAGTGGGATTGCGAATCTGACGCGGTACGAGAGGTTGGTTCTAGGAGCCTGACATCCTCCTGCTGTTCACGCGCCATCCATCACGGCCCCAAGTTTCAATCTCGTTCAATCTCGCAACCTCTCCGACGTAAAGCCATCTCCCTCTCGCAGACAACCATTTGCTTCGACAACCGCTTGACAGTACATTGCGGCGGCGGAAGTGGCTGATGTAATACGGCAAGCTGAGGACTCGGTTGGATGATGGTGGAGTCGGATCTCGGAAGCGCTAGCAGAATTTTCGGACTGTGGGAATCCATTTCCCAACTAAGCGCTAAGCACTGAGCTGGTGTTCACTTTGTTGGCTCTCAGCAGGCTCTCACAATCGCACGACACTGGTCGAGGAGATCAGCTCGGTGTAGTTTATTTCGCTCGAAATGGACCCTTTCGAAGTAAGGATGCAATTCCTTGCGCTCTTACGAAGACTCAACGCGTCAGTAACAATCCAGGTCTTTTAATCTAATTTTCACTAATCCGTGGATTAGCGCAGCTCCCAACAATCCATCCAAAAGGTAGTCGGTTTTGCGGTGAAGTATTTTCCGCCATGTGGAGAGGA
The DNA here is from genome assembly GCA_026008595.1 of Lyophyllum shimeji. Taxonomy (NCBI): domain Eukaryota; kingdom Fungi; phylum Basidiomycota; class Agaricomycetes; order Agaricales; family Lyophyllaceae; genus Lyophyllum; species Lyophyllum shimeji. The sequence continues at coordinate 2,553,128 of BRPK01000004.1, forward strand.
TCTCTGGGATTGTATCGTGGAGGAATGCCAGAAGGTGCCTTTCTTGGGAATCGTCATAACTGGGACAACCACCTGATTGGATTGACTGCAGGGCTCGATAAACTCGCGGATCAACATCCTCTACTTCCTGGACTCGCTGTGTGAGACGTGTCTCCTCGTCAAATCCCACTCCACGGGACAAGGGGAGCAGTCGGACCTCTACGTGAAGTATGTCACGAGAGACTTGGGGACAATCGTCGAAAACGTGGTGCCCCCAGGTCGGCAAGGCCTGCCAAATCTCGTCAGCGCGAAACAGGCATGTCTGCTATACCTATCTCAGCCGTTGCGGCCGACCTGACTTTCAACAAGATCCTCGAAAGCTGGCGTAGCAAACGCGTCATCGACCCACAAAAAGTCGACGACGTCCTCTCATCTCTCAATGCCCGCCAAACTACCTCCGATCAAACCACCTCCTCTTCGCACGCACACCACGGCCCCCTCTCACGCAACGAGATTTTCAAACGCATCGAGGAGGACCGCGAGCGGCACAAGCGCCTGCGGGAACGCCGCTGGGTCCAGCCCGTGACGCACAACCCGGCCTCGCACCAGGTGCCGCCCCTCGCGTCGTTCATGCCGCTCACGAGTTCCGGCGACGGTGCGCAGGAGCTGACGATCGACATTGAGTTTGAGAATGAGTGGGAGACGACGAGTGATTGGAATGAGGACGATGAAGAGGCAGCGACGGAGGAGGCGGAGCTGTGCTTTCCGGCGGAGGGGGAGGGGCCGATGGATCTGTCGTGATGATACTTTCCTGTGTTCGTGTACATTATTGTCCTCAACGTCGATGCATTTGAAGATGTCGCAGGTAGTGAAAGTGGAGCTGATAATGGCGCACAAAGCTGCCCTTCTGAAGAACTTCTCTTCTCCCATTCTGGCGCGCTGTACGCTTATTCAAGCAGCTGCACACGACACAGCAATTGCTACTTCATCGTTGCTCGCAGACAATAGCGTGCCATTTCCGCGCGTCCACCCAATGTGCGCTTTCGCCCTCGCCACTCAATCAGCGCTTGTATCGTGTGTCCAGCGAGTATCAAGCGCGATTTCGAACGATGTCGGGCGGAACTGGTCACCCCAGAATTGGTGAGGAGGATCATTAGGAGGATCGTGCCTTGTGATTGTCCTTTTGGCGGTCTGATCTCCGCCCATTTGCATCGATATATCATATTTGATGCGAAGCGTGTCGCATAGTTCTGTCGTTGCAACTCCCATCTTCGATGAAAACCGCGACCAGTGCAGCCAAGACGGCGACGTCGAATCGATTAAATTCCCGAGGCTTCGCTGAAGCAGTGTCTTAGCAGACGTGCAACTTCCTGCTCTGATTCCTCAAGCTCTATCTACTGAGCATGGTGCGTTGGTCCCTGGAAAATGACCTCGTTTTATAAATAGATTTTCGTGGACTGATTCGTATCAGTAACGCTCCTGCAGGGCAACATGTGAGCAGCACGACAGATGCTGAAGCCAGGATATCAGCACGCCTAGTCAAGACGTCGATGGTCGTAAGTACTCGACAATGCAGCTCCTCCACCATCTCCTCTGCCTCCTCGCGTTCTTTTTCTCGTTCTGCCCGCCCTTCATTGCCTCGCAATGGGTCGAGGAGGGACACGCAGACGCTCAGTATATCTTCTTCAACGGGACTATATCTGGCCATTGGGTCCCTACCAATGCCCCAGGCTGCTCTGATTACTACCTTGGCCCTCATCTGCGCACCTATCTGCTCGTTGGCGTGAACGCTCCCTGGGATTCGAATCCCTTCGTCTTCGACCTCTATCATCTCGCCACAGAAAGAGACGATGGAATTGTCTTCACCAATGACTCGATATACAATCTGCAGTTCACGACCGCGGCGCTCCTGTGTAGGAAAGATGGCCGTCCATGTAGCAGCTTTGAGTCCTGGCCGTATTATTTTGCGGGCGTGGAGATGGTGAACCTGAATGAGGCGAGGGTCGAGCGAGTGACTGTCGGTACGGAAACGGGATATACGGTGACGGGCGACGAGAAGACTTGGGTTAGCAATGACACGATTTCCAACAGGGTCGACATCGCGCGACCGCGGAATTATACCTTCCAAGACGGGTGTCTGGACCAGCGAACGTTCTTATGGTACGTCAGTTCAGTTTTCCCGCTTTCGAGCACCTCGTCGCCTGCTTCTTTGCGCCTTCGAGTCTCATGCCCTTTCCAGGAATTCATCCACCCCATTCACCTATAACGTCACGTTCTCAAATGCCACCGCTTCGGCAACGTTCACCCTGAGTACAAGCGGTGGCAACCTAACCCTGCAGTTCGCTGGCGATCGATCCGACACTCGACTCCCAGTCAGCCCTGCCATCGAACTGAACGCTTCGGATCCCACCAAGCCGACGTTTACGTACGCGAACGGGACCGCCTTCTCGTTCAAAGGTTACTCGGATGGCGCGTGGTCCGCGTCTGCCGTTACTGCAGGGTCTCACTCTTCCCAAAACTCCGCCAACCGAGCGACATTGAATGGGGATGCGGCTGTATGGATGGTCATTAGTTGGGCTGTTGCGATCGCTGGAAATTTGGTCCTCTTTGTTTAGGTATTTCCTTGACTGCTCTATCAAGTCCTTGTACCTTGACTCATCGGCTCAGATAAACAGGTACTTGCTGCGTGGATGACTGGGACGAGGACTTGTACGAGAGTTACGCACGCACAATATAACCTCTAATGTGAACTACTTGACGAGCGCATCATGATGGTCAGCGATGTATTTACGGCCTATTTTGGATGACCAGGCTCAACCGCTGTATGACTTGACTTAGAAAGCCTAAAGCAATGAACGTTGCAAATGCCAGTGGCCTAAAGTACGGCCTACATCATGTGAGGCCAATACCTCGACGTCGCTGGTCATCGGACAATGACGTTTATAATGGAATTCAATACGCGAGTAACAGGGTTGGATTCACGATACGAATGAGCACCCGACAAGGAAACGCAGAAACGGCGAAGGAACAATATCACGACCCGATCTGAAGCAGCTGCTTGCTCGCAGCCTGCATTCTCTCCAGCTTCTTCTGCAACTCCTGCCTGCGTCCCGCCACCGTCGGATTCTCCTGCGCGAGCTCCTGGCAAATGCGGCGTCCTTCGTCAGTGTTGATGCAGAGACCGACGTTCAGAGCTTGCAGGACATCACGTTCGGCACCCCAGATCAGCTCGTAGTCAATGGCGAGCGGGATGTTGTCCGCGAAGCGCTTGTAGGCGACTGGAATACGAGCATCATCGAGCAGCCGGTGGGCAATAGGGACTAATCCTCACCTTGGAAGTACGCGCGCACATCGGCCATGATATTCAGAGCCGGCTCCATCTCATCAGGCTCTAGGAGCTTGGCCAACGCCTCCGCCTCGACGCCGACGATTCCCATCTCGACCAGACTAGCCAGGACCTTGGCGACACCGACCGGTGCACCGAACGGTGAAGGACTTTTTGAACGGTAGGCTTCGATAGCCGACAGGAGCGGAGGGTGGCGGTCCTTTTCACGGGCGGTGCGATAATGCGCTAAGAATTTGTCTTTGTAGTCGGCAAGGTAGTGGGTGTTAAGCGAGAAGGGGCGATCTTCGAGCAACATGAGCCACTCAATGCGCTCCTCGGTCCTTTCTAAGCATTTGTTGAGGTGATCTTGAAGGAGGACCCTGCACTGCGGTTGAGGGCGCTGGACATCAATGAATCGGACCGAAAACTCACTTGACGCGCTGCTCGAGCATTCCTTGCCCGAATGCCCCAAAATGAACACTAACCAGCTGTCTGACGTGCGCTGATAACATATGGAAAACCGTCCTGCAAAGTTCTTCCGCCGGGTTGCGCCACTTCTTGATTATGGATTTAATGAACGTTTCTTGAACGACGAAGGGGTAGATCCCGGGAAGCTCTCGAGTTCGTGCTCTATTTAGGTAACCGTCGGCACATCGTTTACGATAACAAAAAACGCACGTACTGATTGGCCCGGTCGAGGACCTCGTCGATGTAGATCTCCTTTCCGGTCAGGACGATCTCGGTGCTACTCGCGCCGTTAGGCCGAGAGGAGGAGTTGGGAGATGGTCTAGCATGCTCCTCACTATCGGAGCTCGCGAAATCCTCGTGACCGTCCTCGCTCTGCAAGAAATTCGCTTTTCCAATACGTTTCTTCTTCGCGTGGCGCTTCTCGAACGGCTGGAAATCGGGCGCGGTGGCTCTCACAGCTCGCCGGAATCGTTCCTGCGCTGGGCGGATGGATTGTAAGAGCCCCTCCTCCGGAACACCCTCTACGTGTTTGGAGAGATCGCGAACGAACTTATGCAGCAGGTTTGCGACTTCGTTCTGAGGATCGGATGAGGGCGGTTTGGGGAGGGCATTGAGAGCGTCACGCGTGATGATAATGGACTTTTCGATCTCGTCTTGTATCTGCGGGAGACTATGATAGCGGTCAGCAGGCGACTTGGCAGCGTAAAGACGTGCGCCTACCGCTTCGAAATCAGGTCGGATAAAATCGAGCTCAGCCTTTCAACGAGATTCGCCGTACGAAGGTACTTGTGGTACATGGAGTCCAACTCAGTCCACGCCGCTGTCGACGCGAAAAACTCGTCTTCGCTCTTGCGAGCTTCAGCCCAGGTGATTTTGGCTTTAAGCTGTGCGGAGCTTGGCTGCTTGACGCAGTACCATCCATTATCCAGGGGCTCCTTCTCGTTGCGGATCAAAGCAATCCAGTGAGGCTCCTCTCCGGCGGGAATGCGATCGGGCTTGGTTAGGACGCCTATCAACAAGAAGGGTAAGCTCTTACGCACTCCTCGATTCCGTAATACTTGCCGATTGTACGCTTCCCAAGCGGGTCGTAAACCTTCGCGAGTTCCTGCGCGCCTTGGTTTTGAAAGTCGGCTACAAGACACGTTAACGATATTCAGACTGTTAACAAATGAAACGCTGCTTACTTTCGCAGGCGACGGTAAGCAGGACGATACAGCTGGGGCGCTTGATGTAAGATGAGACGAGGGCCTTGACAAGATCAATATCGCTCGCGTTCCCGGCCATCCCCACACCCGCGATCAAGCCTGAACGCGGACGTGACGTTGTGAAGATAGACAAGGAAGAAGATGTACCAGCTTACCAGGCAGGTCGCAGAATGACAAGTCGGCGACGTCCGGACCACTTATTTGCAGAGAGACGCAGTTGCTTGAGAAGCTGAGCTCGATCCCATGGTGATCTCCAGTCAAGAAATGTTTTGCGCCCTTGGTCTCCCTGAGGCTGGGATTCAGGATAGCCCATTGCGCCCTTTTGATGCGCTCTTCCACTTCGGACTTCTTGTTGATGACGTCGCCGAAGGGTTCGTTGCGTACTTTGCCATCCTCAAAGATGCGGAGCGATACAGTACACTTCCAGGCATCGGAAGAACGAGCAAGTCGACATTCCGTCGGGCACCTATGCCGCAGCCGAAGTGCATCGTGAGTGTAAATTATGTCTTTAAATCGAGCGACGATGCTTACCGAGTACAAGTACCAGAAGCTCGCGGTAAGGTGATACCAGAAATGCTCTCGATTAGGGACGATTTCCCAGCGCTCTGAGAGCCGATGACCGCGATTTGAGGCAGGTCAATGTCGACCTGTACTCTGTCGTCGGGGACGAGGGAGATTAGGGCTGTGGTGCTCATACGAAGAACCTGCAATCGCTTACCCTGTACTGTGGAGGCGATTCACTAAGTCAAGCATCCGCCGACTGCTTTGTGACAGGAGCGGATTAGAAAGGCCGACGCCGTGATTCGAGCCGAGGTTTGTAGAGTCAGAAGAGGTTGTGGTCGGGAGCGAGAGATCGTCGTCAGATGTGATCGAGCCCATCGTCGGAGTCAGTGGGGGTGGGAGGTACAGGGTATGAGAGGGGGAAAGAAGCTGGGTCTGGAGAGAGGATTTTTAGGTGACTACTTATAGAGCTGTGGGTGCAAACGCACACCTGCTTGCGGCGTGTTGGGCCTGTATTGGGTATGGAAGGCCACGCTGAGCCATGCACGGTGAATCACTCGATCAATCTTGCGCAGCGATTTGACGTCCAAAATGGGTGGAATTGACAAGTCCTGTGAAAGGCCAGGATAAGCGCGCGCTCAAAGAGTACCATATGACGCGGTTGCTGACGATCTCGCGAATAAGCAAGCAAGCGCTCACTGGAGGCCACCCAGAGGCCACCTGTCTTCGACCTCGTGCTGGACCCACAAAGAGAATCACTTGAAGAACCCGAAAGGCGCTGGAATAGGCGCCTCTATCGCCGACCAAGGGTGGTAGCCTGCAGACTTGCGAGTAAGGACCCTTCGAAACTGACCGATGCGGTGTCCAGTGGAGTTGGAACAAGTAGAATGCCAGGTTGGTATCAACGCCCGACGCAAAAAAATGCATAAAGAACTACTTCACTTGTTTGACGCCGAAGCTGCGCAGACAGGTAGTACTTATCAAAGAAATCTGATCGAAGGACAGAAGCAGGGTACAACGCTCTAGACTTCGCGACTCCGGAGTAAGTGTACTTGCAAATTGGCAGGTCGTCCGCAAGGCATCAGAAAAAGGCTCCAGCACACAACAGTAGTCCAGCAAGGACATATGGCAGAGTCCTCGATGACAATAGAAGCACATCATAACACTGTCGAGTGTGGGCGCAAAGGACATACAGGGTCCTTGTTTGAAAAGGGGAGGATCGGAGATGTTGGCAACATCTGATAAGATAAGCAATGCAGTCGAGCCGTAGCAGGGTGAGATTTGTGAATATGGAGTGGCGAGAGGTGCACACAAATGGTGCCCTCCAGATTGTTGGAGTCAGCCCTCGTTACCATCTCCCTCGTAGATACTAAGATAGACATTCCATCTTATCACGAGCGTCACGTGGTGGTTGAGCCCCTCGCGCCGCACGCGTTCGCACCCTCCGAAGTCTCGTCGTATTTCGGTCTCTATCTTACCCATTCCTTACTGATACACTGCTTTTAGTCACTTGTATATCATTTGTAGCCATCCTGACCTGCTTTCCAACACAGATCAGTTGTCAACGACAGGATCGAACCTCGAAACCTGCCCTAGTCTCCACCACCCTATTGAACAACCGCCTTGTCGACAGGCTCAACTATGCTCCACTGCACTTCGTGGTTGTCCGCACCCACTAGCCACCGGAGCGAGTTTCCATCATGAAGGTCTCCACAAAAGTCTAAACCCTCGTTTCTGTACCCTCCTACCGCACAAACCGTGAGTCTCAAGCACAAGACCCTACTACTGACAAGAATAGAACGAGTCCCAACTGCGCAGCACTCGAAATTGGCGCCACCCGCCGCTCCAAAGGTCGCTTCCGCCTTTCCCGTGGCCCCTATCAACCTCCCGGTGGCGACGTGGAGTCGGGAGTGGCAGAAGTGGTATATATACCTTTCCTTGCCTGACCCAACCCGCCCTCCAAAGCTTGCCCCTGACACTCAAGCCACTCGGCCACCCACAAAGAGTCTTACCGTCACCATGAAGTTCGCTATCCTCTCCACCATCACATCCGTCCTCGCGTTCGCGGTCAGCGCACAAGCCCAGGCAGGCGCAGGCGGATCCGCGACGATCATGCCCGCCCCAGGCGCTACCGACTCGTACGTCCTCTCGCCACCTCCTATGATTATGATCACATAGCTAACCCAAACCACCGACCCCCCTTCAGCGCGTCTTCAAGTGCCGCTGGCGCGCCAGGCGCAGGCGCAGGCGCTGGCACCGCAACCGGCACCGCAATCAGCGTCCTCCCCAGCATCCCAGCTGGGCCGGGGCACAGCTCCGCCCCCGCGGCCGGCACGGGGGGATCGCACGCCACTGGCAGCAGCGTTGCTGGCGGTGGTGCCCCGGCGACGGGCGCGGGCGCTGGCACTATGCCTGCGAACCCGGGCGCACCGACGAAGAGCGGCGCAGCAACGACGTCTGCGCGCACCTCGACGAGCTCCAACGCCGCGGCTCCGCTGGTTGCAGGGGAGGCGGGGGCGGTCGCTGCGCTGCTTGGGGGAGTAATTGCTGCGGTTCTGTAAGATGTGAAAGGATGTGGAAGCGGGTAGGGAAGTTGAATTGGGGGTTTGCAAATGGAACTGGAATTGGAGAGGGGGCAGTACCATTGTACCAGTAGCGGGAGAGTACTAAACGAAGGTACATACTTTCCTTTCTTGAGCGCACTATGATGAGGCCAACAAGTTGATTTGACACCAGGCCTGTTTAGTATAAAGAAGTATAATTCCGTCAATACAATTTCTATCGCGTTCCCTACTAGGCGTTCTTTTCCGTGCCGATGTCTGTGGGCCTGCATCTTTCTTGAATAAGCGAAGAAGGGAGAGCAAAGTCCTGCACGGGACTCGTTCGCTGCACAATTGCGCATACCCCCGGCTGTGAGGCCCGGTGCCCGAACCTATGCCAAGCCTGTGTGGGACGCCGGTGCCACCAACCCATCTATAGATAGTTCTGGATCGCCGGGCAGCGGAGAAAGGGCATAGGGGGCTTTGTATAGGAGTGCCTCTCCTCGAAACACCGTCCAATCGCTCCGAGAGATTACTGCGATCTAGATAGAGCGGAAAACAGGTATGATACACGCAAACCAGAAACCAGGGCGCGGGCTTTACGTCGACGGCCGCGCGACATGCAGCCGGTCCATGATCCTCTCAAGCGCCGCGTTCCCGCCCAACCTCCCAATCTCCCGTCTCGTCTGCGCCTCGAGGGTGTCCAGCACGCTGTACGTATAGTCGAACGACTTCGTGTGGTCTCGGAGGTAGTTGATCGTGTGGACCTTGAGTGTCGGTGTCGCGGGGCGTTTCTGGAGTACATCTGTTGTGGGAGATGTGATATGAGTGTTCTGTGATGAAGGATGGATGGGAAGGGGTGGGGGAGAGGGAGAAAGGAAGGGAGGAGAAACGCACTGAGGACCTGGCGGTTCGTCGTGTCGGCGTGGATGCCGTGTACGACGGGGAAGGAGAACTTGCCCTCGGTGAGGTCTTCCGCGAAGCCTTTGTTCTTCGTGTACTGTTTTTTTTTTTTTTCAGCAGAGCGGGGGTGGAGGCGTGCGAGAAGGGCTACTTGCCTCGGTGCTTTGGAGGTTCATGAGGTCGTCCCGGATCTGGAAGTAGATGCCGATTAGGTTGACGAGGGGGACGTAGTCGCTGGGGGGAGCGGTGCGTTAGCGGCAGACGTCAGAAGGAGGCGAGGCGGTTTTCTTACACGTCAACATTGCTCGTCGAACAGGCCATCATTAGCTTTATCCCTATACGCAGTAGTCCACCCGTCTCTGAACAGCTTTCAGCGAAAGGAAACGGAAGAGGAGAAGCAAGAGGGACGTACTGTTGTTGACCATCGCTATGTATTCCTCCTCCGACGGGCAGATGAGCGAATCGCGCCAGAAAATTTCCAGGCCTTGTCCACGGTGTAGCGATAAAAGTTCCTCTAGCTAAAGGCTCAGCATACAGCCTATCAGATCGACGTGCATGATGGACATACCGGTGACGATGGCGTCTAGCCCGCGGCCCGCGGCAGTCTCTGCCTTTTGATCTCGTAATGCGAACAGCTCCTGGTAGGCGAGGAAGTAGATGTAGTTTGCTGTGTTGATCGTCTGGGGCACGCCATAGATCTTGTGAGCCACTGGACCAGGAAAATCAGCCGGGTATGAGGTCGAATCAGGAGAGAAAAGCTTACCTGGCTGCCCTCTCCTCAGCTGCGAGTCGTCTTCAATGTCATCTACGCTGCACACAGTTGGAGCTAGATTCGCAATACATGGACGCGGAAACAGAGATGCTCACAGAAGGCTCGCAGAATGCAGCATGTTCACGAGTCTCGAGATGACAGCGAGTTGCTCCGCTGGCACATTCAGCCATATGTTGAACGCTTCGATGAGCTGACCGCGGATGTCCTTTCCAGGGTTCGAGGTCAAGTACGTAAATGGTTCAAGGAGCACCTGGCTGCGGTCGTGAGCTGCGATGCGGATGTAACGAAGAGCGGACGTGGCATACAGATTCGTTCTGAGGAGACCAGCCCGGGTACGTGGCGAGCCTCTCTAGGATGTTGTCGTACTTGGACATGATGATCGTTGGGATTGACCGTAGAGCGACGAAAACGCCTGTGACTGCTGGAAGATTGGGTATCTTGAGGAGGCGGAGAGCGTCAAACTGAAGCGTAGCTGAACGCCGAGAGTGAAAGGAAAGCGAAGAAGTCAAGTGTCGTAGGCCGTAGAATGGAAGCTGCGGCAGGCGGAATGATTACGCTCGTCCGAGATCGGGATTCGGGAGACGCGTTGTTTGGCTGCGCCGATGCGATCCAAACAACGTTCCAAAATTTCTGCTTTCGATCAGTGTGAAGTTCAAGTTCTGCTTGCGCCTTCGTTCGTGCTGCTCCGAAGCTTTTACGTCTCTGTTGCATGCTTGGCGGACGATATCAAAATTATATACCATCTAGATCAACGTTAGCGCTGGGAAGAAATATCAATATCACGGAATGGACGACCACGAGGATCAACCACGCGTGAAGCGATTCAAGGTCAGTTTGAACGTCGTCTTCATTGAGAGATAAACTGCTCAAGTGCGCGTTTGTGTAGCATCAATCATATAACCAGACGTTGAAGGATGTTCACCTTCCAGCGGCCCATAATCAGGCCCAACTTGACCACGAGATATCCGTGAGCACTCCGCATAACCTGAGTCGTTTACATGTCCCTAAATCCTCGCAGGACCATGACTCCCATTTTCATCAAGCTTTGGACCACTGGAGGCAGCTCAATCTGGCGACAAGTTTTATCAGTTTCGCCAATAAAGCCGATTCACTATCGGCGTCGATGCCCCTACTCCTTCACAACTGGAAGGAGATTATCGACCTTTGGATAGGTGCCCTAGAAGTTGCTGATGACGAGGGTTTAAGAGCTCTACTCGAGTGCGTCCTTTTTGATCTTTACGACGCCTCGTTGCTGATCTCACAGCTATCAGTCTTCTTCAAAAAATGGCGCACGACCTCCGCACCACACTATCCCCAGTATATTCGGACCTACTGGCACGCCTCCTCAAGCTTTTAACGCGCTCAATCGTCGCCTCTGCGCTCACCGCTCTGCTGGAGACGTTTTCTGCCCTCTTCAAATTTCTGCTCGTGCCCTCGACGCAGACCAACCTGATCGACCAAACATGGGCCGTGCTGCGATCGACGCTACCAAACTGCTTACCCGAGATCCAACGAGCTATGGCTGAGGTGTGGGGCTCTGTTCTGCGCAGGCTCAAGTCGACCGCGCGGGAGAAAGCCGTGACATTGTTAGCCGAGAACGCTGAGGGGATAGAAGATGCCTCGGCCTGGGTCATCGTGTTCGCGTGCAAGGTAAGTGGCCTCTAATTTTCTCGCATGTCGCCCAGTCACCTTCCTCTCCAGTCCGTGTCGCAAACCCTGCATACAGCGACGTGCTCGATCATCGGCCCGCTGCTGACGTACCACTTGTCTACAAAAGCCCCGGAGAGGACATACACGCTCCTGCGCCGCGTCCTGACCGCCCTTATCCACCACGTCAAAAACGCCGAACAATTCTCTCCGCTCGCTGACCTCCTCGTGCATCACTTCTCCACTACCGTCAAGGGCGAGGGTGAGGGCGACGTCGAACGCGTGCGGCGCATCCTCGAGGTCCTCGCCGTCCCTTGCGCAGTCCGTCAAGGGTCCCGGCTAACCCGTAAGCATATCTCCTTCTACACGACGAATAAAAGCTAATGCTACAATACGGTCTTAGAATCCCAGCTCGGCCTCCTGTTCGCGGACGTGCCCTCCATTCCACTCGTCCCGGTGCTGCACACCGCCCTCCTCAAATTCATCACGGCTGCACTCACGGCGTCCGAGATGGCAATATGGCTCGGGCCAGGGTTCAAGCTCCTCCAGCGCGCCTGGGCCGCCTCCTCCGCCTCCTCTGATGAAGCAAAAGCGAACCTGCACTTTGCACTCAAGCTCAGCGGGTGCCTGGCAGAGCTGGGATGGGGCGGGTGGAAGCTCGTGGCGCTGCCTTTGGTGTTGAAGAATACGGCGCAGGAGGCGGTGCTGGAGCGCGACCCGCGCGCGGTGATGAGGTTCTTGGCGGCGCTGGTGAAGGCGAGGAAGCTGAGCGGTGGAGAGACGGATTTGGTGTGGAGGGAGAGGATCGAGAAGTGGGCGCTTGGGAGGTTGAGGGGGTGGGATTGCACGCATGGGGTGGATGCGGTACGTTTTTGTTATGCTTTTTTTTCTTTGCTTACGAGGATGTTGTTGTGAGCTGACTGGGTTGCTGCAGGCGGTGGAGTTGAACGACATCCTCACGATCTCTGGCCTCTTCTCCCCCGCCGTTTCCTCAGCCGTCTTGGATATCATCAACGGAATCCTGGCCGCTCCAGGCGACTCAGTCAAAGAGCACGACGAAACGCCGGCGAACTCTGCTTGGGTCCTCGGTGTCTGCTTGGACACGCTCAAAAAGCGGGATCCCGCCGAATGGAGCGACCGCGTAGACCTCACAGCATGGACCCGGACATGCGTGCAACACTGGGGCTGGTCCCACCTCGTCCTCGGCGGCCTCGTCGCCCTTTCCCAAATCCTGTACGTTCTCTCCATCTCTTTTTGTCACAGCACCCTCTGAAGTTCCGCCCCCTTCCCGTGCAGACCGTCGCAGGAAGCATCGATCCCACTCGAGGAAATCTACGATGCGTTGCAGCCTTCCTTACTGTCCCATTCGCGGGCCTTGCGGTTGTCTGCGCTCCGGCTTCTAGCTTCGGGCATGGTCAAGTCGCCAGAGGGCCCGCAGGAGGTCATACGCCGGTGCTTGCAAGGCGAAGAGGTGTCGTTGGACGTTCAGGGTGTCCGGGAGCGTATACTACGAATTGGGAGGGTAGGACAGATTCTGAGAGATGGAGACGACGTTGGCGCGGATATCTCGACAAGGTGGTTGATCGGTGCGTAGCTTCCGTCCTTATGATGGGGGTCACTGACTGACTGGTCGTCGTTATCAGCTCAGCTCAAGGTCAACTTGCGGCCATTGTGGTCACCGGCTGCGGGCGCGCTGTCGTCGCTTTCTGAACGGTTCGGCGATGTCGTATGGAGGCTCCTCTTCGGTGAAGTCAAGGCTCTGGGTGATGGTTACGCTGCAGGCGCTTTGCCGGCGTGGATGGCTTCTGGAGTGGAGGAGACGCAGGGGACTGATGATGATCCTTGGGAGGAGGAACGGTCGTGGAGAGATCCGGCTGCGCATAAGATCCGGGAAGTTGTTGTGAAGTGGTTGGACGAGGAGCATGCCCGATCCGAGCTGGCCAAGGTAAGATCTTCGTAGTCTTGTGGTCAGGTCCTGGCTAACCGTGGTGCAGGCGCAGACCTCGAAGGATCGATTGGATTTGCACTCCTACCAGTCCCAACTACTCGCGGCGCTCGGCGAGTGCTCCTCGCTGGCCGAGAAACACAACCGCGAGCTCGTTCCGCATTTCCTCGCGCTAGCCGGGCCCGACGCGCCTTCGAAGATGCCACGGCAGAAGCTCACCGCGTGGCTCACCCTCTTCGCAAAGTTCACCAACCCGAAGGCCCTTCACGCGACGGAATTCATGCACGCCCTCTACAAATCCTTCCTCTCACATCCCGATCGTCCGCTGCAGTCTGTCGCCCTCAGCTGCCTCTTCACCTACAAATCACCCAACCTCACGTCGCACGAGGACAAGCTCCGCGGCCTTCTCGACGAGACGCGCTGGCGTGACGAGCTCTCGTCACTCGACTTTGGCCTCATCGATCCACAAGACCGGCGCGCCGTCGTCGACGTCGCCATTCGCCTGCTCTTCGGGCTGATGCTGGAAAAGAAGGGACGCTCGCGCGGTGCGGATCGCCGAGCGGCCGTCCTGAGTACGCTGGGAGGCTGCACCGAGGAGGAGCTCAAGCTGCTCGTGGACTTGATGCTGCGCCCCTTGAACTCGGATTCGGAGGCACGGCGGGAAGCGCCGTTCGTTGTCACGCCCGTTGCGGCAGGGGTATCGGATAAGCAGCAGACTGGGTTTTTGACTCTTCTTGGGGATGTGATGAAGAACCTCGGGCCGAAGCTGGCTCCATATTGGCCGGCGTTGGTTGGAGCGACGGTGGATCTGATTGCCCATGCTCAACGCCGCGTGGAAGGTTTGGCGCATGAGGAGGAAGAGGAGGTGGAAGGGGAGGAGGCGCTGGACGACGCAGAGGGCGCGGAGACTGTGGGTTCGTCGCCGAAGGTTATTCGGTCCATTCGGCAGCTAGGACTGAAACGATTCGCGGACTTCTTCCGGTCGCCCGTGCGGTTTGACTTCGTCCCATACATGCCGGCTTGCTTTGCCTCATTCATCTCGCCACGCCTCGCGTCACTTGATAGGGAGAATACTCAGGCACCATCGGCGCTGTTGGAACTGTTCTATGCCTGGAGTGCAGAGGATGCTTACATCAAAATTCTCGTCGATTACGATGAGCGTGTGCTCCCGAAGATCTACGAGTGCCTGGTGGCTCCTAGCGTTAAACCTGCCGTCATATCGCGAATCTTTGATATCGTCAGCCGTCTCCTGGCCGCCTCCACCGTGGACGAAAGCATTCGAGAAACCGTCGTCAAGCCTCACGTATCTCTCCTCCTTGCGAATCTGTCCATCCTGGTGCAGCGCACGAAGGGTGTCACAGCTATCGCCTCGCCTCTGGCTCAACGCCAGGTCGGGATCCTCTCTCAGATTGCGCAATATTCCACGGACGCTGATCAGGCGACGACACTACTTCGGCTATTCGCCCCGCTCCTCAAGAAGCCGTCTAAACTCGTACCAGAAAAGGTCAAGGTCGACCAGCTCACGATAATGGCGAGCCTCGTGCAGTTAATTCCCGAACTGTCCGACACCGCTTCGAGCATTTACCAGACGACATATGGATTGCTGTCGTCACTGTTCCAGTCCCTTCGTTCCCGCGCGGCTAGGCTTAGCCTTGTAGCGGCGTTCCAGCGCTTGGCGACGATCAATACTTCGCTTCAGCCTTTGGCCTCCTTGATCGAGTCACTCAATGCATACTCCTCGAAACGCGTGGACGAGCCCGATTTCGACACTCGGCTAGGGGCCTTCGTCGCATTGAACGAGATTCATTACAAGACTCTCTCTTCCTCGCACTGGCTTCCCCTCCTCTACAACGCTTTGCATTTCATCCAAGATCCTGCCGAACTAGCGGTGCGCACCAGTGCGTCCTTCGCGCTGCGTCATTTCATTGACATGGTTGCCTCGCAACCTACTTCCGACTACGAGGCCACTTTCCTCCGTATGCTTTTCCCAGGGCTGAAGAACGGGCTTCGATCAAAGAATGAGCTCATCCGCGCAGAGGTTCTGGGCGTCATCGCGTACGCTGTGGAGAAGTGCCCCCACTTGAAGACGCTCAACGAAATGAAGATCTTGCTGGCTGATGGCGACGAAGAAGCGAACTTCTTTAACAATATCCTCCACGTTCAGATCCACAGACGTTCGAGGGCTCTTCGCCGCCTTGCGGACTACTGCGATGAGGGACATCTTGGGAGCAAGATCCTCGACGACATCTTCGTTCCTCTGGTCGGAAATTACATCGCCAGCACTGCCTCCCTGGACCATCATCTCGTGAACGACGCTATTCTAACGACCGGACGCATGGCGAAACACCTGGGATGGGGCGCTTATTACGCTCTCGTGCAGAAGTACCTGAAGCTGTCAAGAACCAAGGACGAGGCGGAACGAGTGTACGTTCGTACCTTGGTGGCGGTATTGGACAATTTCCACTTCCCCATGGAGGAGACTGTTGAGAATGAAGAGCCGACTGCTGACGACGAAGACGAGGAAGAGAGGGCCGACGAGGTCGTCGAGGAAGCCGAAGCGCCGACAGCTCCCACTAAGCCATCCACGGCGACCCAAACAGCTAGGATTGCTGATGCCGTAAATCTTCGACTGCTACCTAACCTCCTCGACCATCTCGAGAAGCACGATGCGGACGGCGACGACCACGCCCGCATCCCCATTTCTATCGGGATCGTCGCTGTTGCCAGACACCTTCCGACAGCCACTCGCGAGCCCCAGATCACGCGCTTAATCACAATTCTCAGTCAAATTCTCCGAAGTCGATCTCAGGAAACTCGAGATCTCGTCCGCGACGCCCTCAATCGTATCGCGGTCACCCTCGGACCGTCCTACCTGCCCCTCATTCTCCGAGAGCTCAGGGCAGCGCTTTTACGTGGTCCCCAGCTCCATGTCCTGGCGTATGTGGCCCATTCGTTGCTCGTCCACGTCACAACGGGAGAGCACGCGGACGCGTTTGGCGTTCTCGATGACTGCGTCAACGACATAGCCCACGTCTCCGCGGAAGTGATCTTCGGCGAATCTGGTAAGGACGTGGAAGCGGAGGAATTCAAAACCAAAATGCGGGAAGTCCGGTCGTCGGCGTCCAAGGGGCTCGATTCGTTTGCCACCATGGCCAAGTTCATCACCCCGCCCAAGATCAGCAGCTTGCTTGCCCCGCTCAAAGCCATCATGCAGGAAACGGAATCCATCAAAGTGATGAACCTCGTGGACGAGGTCCTTAAGCGGATATCTGGAGGGTTGAACAGCAACAAGCACCTTGCACCCAAGGAGCTTCTAGTGCTATGCAATACTCTCGTCAGTCAGAACGCTCGTTTCCTCAAGCAAACTCCTTCACGTCGCAAGCCTACTGCCAAAGGAGAAGCTATTGTACAGACGAAACGTCGGGAGGAAGCGAAGGTCGATCACTATGCCAATAATTCCTATCGGTATGTTTACGAATCCTGCATTGCATCCGCGCGTACCTGACCATCCACAGTTTCGTGGCCTTCGGTCTTGACCTTTTCAACACCGCTTTGCGTCGAAGTCGATTCGATTTCCATGACGCTGAGGTCATGTCGCGCCTGAATGCCATGGTCGCTGTTGTTGGGAATACGCTATATTCCACCAGCTCTGCCGTCCTCTTACTTGGCTTGAAATCGGCTGCAGGACTCTCCAAATGTCCTCTCAAATCTCTTGACAAGTCACTTCCCGTGTTTGTTCGACAAATCATCGACCTCATTCAGCAGACCGGGAACACGGAGTCAGAGGTCGTCCAAGTCGCTTTCAAGTCCCTAGCGACAATACTACGAGACGGGCCTGCCGTTCAAGTTAAGGAGAAGGATCTCGTCTATCTCCTCGAACTACTCTCCCCGGATCTCGAAGATCCCGACCGTCAAGCCTCCGTCTTCACCATGCTTCGAGCCATCGTCGCCCGAAAATTCGTCGTGCCCGAGATCTATGACCTGATGGAAAAGGTGTCCGAGATCATGGTCACTAGCCAGTCGACACAGGTCCAAGAACTTTGCCGAGGTGTCCTCCTACAATTCTTGCTGGACTACCCCCAAGGCAAAGGTCGTCTCCGCAAGCAGATGACGTTCCTTGCGAAGAACCTCTCGTATGTTTACGAGAGCGGGAGGAAATCAGTCATGGAGCTCCTCGGTGCCGTGATTACGAAGTTCGAGATCAACCTCATCCGTGAATATGCCGACCTCATCTTCGTCGCCCTCGTCATGGTGATCGCCAACGACGATGCGGCTAAATGCCGGGAAATGGCAGCCGTTCTGATCAAAAGCCTGTTCGCCCGCCTCGATGATGAGCGTCGCAACCTCATTCTCTCCCATCTCCATATCTGGGCCTCCCAAGAAGCCCAGCCTCAGCTCGCTCGAGTTTCATCCCAGGTCTATGGATTCATCGTCGACATTCTGGAGACGGATTCGCTTCCGTACATCGCCACCATCCTTGAGGACCTCAACGCGGCCCTCCATCGCAGCGCACATGAGCTTGCAGAGGCGGAAGCTCGAGATAGTGATGACACGGCGATGGTAGTGGACCTGGATTGGCAGGCGCCATACTACGCATTGACTGTGTTTGCCAAGGCTTTGCGTTTCTTTCCTGACTTCGCGACGCACGGGGATCGCGTCCGCTGGGACCTCGTCGGTCCGCACCTACTGTTTCCGCATGCGTGGGTCCGGACCGCCGCTTGCAGACTGCTTGGACTCTTATTCACTGCAGTTCCGCCTGCGGCGCCCGGGGTTGATTATGTTGACGAACATCCGCTGTCGAACGCGGGGATGCGGGAGGTCGCGCAGAAGCTCTGTCGGCAGCTGAGGAGCGAGCATCTGGACGAGGCGCTGGGGTTGCAGGTTGTGAAGAATCTCTTCTATGTTGGGAAGTGTTTCTACGCCATGCCTGTGCTGGAACCTGTACCAGCAGAGGAAGATTCAGCCGAGGAATCAGAAGGAGAGGATGAGCCGAAGGACGCGAAGGACATGGATGCGCTGAAGCAACAGAACCCACTTCCATGGCTATTCTCCAAGCTTTCGTATCAAGTCAGGTCTGCTCACATCGCGAGGCGAAATCGGACGCTCAGCGGCGTACGTCTCCATCCTCCCACCTGAGATACCGAAAACTAATTCTTCATGCGTAGGCAAACTGGGCTGAGCAACCCCTCTCGGTGCTCCGCTGGTTCGCAGCCATGGCCGCTCACATGGAAGCCGCACGACTGGAGAAATTCCTGGTGCATATTCTGACGCCCGTCTATCGCATCCTCGAGGACGACATAATCCGGGATCCACAGATGGGTACGTCATCTTCAGTTCGCTTCGAACCAACGATGACTGATCCGCCTCTACTTGTTCTCAGACGAGCTCAAGACACTGGCCACCGAGCTGCAGGACCTCGTTCAGAGCAAAGTGGGCCCGACGAAGTTCTCGATGACGTACAATCAAATCCGGCAAGGCGTGCTCGGCGTGCGGCGGGAGCGGAAGGCGGTGAGGGCCATGCAAGTGGTCGCGGATCCCGCCGCTGCGGCGAAACGCAAGACGCAGCGGAACGCGGCCAAGAAGGAGAGTCGGAAGAGAAAGGATCGCGGGTTTGCGTGCGTCGCCTTCGCTTTTCGCGCGTCTTTCACGGTTGTCCTGACTCAGTATCCTGTCCACAGCGACCGCTCGGGCAAAGTCAAGCGAAGACGTGCGGAGGTGTAGAGATTTTTGTCGTGGGGTCAAGGCCTATTCATCCCGCCTGTCCCCTGCGGACTACATCTGGATCAAACTAAGTACTTGCGTTCAGTTTCTAGACGCAAAGGGTGTCGAGTATATATGGAGGTGGTGTCGGTGCTATCGGCAGTTTCCCGGTTCATTTTAGTCCTCCGCGTAAGTCGCGACGCGTGCTTCACGGGTAACAGCCGTGCTTCAAGCTCCAGACTCCTCCTCGGAGTCGGTCTCAAGCAGGGAAACATAGCCATGAGGCATTGTAACAGGGGAGCGATCGGGCAGTCCAACAGGGTCCAGGTGCGTGACTGCGAGATTGCAAACTCCAGGTGAGAGGCGATTAAGATCAAAGGTTCAGCGGAGGGCACAAGCGCGAGGTCGCGGAGGTGCGGGCAATGCATGATCAAAGCGATCAATCCCGCCAGTGTCAGTTTGGGTCGCCTAGTGACATAGTTTGAAGGAACTGGAGGCTCATCAGGTCAGGCCATGCTTCAGCCACCTCCGCAAATCAGTCGTGATCAACGTAAGGCATAGAAGGGGAAAGGATATTGAGCATCTGGACTGTAATAAGGGCCTGTACCACGCAATGCCCGCGAGAGTACTAGTGGACCCGAAGAGTTTGTGGACGGAAACCTAGTCCACCAACTGGACGTGGGTCTTTTTCCCCTTCGAGCACTGTCCTTCACAGGCGATGAGTTGTTTTGAGGCTTTTAGCTTTCGCTCAGGCCAGTGCGCCGCATAAGACGCAATGCGTGCTTCATGGGGAACGGCCGGCGATCCTTGCTCGAAGCAGGTCCTCGACCGTGCTCCAACCTCCACCTTCCTCGTCGGAATCATCATACGCAGTCTATTTCAAGTCAGGGAACATAGCCACGAGGCACTGAACGACCCCTGCAGGGGAACCAATTGGGCTGTCCATCAGGTCCAGCTGTGTCGCCGCGAGATTGCACACTCCAGGCGGGAGGAGTCTAATATCGAAGGGCTGAGCACAGTGCAGGTCCCGACGAGAATGAGCTCTTGGTCGTAGTAGTGGACAAAGCAGCGATACGATTCGTCAATCCTTTATAGTCTGATCATTGTCAAGGGCAAACAATGGTTAGTAACGGATTGCGCATGACCGTGACCCGGTGACCGGACTCGTCGACGTGAGTCGTCGTCTCATTATCGCGAAGACCATGGCTTTCTTTACAGTAAACCATACGTACAGCAATTCTGGTTCACCCACCCTCTCTCACCCTTTCCGCAACCCGCCGCTGCCCAGAACGCCTCAATACACCGTCAACACTCAACCCAGGGCCGTCTCCTAGCATCAGCGCGCCCGCAGCCCCTGCCACTCGTGTGCTTCATCCCGCTCGGACTCACCCACACACGACTTCTGTCCCGGGGCGCACTCAAACGACCTCGCACGGCTGGGAAAAACAGCGCCGCTATCCCGGATTGATGCCAATTTACGATCTTACCAGTGTTCTGTGCTTCCGAGCGAGACCCTCGGCTTGAAAGACGCTGATGAGCTCTTGCGCTCCTTCCTGATTGCATCTGTTCTAGTCCGCCGCGCAAGCCACAATGCGTGCTTCATCGGAATCAGCCAACCCGCTCCTCTCTCTCTCTCTCGAAGCTTGAAGCAAACGCTCGACCGTGCTCCAACCCCCCGGGCCGTCTTCCTCGTCCGAGTCCTCATCGTAGCTCTCATATCCCGTCCACGCCAAGTTGGGAAACAGGGCCGTCAAGCACTCAACGACTGCCGCAGGAGGACCAATCGTGCAGTCCGACAGGTCCAGGTGCGTGACTGCGAGATTGCAAACTCCAGGTGGGAGGAGGTCCAGATCAAAGGGTTCAGCAGAGAATGGTACTGCGAGATCGTGCAGTCGCGGGCAACACCTAATCATCGGAATCAGCCCGGCCAGTGTCAATTTTGCTTCCCCATCGCGACAGCGGTCAGCGAAGTGGAGGAACTGAAGATGTGGCCATGCTGCAGCCGCGTTCGCAAACCAGTCGTTGTCCAGTTCGGATGTGAAAGGGAGCGCGATGTCTAGGCTCTGGATTGCTCGTAGAGCAAACAGGGCTCTGAAAGCATCCGTGACGGCGCTGGGCGGAGGAAATTGTTCCGGATCCACGTTATTCGCGTGTATCCAGAGGTACGTCAAGGACGAAACGCATTGATGATGAACGAAAGATCGGGTGAGGTTCGCGATGGATGCGAATGGCCGGGTGGCCCATACTTCCGACATGTAGCCCGCGAGTACCTCCAGGTGTGTGAGCGGGCGTTGCAATGATTCTACGACGCAGGCAGCCTGATCTAGTTCCTGCGCATAGAATATGATGGAGTCGAGACTGGGAAATCGGTCGCCGACGACCGTGAACAGGTCGCGAAGCTGAACACCTGCCACATTGGAAGGTATATCGATCGTGCGGCACTGGCGGAGCTTGCACAGGCTCGCAAGATGGTTCAGTGTTTCTGCGGCAACACGCCAGGAAGGGACGACGCTCAGGGTTTCGAGTTCATGAAGACTGCAGACGAACGCCTCGATCACAGAGGCATTCCCGGAGTCCATCGGGATGTCCGACGACAGATTGATATCAGCTGTCTGAAGCCTCGGGCACCGACGTGATAAGGACGCAAGCAGGTTGTGTAATCGGTCTGCCTGCGGACCATATAGCACGAGTGATACGTCAGTGACCGAGTCGCCGACGAGGAAGGGTATAAATGGCAGAGAGTTCAAGAGCAGAGGTTCCTCGCATGGCGCGTACTTCAGGGCATGCAGGCGCGGAAGCAGCGGGCGGTCGGGACGATACGCGATGAGGTCTCTGAGGACAGATCCGTGAGCGTATATGGCTTGAGGCACTGCATAAAAGGGCCGGCGGCCGAGTTTACGAATTCTAGGCGCGTAGTAATCGAATCGCGTCCAATCGCTCTCCTGTAGAGCTCGAGTAAATTTCTAAGGATGGATATGCTTGGTCAGTAGATCTATCGACGATGAAGGTGGCTTTGAAGAAACGTACCACAAACTGCAGCGGCCAGCCCCTTCTACACGTCTCGGGATACATCGTCCACAAATCATCAGGCATTACTTGAATCAGCGGTCCTAGCGAATCTACAGCATACCACAGCGCGTCGAGCGCCGTTTCTGATGAATCCATCTATCAACTTGAGGGCCGCGAGCGAAGCAAAGGATACGATCTAACCTCTGAACGCGGTACATGTCCTTGCCAGCAGCGCTAACGTCGTTGTACTCTCATCAGATTGAAGAATTTCGAAGATGCGAATTTGCATCTCGGGGATGGTCAGGAAGGGATGCATCTGTGGCCGTGGTGATGTTGTGTAGATCGGGAATATAAAGAGGACAGGACCGGAGCGGGGTTCGCCTGTGAAGGGAAAATCCTGCTTATCGTTTCGAAGCCATCAGCTTACACAGAGCATCTGATCAAAGCACCTACAAAGACGTGCCTCGGCGTCCTCACGATGATGATGAAGTCAAGTTTAACCGCTGGCAAGCTACACTACAGAGCTAAGAAGCGGGGATAGCTAAGTATCCGAAGTAAGAGTAAAGCACAAATTGCTGTATGTATGCGGCGTGATTAACATTCTCTTCCTGTCAGTCAAATCGGTCGTGAAGGTGTAGCGGGGGTGTGCCATCAGCAAAAGGTCAACAAATAGACCTTAGAATACATGGCGTTACATAGTTCAAAATGGTCACCTTTTTACGCATCCTGGTAAGGTCAACCATCTCAGAACAGGGCATCTACGTATACCTGGGTCCCACCAAGATGGTCAGATTGCCCAGGTTGGTAAGCATTTCCAGCAAAGGCAAACTTTGCCCATCCAGTACGACAGGAATCAATTAATTTTATTCTGTTTCCCACTTGCATTGCAATGGAGCAAAATAATGACAAAAATAATGATAATTCCATATGATCACACTACTAAGTACATGTCAACGGGTCTCTCGCGAGTCGGCATTGAATATTAAACCGCCGTTCCTGCAGGGTACATAGGGTGAGATAAAAATAGTAAGAGGGAAGGGTGCGACACACATTTGACCAGGGTCGCATCGGCACGTTGACACAACTGTGGATATGGTCCTGGTGTCCCGGAAATGGGGGTCGTGGAAAGGGTGAGAGCACGATCGTCGCGGTTCATGAGCTACAGATTCATGCCAGCCAAGAGCAAAGAACTCACTTCATTCTAATCACTGAGATCAATCTTTGCTTGCACATGCTAGAAATCTGCCGCCTAAGACGAATTAATATTGCAGTGCGAACAACTTGATGGACTCGACAGTGGCAGATCCGACTATTTTTCGCGCATATATGCGCTAATTCTGGACTGTCACCTCATATGTGCCGCGCAGTGCGGAATTATGAGTATAGGCGCATATAGGCAGACTTTACACCTTACCTAAGCACTGTCGCCGGATGAGGTTGTCGTGAACGCATAGATGACAGAGACAAGGCAGCATCCGACCAGGTCCGAGAAAGTCGAGGTGGTGGTAAGAGACATAAAGATCTTGTCCTCAAAGTTCCAAATCGCGACGCGACATAGCTCGGGTTTAGCCGACAATATTATCATGTGACCATGACGCGTTCGTCAGCACAATTCAGATCATCATCCTTTCGACAATTCTCTCGAAGGCGAACACGTTCTCCTCATCCGGGTACTCCTCTCCCTCCTCTCTCGCACCCACGCGCTCACACCACCTCCCCTCACTGCCACGCTTCAGGAAACCGTCTAATAGGCACAGGCGAAGACATTTGGTACAGGGGTAGGGGAGGCCACGCAGGACGATGGTCATCCTGTCCTGCATGAGATCAAGGGGCAGTCGGACAAGCCTCCGAGAGTAATGGTTACGTGCCGCTGTAGCTATTGAGCGTTGATTATCTATTTTCCTGCTGACTTGTTGAACCACGACGAGCTCACTCGACGAAATGATCATGTTGCTGTAACTTTACAAATGATGTACCAAAATATCATGTACCTTACATTCCTCCTGCCACATTGCTACTCTCTTACCTGCTGATCCCAAGTTGCTGCTAGTATACCCGGAGCAAAACAAATTGGTGAGCTATTTACCTTGCGATACCAAGTTCCACCAAGATGGTCAGTCCTTCCCACGATCACCTTGAAATACCAGCCTAGCGACTTTTTGCTGATGGCGAGTATGGAGTGGGATAGATGGTGAATCATAGTGCGGTGGCATAGGTATTAGGCATATCAGTAGGGGTTAGAGAGAAAAGAGCAAAGAGAGAACGACACGGAGATGTCCCAGTATAAAACTCGCCGGCACGCTGTCGCCTCCAGTGTGCGGGCGTGGGTGTATGGACCCGCTTGAGTTGTTATCGTTGCGTAGGGCAGTTCTGCGAACTGCGTGTTCGTGGCGTGGTGAGGCCGGTGGCGGGCCTGTTGGTTCGACGGCTGGTAAGGCGTCCTCACGAGATCACCTATACAACCGTAAAGTCAACTCCATGGGGATGGATAACAGCGACACTGGTATTACATACAATAGCACGGGTCGACCCTATCGCGACCTAGACTCAAGTCTCACCCAGCCCCTCTCATCCTTTCCTCCACCCACCGCCGCCCAAACAGCCCGCCCAACACCCGCTCAACACCCAGCACCGGCGTCTCCTCGCACCAACCCACCCCCAACCCCACTCCCGATCCCGATCCCAGGCCCAGGCCCAGGCGCGCCCACCAGCTCCCAGCAGGGCCCCAGCCCCTGACGACCTCCGTGGCCGTGCGCTCCTCGGGCGACGCGAGCCACCACTGGTAGTAATACCACTCCGACCCGCACAGCCCGAAGAGCAGCGCCGCGTGCACGCGGAGCTTCGTGTGCGTGCGCGTGAGCGCGTACGATAGGGTCAGGGCGTACGCGTCGGTGCCTTCTCCTTTTCCGGGATTTGCACTGCCGTCCTCGTCCTCGTCCTCGTGCTCGGCCCCGGTGTGGTTTTGTACTGCTGATGTCGAAGCGGACGTGGGCGGGAGGAGGGCAGCCGGTATCGGCGCGAGCGCGCCGATGAACCGCTCCGGGTGCAAGAAGATGAGCGCGTTGATGAGCGTCTGGTCCTTGCCTACGAAATGGAACGGCGCTGGAGCGGGTTTTGATGCATGTGGGTGATGGTCGAGCGAGGAACTTGAAGGCAGCGAAGGCGGCGGGGCGGTGGAGATGTAGTGGTCGTGCAGCGCGTAGAACGCGCTGGTGTACCACGCGATGCCGGCGGGGGTGGAGCCGAAGAAGGAACCTGGATGAGCAAGGGAAAAGGGCGGAGAGTGTGTCAGCAGCCCAGCTTCGGGCGTGTTGATAGGGAATAAAACGAGACAGGGGGAAATCGGGCTGAATGAGACAACAAAAAAGAAAGGAAGGAAGCGATAGGTCTGATGAAGGATGTCGTGGGCGATCTGACGGGACGCAAGCCCGCGAATAAATAGCTTCACAGCCATTCCTGGAGGTATGCCGCCCGGACAACAGCGTCCAAGCTTGTGCAGGGCTGGTCACCCGTGTCGCGCAGGGCAACAAAGAAGCATTCCAGGTGACAAGAGGAGCAGATCGGGCATGGACATCGAAGTGGACGAGCACGTTCGGACGCGGGGGCGGAGGAGCGCTCAACAGACCGTAAGCTCTCATGCATCACATGGACGATTTTGAGCCGAGGCACACTCTGTTTCGGGCAAGTCGCAAATTCGACATTTCCAGCCCCGATGGCGCACGAAGTGTGGACGGTGGAGAGAGAGAGAGAGGACAGCGCCGACAGACATTGTTTTGATCAGCCCGCGCATACCAGGCCCGCCACTCACGCCTTAAACTCCGCGAGATCGGGCCAAGAATGCAGCGGTCGTCGACGATCACGAGCTGGACGTCCGAAGCTCATAACATATGCGAGTAGGACGCCGAAGATGCACGGCTCGGGTGTGGATGCTCGCACGGCTGGCGTCGCAACGGGCAGATGCAGAGGAGTCGGTTGATAGAAAAACGTCGCGGGGGTGGGCGTGTCATTCCTTCGGGCGGCCCGGATCAAAAGACATCCACATCTGGGCGAGCCATTTCCCCATCAGGGCCCCCGCGTCGCGTATCGGGCCGATGCCAATCTCATCACGAGGATCTGCAAAGCCGATTCCCAGCGGCATGCACGATCGGGACCACAAGCATGAGTGCAATGTAAGTAGGCGCTTTGACCGGCGGTGCTTAGTCCCAACGCCTCGCAAGTCGCAGCTTGATCATCAACCAAGTAACTGCGGCGGCACTCCCATCGGGCAGCCAACGAAAAAAAAAACGAAAGCGAAAAGACATGGAAGCAGAAAACCAAAAAGAGTGCACACACACCTTCCGCAAAATCCATATCCACCGGTCCCTTGTCCTTCGTCCACTCATACTCTCGCCGTCCGGGCAACGTCCAAAGCGGGAAGAACACCCTATCCTCCCCTCCCGTCCCCTTCCCCATCTCCCTGAACACCGCCGCAACGCGCCTCGGGTCCGGCCACGCGCGATACGCATGTGGCGTGCGGAACGCCCCTGCGTCCGTCCAGAACACATAGTCGTACGTAGCCGTACCCCTGGATGAGGATGAGGACGAGGACGCCGCCAGGAGCGCCTGCTCCACCAGCCAGGGCTTCGCATTCCACACCGCATACAGCTCCGGGCTGTGCTTCGCGCGCTCGCGGTCCCACTCATGCATGCGCGTGTACTTCTCTTTGTGCGGTGCGACGGGCGGAAGGGCGAAGGGCGTGGTGTAGGTCGTGTTGATCGTCAGCCTGGTGCGGGGACTCGTGTGGTTGGCTAGTTCTAGTTCGGATTCGGATTCGGATCCCCGCAGGGACGAGACGAGCGGCTCGAGGGACGGCGTGGTGAAGAAGTAGATGTCGGCGGCGGCGTGCACGCCGGTGGGCCCGAGGAAGTGCGTGAGCCATGTGCGGTAGTCTTCGGCGGAGTGTTTGGCGTGCTGCAGCGGGAAGAGTGCGGAGACGAGGAGGATGCGCGGCGGGCGGGTTGGTGCTGGGGCTGGGGCTGGGGCTGGGGCTGGGGCTGGGGCGGGGACAGACGTGTCGGCTTCGAAGGGAGGGACGAGCGGGGTGCTGGAGGGTGAGCGTGTGTACGCATGGAACCACGCGAAATACGCCAGGAGGACGGCGCAGAGAAGGACGGTGGGGAGGAGCCGCGGCCGGCGGGGTATCGAGAGAGCGAGCGTAGGCAATGGCATGCAACTGAGAGGATGAGCGTGGCACTGCAAGCCGGTGGTGTGGTGGGTGGCAATGGCAACGCCCGCAGAGGACGCTAGCGCTCAGATCGATCGTTCGAGGAAGTCTGTCTATTATCGTGATTTCCCCTTGTCTCCTCTTCCGAGTATGCCCATACGTTTCACGCAGCACCTCTTGTTCTCGCACGCCTTCTGCCCCTGCCCCACCCTGCCCGTGGCCTGAGTGTGCTTCCCAGGGACTGCGCTTCTATGGCGCAGGTGTACGTCATCGTATCGCGTCGGATCGCAAGGATCGACATGATTTGAAATAGGAAGAAACGACGCTGAGTGCCAAATAAAGTGGAAGCTGAAGCTGTATAGATCTCCAAAATAACCGTCTCTCCCTGCGGGAGCTGCGAGCTGCGAGCCACAACCACGGCGTCAACTTCGAATATGGCTGGGCTTGTGCGCCGCTACCGGACAGCGTTAACGTTCTCGCTTCTCCTTCGCTCTACCCTGGATGCTCCATGTCATGAGTTCGCCGCCCGCGATACGTCAGATGGTTACCTTTACGTTATCCTGCTGCGGGCCTTTCAACATGTCACTGACGGTCAGCTCCGTGTACGTCTTATCTCCCAGAATCACCGTTCACACTGCATTCCAGTCAAGGTCGCACGAGCGCCGAGGCCGTCCTGTCGCATTGCTGCGTCCCATCGAAGCACGACATATCACCGAGCATGGCATGCGCAGATAACACCTCCGTGGTCCACGATACAAATGCGAAACCCGGACTACGTACAGAGCTCATCCCAGGACCCACACACCCGCGCGCGACAAGTACCTCGGATGATTTAATCACCTTCTTCGTGATCCTGCTGCACATGCGCGGGCGCCTATCAACGCCAGGTCTTGTACATACTATAAGCATTACTACCGTAACACCCGCGCGAGCATGTCGGGTCGTTGCCTCTCTCTCGTGTGGAACTCGCCTTGGCGCCCAGACAGGCACTACCACAAGTACCGCTCGGCGCTGCCACGGTTGTCGGCGTCGCGGGCTTGGCAAGCTGCTCACTAGCCACTTGTGACTTGTGCGGCTTCGACTCCCCTGCGCGATGGTCGCGATCCCTTTGAGGCTGAGTAGGCCGGCGCCGCGATGTCATGGTCAAAGCTGATCACGCCGATCAAGTGCTTCAAACTTGCGTCTGGGACTGGGTCTCTGGGGCTGCCTCGTGTGATCTTATTACCGCGGCATCCATCGAATTTTTCGCGTCCAGTACCGTCAGTGCCTCGTACAGGAGGCCAGCTCTTACCTCGTCGCACCTCTCGGTCCCTCGTAGAAAGTTAGATGAAATCCATTACGCATCGCCTCGACTTTGTCAACGGCTTGTGGCCCCCAAGACAACGGCTATCTACCGGCGGAGTCAGACCGGGTTGTTCCATCCTTTGCATCGGACACTAGTAACTGCTGGAGCCTGGACATGACAGGTGCTTGCCTTGGCCCCGGACCGCAAGCCGCAACTCCTCGTAACTACCTACGTGGGTAAGGCCACGGAGGCGCGAAGCGTTTTCAAGGATGCGCACAAGCCACAACACAGACCAAGTGCAGCCTTGGCATTCCCAATTGAGCCAGGCCGTCACAACTTGAACTAGTGTTTCTAAGAACCTCCCTACGCGCGTAGGCAGCTACCCAGTGGGGCTATTCATTGTCCAAACTTGTCGCATTATGATCGCCGTGACTTTAGAAATACATTTTTCCTGGCTATCAGTATCTTCAGAAATCTAGTTATCCGCCATCACACGCTTCATATGTGCCAGAGCATCTCCAATCAACTGCTTCATCCCTTCATCCGTGCAAGCAGCTCTCGCGTCCTGAAGACCCTGTTTCCACACATCCCATCTCTCACGTCCAAATCCATTCCAGCCCCTCCCCGCATACTTCGCGCTCCCCGAGCCAGCTCCAGAGCTCTGGACGTACGTGCGGCCGTGCTGCACATTCGCCCACAACCTGTCGGCTGCGTGGACGAACCACACGCACGCGGCCCGCATGGCAGCCGTGTCAACAAGTGTCTCGGGAGGACGCTCCCCGTCTTCCAGCGCCTTTGCCATCGTCCAGATCGCCCGGAGCGATTTGTCCATGGGGTGTGCGTTGAGTGGCACGTTCGGAGACGTGTAGTGGAAGTCGGCGGCTTGGCTGAGCTGTGCGATGAAGGCATTCAGGTTCACCCATCGCTGTTGTTGCTCGGGCGCCATGTTAGGGTCGCAGGGATCTGTATTGCACCAACATGCCTGATGAGCGGTGTGGACGGGTGCTGATACGTGTTGGTAATTGACTACCTTTGTATTCGCCGCCATACTCATACCATGTTTCCAGCTCTGTGTAGCCTAAGGACGGTAGATCTGTCCATAGGGTGTCTCCCTGTATCTTCAGCGGCTTGCCCGATGACGGGTCCGTCGCCGTTTGCTTCTGGAGTATCGAGACGAACTCGACAAGCCTGCGGTGCTTGCCTGGCTCGAGGCGCTGGCTGAGCTCCATGAGGGCCAGGGAGACGTTGTAGTCGATTAGGCCGACGCCGCCGTGCACGTCAGGACCGCGGGCAGCGAGGGCGGCCATCGTCATGTGGGCAATCTGCTGCACTGCATCGTCGGCCGTTGCACCATCAGCTTGGTTTGCGACCTTGGCGAGAATCTTGAACTCTTCCGAGTTCTCGATCTGCTTGATGAAGTCCTGCCGCCCCATGATGATGGCGGTTTCCAAGTCAGATCAAGTCGTGGATTTCAAAAAAAAGGAATGGACGACGTTTGCTTTAGAAGTTCAGCGGTTGGTCGATTGGGTATCCCTTATCAACAGTCATCGATGGAGCTGGACGATCGATGGCGCTTTCTTGTATAGAAGTTGGGAAGGCGCAGCGCAGTAGGTCTCCTGGTAGGTCTCCTTCTGTGGGAGGTGATGTGATAATTGATTAGACTTGACGATCTCACCGCCAGTGCTCCACTCGCTCAATATCAGGCGCTTATTTCGGAACGCCTGCCGTTCCTCAAAGAGACCATGGAGAGCTATCGTCGCCACCATCGCAAGTTCGTCCGGTGGAACAACCCTTCTTTCGCTATCGGTTTCCATCGCAGTATATGACAAGCCGCGAGATCCTAGCCCTTTGCGACAAGTTGTCTCGAGTCAGGGCGGGTGGCGCGGGGAGACCGATATCAACGGCAAAGGGATTCAAATGACGAGGTGGTGCTACGCACGGATCGTCTTATCTGCCATCATCGAATACGTAGGGCACTGCAGTCTGCTTAGTACCTCCCGAGGGCTGATTTGTCTTCTGAGCTGTGCGGTCACCGACTTTCATTCAGCAACGCCTGCATTAGCATACCACTGCACGCTGCCTTTTAGCGAGCTTTTCACTCCTGCTGTGCACTCTAAGGCTATGGGGGATTGACTTCACACCTCGCCGCACTTCATCAGTACAGTATACCATGAGCATTCCTCAGAGGCTGAAAAAAAGGCAAAGATAAGCATCCATTGGAGCCTGTGAGATTCGAACTCACGACCTCATGCAATTCGCGAATTTGGTTCCGGGACGGCTCCTGGAAGATGCGAAGCATGCGCGCTACCAACTGTGCCAAGACCCCGTTGTGAACGAAGACAGCGGACAGCAGAGCGTGCTGCGTTCGGAATCGGGGTAGACTAGGGATGATGTCTTCAAGGGACTTTACGCCTGTATTCCACCGTACTGTATCTCTTGCTCCTGTGAGCAGACCCGTAGCAGTCGTCGCGCACGGTGCATTCGCGCAACGAGTTTCAACGCTTGGTGATGGAGACATCAACGCCGCGCTATCACCTCCGAACGACTCCAATCACGGCCACACTCGTTCCACCGAGGTTTCTCCACCCTCTCCCGACAGTTCAACCACCGACCATCGACTCAAGCTGCTGCGCACTCGGCCAGTGTCACTGCGTCAGCGAGTGCCGAATCCCGCTATGAAACGACAATAGCGGATGTACAGGATCACAGGTCACTTGTGCGTTCCTCGAGACGTGGCCAATGTAACGGACGCATTTCGGTTTCTGCGCTGGATAACCGGTCTCACGAACTCAGCTCCACTCTCCTAAGTCTTAGCTAATGTCTTCCTCGCCCTGCATTGCCATTTCTTCCACGCGGGGACCGATCACGGCTGTACTTGCTTTCCTAAAGGACGAGCTTTCACCATTTGTTTTTCTCCACGGAGCAACGAGCTCACCTCATGCAATTCGCTCATGCCCATTGCCACGGCCTGGCACACGCCCCTCCAGCAGTAGTGAAGGGAGGAACCAACTAGCGAGGGGCCGCGTGAATGCCGTTCATATAAGCTTTGCACAGTTCCAGGGTTGTGCGGAATGCCAGCCAAAACGCCAGTGTGGATCCCGTTCATGCTTGGCGAACGTGTGTCCTGCTGCTCGTCATGTTTGCGGTCTTCAGTGGGTGAGTGGGCGAGATTCTACTGACCATCGCTCTCGTATCTAGGGGAGTCGTCGGCGATCGGCCAACCGCGGCCACGGTGGGAAAGCGGGGTCACCGTCGTGGGTGCGATGCGCCGTGTCAGCGGGAGGGTGAGTGTGCGTGGGGGTTCCAGCTCAGCTTAAAGCTCGGATGGTGCGACGAGACAGAAATGATCACGACGTCCTGCTGGGTGACACTCTTAGTACATCGAATGTCATGGAGATGAGCACGCGGAAATCAATGCACGCCACTCTCGTTCCTTCTGACCCGGATGGCGTTCATCAGCTCAGCATGGTCTGAGTCGTCACCCCTCTCCAAACGAGACATTCCAATTCTCCCCACCACCGACGCCAACGCCAACGCAACCCCGATGCCACACATCGCTCATCTTTGTGCTCTTTCCGTTAGCAACTCCAAGCACTGTCCCACAAAATAACGGGCGTGGCGTACGCGCTTCCTTGGGTCTACCGGCATGCGAACAGCGGCTGTCTACTTCTAGATCATGCTTGTGCTCGTCCAATATGTTCCGTCCTTGCACGCCTCAAAATGAGCTAATAACATACGCACAAGCGTACGAGGACATACCAGTAGACACCAGCTCATGATCAGCACGACGTACGGCGCGCCCTTGCCCCTCACGTCGTTGGCGCCGCAGCAAGAGAGATCCACGAAGATGCGCGAGTGAAATAGAGAATGCTCGATGCACAGCTGTTGAATGCGAAGCCGCGGCTCGTCGGACAGGTGATACGTCCCTCTGCTTCTCTGCCTCTTCCTCAAGGACTGAATATGCCTTCTGGACCGACGCCGGGAGCCTTCCGAATGCCATACGCGCACCGAGCGTGGGCGTGCCCTACACACGGAGAGGTATTCGGTTTGCTGGGGAGGCGAGGTGAGGGGGAAGACGCGAGTTGCTTCCCGCCTCAAACAGCACCGGAGCTGAGAGGTAT
Organism: Lyophyllum shimeji; assembly: GCA_026008595.1. Classification (NCBI taxonomy): domain Eukaryota; kingdom Fungi; phylum Basidiomycota; class Agaricomycetes; order Agaricales; family Lyophyllaceae; genus Lyophyllum; species Lyophyllum shimeji. The sequence continues at coordinate 2,585,731 of BRPK01000004.1, forward strand.
GCGTGGACGATGGAGGGGACCATTGGATCTGAACTTGAAGAAGGTGAGCGCGCACCATTTTGTGTCACTGTTGCATACCTTTTGCGCTCCGTTGCATCTGTTTCATGATGGCTCGACTTCAACAATGCTTAGACATGCCAGCCACAGTCGTCGCCCACATTAGTGCCCTGGTTGACCGCGTCAGAATTAGCGCACACATTCGAGATGGCACTTTTGGAGATTCACGTACCCTGTGCACCCTCCTTCCATCATCCCGTATCCGCGCGAGTCCCAATCTCGTCGCCAGAGACATCGGTGAAGCGCGTGAGATCATTGACGACCATGGTGCCGAGGTTGGCAACAGCGAGGAGGGGAAAAGCCGCCTTTTAACTTTCAAGGCCACTCTTGGATTCGCTGATCCAGGTCAGTCGTGGCAACTTGTTTATCGTGCGTCTTCATCAGCAGTGGAAGACGAAGATCCAATTGATGCCTCTCAGCCTCTGGCCACTTTCAATTTCATCAGCAAAAAGTCGCTAGGCTGGTATCTCAAGGTGATCGTGGGAAGGACTGACCATCTTGGTGGAACTTGGTATCGCAAGGTAAACAGCTCACCAATTTGTGTGGCTCCAGGTATACCAGCAGCAACTTGAGATCAACAGGCAAGGGAGTAGCAATGTGGTGGGAGGAATGTAAGGTACATGAAATTTTGGTACAACATTTTGTAATACAGCAACATGATCATTTCGTCGACTGAGCCCGTCGTGGTTCAACGAGTCAGTAGAAAAATAGATAATTGACGCTCAATAGCTACAGCGGCACGTAATCATTACTCTCGGAGGCATTCTCCGACTGCCCCTTGATCTCATGCAGGACAGGATGACCCTCGTCTGCGTGGCCTCCCCTACCCCTGTACCAAATGTCTTCGCCTGTGCCTATGAGACGGTTTCCTGTAGCGTGGCAGTGAGGGGAGGTGGTGTGAGCTGGACGTGTTTGCCTCCGAGAGGATTGCCGAAAGCGTAAGATCTGACTTGTGCCAGTGACGAACGCGTCATGGTCACATGATAATATTGTCGGCTAAACCCGAGCTATGTCGCGTCGCGATTTGGAACTTTGAGGACAGAATCTTTATGTCTCTTACCACCACCTCGACTTGAGTCTCGGACCTGGTCGGATGCTACCGTGTCTATATCATCTGTGCGCTACGACAACCTCATCCGGCGGCAGTGCCTAGGTAAGGTAGACTCTGCCTATATCCGCTTATACTCATAATTTCGCACTGCGCGGCACATATGAAGGTGACAGCCCGGAATTCGCGCATATATGCGCGTAAAACAGTCGGATCTGCCACTGTCGAGCCTGTCACGTTGTTCGCACTGCAGTCCATCTTTAACTTAGGCGGCAGATTTCCAGCACGTGCAAGTAAAGGTTGGTCTCAGTGATTAGAATGAAGTGAGTTCTTTGCTCTTCGCTGGCATGGATTCTGTAGCTCATGAACCACGACGATCGTGCTGTCATCCTTTCCACAACCCCATTCCCAGAACACCGTGACCATATCCAAAATTGTGTCAACGTGCTGATGCGACCCTGATCAAATGTGTGTCGCACCCTTCCCTCTTACCGTTATGATCTCATCCTATGTACCCTGCAGGAACGCTGGTTTAATATCCAATGCCGACTCGCTAGAGACCCGTCGACATGTACTACAGTAGTGTGATCATATGGAATTATCATTATTTTTGTCATTATTTTATTCCATTGCAATGCAAGGCGAGAACAGAATAAAATTAATTGATTCCTGTCGTACTGAATGGGCAAAGTTTGCCTTCGCTGGAAATGCTTACCAACCTGGGGAATCTGACCATCTTGGTGGGATCCAGGTATACCTAGATGCCCTGTTCTGAGATGGTCGACCTTACCAGGATGCGTAAAAAGGTGACCATTTTGAACTATGTTACGCCATGTATTCTAAGGTCTATTTCTTGACCTTTTGCTGATGTTGCGGCTGCCGCGTACAATAATGATAGTCACGTGCCTCGTTGATCACAAGCTAGCTCGTGCAACTGATGGCAACTGATGTCGATGAACGGCGTCGTCCATTGCATTGACCAGTGAAACCCACTTCTGGTGCCCAGATGCATCGGTGCCTCACCATGCCCGAAATCCAAGCCCTCGTTTTCGGATGTATTCAATCTTGGGATCTTGGCACAGTGACGTTGGCGAGGCTAACGAGGACCTGTACGGCATTCAAAGGTCATCAAGTTCCTTGCCCGTGCGCGGTCATACGGCAGCTGACTGGATAACATCTTCAGAGACAGCGCTCGATGCGTTGTGGTCCGATTTAGAAACTCTTGGGCTGCTGGTACAAGTCATGCCTGCTGACCTCTGGACGACGACCATCGAGAAGGGTAAACGGGACCAGCCGATCAAGATTTTGGTATGTCTCTCAGTAGTAATCTTCCGTCGTTGGTATACGTATTGACCAATACCGTCCCTCTTCAGAGATTTACTCGAGGTCTACAGGAAAGCGACTGGTCGAGATTCGACTACTACGCGCTTAGAATTCGGAAGCTTGGCTTCCGTACGCGACATCCACTGCCCATCATATACATTCACGACACCGCCCTCAAAGCCCTCATTGCATTTCGTCCTGACAGTCCCCTGCTTCCATGCCTGCGTGAATTCAAGCACGCGTCCTACTACGAACCTCTTCACTCGACCGCTCTGCCATTCATACCATCCCTTCTTGGCGACTCGGTCACAGCCATATCGCTCTGGCTCTTGGCCGTACAGGTGGATGAATTGTGCGGGTTGCTCTCATCCTTGTCACAGCGGTGTCCGGGCCTCAGTTCCGTTGACCTCGAGTTGTCAGACACGCCGACGACACCCGAAACCACCTCCGTAATAGAGAGATTCGTCTGCAGCCTTCACGGTCTCAAAGCCATCAACCTTGTTCCATCACTGCCTGCTAGTTCCCCCACACTCTTGCATCTTGCGAACCTGCCGGAGCTCCGCCTATGCCATACTCTCGATATACCGTTCGATGCCAACGTCGCTCAGCTTCACGAGTTATTCACGGCCATCAGCGGCCGATTTCCCCGTCTTGACAACTTCATGTTCCATGTACAAGCACTTGACCAGGCGGCGAGCATCATCCATTCATTACAGCGCCCTCTAGGACTCCTGGCGGTTGAAGTACCGCAAGGACTGGAAAGACCCTCCATCCAGCCATTCCCTTCTCTCGCGAAGCTCACCCGATGTTTTGCGCATCACGCATGTGCTTCGTCCTTAAAGCACCTCTCCATTGACGGGTATAACATAGAATTCGAAGAAGTACCCTCACCCGACGCCATCCGGGGTGCTTATAGCTCCCTATTTTCCCTGCGAGCACTTGAAGCGCTCGATATTTCACTTCCCTTTACCTCTGAACTTGACGACGACTGGTTTGCGGAGGCCGCAAGAGCATGGCCTCATCTCACGTCGCTCCGCGTGTATCACTACCATCAAGGACGCCCCAAATTGACCTTGGCAGGGCTTATTCCATTAGTTGTACATTGTCGGCACCTCCACGAGCTCACGGTGATTTTCTCCGCTGAACCCTTCGATCTGGGACTCCTTCCGCCTGGGGTGTGCAATCTCGCTATCACGTCTCTAGACCTGAACGACTGCCCAATCGATTCGCCTGCGCTGGTTGGTGAATGCCTCTTGGCTATGTTCCCCAACTTGACAGGGACGGGATATGTCTCCCACGATTACGAAGAAGAGGAAGAAAATTGGCAAGCTTGGAGCATGCTCGAAGAATTACTTCAAGAGAGGATTGAAGGCAGTGATGATTCAGGTGAAGCACGCATGGACGTCTGGTAACTTACGTAGGACTAGCACGACGCAATGCAACGCAGTTCATGGTTTATCATGTCAGGCGCATACTAGGGTTCTACATGTTCTTAAATTTGAACCTGTATCACGCCCGAGCGTCTCAACCGACGTCTCCAGTCGAATCGTCGATCACTCGCAAATCCATACTACCGGAGTGCAGCGTGCTGTTGTGCCCGACTCAGCTTCCGGGCCCGAGCGCCGATCGAATCTCCGTCCCCGCAAGTCGAGGGGCCTGGTGCCGCTAGTGTGCTAAAGGCGCAAGTCAAGATGAGACCGTACGAGGTGTATGGTGATGGTCCAAGTCGCGGTCCATGGACAGTGCGGCTTCTGGAGCAGCAGGTATGAAACACTAGGTGATCTTGGTGCGCTCCGGATGGCAATCATACATAACTGGGGAGGCCATGCTGAACGCCTTCAATCCCGCCTGTGCGCCGTGTCGGTTGCTTTATTGAGCGAGGCATGGAAAATGACTCAGAAGAATGCTTCCTTCGTCCAGGGCAGCTGTCTCGACTCTGGCATTCGACCACGGAATGACGGCTGTGTTCCAGACTTTGGGAAATCGGAAAATAAAGGTGAAGCGAGAACGTTCGAAGCGACTTTCATCGTAAAGCAGTGCGAGCAGTAAACCAGAAACGACCGTAGTTTGGCGATGAATCAGCTTTTGAACTCGGAGGCCCGGACACAGTGAGCACTGGAGTAAAACAACCCCTTGATTCAGCTTGTCGCATGAGCGGAAGGCCGATGGACTCCCGTGCATGAGAATAACGATGCCATTGAGGAGCATAGGTGAGGGATGGGTCAGGAATGAAGTTGGCGTTGCTGTGGAATGGCGGGCTTTTGTTGATGAGTGTTTTGTTCGATCTCGCGGGTTTGCGAACTAGCTGTTACAACTTCGGGCGAAAGGCAGCAAGAAGCAACTGGTTCTGCGAGTTCTGTTTGAAACCGTTTATTGCCTGCGTTTGTGTGAACTCACTCGCTGGCCCCCTCACAGGTTGTTTTCGCAGATAGGCTGCTAGAAAGGATGATCGGAACCGGTCGAGACACTGCCCAGGCCAGCCGCCCTTCTGCTATCCGACCATTCGCGAGATCGGGAGTAAGAATTGTAGAACAAGAATTGTAGCGGTATTCTTCAGTAAAGGAGAGTTTCTCGGTGGGTTTTTGACCTTTTTGACGAGTTCCCCACTTCGAATTGAATCATACCTACAGCCAGAATCAACAGAGCTCTTATCACTCCATACTCGCTCGCTCCCATTCTGCTTCGTGCCCATATTGACGCACCACGTTTTCATCCGCCGTCGCAGCGACACCGCCGCGGATCGGCCGTGTTGATGGGCAATTTCACTACGACGTTCGCACCTCACTCCACTCGCATGCCTCCCAGGTCTCCATCACCTATGCCTGTGTGCTCCCAGCCGTAAAAGCTATCACATCGACTCTGAGCAATGTCCGACTACAACCCCTTCCCCTCGAGCTTCTGGTTCCCGAGAAACCTGTTGCAGATGGTGGACTGGCCCGGAGCGTATCGCTGTGCTCGGGATGGCAGTGTTCGATGTATTCTACTTGGTGGCGTGGGCCGTTGAACGGCATGTCCGAGTTCTGGTGGTTCTAAAGTCGGTGTCTATATGGGACATGGCTACATTAAGGCCAACAGTACTACAAGGTCCACATTCAGAAGTGAATATTAGCGATAGCAGCAGGTGCTTAAAAGCAGTGTTGTCAATGACCCCGGCGTGCAACACTGGCTATTCCAACAAGTGAGTCCCGGTGCACATGCGACGTGCTCGATATCAGCCATTATTCACTTCGATATTATAAGAACTATGTTTGCTCACTGGTGGATTGGATCATGCTTGCAAGGTTCTCCCCACACTCATTCGTGATGTAGGACAAATTGAATATTATTATACTATTCATACATAGATACATCATACAGTGTTGGAAGGACTGCCCGTATATGGTAATCCGGCACGACGGCAACGAGAGTGGCACATGACATCATAGATACAATTTTCCTATTCAGTAAAATTTCCCTCCTTAGTAAGACGTACATAGCTAGGTATATAAGTAGTAATATACCGGCCAATCTCCTTACGAGATTGTCCATCTCTGGCTTAACCGCCCGTGTGCTAGCTAAATCCGCCCGGTCCACCCAACATACAGAACAACAGTGGGGGGAGGCTCGGTGTTGCCCCGTAAATGAAAACACATACCTGGTGGCAGCGGCAACAATAGAGCAGCAGGATGAGCGTGCTGACACTTGTCCCATCGTGGCTACCTTGGTCGGGCAGCCCTGAACCTTGAGGTGTTGAGACCGTGATGACGGCGTCGTGCGACGCTGTACTTGGTGGTGGTGGCATGGGATGTGGGCTATCGGGTCTTGATGCAGCATTGGGGAGTTGGGGGCCACTACGGCGTTACGGCGCAGCGTAGGGGAGTGGAAAGTGGTGGTGTGTGGTGGGTGCAGGAGGTGGTTGTATTTTTTTGCTGGCCGAGACGAGCGCGTTGCGTTGGGTGTCGCGCGGGTTGGTGAGCTCGTGCTGGCTCAATGTGACGGTCACGCGCTGTCTGGAAAGGTGGGGGAACGAAGGTGGGGTTTTGGTTAGCAGGTGGTCCGGGGTTGGGTGCATCGACCACTCACCTGGGGGGTCCCCCACTTCCTGGGCCTCCCCTAGCATGCTACTACACCCTACGGGAGTTATCACCGACTCACATTCCTCTGGGAGGGGAGGAGGGTGTGTGGTGGCGAGTTTCCGGCGCGTGGGGCATGTGGGCGTTGACGGCCGTTGCGTGAGCTAAAACCAATAACTTGTCGGTTTAAAAGTTTTAAAGTGAGTGAGAACATAATAACTTACTTTTTCTGATGTTCTCAGGGTGCGGCGCTGAGGGAGCAAGCTGGATGAGGCTGGCAAGGTGGCGAACGACGAAACTTGAAACGCCAGCAGGACACGCGTTCAACTGCGGAAATTGCTGAAGATATTTAACCTCCGCTCGACGAAATGTTGGTCATCGGTTTAGACATTTTCATAGCTCAGGAAACCGCAAAAAAGTTTATATTGACAAAAATATTGTATGTACAGCATAGGTCCTCATGGGTACTCGCACGAGTACTCGCGCCCTCCGAAACCCAACACATTATCGGAATACCAGAATAATGATCCCATCAACATTGATCCCATCAAAATGATCCAATCATTAAATAACGGACCCAAAAGTGCCCGCAAACTCAAGTGGAAAGACCTCGTTCTATAAATAGAACTCGGAACCACACTGGTCCACAGGTTCACAGACGGAATGGTCACGTGTCCAGATCCACGTTTACACCGTTGCACAAGAGGTGGTCGATCATAGAATCGGATACAGAGATCTGCTCGCGTGGAATTCGCGTGGAATGCTGATGCTCCACACGGCAAGGCTTCACCAGACAGGCTGCCGAACTCAAGCCGAACCGCAGCGTGACAGACAAGGAGGAGGAGGAAAGGAATACAACGGAGCATGAACTACGCTCTTTCACTGCCAGAAAAAATTCTTTAGTATTGTAGATGTGATAAATATATTGCGTAGGACATTAATTGACAAATGGATTGACGTTCTCATCCTTTATTGATGAAAAGTGCTCATCACTCGCAATGACTTCGACAAGACGGCCGAACTTGGATAGTTTCTCGCGAGCTGCACTGAGCATTCGGTCTAGATTTGCGATCTGTGCAGGTTACCATACTAATGTCAGAAATGAACGACGTCGTAGCACAATAATTGACGTACCTTTAGGTTCAGTCTCTTCTTCTCGTCCTTCTGCTCCTGCAACTCGCTCGCAAGTTCCGAATGCGACTTGACAGCTCCTCCAGTGCAGGACGCGCGATGCTTCACAAGATCAACATCGACGGATAGTGCGGTGCAGGAAGAGCATGCACTTCCGTCCTCGGAAGATCGGCCTTTGCATCGTTTGGACATGATCCTGACCGCGTTTGGATCTGGGCCAATTGTCTTCAGGCGATATCCAGGGCTCTCCTTGCAGCCGGGATCGTGGATGGCAAAGGGATATGTAGTGAAAATGGACGGCCCCCAGTCAAGACAGGTGCCAGGGCATCTAAGTTGAGTCGCGTCGCTCGAAGGCAGAGTTGTCTGTAAAGTGGATTCGAGGGGTGCTCTGAGTTGGTATGGAGTTCCGTGGCTCAAAGGCGAAGATACTGAGTAATTGCCGTGGATGTTGAATGTTGGGAAGATGTAGGGGGAGCATCCGTGCTGATATGGTCTTCGAGAGTCCGTGTATGGTACATTTTGCGGGGTGCTGGGATGTGAACAATACTGTACACCATTTACAGAGTTTGCATCATGTGGTGCTAATGGATCCAAAAGAGTAGATTTCAGAGCAACAAGAAACTAATCAACGGCGCCGTCCAACGCGTTCAAACGCGATGGAGGCGAGGGCCAGTCGACACTGCGAGAGGAGGACGTGTGACACGATGTGACTCCGGGCGTCCGCCGAAGCCTTGCCGCGTGGAGCATCAGCTTTGCACGCGAGTTCCACGCGAGCAGATCTCTGTATCCGATTCTATGATCGACCACCTCTTGCCGTTGCAGGGGCACTTAGTGGCAGAAGCTTTTCCCGGGAGTGGGTGGGCCGCGGGCATCCAGCGCTAATGCGCACCAATCGCTCCCACAACAGCTAGGCGCGACTACCGAAGTGAACCAGGACTCGGCGATGCAGTCGAGATCTGTGGGATTCCTGGTGGCGTGCTTCGAGACACGGCCTCTCCAAGTTCTCGACGCAGAGACTGACCCGGCGGCAATGTCCTACACGACAAACATGCCAGAATATCGTTCAATACCTAAAACATGTCGCCGTCCCTCGCTCTGCGCCTCTTTACCCATCTCGATCCGAATAACCCCTGCAGCATTTCCTGCATGCTCACAACACTTGTTTCCTCACACCCTTCTCCGCCCCCAAACCACCCCAACAACTTCCATCGGCGCCACCCGCGTACCTGCTCCGTTCCCCGCCGTCCCACTGGCGATGCGAGCCACCACTGGTAGTAATACCACTCGTCCAAGCACCGTTCGCCAAGTCTTTCCTTTGTTCCTACAACGTACCTTGACCACCGAACGCGCAGGGACGGGATGGGTGGAGTGCGCAGGAGAGCCGCGACCCAGCTCCCGACTGAAGAGGGCGGGGGCGTGAGCTCGCCAGCCCGTCGTGGACCGAGGACACCAAAGAAGCGCTCGGGATGTCGGAACATGAGCGCGTTAATGAGTGTCTGGTCCTTGCCCACGAAGTGGAATGGCGGACCTGGCGGGGACGGCGAAGGAGCGGTGGAAATGTAGAAATCGTGCTGGGCATAATAGGCGCGGGTGTACCAGGATATGCCGGTGGGAGTCGAGCCGAAGAAGGAGCCTGATGCGCAGCTAATCAGCACCTGTCGGCACTTCTACGGCGGCCGAGTTTCACGTTACTCACCTTCGCCAATGTCATTGTCGACTGGGCCCTTGTCAGCTGTCCATGAGCGATCCCTCTCCTCAGGAGCCTTCCAAAAAGGAACGAAGAACATATCCTCCTTCCTCACTCTGGCGGCCTTGCTTGCAGTCTCGAAAACTTCCTCGACCCGCTTTGGGTCTGGCCACGCGCCGAATGCGTGGACGTCCCGGAACGAGCCGGCATCGTTCCAGAAGGCATAGTCGTATGTCACTCCTTCGGAGTCATTGAACCCACGGCGAAGGTGTTGTACCGCCTGCTCAAGAAGCCACGGCTTGGCGTTCCAGATGGCATACAGCTCTGGGTTATGAATATCGCGCTCGCGGTCCCAGTCATGCATCTGGATGTACCTCGCCCAGTGCGGGGTGATTGGGGGTACGGCGAACGGCGTGGCGTAGGTGGTGTTGATCACGAGGGTGTGGTTGCGACCGGACGAAGCGTGCAGGGAACGAACGAGTTCTTCAAGTACTGGTGTAGTGTAGAAGTACACATCACACTGAATGCCCTTCGGCCCGAGAAAATTCGCGAGCCAGGTTCGATATTCTTCATGTGAGTGTTTGGAGTTTTGGAGGGGAAAGAGTGCTGAGACAAGGAGGATGCGCGGTGGCGTCCAAGTCTTTGATTGGGCGACGGCGTCCTGCGCCTGGGTGCCATGCTGATACCAGTGCAGCCCGAAGAAGACCAGGAGTACGAGACTGACGACCGCCATGCGGAGGGAACTCGGTTGCCGCCGCATCGTAAAGAACGCCCGAAGAGCCATCCTCTCCAAGTGAGCTGGCAGCAGAACGCCATGCTTTCTTTCACCTTAAGTATTGAGAATGTGTGTGCGTCGAACTGCGGAAGCATAAAATGTCAGGAAATATGTCACTGTTGGGGATTTCCTCGAAGCATTGAACGTCCGCGATCGTAGGATCGGATAGCCAATCCCGTGAGCTTCGGCAAATAGGCCCATATGTCAGCATAAAAGCGTCCTGAGGTGCTCTGTACACCAGACTATGTCTGCCACTGTGAGAGAGCTTATGTTGCCCCGAGCAAAGTTTTCTCCGACACCTTGCCAGCACCGTGGTCGAGTGCTCCTGCCCATGGATCACTCCAGCTGGCGTGTAGATCCATGAATCATAACGTTAGACTAATATTCGCTGCTGGACAAACGGCACAGCAATTTTCCAAAAATGTTGAGGAGGAACGGCTGTGTTGATGGCAAGCCTCACGGTCTGTCAAACCCGTCGACTCGGATCAGTCGATTCCGGCGCAGTACCTCTGCTCGGGGCAGCTCACTCACCATTATGATAACCCACATGGTTGCCATCAGAGGATATGCAGGGCTTATTAGATGGTACGCAGTAAGTAAAAGCACAACAACAATTCTGTACGACGCTTTCCTCCGACGGAAGCCACGATTGCATCACAATAGGGTGTTTCACGTTGGCGATTTCCGGTCGCTTTTGAGATGATTTTGAGTCGGTTTTCGAGGCGGATTTTGGGTCGGCAGATGCCGAAACACGAAAACGACGAGCCCGATTTTCACAGAGTTGAAAGGAGCCAAACCCCTGCTTTTGCATCGATTTCAGGCCGTTTTCCGTCCTCGTTTTTGAAGGTGTTGGGCACTGTTTGATTAATTAATTAATTACTTTCTTTTGTCTACTGAAAATTTTATCTGCTACGCTGCCCCTTCCTCATGGGCAAGAAGAAGAACTCAAAGGCGCAACCTCCTCCTCCTCCTCCGTTGCCGCCGCCAACCAGCCAGGATGCCTCGCCTGCTGGCAAACCCAAGAAGAAGGCTCGCGCAAAACCCTTGAGCTGGGCCGACAACCCTAGCTGGACCCAGCGTGCTATCGTACACCTCACAAACGACCCAAGCTTCCGTATCAAGCTCTTCAGCGACTCGACCGTTAAAGCCAAAAAAGAAGACCGCAACAAGATTCAGAATCATGACGGAAAGAGTATCCTCTACCAGCAGCTCGGCGCAGCGATCTTCCAGGACATCGCTGATGAACAACTTCGCGAGGACTTTGCTGCTGATCCTGCAAGGTTTGGACGATCCACACAGCAACAGTTTGCACGGTACGTTAGAGGTTTTTAAATTGCTGTAGAATGCTCATCCTGCTATACAGTCTCAAGAAATCATACCAAGAGTATGTCCGCATGCTCGATGGGACCGCGGGTGGTGTACGCACGGATGAGGGGTATGCAAACCTCCAAGGCAAGTTAGACAGTCCTCCAGTTTCCGACTCAGTCTGACACAGACCAGCAAAAATACGAGCTGAGTGGCCGTTTTGGGACGATCTTCACGGTTTCTGGTCAGAATTACCGAATTACAACCCCGTTGGCGTGACATCATCGATTGCGGGCCAAAACTTCTCTGCGCAGGCCGAGAACCTTTTCTCAAACCAGTCTGATGTGGACATCGAGCTGACAAGTGGTGCGACAAGCGAAATCGATGACTTCGGCGACGTAGAGGAAGCTGTCTCGCATGGGGCAAAGTCGGGGAGTCCGTTATGGGATTTGGAGAAGGATATCGGCGAGGATGACCAAATCCTTGTGCAGCCGAAGGTATGCTATCGTCGTTGTGCTCGCACGAGGTCTATTTCTGATGTTTGATCTCCTGTTAGACGCAGCCGACTCCAGCGCGGTCTCAGCCATCCACGACTCCAGGAACCCCAAAGCGGTCACCTCGTCTTGCGGACAAGGCCAAAGCCAAAGCTGCCAGCTCTGTCGGACGAGGCATATCCCCTTCCCCAATTACCAGCAAGCCATCAGCAGTCAAAGCGAAAGGCGATCTCAAACTCAAATCCACCTACAAGAAGCGGCCAAACCCTCTCGATTCTCTGGATGACCTCCACGCCCAAGAGATACAAGATGCTGCTCAGCGGCGCGAGGAGAAGAACCGGATACGCCTGAAGCAACTCGAGTTGGAGGAGAAGAAGCATGAAGCCAAGCTTCGAAAGCTGGAGCTCGCCGCGCGACAACAAGACCAGCAGCTGGAGATGATGCGCATGCTCACTCAGGCACTGGCCACGAAAGGCAGCGGCTCGTCGTCGATGGCATCTAACAGCCTTGATCTTGATCCTGCGATGGGTCTGCAAGCTGCGTCGGCAAATCCAACTGGCTTCCCTCCAGTGCAGGGATGGGGTATGCAACCACCTTAGACATCACTATGTTTGCTTAGTCAGAGCCTTCGAGGCCCATTAATTTTGCTGAGGGAAATGGGCCTCAGAGGGGGTGGTCCAACTGGACCCAGTCTAAATATAAGCCATCAACTGTCAATTTGACGCCGGATCAGAGGCTTTCCGATACCGCCATTATTCAAAATAGACACCTCCAGATCTGCCAGATCCGTTCCAGCTTTTGGACCGGCAACCACCTCCAATCGTTGGAGGGCCTGGAGGGTGCAGACTTCTGAGCGACATCAGTTATGTAAGCAATGGTTGCATGATCTCCACAATTATTTTTGTCGTTGTTTCTACATATATATTATCCTAAGCCCGAATCACGACATGCCATTATCGCAACAGCCGACGTGCGATCAGCAAAAATATGCACCAGGAATGGGCGTGCCTTTTGCCTCCCCCATCAAGCGTCGAAAACCCGCAGACTTCGACCGCGTAGCCCCTCTCGGGCACTTCAACAAAAAACGTCGTCTCGGGGAAGAACTTCGTGAACGCCAGGCGCGAGCTCACAATCAGACCGTCCCAGATGTCAAACCCAGCTTGGCAGCTGCAAGTCCCACACCGCTCACGCTTGACGACTCAGACGGTGTTTTTGTACCCGAGCCTCCTCCATCAGAGCCCACTACAGAGACCTGCACAACAGACGAGTTGACACCGACTCCGCGGCGCACGAAGCCTGATAAAGATGCCAATTCATTCTATAACGGTTGGGCACGCGTGCTCCCAGGACTCGTGGAGCCATACTTGGCATATGAAACCGCCACCGTGGGCGCCATACCTCCCCGTACGGTCTCAGAGGACCTTCGGCCGAAGTGTGCTTGCAAGTGCACAGTGAAGTCGCACGTCGTTCTCTGTCTCTTTCCCACATGTACGTCCTTCTTGTCATGTTGATATAGCTGCTCCAACTTCCTCCGCAGACTTCGAAAAGCTCGAGGCCCAGTCGTGTAAATGTGAATCCTTGCCGCAGGTGCTCATATCACGCGGTCTTTTTCCAACGGCCCCAAAAAAGCCAACTATGGCCGTCTCAGTTCATCTACTTGACTTATTTCAGGCGCTGTTCGAGAGGTCGTGCGATGCAGTCAATGCGCTGGCCAGTGCTCTCAAAACTTTCTATCGCCGTCGAGGTTATGCTATGCTGGACAAGAAAACGGTAAGATCCTACGCTTGCTACGTCGCACAGCGAGTAACCAACTCATTTCGACAGGGGGGATTCGTTCAAGACGCCTTTCGTCGGCCACTTGGCTCCGCGATCCAATGGTACGACAACCTGCAGGTTCGCATTGAACGGCAGCTGGAGGAAGCACTGGTCGCGGCGGATACGTCCGTTCGACATAAATCTACCACCTCATCAGAGTCACACCCGCAACTGGCGTCGACGCTCAACGAACCGCAAGCTCCGCCGCTAACATCACATGCTGCGCCATAAGACCCTCAGCCTTCGCCAACAGCACCACCCCTACCGGTCGAACATGAGAAAACCACCATCCCTCCGTCGCACCCAGGACCTGCCAGAGCACCATCGCCACAAAAATCGCCGCCTGAAGCTCCATTATCTCCAGGGCAGTGTGCACGAATTTTGCAGAAACGATGCCCGGCTTGCTTTGGTGGTGTTCAATTCGGGCGCTCATTTGATCAGTGAGTATACAGCATTGCACAGGAACTCAATTTCTGACTGGCGTTCAGAGGAGGAGACATTCACGTCTGTACCGACGGGAACTTCAGCCACCGGGGCGACCCTTGAACGCTCGCGGACTCACACGAAGCTGGCAAGGGGAGATCCAAAGTATATTAAAATATGTACGAGTAGATAAGCTAAGTGGCGCACCTGGCAAGGGGAGATCCAAAGAGAACAAGTCTAAGGAGCCCTTGCCTGGTGCGCGCACGGTATGTACGACGATCGGGTGGCTTGGTAAAACTGTGCAGTACCTTGTAAAAACTGTATAGTAATGTGCGGCGCTCGTGGCGCAACGATGAGCCGCGAATCCGGGATCCGACGGTGGAGGAACGGGGAGTCCGGCGGAACGAGCACGGAGGCCGGCGGGGGAAGTACGGGGTCCGGCGGGATGAGCGGGTGGGATCCGGAAGTCCGCCGGGTCGAGTACATCTAGAAGTAAGTAAAGTAGCGTAACGAAGGAAGGAGAAATAAAGGGAAAAGGAAGGGAGAGGGACGTCCCCTTACAGACACCTCACTGATGCTGGCGACTGCCCCAAGTTCTATGACGCGGAGTACTTCCTCTCAAAGGAGCAGGTGGACTCGGTTGGTGTTCGCATTGACCAAGCCCGGAAGAAACGTGTGAAAACACGAACTGCCCATGTCCCTGACGAAGCTATCGATGAGTGTCAGTCTTCGCACCTCGCTGGCTCTGGCTCCAACTCCAAGACCAACATGGAGACGTTCGACGACGGCGGCGTCATGGCACTAGTGTGCCGCCACAATATCCCGCTCTTTCTGGCAAACATTGACACTCCCGGCGAACAGCAGAAGTATGGAATTGCGTTGATCGAGCAT
Source organism: Lyophyllum shimeji (assembly GCA_026008595.1). Taxonomy (NCBI): domain Eukaryota; kingdom Fungi; phylum Basidiomycota; class Agaricomycetes; order Agaricales; family Lyophyllaceae; genus Lyophyllum; species Lyophyllum shimeji. The sequence continues at coordinate 2,600,732 of BRPK01000004.1, forward strand.
CTTTTCAACCACCTACCAGAGAATGCTACCGTTGCTGTTATCTATGACGTAGCGTGTGTCCTGGATCGAAGCCTGGACCTGGTACGTACTCGTTGGTCTCCGTGCATTACTGAGCTTACAGGGCCCTCAGTATGACCTCCTGCCGGACTCGATCACCGAGCGCCTGATGCTCGCCACTAGCGCTATGCACGCATACGTGCACCAGTGGGCATGTCAATTGGTGTATAACCCCCGGCTACGCGTAGGCTTGGGGCTGACAGATGGAGAGGGCGTGGAGCGTCTCTGGTCTCGTCTACGGAAATTGATAGGGGTTACGCGGTCGTCCAGTGTGAGATGCCTCCGTTTCTTCGCCAGCTGCTCCGCTGAACTTCTCATCAGAGACAGAAGAGGCTGTGGATGCTCGATCGACAGGCGGGCGCCATCGGGCAGGACCTCCAGGAAAATCTCGGCGATTGGATTAGGTGTCGGCTCAAAGCAGTGGGTCATCGAGACAGCGAGGCACAGACAGTCCTTGCCAAATGCTCACTGTCCCTCGACGAGCTACGAGAGCAATGGAGGCTTCAGCGTGAGGCCCAGTTGTCTATTCGTGCTCGTAAGTGTGTAAACGCTCTCTGCACTCAACGCTTACGACAGCTTTGCTCTCAGACCATCCCGTGAAGCTTAAAAAGCATCTTAACAGCCTTTTGAACCTTCAAGGAGAGCTCTACAGCATGGACAAAAGCATCGAAGCGACCCGCATGGACGTATTGACGGACGCGTCCCCCCAAGCCGCCGTCAAATTTCTCGAGAAGGTAGAGCGTGCACACGAGATCACTAAGGAGACGGTCGAGGCCCTTTACGCAGCCCTCGACGTGCACGAGTCGTTCCCCGAACTCGAAGGCGTTGATCTCGACTTTGTCAGAACCCTTCTCATGGCACGAGACCTCAAGATAAACATCCGAAAGCGAGCAGTCGGCAGCTTCTTCGAGTGGGACCGGCTCGACCAGGCTACCGGTGGGCGACACCAAGCCCTTGGTGCGTAAATTTATGCCGCACGTGTGCCGTCCTAATAACCTGTCGCCTACATTAGGCACCAAGCTCCACCAAGCAACAAGGGCGGCCATCAAGAAACGCACTCCAGCGCTCATCAACTCCATCAACAAGTTCAACACCTACTGCGCAACCCTTGACCGCCTCCACAAGCCAGAATGGGGCATTCCTATACCAGAACCCCTTCCCACCCTGCTGGGAGAGCTGCGAGAAGACGCCCTCTTAATGCAGGACGTGTGGATCACGCGCACCCCTGGCAAGCTTCCACGATGGCTTGAAGATAGCAAAGTTCGTAATGGCATACGCGCCATGCTGAAGACTGATCGCTGCCTGGAAGAACGCCGGAGGCTAGGGATGGAGGCCGATAACCTCTGTCGATGGTTTGGCCGCGAGCTCACCGCAATTGAGCGCGCACTTGTGACCGCTTCCAGTTTGTCCTGCCACGCCGCTTCCAGCTTACCTAGTGCTAACTCTATCCAAGACTACTCCATTGCACTTCGGCTTCAGCAACGCAAGGAAACGCTGCTCCGCCTGAAGCCTCGATGGTGCAGTCCTCTGGCATCGGCTGCAAGGTTCGACAGCCATGTACAATTGGCAGCTGGGATCGCTCTCTCTGCAGTGTCTCCAGTGCACGCCCCTCCCATTTCATTCACCTGGATCACACCCATTTTGGTCACGTTGGCTATTGAGCAGGAGGAGGACGTATCGCATGCTGCCACACCTCACGATCCCCCAAGGCTGGACCCTGTGGATGACCAATCCGGCGCCAACGAAGCCCTCCTGGCAGATCTTCTTGTCAATGAAACAGAAGAGGACGAAGGTGGACGCCCGTCTCGTGGTGAAGAGTGCAAGAAAAGAGAATCTTCTCCAGTTGATGTTTTATGGGCTCTTCCGGTAAGCCCGCGGTCCTCTCTCGCACCGCTCTGCTTAATATTTCTACAGGAGGTGCGAAGGGTGGACACAGGACTCCTGCAACGGCTCCGGTTCCAAACGTTCGATGAGTTCAAGCCACTCAGCCAGCGGCGTTTTCTCCACCTTGCAACCGAGCGCACCTTCTTCGAGGCCACGGACCTGGACATCATGGCCAACCCCCGCCGTCTTCTCAATGACGTATGCCTCAACGGCATCGCTAGCCTCCTCCATGGGCTGTTCTCTCAGCCCTCTGACCCCGCTGAGCCTCACAGCACCCAGTGTGCGCTTTTTACCACATTTCATCTTCCCATGATAAGGTATCACGCAGTCGACTCTGAGATCTGGCGCCGAACCTCCAGGACTGAATTTTGGCGGAAGCGGATCTGGATCCTTCCAATTCACCGGAAGCGTCCAGCCCTGCATTGGGTCCTGTGCTGCGTATCACTCGATACGCGAGAGCTGTTCTTGTTCGACAGCTTTGCTTGCCCTGACCCCTGGATGGACGAGATCCCGGAGATCATGCGCCTCATTGAACGACTGGTGATGGTTGCAAACCGCAAGGGTTATGAGCTGCACGTAGTGACGGATGAGGGGTGGACTGCACGTCCAATGGTGGTGAGTGCCCCGGCTCGCAAGCTGCAGCCATCATCGCTCACGAGTAACTCGAACAGGTTGAAGCACAGCAAACCAATGGAACCGACTGCGGTCTATGGGTCCTCGCCACTATCGCAGCTTGGCTACGTGGATTCCATGCCACCGGGGTGTCTGAGGGGGATATGGAGGAGCTCAGGCGCCTCTTACTACGTCACTTACTTGTGCTTCCCATCTCTTAAGGGGGCTGTTTGTACCCAGATGTTCTCGCTATATTAATTCACCTAGTAGGTCATGTCGGTGCATTGTTGCCCCATGCCTCAATATCATGCCTTCAAACAGCCTGGGCTCCATGAATTTCGGCGTGTGATTCACTCAAGTCAACGGATTAGAGCTACATACAGACTATAAGCCTCTCTAGCCAACCACTGCACCCATACGCGAGCCATCTCTCGCTCACGATGCCCCTCTTCAAACCCTGCGTAGTAGTCCATGAACGCTGACCCGATTTTCCATTCGCCGACGGCCTGCACCAGCGCCTCCTGCACAACTGAGGGCGGGAGAGATGCTCGTGTGACCTCGCACTCCCTCAGTAGCCGCGTACGCCAACCATGCATGACCTCCTCCAAGCGTCGGGTGAACTCAAGCTCATGCAGAGTATCGGATGGTGGACCACTCAAGTAAGGAGGGCCGGCGTCCCAGATGTCGAGACCGGTCTCGTCGAGGAGGTCTGCACTCCTAGAAGCCTGTTGGAAGAAGGAGGAGGCCTCCGGCATGGGCAAGAGGGCCATGGTTACAAGCTCAGCAGGAGGAGGCTCGACAACCATCAGGTGGGGCTGCGTCACTGAGCCCCGACGTCTGAGGGAGGTCCCAGGCGTTTGGAGGCGGGGGATGGTTGCGAGTTTGGGAGGGGAAGAGTCGATCACCACTGGCTGCGATGGCTTTGATGAGCCCTGGCGGCCATTTTTCTTCCAGTAGGCTGTGTAGCGCTGAACCCGTATCAGATCCTTAGAGCTACTCAATTGTGAGATAAATGAGGACGGATGGGCCACATTGAGGCGTTACATTGTATTGTGTCCCACGTCCTAGTGGACGCATACAATGTATCGAATATTGCGGCTCAGCGGATCCGCTGGACGAGGGCTGCACAAATACCCGGCAAGGTGAATGCAGGATGGTCTGGCAAGGTCCGGCATGGTGCCGCAGGTCTACAGCCATCATCGGACGTTCAATAATGAAATGTGTACCATAGCCAATTACTAGCTGAATGGCAAGCAGTAGAAGCAGTTACGGCAGAGTGGAAATCGGCAAAAATCGGCAGGCAGCCTCGGCAGTGCGTGTTGAGACGCAGCACAGGAATGGCATTGGCAAGATGTTGCCGGCATGCAGAGGAGGCATTTCTCACGGCGTGCACACTGGTGTGGTGGCAAGAAATTTGATTTTTTTTTTTGAGGGGATGGGGGCTGTCTATGTACTGTATTAATTGGGGGGGGGGGTAAGGGACAACAGTATTCTAACAAAAAACAAGGCGGCGCGCAAAGTGGCCATTGAGGCATTCAGTGCTTCCTTTTCTTAGCCTTGCCGGACTCCACAGCATCCTCAGACCCTGCCTTTCGCTTTGCCGGTTGCGGCGACGTCGACTTTGATGAGCCACGAGCCATGCTGCGAGCCGAAGGGGGAGCGGTGCTCCTGCCGTGAGCAGACAGAGAACCGGCACTGCTGCCACCTGCTGAAGGAGGGGCAGCACGGCGGGCACGGGTATGGTGAATACCAGGCGGGATGGCTTTACCGCGCCGAGTGTACCGGACGTCAGCCTCATCAGAGTGAATGGCCAAGAGACCTGCCGAATTACCTGTCTCTGCCTCTTGACTGCCGACCGGTGTGGGAGGAATGACCTGGATGTCCAGATCCACAGGAGCAGCACCGGCGCTGGTGGCTGTCGGCAGCCGCTGCACTGATTCCGTGACTGCAGTGGGCAGGATGCTGGTGGTGCCCTCAGCTCCTTGCAACACAGGGTCGGCGCGGTGGCTCCACCGTTCCTTGGCTGGTCAGCCTGTGTGGGAAGGGAAGAAATATCGGTACGCCCCAAAGTTGCCACCGAGCTGGAGGCGGCAAGAGTGGCGGGCCCGGCAACGGGAGGGGGGGCCGCGCTGTCTGCCGCCTGAGAGGATGGGGCAGGGGCGGCAGCTGTGTCTTCGGTGCTGGCTGCAATGTTCGGTGGGTGGGAGGGATCAGCAGGTGCGGCAGCAGCAGGAGACGCCGGGTGAGCAACCTGGGCCGGGGAAGGGGTGGAGGCGCCAACTGCGTCGGGAGAGAGGACATTGGTTGAGGTGGTGGCAGGGGTGGTGCCAGCAATGGGGAGGGAGGCAGCAGGCGTGACAGTGGTGGCGTTGCCGGCGGGGGTACTCAACGCAGCCGGCACGGCGGCTGAATTGGTGGGAGGGGGGCGGGAGCGGCAGGTGTCACGTGGGTGGCACTGGCGGCAGGCATACCAATAGCAGTGGGCAGGGCGGCTGGACTGGTGGAAGGGCCGGCAGTGACGGCCAGGGGGAGGGGGGCGGCAAGGGTGGCATCGGCGGTACCGGCAGCTGGAGGACCAAGGGCAGAGGGCCTATCCGCAGCATGCTGAGCAGTAGCACCATCGCCGGTAGGGGTACTCATCGCAGTGGGCACGGCGGCTGGATTGGCGGGAGGGGCGGCAGCAACGGCAGGTGTCACATGGGTGGTACTGGCGGCAGGCGTACCAATGGCAGTGGGCAGGGTGGCTGGACTGGTGGAAGGGCCGGCAGTGACGGCCAGGGGGAGGGGGGTAGCAAGGGTGGCATTGGTGGTATCGGCAGGGGTACTCATGACAGCGGGCACGGCGGATGCAGGGGTGGAAGGCGCGGTGGCAATGGTGGTGGGAAGTGGGGCGGCAGGAGTGGCAGTGGCAGCGCCGGCAGCGGGAGTACCAAGCGCAGAGGGCACTGCGGCTGCATGCCGCGAACCATCTGCAGGAGCGGCGGGACGGGGCTTGGGGAGAGGTGCTCTGCTGGCAGTGACCACAGAGGCGGAAGGAGGGGGGGCGGGAGTGGCCGGGGATGCCAGCGCGGCGGCAGATGCAGCTTTTCTCCACCTTCGTTGCAGAGCAGTGATGGACTCGTCTACCTCCTTCAACCGATCATCGTGCACGTCGAGGTCCTCGTCTAGCCGACGCACTTCGGCAACCTGTTTGTCAATTCGTCCGTTGACGCGCTTGAACTTCTCCCGCTGGTGGTCCATGTACTCCCTTTTCCAGTCGTCCATTTCGTCCACCGCATCTTCTAGGGTCTGCATGCGGTCGTGGTGAGCGCCAATGTCGCCTTCCAGGCTGCCGATGTGCTGCTTCAAGTCCTCGATCGTGGCAAGCAGGTTTGAAATTTGTGCTTGCTGGAGGCGGACAATGTGAGCGAGATTCCCTGGCAACACGGTCAGTAGGGCTTAGTCGGCAAAGGAAAATGATGTTACCGGCATCGGCATCTAAGGCGGCCGATGGGGGAGCAGCCACCGTGCTGGAGCCGGCAGGGCGCTGGGCGACCTTTGCCGACGCACGAACCGCCGGGTGTTGGTCTTCGCTGTCGGAGTCCTCCACCCTTGCTGCCGACAGCTTCTCCTGCCGTTTCTTCTTCCGAGGTGGCTGGGACCCACCCTTCTTGGCCCGCTGCTGTGTCTCATCCCGGCCCCCACCCCGAACATTCGCCACGCTGCATTTCGACTTCGACCGAGCGCAGTGCACGCAGGAAGAGCCGGTTGACGCCTTCTCACATTGCTCTTGCCTACTGCGGCAGCCCTCACATGGTGGGACATGGAACTCGCCAGTGCCGACAGGAACTGGACGAGCCGCAGCCGGCCGCGATTTTGCTGTCTTGCTGGGTGCCCGTGCTGCCTGGTTCGCCGGAATTTCCTCAACGTCGGATACTTCAAGGTACTTGGCATCTGAGACGTCCATCTGGGCCGATTTGCGCTTTTTAGAAGGAGGGGAGGAAGGTGCTGTAGCACGCGCCTTTCCCTTGCCCTTCTTCCTGCTCTGCATTACAATCTCGAAGGGCTGTTCCTCGCCGAGCGAAACGCCGGCAGCCGGCAACTTGGAGGCGGCAGCTGCGCCGGCACTGGATCCAGCGGCCGGAGAAGAAGTACCGACAGTGCCTCCAGGTACTCCAGCCGCAGCCTTCATGTGTCGGTGGGCGATGGGAGCAGTCGCGGCAGGAGTGGTAGGATGGTGAGTGGTACTAACAGGTGCCGGAGCAGGCGCAGGTGCCGGGGCAGGGGTGGGAGCAGGGACAGGCGTGTGAGGAGGTGCCGGAGACGGTGCAGGAATGGGAGCAGGGGCGGGTGCTGGGGCAGGACCAGCAGTGGGGACAGGCGCAGGGGTAGGTGCCGGGGCCAGGGCAGGTGTAGGGACAGGGACAGGGACAGGCGCGTGAGCAGGTGCCGGCGCTGGTCCAAGAACAGGAGCAGGAGCAGGTGCTGGAGCAGGACCAGCAGTGGGGACAGGCGCAGGGGTAGGTGCTGGGGCCAGGGCAGGTGTAGGGACAGGGACAGGGACAGGCGCGTGAGCAGGTGCCGGCGCCGGTCCAAGAACAGGAGCAGGGGCAGGTGCTGGGGCAGGAGTGGAAGCAGAGACAAGTGCCGGGGTAGGTGCCGGGGCCAGGGCAGGTACGGAGGCAGATGTGTGGACGGGGGGTGCAGGTGAGATGAGACTACTTGCCGGAGTGGGGTCACCACCCTCGCGTTCTTCGTTGGCGAGGACGGCCAACATTACGTGGAGTGCCGCATCTACCTTGGCCTCGTCCTGAGCATTGACAAAGTCAATGAAGGGCTTGATTGCCTTCCCGAGGAACGTCGCCTTGAACATCTTCTTGGCCTCTTCCGGCGTGGCTTTAGAAACGAACGGCAGAGCTGCCGCTTTCTAAGATGATGGTCAGTTTGTGATAGAGGCGGTAAATCTGAGTTCATACCGAAGTTTTATATTCGCGTTTAAGGACGGCGCGGTTCACTGGGGTGTCGGCCATCCTGACTTCGGCGAGCACCCTGCGAAGCGCTGCACCAGCAGTGTGGACGGCGTTGAACTGAGCAGTTTCGGTATTCATGATAGCAAAGATGATTTAGACGAAAGGGTTATGGAGTTATGTCGTGCTAGGGAGGCTAGGCAAAAGGAAGATTAGAGAAGTCCCACAGTAGTCACGCGACCATACCAACAAAAGAATTTCCTACTATCACGAGATCATAGTTGTCTGGCGCCCGCCAAGTGCGGGACTGCGCTTAAGAGTTGCGGCAAAATTGGCAAGCAAGCAATGTGGCAGCGTTGCCGTGAAATATGTTCATTACTCCTTTCCAGTCCTCTACTGTAACTGTGCAGCAAACTATCTACTATCTCTTCCTGCGTTTGCTCGAGCGTGTGGCCATCCCCTGTGGTGCACTGGCCGCCTCTCGTTGTTTCGCAGTCTGGTTCCGCGTCAAGCGTCTGGCCATCCCCTCTGATGCACTTGCCACCTCTCGTTGTTTCGCAGCCTGGTTCCTTGTCTGCCTCGGCAGCCTTGCGGCAGTCATTTGTTGCCGACGTTCTGTGGCAGTCTCCTTGTTTGCTTTCGATGGGTGGATTCCGGCCTGAAGACATATGATATCTCATCACCCTCTAGGAAGGTATATATCCGCCAGTTGACTGCCGATGGCAATTTTAAGGCGGACCATGTGCGGCAAAAAGCCGGCGATGCCGATATATGGCTTTCAGAAGGAGCGGGTATGATGTGGACGCGCGAGAAGGTGCAGGCTTTTCTGAATGCCGCAATAGTGACTAAAACAGTGGGTACTGCCTTTGCATTGCCGGGCGGCACTGACAATTGGTTGCTCCAGAAAGCACCGTGTGACAACCAATTCCGAGTGATTGAGCAGGCAATGCTCCTTTCTAAAGCTTGCGACGTCACCGGCATTGTTGCCATTGCCTGTGCCCGGCATGGTTGTTTCGCCCCAAACAGCCTTACCAACCTCACTGCCGGAGAGCAACAAAAACATGTTGACATGGCATTGCTTCAGGCCATGAAGACGACAAATATGGAGGCCATCAGGATGCTCCTCCTCTTTTACGACATTATGTGTCAGTATTGGATTCATCTTCGGAAACGGATAGGTCACTTGCTGCCTCCAGAGGAATTGTTGGCAATTGAGCGAGCCATTGGGTTGATGCATGTTCATGGGCACCAGCGAGACTGCTTTCCCAGATTTTCCCCCTCTTTTATTCCCGGCGCGGCAATTGTTGCTGGGGAAATTCTGGAGAGTCTGTGGGCAGTCCTTAATACCGTGGCCCCGATGACAAGGACAATGACACTTGCACACCGTGCCGAAGTATTGGATGACCACATGAACGACTCGAACTGGAAGAAACTTCTCGATATGCGTACGTGAGCTGTGTCCTATATTCTTGCTGACTTGACCCTTCCTCTTCTACAGCGGGGGTGCTATGCCGCAAATTTCAGAAGGCCGAAGTAATGAGTGCCAAAGCTGCAGCATACTTTGCAAGCCTCTGCTCCAGCATCAAGGAGGAACATCGTGCCACATGGGAAGAGGAAATTGCATATGCTGAGAGCCGCAGATTGGTGGATATCACGGCAATGGATATAATGCAGGCTCGTGCTGCTGAACCAGCGCCATCGGCTTCGGCAGTGGTGGAAGATGTGCATACAGTGCAACAAGATGAGTGGATACAGCAGGGCCTTCGGCTGGAGGCAAAGCAGTATGCCTTCTACTTTATGTGTGACCTCCTCTGACAATGCATAGGATTGAAATCCAAGACAAGGTGCGGAGACTGGCCAAATACCCACGGGAGGACGACCAGAAAGCAATTGAAACAGACCGCGCTGCACTGCGTTCTCGGCTGGACGTCTTTGTTGTGTTGGCCTCCAAGCTCGGCCTTGCAGCAAGTGTTACTCACTTCGTCGATGATGAGACCCCTACCAACGCCTTCGATGACATTGATATTGAGGGCGCTGCGGACCCCCCACCTCCAACCCAAGCTACTGCCTCACTTTCGTCTGCCGAGGTTCCTGCGCCAGAGTTGATTGTGCTTGGATTACCCTCGGCAATGCATCAATGTTCCCAATCAAGCCGTGCTGCTGAACTCAGGCTCCGGCAATCTCATGCCGACGCGCTGCTCCAGAATCTCCGAGAGCTCATTGCAGAGAAGTCCTTCCATTATTCACATATTATGCGAGTGGCCCCGAGAAAGGCAGTCCGGACTCGGGCACGGACTACACTTGGCAGATTGAATCACCAGATTGGAACACTTTGCCGGGTGTATAGCAAGTGCCGTGCTTCCCTCGTTCGGCTTGGGGCAGATGAGCGCACACTACAAAGGTATCAGCAACTCACGGCAGTGGATATCAAGAGCAGCACGGCAATCCTCGAGCCCAACCGACCTGGTTCCACCACTGATCATGTGCTATCATGGATCTGGCAGCTCGATGGGCCTGTTACAGACACCACAGAAGGATTAACAGAATGTAAGTACTCAGCTTAAGCTTCATTATGCGTCTTGACCAGAGCTGGCAACAGTTCAACGAATTCATTTCCTACGAGGCCGTGCTACCAAACAGAGATGGGCTGAAGAATTCACACTCGTTGGGTATGAGATGCAGTGGACAGCACAATACTTCATCCGGCAAGCAAAAATCTGGCAGCAACGCGGACTACAGTCAGCAGAGGACGCAAACGCCGGAGCTGCGGCATACGCGCGCCGCAAATCGGCCATGTGGATGGCCATGGCATTTGAGACCCAGAATAGGTTTGTAGCCGTGAACAAAAACTATGTAAAGATAGTATAGGTCCCACGTGATGTGTGAACGCGTTGAAAATCCATCGTTATGTGCTTGATCTGGGCTTGATGCCTGCCGCGATGAACGACGACTCCCCAGTGCAGCTTGCCGAATTGCAGGAAGTCATAGATTACTTCGAGTCTCGCATACGAGCTGCCACTCTGGTTTTTTTCAGGCAGCCCAAGCTCCCGGAATGGATGGTCGCTTGCCTCATCGGAGAAGTAGTATGTCTCCTTGATAGTTCATCTAACCCTCGTTACTGATGACTGATAACAGAATTTTGCTCTCGCCCGAGTAGGAGTCGCATTCGCACACGGCTTCTCCCCTGTGGTGCCTCCATTGATCGGTGCCCTGTCCCGCTCACTTGCTTTCAAAGCGGTCCACATAGAGTTCTCTTGGTTGGAAGCTCTACTGAATTCAGGGCCGGCCGACCCAGGAGCGCTAGTGCCGGTGTACCACTTTGATTGGTGGAATGAGATGGACAAGACGAACACCTTAGTACTATTTCCACGGCGATATGTTGAACATGCTTTGGCAGAACATCGTCGACAGAAAGCCGTCAGCCACTTGGTAAACCCCCCACCCTTGCCGGTTGCCATATATACACACCTCTTCATTCCACCCGAACAAGCAGATGTGGAGGACAAAGAAGGCCTGATGGAAGACGTGGATTCGGAGATGATCCTTGCAGGGAGTGTGCCGGCAGAGGACGAAGAAGAAGTGGCGTTCCCAGTCAACGACTGGGGAGACCTCCCTGAGGATGCCAAGTCCAGCAGCATCACAGTGATGGTCTCCGTCAACCCAGCAACAACCGTGCCGGCGGTGGCCTTGGATCCAAAGTTTCCCAGTGATGATGCAGGAGATGCGAGTGAGGATGAGACGTCGTTCCCTGTGAATGACTTGGGCGACGTAGATGAGGATCCAGAGATGGTCCTTTCAGGTGGTTTCGGGGATGGGGACGATGAGGACGTGGTGTTCCCGGCCAACGACTGGGGAGACCAGACTGGAGACACCAATTTCGGCAACATCAAGGACAGTCTGCCGGAGGAGGACGACGGAGACGTGGTGTTCCCGGCCAACGACTGGGGAGACCAAGCTGAAGGCACCGATTTCGGCAACGTCAAGGGCAGTCTGCCGGAGGAGGACGAAGAAGATGTGGTGTTCCCGGCCAACGACCAGGGAGACCACCCTGAGGATGCCGAGTCCAGCGGCATCAAGGCCATTTTCGCCGGCAACCCAGAAACACCTTTGCCACCAGCGGTCTCCGATGCAGAGGATGCTAGCGCGGGAGATGTTGATGAGGTGTTGTTCCCTGTGAATGACTTGGGTGATGTTGATGAGGATGAGGATATAGTCCTCACCCTACGTGATGCAGAAGACCTGGCGTTCCCGGCAAACGATTTGGGAGACCAAGCCGACGTTGCCAATCCTGGCACCCTGCCAATTGACACATCCGGCAATGGCACAACTGCGGTTTGCAGCAATGGCGCACCATTTACACTCGCACAGGCATTGGACATCGTGATGGGAATTGAAGAGCCGGGGTATGTGAGTGATCTCGAAGATCCCAGCAGTGAAGAGGAGGATGACCAGAGCGGCAAGGAGCATGCCGATGAGAGTGTCTCGGAAGAAGAGGGAGACTACGATACAGACAGCTCGAGATCTCACTAGATCACAGTGCTGCCAGGCCCACTGGTCCCCGGCATCGTTTGCGGGGATGGACGTTGATCCTGGTGTCTAGGGTAGTCTTTAGGGTCGCATCCGTATAGGTCAAAAAAAAACTGTTGTGAATGAACATCTATGCCACGCATCGATGCACTGTCACACACCGCTGTAATGCTCATATTCTGTGAACTGTCTCGGTGAAACACTTCATACATTGGATATTGACATCAAATTTTCATATTGCCCAGTGCCGGTCAACCCAGCAATACCCACTGCCGGTTGATACTGCCGGTCGACACTGCTGGTCAACCCAGCATTACCCAGTGCCGGTCAACCATATACAATCCTGCCAGGTCCCCTCATATTCCATGAACTGTCTCAGTGAAACACTACCTACATTGTATATTGAGGGATGAAATTTTTACATTGCCCACTGCCGGTCGACCTGGCATTATCTCCCTGCCGGTCGACCATACACATCCCCCACCAGGTCCCCGCGCTCCCCAACGCTCGCTGCCATATAGCCTGGCAACGGACCCGCTGGAGTCGAGCGGCACGATACATTGTATCCCATCCGGTGGGCCGGAGAAGTCACTACATCGTAGAACGTCCGCTGCCGCTTGAGCGGATCCGCTGAGCCGCAATATTCGATACATTGTATGCGCCCGCTAGAACGTAGGACACAATACAATGTGACGTCCCTACTTGGATGGGCTCTCTGCCACTTACTGAGTGGAGGCTCGTCGTTCACGCTGTTTCTCTTTGGCTGCCGCCTGCCGATCTGCAAGGCTGAGGTGGAGGGCACGTCTCCCCATGCAAGAGTACGACGTGAAGACAAAGTTGTATAGAGATTCTTGGTGGGATTGTGGCCTTTCTGTGTAACCGCAGAACCAAAACAAACTACCGTCGAAACATCTTGTCAGCCGTATCAATATCTCTTCGGCACACTCACCAGAAGTGGTTCGCGTCTTCCGATCCAGATTTTATGCAGTATAGCGTGAACAGTGAACGGTGCAAGAGGAGGGCCGGTTTATAATGAGTATCATTGGCCAGTCAAGACGAGCTTCCACGACCAAATGGGAAGGTTCTACGAAGCCAGGAAGGCTCTTCTTGGATCGGGAAAGGCACGAGGAATGTCCGGTCCCTTTGACAGGCCCGATCACCTATATCACGCGTGCCTCCGCATCACGCTGCTTTGATCATGACGTCTTTTGATAGTATGTGAATCAATGTTTCCTCAAGTCCTTCATGACCATCCTTACCGTTGCTCTGCTGCCTATGTTTCCACACTCCTGGCCATGGTCCCCTACTGTTACGGCGAAAGCCTTAACTCGGGTTCAAGCGTCGAAGATCGTTATGTAATCTCTGGTCAACACCGAAGAGATATCGTCAAGTCTGTCCAATGACGAAGACTTGTCTGAGTCGAGAAGTTCAGAGATCAAGATAAGAGATAAGGCGTTATATTGCCTAGGTCAAGCTGAGGAGCTTGACCGACTAAAGTACAGTTTATATACAAAACAAAGATGGTCTGTGCGCAAAGGTATAGTCATTGTAATGAGTCAAAGATGAATAAAAGGAGAACGATGATTGGTCGATGAAAAGAGGCTGAGTAATGGTGTGAAAAGTCCTGAGTAAGCACGAGAAACGAGGTAACAATGAGGCAAGGATGAGTCAGAAGCTAAATATAGATATCACGTGCATAGATAGTCCGGGAATGGGGAAAATTGTAACATTACCCCCTTCGTAGGATTGAAGTCACCGACTTCAATAATTTCCACAGGGTTCTCCGGTCATGTTGGCGACCGCATCGTCGTCGAAGTCGAAGTAGTCGTCGTAGTCGTCCTCGGGTTCCGCCGTTGGGCATCTTTTGGGGTAATGCCCAGGTTGACGAGAGTTGCACCTCTTGCAGACGAATTTGTCGCAATGGGAGGCCCAATGCCCACTTTTCCCACAAGTAAAACATTCTGCCTTCTTTGGGTCCGCGCATGGGGTGGCACGTTGTTTAGGTGGCAGTGTCATAGTCGGGGGAGGGGAGGGCGTGCGGAGATCGATGGGATTTTCCCGAGTTCCATGAGGATACGGGGTGCTTCGACGATAGTAGCGGGGTTTCTTGATTGTCACCTTCTTACGAGGGACGAGAGGTGGTCGACTGGGTTGGGCATCGGCCTGAGGGATAAGGACCGTGTCGCTTGACGAGTTCGAAATAGACGACTCGGTCGAGGGGGACGAGGGTGGTTGAAGATTATCGGATGGCGGGGGTACAGGCAGCGGAGAAGATTGGTAGGCGTCTCCAAGAACTTCTTGGAGACCAGACGAATGGAGGAGGGCGAGTGTAAGGGCGACCCTTGAACGCTCGCGGACTCACACGAAGCTGGCAAGGGGAGATCCAAAGTATATTAAAATATGTACGAGTAGATAAGCTAGGTGGCGCACCTGGCAAGGGGAGATCCAAAGAGAACAAGTCTAAGGAGCCCTTGCCTGGTGCGCGCACGGTATGTACGACGATCGGGTGGCTTGGTAAAACTGTACAGTACCTTGTAAAAACTGTATAGTAATGTGCGGCACTTGTGGCGCAACGATGAGCCGCGAATCCGGGATCCGACGGTGGAGGAACGAGGAGTCCGGCGGGGTGAGCACGGAGGCCGGCGGGGAAAGTACGGAGGCCGGCGGGGGGAGTACGGAGGCCGGCGGGATGAGCGGGCGTGCCCGGGTCGAGTACATCTAGAAGTAAGTAAAGTATTGTAGTGAGAGGAAGAGAAATAGAAGTAAAAGGAAGGGAGAGGGACGTCCCCTTACATCACCCCCCCTCTAGGGTGCAGCGCCCCGATGCACCGGAGCGCGCGCAGCTCGCAGGGCCACCGGGTCCACAGGGACATCCCGCGGACCTGCTTGGGGGCGTCGGGATGCCGGCGGTGGAACTCGCGGACCAGGTCGCGGGCATGCGCAACGTTCTCCACAGGCTCCCAGGAGGCGTCTTCATAGCCGTAGCCCTTCCACTTGACCTTGTACTGGAGCTTGCGGCGGAAGAAGCGGCTGTCCAGGATGTCCTCGACGTCGAACCACTCCTCGTCGTCGATCAACGTTGGAGGCGGAGGCGGACGAGCGCGGCGGCCAGGGATTGGGTCCGGGGGAGCAAGCCGGAGCTTGACGGCGTTGAACACGGGGTGGAGGCGGCTCATGGAGCGGGGCAGGCGGAGCTTGTACGCGAGAGGGCCGACTTGACGTTCGACGGTGTACGGTCCAAGATAGCGGTGCGAGAGCTTCTTAGAGGGACGCGTCGTCTGGATGTCCGAAGCGTCGAGGTATACACGATCGCCGGGCTTGTACTCCGGGGCCGGGATCCGGCACTGGTCGTAGTACCGGGCCATGTCGTCCTTCGCCTTGGCTAGGGCCGCCTTCGCCTCCTCCTGGGCCAGCTTCATGCGCTCGAAGAACTCGTTCGCCGTCTCGTTGTTGGAGTTCAGCGGCCGAGGCTCAAAGCCCATGCGCGGGTTCCGCCCGGTGTCCAGCATGAACGGCGTGAACTTGGTGGCGGAGTGGACGTGGTTGTTGTACTGGAACTCCGCCTCTGGGAGGAGGTCATCCCAGTCGTCCTGCCGTTCGTTGCAGAAGACCCGGAGGTACTGCTCCAACTCCTGGTTGACGCGCTCCGTCTGACCATCGGACTGAGGGTGGTACGCCGTGGAGGTGCTGAGCTTGATGCCGAGAAGGCGGTAAAGCTCCCGGGTGAACTCCGCGACGAACTGAGGTCCGCGGTCAGAGACGAACGCGTCCGGAAGCCCGTGCAGTTTCCACACGTGCTTGCGGTAAAGGTTGGCCGCGCCCATAGCCGTACAGGTGGTGTGCGTCGGGATGAAGTGCGCACGCTTGCCTACGGAGTCCACCACAACCATGACCGTGTCGTAGCCGTGAGCCTCGGGGAGCTCGACGATGAAGTCCACGGATACAACGCTCCAGCGCCCCTCCGGAATGGGTAGCGGGTGTAGCTGGCCCATCGGGAGCTGCCTCCGGACCTTCGTCCGTTGGCAGAGGTCGCAGGTGCTGGTGTAGGAGCCGATGTACCGGGACATCTGCGGCCACCAGTAGCTCCGGGAGACGAGCTCCAGAGTTTTCCAGCGACCGGGATGTCCGGCAACACGGGAGTCATGGTGCTGCTCGACGATCCGGCGGCGGAGCTCAGGGAGGTTCGGGACATAGATGCGGCCCCGGAACATGAGCACTCCCTGGTCCTCAGACCACTCTGCACTCCGGACAGACCGGACTCCGGAACGGGCGGACTTCAGCGCGGCGGCGGCCTTGGCGACGACGTCCTCCTGCGCACCTTCGCGGTTGCCTCGGCGGATGTCCCGCAGGATCTTGTCCTCCTCGCCGGCGGCGATGAGACCCTGCAGGGCACGGACGGCGAAGAACTCTGGCTTGAGCAACACGATACCCGCGTTGTCAGCGCTGCCGTCCCCGTGATCCGGTCGGCGCGAAAGTGCGTCAGGCTTGCCCATACTACGTCCAGGACGGTGGTGCAGCACGAAGTCGAAGTTGGCTAGATACAGGGACCACCGGGCCTGCCGCCGGTTGAGCTTCTTGGCGGTCAGGAAGTACTGGAGGTTCTTGTGGTCCGTGTAGACTTCGACCTTGTGCCGCACACCTTCAAGGAAATGCCGCCACTCCTCGAGTGCGCGGATGATGGCAAGCATCTCCTTGTCGTGGATCTCGTAGTTCCGCTCGACGACGTTCAGGCTTTTGGAGTAGAACGCGACCGGGTGCCATTTCTCGTCCTCCGGCGACTGCTGGGACAGCACCGCGCCCGTGGCGAAGTCCGAGCTATCGGCTTCGACCCGGAAGGGGCGGTCGTCGTCGGGGAAGATGAGGACGGGCTTGGAGGTAATGGCACGCTTGAGGGAGTCGAACGCGTCCTGCTGCCCGGACCCCCAGGTCCAGGCAACATCCTTAGCCGTGAGGTCGAAGAGCGGCCGAGCGTGGTGGGAGAAGTCGCGGATGAACCGCCGGTAGAAATTGGTGAAGCCCAGGAAGGACTGCACCTCCTTCTTGTTCTTCGGAACCGGCCACTCCGCTACTCCGGCGACCTTCACCGGGTCCATCGACGCCGTTCCGTGCGAGATGATCAGGCCGAGATATTCAATCTCGGTCCTCTCGAACTCGCACTTCTCGGGCTTCAGGAACAGGCGATGTTCGCGGAGGCGGTCCAGGACGATGCGGGTGATGCGTCGGTGTTCCTCGAGAGTCTTCGTGTAGATTAGAATATCATCGAGGTACACACAAACGACTCCCTGCGTTATGAGATCGCGGAAGATGTCGTTCATCATCGTCTGGAAGGTGGCGGGACTGTTGGTGAGTCCGAAGAACATGACCAGCGGCTCGAAGAGCCCGCGGTTCGTCCGGAACACGGCCTTCCACTCATCGCCTTCCTTGATGCGGACATTGTTGTAGCCCCAACGGACGTCCAACTTAGTGAAATATCGCGCACCGCGGAGGTTATTGATGAGCTCGGAAATGAGGGGAAGGGGATAGCGGTTCTTCACCGTTATCGCGTTCAACGCTCGGTAGTCCTGAACTAGACGAAGGGAGCCGTCCTTCTTCTTAATGAAGAACACCGGGGACGCCATGGGAGACTTCGAGGGGCGGATGCGGCCGGACTTGAGATTCTCCTCCAGGAACACGTCTAGCTCGGCCTGCTCATTGGGGGCGAGCGGATAGACCTTGCACGAGCTAGGCGTGGAGCCGGGTTCGAGTTCGATAGCGTGGTCCCATTGCTTGTGCTCCGGGAGTTCATCGAACGCGGCCTTGGAGAATACATCCTCGAAGTCGTGGAGGTAATCGGGGACGGCGTCGCGGAAGTCCTTCGGCGCGGAATTGCGCGCGAAGGCCTCCGCTAGGCGTTGAGACGTCGTCTGGCTCGCGCGGATCTCCTCAGCAGCCGGGTAACCGAAGAGAGCCGTCGCAAGCAGTCGATCACCTTCCTCCATGGTGTCGGCATCCCAGGAGTCCGGAACGGAGTCCGTCTCCGGGTTCGCCTCCGGCGGAGGGTCGTCCTCACAATCCGGATCCGGGTACAGCTCCGGAATGTCGTCCAGTTCAGGCTCGGGGGCAGGGACGCCGCTGGAGCGGCAGGCGCGGATAGCCGCACGGGTCTTATTCCGCGCCTTGCGCTCTACCTTTACCTCCTCTCGGCACGTCTGGCAGCGGGCCGGGCAGCGGCTCATGGACACCGTGCCGGCGGCCCAGTCGATCTCCGGGTTGTGCTCCTTGAGCCAGGTGTACCCGAGGATCATATCCTGCTCTCCAAGATCGGTGACCGCGAACACCACACGTTCCGAGTGACCATTGTACCGGAGTACTAGGTCGACGACCTCGGTGATGGCGCCGGCGGCATTCGCGGTACCGTCTACGTTCTTGACGGGGATGGGCCGAGAGAGAGTCCGGGTAGTGATGCCGTGCTCGCGCACGAAGCGGATGTGCAGGAAGAGTCCGGAAGCGCCGCTGTCCAGGAGAGCCTTCAGGCCTAGGATCTCCTGGGTGTCGGTGGTCACGACTTCCACCCCGAGGATCAGGGAGTTACGACTGGGGGTGGCGGTGAGGGTGAAGCTGCGTGGCAGGCGCTTCTCCCAGCGCGGCAGACCGCGGCGACAGCGGACGTCGATGGTGACTTCCGGCACATCAGAGTCGGGAGGTCCGAAGTTGGACTTGGTGATGATGGAGGAGGGGGGTAAGTCTTGGTCCGAGATTCCGCAGACTCTATGGACAGACATGCAAACCGATTCGAACTTGCCAACGGGGGCGTACTGTTCACCCGTGGCGCAACTAAAAACCCTCCTCCGGACCATCGGACCTCTCTTCTTCGGCAGCGGCGGGGGCCTCAGCCTGCGCCTCGGTGGACGCGGCAGCGCGGACGGCGTCCAGATCGGCCAGCAGACCCATGACCCAGTCGTCGCGTTCCTCCGTCGTCATGGAGCGGATGTCGAATTGGTCCGGGCAGTTGCGGGCGATGTGCCCGGGCTTCTTGCATCGACGACAGATGATGGGGGTTCCAGAACGCTGGCGGGACAGGTCAACGTCCATCGGAACGCCAGAGGGAAGGGAGCGACTGGCTGGAGCAGGGGGAGCGGAAGGGACTGCGGCGACTGGACGAGGTGGGGGAGTGGGGGGCGCGCGGAAAACCGCCGGAGCTCCCAGGTTCCGGGCGACGGGAGCCGGGGCCGTGCGCGGCTTGGTCACCGCGGAGCGGAAGTCCTGGTTGGCGCGGGTGTTGTAGTCTACCAGGCGCGCCGCGTCGATCCACTCTTGAACGCGCTCGTCCGAGGGGCGTCCGTCCACCATGTTGGCGACTTTGGCCTCGATCCGGGGATCAAGACCGTGACGGAAGCGGAACACCAACTGCGCGCCGTCCGGGAACTGGGCTTCCTCCGCAAGGTCCTGGAACTCGTCGATGTACTCGTCGACGGAGCGGGAGCCCTGGTGGTAGGCGGACGTCTCGAAGGTGGTGGCGGCCTTCCGTTTCTCATCTCGGGGGCAGAACTCCACGATGAATTGCGCGCGGAACTCCGCATAGGTGCCGAAACGGGGGACTCCGCCATGGGAATTGGGATAGCGGAGTGTGCGGGCGGCGAAACGAGCGGCGCGGCCCCCTTTCATGTAAGAGAGGACCCAGTTGATGCGCGTTTGCTCGTCGGGGAACGCATCGGGGGTGAGGGACATGTAGAGATCGCAGGAGTTGATGAAAGCGCGCCCTTTCTCCCTCTCGCCGTCAAAGGAGTCAGGGGGGGCCGGCCGCAAGCGATCTCCGCCGCGCGTGAAGGACTGCGCGGAGAGGGGATCCGAGTGCGCGGGGGTTTGCGCAGCGTCGGCGGGTTGGACCGCGGCGGGTCCGGGATCGGGAGGCACGGTGTGGGTGGCGTGCTGTTCTACGTAGAGCTGAAGCTCATGGAAGGTGTTGAGGATTTCCGTCAATTGACTGGCTTGGTGCTCCAGACGCGCCTCAACCGTCGTTAGCCTGCGCCAGGCTTCCTGCTCCGGGTTCGTCGCAGGGTCCTGGGGTGCTACGTCCGATCCGGGCTGCATGCTGAGAGGAGAAGTGGGGGAAGTGGGAGATGGCTGCGGAATATCGATGCGCGGCAGTCGAGAGGCAGAGATCTCGGACTTTCCGGACCTTCTTGGAGACTTGTTCTGCTGTAAGGGCGACCCTTGAACGCTCGCGGACTCACACGAAGCTGGCAAGGGGAGATCCAAAGTATATTAAAATATGTACGAGTAGATAAGCTAGGTGGCGCACCTGGCAAGGGGAGATCCAAAGAGAACAAGTCTAAGGAGCCCTTGCCTGGTGCGCGCACGGTATGTACGACGATCGGGTGGCTTGGTAAAACTGTACAGTACCTTGTAAAAACTGTATAGTAATGTGCGGCACTTGTGGCGCAACGATGAGCCGCGAATCCGGGATCCGACGGTGGAGGAACGAGGAGTCCGGCGGGGTGAGCACGGAGGCCGGCGGGGAAAGTACGGAGGCCGGCGGGGGGAGTACGGAGGCCGGCGGGATGAGCGGGCGTGCCCGGGTCGAGTACATCTAGAAGTAAGTAAAGTATTGTAGTGAGAGGAAGAGAAATAGAAGTAAAAGGAAGGGAGAGGGACGTCCCCTTACAGCGAGCATATTGTCGAGTACAGCGGTGGTGTCCTTGATTTCTTTTTCAAGAGTGCCAATCATCTTGACATTAAGCCCGTGTTGCTTTACGAGCTCTTGACGGATTTGTACAATGTCAAAGAGAATGTTGGTCGCATTCGAAAGGGAGGGGTCGTTGGCTACGGCGGCGATGGTAGTGTCACGGTTGGCGGGGTTTCTGAACCAAGCTCTGAGAGTTTCGATGGGGAAGTTGAACTCGACAGAGGAGGTGGGGATGGTGATTGCGGGGGTCTGCATGATGGTTGTATTCGATTGAATGAAGACCTTCAAAGTTTGTGCCTCCTTTTATAGGCTTGGAGCATGTCCTGTGATCGTTCAAAGTCCGCAGGTGACTGCCATGTGTTTTCGGCCGATGGGTAACCCTGCCATTTGACCAGGAACTTGTATCCCCTTCCGTGCTTCTTGTGTGCGACAATTGCTTCTACTTTGTATTGTTCTTCTCCATCGATAATGTCAGGTGGTGGCAACAGGAAGTTCGGTCCGTGTGTGTCGTTCTCGTGATAGGGTGTTAGAAGCGACGCGTGGAAGACAGGGTGGATTCACCATTGGTTCGGGAGCTGTAGTCGGTACGTGAGTGGTCCCATGACTTCGGAAATGACAAAGGGTCCTTCTCGTTTTGGTGCCAGCTTCCGTGATTGATATCCAATCTTGAGATTCTTGCCTTCTAGCCAAACCTTATCGCCTTTCTGAAACGGTTTGAAGTTCCTCGTGGTGTGGTGCATCATCTTCTGCCGAGCTAACTCATGTGCGGCAAGAGCTTCGTCCCTGGCACGTTGCAATTGGATGATCCTTTGTTCCGCCGCTGGTACGTCGGTTTTCTGATAAGTCGTGGGGATACTCCGTGGATCAAATCCCATCATCAGATAGAATGGTGATGCGTTCCGTGCGGAATGTGATCGATTATTATGTGTGAATTCGGCGAGAGGGAGAAGGTCCTTCCAGTTCTCTGGGTTATTAGAGCAGAAGATCCGTAGGTAGACTTCGAGTTCTTGATTTACTCGTTCGGTTTGTCCATCTGTCATCCGTAATGAAATCCATGGTGATCTGGGCAAAAGGACGGGTCGTGGATGATTTAATCGGGGTGATCGGTGGAGTGGTAGGATGTGTGTTTGTCTTCATTTGTTGGCATGTTGCGCATCCTTCAACGTATCGTTTGATGAAGACATACATTCCTGGCCACCAGTAATCCCGTTTGATCAGTTCCAGCGTCTTATATTGTCCAGGGTGTCCTCCAGCAAAGGAATCATGGTATCGTTCGACGATTCGTCTTCTGAGTTCTTGATCGGCTGGGACGTAGCATTTGTCTCGGAAGAACAATAATCCGTCCTCGATCTTCCAGTCTTCTAGCGCCGACTTCGTGGGAGGGACTCCTTTGGTCTTTAGTGCTTCGATCGCGTCCATCATGACTTCGTCTTTCATTAATGCTTGTGTGAAAGCATCTTTGAGTTCCATATCGATCATTCGTACGAAGAGATGATCTGGGAGAACGATTACGTCTTCATTGTCGTGGTCCTCAGTGGGGCATAGATCTGGTCTTCTGGATAGTGCGTCAGACTGAACCATTTGGGATCCAGGTACGTGGACGAGTTTCAGGTCGAATTGAGATAGGTATAGACTCCATCTCGCTTGTCGTCTGTTTAGTTTTTGTGCAGTCCGGAAGTACGTCAGGTTCTTGTGGTCTGAAAGGATGACGGTAGAATGCGGGGCTCCTTGCAGGTATTGTCTCCATGTTTCCAATGCGCGAATTATTCCCAGTAGTTCTCGATCGTAGATCTGGTAGTTGCGTTGCGTGGCGTCGAAGGAGTGAGAGATGTATCCACAGGGGTGCCATTCTCCATTGATGTCTCTTTGCCGTAGAACTGCTCCAGTCGCGAACTTTGAGGCGTCAGATTCGATGACGAACGGCTTTGTCTTATCGGGCATAAGAAGTACCGGTGCCGTTAGGAAGGCGGCTTTGAGTTTGTCGAAAGCTTCTTGACATTCTGTTGTCCAATCCCATGTTCGGTCCTTCTTTGTCAACTCGTTCAGTGGGCGTGCGAGGTCCGAATAATGGCTGATGAACTTTCGGTAGAAGTTCCCGAATCCAAGGAATGATCGCACTCCTTTGACGTTTGTCGGAGTAGGCCAGTCTTTGATCCCTGCAACTTTGGTCGGGTCCATGGCGATGTGATCATGAGAGACGATCATGCCAAGATATTCAATTTCCGTTGCTTCAAACGTGCATTTTTCCAGTTTGAGGAATAGATCGTTTTCCTTTAACCTTTGAAGGACACGGAGGGTTCGTCGACGATGTTCTTCAAGATCCGTTGAAAAGATCAGCATATCATCCATGTAGATGATAAGCCATCCTTCATCGATCATATCCTTGAAGATTTCGTTCATCATTGTTTGGAAAGTCGCCGGGGAGTTGCATAGGCCAAAGAACATGACCGTCGGTTCGAATAGCCCTCTGTTAGTTTTGAAGGCTGCCTTCCATTCGTCTCCTTCTTTAATCCTGACGTTGTTGTAGCCCCAGCGCAGATCTAGCTTGGTGAAGATCTTCGCTCCTTTCAATTTGTCCATTAGGTCTCCCACTAGTGGTAAGGGATAGGTATTCTTCACAGTTCCTTCGTTGAGGTACCGATAGTCTTGACACGGTCGGAGTTGTCTGGATTCCTTCTTGCTGACAAAGAAGAAAGGTGATGCCATAGGTGATTTGGATGGTCGGATGTAACCTTTCTTGAGATTTTCGTCGAGGAATTCATCCAGTTTCTTTTGTTCTTCTGGTGTCAACGGATAAACCTTGCAATCACGTGGTACAAAGTCCGGTTTGAGGTCAATGGCGTGGTCATAGACACGCCTTTCTGGCATGCGTTCAGAGGCCTTCTTCTCGAAGATAGACTTGTACTCCTTGTAATGTTCCGGTAGCAGGTCATCAATGGTTTTGGGTTTTTCCTCCTTTTCAGGGTTTGAATGTGCTAACCCTTGTGAGATAGAGGTCTTTGCCCGAATCCAGATGTTCTGACTGAAAGAGTATTTTGCCGAGTGAAGTGATTTGGTGATCCGTCCAATAGAAGGTCCTTTTCGCCGAATAGTGTATCCGAGTTCCCGATGTTCATCCGTGAGCGGAGCAGTGACGGGTTCAAAGATTCCGATGACCGACTCTCCTTGAATATAGCCAATAAGGAGATCGTCTTCGGAAATCGTTTCTTCGACCGGCAAGGTTTCCACATGTTCGTCGTTGAGATCCGAGGGGCTCGGGGTCTGAGGTTCAGGAATAGCAGGAATTTCTTTCTCGTCCATGAGTACGGGATCGTTGACACCAAGAGTTGGTCTCAGATTTTGTGGTTCTTCATCTGGAACTTCCTCTATCGTTGGTTTTGGCCTGCGGTTTTCCGTGTTCAGGGGTACGTCCGTCTCCAAGGTTTCCGTGGTCAGTTGTTTCGAAGTCTTGATCTGTTTGATCTCCATAGCTCTTTGGATGACAGAAGAGAATGTCTTGGAGAATCGTTTCGGATCGATTGTGACAATTCCTGTTTCCCAGTTGATGTCCGGATTAAATCGTTTTAACCATGGTAGTCCGAGGATCATGTCTTCGTTTCCTAAATTTTGAACCAGGAATTGAGTTTGAGCAACGTGTCCTCCAATGACAAGGTCTATCCAGGTGTAGTGGGTGATTGGTCCACTAACATTGGGAGTACCATCGACATTGCGTGTTCCGATGGGCGTCTCGATGGTTCTAGTAGGGATGTGGTTTTTCTGCACGAATTTCTTGTCGATGAAGATTCCTTGTGCTCCACAGTCGAGAAGGGCTTTGGTGTCGACGTTTCTTTCATCGTACTGAGCCGAGACATCGATGCACATAGATCTTTCATTCTCAGCTACAAGTACAGGTGAAATGGAAACGGAGGCGGTTGCTGACGTCGAGGCAGGCCGCCGCTTTAAAAACCCTCGTCTTCGAGCTTCTTCATGCATTCTTCCTTTTCCTTCTCATCGAGCGCCTCTATCATCGCTTTGATGCGGAGGTGTGTTTCTTTCCCAGTTTTGGGAGCTTCTTTCTTGAAGGAGAAGTCGTACTTCTTCTGTTCAGGGACTGTTCCCTTCTTATGATCGGCTGCCCTGTGGCCTGGCTTGTGGCATTCGAAGCATAGCCCTTTCTTGAAGTGTTCCTCGCGTTCCTCAAGGGAAAGGCGATCAACGTCCATCGCATTGGGATCTCTGGTCGGTACGTAGCGTGGAGGGGTGTAATTCTTGGAGGATGTGGAGGGCTTCTTGTTGTCTTGTCGGTGACGATTAATGATGGCCCTAGCACGGCGCCATTGGTTGTCGAAGCGTGACGCGTAGTCATACCACCCTTTGATCGTAGTAGGGGGTTTCTCCACTCCAAGGACCTTTTCTACCAGCTTAGGCTGGAGTCCGTCCATGAAGTACTCGATTAACGAGTTATCTTCCTTGATCTGACTTGCCGCAGCAAGTACTTTGAATTCTGCGATGTATTCATCGGCAGTTCCAGTTTGTTTGAGGACTTTCAGCTTTGCTCTGGCATCGCCAGCAGCGTCAGCTGCGGAGAACGCATCCTTGAGTTCTCCTACGAAGTCTTTCCATGTTCCCCACTCGTCTAGGGCAAATAGCTCGTCTAGCTTCGTCTCTTTCCATGGTCCAGCCGTACCTCCATTCATGAAGGAGAGGGCGAAGGTGATCTTCTTTCGGTCGGTGTTATAGACATCCGAGTTCATCTCGAGATAGAGACGAATGTTCTGGAGCCATTGATTCAATTTGGATCGGTCTCCATCGAAGTCGCTTGGGGTTCTGATCTTTAACTCTGCTGGCTTGGCTGCCGCAGTAGTGGTGACGGTTCCAGTTGGGGCCATGATGACTGGTGAAGAAAGGATAGGGGTAGGTGGTTCTGGTTCTGGTTCTGGTTCTTCAGGTGCGGGTTCTTCCTCTTGTTCTTCTTCTTCTTGTTCTTCTGAGTACTCGTCGGTGAGATACTCGTCTTCTTGGGAATGGGATGATTCGGGTTCAGGAGAAGGTGCTCGGAATGTCGAGCCTGGTCGGTTGGGAGTTCGTTGGGTAATCGTGGTGTTGCCTGTACCGTGATAGGTAGGCAGGGGAGGCAGCTTGACCTTTTGTTACGGCGAAAGCCTTAACTCGGGTTCAAGCGTCGAAGATCGTTATGTAATCTCTGGTCAACACCGAAGAGATATCGTCAAGTCTGTCCAATGACGAAGACTTGTCTGAGTCGAGAAGTTCAGAGATCAAGATAAGAGATAAGGCGTTATATTGCCTAGGTCAAGCTGAGGAGCTTGACCGACTAAAGTACAGTTTATATACAAAACAAAGATGGTCTGTGCGCAAAGGTATAGTCATTGTAATGAGTCAAAGATGAATAAAAGGAGAACGATGATTGGTCGATGAAAAGAGGCTGAGTAATGGTGTG
Organism: Lyophyllum shimeji; assembly: GCA_026008595.1. Taxonomy (NCBI): domain Eukaryota; kingdom Fungi; phylum Basidiomycota; class Agaricomycetes; order Agaricales; family Lyophyllaceae; genus Lyophyllum; species Lyophyllum shimeji. The sequence continues at coordinate 2,626,860 of BRPK01000004.1, forward strand.
AAAAGTCCTGAGTAAGCACGAGAAACGAGGTAACAATGAGGCAAGGATGAGTCAGAAGCTAAATATAGATATCACGTGCATAGATAGTCCGGGAATGGGGAAAATTGTAACACCTACCTTTGAAGGCACTGAAGGGTCCGCCGTCCACGGCCCCCTCTCCTGCGTCTACGTTGCTTGGGCATCTTAAGACGTACACGTTTGGGGTCCTTCTGATACGTCTTGTGTTTGGCTCCCACCAACGTCAACAGCCTGTCTGGTTGCGTAATCTCATGCTATAAAGCCCTCTCTTCTTCCATCGCTGGCTCTGTCCGCCCCTCCCCTCTCCAGTACTGGCTGAGAATCTGTCCCCTCATCCCAGCAGTCAGATCCATGCAGCTCAAATCTGGTCAGCCGTCGCCGCCTCGCCGCCTCCTTCTAGCTGATAGAGGGCACATAGATACTAAAAAAGACGCCGCTGCGCCCAGCAAGCCGGGGGCTGAGCTCACTGCCGTCGCCCACAACGCTGTGGAGGCCGACGATGCCTCACAAACCAGCCCCTTCCCCCCCTCAACCACAGCGGGTGGGTGCCCAATTTTTTTCCACGCGATGCTTCGCTGACGTGGGCTCCTCTAGCCCCACCTCCACCAACGCGCGGGTCTCTGTTGACAGCCATCCCTGTCTTAGAGATGGCTCTCCTGCCGCAGCGCCCGCCTCTCCTGCCACAGCGCCCACCTCTCCTGCCGCAGCACCCGCCTCTCCTGCTGCAGGGGCCCAGGCCATCTATAGGATGAAGCCGTCTCTTCGCCCCTATGACGCCAGCAAGTGCTTTTTTATCTACTTCCACAGCTTGATGCTGATCCCTTGACCTCTTGTAGCATGCCTGCGCTTCTTCCCGGGTCCGGAGGAATTCGAGCAGGACCCCGGCTGCGAGTGCCTCTACAAGTTCGGCCGTGATGACGGCGGGGACGTGCGGCACCTTGACCCCTACTGTTCCGCATAGTCTAGCGAAGAAGAGTCGGATGAGGAAGATGACCAGTTGGATGGATGCGGGAGCTGATGTAGAGGCTCTTTTGTAGTTCATTGACGCAAGCTTGTCCATCCCTGACTCCAGCATTACACGTTTGTGCAATGCTCATGAATTTCCTTTGCTCCTCGCGTTGCGTCGTCTTCGCCATCTCCAGCAGGTGGGGGCACAGCGCTGTAGCGTGTCCAACGCTCTAGGGAACGCTTATTTTTTACCGTGTTTTACGGTCTCAATGAATTTCTCAGAGCTCTGGGGAACGACTACAATGTAGCTGCCTGCGTGAGATAGGGGAGGAACCACTGGGATATCGTGGGGATGGCGCCGCGGGCCGTGAAGTACTCAGCGGGCTCAGGTGCATGGCTCCGGCACCGGGGGGGGGGGGGGGGGGGCCGGAAGGGGGGGGAGAGTGGTGGGTGGGTACAGGGACAGTGGGTGCGCCGGCTGGGAAGGGAGGATGTGTTAGCTGCTTGGGCACCTTAGAAGCAGTAGGGGGTGGTGTCGCGACGCGCCGCGGGCTGTGTTCACGTACCGCGGGCTGTGTGTGGCTGTGCTGACGCTAAGCAGTCAGGAAAGTTCCGAGGGACCATGGAGGGGATGCAGGGTAAGCAGAATGAATACTCATGTGCCGCGGAGGAGGTATTTTTGGGCCGCGGGATGCTGGGCAATTTTTTTTTGTTTTGGTTTGAAAACATTGTGAGGCGTTGGGGACAGCAGGTGGTGAGGTTGCCAAGCGCTGCGGGGCTGGGTCAAAGCGCCGCGGGCTGTGTACAAGCGCCGTGGGACGTGTACAAGCCCCGCGGGATGTGTACGCGGGCCGCGGCCTGGGTACAAGGATCGCAGGATGTGTGCAGCTGTGCTCAGGATAAGATCAGAAAAGTTCCGAGGGACCATAAAAGGATGGGGGGTAAGCAGAATGGTTACTCATGATTTGGAGAAGATTATCTGTTATCTCACGCGCATGAATGGTTGCGCGGATCTCGAGATGATCTACGTACAACAAATGATTATGTAGTATGTACTGCTGGATTACTGCCGGATTACTGCTGACTTAGTGTGGAGCTACTGCCTAACGGCGGTTGAAATTTAACCACCTCATTGTTTGCCTCTGGTGGTAGGGGGCCGCGGGAGGATGCAGGCTGTGGCTCGATGGGGCACGCCGTGGCGTTGCCACCATGCTGATACCAGCTTCCCCGGCACCGGCTCATGCAATGAGAGAGCACATACAAATTCAACTACAGAAACTTCAGGAGGGTTAATAATTCTAATCAATAATTTTGTCCGGGATGTAAGCGAAATGGGCTGCGGTGTACGGACCCTCAACAGGTGCGACGCCTTCCATGCCCACTGGGCCTGTTTCATCATCGTCGCTATCATCGAAACAGAAGTGACCATCGCCCTCCACGGATCTATCATGCTCCGATGAGAAACTTTGCTCATCATCGTGCTTGGACGCTTCATCGTCGGAACCAAAATTGAAATCTCCATCGCCCTCGACCGATCCATCTTCCTCCGATGGGGCACATCGCGCATCATCATCCTGCCCCGAAGCTTCGTCGTCGGAACCGAAATTGAAATCACCATTATCACCGGCGCCGCGGGAGGGATCTGAAACACTTGGCTCATCTTCATCTCCGCAGTCCCTGTTGTTGTGGTCGTAGGCATGAGAGGGGTCATTTGAGTTTCTGTCTATATTCCCAGTGGTTGTAAGTCGCTCTCGCAATGCGGAAGAGTCTTCTGAATCGCCTTCAGACTCGAAATTAAAATGACCTTCACCCCCCCTTCACTCCCACCTCCTGAATCACCTTCGGAGTGAAAATCAAAGTCACCCTCACCCCCGCCATCACTGCCACTCGCACTGCCAGACTCAAAATCAAAATGGCCGTCATCGCCGCCATCATTCGCATCCTCTTCCGTTCTTGTGGCCGCGGCTCCACTGGATGCCATGGGGACCTCTGCTCCGCGGCGCGGCGCCTCGGCGATGTCTCCTGCCGTGGAGGCACTGTCAGGAGCTGATGACGCAGTGTGCTGGAACGCGCTGACGATCTCCTGGGGAATGTCCTGCACAGAACGCAAGGGAGGAAGAGTGAAGTGAGCCAGAGTATTGTTGGTCACGTCGGGCACATTGGTAATGTCTGTGCTTTGAGGGTCCGATGGGTTGTCGCTCAGACTCGCTGGTGGGGACGCCTCCGGGGAATCCTCACCGGCCGCATTGCTTCCGGACGGCAAACTTGAGACGTATCCGGAGTGCTCCGCAGCTCCTTCGCCTTGAACATCGGTAGCCAGGAACAGCCCACGTATATCGTTGTCGGTGAGCGCGCCTGGCGCTGCGTCCCTTGCTGCCCCCGCAAGGAAGTCGTATGTGCCGGTGGCTTCTTCTTTGCGTTTTGCAGCCTCATAAATCTGGAACAACGCCGATGCGCGTCGAAGAGCCTGGTAGCGCTGCACGCGGTAAACCTCAGCAAATCCCTGACTTGCATTGCGGATGTGCGCACTGTGCTCCACGGTCCACGGAACTTGCTGGACATCCCATCGGGCCTCGGAGCGGTATCTACCTGTGACGGTTTCATGGTGCTCCAGGCAGGCGGAGGCAGTCGCATCACTAAGGACATCCGGTGCAGTTTCCCTGCCGATGTGGTTCCACCAGTCATGGCTGTATGAAGTCGCCAATGCAGCAGGATGGTCAGGATCAACACCGCCATCTAGCTGCAGCAAGAAGTCGTCCGACAACTGCAGGCTACCAGGATCGTGAGAAATGGACTCAAAGTGGCTCGCCAGTGTGCGGAGGAGGATGGGGATGTCCAGCGGCAACATCATCGCGGTCGCACTCCCAACACGGGCTAGGATCCAGCCCTGTTTGCCAAGTCAGTGATAGAGTCTGAGGAGAGGAGAAATCGGTAACCAATTCCGCGGCCAAACGGGGTGACATGAACGCCCGGGCCTCGGCATTGAACCGCTGCGCCCCGAACGTGTTCAGGATGGCACGTAAACGTGACTCAGCGTAGTATATAAGCCATTGAATGTCACGGAGACGATCGAGTGTAGGTTGTGCTGTGAGATCTCCTGGGTTCATCGGACGGACGTGTTGCGAGGCCATGGCAATCAAGATCAGATCACAGCAATGAGCAATCTCTCTTGACAAGCGCCAAATATGTGATCTGGCGGACGCGAAGTACGCCAATCACATGATGCGGTGCGCCAAAAGGGACTACGGCGGCGCCGTGGTGCTGGGGTGTTTGAATTTCTCTTCGGCGTCGCGGGCGAGCTCCTTCCACATTGCCGATTTACACCGTGCATAGGCCATGGCTCCGCGCTGAATGCCAGGGGCCGCGGCGCCCTGGCAATCTTCGTGCACGAAATGTTGGGCAACTTGGGTGGACGGGCTAGCGGAGGCACGGCGCTCCCACACAGCCGCGGCACGGGTCTTGACACTCTTCCGCGGTGCAACGTGTATTACATGAGAAAATTGAAAGGTGATCAGGAGGCTGCTACCACCAAGGCGGCGTCCAAGCAGCGAAGACGAAAGCAGAAAAAAGATGCACAGTCCAAGCTTACCGAGGCAAGGGTCATCGGCACCGTAGCGCTGGTGAGTTCCATGCAGCAGCCTCCGCGGAACTCACCCCTGGCACACCTCACGCCGGACAATGCCTCGGCAAGTCCTACCACGGCGAGAGTGCCACCTGCTCCGCAGAACTCACCCCTCCGTACTTCCCACTATAGATAATGCCTCGGCAATTCTGACCACGGCGAGAGCGTCACCGACGCCGTGGGACTCACCTCCGGCACCGTCAAGGCCACCGCCGCGGCCTCTCTGGAAACGCACCACGGGACATGAAGTCCATGGCCCACAGGCTCAGGAGGGTAATAGGTCAGATACAGAATCCCAGCCAAACAACCATCCCCCGGCGCCGGCTCCACGGAGCCCCCTCCGACACCCCGGAGGGGAGACAATGCTCCGGAGGATGAACAGGAAGAAACGGCTGACGAAATCTCCCCACCTCAAGGCGGGGTCGGGGCAGGAGAAGTCGCATTGTGTCAGATGGCAAGTGGTGACCAGGCTCAACCTATGTCTCGGCCCATCCGCCAGCATGTGGCGGCTGCCAATGCAGTCACCAATAAAACTGCACAATTGAAGAAAGGAAGATACACAGGTGCAACTACTTCAAGAAATTTTGCTGGAGAGCACCCAGTAGTTACATTCTCTCCTGCCAACACACGGAACGCGCTCAAACGCAAAAATGCTTCCGGCCCCGGAGCCGGGGGGCCGCGGCATAAGAAATCCAAGCCGGGGTGTGGCAACACCACGCCACCTCGGCGCCAGAGTGCACGACAGACACAGCTCCAAGCGCCGCCCCCTTGACGCTCTTCCCGGGCTGTTGCGAAGGCCTGATGGGCTGCAAAGCGTACATGTCCAGGAGGATGCACAACGTTTTTATTCTGATCTGTCATGTATCTACGCTACATAACGCTCAATGTCATCCGTTAATTGTTTGAACACAGCAAGTGCAGATGTATCTATGCTACATAATTCTCAATGTCGTCCGTTAATTGTTTGAAGGCAGCAAGTGCCCTGGTCGCAGTTTCCACCTTGCTCACTTCCACCAAATACAACAGCCGCGCCGCGGCCGCATAGGATAAGCCTTCTTTTTGTTTAATGGCCTGGATCTCGTCATGGAGTTGTAAACCCTCCCGAATCGACACAGGCTATGAGAACAAGTCAGTCTTACGGCACTATACTCTGCAAAGGTACACACAGGGTCTGGAGGATAGGGAATTCCCTCGCCTCCAAGGAATATGCATGCCGGCTCCGTGGGGGGCTGCGGCTGCACATGGTCAACATTTCGTAACGTGAGAGAAGGTGAGGACATACGTTATGTTCAAGCACTGGACCCCTGTTCTCCTTGAGCGTATCAAATGTGACCAGTGGTTTGAGGAACTCCGGGCAGAGATATGTTCGGCCGGAGGCAGTTATAGCCGCGTATCCCGGAGGTACCGCCGAGGGCACCGGGGCCATGAGAGAGTGCGAGGCCGGCTCAAGCTGCATACGGACTGACTGTGACATGCTCGTCGATGGTGGAGGCCGTGGACGGGCGGCGCACGCGGCTGTCACTTCGTCACGTGATCTTTGTTGAATATTTTCCACACGTTCCAGCGCCCCCGCAACTCCAACCACCTCGGCCCACCTACCTCGGCGCTGCAACTCCCACTTACCATGGCCCCATCTGACATCACAGCTCAGCCCCTCCCCGACCTCACGTCTACTCCCGTCCTGCTCGACGCGCTCCTGGCCCAGCTTCTTGCGGCGCTGGAGACTGGCAACTTGAAAGAGCTGGATAACACCTACATCGCCGCGGTATGTCATCTCTGTGCAATTTCCTCATATGCCGTATTGATACGAACTACAGAAAACATTGTGGACGAGGATCCAGGACTGCACGTTCGATTTTCGTCCGCGTCTCCTCAAGCTCCGGGCCAAGTCCCCACTGCTCCGGGTGATGGGAGACCTGAAGGCCATCCACAGGGCGCTCTCCAACGGCCGGGAGGTAGACTCTGCCTTGCTGCCCCGCATGCGCAGAGAGCTTGGTGTTCAGGCCCGACCCACACGCCCCAGGACACCCCCAGCTGTCCCTGGTCCTTCGCGCCCTGCACCACCCCCTCAAGTTCCTGCTCCTCCACGGCGCCGGTCTGCCACCCCACCTCCGGAGAACGAAATCATGGCTGCCATGCGGGGTTCCCTTCCCGACGCGATTACCCGGTGGCAGCCACCGCCTGCACAGTCCCGCGACTCCTCCGCTGCTGCACCTCGCATTCCACCGCAGGCCCAGCACGCACCAACCACGACAGGTCCCCAAACTCGCCTCCCGCCGCGCAACGGCCCTCCCACCAGTCCGGTGCCGCCTGGGCACTCCCAGGTACTCGCCGCTGCTGCACGCCCACTGAGGCTGGTGCCTGCTGCTCGCACCCTTGCCCTGGCGCCACCTGCTCCTCCCGGTCTTCGCACCGCGGCCCCTGCTTCGACCCCGGCACCACCTGCTTCTCCGGGCCACCGCACCGCGGCCCCTTCCCCGGCGCCCGCCCCGGGACTTTCTTCCCGCGCCGCCGCGGCTTCAGCTAACAAGCCCCCGGCCCCGACCAGGCCCCGTACTCCGGCCTTAGCCAAGCCTGCCCAGCCCGCTCCTACCTCACGTCCCAACTCCACAGTACCTGCTCGGAATGTTCGTGTTGCCGATCCTCTTCCCCCCCGACGCGTCCAGCAATCCTTCGCAGACCTCGATGCCTCGGATGAAGACTTGGTGCCTGTCGACGACATCGAGCCGTTGTATGTGCAAGATTCCGAGGAGGAAGCCGAGACGAAAGCAAAGCGGACGCTGAACGAGAGACCCTGCAGCTCCTGCACCGACCGGAACCTCGATTGCTACCTCGACCCACGATGGAACGCTTGTGCCGAGTGCCACGAAGGAAAACGGAGGTGCAACTTGGCTTATGACTCAGCGATGGCGAAGAAGAAGAAGAAAGAGGTTAGGCAGCTGGTTCAGAAGAAGAAGAAGGAACCCAAGCCCCACCGCCACCTCCAGAAGGGCTCCCGGCCGGAGTCAGAGGAGACGATGAGGGTTCCGAGGGCCCCCCATCACAAGGTTCCTGCAGGTGCCCGAAGGACTCCGGCAGTCGTGCCAGAGAGCGAGGACTCAGAAGACGACGAGTCTTCCATTACCGGTACGTGGCCATATCCTTGCCCCATTGCACAGTGACCGTATCTCTTATCAATCCAGGCGACGCAGCTCCGGCCCGCGGCGCCGCAGCCCCACTCACCCGGCGCCTGACGTCGTCGCTTCACGACTCCGGCAAATAGAGGAGACCTACCGCACGCGCATGAAGGAGCTGGAAGGGTACCGCAACTGGGTCGACAACAAGATGCTCTCTCTGGTGGACTACATTGAGCGTATGGACGAGCGGCTTGCCGAGCTGGAGGGGAGGGTGAGTGTTGTCGACAGGGTAGAGGACGCCGTCGACGACCTCTGGAACCGCATGGTGGCGTTGGAGGAAGCAGATGTCGCCCCGGTGCAATGGCCCACTAGCCCCCCACCGCTCCCTGATTTCCATGAAGCGGCGTGGTCGCCGACGTTGGGGGTTCCGCGGCGTTGCCCCTGTGGCGTCACCCCCTGTGGCATCACCCCCCGCGGCGTCGCTCCCCACGGTGTCACCCCCTGTGGCATCACCCCCGCGGCCGCTTCGACGTTGGGGGGTTCCGCGGCGTTGCCCCTGTGGCGTCACCTCCCGCGGCATTACCCCCCGCGGCCGCTTCTGCTGCGGTGGCACCTGCCACGGGTATCACCCCGGCTCTTCCTCCCACTCTGCAACCCCCTTCGCATTGGCGCCTGTCGCATCCCTTCCCGAGTTACCCATCGGCACCAAGCTCCTGCAGCCTCACCGACAGCTGCAGCCACAGAGCCATCAATGGAGGTGCTCACCTCCCCTGCGGCCGCGGGACCATCCCCATTGGCACCTTCTGCGCATGCGGCTGACCGTCCGGCAGAGGCAGCAGAGCCATCGAACGCCCCTCCTGGCCCAGCGACCCCACCGGTACATGACGCCTCGGGTCCCATGGATCCTACGTCCCTCCCGGAGCCGACGGTAGCCCTTTCCGGTGATCTCCCCCCATCCGCTCCCCACCTCAAGGTGATCCCACCGACCCCGCAGACTGAAAAGGAGCCCACCCTTGACACCCTAGCCCCTCCTCCGGCTGGAAAGGGGAAAGGCCGGCAGGCACGTAGCACGACCGACGCGCCGGTCGATCCCGCGGCGGTCTCGCGGAGCACACGATCGGGCTCCCGCAGCCTGACTCCAGTCCCTCCGGAAGCTGCACAGCGCGATGATCAATCACCTCCGCGCAGCTTAACCCCGGTCACTCAGCAGGTTGGGCCAGGCGGCCACGCGAATACACCATCGCACTCACGCGGTTCCACAGCACCTCCAGAGGAGTCGGCGCCGGTGCCGGTGCCGAACGCCCGCGGGAGAAAGCGCAAAGCCGGCGGCGCGGACCCCTCAGGGTCCAAGAAAAAGAAAAAATAAGTAGTTGTATTTAGATAGACTTAATTCTCATCTTGTTGCATGTCTGGCATTGAGCGGTGAACTGACAGTAAGGCCATGTATGCACTGCCCAACGTCAACGGCCAGGCCCCGAGGTGCAGGCCCCACGGCGCTGCTCCGGGCCAGGGCCTGGCTCCATGGCACCGGCTCGCCGCCCCCGGCTGGCCCATCACCCTGGCGCGCAAGGTCCGGGCCGGTACACCCGCGGCGCTAGACCTGCCCCTCCCGCTATCCCCTCACTGTGCTCATTCAGCCAGGATACTGGGTATCAACGGTGGCAGATGCCGATCAAACATCCCCCGGCAGTGGCGGCCCCCCCCCCCCCCCCCCCCACGGCGCACGCCAGTCGGACGCGCCGGTGCAATCCGAGCAGGCCCCACCACCCTCCTACATCGGCGCCAGACCCTATCCACCACTAAACCCCCCACCCGCGGCGCGAGATCCATGCCCCAGAGCTCTGGGGAATTCACTGAGACCGTAAAATTCGGTACATTGTAGGCGTTCCCTAGAGCGTTGGACACGCTACAATGCCGGGTCGGTATGTGCTCTGCGATGGGGCTCGGTGGCGATGGAGCAGGCGGGGGCGTGGGAGGGAGAGCGCGAGTGCGAGTGCGAGTCCGTTTGGGGAACTGGGACACAATATGTCACGCCACTGTCAATGATATGTTATCTTAGATCTTCTATTCTACTGAGCATGTTAAGCCCCCACTGCCAGCGCCGCAGCTGATCCAACCTGCGCTGCTGCTGCTGCTCCTCCGATGCTGTCTGGTTAACTACCTTATCAGTTCTACATCCATTATATGCATATCGGAACAGTGCCCCTGCTGCATATAGTGTCATGGAAAAGTGCTCTTGTCCCGTTGGGACTTGACGGACGCCGGCCTGCCTACCTAGCGTATGCCACGCGTGATCATCGTGGCCCTCCCCCTGGCGCCCCACGCGATCGTCGTGGCCCTCTGCCTGGCACCTCCTGCGATCGTCGCGGCCTACCCCCTGGTGCACCCCAAGGCCGTCGTGGCCCTCCTCCTGGCGTCCTGCAGGGGCAGCGCGGCCCTGCTTCCGGCCCTCTACGTGACCCATCGTGGCCCTGCTCCTGGCCCACCTCAAGACCGCCGAGGCCCTCCTCTTAGCGTTCGCCGGCCCGCATTTGATGATCGTGGCGGGATCATGAGCCACGCTACAATCAGGCCAGCCACCTCCAACAGCCTCCACCCCCACAGGCCCTTCAAAGACACGGCCAGGGTTTCCACCAGCGGTGTGAGAGGAAGATCAGTGCCGTATGTGGAGCCGGCACCTCATCGCGGCGGTCCTTCGGGAGGGTCCACGCAATACATGGAACCAGCATATTACAGCGTCCATTCAGGGGATGACGAACTTATGCCTGCCACGGAGGAATGGGGCACTGGTACCTAAGGGATCACTTGCCATCGTGAGTGCCCCTCACCCTGCGTGCCGCCTACTGCCCACAGCAACCCCTTATGTTGTTTGTCATCTAGCCCATCGCATTGCTGTCCCGCCTGTCACTTCCTTCTGGACACCACCTAGTACTGTACTCTAACATTCTTGAACGATCTGTATGAAAATATTCCCCCCCTCACCGCCCCCCCCCCTTATGTATCTATCCTCGTATCATGACTGATACCAACCTCCACCTCCTTTCCCGTACCTGTATATCCCATCCATGCCATTGCTAAATATGTTTGAAATGTGAAACTTTTTCTTGTCCATTTCGTGAGTTGATGACCACTTCCGAGTCTGGCCTGTCTCTCTGCTCGGTCGTTTGGGCGGCATGGCTTTGGACTCTTCGTTTAGATAATGGCGGCTTTGATCTAAACCGGTCAGATGATAGATCAGTGTAAACGGAGGCCAGGGGAGGTACTAGATGGAGGCGCTGACAGGTTCTGAAATCTGCCTTCTATGATGGCCCCATGATGCCTAACGACAGTGATTTCCGCGCGCATTTCACTTCAGCAGGTGTTCTATCTTCTCTTCAGGGGGAGTCCACGGGCCACACCCTTTCTTCAACCAACGGTTGACCTTCGTCTCCCTTGCTCGACCCCCATCGACCTGAAGAATGGGCCCCAATCTTCCCATCTCTCTTTGCTTTCGCGCAGACTGACAGACGCACTTTAAAGCGCAAACTCAAGCCAGAGAATGTGCTGCTTTGACACACGTCTTCTACGATAGTCCTTGCGACGTCTGACGATAGCGATCCGCAGGCGTTCAATCTTCGCGAAGACGTCTTCTCTCCCCAGTAGTCCACGACGCATGCCTTTTCCCACTCGACCTATGCTTGGCCTCCGTCGCCCTTTTTCGACCTCCATTGACCTCTCCAGTTTGGAGCATCATCGTCCAACGCTAGTTTATCTGAGTCCTTGCGCCTCCGAGTTCCAGCAACTCGCCCTCAAGGGATGAATAGCCACTTGTCCGGTAAGCTGCCTAAATGCCTCTCGAAATAAAATCATTTCACCTACCCCCGTGCTAGACCCTATGGGAAACTATGTCCTGCTTCACAGCCGTAAGGACATCCGGCAGGTCCCACTGCTTGATGCCCACCCCTCTCTGAGCCTCAGCTACTCTATGCTCGAGAGCGACGCTATCACGCAAGAGCGCCAGTTTGGGGGGGGCCCAAGTCCCTACGCTCTTCGTCAGAAGATCAAGTATACCCCCAACGCCCCAGAGGAGGCCCGGATTGCGGGTCAGCGCCGATTCGCCACACAGCAGCAGCCGTTAGTTCAGCCTGACTTCGGGTCGGCCAGCGCATCTTCTACTACAGCGGTGAATATTGACAACGACACGCACCATGCTCTGTCCAGCGGCCATATGCTCGATCATGCCCCCCCCCCCCCCCGCCTCTTGTTCTTCCTCCGCTACGACATGTGGACTCTCACAAGCCTGGGGAGATGGGTCTGACAGTGCAGGATTACACCTGCCTGACTTCGTCCTACCTAAGGCTTCCCTCTGCAGAATGGCCGGATCTTGACGACGACATGGACGACGCCTTGTCCGGCAGTCTCATGCCTTACCACACCCCGCCGGCTCCGCCTCTTTCTCGTTTTGCTATGACACGTGGACCCTCGCCTGCCAGGGTAGACGAATATGGCCGCTTCAATAGCAGAGGAGAAAGCCTGGAGTATTTGATGGATCCACCAGATGACCAGCGCCACAGCGGGGACACCGATGGGCGGGGCTGCCCCGAGATGGTGGATGGCAGCACGGAGCGTAGTGAAGGCAGTGGCGGCAACGGAGGGGTTCATGACACAGGAGCCAGCGACTGCCAACTGGACCGCCACATTCCGAAAGGCCGGCCTTCCTCGGAAGTCAAACGAATCTTTTACCGATACGTTTGCGAAGGCGGACGCGCTCTTCCAAAAGGCGGCCATGGATGCCGGTCGAACCACCCTCTATATGCAGCAAAAGTATCGGGAACATTATGGCCAGCCGTCGCTCACGATCCAATGGAATCGATATCAGGCATATTTTACTGCCAACCGCGCCGAGGAGAGGAAGAGAGCCGGGAAACAAACGGTGAATGTAAGTCTTGCTCACCTTATCGAAATTGACCAGAGCTCATTTCCGCCTAGCGCATCACTGTTGGCCTTCCTTTCGACAGATTCCGGACTACATCGACTTGCTCAACATTCACGAGGAGCACGACATTATGGAAGAGCAGGATGCGATGTGTATGCGTGATCGTCGCACTCAGTTTCGGCGCACGTTTGCGAAGATGCAGCAGCTGGTAAATAGCTCTACTAGTTGCGCTTCTACTACTGATGCATTCATCTGCAGGCAAGGAGGGCCGGCGCCATGAACATCGGAATGTCTGATTCTCATGGCTGGAAATTCTGTAAATCAAGACATGGCCATTGGGCAAATGTGGTCGACACCAGGTCTTCAAGAAGTATGTTTCAGTGTGTTTCGTATCGCATGCACTGATTGCCTATCAGTTTTTCCCAAAACGCTTGGCTGTCTCGAACGAAGAAGTCATAGGCTTTGCTAAAACAGAGGCATAGTAAGCTTCGTCCACAAGCCATTTGAATGCTATTGAGTCCTTTGTAGTGATGCCATCGCCAAGGCTGCGACCCTCGAGGTGATAGCCAATAGGAAGCATGCACAGACAGCGATGCCCATGGCAGATTCGCCAATGCCCCAACTCACGACGATTCCAGCACCACCCACATCATCGTCAAAGGCACCTCTCGCAAGGCCGGAGTTCCCCTGGACGAAGATCGTCTAGCCTGCAAGGCCTTCATATTGAAGATGCTCGGTCAGCAGAGTTCTCGTCCTTACAATCTACGCATCGCTCATCTTTTCTACTTCCAGCGGACGCTGGACACCATGTCCATTTGAAGGGCAAAATCGTTCAGCTCCCCTGGTCTAGCCTTCCGAAGTACCTTTCAGATGCCGGGCTCTGCTTCCACGACTGTGTAAGGGGACGTCCCTCTCCCTTCCTTTTACCTCTATTTCTCTTCCTTTCACTACAATACTTTACTTACTTCTAGATGTACTCGACCCGGGCGACTTCTGGATCCCGCCCGCTCATCCCGCCGGCCTCCGTACTTTCCCCGCCGGCCCCCGTACTTTCCCCGCCGGCCGCCGTGCTCACTCCGCCGGACTCCTCGTTCCTCCACCGTCGGATCCCGGATTCGCGGCTCATCGTTGCGCCACAAGTGCCACACGTTACTATACAGTTTTTACAAGGTACTGTACAGTTTTACCAAGCCACCCGATCGTCGTACATACCGTGCGCGCACCAGGCAAGGGCTCCTTAGACTTGTTCTCTTTGGATCTCCCCTTGCCAGGTGCGCCACTTAGCTTAGCTACTCGTACATATTTTAATATACTTTGGATCTCCCCTTGCCAGCTTCGTGTGAGTCCGCGAGCGTTCAAGGGTCGCCCTTACAGCAGAACAAGTCTCCAAGAAGGTCCGGAAAATCCGAGGTCTCTGCCCCTCGACTGCCGCGCATCGATATTTCGCAGCCATCTCCCACTTCCCCCACCTTCTCCTCTCAGCATGCAGCCCGGATCGGACGTAGCACCCCAGGACCCTGCGACGAACCCGGAGCAGGAAGCCTGGCGCAGGCTAACGACGGTTGAGGCGCGTCTGGAGCACCAAGCCAGTCAACTGACGGAAATCCTCAACACCTTCCATGAGCTTCGGCTCTACGTAGAACAGCACGCCACCCACACCGTGCCTCCCGATCCCGGACCCACCGCGGTCCAACCCGCCGACGCTGCGCAAACCCCCGCGCACTCGGATCCCCTCTCCGCGCAGTCCTTCACGCGCGGCGGAGATCGCTTGCGTCCGGCGCCCCTGACTCCTTCGACGGCGAGAGGGAGAAAGGGCGCGCTTTCATTAATTCCTGCGATCTCTACATGTCCCTCACCCCCGACGCGTTCCCCGACGAGCAGACACGCATCAATTGGGTCCTCTCCTACATGAAAGGGGCCGCGCCGCTCGTTTCGCCGCCCGCACACTCCGCTATCCCAATTCCCATGGCGGAGTCCCCCGTTTCGGCACCTATGCGGAGTTCCGCGCGCAATTCATCGCGGAGTTCTGCCCCCGAGACGAAAAACGGAAGGCTGCCACCACCTTCGAGACGTCCGCCTACCACCAGGGCTCCCGCTCCGTCGACGAGTACATCGACCAGTTCCAGGACCTTGCGGAGGAAGCCCAGTTCCCGGACGGCGCGCAGTTGGTGTTCCGCTTCCGTCACGGTCTTGATCCCCGGATCGAGGCCAAGGTCGCCAACATGGTGGACGGACGCCCTCAGACGAGCGCGTTCAAGAGTGGATCGACGCGGTGCGCCTGGTAGACTACAACACCCGCGCCAACCAGGACTTCCGCTCCGCGGTGACCAAGCCGCGCACGGCCCGGCTCCCGTCGCCCGGAACCCGGGAGCTCCGGCGGTTTTCCGCGCGCTCCCCGCTCCCCCACCTCGTCCAGTCGCCGCAGTCCCTTCCGCTCCCCTGCTCCAGCCAGTCGCTCCCTTCCCTCTGGCGTTCCGATGGACATTGACCTGTCCCGCCAGCGTTCCGGAACCCCCATCATCTGTCGTCGATGCAAGAAGCCCGGGCACATCGCCCGCAACTGCCCGGACCAATTCGACATCCGCTCCATGACGACGGAGGAACGCGACGACTGGGTCATGGGTCTGCTGGCCGACCTGGACGCCGTCCGCGCTGCCGCGTCCACCGAGGCGCAGGCTGAGGCCCCTGCCGCTGCCGAAGAGGAGAGGTCCAAAGGTTCGGAGGAGGGTTTTTAGTTGCGCCACGGGTGAACAGTACGCCCCCGTGGGCCAGTTCAAATCGGTTCGCATGTCTTTCCATAGAGTCTGCAGAAACACTTTCCATTGCTGCCCTCTCTACGCGTGAATCTGATTCGAACGAAGACGTACCCCCTCCTCCACCGTCACCAAATCCAACTTCGGACCTCCCGACTCTGATGTGCCGGAAGTCACCATCAACGTCCGCTGCCGCCGTGGCCTACCGCGCTGGGAGAAGCGCCTGCCACGCAGCTTCACCCTCGCCGCCACCCCCAGTCGTAACTCCTTGATCCTCGGGGTGGAAGTCGTGACCACCGACACCCAGGAGATCCTAGGCCTGAAGGCTCTCCTGGATAGCGGCGCTTCTGGACTCTTCCTGCACATCCGCTTCGTGCGCGAGCATGGCATCACTACCCGGACTCTCTCTCGGCCCATCCCCGTCAAGAACGTAGACGGTACCGCGAATGCCGCCGGCGCCATCACCGAGGTCGTCGACCTAGTACTCCGGTACAATGGTCACTCGGAACGTGTGGTATTCGCGGTCACCGATCTTGGCGAGCAGGATATGATCCTCGGGTACACTTGGCTCAAGGAGCACAACCCGGAGATCGACTGGGCCGCCGGCACTGTATCCATGAGCCGCTGCCCGGCCCGCTGCCAGACGTGCCGAGAGGAGGTAAAGGTAGAGCGCAAGGCGCGGAATAAGACCCGTGCGGCTATCCGCGCCTGCCGCTCCAGCGGCGTCCCTGCCCCGAGCCTGAACTGGACGACATTCCGGAGCTGTACCCGGATCCGGATTGTGAGGACGACCCTCCGCCGGAGGCGAACCCGGAGACGGACCCCGTTCCGGACTCCCGGGATGCCGACACCATGGAGGAAGGTGATCGACTGCTTGCGACGGCTCTCTTCGGTTACCCGGCTGCTGAGGAGATCCGCGCGAGCCAGACGACGTCTCAACGCCTAGCGGAGGCCTTCGCGCGCAATTCCGCGCCGAAGGACTTCCGCGACGCCGTCCCCGATTACCTCCACGACTTCGAGGATGTATTCTCCAAGGCCGCGTTCGATGAACTCCCGGAGCGCAAGCAATGGGACCACGCTATCGAACTCGAACCCGGCTCCACACCCAGCTCGTGCAAGGTCTATCCGCTCGCCCCCAATGAGCAGGCCGAGCTAGACGTGTTCCTGGAGGAGAATCTCAAGTCCGGCCGCATCCGCCCCTCGAAGTCTCCCATGGCGTCCCCGGTGTTCTTCATTAAGAAGAAGGACGGCTCCCTTCGTCTAGTTCAGGACTACCGAGCGTTGAACGCGATAACGGTGAAAAACCGCTACCCCCTTCCCCTCATTTCCGAGCTCATCAATAACCTCCGCGGTGCGCGATATTTTACTAAGTTGGACGTCCGTTGGGGCTACAACAATGTCCGCATCAAGGAAGGCGATGAGTGGAAGGCCGCGTTCCGGACGAACCGCGGGCTCTTCGAGCCGCTGGTCATGTTCTTCGGGCTCACCAACAGTCCCGCCACCTTCCAGACGATGATGAACGACATCTTCCGTGATCTCATAGCGCAGGGAGTCGTTTGTGTGTACCTCGATGACATCTTAATCTACACGAAGACTCTCGAGGAACACCGGCGCATCACCCGCATCGTCTTGGACCGCCTCCGCGAGCACCGCCTGTTCCTGAAGCCCGAGAAGTGTGAGTTCGAGCGGACCGAGATTGAATATCTCGGGCTGATCATCTCGCACGGAACGGCGTCGATGGACCCGGTAAAGGTCGCCGGAGTAGCGGAGTGGCCGGTTCCGAAGAACAAGAAGGAGGTGCAGTCCTTCCTGGGCTTCACCAATTTCTACCGGCGGTTCATCCGCGACTTCTCCCACCACGCTCGGCCGCTCTTCGACCTCACGGCTAAGGATGTTGCCTGGACCTGGGGGTCCGGGCAGCAGGACGCGTTCGACTCCCTCAAGCGTGCCATTACCTCCAAGCCCGTCCTCATCTTCCCCGACGACGACCGCCCTTCCGGGTCGAAGCCGATAGCTCGGACTTCGCCACGGGCGCGGTGCTGTCCCAGCAGTCGCCGGAGGACGAGAAATGGCACCCGGTCGCGTTCTACTCCAAAAGCCTGAACGCCGTCGAGCGGAACTACGAGATCCACGACAAGGAGATGCTTGCCATCATCCGCGCACTCGAGGAGTGGCGGCATTTCCTTGAAGGTGCGCGGCACAAGGTCGAAATCTACACGGACCACAAGAACCTCCAGTACTTCCTGACCGCCAAGAAGCTCAACCGGCGGCAGGCCCGGTGGTCCCTGTATCTAGCCAACTTCGACTTCGTGCTGCACCACCGTCCTGGACGTAGTATGGGCAAGCCTGACGCGCTTTCGCGCCGACCGGATCACGGAGACGGCAGCGCTGACAACGCGGATATCGTGTTGCTCAAGCCAGAGTTCTTCGCCGTCCGTGCCCTGCAGGGTCTCATCGCCGCCGGCGAGGAGGACAAGATCCTGCGGGACATCCGCCGAGGCAACCGCGAAGGTGCGCAGGAGGACGTCGTCGCCAAAGCCGCCGCCGCGCTGAAGTCCGCCCGTTCCGGGGTCCGGTCCGTCCGGAGTGCAGAGTGGTCTGAGGACCAGGGAGTTCTCATGTTCCGGGGCCGTATCTACGTCCCGAACATCCCTGACCTCCGCCGCCGGATCGTCGAGCAGCACCATGACTCCCGTGTTGCCGGGCATCCCGGTCGCTGGAAAACTCTGGAGCTCGTCTCCCGGAGCTACTGGTGGCCGCAGATGTCCCGGTACATCGGCTCCTACACCAGCACCTGCGACCTCTGCCAACGGACGAAGGTCCGGAGGCAGCTCCCGATGGGCCAGCTACACCCGCTACCCATTCCGGAGGGGCGCTGGAGCGTTGTATCCGTGGACTTCATCGTCGAGCTCCCCGAGGCTCACGGCTACGACGCTGTCATGGTCGTGGTGGACTCCGTAGGCAAGCGTGCGCACTTCATCCCGACGCACACCACCTGTACGGCTATGGGCGCGGCCAACCTTTACCGCAAGCACGTGTGGAAACTGCACGGGCTTCCGGACGCGTTCGTCTCTGACCGCGGACCTCAGTTCGTCGCGGAGTTCACCCGGGAGCTTTACCGTCTTCTCGGCATCAAGCTCAGCACCTCCACAGCGTACCACCCTCAGTCCGACGGTCAGACGGAGCGCGTCAACCAGGAGTTGGAGCAGTACCTCCGGGTCTTCTGCAACGAACGGCAGGACGACTGGGATGACCTCCTCCCAGAGGCGGAGTTCCAGTACAACAACCACGTCCACTCCGCCACCAAGTTCACGCCGTTCATGCTGGACACCGGGCGGAACCCGCGCATGGGCTTTGAGCCTCGGCTGCTGAACTCCAACAACGAGACGGCGAACGAGTTCTTCGAGCGCATGAAGCTGGCCCAGGAGGAGGCGAAGGCGGCCCTAGCCAAGGCGAAGGACGACATGGCCCGGTACTACGACCAGCGCCGGATCCCGGCCCCGGAGTACAAGCCCGGCGATCGTGTATACCTCGACGCTTCGGACATCCAGACGACGCGTCCCTCCAAGAAGCTCTCGCACCGCTATCTTGGACCGTACACCATCGAACGTCAAGTCGGCCCTCTCGCGTACAAGCTCCGCCTGCCCCGCTCCATGAGCCGCCTCCACCCCGTGTTCAACGCCGTCAAGCTCCGGCTTGCTCCCCCGGACCCAATCCCTGGCCGCCGCGCTCGTCCGCCTCCGCCTCCAACGTTGATCGACGACGAGGAGTGGTTCGACGTCGAGGACATCCTGGACAGCCGCTTCTTCCGCCGCAAGCTCCAGTACAAGGTCAAGTGGAAGGGCTACGGCTATGAAGACGCCTCCTGGGAGCCTGTGGAGAACGTTGTGCATGCCCGCGACCTGGTCCGTGAGTTCCACCGGCGGCATCCCGACGCCCCCAAGCAGGTCCGCGGGATGTTCCCTGTGGACCCGGCGGCCCTGCGAGCCGCGCGCGCTCCGGTGCATCGGGGCGCTGCACCCTAGAGGGGGGGGTGATGTAAGGGGACGTCCCTCTCCCTTCCTTTTACCTCTATTTCTCTTCCTTTCACTACAATACTTTACTTACTTCTAGATGTACTCGACCCGGGCGACTTCTGGATCCCGCCCGCTCATCCCGCCGGCCTCCGTACTTTCCCCGCCGGCCCCCGTACTTTCCCCGCCGGCCGCCGTGCTCACTCCGCCGGACTCCTCGTTCCTCCACCGTCGGATCCCGGATTCGCGGCTCATCGTTGCGCCACAAGTGCCACACGTTACTATACAGTTTTTACAAGGTACTGTACAGTTTTACCAAGCCACCCGATCGTCGTACATACCGTGCGCGCACCAGGCAAGGGCTCCTTAGACTTGTTCTCTTTGGATCTCCCCTTGCCAGGTGCGCCACTTAGCTTAGCTACTCGTACATATTTTAATATACTTTGGATCTCCCCTTGCCAGCTTCGTGTGAGTCCGCGAGCGTTCAAGGGTCGCCCTTACAGACTGGCCGTTGGAGGTGTCCTTCCCCGGCTCCTCCGCAAAGAAATTCAACCGCCTTCCCACAGCTGAGACACGCAAGCTACTCGCGGCACTGCGCGGTGAGACTGGCTGCAAGCCCTACTTAAAGAAGGCCTCCAATTTGATGCGTAAGTGTCTGCCTCCCTGGCCACACTCACCTATACTTACCCTCTGTCACAGGGGTTGCTAGGTCGGAGGATCCTGTCATGTTCTCAGAGGCCCCTCCTGTCGACTCAGCCCAGACGAATGGCTTCTGCCTCTATCTGAACGGGACCATCACATCCAGCGGCGTGCCCAGGAAAACTGAGGAGAAAGGACGACCCAGTAGTCCGTCTACTCCGACAATCCGTCGATCACAGCCAATACGCAGTGACGAGGCCGCCGCAGACAGTGAAGACGAGGACACCGGTCTTCGAGGTGCCAGGTCGAAGCGGTGCAACACCGGCAGGCAAGGGCAAGTGGACAGCAGTGATTATGAAGACGAGAACGACGACGACGACCCATTTTTCATTGCCCCTCGTACCAAGTCAGCCGGTGCGAAGAGCAAACGTTCTGGGTTGCCACGGAAAAAGGCCGAGTCAGCCAAGGGGGCGGAAGAGAAGAGGAAGACAGGGGATATGATGGGCAAGGAGAAGAAGAAGGCAGCGTACTTACAGAGGCAAGGGGGGGCAAGCACGTGGGGACGACACTAAGCCAGGCCGTTGACGAGGAGCAAGTTGGACTCGGGGCAGCCCCTCCAAAAACCCGTCCCAAGCCCAGGCCGCGATGGAAGACTACGTCCACACCTCCTCAAGGTCTGGAGCACACGGCCACCGCGTCTTTTGCCTCCGATAGGTCATGTGTCAGCTCCGATCCGGTGGGCATGCCCACCTCCACAGCCTATGGACCCGGGCCAGGCCCTGCGTTACCGGCGCCTTCCTCCCTCTCTTCTCAACGCCCTCCGACTACAACCCCTCCATCTCGCGAGGCGTCATGTGGGCCCTCCATTGCCTCCAATTCTTCACGTACCCCCTCCAATGCGGGTCACCCCGCCGAAACACTGCCGTGCCCCACTTCCACAGTGCCTCCAGGCTGGGCATTGCCAGTTGGACCCTCCAATGCCTCCAATCCTTCACGCACCCCCTCCAATGCGGACCACACCTCCGAAACACTGCCGCGCCCCGCTTCCACGGCGCCTCCAGGCTGGGCACTGTCTGCGTCTTCCAATGTCTCCCCCACTCCCTCCAATGTCTCGGCTGGGCCTGCACCACTCATGCAGCAGGGACCAGCCACCGCCACCACCTCCAAGCGCGCGGCTTCTCCGACCCCCACCTCTCGCTCGATCTCCAACAAAGCCTCCAACGCCGATTCTGTTATCCCACCTCCGATGGAAAAGCCCCGCCTAGCGGCCAGCAGTGCTGCCCACGTAGCCAGTGCAGTTTCGCATGCATCCAACGCGCATAAGCACAAGGCGGAGGGTGCTGGAATGCCCATACAGACTCAGCATGCCCCCCACGGTCGACCACCGGTACCGCTCAGCACTCGACCTCCTGTTCCTCGACCGCTATGCACGACCTTCAGAGCGAAGGTCCCAAGCAATGGCTACGACGGCCGCCAACCCCGTGCTCGCCATCTTGCATATGATGGTCGCAATTCGTGGCATCATGACCGACAATCCCCTTACTATGGCCTCCCTTATGAGCCTGCACACAACGGCCGCCGGCCCAGGTATGAAGACGGGGCCTTGTCCTACGACGGCGCGCCCCCGCCACCCCTGCGTGAGGACGGCAAGTATGGACAGAGCGGCCAATACCCCCGATGTCTGCCTTCGACCCGTCTTGGAGCGCAATCAGATCGAAGCCATGGCCACGGCGTCATAGGAAGATCCATACGACACCGGGAGCCCCCAGCGTGCGGCATGACAGAGGGCCTGCGATTTTAGTGCGAGCCTTCCGACTTCTCCTCGGGCCATCGAACAGCTGAACGTCGGACTCGTACCTTACTCAGGAATGTTGTGCAACACTAGCCCTTCGACCCCTAGTACCGCCTGCGCCCCCGCCACCGCTGGATCTTCAGGGTCCAGCGCCAAATGCCTATTTAAACTATCTATACACAGCCCCATATCTACTCGTAAATGTTCACTATCTAACCTTCTGTCCTCTCGACATTCACCCTACTGCTTAACACACCATTGCTTGCGTTTTCTCTTCCTAATCTCTAGGACCCTTAGATACCACACTGTCGTATACCTATGAAACTGTGTTTTGCCCTCCAAAATGTTTTTTCTTGACATATGGCATTTTGACAGGCTGCATAATTGAGATGTTTGGAGGTGCAATGGTTTGACGGTGCAAATGTGTTTGAAGGTACAATTGACGGCTGCCTCAGGGTAAGACTGACAGGCCATGGTGCGATCTGATCATGCCAGGCGTTTGGAGGCCCAACTGACGGCCACGTGTTTTGACCTCTTGGAGGCACTGTTGGAGGCGGTGAAAGCCTGACGTTGGAGGTCCAGGCATACAAGATCCGCCCCCGATCACTTTCCCTTTCAGGGTTTGGGTGTGAGGGACCTGAGGTCCAAACCCCGATGAGGCCCATTTCTGCAAGCCAAATTAATGGGCCTTGAAGGCTATGACTAAGCGAACTGTTGGATTTTAACTGGAGTAGCGGAAAACATCATGGGAAGTGGACAGAATGGGACTCGAACCGCATAGCTCGTGGTTCACTGCAGTTACTGGACGCGTGTTATCCATTACACTATCTGTCCCACTTCAACCCAGGAGTGATCTCCCACACTCCCCCTCAATTTGGCAAGTGTCTCTTACATGCCAAATTGCTTCGCATACTCCTGGGGCACCAACTGAGCCCCAACCTTGCGCTGGTCTGTCTCCTGCACAGGTCCCTCGGTCATCACCCTATGACCTTCACCTATTGTGCCTGTGGTCCCTGAGACCGCGCACTAGGACAGTCCACCAAGCTGTCCACCATGTTGGATTTTAACTGGAGTAGCGGAAAACATCATGGGAAGTGGACAGAATAGGACTCGAACCGCATAGCTCGTGGTTCACTGCAGTTACTGGACGCGTGTTATCCATTACACTATCTGTCCCACTTCAACCCAGGAGTGATCTCCAACACGAACATACTTCTGCCAGGGGTGTATGCAACGTGACGAGTGGACCTTTGATTAACGAGTATGATACATGACAGGCTCGATATTACTACGAGACATCCATATAGTTGTAAACTCTGTTAATTAGAGTACCTATGTGTCCGTAATACCACTAGCAAAAAGAGATTCTTTAACTTTACGACGCTTTCGCTGACCAACTGACTCTCGCTGGATCTCCGCGTGAACCCTATCATCATCCGAAGACGACGCGCCGTCGTCAGAGAGACCTTCGACAATTAACTCTTCCTCCCAATCAAGATCTTCGTTACCATCCTCGATGTCATGGATCAAGGTGTGAATGATTATGCAAGTGCGAACCCACTCAAGAGCACGGCGATGATCACGCTCGTCCTTGATCTGCTGTCGAAGGCCCTTGAGGGACTGAAATCGACCCTTCAGATATCCCACGGCGTGCTCAGACTTGATACGAACCTTCGAAGACGTCAGAGATGGTGCATGAGCAGGCAAGAAGATATCACTCACATGCGAGACCCAGTAATTGAATTGCTTATTCTCCGGCACGTAGGAGGCAGGCTTCTTGTACGGCGTGACACACCAAGCTTCGATGGGGTATGCGGAGTCGGCCCAGATCCATTCTCCACGCCCGATAAGTTTTGATCGTTCCTTCACGGTTCGTGAGTCGAGAAAGACTGTGGAGTCGTGGGCGCTGCCACAATGGCCAATAACATAGTCCACGATTCGTAAGTTTGGGAGTGTGATGAGCTGTGTACGAAGTAAGTATATCACCGAGGATACAAGACTGTTGAGGCTCACCTGAACATTCAGAGAATAGTTGGACTTGCGATCGAAATATGCCTCCCCATGGAACCCGGGCTTATCGGCCAGAGGAATGAGAGTGCCGTCAACGAAAAGCCAGCCATCGCGCCACGCGACACAGCTGGCGGCCTCGACCCACTCCTTCGCAGCTTCCTTCTCAGCAGCGCTAGGCCAGTGAATGACATCATCGTGCAGCGATAAAAAAGCAGTCATGACTCGCCGTGTTGATTTAACCACGACACCAGCAGAAACACCAGCCCATTGAGCAATCGCTTCAACCGACGCGCTGTTCCCAAAGTGGCCAAACCGATACATGGTGATTGCGAGCTGCTCTTCGACAGGCAGCTGCTCCTGCGGCCCAGTGCTGATGAAGATGGGATGCTGCGAGATGCGTGAGAGTAGCTTGTCGAACGTCTCTGGGTTGACTCGCAGGTTCTGGCGAAAGCGTTTGTGGTCGTCTTCTTTGTAAAGGACCAGAACGAGGTACAGCTGGGAAATCTTGTGTACTTTGTTGGGGTATAGAACTCGAGTTTCCGAAAGATACTTGATGCGAGCGCGAATAGTATTGAGCTTGGAAGCAAACGACATGTCTTCGGCCTCAGACGAGGATACAGAGGCTGCATCTGACGGAATTGCATCATTATTGTCGTTACTGGAAGCTTCGCTATCGGATGAAATCGACGAAATTGACGAAACGGAGGAAAGGGAAGACGCGTCCGAAGCATCGTTGTTGTTGAAAGGATGGTGCGATGGGATGCTTGAGGTGGTAGAGCCGGTGTCGGAGTCCGATTCTTCTTCGCGTGCCTTTCGTTCTCGACGACGCAGGTCGAGTAAACGGCGCGCGTACTTGAAGGCGCCACGCAAGAGCTGCTTGCGGATTGGTACCGCGGGCATCGAACCGCGGTGGTGAGTGTGGAGAGGAAGTTTTTGCTGACTTAACGGCGGGAGGTGCAAATCCAGACAGCATTCCGCCAGCTGAGGGTCTTGCGAAAATCACCAAAAAACATCCTGATACCCAGGGGATTCACGCTGAGGCCGTTTTTGGCTCATTTTTGACCGTTTTTCGAACTCGAAATCGACTCAAAAACCGACTCAAAATCATCTCAAAAGCGACCGGAAATCGCCAACGTGAAACACCCTAATGCCCTGGAAACTCACGAGGTAAGAAGGATTGAGAACAGGACACGAAAAAGATGTCTGCAAAACCTGTCATTCACCCAACATTTTCGTCACGCTTCGAACGTTTATGCCGTTGGCCTTCCGGCTTTGTATGAATCTGTGGGTTGCGAAATTTCACTCACGTGGGCCGACCACTGTGCGTCTCAAAGAGCGCTGTGGTGTCTTTGTGTACCATCAATAATTCAAGTTCCCGGCTTAAATGAGTCTCGTACAGACGTGTGATAATTAGCAGCTTCATAAGAATGGGATGGATACGGTGGCTTTCGCCACAGTCACTGGGAGGCGAGCCAGGCATGGATGGTACTACTGATGAGCCGGCTTTATTTTATCAACCATCAAGAAAACTCATCAATCTTACTATCTCTCACCAAACCAACCACGTCCTCAAAGGTCCCAAACCCATGTACTCTGACGACGACCTGTTAGAGCTTCGAACTTTCAACTCCCACCCCTATTTTCGGCTCTACGAGGAACAGGAGGAACGAGCGCGTATTGGACGAGTCATTAATTCAACGGACAAGGACCGTAGAAATGCTAATACGGTCACTTTCGATGGTAGACTCTCTCAGGTATACCTAGCGAGTCTTGCGTTTTTTCAAATCCATCGAAGGATTACATACGGTGAGCACGGTACCGTCAGCAATAGAACCCAATTTGAATTTCTCGTATCACGAGGGGCACCTTGACCTCGCGGGCCGACACCCTCCAGTAAGTTGGTCGTTCGCTCGGATATCGTATGCTGTTCAATTTGTACAAAAAATCCAATACCCCCGAGTTATATATATCCCCCGAGTTTCGCATACCCCCCGAGACTTTAAGTACCCCCGAAATTTAGAAATCTGTCCCAAGTTATGTTTTTGAGAGTCTGTTCACCCAAAATCGAGAGAAGAACACGAAAAACTTACCAAGTGAAAAATCCGACTATGCTGTCTTGCAGATGCAAATCCCTCGCTCCTTGATTCGATCACCGAGCGCTTCTCGCATCTCCGTGGCTTGACGCTCATCCGCCGTCACAATCTCCGCCAGACCAGGGGTCGACCTGTCAAGTGGCCGTTACCAAGTCGGCAGTACGCTGGCCGCCTAGCGGCTTTCAGACACCTCGAACATCTCGGGTGGAATAATACTGAGCTGTCCGTTCATTACACTCCCTTCTCGCTGCGTTATCTCGAAGAAGGATTTTTGCAGGAGGATGACTTTCAAGGATAGATAGAAGCGAAGGAGAACGATCGTTTCGCTCCCGATAATTGGACAGCAAAGCTCTTCGCGATCCATTGTCTGGCACTGCAAAAGTACACCATCTCCACTCTACACGAGAATATCACCGTCGCTCGACAGCCCCAAAGTTCAATTACACTCGAGCAGATAATGAGGGGTGCTCGGGAAATTCTCGCTAAATGGGATCCGTCAATATTCGAAGGACCTTGGCCGGGCATACTGCCCACCTGCGAGCAGGACATCCCACGAGTAGTATAGGCTGCCGTGTGTTGTCTCTCAAACCATCTTTACGACGAGACATCATGATTTCAATCATTTTTTCAGTAAGAGGTTTCCTGATCTGAAAGGGTGTCTCTCACGCAACGAGGTAAGTACAAGCAGAGGAATCTAGATATATGGCTTTGGGAGAACAGAGGGTATGGCGGAAGCCCGCTCTTCTCCTGCCCCCTCGACATACCATCTAGCACAGCGTTATGAACACAGCGCTTCTTTAGCATAGATCAAATGAAGGTCTCGGATATGGCCTGATGGCCCAAGCGACATGCTGGTCATGAAGCTTGAAGCCCCACCGCATCCTAGAGCACACAAATGAACCATAAGTTTCCATAGAACTGGCGTGGTTCTAAGTAGGCATTTCGGCGGACCTCGTGCGAGCCTGCTAGTGGAGTGTGGGATGCTGTTGTCGTGACGAAGCACCCAGCGCGGGCCTTTGCTTCCGTCGGCTTGGTCATAGCCTCGAGGTCTCCGTCAAGTTCGGTGTTCCGAGTACAAGAATTAACCCCTTCTGGCGTCTTGTGCGGTGCACGTCTGGCGGATCGGCATGGTTTGCCAGTATCCCGGAGACTGAAGCCATAACTCAGGATGCCGCACACGTGCAGGATGGGGAAGACTCGCCGATGATTGAAACGCCCAACAGATTAGACCAACTCGGGGGCAGTGGTCAGCAAAGAAAATAAGCGTCAACGGCGTTATGATAGGCATGTCGGGATAATTCTTCCAAATCGAGACGCAGCGCGGTTTTCGTCCGCAGGATGTAAAGTCTCCCAAGTGATCGTCTGCGTGATGACGTCGACTCTAGAAGCAGAAGTGCGTTGAGATTGAGAATTGAGAAATGTGCAGGTCGTCCGTGAGACTTACATATATGAGCACAGCGGAGCAAGGAAGTTTGGTCAACCAAGCACAGCTGGAAGCGGGAAGTCGAGACCGTCGTGAACGCGAGGGTAGCGAGTATACGTTATCCGATGGGGCACTGATTGTAAAGAAGTACGTGATCCCGTGGCATGTCCGACATGAAGCCTCGTGTACGCGACTCGTGCATGTCTGCTGGATTTCACGGTCTGGCAATCGGAAAATGAGGAATCACCATATCTCAAGCCGCTTCCCTGTCGACGGCTCTGCGACAGAGAGTTTTCCAAGGCGGATGTTCCTCTTAATCCATCAATACAACACAAACGCTCACAGTCAATGACGCACCGCCTCCGTGGCGACGCAAAATGCCTACGGGGGTAAGCGATGTTCTGCACAAAAAAGACAGCGGCGACATTCGACCGCACAGGGAAGTCATGGTGCATGATGGAGAGTTGCCAGTGGCACCCATCATATGACTAACACGACCACAGTTAGCTATAAAACAAGACGTTCGTGACCTAGAAAACACTCACCAATCCTTCGCAGGTATTCCCCTTCTTTGCGCTGATGATGAAAGATTTCGTGTCCCTCGCGACTGCTACCTTGCTGGCCCTAGTTCTCGCCGCCAGCAGCACTCCGCTTTCGGGAACGACTACCGCCACTTCTTTCACAGCGACGATCTCTCCTCCGGGAATGACCACCGCCACTGCTTTCACAACGACGATCTCTGCTTCGTGAGTTTTAAGATCACGACTCTGGCGATACACGTTCTAACTCTTGTGTCCACGGGAACGTCAGTTCGGTCACCGTCAGCCCAAGCACCCCAGGTGGCACAATCACAGTCAGTGGGACTGGTGCTCCGGTCTGCGTCACCGTGACGGTCCCGGCGCCGGGATTCAGCACTTCCACGCCTGTCACCGTCCCGTACAGCTCCGCGCCAGGCATCACCGTTACCGGATCCCCTGTAACAACCCGGACGGTCACCAGCAGTCGTATTGGCACGGTCACGACTCAGACCGCCTCCAGCAGTAGTGCACGCACTGTTACCGTTTCCACTGTGGACACCACAATCTCAAGCATTGCCAAGCCTTCTACTGCGGGCGCCCCGGTTTCCAGCTCTGCCGCGCCTTCTATGGTGACCGTCACAGTTACTAGCGCTGCCGCGCCTTCGACTGTCGGCCAACCAGTACCCAGCACTGTTACCATTCCGGGAGGCACTAGCAGCGAGCTTGTCCCTAGCAGTAGCGGTGGAGGGTGTACGGTCACTGTCACTGCGTCCGCCGGTTCGGCCACCGTGACAGGGGGGCCTCAGACCAAGCTCGAGCAGAATTTGGGCTCGCCCAACTCCGCATTCGTAGCTGGTGTTCGCTCAGGAGCCGTCATAGCCAGTGTCGTTGCTGGGTTGGCTGCGGTGTTAATGTGAGCCAAGAACCCAGCAATTCAGTTGACGCTAGAAGGTACCACACACCAAGAAAAGACGAGCACTGGTACTCAAGGGGGATTCCATCCGCAGAGCGAGTGGACTTTTATTACTTTATCACTCTATTCGCCCTACAGATTCGATCGTTAGTTACACCCGTTGTCGGACATACCACAGTCAATATAGCTCGCCTTATATCCAAGGATTCAAAGCAGCCAATCAAACGAAGCCCACGGATCTGTAACAAGGGTGTGTTGAGACGGTAGCAGGATTCAACTTATTTCCGGGCTATGGGCAGCTCGAGAAATGTCTAGATGACAATCTGACCCGCGAGAAGATCTGTCACAGAATGGGTTAACATTGGAAGGTCTGTTTCACTGGGACGAGCATACCTGTACGAAACGGAATTTCACGCTTTCGATTGTGCGCAATTCAGTGCCGACTCTGATTCTTCTTGCGTCGTCAAGGAGCATCGAGCTTGGTTCTATTTTTGATGGTAGAGCTCCCTTTGGTAGTCTCAGCATGAAAATATGAGAGCGCTAGATTGCAGTCGTTGAGTCAAACGTTAGACCAGGCGAAGTGGTCGTGATGACGAAAGCTAGAGAATCGTATTATTGTGTTATCTGGTTTTGACCGGCGATATGAGTACTTGAGGTGGTCACGCTTCCGGCATCGCCGCTCGCGCTATCCAGAGGTTTGTCGCGTTCCGGGTAATGATGCATGACGTCCGCGCAGCAGTGACTGTTGCCAGTCCGAGTCTCAGTTTCTGAGCGATCGAGTTTCCAACACAGCACGTGCGGTGAGAAAGAAAAATTGTTTGGCTGGCGGCTCTTGGACAAACAAACAGTTGCAGCAACTTTTGTGTTGATTCTGCAGTGTGCTACCTCCAGCTTGCTCTAGCCCCTAATTTGTGTCGTCTAGGACTGCGCAGACGCTGCGCGGCCACGCTACGGTTGGTTTCAAGTACACGGCGTTGTGGAGCCGTAACAGCTATATAAAGTACTTTTTCCTCGTGAAAAGCAAATCTTTTACCTACCCGCGCCTCCTTTTTCGTTACCTCATAGCCAAGGAGCGGATGTCCCTACATAAAGTGAGAATCACCCGGACCTCCTCTCAAAGCTCCCCAATAACCATGAAATCCGCTTCTTCTTTCCCAAGGCTCCTAGCGCTCGTCGTCGTCGCAGGTGTCATTCCGCAGATATTGTACGTCCCGCTTCCAGCGACTTCCTTCGCTCGCTCACAGGTTTTTCTGATTCGCTATCAGTGCTGCACCGCCTACTGGCAACACACCCCCTAATCCCCAACCCCCGGTCGTGGCCCCCATACCGCCTGTCCCTCCTGATCCTGGGCATGTCGGGGAAGTCTGTGTGACAACAACCGTCGGTGGCGCAGGCGGCGCCCCAGGAGCAGGGGCTCCGACGACGGCTCCTCCAGCCCGCCGTCAAGGTCCCACCGACACTACAACCGCAGCTGCGACAGGTACCGAAGTCCCTACCCCGTCTGACGTCCCTCGTATCACATCTGAACTTCCTCCCACCACGTCCGCGGGTCCCTCTCCCACCGCGTCCGCCGTTTCTCCTGCACCGTCTCAAATTCTTTTGACGACAGCTGAAACACCTACTGCCACAGATATAACGACTACGCTTGTGGGACCAGTGGGACCGACAGGTCCAACCGCTCCAACAGGACCCACGGGGCCAACTGGTCCGACTGGTCCGACTGGTCCGACTGGTCCCGCCGGTCCAGGTCCGACGGGCGGGAGCGGCGGCGGACCATGCACAGTTACTATCACTGCAGGTGGAGGGACTGCAACTGGCACCGCTGGAAAAGGGACTGGTACGTCGCTGGACACGGATACTGTGATGGCGTCCGGTACATTTACGGGTACGGGTACCCCCGTGTTAGGCTCTGCTTCGCATGCTCCTCCGCTCGCCCCGGGTGCCGGCACCATGACGGGAGCGTCAGGAGGCGCTGGGGGAGGCGCTGGGGGCTCTGGGACTGCCAAAGTTGCACCCTCGTTCGCGCCGTCAAGCCCCCCGAAGCCCTCGACCAGCGCTTACAATCCCCTCAATTCGGCCACTCCCTCCAGTATCAGCGCTGCAGGAGTCATCGTTGCGATCTTCACGGGTTTTTTCGGTGCCTGGGCCTTGCTCTAAAAGGACAGTTTTCTTCCGACCACGAGGCCAAAGGAAGGATTCCTACCTCTACTAATCGAGAAATATGGACTCGTAATTCTGGTTGCCTACCGTTTCTTTCGTTCACGCCACGCGCCGAACGCCGACACATACCATATACACGTTCAGGAGTCTTTTAGGACATTCTTGGGTTACTACCCCCACCCACACCTTGTACGACACTCACTTCGAGTACGATACCGTTCGTGGCCATTTTGCCCAATTTCCTGTCAATCCGAAGTACGCAGCTCGGAGGATACCACTCGGCATCCGACCAAGAACGATTTCAGAGGACGAGTATATTCCAACGGTACTAGTGAATGCCACTGGTCTGGACTGTTGCGCGGCTTTTCCTCCCATCGCTCAGCCCCAGTACCTCCCATCGTCCTGATAAGCGAGGGTTCAGTGGACTGCGCGCGGGTAGCGTCCGGAGCGGAACAGCGGCTGACTGCGGGACGAGAGGATGACCTGCGACTCCCAAGTCAAAGAGCAGATGATACTTCTCAAGGAAAACGCCGCGTCCTCGTCTGCTCACGGTACGCATGGGTCGATGGACGGGCGTAGGCGCTTGCGAACATCGGACTTGTTGCAGTAAGTTCGGAAGGTCTGCAAGCCCAACTCGCAATGGTAGCAAAGCCATACCTCCATTATTACATGGCGTGACGACAGGACCTGAAGAGAACTGCGTTGACTCCGCTAGTACTGCATCGTACTTACTCAATCCTCTGCGGCCGCACGGGCACTGCAGAGTGAGGCAAAGCACGCGGCGGAAAAGTCGGCTACGTTCGTACGCATGGATTGGCATGCAACATTCCTACGTTTCATCAGCTCCAATCCCCCGAATCCGAGGCTGATCGGGACCAGGTGCGAAACATAGCAGGAATTGCACACAATGCGAGGTCGGCACTGAACGTGGAACATTGAACGGAGTCCCGGGATCCTTCGCTTGCTCCATGGCAGGGGTCGACATCGAGTTTCTGATCTCACTTGCTGCGAACAAGCCCTTCGATGATGTTCGATCGTGCGATAGCCATCAATGTTTGGTTCTGGCCTTAGATCCTATCAATCTACTCACCCAGCACCCCAAAACCCGTTCTTGCTTTGTTGTCAACCGGCTCCGCGTCAATGACTTTCTCCACCGCTCCGCAAGTCAGGCGATGCTTCGTGCCACGCTAACCTTGCGACCTCCATGCACTG
Source organism: Lyophyllum shimeji (assembly GCA_026008595.1). Taxonomy (NCBI): domain Eukaryota; kingdom Fungi; phylum Basidiomycota; class Agaricomycetes; order Agaricales; family Lyophyllaceae; genus Lyophyllum; species Lyophyllum shimeji. The sequence continues at coordinate 2,659,005 of BRPK01000004.1, forward strand.
ACCGCGAGATGTTGATAAGTACAGTACCATATACGTTCGGAAATTCTCACTCCCGGCTCCCACTGGCATGATGTCAATTATCCCCTTCGAACAAACGAGGGTCCACGGTGTCCTTGAGCCGCAGATCACTGTAAGTACGCAACGTACACTGCCTCACGCAGCACACGTTTACATGGAGTTTTAAGGCAACAGGGGGATCCCGTTCCCACTCCGTGGCCAACGTTAAAAGGCTCCCTCCAGACCTGCGCTCCCAAACCAAAACCTCGTCCACCAGCCCTCATGAAGTTCACTCCATCGTCCGCCACGTTTCTGGCGCTTTTCGCCGTTGCTTATGCAATCCCACAGACAGCCACAATTGAAACTTCGTATGTATCGCTCGTGTGACTTCTCTGCCTTGCGCCCAGCTCTGATCTTTCGTCAGCCTACCCGGAACTGTGCTTTCAACCGTGAGTGGGACGACCAGCACCCCAGGACCTGGTTCGCCCACTACCACTGTGCCAAGCACCACAGCGGATGGTACCTGTGTGACGGTGACCGTCCCGTTCGGAGGTCCTAGTGGGACTGGGTCGGCGACCACCTTCGCGGGCACCGCGACATCCGTTACTAACAGTGACATTGGGCCCTCCTCCACGACCGAACAAGGACCAGAGCCAGAGACGACGAGTGCCTTCTCTGCTCTCCGTCGCCAGGTGGCCACTAGCAGCACATCAAGAGGGCTGCCTACCTCCCTCACGACCTCCACGGAATCGTTCCCCGCCACATCAGAGCCAATCTCTGACACTTCTTCGGCACCTTGCACGGTCACCGTTACCCTTTCTCCGTCATCCAGCATCGCCACCACCACGACGCGGACGACCCCCCCTCAGACTACCAGCACCACGAGTACGGGCGGCAGCCAGAATCCACCTAACTCTGCGACCTCATTCGGCGTTAGCGTTGGTGGGGTCTTGGTAACCGTCTTCGCCGGTCTGTTTGGCGCCGCATTGCTTTGAGAGCGCGTGTAGGATTCCTGTGCAGATCTCAGTTCGGGGATCTGGACTTCCCCGTCAATCCGGACTCTCTTCAAAGAGACATGGACTTACGATTTTACGATTTTGGACCTTTTCTATTCATGATCTCTACACACTGCTGTCGATCGATCGACGGCGCAGCTACACACCATTCACTCATCCAAGCATATGTATGTAGTATACCTACTGCATCACAGAGGTTCCACGTTGCTTTTCTTGGACATTCTTCGTGCTCACCTCTTACTGATACGCGTAACGTCCTTGCAACAAATATCGCTAAGAAATGCCAACGTGAACATCAACCTCATGGAAAGAAGCCCAGTTGGTTTAGAAGCGTATTTCAGGTCTATTAAACCGACGTGTGGTACGATCTCTTGACGCAGATGAACAGGGAACTGCGATGTGTTGAGACCACGGTTGCCACGATTTGTTGAAACGCCAACGAAGGTCTTGAAAGCTCAAGAGAGCTCCAGCAGCGAAATGCTAGTTTTACATAAATACATGAAAGATGAAAGGCAAAGACCATGCAGTGCGGGGCCTTCTTACAAGGTACAGTAAAACTGAGGAAACAGCGAGGTAAACACATCGCACGGTCCAGGTGTCCCTCGAGAAGCAAATTTGGAGACAGTCCACCATCCAGCGTCTAGATCAACCTCCTCTTCTCAACGACGGGAACCTCGACACGGAAGTTCTGCAAAGGCAATCGCAAGAAGCGTAAGCACCCGCGCACCATCAAGACGCGCGGCGCGCCACCCCACGCATTCCGGGCAGGGCTCGTGCTCAAGCTCAAGCTCAGACCATCCACCGCGGGTGCTCCGGGTACTGCGACACCGCGACATACGGGCGGTCCACGGGACTTGCGAGGTCGCCGGCGTGATACGACTCGGCCGCCCTCTCGCGCGGGATGGCGCCATAGTTGACAACGATTTCACTCACCTCGTCACCGGGGAGCCTGAGGCGGGCCTCGCGGGCGCGGGAGCGCTGGACGAGCCTGGCGGCGAGGAAGAGAGCGAGGAGGCCGACGAACGCGAAGGCGCTGGTGAAGGCGGTCTTGGAGTTGGCAGGGACGGGGAGGGAGAAGATGCCCTCGGTGGAGGAGCTGATGCCGCATGCCTCCTTCCATTGTCTGTTGCTGGTGATGGCAGCGTTCTGCAGGGAGGTAAGCGATCAGCTTGGGTCGGGATAGGAGGAAATAAGGGGCGTACCTCCGCGCGGTAGATGAACTCTGTCAAGGGGATATCAGCGTGGTGGCCGAAGACGTGCACGTCCCTGAAGTGGTCGGCGGTTCCGTTCTTGAACTTGATGCGGAGGAAGTCGCGGACGTCGGGAGGCGAGCCGCGGCGGAGCTCAATGGCTATCGCGGAAGAGTAGTTGGCTATATGAGCGCACCCTTGTCAGAGATGGAAGGCAGGAAAAAGAATGAGGAAAGACGTACGAATGCCCTTGTACTCGGGATGCTCGTCCGTGACGCCGGTCTGGTGGAGGAAGGAGATGAAGGGCTGGTAGGTGGTCTGAACGAGGAGGAACTGCAGGGGGTCGCCGTTGAATGCGATGCGCTCCAGGGAGGTCAGGATGGTGTGCAAGAGGGTGCGACCAGCGACTGAGGAGCAGTGATAAGCAACGCTTAATGAAGACGTAGATACAGGTAACATACTGTTGCCGATGCCATTGATTTCCTTGTCGGAGAAGACGCCGTCCTCGTGATAGTTGGCAAAGTAGCGCGCCTGTTCAATGAGTGTGGGAGGAAGACGGTGGGCATAAGTCTTGTTATGGATGAGTTCAGTATTGATGTAGTCGTATAGCTATCGAAAGCGTCAGGAGCATCCTATGATACAAGGGTTCCGTGCCTCACGTTGAACTGAAATCCAACCTAATCAGCATAGGGGTTACCAGGAGGCGAGGAAACTTACAGCATTTTCCAAAGTAGTGGGGCGACCGAAGACGTAGTCCCTCACGGCTTTGAAGAAAGGCTGAGCATCCTTCGCTTTGTCCTTGAATGCCTGGGAGTTATAAAACTCCTTGATGTGTTTCTCGAAGTTCTGTAACCCGGTCGTTAGTTTCGAGACAATCACGAACTTGGAAGAACACATACCGGGCAGTTAGTCCAGCTCTCCAAAGACCTATCATTGCCGGGTTCGACCGTCTCGACTATACACGTCCAGCCACGCCAGTCAGCAAACGTTTCCGAAACCACAACATAGCACACGCACCAGGGACATACTGGTATCCTCCAAGAGGAGCGACGACCGTTGTCTCGTTAGCAAGCTTAATCTTGTTGTTGGGGTTGGGCGGGAAGAGGCCCTGGAGGAGAGCGATAGCGGAGTCGAAGACGACGGTGCCCTCAACGCCAGCCTTGACGCGGGCCTTGATCTCGCTGTTGTCGACGAGGTCGGAGCGTATGCCCTGGATGTAGGACGGCGACGAGCTGTCAAGATAGGTCGAGCGGAGGAGGCTGCCTAGCTGGAAGGACTCGGCCTGTGTGAAGGAGCGATGGACTGTCAACGGTATGTCTGGGAATAACAGGAAGGGGAAACGTACGACGCCGAGGGCGGTGGTTTCGGTGTTGGAGGCGGCGTAGCTGAACGGCTCTTGGTAGAAGTTGTAGCGGTCGCCGTTGCGGGCGATGATGATGACACCAAGGACTTTGGAGAGCAACATCGGGGAAAGCGATGGAAGCTGGGGAGGACGAGGGTGGACGGGAGGATGTGTAGACACAACGACCCTCTGCTGAACCCTTGCTTTCTTTTATCAAGCAACAACATGCGCTCTCCATAATATTGCAGGGAGGCCAGGCTCGCGCATGGTGATGGCCTTGTACTTTGCACTACGATCCGAAGGTGCCACTGGGGTAAGTTGAAGTAAAGCGAACAGGCATTAGGCGCACGGCGAGCAGTCCTCCACGCGCCTTTCCTCATGCCTGAAGCTTGTCGAACAGCCTACTTCGACTTCTCCAGCCTGAAACAGGCCCTAGAAGGTTACCGCAAGTCCTGACGCCTGTGAAGTGAGTGATATGCGACGACGAATGAAGGGGAAATTCCGTACAAGCTTCCCGTGTACTTCGCGCCGTGCTCGAGCCTCATGCCCAGGGGATTTTTGGATTTAGTTGAATAATAGTGATGGACATTGTTCTAACCTGACTAACGTTGGTGCCTGATGATGAACACGAGGCATAGCGGAACGTGCGGTTGGAGGACGAGCTCAACCAGAAGACGAGCGTGAGGACGTCGACATCTGAACAATGGTAACAGTGCATGTCTCCAGTATGTCCGGCTCCCGGCGTCGACGATCGAACGAGGATGGGGAAAAAACACATCCCTTGAGATATGGACATAAATGAAAATGCATGGTCAACATGAGGATCTAAGTTTGTCGGGTAATCGTACAACACGATCGTACAGCTACAGCCGCCGAACACCTACCACGAAGCAATGAGAAGGCGGAGTTAGCGATGCCCGGCGGACCAGCGAGGGCAGGAGCGTCCATACCTCGACCCATCCGATCCCCGAATTCCTTACTTCTTCTTCTTGCCTTTAGTGCCAGAAGGTTTGGCATGGATTGCGGTGCTGGTCGGCGGGGTAGTATCCACCGCCGCACTCCCCTGCGTCGCCCCACCACCTCCTGGCCCCTTTCTCCGCTTCCCCTGCCCGAACGTTGACCGCTCAGATTTCTTCAACCACCTCTCCGGATCGGGCGGCGGAGTGACTCCGGGAATGACACCGGGCGGAACGCGTGACTTGCGCACCTTCTTTTCGGTCGGTGCGAGGGCAGCCACAGAAGCCGAAGCGGCTGCGGCCGATGCTACGGTAGCAGCAACGAGACTGGACGTCGGCACTGGTGGAGGATTGGACTCCATGGTGGCGGTCAGGGAGGTGGGCAGGGAGTCGAGCGCGTGCAGAAAGCCGCTCTTGATGAAATCGAGGTGCTGCTGCGCGGCTTGGAGGTTGATCAGGATATCGGAGTGCTCGTCTGATTGCTAAAGTTCTGTCAGGAAATGACGAGGAACAGCAAAGAAAGTCGACGTACGGGGTCTACGGTCTCCAGCAACACATTGTAGAGGTCGACTGCCTCCTCGTAGGAACCGTCACGATAACTCTGTATTATGGGTGAGTACTGACTCGTCCCCTGCGCGAACGACGTACCAGTTGAGCCTCCAAATGAAGAACGCCTCTATCCTCTTCGCCCTCTTGTTGCTTGATTTCCTGCAGCACCTGCCTTGCCTCGTCTTCCTGCTGAAGGCGGTACAGCGAGTACGCCTTTTCGAACGCGTGCTGATCGCTGTTCTCGATGAACGAGAGCGCAGCATCATATTGCTCCGCCTGAAGCAGCAAAAACAGCTTGGTCTGATTCGCGTCGATATCATTGGGTTCCAGTCGAAGTACTAGCCAAAAAAATCAGCTATCAGCAGCTTTCCATAGCTGAATGAGTCGTACTCTTATCGCATGTCTTGATAGCGTTATTGAAATGTCCTCCGTCAATTTGTGCGCACAGCGAGGTGAAGAGGCGCTTCAGCCGCTCCGGAACACTCAACGGCTGTTTCGGCACTGACTTGCGGGAATTCTCCTTGCCCTTATGTCTGCTGTCGGACGCTGAGCTCGTCGCCGCTGCCTTGGTCGCCATCGTCGGGGACACTGTTGCTGAAAGTGGACGGAACGTCGATCAAGCACTGTCACCTGCGTGTCACGTAAATTTTCCCACACTCCCTCTTCCCAACCTCCACCAGCAAATATTGCGCAAATGTCGACGGACGAGTATGTTCAAGTTTTCTAGCGTATAATATCACAGATCTGACAATTAATGTCACTCAGGACCCTTCAAGATGCAGTGAAACCCGACGTGGAGGAACCTCAGCAACCACCGACGGAGCCAGCTGCGATGGCGACAGCAGGCAAGAAACGGCCGCGGTTGGACCTCGATGCGTTGAACGGCGGCGCCCGAGAACGCAAACGGGGTAAAAGCATGTTTGGACTCTTACTTGGCACCCTTAACAAGGCGAAAATCGAGGACAAGGAGCGCAGTGCAAGCGAGGCGGTATGTTTTCACGTATATGTCACAAGTTCTACGCTGACGCATCCTCCGATAGGCCAAGAAACGTCAACTGATAGAACAGAGACTACAGCATAAGCTGCGCAAAGAGACTGATTCCGTCAGGAGAGCCGAGGAAGCGAAAAAGGACAAGATGTCTGCGAACAGGAAGGAAGAAGAGCTGCAGCTCAAGGATTCCATCGTGCGTCTACATTTCTACCTTGCCGCGCGCTGTGGCTTATAGAAGTCATTTCTAGTACAAATATCGTCGGACACGACTGCCCCTGCTTGCTAACTTTTTGCTTACATCTGACGTTATTCATTCCGACGACTCAACACCTCCACCTCCATCCAGTAATCCTCTCGCCGGTCCCCGACGTTCCCATCCCCCGCCGCTCTACTATCTCCCCGCAATCCTTACACCGGCCCAGGAGGCGTTTATCAATCGCCGGAAAGCAGAGGCACGTCTGTCAACCTGCCGTATAGCAAATCTTACTTACAATCAATCGATCATAGGTTGTAGAGGCCGCAGAAAAAGAGTGGGTGCTCTTCCGTGAAGAGCGCGCGACTGGCATAGTCGAGATCAATCAACTCAGACAACGCGTCGCGGACGAGGAGGCACGAAGGAAGACTGAAAAAGCGCAAGAGACTGAGGAGATGGAGACGGATGGTGCTCCTCCTCCATCCGCGACAGAGGAAGTGCCCGCCGGTGAGGCGACTGCCACTGCTGCTGAGACGGCTGTCACTGCCGCTGAACCAGCCGCAAGCATGGACGTGGACAAGACAGCGGGTGGCGAGGAGGAGAAGGAGCCGGCGGTTGAGCCGGAAAAGAAGGAAGAGCCGGCACCTATGCAAGCTGACGATGATGATGCAGTCGAGTATTAGTTACTGACCAAGTACGTTTCTCCGCGCCTCGTACCTTGTCCCGTTTGATGCTGACCAGACCATCGTCTTCCCTGCAGTACATGCTATGATTGATATCGCTCGTCCGTACGTTGCTTTTTGTTCTTTCCCTTCCTCTCACCGTCATTTCACCCCTTGTTGAGCGCTGTTGAGCTCGTGAGATTGCTGGCGCCTTTGCCTTCCTCACAAATTGTGTACATCGTAACACCAGACTCGGATGTAAGCAGTCGGTCACCTCCTCAATCCATCGTTCTTGTGAACTTCTCCTTGTCGCGTTGTCGATATCGTTGCCATGAGAATGAGGACCACGTTTGTTCTCCGTCGATCGAGTTTCAAGAACTGCAGAAGGCGGAACACGCCAGCGATCGACATCGGCGGCGGCGGCGGCGTATTTACACCGCACGGCAGTACCAAACAATTGATGCTTATTGCCACCGTCAACGTCCCTCGCCACTTAGATACCGGAGGGATCGTCGTCGACGACGGGGAAGCAAAGACACAGTGGGAGGGACAGCCAGCGATGCTCTCGCACGCCCTTCACTTTCGAGCTTCGAAGAGGTGGGTTCCGTGTCATTCAACCCCCCACCCTGCTCCCTGACCATCAGCCCCTCCAGAGCTAGAAGCACATACCGACCGCACTAACCAATACGTCTGATGAAGTGGTTTCGCAAGGGCACTTGACCCACGTGAAGTGCTACTCATCGCGGACCCCGCCTTCCCTTGTCATTGTCTTCCATCCACGTCGTTCGGCACCCGCCGCCTAGACTCAAAGTAACGCCCAGTGGCTCGAACAATATCAGCGTTCACAGGACCAAGCCATATGGGATCCCGAATTCTATCTCTGTGTATATGTCATCGCAACCCTCAATATGTCACCTATTTCGCGTCGCCCGGATGTCAGTCTTCGCGATTGTCCTGCTCCGGTCCTTCGGATGTCTTGGACAGGGAAGCGGTGAGGCCGCGCCTGGTCCTGAGATCCAAGAACCGGAGCTGGTCTTGCGACTGAGGCATCGGCGACGTCAGCCTTGCGCGACAGGCATGTACAGATGTCAGCTCCGTCAGCCCATGGTCAGATTTTTTCTCAGGTAGCCCGAGAACAGGTCCATGATCATGATCCCTTCACCATCAGGAAACAGGACAATTAATCTCCGAAACCCATCCTCGCTCGTTCGCTCGCTCTCTTTCGCTCACCTAAGTTCAGAAAATCTGCTGTGTCGAAGCTGCTTTATCCGACTTTCGGCTTCGTGTTCGTGCTCATGATCCTTCCGAACTTGTAGGAGGACATAGGGCAGCCTAAATCTGGTTCTGACTCGCTCGCGCAAACTCCATCGACATCGCGTGGACAGGGCTTTGGCCATGACATTCCTCGGTTCCCGCTTGGACGATATTGCGGACGGAAATGGATGGCTTATTGGAGCAGATGAGCCGACCCTCATCGACGAACCCTCCCTCGAGTCCGAAATTACATACGAAAAGATCGTCTGACCGCCTTCTAGGGCATGTCCTTTACGCGAATTGCAGAGCCACAAACCCGCGACCCTGATCACTTCGGATTTCGACTTCCGATGCATTGCGATTATATAATCCGACGCCGTAAGCACGATATCTGCACATATTTGTTTCGGCCAAAATAGACAAACACGCTAACACAACTCGTCCCGAACATCCGACGATCTCCGTTTGTGTGTTTCATCCTTACGCCATCACGTTTTCCATGCCTTTCATCTCTTACGCACGACACTAGGCTTTTTTCGCATTCACACCCTACACGATGCTCGCGTGTCCGAACTTGGTATTTCGGCGCTGCCGTTCACCGAAAGCTGCTTCTAAGGGACTTTGTTCTTCCGGACTCCAGTGGGTACGGCACTCAGGACATTGACAAGGACAGAAAAATCGGGTCGGGGATACCGAGCAAGCTCCCTCGCTGCGTTTGTGCGCCCGAATGCCTCGGTCTTTTCCTCTCAATGTACGAAATGGGGATCCGTTCGGTGTTTACGAGGATCATCTACGAAGGCTCCAGTTCTAGTGCGCTCTGCCCTTGGACCCGCTCCCGGATCGCATAAGGGCTAAGTGTTGATGAATTTCGAAGCCACTCGATGCCGCTATGTATGCTTTTAGTTTGACTCTTCTGTCTTCAGAACAGAATCTCGATTTTAGTGTCGTTTTTCGCGGTATATGTGTAGGATCGCACCAAGCAATCTCGGCCGGCCCTCGTACGTTGTGCGGACGTATGACAAACATATTCCTATCTCCATGGCTTGTGCTCGTGTCGAGCGAGGAATCGAGGAATGGGAAGATGTTGCGATGGCGCGAACTGACCAGTGCAAAAACGGTCAGAGCTTGGAAGTCCCGTCGAACGCTCAGCGCTGCAAGACTCTATCGCCATCCGGAATTTTGATACATCATGCCCAGACCGTTGGCTCAGGCAGTGGTCACCAGATTTGAGGACACTGTTGGTATGTTTCGCGTATTTTCGTGAAAGTTCGGCGCCTGAGGCTGGTGCGCCATTGTTATCAGACACTCGGGCGCTTCGGACAAGATCACCCGCCGACTCTGGATATCGGCCGCCTTGGCGTCTACGTCTTGAGCGCCGAAGACGCGCTCCGCGAACTTCGAACATATTGAACGAACGATCTCTCATGTTTTTACGTCTGTTGGTTCTATCCACGCAAAACCACCTGAAAGTCTCGGTCTTAGTATACTTGCCGGTCTGGGGATAAAACTATTTGGAAACCCTCGGTTAGTGAAATAAATATTATTTACTTCGACACAAGGATCCCGAGGGTTACCACATCAGGAGCCCGCCGCCCGCCGCGACTAAGCCCCTTCCTTGATGACTTTAAGGCGGGGTTCGTTGGCTAACCCGGGTTAGTCTGGCGAAGAGGGGTCTCTCAATAGAATAAGCCGACAATATTAATGTATCGCATGCGCACGTAGTCGCCATGTCGTGACACTCCTCACGATTTAAGGTAAACAGCCCGACGCCTTGCAGCGGCGCGTACAGAAGGGCCCAGTGATGTACTTCGCCGCTAATATTGGCTGATAGTATGAAATATGAACTGCTCCGTCGCGGTAGTGGAAAGTCGTCGATCAGACAGTCCCGGGTACTTCCGTGCTCGTCGTACATTCAAAGCCTCGAGCAGTAGCCCTCCTCGTGGTTTTGAAATTTCCGGGATATAACAGACCGAATTCATGATCTCATTCAACGTCATCGCCTTTGCACTGCCAACCCCAGGCTGATCGGGACAAGGCACCCGCCAAGATCGCACAATTGATCCCCGCGCACTGATGGAAGCCATGACGAGATTTTCCGCAGCGACAAAATGTGGGGAAAACTGAAATCATACTATGGTGGAAACTCGAGCTACTAGGCCGTGTCAAAGCGTTCCAGACAACCACAATAGTTTTGTGAGACTATTGCTCGCCGTTGTCTATGAATAAATTGGTTCCATGTTACGGACATCTGAGACCGGACCTGAGTCTAAAAATGTGACCACGTGCCGTTGATCATAACCACGCCGCAGAGCATTAGCCTGTAAGCATGCTGGCAAGCCTGAGCCAGGCTTGCCCTCTTCCTCCACCACGACCAACCCCTCTTGCGGACGATGGCCGACCGTCCTGTCTCTGTCGTCTCTGATTCTCTACAGGCAGCTGTACACACTCCTTTACCTTCTGGCGGCAGTGATCTGCTTGACCCTCCACGGGTTTCCTATATAGAATCAGATAGTTCGACACCGCGCGATTCGGTCTTCGCCCCGCTCTCTGTGAGCAACTCAGGACCACTTCTTCCGGAAGCAACCAAGGCGGAAGGAAAGGACGAATATCAGGAGGAGGTATCCCGCCCGCCGCCACGGAAACGCCGTCTATGGCTCCTACTTGCTGCTGGTCTCGTGATCCTCGCAGTAATTGTGTTGGCTGTGATCCTCCCCGTATACTTCGCTATAATCAAGCCGAATCAACGGACCGTTCAGGGAATCAAAACTCCCAGCACCACCTCTCCCGCGGGCAGTGGGACTACTGGCGGCGATGGTAATGGAGCGGCCTCACAAATTGCGACCACCGGCGGTGATGGCTCGATAGTGACGAAGGAGGATGGATCTACGTTCACTTATACGAACAAATTCGGCGGTTATTGTAAGTTTAACCTTATGCGCCTCTGTTCTCGTCAGAATCCAGTCACCATCACGGCGCAATTTGTCTGCCTCTCATGACATAGCGCGGCGGTGTAAGCGCTTATCGAGAAGATTTCCTCTTGGGCGCCTATCATACGCGTCTCCCTTGAACTCTGCGCATGTCAATCTTTTCATTATGACTTCGAATCCCAATTCCTGTTCATCTCAGAGTCATAGTGACTAACCGTCGTCCGCTATCCTCGCTCTAGGGGTTTCCGATCCCAATGACCCTTTTAATAATAATGCTCGCCCAAACTCGTGGACTCCACCTCTCAATCAGAGCTGGACCTGGGGCAAAGATCGTATCTTCGGGTATGTTCCCTCACTTGTGCTGTGTCCTCTGATCCTTGGTCATCGAATTCCTCCCCTATTAGCGTCAATCTGGGAGGCCTCTTCGTGCTTGAGCCCTTCATTTCTCCAGCGCTCTACCAAAAGTACCCAGGCGCCGTCGACGAATGGACTCTCAGCACTCTGATGCGTGCCGACACGGCGAATGGAGGGATCAATCAGCTAGAAGAACATTACAATACGTTCATCGTAGGATTTTTCCTTCTCTGCTCCTTCTTCCTTACGTTTCTGACATACTATTGTTGCAGACGGAGGAAGATATAGCGGAGATCGCCGGTGCTGGTCTGAATTGGGTCAGGCTGCCCATTCCCTACTGGGCGATCGAGACATGGCCAGGCGAACCTTTCCTCGCCCAAACGAGCTGGAAGTATGTTAATCTTGCTAATCAATAGTTCCGCCGTGATGCTGACGCTCCACGGTCGCTACAGATACATTCTACGTTTGCTAGGATGGTGTCGGAAGTATGGTATCCGCGTAAAGCTCGATCTGCACACCATACCTGGATCGCAGAACGGTAAAACACCTATGCACCTTGTTAACCACGTTGGACATGTTCTCACGCTCGGTTCTTAGGCTACAATCATTCCGGCAAGTTGGGAATTGTCAACTTTCTGAACGGGGTCATGGGCATCGCAAACGCGCAGCGTGCACTGGAGTACATACGGGTAATCACTGAATTCATTTCACAACCCCAGTACAAGGACGTCGTACCGTTATTTGGCATCATGAACGAAGCCCTCCTCTCGACTATCGGCCGGGCACCGCTGACGAGTTTGTAAGTGCCTGGTGGATATCTTTTTCTCCCTCATGATCCTGAATCCTGTGCTGCAGTTACCTCCAAGCACACAACATGATACGAGGCATAACTGGCTTCGGGGAGGGTAATGGTCCCTACATCGCAATCCACGATGGTTTCGCGGGGCTCTCCTCTTGGTCGGACTTCTTGCCGGGCTCTGACCGCATCGCCCTCGACACACATCCTTACTTTGCGTTCGATGGCTCCCCAGCCACCGACCCCATTGACACTGGGACAGGAGCCAACGCTGGCGGGGTATGGCCGAGAGAAGTTTGTAATCGATGGGCTGCTGGGATCAACAACAGGTGTGCAATCACTACGCAAGCCCGAGATCACGTCGGTTTAACTGATGCTCATCTGTCGTAGTCGATCGAACTTTGGCGTGACCGTCACCGGAGAGTTTAGCAATGGCTTCAACGATTGCGGCCTTTTCCTCAAGGGTGTCAACGGGCGTTCCACGACGTACGGCGGCAACTGCGCTGATTGGGAGGACTCGTCGAAATGGACCGATGGTACAAAGGCTGGCCTCCTCAATTTCGCACGGGCCAGCATGGACGCCCTCGGCGATTGGTTCTTCTGGACATGGAAGGTTTGTGTCGTGATTGATACGAATCATGCGCTCCTACCCAACTCATCATCGCATTAGGTTGGCAATTCTACCGCGGGCATCGTCGAATCGCCGCTCTGGTCCTATCAGCTTGGCCTTCGGAACGGCTGGATGCCGACCGACCCACGGACGGCACTGGGCACCTGTGCTTCTCTGGCTGTATCTGGGCCCGTATTCGATGGGAACTTTCAGCCGTGGCAGACAGGTGGTGCTGGAGCAGGAACCATCGCGGCAAGTGCTACTTCGCGCTTCCCCTGGCCTCCCCCGACCATCTCCAACGTCGACGTCGCTGTGAGCATGTTACCCACGTATGCGGCGACGGGCACGGTGGTCGCTCTGCCTCCACCGACGTTCACGGCGTCCCCGACGAAGAGCGTTGATGTCGGGAAGGGCTGGTTCAATAGTCAAGATACCGCTGGCGCCCCGACACCCATCGCCGGATGCAATTATCCCGATTCGTGGGACGCGGTTGACGCTACGGTTCCCCCGCCATGTGGAACAGCTGCGGCGACTCGATAGCATCAGCTAGGAGCGGTGACCACGGACGAGGCGTGTCTGCTTTGCGTGATTGGTTCGAGGCGGATTCCTGGTATACCTACATTCTTTTTTACACGGACACGGACATGGTTGTTTGATATATAATTTCGCGAGATTATCGACCGACCCCTCTTTTCTTAGCACACCATACTGTGGACTTTTATTTCAGAAGAGGCTCTCTTCGTAATTTAAGTCTTATCATTATTAGTATTGCATTCGTTCCTGTATTGTGTCCTGACGCGCCTCCAGGCCTCAGCATGCAAGGCACGCGGGACCCAAGCTACCTGTGCATGGCGTGTACCGCATTCGACTTGTCTGACAAAAGAAGACAGTGGAGGGATGATTGTGGCATCTTATTTGATACAGGAACTGCTAGTACAAGGACCACGGCCTGAGTAGAGTCCAGAAGGTCCAAACAAGACATCAAGAGCGTCAGCCTGGAAGTGCCTCTGGCATTTCAGAGCGCCGACATAAGAACACGTGGATCTGTCGTCCCTTTTTGGGCTTTCCCAATGATTGCTCAGCCTGGGCACGTGGGTATCAACTCTTCCCTCCGCGGCGTTCATCATTATCAAGCCTGACGCCAGCACCAAAAACGGACTCTTGGAATGTTTTTTGCCTAGATGCTCTGCTTTTGACACTTCTTCGACGCGCCGCTTTCTTGGATCTGCCTGTTGATTGACTTTCTGCATTAGGAGGCTCGAATCAGATCTGCCAAAATGCAAACACACGATGGCCGTGCTAGCCTGTGCATCCTCTCCGTGATGCGATACTGCTTCGAACGCGATCTTTGTTCCGTCCCACAACCACGCGACGTAATCGTGGTCTCGGATGGCGTGTATTTCGTCCGTGCTCGAGTGGTCCGCAGGTCAGGCGGATTATTGCCGCGACAAGCAAGACATCAGTGCACCTCCTCCCTAAGGCTAGCCGAGTTTCAGGAGCTCTAGTACCCAAGCGCTCCTGAGGAAACCATGGCTTCCGAACACCTGGGGGAGCCTTCTCGAAGTCCCGTGGACGTCCTGATGAACTCTGGATGGAAGAGCGGCTGCTCTCGACTTATCGGAAGGTCAGTAAGTTGAAGCGTTTGATCAAGACTTCCCTTGCCCGCCGGACATGAAAGCCCCATGTGCTACCCACTCCAGGACTACCTTTTTATGGGTGTATATAGATCTGTTCAAAGTGTACTGTCCCCTCTGACGCTAGTAGCTTTTTGACACTAGAATCGCGGCTGATCAAGGTCAGCTACAATCTCATGTCTCCAAAACCTTGGACAATCTGGTCGGATTTGGACAGAGAGCCGTTCAACCAGCGATCTTTATGATTGACGCTCTCTCATTAGTCTGGCGAAGGTGTTCCGTCATCAACGAAGGAAGCGTATCGTAATTCCCAAATTACAGCGGAATACTCAGTTGTGTGGTACGTAGAGGGCTCCTCGATCCGCCATCTGCCTCCGTGTTATCTCTCCTTTTGGATTTCCGGACACTTGGGTCGATAGGTAAGTGTTCACGATCCGATAATCTGATTTATACAGTTTAGGGAAGCTGCTTTGGCACTTGTTGACTGTCAAGTGGAGAGAACACAACCTGAATGTGTTGCAGAAAATCCTGTCTCCGATACCAAGGCAAACGTGTTATCGTAGAAGGTTTAGGGTCATTCGCTGAGTATGCTTATCTACTTGAGCACAGGTTGAAGCATACCACTGACGTCGACACGCTTCATTTCACCGCTTTGCATGAGTACCCGTTCCGGTCCTATGTTGAATTTGCTCCCGCTGGACCCTGATTCGCCGTTCTCTCGGGTCTGGCTGATCGGTGGAGGTTCGGCAACTCTCGTCTCGGCTTTTAACGCGATGTAATTGGCCCTCTTTTCCCCATTTGCGATTACGGCGCACCTCCATCGCCGGATGGTGGCTGTGGCCTCAAAATTTTGGCGAGATCTGGTTAAATTTGGCTCCCAGATTACCATGTAGGGCGATCTTCTCGAGGTTGATCGTGGATGCGGCGTTTGACTTTCTTGTCATCGTCAGCTCCGTTTGAAGAACAGAAATTCTCTCAACGACGAAGACCAAGTTGTTGGGTGAAGAACCGACCCAAGAATGCTTTCTTTCAACTCTATCAATCGGGAAATACGAGAGCATGAGAACTCTGGCGATGACCTGTTGCCGAGGCAAGAGCAAGAGGGTCACAGGCACCGGCAGCTCGCGAGCACGGCTTCTGGGTTTCATGAACCGCCCTTTACCCCTATGGGCTAATGCAATGCTGGATAACGAGATCTGTCCTCCACGATGATTGGCTCTGATGAGCAGCCGAACAAGGTATACCAAATGACGCTTCGCCCTCACGGAGATCCACCTAAACCGTTCTCGTTTTGCAAACAAAGGCCTCAACCTATAAATTCCACGATCGGACATGCATGGTTCATTGACAAACAACCTGTGCGCGTCTCTCGATGGCCTCGGAAACCACTTTCGCTTCAATGTCATCACCCCCCTCCTCTAGTCCCATCTGTTCATCGATGCCGAATAGCTTCAAGCACGTACCATTTCAAAACACGAGGACCCAGGACGTTTTTCGATCGATTGTCAAACGACGCAAAAGCTGGAAGACGGCCAGAGGTGGCGAGATCGTATGGCCTCCGGAGCTCGAAGCAGCTTTACTCGAAGGTCGCATTCACT
This sequence comes from Lyophyllum shimeji, assembly GCA_026008595.1. Taxonomy (NCBI): domain Eukaryota; kingdom Fungi; phylum Basidiomycota; class Agaricomycetes; order Agaricales; family Lyophyllaceae; genus Lyophyllum; species Lyophyllum shimeji. The sequence continues at coordinate 2,675,074 of BRPK01000004.1, forward strand.
TATCTCCCATCCACTTTCGATGCTTAACGCACTGCTTTGTCCAGGTCTTGAAGCCTATAAGCCTGACGACTCTCGCGAAACTAGACTCCTTGGCCGTTTTCCTATGAGAAATCGTTTCATTTCCGACTGGATCTTCCACAAGACGGGGAAAAGACGAACAGCCAAGCAAGTTGGCAGCCGTCTTCAACAACTTCGGGATTCTTGCGGTGGAAAAAATTGTCTGTCCCTGCCTTGCCGTTCCCCTGCCCAGCACTGACTTCCTTGATCAGTGATGAAACTCCTATCACCTTGCAGTCCCGTCCGCCGGTCACGCTACAACGACCTGAGCCATCGGTCTTATAATGGGAGCGATACCGACTCATCCAGCGAGGCTTCGAGTGCGCCATCCACACCTGTAAATGCGACTACAAAAATCCATCGACTTGATGACACACAGTCATCCGGGGCAGTCATCTCTATCGACATTCTCCCTAACTATCAGTCTTCCGCTTACGTGCCTTGCACGACGCTCCCCGCGGAGGACCTCGAATGGGATAGGGCCAACGGCATCGTCCGGCTATCACCACAAGCTCGCTCTGTCCGTTCTATCGACCCGACGATAACCTTCATAGGCCCCTCCGAGATTTCCGCACATTCGTCCTTCGTCGTGTACTCCACAGGCATCATGGTCTATTCCGAGAACACGCCGCTCACCATTGCCGGGCCGGCACCTGAACGCGTCGATGGCTCACTGTTATACAGTACGAAGCTGGTTCCCGGCTTCTGGAATACCATCGCCGACAGCCCAGGTGAGCTTTAAGTGTCGGACGTCTTGTCTTCTTAATTCCTCATAGTCAATCCAGATCCAGCCCAATACACTATCGTTCAGGACGTAATCCACGATGGAGAGGAACCAAAATCTATCTTCTCAGCGACGTACAAATTCAAATATCCTCCTGGTACATCCCCCGACATCTTCGCCTCCCCGCTGATGGAACCGTTCCATGATGAAAAGCTGCTAAGCGAAGTCCATTCGTCGCTTCCTATGGATTGTCTCCTGCCTATGGGCACGTATCCCGACTACGTCGATTCAGAAAACTACTACGATTTGTCTGCCCTCAATGATGCCAAGTGCTCTTGGGAGGCTCGTTCCCCATCCCAGTTCTCAGCCGAGCGATGTTCCACCTCGGACGAGGAACTTGACGCAATGTTGTCTCCTGTCTCGGCTTGCTATTCGGCAGACCTCGGTCATTATGCAAGTCCTCATCGTTTTGACCAGACCGCGCAAGCCACTGACCACTTCCCCGCAGTAAACGAAACTCGTCACTTTACTAGTAGGCATCAGAAGAGACAATATCTGTATTCTATGTACAATATACCCCAAACTATACCCACCATGTAAAGGCGCTCGTCCATTAATTATTCGTAAGTGTCTTCCCGATGAGTTCTTCGTGACGGAAGCTAAACGACCCTGGCTTTTATAGATAAAGTATTTTCAAAGCTCCTTCGAGCTTCGGTGCGTAGATACCACAAATGCAAAGTATTTCCGCGTGGGATGGATCCACCTGATGGAATATGATATGTATCATACCAGCATAACAACTCCAAGCCTCGTTCGGGGCAGCGACTCGTCAGATGAACTTGGAACTCCACACTGCCTCGCCCTTCCGAGCTTCATCGGTTCCGTCCCCGTGTATCTTCGAGCTAACTAGAAAGAGGCACTCTGAAGTCAGAGAACCTCGCCTCCTCTGTCCGTCGTGTTTCCGACTCACCGCTCTTTAGCGCGGAGATTATCTGAATCCTCGCCGTGAAGTCTTTGGTCATCAGGCTAACATCCGTATTCTGATTTATACCGCGGGTGATACCCTTCGCGATCGCATCCTTCCTTGATCCCGGTGCTGCCTTCGCATGCGAGCCAACCAGACCGTCCACCCAAGTCCGCATTGCCATCCCTCCCGACATACTTTCCCACCGACTATACTCCAGGATCATACTCGTAATCCCCCCCACAATCACAGCAACTTCGTTTTCGGCGTGTCCAACTGACTCAAGCCCTACTTTGACGTCAGGGAAGTGCTTCTGGATTGTTGATAAGATCGCGCCATAGGAGACGCCGTCCCCAGCCTGACCACGCCCGCCTGTGATCCACGACTTCGCAAGGTCCACGACGGTGTAAATGTCAGACCGGAGGGTAGGAGACATGACTTTCTTCGCTTCATCTTTGCCTGTCGCAGCTGCCGCAAGTTGGCTGGAGAGATTGCGGAACATGTCGTTCTACCCTAGTCGTGCGTTTGGCGGATGGGAATTGGCGGCTGCTTTTAGTGACGCGTCGGCTTATACATGTCGAGGGCATGCGGAAACCTCGAGGCCTCGACCCCTAACCTTACGTCCTCCATCAAGGCGCCTAGCCTCGTCAGCAGGTCCAGCTGGACATGGACGTGATAGGTATAGCCTACTACATTTCGATCCCAGCTAATCATCGCAAGTATGGATTCAGTCCATGGTGGGTATACATCGTAAAGGAACCTCCAGTTGCATCCCACCTTCAGGAATACTTCACGCTACGGTGAAACTCGAAGATGTAGCAGAGAAAGCGGAAATAGAACCAATAAGGGGCTTCGAGTCACCAAAGTAACTCAGGCGATATGTTCCCGCTGTAAATCGGGAGCGGTTTCAGTACAGGAAAGTAGTGAGAACGCGATGCTGCAAACCTGGTGTTCCACTCTCAATTGTCCTGAAAGCGAAATGAAAAGATGATCGTGATCGAAGTCTGATCCCTGACTTACCAAGATATGGTGACGGTGCTCGTGCCAGTGACCTGGGTCGGTGGGACCATGTTATCAAGTAATACCAAAGATTGAGATCAAACTTACAGTGTTCGTCCTCAGCCATTGGTAGGTTGTCGAAGGATGGGAGTCTGAGCGGATCGCCTTCCACTGACCGGACACCAGCTGATCGACAGTCAAGAACGTGCCCTCCAGCCGAAGGTTATTCTGCGATTTTGAATCAGCCTCCTCGCGTTCGTAGAACAAAGCAGTGCTAACTCTTGGGTTGGCTCCGACGAATTGAGCGGAAACTGTGTCACCTGCGTGATACAGTGCGGTCTTGTTCACGTCGATTAGTACGTCGCCAAACTTCTTTCCCCCGGCAGAGTCAAATACAACACCAGTCTAAACAAGTGTCAGCGAGGAGAAGCAACGGCAAATGCCGAAATGAGTTCATTCCGAGGGGAAGGTGTGGAGAAGACAAACCTGCAAGGAGATCGCTTTCGAAGTCTGGTCAACTGGTGCAGGGTCCGTCGCTGGGGTACCAATGGCGTTATCGGCAAGGAGCGGAACGAGGCTCGAGTACTTGTCGATGTAAGCCTCGAGCGTATCTATTCTCACACGAAATGTCACCATTAGCACCCAGCAAATCAAGGACAGGCGGCAAGCGCCACAAAGAGAAGGAGACCGAAAGTGGGGACAACTGTACTCACATTGTCCAAATATGGTTGACGCGCCTTCATATCTCTGAACGCCATACTCTTCGCGGGTCGTGACATAGTGCGCGTAAGTATTTGCGGGGCCAGCAATGACAACGTAGGCATCAGATCCAAGGACTCCTGATGAGATTAACTGGGCCCGGAGCGCTCCGCTGCAGGCATGACAAGTGGGACGTGAGAGAGGCAGTCACGAAGTAAGGAGCCCGGCGAGGAGAGGGAACGGAAGTATTCTTGGTCAATGAAGGAAACCCATAATCAATTGAACGACGGACCGCATTCTTCTTCCGGCCATCGTTGTCAGCTCGCCTAAAGCATTGACAGGACACCATCAGTCCAGTCACATGTCTATTCCCAAAACCATGTGAAGCCGAGCGACATACCAGGCATGATCAGCATCACTGGAATTGTTTTGACAGGATATATAGCAGAGAAGACGCGTGACGTTGGTTTGACGCACCAAAATTACCAACACGTAGCATCTGGACGTCTACTGTGCTTGGAGCCCATTCGTACGGGGTGTGAGCATAGCCCTTCAAAAACACGCATCAGCGAAAGCTTCGCATCTTGCACACTGCGTAACTCACGGTATTGAGTAGGATTGGCTTCGGATCCTGGCATGCCTTTTGCTCTGCGGATGGCAGAGGGGTTACGGCGCCTGAATAAGTTCGAGTCCGTCAGAACCGAGAATTTTCCGGGAGTGCTAAGTTGGCGGGAATGTCAAGTGCCGCGGGGATGTACAACCAACCTTTGACAATCTCCCAGAACGGATTTCTATGTGCATGGAATATTATCCAACGCACTTAGAAAGGTACAGTGCCAAGAATAACACGCACTGTGGGTTTGAGGAATTATCTCCTTGAATGAAATCGAACGCTCCTGGGCCATCTCTGGACGCAAGATATGGAGTTCGCGTCAAAATAGATCTGATAATTTGTAACGACTGACGTTGTTCCACCCGCGAACGAGTATCCTGCCATACAGGTGTAATCAGCAAAGGCCGGAATGGTGGAGATGTAACGAAATAGGGAACCAACTAACCCATTGCGGCAGGGCATGTCGAGACCTGCGTACCATTGGGCAGTTTGAAGGTGTGTGTTGACCTAAAATGGAAGCAACATCAGCACGGAGAAGGAAATCGACCAAGGCGAACGTGATGCGCACATGTTCATATACATGTGTACGCTTCTGACCGCCCCGCTCACAGGCGTCCTGGGCCCGTTCATCACAGCCTGGGCAGCTCTAAATTGCTTGTCACCGATGATCCTGTTAGATTCGAAGTCGGAGATACGGAATCCAGGTCCACTGAAGCAGAACGATTGTAAAAAATCCGAACGAACATGGTATTGAATGAATATTCGGCGACGACTTACCGCCCATGACAGTCCTGAACGGTGCCACCGCAGGTGGAATGATTCGACTCGCATGGAAGACCATCCCAGTCTTTTCCTGGGCTCTCACAGAAGGCGCCTAGACTGGTGACCAAAGACTCTCAGCATGCAGAAGTCAAGTGGTCTTGAACGGCGGAGATAGAGGGACTAACGTGTTTGGGCTTGTGTCGCCAACGTTCGCTAAGAGAGGTATCAGCTGAGTCGCAATATCGGCTTTAGGATTTGTGGAGGTGTCGCACTGACATTGAGTAAAGCCCGCTACGAAAGTCGCATTTCCAGGCATGCTGTTAGGCTCGACCCAAGCTGTCCGAATGTCAACATCCGTATCTCCGAGCATTGTTCGATGCGAACCTTCGTACAGGTATGCGGCCATCCCCTTGTTGTCGGTGCTGACCAGAGTATTATTCTGTATATCTCAGCTGACGGCGCATCTATGAGGAACATTGCCACACACCTCGTAAAGGCTCGTCCCGTGTACCGCAAAGAAACTCAACAGCCCCCTCGCATTCCCATTATTATCGTCAAACCTCAACACGGTCATCTCCTTGTCCTGGTCGTATTGGTATCTCGCCCTCTCTGATGCGGGGTTCGCAAGGTATGCCGTGGGTGAGCGGTTGATGTTGGCATCCAAGATTGTCGTGTTGCCGACGCTCAACTTCCCCGGCGCAAGGCTGGCGTGCGCACGCTGCACTGCACGCACGGTCCCTGCGACGATGGCGTCCGCGGTCTGCTTCACGTATCCAAGAGAGGTTATTTGCGGGAGGAGATTCTCGAGGTATCCCCCAACGCCGGAATGTTGATGAGTCCCGACGAACGCAATATTCTCGTTAGTGTACAGGCCAGAGAATTGCGACGAGAGTTGCGAGACGATGGAACGCCGGACACCGGTGTCCCCCATGGCAATATCTAAGACATCTTAGTATCCGGAGAGGTTCTATCTGAGAAGTGACGGACCAGCATTGATGAACACAACTCGATTGGACGGGGAGGACGCGTCGGCGATAATGAACGCGCGGCTGCGTTGTCGCATGTGCAGTCCCGTGTCGGTCTGGGCCGATGAGGCGTACCCCTGCATGCACCGTCAATCAACCATCGGAAAGAAAGTTATAGCCCGCACCATCATGTTCGTCTCTACAACTGGGCTAAAACGGCCGTAATTAGCTCGATTCGGCACACGAGCAGCCTAAGTACCCAGTGATGTCCCCAGTTCCTTCAACAGTTTCTGTCAGACTCTCTTAAGACCTTCGAGCCACTGTCCCTCACCAAGACCAAGCAGATACTGCCCCGACACCACCTGAAACCCCATCGGAGTTCCATTAAACAAGGAGGTCGAAGCCAGGAAGGCCGTCATATACCAAACGACACCCGCCATCGTGTCGTACAACATTCGGGGATGTTCCACAGATCAAGCGGCAACGCGCTGTGGTACGAAAGCAGAGGCATCGCAGCATTTAGTCTTATACGGTTCCCTTGTTGACGATGAAGCTGGAAACTGATGAGGTAGGGCCGGGGTTTTGATTCGGAAGGCGGCAAGCCACATGGTCGATCATCACACGCCTGGTCAAGTGCCCAGACATTCTACCCAAGATCTCCGAAGGGCTGCTTCGCTGCACGGACTGGCTGGAACGTATAAAATGCATTATGAATAGCACTGGGTGGCTAGCAAGAAATAAGACAAGCTACGGAATGTCTCGGCGGAATGAAAAGGTCACAGAAATAGGTCGCCACTACATAGTAAGTAGGAGTAACTACAGATATGAACCGCGGACTCCGTCTAAAGGATCCAGGTGTGCGAAACTTTTCAATACCTGCCTTCTAACCATCGTGAGGTCCGCAAACACATGCGCCGATTGGTCGACCTACTCCACAGGTACCGAGTCGGCGTGCGACCTTGAAGATAGATCTCTCTGGCTTCGAGACGCACCTTCGGCGGCCAGCTAAAACACATGGTAGAGCGTGTAGGTGCACCTGACGATAAGAAGATCCGTTGTCAACAATCTATCAACATAGAAGAACGGAGACAGAAGATGTTCAGGGATGCATCGTTTGGCTATGCTGTGCCGATCGTCAAGGCTCGAAAGCTACGACTGGGGCGGCAAGGTATCATCACGCGAAGGAAGGGGGGACACAACTCACCCCTAAGGGTCACTAGTCACTGAAGACGAAAGACAAATCTCTGAACGATGCTACAATTCCCAATAGGATCAAGCGTAAGTTTAATGAATGATCAAGAGAATGAGCAACGCACATTAACCACTAGGATCTCGTGACTGACAGGTATCGCCGAGCCGCTCAGTTTCTGACACTGAGGAATTAAAGAAGTCACGACATAACCACCGCCCCGTTGCCCAGGATCAGGTAGAGAGACAAGAGATATGACCGCTGTGGCGCAGCAAGAGCATCGAAATCGTGTGTGCTTCGTGGCGGCTGAGGTCGAGGACCGAACCACGAAGCAACGGAAGGAGGAAAAAAATAATAAAAAAAAGTTTGACGCCAACGTAACGCGACACGACGTGACCGTGACTCGTGGTCCGTGCGCCACATCTTTGACCCTCCATACCTTCCGCATACCGCTGAGCGCGAGGGAGGCGAAGTGGCTGGCCCGTAGCCTCATCGCACGCCGTAATGGTTTGGGCGTCGAAGGAGACATGTTATCAGTAAGGATTTCACCCTCCGTGCTCTAATATCGAAAATCGTCTGTCGCCACCAGCCTTGACAGTGACGCCAGTACGTAGTCGCGCACATAGAATGCCGGCATAATGTTTCAATTCTACTTCGCTCGACCGTATCGCTCACCCCAGTGCTTATCAAGTAGATCTGTGATGATTCCTAGCGGATTTCGGAGCATCTTTACCTCGGGTCAGTCTTCCAACCTATACCTCTCAGTCACTCATCGATCAGCCCAGAACCAGAAACGCTCCACCTGGTCGCTGGGATGATTCTTAAACGCCTCAACGAGGGGCGACAGTCTATTGAACACTTTCGACCAATGCCTGGCTGGTTCCCATTCCGGACGCCAGTTGTCGACTTATGTACGTCACTTCCTCCAGCGCCGGCTCCGTACCCATCACTGTCTCGCACGCTCACTGTCTCGTTGCGCACAAAGATGACAGGCAGTGCTGTCCATCATTGAACATCACTGGTATGGGATGCACTATTTCCGCTTTTGTTGCTTTGCTTGATGACATCCCACCCTAGATAAATAGTGCAACCCGAGTCATTCTCACCCAGCCCTTCCCCCAGATCAATCAGTATGCCTCTAGACGATGCGGGGATGCATCGAGTTGGCCTGGCTTTCCTTTATAGAATCACTCCCGTGCTTGTAGCGACTGTACTCTTCGGTATGATCTTATCTGCTTCCTCGATCGAACGTACCCTGACAGCCAATTCGATGGCAGGTGTGTACATAGCGCTCCTGTGTATTGTGACACGCGGACTATTGTACGCCGTTAAACCCCTCCTGTCGGCATGTCAGCCTAAGATCGAACTTCAGCCAGCGTGGAATTAGCCATCCTGCGAATGCACTGATCACGTTAATTCTCTACGCGGTTTTCGTCATCACAGCAGCACTCTGGGCTCTCGAAGTTGCGCAGCTTATGGGCCTAGTATCACTTCTCTTGCATCCCAACGACCTGTCGACGGACGCCAAATTTACCGTGTTTTATAATCTTATCGCACGCGAGACCAAGCTTACTGGCGTGCTGTTCAAATGCCAAGTAAGTTGTATGGCACACCGCGCGTCACGCGATTGATGTTCGCCCCAGATGATCCTTGGCGACGTCTTGGTTATGTGGCGCGTCGCTGCTATATGGTACGACCGCAGAGTTTTCGTTTTCATCCCAATCTTCTGGTGGGGCTTAATGATCGGTGCGTTCCTGTCAACCTTCGAGACTTCTCCCTAATCCCTATTCTCCCTCTAGTCAATATGATAGTGAGCGCAATCTACTGCAGGTCGGGAGTGAACAGCACGAACTACACTGTGCTGTGCAAGACCACGGACGTCCTGGCGCCTGTGCTATCCATCATGACGAACGTGTCTGTCATGCTTCTCACTTTATGGAGAGCTTGGTCAGTGATCCAAGTTCTCTGGCGTTCCTGAAACCTGAACGGCTCCAATCTTGGACAGGCTCCTGCGGAAGACCCTTGTCGCGTCCTTGCGCACACATAAAAAGAATAAGACGTACACCCTCTTTGTCCTTCTTATCGAATCTGGTACACTGTATGTCATAATGCTGGTAAGACACCGGACAACATGCTGTCTTGCGGCACAGCTAACCTAATTCCCAGGTCGCCGACCTTCTGGTCACCTCTCTGGTTCTCGGCGGGCCGGAGAGTGTAGGGCGCATGATCGATTGTATCTCCGGGTATTCCGCAGTCCAATTCGTTGTGAGTTCTCAACCGTCTTGATAGTCTGCCGATGTCGGGCTGACTTTCGTCGCGCCATAGGGGATATATCCCACATTAATGCTGGTCGTTATTCGAGAGTCAGTGTGGAATGCTCCCGACGAGTCGCTCCAGATAATGTCGGTGAGCAGACTGCATCTTGAGTCAGGAAATCTGGGTCCCGGTCGCAAGCACGCAGCGGTCCGGGAAAATGGAAGTGAACGTAGCTTTGCATCGATTAGATTCGCAAGTTCCGATGATACTTCGACTGCTGTGACCAATGCCATCGTTGACTGATGAGAAACGCCGTTGGTCTGGGTCCAGGTGGTTCATTCACGTTTACTTCTCAGTAATTCCTTGTTTCCTTGGCAGAAGAGCCATCATGCTATGTTTTGGAAACTCTCTCTGCGGTGACCAGTCTCGCTGAGTTCATTTGCTCAGGGAAGATACGTATGTCAAGAGGTTTGCCACGACAATATAATCAGCTTCTCCCCACGCCTTTTCGAGAGTCGTGTCGTCCTGGCCGATCACATCAGTTCGTACGCGGAGTACGCTGTTTGCCGGGACCGCCTCCGTTTCACGTGCTTTTGCTGCTCGTTCGTCACGAGCTCGCAACGCGTCGAGGAGGACGAATCTCCTCATCCTCTCGGATTCATCACTCCTCGGAGTCATGGCCGTCCAACAGCAGCCCAGGGAAGTCCGTTTGATGTTTCAGCAGCAGATGTCGATCGGAATTTTGTTCGTCGAGAAGCCAAGCAACGGCAACCAATGATTAATTAATGATTGGCGGTCGAACCAAAGCACCGCGCGTTCTCCTCTATTATTACGCACAGCCTTCACGCTAGTGAGGCGTTACACCATGTGATCCATCCTCAACGCGTCGAACTCTTGTCTGCTGTTTTACTTCATCCTACACGGCCTCCAGGCTGATTGTATTTTGGCACCCGTGTCGTTCGTCGAGTATCGACCGTCAGTCAATTCTCGTACAGACGCACCCTTGACGCCAAGGCTTCGCATCCTCGCCTCCAAAAAATGTCTTCGCCAGCCGACTGCACCGACTGCTGCTGCTTCTGTTGCATCTGTTTCTGTGAGCAAGTCTCTCGCATTATTTGAGCTCCCCGGAGCTGACTTCGCCGTGCAGCTATATGTGGCCATACTCCTTTGGTGAACCTATGTACCTATAGTATGTCCTGACTTTGTCTCCACTTTTTCCAAACGAACTCGCTTGCACGCACCGCCACAGCCCGCTAACGCTGCTTCTTAGTTCCCTCAAAATGGTGCGGTTGTAAGTGCGGTCAGAAAGAGGAAGACGAACACTATGAGCCGGAGGTTCAGATGGATGCCGACCACACCCGCGAGGCAGAGCTTTTTCGGGAGCAGCCGCAGACGAGGGCTGGTATGGATCCGAATGCGAAGTACAGGGACAAGTCGGCGATCAACTGTGAGACTCTTCGAAGCCATTTGCGCAACGTCGGCTAACGTTCCCCTAGAGAGCACAATTGTCACGTTAGACCCAGGACATGTATTCCGTCGCCAGCACCTTAGAGGCTGTCTCGAGTTCCGAGCCGTGGTCATCCTCATTTTTCTGCCACAACGTATGTCGAAAAGATGTCCTTATTCATGTTCGTGCTCCGCGTCGTTTCTGAAGACCGATGCTGCGCATGCAGGCTGGAAAGATCCTGAATACATGCGTGCCCTGAGCTTGCACTGCTCTTCCTGACATGCGACAGTCAGAGTACAGGCCAATCTTGACTGTCGAATGTCTGGTGAATACCCCGCCTATCATGAGCGAGTTGCAGGTCTGGGAATTCATCTAGTTGAGCACGACTAAGGTGCCATCCAGGTACGCTACTAGAATTCGGATATTCTTCGGAATGGCGCAGCGTTGGGTATTTCGGGCCGGTTCCGCATAGGGGCCAACTCCACTGAAATGTATAAATTCCTTTACGCCATGGACAATACCCCCCTGAACGCGACTCCTGACCCCACAAACGAAGCGCCCAGTCTCTGGTCTACGAAAACACAGTTTTCAACTAACCGCGATCCCGCAGAATAGCCCATTCTCGCCATGATCAAGCCCTACTCATTCGGCGCCATAGCAGGTCGCGCGACCTACCATAGCGCTTCATCCTATGTCTCCATTCCCTTGCTTCCAGTCCGCTCGATGATGACTGCGAGCACCGAGACCGCGTCCCGACGCCCGAAAAGCGAGGGCACGATTTCGGATATTTTCACAACTTTAACAGCAGAGCAGGCTGTGGAGCTGCCTCCCCGCTTCGCAGAGCTCAAACGGGAGATATGGAAAGACGAGATGGTACACAGTTGGAAGGAGGTCCTGGCGGAGCTTGAGGGGGCGGTAGAAGAGGTGGCAACCCAGGGTCAGGATGTCAGTCATGTGTCGAACCTCACGGGTACAACTTAAGCGCGCTGACACGCGCCTGCACGCAGATTATTCCAAAGATCAGCTACGCTGATATCAAGAAAGGGTTGTCAGAAAGCCAGATCGCCCGTGTGAAGAAGACCGGAACCATCATCGTCAAAGGTGGAGTACCGAAGGAGGTAAGCATACACAAATGTCCTACTCAAAGTACATCAATACCTTTCTCCTTTCGCCTTAGGAAGCGCTAGCTTGGAAACAGTCTATCCGAGATTATGTGGCCGCCAACAGAGATCGCGTGCGAGGTCGTTTCCCTTCCTGAAGCCATTTGTTCTCGAACTGATGTCTGCCGCGGTCTTGCGCTCAGGTTTCCCCGCAGACAACATCCAAGTCTTCGAATTGTACAACGCCCCCGCCCTAGTGGCAGCCCGCACCCACCCTGCCCTCCTCACCACACAGAAGGCTCTCCTCGCCTTCTGGCACGCATCTGACCCCGCTTCTCTGTCACGGATTGATCTCAATACCCCTATGTCGTACTTCGACCGCCTCCGCATACGCCAACCAGGGGACGCACAATTTGCCCTCGGACCCCACATTGATGGAGGCTCGCTCGAGCGCTGGGAAGACCCTGGCTTCCGCAGCGTTTTCAAGCGCATCTTGAGACCCGAACCAGGAAAATCGTGGAGGGATCACGATCCATTCAACGTGACCCCGAGGTTGGACGCCAAACAGGATTTGTACAATGCTTCGTACGTTATCCTGGTACCCTTTAGTTACGTAGGATCCGATCGCTCATACTCGCGTATACTAGGAACCAATGCTCGATTTTCCGCCCCTGGCAAGGCTGGACTGCACTCTCCACCACTGGCCCCGGCGAAGGCACGCTCCGCGTCCTGCCCATGCTCTCCCTCGCCACTTCATATCTCATGCTCCGCCCCTTCTTCCGCCCGCGCAATCCAAATTCGTCCTCGTTGAAATTTAGTGACTGGGAACCGGATGTGGATGGAACGGCGTTTCCGGGCAGCGCGATGGCTAAAGCACAAGAGCTTAATCCCGCAACGCATCCGCATCTGCAGCTGGAGAGGACGATGGTTTCGATACCACGGGTGGAACCTGGCGACCAGGTGTATTGTCAGTGTCCAACCTTTCATGTCGACCCTTTTCTTCTTCTAACTATCACTCTCGTCCCAGGGCACTGCGACGTCGTACACGCCGTTGAAGGGAAGCATGGTGGGAAGTCCGACTCCTCTGTCTTCTATATCCCCGCTGTCCCTCTGACCGTTTCGAAGTAAGTTGTACGCAGTCTCTGAGGCAATGACGTTGCTCACCCGCGTCGCAGTGCAAGCTATCTAAGGGACCAACGCCTCAACTTCCTCGCTGGTCTTCCAGCACCGTGAGTACCACCACATACCCCAGGCAGAAATCGCGGTAATCTGGCACCCCTGATGCACAGTGACTTCCCCGGCGGTGAAGGCGAATCCAAATTCGTGGGGCGCGTAGGGCTGGAGAGCCTGCGTACGCGTGAGGCCCGGACGCTGTTTGGCTTCGAGCGCGTACCGGGCGACAGCGAATTCGCGAGGAGAGTCAACGAGGTGCTCTTTCCGTAAAATTAAAATTGTCTTTTCACGACGACTTGAATCTGCATTATGTACATCAGTCATATTACAATGATAACGCGCGAATACTACCAGGTATCAACCATAACATCTTGGTGAGACGTGCTGCGGATTGTTCCGATGGTAGTGGATTCACCTTTCAGGCAAGTCTCCGGGGACGTAGACATGGCGGAGGCGATGGCGAGAGGGTGATGATTGCCGCCGTCCATACGGTTCCGATGCATCATGTGGGACGATACGGACCTCGATTAATGAAGAGAAGGCAGATACCATTGAAGTCCGGAGGATCCCATTGACGACAGTCGTAGCGCGGCACACCGCGCGGAGGCTTGTACCGTTTGACGGTGATACCTCCGGGTGTCCTAAAAATGTAGGTCGCATCCGTATCGAGGGTAACCCCTCGCAGAAAGTCCGCAGTGTGGGACAGTGGATAGCGAATAGCATGGACGACCAGCGCCTCTCATCCAGAAACAAGTCGTTGCCGCTGTCCTTGGTCCATTCGTCAGAGTCGGAACCGTTTCCTCGAGCAAACCCTTTTTCGAGGGAAAGCAGCGAACACGGAGAAAAGGACGTGTCAGGGTCATTGTTCCGACCGAAGTGTCGCAGCCTGGTCAAAGCAGTTAGGCGTCGCGCATACTGCCATTCAGGCCGCGGGCATTTGTGGGGACCGGCTCGCCGCTGACGGTCATTAGCACGGCGGTACAGCGTGAGGCCCTTGAGATCCGGGAAGAATAGGGAAATAGACTCGAAAAGTGTAAGGTCTCCGGCCATGAGGCCATCCACAGAAAGAACCTGCAACGGCGGGCGATATGTAGCTTTCGAAGGAGAAGGAGCAGCTCCAGGTCAAGGTTTCCCGAGTTGGTGTGAAGCTTGACATGAGTCAACCTCAGGGCATTGTGCCGTGCTGCAGTCGAGATCCACGCAGCGACCCGGACGGCTGAGCTGAGCTGGCCTACATACATAAACTGCAGTGTGCCGAAAAAGCGACATTTGAGCCATATATCGGGGGAGGGGGGGAGGGGTGGCGGGGATATGTCGACACCAACTCCACCTTGAATCGAGAGGTTCCGAAGTTGCGGACAAAGGAGGAGTGTGTACCAGAGATTCGCCACTGGATCCTGTGGCTCCAGTATATGAAGATTATACACAGGAGTCCAGAATACCGCTTCGACGTCAGAAACCAAAGTTTGCCGCCTTTCGAGGCTGAGGCTTCAGAGAATGAGGCGTGATGTATGCAGTCGGGGGAGATTGCACACGCAACGGACCATCTCGAGGTCAAGTCATGCCAATCGACGTTAGGTCGCGGCTCGCCCCTATAATACGCTTGAAAGCCAAATAGACCGGCACGCAGAATTCTCCGCCCTCGAGCGTCGAAGAGTTGAAAGTGCCCAACCATCCAGATCTAGCTCTTCATAGACATAGAGATATGGCCAGGAACCCCACGCCCGGAGGATGTCTGGGTTGTCTGATGCATAGATCATCGTCGGCGTACATTGACAAGGGAGGCAAATTTATGTCCAGTCTCAATCCGTAATTATTCATTGATTTTTGAATTTCCAATTTGCAACAATTGTGCCTCGAATATTTCAGCTTGCCAATCCACGTCTCTAGCAGGCGTTGAAAAGCTGGGACTTGCAAACGACGTATACAGAATAGGTAGGGAGAAATATGAATGAAAACTGAGTACTGCGGAAACGCGAAGTTGACTGGATGAGTTGACTGAACGCCTACCTGGAGGCCCGTGAGCCCGTATTGACGTAGACAGTAGCTGACGATTGAAGACCCCTGCACTGCATTGTATGTAGTGGGTGTATCACCACCAGAGAACTGACGAGAGGTGTCGCTCGCCGCAAGTCCACTTTCTAGCCATGGCACCTCTATGCAAGTACATCGCTCAAGATTTAAGTTGTAATAGAGTCCCCAGTTCGACGTCATCCGAGCCTCCATGTGTCCGAGGCACTGATGTGTCGACATCTTCGGTCTGTTTCTTATCACCAGACATTCGGAGCGCCTCTTCATCGCCCCTCGTGAGCTCCTTATGCTTGATCATCAAGATGCTCACCACAGTCGCGACGGCCGCCAGGCCAGCGTTAAGCAGGAACACCGATCTGAAACCTTTCGTGTATCCGTTGTCCAAGATGTACCTGGCTGTCGCCCGGGAGAGCCCAGTCTTAGACGGGGATGCAAGGCTTGCAGGATCGTCGACGATTTTGGCAATGAGGGACGGTGCTAGAGCGATATGTTTCATCGATGCGGTGAGCGAGTTGTTTCTGGAATGAATGCAGTCCGTAAATCCGCGAAGCATGCAGTATAAGATTGAGAGGGCGTCGCACATTATTGTGGAGCTTATGGCGAGACTCAGGGTCCCTCCAAGTAGCCGGACGAACTGCCATGAAATATCACTTCAAGGTCAAAGCAGATGCATGCAGTGACACATACGTTACGGAACGCCGTTACGACAGACATATCCTTCCTTCCTTGGGACGCTGGCTTGCGCAGCGACCGTCGTCGTTTGAAGGGTCTAAACATATGTCGCCATCAACGAACAACTCACAAGCAATAGAACTGTGACAGACCTGGCCAGCACCTACGCCAGCGAGTAACATAAAGATTACCAAGACGGCCTTTGATGACTTCGACGTGATTGTAGACAGACAGCCAGAGGCAATCGCCCATATCGCGAAGCCGAGGTGAATAATGGTCTTTATAGAAAAACTCTCAGTCTACGAATCAATCTACACACGGGAATCAACTCACGCGATACTTCCCCGTACGGCTCACAACAACGCCCTGGTCACGAAGGGATTGTGAGAATATGTCAATGAACTCGCGGGGAAAACTCACGGATATCCAGCTCGCAAGCATTTGACTAACAAGCAAGGGTATAAGGAAGATACCTGCGTGGATCGGAGTGTATCCCAGCCCAACCTGGAAAAACTGCGGAAGGTAGTACAGAGAGGAGAAGAAAACGAAACCGCTACATGACTTTCAGCTCTCGACGATATCATCGAGGAACGAGACTACGCACTTGATAAACATCGTGATGTAAACACCCGTCACGGTGACATGTTTGAATATGTACACTGAAGATATGAAGTCAGGGGCTGTTATTATGAGAGGCCTGAATGGCAAAGCGTGCTTACTAGGCACTGTCGGCAGCTGGGCTCCTTTCCACTCCCAGAGGCAGAACAATACGATGACGATAAAACCCGAACATAGTGGAGCCAGCACAACGGCCGACTTCCACGGGAACGTAACGCCTCCCTAACGTGCCGTGAGCGACCAGAGTCGGTCCGGTCGAAGAACGATGTCGTACCCAGATCAATGGTAGAATTACCAAAGCGCATCCAAGCAGCGTGAGCCCTGCACCGAGGTAGTCCACCACGAGAAGCTTTCTGCTCGGGAAAGGCGTGAGCATGACCAGCCATCTCGCCGTACGTCGGACGTCTCTCACCGTCGCATGTCGCCTTGCACTGGCTTCAACGGCAAGACAAAGACAACGACACACATTGCACCGAAAGACACCGGAATGTCAATCCAAAAACACCACTATACTATTCTCGTTAGCTTCGCGTACCCGCCATACAGGTAAATGAACCGGATACTAACCCGCCAACTGACTTTCTGCGATAACGCACCCCCGATGACTGGTCCAATGGTGTATCCCAACGCGACAGCACCTCCGATGATACCTTGGTATTTCCCTCTGTGAAGACCATCATCAGGTTCAGGTGTCTCGAAGCTGCAGGGAGAGCTTACCGGTCGCGAAGGCTGACGATATCCGATATCACGATCTGCGCCATGCTGATGATACCACCTAACAAACATCCGGGGCGTCGATCAATAAGCAAAGCACGCGTCGGAGACGGTTTCAAGATGCTCAACAGCATCCGGTGAGACCTATCCCTTCAGTACTAACCTCCTCCAGCACCCGCAAACCCACGGAACACAATCAGCTGCACAATGCTTCTCGCGAATCCCGCCACAAGATTCCCAATCATAAATATCGACATGGCCAGGACGAGTGCCGCCTTCCTCCCAAATATATCGCTAAAACGCCCATACAGCGGCTGGAAACTCGTCGAGGTCAGTAGATACGCGGACGGCATCCACAGGATACGACGGAGCCGGCGCGGAAGGCGGTCGAAATGGTCGGAAGCGCAGTGGCTACAATGACCGAGTCCAGCGTGGACACGATGATGCACAACGCGAGGCCCGAGAACACGGCGATGACTTGCTTGAAGGGGAGGAGGTTCGTCTGGTCCGTCAGGACCACGTCGGATTCCGAGCGTCGAGGGCGAGGGCTCTCGCTCGTCGCGACCGTCGCACCCGAAGTCGACAAACCATGAGAGCCAGCGCCAGCAGTAGTTGCCGGCTGGACGGACATCTACAGACAACGGAGGCCTGTGACGTAGAGAGGGAGTAAGGTTGTGCGTCTATGTGCAAGATCTGGAGTGCATTTTATAAAGAGCGTATTATATATAGAATCGAAAGACGGAGATTATACATCCGAGGAGTAAGACGGCACGCGTGCCGACCCCAGAGCATAGACAACACCACCCCCGTATGATGGTCCGATCGCGGCCTGCAGGAAGCAATTTCAAATGAAGCAGTAAATTCCCACATGCAAAGTTTGTGCATCGACCTGGAAGGCGGGTCAGTGGTGCTGCATGTACCGCTGAGCACGAAGATAACACTTACCATGACACAGCTCTTCTTAGAGTGATGTGCCGAATGACTCGTCGGCATGTTCATCATACTTGGACGATATCTCGACGACCGTCATGGACTGTCGGTGGACCGGGATCGGACGAGTTGGTCCGAAGTATGCATTTAGACACGGCGAGGTCTTCAGGTGCGCAATGTCGGTGTGTATGATCTGTTGGCAGAAGAGGTCGAGATCGAGGTCATTCTGGATATCGAGGTCAATGATAGTTGCCGCAAAGTAGGGAACAGCATCTCACGTCGTCATAGCCAAAAGGCTGCTCGATCTCCTCGCCTGCGGCTAAAAATCCCAGATAGATGAAGGCAGCTATAGCGACGCCCGGAATTGTGTACCAGCCGAACAGGGTGACGAGTTGGAAAGGAAGGAAGAAAAGGTACAGCCATACGGTGCTGGTTGAGTTGCGTCATTGTTCATGAGCGATACCGAACGGTGAAGGAACTTACTGCCTAGAGTGGTCGCAGACATGAGCACAAGAACGCGAAGGGATCATGAAGAAACTCACCTGATATGCACTGAGTAAACGCTACGTCACGTTTAGCCAGCCGATAACATCATAATTCAGGTAGGAGCTTACAAGGGAAGAGGCGTGGTAAGGATGCGTTCAAGGGCTATAGAGAGGTTCAGAAAACAACAGCGCGATGAATTAACAAATAACTCACCAGTGAGACTTTCTTCGAACGCAGCTACGGTGGCAATCATCGGGCCCATGCTCGTCCCTGTGCAGACACGAACATGAATACGAGATACCCGACTGTGACCAACATAACGCACCCGGAACCGTGCCTCTATCCTCAAGGACACTCAACCACTCACTCAAGCACCGCAGCACCTCAAGCGGCAAATTTTCCCCACCACCCGCGACCTTCGGCCTATTCTTCACATTCGCGCCGGTCCATATCGGGCCTTGCCACCGATGATGGTGTGGATTTTCCTGCTGCCTCGTCTGCTACAAGACGCGTCAGATCCCGGAACAAAAGTCGCATAAACATGAGCGGGGCTTACGGTGACGTTCGGAGGGAGCACCTCCAGTGGCCGCCGCTGCCTGCTGAAATACCTCCGCACCATGCCCGCGATGCCAGAGAACGGGATGAGCTCGCTGGAGACTTTCGCCAGCACCGTGTCGTCCTCAGGGAGCGTCGACGGAAGGAGGACGTGCCGGCTCGAGCTCGAGCTGGACGAGATGGAGGAGCTCGGGGACTTCGAGCGCCGTGGGAGAGCGGCTTTGCGCGGGTTGAAGGTTCCGTAGGCGTTGATGGGCGGGATGACGGGGTCGACGTCCGCGGGAGGCTTCGGCGAGGATGAGGGGCCGGAGGCGGAGGGAGATGCGAAAGCGGATTTGGCTTGTGGCATTGGTGGGACTGCGGAGATGCGCTGTGCACGTCGAGGAGAAGCTAGTGCCGAGGTTGCTGCCTCTGCGAAAGCCTTGTCTGTGGTATGCTCATGCTGCATGGACCCTTCAGCGGGTAGCTTCAAGGCCAAAGTAATAAGAGAACGGACCTCGTGGAGCGGTCGGACCAGATGATACAGGTCTTCATAGTAAATGCCGAGTTCGCCTGCAGAGTATCTTCAGGAACCATGCCGCATGTCTACAATATCGTACTGACCTCTGAGATGGTGCTTCAGTGCGACGGCGAATCTGGTACATCGCGGTCAAAACTTGCACTACACTTGGACTGATCACTTACCCCTCCACGAGATCCAGAGCCACGCGTTTCTCAGCCATGACCTTCAACATTTCTTGCGACGATCGTTCAATGTTTCCCGAAGCACTCTCCACAGGGGTCTTGGGCGAGAGACGAGGTGGGACGTGGAACCATATCAACCGACCCATAGTTCTCGCGTTCCGCATGATGTCGGACCAACACGTTCTCCCAAGCCAATACCGGTCGTACCTTCGGAACCGAATCAGTTGCGATGGTGAATCTCACAGTTGAGAGCACGGACCCGCTGCTGGCACGATATGAGATTACGAAGCCGATGACGACACCTGCGTGGACGAAGGTCGCGGTTAGCAAGCGGCACGTTGCGTAAAAAGGCTCAACGCAACGTACCGAGAACCGTTAACATGATGTTAGGGACGCCGAGCTGCACTATCCCATTCATTGATAGTGTGACGGTCACTGCTGCGAAAGTGGTATGGAGAAGCACGGCAGGCCATATCCTCCAAATCTAGTGAGCTGACGATTAGCACGCGACCTAGAATTCGCACGATATGACACGCACAACGGAGCCTCGGCCAAACGTCCAGGGAATGAGAGAGTATGCAGGCAGACGAGGAACAGCTTCATAAGTGCCAGACTGTTGAGTTCCAGGGCGAGACGCAGGAAGAAGATCGTGATTTCTGGTGAAAGAGCGACGTGGCCGAAGGTCTCCTGACTGCGCCATGGAGACACTTTCGTGAAAGGAACGCGGCCTCAACGATTAATTGCAGTCCGGACAAGAAGAGTCCTAGAAACTTGAGAAAAGAGATTGTGGCACTCCACGATGGGGTATGTTGAGGTTTGCGGCATTGCGCCGGTGCCCGCTGCCCCTCAAATGCAAATGCCACCATCATGATGCATATGGGTCGAACCAACAGGGTTGTTGCCACGTGGCTTCCCCAGTTCTAAATTTGATTTGACTTGTTGGTGTGGAGTCGCAACCGTAGTCACTCCTCTCCAATCTCTAGGAATGGTTTCCTCTGGAAGTATCAGTCGGTCGAGAGCACGTCTCATCCAGCCCTGGTAGGAGTCAGGTCTGCGATTAGACAGAAGGGCTCGCTGTGTACACTCTATGGCGATCATACTCCTGGCCATGGCATGTTGTGAGGAGTGGCACTCTCGTTGCTTATGGACGCGTTCGAGGACTAGTCAAGCGGTACGGGGGAATTGCAGGCATACTAGGCAGCTACCGTAGAAAGAGGCGAAATTACCCGGGGAAATTATCCATCACGGATCGGGGCAACACAGCGTCTCACAGCATCCCACGATGAGAGACTGAAGCTCGTCGTTGGTACGGTTACTGTCAGTCGAGGGTTCCAGCACATACTTTGACCTCTAACGTACTATGCAGGCTCGTTCCGATGCAGTCCTTAAATTTACAGTGGTCCAACCGTCAAAGGCGGAAGGTGCGGAGGATGACGCAAACGGCGAGAAGAAATACGGGGATCGAATCAGGCTGCGCCGAAGTCCAGCCTTCCCATCTTCCCTGAACAGGCGACAATGGCACTACAAACTCGTGCTGACTGCGGAAATCCCACAGCCTCCTAATCCACCTGTTATATTCGGTCATCAACCACTTTGCAGTCATCACCGACGCCATCTCCTGCCCATTCCTCGTCAACATGATCGTCGACAAGTCTTCTGCCTTCACCGACCAACCTCTCGACTCGTCCGATGAGAACGCCGGCAGCCCTCCACCGTACGAAGTGGCTGTCCGTACCGATGCCGCACACAATCTACACCGCTCCATGACAGCCTACCAAGAGGCAGAGGAGGCAGGGCGCGAGCCCAGCGAGGACGAAGCGAAGCGCATTGCCGAGGCCATGCGGGACGTCGGGGACCAGCATCCAGACCCCAAAGCCAAGGGGGACTGGCACAAACGAGCGGAAAAGTTCATGCGTGCGACGAAACCCGCGCGGCGAGGGATTCTTCGGGAGACCGGGGGCATCATAGGCGCGCTGTTGTCCATTCCATGCGTGCTTGTTGGCACGGCGTTGCACATTGCTGGAGAGGCGGTACATGCGGCGGGCTCGGTGCTTGGAGGAATAGGAGACGCTGTCATGGGGGACTCAAAAGACGGCTCGGCGCCTCGGTTAGGACGGCGGTCGCCTTCGGGCGACGCGCGATCTGGCCGTGCACATTTTGGTCGTACTCACGAGAATTTGAACGGACAGAGAAAATGGGGAGGTGGTGACTCATGACGTCGAGTATGTAAGCCGGATCCGAAGTCTTCTTGTGTTCAAGAGGTGCTAATGTCCCCGTACAGAGGCGTGTCAACCCTATGTACGAAAATAATTGTCGTTTGGAATAGCGCCTACTCCTGTTAGAAAAATATGCTTCGTTCTTCCGGTGTTATCACGCACTGCTGTATCATGATACCCTTAAGCTTGTATGTATGTAATGCACTGACATAGCTAGTATTTAATACGACCGATGTACGTTCGACGCCTTGCTGCGCCCCTACATCGCTGACCAGCCCTTGTGCTTTCATGTATCGGTCGCCGTGCTCTATGCAACCCTGTACCAGCCGCATCGCGTGCGGGAGCTTGTAGCGCCCAAATCCACATCTTATCTCATCCTGACACCTAATGGGTTTCCGACTGTCGTGAATGAAATCCTTTGGAAAGAGATGGCTATTGGCCTGCTGTGATATCTAGAGGTGGCAGGGACGATGCGGACCTTAATTGACGACGTTGCCGGGGGTCGTGCCAGGCGTCTCCAGGCGTGGCCTGCGTCGCCACCGCTTTCAAAGTCCTCAAATCAAAGTTGTTGACGTTTTCTGAGCCTCCTGTCCTATCCCCTCACCCCTTTGGATAACTTTTCATTACCCAGCTCGTTCTATCTACCATCTTGAACATTTTCGCAGATCGAGTGATCGCGGTCAAACGACACCTTCGGCACAATCGCTTCTCGCCTACTGGCTGACATCGACAGGCGTCGCCAGTGTGCGCGTGCTCGCCTTGGAGCTTACTTCGGGACGGTCAAACGGTGGAGAGTCCAGCCTAGTTCAGACAGCAGCAGTGGCTGCTGTGACGTCGGAGATCGGGGTCGACGTTGTAGACGAGGTTCTCACCGCAGCGCATATGGACAGCACATAAGGTCCCGGCATTCATGGTATAGATATTCAAGTTTGTTAAACACAGCAAATCAATGGACTTGCTGGGGGCAAAAAGAATGATCCAAGTTGATGGCAACATCTGAGCGCTCCTCCATCTGACAGAGGAAAGGTTACGTGGGTGCAAGGCACGTCACGATTTGGCTTGCTCAGTGAAGGGAGGCGCGCCGATCAAGCATGTCGTCCCACCAACCACATCTCTCAGTCGCAGTAGGGAGGCCGCGGAGATGATTAACTTCCTGCGAGCGGTTCTAGACATCCTAGGCAGCGTGTATGACCACGCGCGGAGAACCTGGCGGACTGGGAGAGCCTTCGACATCTCTATGGAGAGCAGGGGTAGGGGTACACGCCTAGGAGATCGTGCATTCCGAGTCGGACGCAGCGCGACTCAGACGGGCCTCTAGCCGAGCCCTGAGCGTTTCGTCAGGCGCGATGTACGATGTCCCACTGTGTACGACAAATGAGAAGAACGACGCCGCAACGCAAGAACATGAGTGGACTTACGCGTACTGAAGGCTAGAACCCATCATGCTATCCTCGAGGGAGACCACAATGGCGGCACACTCCCTATGGCTTTGATACGCCGATGGAGTCACAAGCTGCTGTGACGACTTGAGCCGGATCACGATTGTAGGCTTCGGTTTCGGCTGTGCCTTGACTCGGTCTAGCAAAGACGGTGACGCTGGGGAAGTGGAGGGTTGAGGGGGCGACTCCACCGTTGTTGGCGTGGGTTCTGGAATGATGAGCCGGGAGTCCACCCACGTTGGCGGGCTGTTCTCGAGGAGGGATAGGGAGATGCACCAGGAGCCTTGGCGTGGCCCATTATGCTGGGCCTTTTCCACAACGGAGAATTCGAGGCGCCACATGCGAGCTGTATCGCGTCAATCGACGTCTGCATGCGAATGTGATGTGGGCATACCTCGAGCAATGAAGTCAAGTTCGATCCGTTTCGAGACGAGTATCCTTTTCTGGAAATGGACGACATGGAAATCCACGGCGAACGCGCCTTCGTCGCTAGGTACATTCTCAACGGTGATTTCGTCGGGAGGGATGGTGGCACCCAGCAGCATCTCGTCTGTGCCCGAAAGCGGCGAGAATTCCGGGGACATCCGCAGGCGCTGGAAGAGGAGCTGGTCGGAGGTGAGTAGGCAAGCGTGCCGTATATCGGAAATCGTCTTGGGAGTGAGAGGACTGGCGTAAGATATTAGAGCAGTGAGAAGATCCGGGACGGCGGTCTCGTGCTCCTGTCCATCGGGTGGTCGTTTTACGATCGCCCAGTACATCGGAGTGTGGCCCTCTATCGATTTCTCTTGCAGAACGGTAGACAACGAGAGACCCTGCCCCGAGCAAGCCTCCGCACAGCTTTCAAGGATGCCCAAACCTGTCGGTGAATTTGGTTCCTGTTCTCTGACCAGGTCACGAATCAGTCCGAGGACGGTGTTCTGTACGTCACGCGCGGTTCGTGAAGCAGTGAAATTGAACCAAGAACTGTTCGCGCGGCCCTTTCCTTTGACATTCGAGCTCGAGGGGGATTTCACGACGGGTCCGGGGGACGGAGAGGTGGAACTGGAGGGGAGATCGTGCGTGGAGGATGACGCAAGGATCGGTTCCGGTCTCTTGTTGTCCCGAAATTGGACCGGGTCACTGGTTGAGCCAACGGTTTCGTATGCTGGCGGTGCCTCGCATGGTGTCGGGTCATTGGGCAGTGGATGTTTCTCGATAATCATGACCACCCTTGTCTGCATTGAAAATGTAAGAAATTTCGTTGAGCACTCGCGGTTAAAAGGCTACAGAACATACGACTGCGGGGCGAGGCTGTGGATACAGATCAAGATGCTGCGGTACTCGAACTGGAAATCGAAGCGGCACGATATTACGCGGCACAGCCACGCACGTGGCTAGCTCAGGGTGATCATGTGACGGCAATCACGATGAGTTCTGGACGCGTTCCCCTGAGGCAAAGAAGAAGCGGAGAAGAAATAGTACCCTTCTGGATTGCGCGTGTGTCATTCTTCCCTTCCAGATCAGATCTTGTGTGCAAGCCAGACCGAGTGACCTAGCCCTTGGCTGAGCGAGAAGCGCAGCGGTGGAGACATTTTCGACAGTGCACTTGCACGAGCAGTGTCCTGAGGTTTGGCATCGCTGTCCGCAGCCAACTGATGCAAATGGCCTAGGCGGTAAAATCGCAATAGACAATAGCAAATCTAGTAACGAAATACAAGCTGTACAATTTCAGGCGACGGTTGATCAAGAGTCCTCTCACAATCGAATGAATTCAAGATGAGAGGCATAATTCAAGCTAAGATACGATGCAGAACAACGATTACACTATCGCAGCTAGCATGCTGAGCCTCGGCCGATGTACCGCCGTGAAGCCAATGACGCCTCTCAGCCGCAGTAAGTCGAGAGAATTGGAAGAAATGTAAGTCGTCAGATCTGCAATCTAAAATTGACCACAGCTAATAACGGGTGACGGCCCATTGGAGCCTCAACTAGCCTCAACTGCAGCCAGCTCCTCGGGCGTATCAAGGCAGAGCGGAACGTCAAGGAAAAAGGAGCAATATTGCACAGAGGTACATAGGATGATATTCTATCGTCGATCGGTGCCGGAGAACCGGTCCGGAAGCCTGGTTCCAAACCCCTCACAAATTTTATGGCGACCCTTCCCTCAGGAGGTCCCACCCTCCCCTCCCCGTTCCCTCCTCATTCCTCTTCATCTCTGCGGAGCTGATGGCCTCCTTCATCCGCGCGTACAAGTGCGTGCTCTTGTCTCACTTTTCCCTAATGTCCGACTGACAGTTACATCAATCGTCAGCACTTTCCTTATCCGCAGGCCATATGTTGCCTCATGTAGTACCGCTGCCGTTCTCTTTGGCGCTGGCGATATCATTGCTCAGCAAGCTATTGAAGGGAAGGGGAAAGAACACGACGTGAGTACCAGTACATCTGGACGCGGGGTATGATGGGCGAGACGCGTGTTCAATTCGCATGTTGGGACGAATCATTGAAGCAACATTGCACTCGTTGGTGATTTCGCTTTCATTGTGCTTACCACTTCATCATTCCTGCCCAGTTTGCACGAACAGGACGCTTGACATTCTATGGAGGTGTGTGTCTTGGTATTCCCCAGTGCCTGCCGTCGAGACGGCCGCTGCTCCTTCGTCCATCCGCGGCGCTTGTCATTCCATTCTTCTGGACGTCCTTCTCGTCATTCGCTGACATCACCCTGCTCGCATTTCTAGGTGCCCTGTTCGGACCCTG
The DNA here is from genome assembly GCA_026008595.1 of Lyophyllum shimeji. Lineage (NCBI taxonomy): Eukaryota > Fungi > Basidiomycota > Agaricomycetes > Agaricales > Lyophyllaceae > Lyophyllum > Lyophyllum shimeji. Next base: position 2,701,103 of record BRPK01000004.1, read on the forward strand.
CATGACTAAATGGTACCAATTCCTCAACACGATAAAGTTCACGACCCCCATGCGCGCTGTTGTGACCCGAGTGCGTCGCACTCCACTCCTTCGCCGTCTGCGGTAACACTGAGACTCCGTGGCGCAGGTTGGCCTTGACCAGGGCGCGTTGACTCCGGGTGAGTTGTCTGTGGATACTCCGCGAAATCCAGCCCTCATGGCCTGAATACTGATCAGTCGCGGTCGCGTTTTTCTTTGGATCCATGAGCACGTTGGAAGGAAAACCTCTTGAAGCTGTCGAGCGAATCCAAGCCGTATGTCCACCTGCACCTCACTCATCTCAATAACTAACCAAATTCTCTTCTCAGGCGTACGTCCCAACGATCATCCGCAATTGGTGAGCTGCCCATTCTTCGTAACCTCTCCGCGCCTACCTGTGCTCACCTGCTTTGACTCCAGGGGTGTGTTCCTGCCCACGCAGATCATCAACTTCGCGCTTGTGCCCCACCACCTACGATTCGTCGTCGTTAGCGTTGTTAGCTTATTCTGGAGTACGTGGTCCCTTCGTACCTTCTACGACCGTTCTCGATTCGTCATGTGTGGCATCATGAGGCAGCTGTGGAAATGGGCTGCTGCTGCACGAGGCCGTCGTCAGTCGAGTGTTCGACGTTGACGTAGACCGGGACGGAACGGCCACCTGTGATCCCACCTCCATCCATCAACTTCACGACCGTCCTTTCTTCGGCCCTTATCTCTGCTCTCCCCACTTTCCCCTTCACGGAATAGGGCGCTGATTGAACCTCTCTTGGGCACCTTTTTAAGATACGTACTTAAGCGCTGTCAATGCGCAACAGCAAAAGCTGGAGGCAGCCGCCCTTCGGACTGAGGTTCGGGAGGGCAAGGACGACTAAAGCTACGAGATATTTTGCCGTCGAGCCTAAAAGCCCGACATGTTTGGGATCGTTCGGTCAGGATGGATTCTTGGGACAATTATTTGCGGGAGTGATACCTTGCAGTGCTGTAGACGCCATATATCCTCATGGGCTTATGTATACCTTCGTCGCATTGATGTCTAGATGTACGACATCGAGCGATTGATGGCTCCAACGTCCCGAGGCTATCCGTATCACCTAGACAGGCTATCTACAGTATGTAGCATCTGACGTCCATTTTTCCGTGCCAACGAATGTCCATGTCTGTCATTTTCCCAGAAAAAGTATTTTCAAGCTAGTAACTCGCTATGTAGCGCGTCGAAAATCATACACTCTCACGTACACTCTTCGGTCGCACTCCAAGAAGGCTGGACAGCTTCGTGATGCGAACCGCCCGAACCATGTGGAGAAGAATCACAAATAGGATCGCCCATGTCTCACGCGACATCCCCCCCTTTTCGTTTCCCTCGAGATAGCCGAGGATTGTTGCAGGCAACGTTCGCCTTCGATCGCCCACGCTTTTTCATTCTCGGCTCGTCAGCCCACGTCGTTCATTTGGTGGCTTCACCGTCCTTTGAGCTTACTTTTCCCTTGTAGCGGACAACTGCCTGCTTTGGGCGCCTGTGCTTAAGCCCTGCCAGGGCCGACCTTCCAAGACCTGCGCTATTTCATATCCGCTCCTTCCCCTGACAGCTGTTTTCGGACCCGTCTTTCTCCTCAACATCCTGCGCTGTATTGCAGACATCTCCTGTACGTCCGCCTCACTTTCTGAGCAAAGTCTCGTTGGCTCTTTGTTCGACGCTAGCACAGTACGATTTTGACTCGCGCCCTTCTGTATAGAACCCGGCACGATAATTGTGCCTCATGACTGTTTACTTATACCCCCAACTCGGCGTCACGACCCCCTTCGACCCGGCGCACAAACACGTCACTTCTCCCTTCCTCTCCGCTCCTGTGCTTGCAGGTGTCCGCCTCCTCATCGCCTTTTACACGCTCGTTACCCTACTCGTTACTTTGATATGGGAGGGTGTCCGAGATGATGCAGCGGGATCGTGAGTCACTCTGTCGAATGAAGCCCAGACTTTGGGCGCCCTGCTCCCCCTCTCTAGTCCTTTTCTCCCGTCCATCTCCGTCCTAACAGACTGTGCCATACAGGTTCTTCTCCTATTTCACACATCTATCTTACATCGGACTCTGTGCCTACTTCTTCGCTTCGGGTGTGCAAACATTTGCATTTGCCCGGTCTCTCCGCGCAGCGGGCGGCGCCGTCGATGCGACATCATACCCGCTCCAGCGATGGCCACGATTCCTGCAGTTCCTCCATGTGCTGCTGCAGGGCACCATCACCGTGTTCCGTGAGCAGTGTTTTAGTTTGACCGAGATCCTATACTTATCGTATCTTTTTCTTCTCATTGCTTGTCGGGACGTGTGCGGAAATTAGCGATCATTGTGACAGTCGTCTTCTGGGTGCTCCTTGCGTCACCCACGATCTTTGACAGGATAGAAACGGGTGCGTCCTCTATCCTTCCTTCTTTGCCTTCATCTATCCGCCTCATCTTGACTATCAAACCGGAAGCTAACCTCCGCTTAGCTTGGTCGAACATCTCCGTACATGCCATCAATACCGCCTTCGCGTTGTTCGAAGTGCTTCTCACGAACATCCCCCTGCCCCGTGGTTAATACTCCCTTTCGGCTTCGTCCTCCTCGCGTGCTATCTCGGTGTTGCATACATCACCCACGCGACCCAAGGCTTCTATGGTGCGTTCCCTTTGTCCTCGATGACTCGCGGTACCAGCTGACGTCCTATTTTTCATGTCAGTTTACACCTTCCTCGACCCCAAGAAACAGGGCGCAGTCCTCGCAGCGTACATCTTCGGCATAGCTGCCGGCTACATAATCGTATTCCTCCTCGTACGGCTGCTCGTTGTCCTGCGCGTCCGGCTCGTGGCGCAGTACTGTAGGATACGTGCAGAGGAGGGTAGGACGAGCCCGGAGGCTTTCGAGGAGTGGGAGGAGATTGAGCGGCCGTCGAAGGAAGTGCCGACTGCCGTTTGACTGTGGGCTGTCTCTTCCTCGTTCGTCGATTTTGCTTTCGTCCCGGGATGTAGAGGTGTATGGACGCGACGTGTGTACGTTGTTTGAGTACGGGACACGATACATATTGTACAGCCTGCATATTATATCCGTTATCCGTTATCGTGGGATCTTGCGAGGGCATGCTGGTCGCTGCCATGGTACGCTGCATGCCGATCTTCTGCGAAAGGCGATGAGGTGTACATGTATCAACGGCCATGGCTCACATCTCTCCTAGATATGCACGTAGGAAGATTACTCTGGAACACGACCCAATTTGACTAGCGGCATTACTCGTCTTCGTTCTCCAATGGATACTCTTCCCTTCGTATGCTCCGACGATCTTATTGACGTTCTGCGCGATGAGCCACTGATGCACTGCCCGACCGACCTTCGACTGCTGTCAGGCCTCGTCCGCGAAAGACTCATCCCCATCTCTTGCCTCGTCCCGGAAGTTATTGAGGAACCGCTCGGGTTCCATCCTCGAAATAGTCTTCGAGAACAGCCTGCCGCATGTGAAGATATCGAGTTCGATCGCGGGACTGATTAGTTTGTCTGGGGAGCGACTGGAGGTCAGTCGCGAAGACGTTGTTCTGGCGCCAACAGAGTGTTTACCAGGTATCCGGCGTAGGGAGGGAGGATCCAGGTAGCCTGAAGGTCAGCATGATCATCTTGGAGAACAGTCCTGTGAACGGACAAGTGACGGCGATGTCCACCCAGCGGTACAGCGTCTTTGCTGTTACGGGGAGTTCTTTGTCAACTCGCCAAGCTGGAAGCCGAGCTCCAACCTGCGGTATCTTATGTTCAACAATAGCGCAAGAATGCAATTCTCATACCGAGCTTGATCTTGTGCAATCTTCCACACCATATGAATACGTTTCTTCCTTATTGTCGCGCTTTCTTAGAACAGAGATGTAAGCTGATAGCGGGAGCTTCGTCGCGTGAAGTCATGGTACAGAAGGGTTTACCTTCAGAAGCCCTTGAAGAGTGGTCATCCTGAACCCGGAGCATTGTGGGCGTCGCTGCTTGGATTAAAAACAGGCGTCGAACACGAGGCGCGGGATTTCCGACTTGTCTGTATCCCTGATCACCCTTCCGATCGCCTTACGGATGTCGATGAATAGACTTCGATGGTTGCATGCAACATAGATAGACATAGATAGAGACGTGCAATGAAAAGGTGGGGACGCTATGTGAAGACAGCAGGTAGCCAAATCTGAGGCGAACAGTAGCGGCATGTGTCCGAGGCAGGTATCATAAGCCATATGATGAGAAGAGAACTCAAAAAGACGATCCAAACAGATATGGTCGGGTGACGGATGAAGGGAAAATCGACGGGGAGAGGGGACCAAGAAGCGAGTCCGCAAATTGTAGTGAGAGACTGGATGCGTAGGAGCGTGGCCTTCGGTCCTGATCGAAAGAGACAGAGCTACCGCCGGATGATTCTGAAATAGAGGATGACGATCACGAGGAGGATGATGAACACTGTCATGGCGCTGAGAATTATGCGCTGCTTGTACATCCTGAACACGAGGATTGAGCGCACGATAGTGATAGAGGCTAGGTGACGCACTGTCTGATCATTCTCTTGACCGTCCCAGAGGCTCGGTCAATGTTCGAGTCCGCCGTTTGGAGCTACAAGTAAGGAGATGACATTGAGCATTATGTTCGACAAGCATGAAAAACACCAAGGAATTCCGTCGCCCATAAAGGCTCAGATCTAGTGAGCATTGAAAAGGAAAAGGCCCTTACCGTGTTCCTCGCGTTCTCGATCGTCTCCCTCTGACCCCTCAAAGTCCTTAATATATCCGTCCCTTGCTCCTCGGCCTCGAGCGCAATCCTCTGCGTATTCATCAAACGTCTGCTTCCATCTTCAAGCGTTTGTGTTCCGGAAAGCAGGCGCGCTCTGTCACTTTGCTCGCCATATGGGTCGTCTGAAGTCACTCCACCTCCGGTTCGGGCCAGGAGCTCGGCGCGCGACTGCTGCGAGTGAACATCCTTGGCAAGCTTCTTGTACCGTGTAAGATCAGCTTTAGCCTGCTTCAGCCGTGAAAGATACTGAGACTTGATGGACTGCGGGATGCCCTGGATTTCGATTTCAAGTGCTGAAACCTATAGACACCCGAAAAGCTCAGAAGTTAATGGATAGTAGAAAGGAAGCTTATGCTACGCACGATATCGTCTGCCTCGTCGAGCTCGATCTCTACTTTCCGTAAAGCGGCCTTGCGCTGTTCTGAGCAACGAGGGTCAGGCGTAACTCAATTGAGACTGCTCGGGCTACTGCGCACCTCCAGTCCCGCTGGCTTCGAGCTTCTCCTTGATGCTGTCAACGATGTGGCGAAAGTCGGACTCGTAAGAATCAAACAGCGCCGTCGGTGTCTGGTCCATCGTCAATGCGGGCTCGTTGCTGCTGTCCGCAGTGAACAAGCACTACAAACCATCGTGGGGTGCATTACGTAATCTGAGCAGGACCGCGTGGCAAACTGATCCGGGGAACGTCGGAACACCTCTTCCTTGTCGGCGTCTTACTCTCTCCGCTCACCTTTTCTCCTTGAAACAACCGTAGCGTTATTGATGTACGATCATCATGATCGTCTGGTTCGACGACGAGGACATTCCACGTGGAGGTGGAACAAATTTGCAACCCGGTTTTCTGATCACCGGCAAAGAGATCGACATGCATGGTACCGTATATAAAAATGCGCATGGACGTCAGCCAGCAGATTCAAGGGATCCAACCTCGCGAGAGCTTCACAGTGACCGTCACGCGATGTTCACTTTCTCGACCGTTGACTTGCTAAACGCGACCATAACAAGCTCAGGACCGATCTCGTTCCGTACGAAGACTTCAGTCGGGTTCACGGGGCGCAAGACGACAAGTCTCATGGCTAGCGCTAGCGGACAGGAGCGCGTGGTCGGTGGAATAGACTGGCGGGAAAAGGATCTGGTCGTTCTAGGCAAGACGTGGGATCTACATGGCCTGAAAAGCAGACCTACAGGCCCGGTGAATACGTGAGTTTGACTGTCGCTGCACCCTGTCGTTCCAAGGTAATTCAGACTTTCAAACGAGCCGATAGGTTGAGGGTGTGGCACTGGGCAGGCGAAAATTACAAAGTTGACTTATACGGGAAGCAGTGGACGGTACGGCCTCGCGCCTGCATCATCTCGGGTGCCATAGACTTGCTCTTGAAACAGGTCACACCTGCAAGACAACTTACACCGCTAGTGACGCTCAGCCAAAGCGTACAACGTATATTCAAGGCCTCGAAGCCTGCTACGATCCAAATTCACGCAGGGCTATCGGAACTCGATACGATATTCTGGATTCTGGTGTTGATTTACTCCGAAGTCAGGTGGCAGGATGAAGACGTATGTCAATTCCTACCATTACCAGGCCGTATGTTGCTGACCGATTGCTCCCAACGACAGATAGATGGCCATCTCAGGAGTGAACACTCGGATTGAAATGTACCTGAAAAACCGTGTCTATACGCCCGGAGGCCGAAGCTACGCTGCTTTCCAGCTTGCTATCCCAAACCATTGTATATCGTGATTTCCTGGACCATTCATTTCCGCACCTTCCCCACACTCACCCTTGTATTGTGCCACATTACGATTCTCAGGATGGGGCACGAAGTCAATCCACCGACAACTACAAGACCGAGGCCTGAAGTCGATTCGATTCTAAGTTCGAGAACGACGCTTTAGACTTTGACCTTTCAGTCACCCTACATTTATGATTGGCACGAGGGTAGCCACCGAGTTCGATACGCGTTCTACGAGCCGAGTCAGGTGCAGCCGACCTCACGGCATTCCCAGCATCCTGCATCCTGCTTATCTACCTTTTGTTCCACAGTGACATAGAACGCGCGCTTTTCATGCAGCCTGAGTAGCCATCGGTGTAAGCCGAGGTATTTGGTCGAGGAGCAGTACCGCCTACTTCACCGCACATGTCCGCTTGTGCTGGAACCAGCGTTCGCAAGCACCCATTGTCGGACTCTTTCCTTAAAACTCTGACCGGCTGACGCAGCCCTCATTGCAATCGACGCATTTCACTTCCGTACGTTTTCTACTTCTCTCCACCGCGGGCGACATCTGATATCTACCGGCAGGCTGAGGACGCGGACGGCTCCCCGGCAGCACCCTCACCGGTGGCTTGCCCACCTCGCTCGCTCGCTGCAACTTATGTAGTAATGCCTGCCAAGCGTGCTAAATTTATAACATCCATATCGATACTGCAGCCTGGCACGATCACGAGGACAGCCTACTTACTTCTGATATCAAAGGCACCGCATCCGTGTTTGACATGCGTGAATATTTTTGTTCGCGAACGGCTTCGGCATCTTGAGCAACGCGTTACGTGTCAGCTGGCCTAGAAGAACACTCTGACCTGCGGTATGCATCCATCATAAGTAAGTTCAACAACATACCATCGCCAGCGGAAGCAATGTTGCAAACTGCCTGTGAACCTCAGGTTCCGCATGTCATTCGTACCATGCACTCCCCGCACACCCCGCACACGTCAGTCGGGACTTGGAACAACGGGTGCAATCCCCAGAGGTCGTGTAGCAGGTGAGTATAAATATTCCGCCGATACTACCTCCCAGCATCCCAGAGGTGTCGTTCGACATCATGTCCTCCTACCTTGCCCTCCTCGCCCTCGCACTCTCCGTCGCAGCCACGCCTCTGGAGACCCGCCAGTCATGCGCAGATGTCACTGCGTACTTCGCTCGCGGAACCTCCGAGTCAGGCACGCTCGGAACCGTAGTCGGGCCCCAGTTCAAGTCTGCCCTCCAGAGCGCGCTTGGTTCACGCACTCTTGAGTTCGTTGGAATCCCATATCCCGCCACAGTTGCTGGCTTCTATGCTGGCGGCGACCAGGGTGGTGCTACCACCATGGCAGACGATGTCACTGCGAAGGCCAGCGCATGCCCGAACACAAAGATCGTTATGTCAGGCTACAGGTACTTTTCCCCCCTTGTTCCTTCGCGTTCCCGGTTTGACGGGCCATTCTGCGTGTAGTCAGGGCGCGCAGGTGACGCATCTGGCGGCCGGGAAGCTCTCCAGCGACGTTCAGAATCGCGTCAACGCTGTCGTCGTGTTTGGCGATCCCGACAACGGTCAACCATTCCCTGGCCCCATCAATAACCATGTGAAGACGTTCTGCCACACCGGCGATGACATCTGCGCTGGAGGCGATGTAATTGGGCCTTCTCATCTCGATTATGGGAATGTGAGTGCGCAACATCCCACTGTGGGCTTCTGTGTCTGACGCTGAGTCGATTAGGATGCACCCGCAGCTGCGGATTTCGTAGTCTCCCAAATCTAATGGACAAGTGGTCTTCGCGAATTCCGTCTCACCCTCGTGTATTCACCAAGGTCGGGCTAATAAATCTGTCTGTTACTAAGATGTCCGTTTGGACAAGTTCCTCGTAGTACACACACCCTCAGAAATGGCACCGCCGGATCCGTTGTTCTCGTTGTCCTCGACGCGTTCCATTCCTCTCAGAGAACATTTCGCTCCTTGTCCCTTCCTACGTCATTTGATATCTACTGGCCGACTGGGACATCCAGCGACTCTGCAGTACAGCGGCTCGTGCCTTGCTCACCCTTCGCTACTCAGACTTAAACGAAATGCCAGTTTGTGCTTATTTGTTAGCATCCCATGTCGCCATTGCAGCCGGCGCGGTCACGATGACACCAGATGTCCAACATCGAAGACGTCGTATCCATGTTGTCTATGAAATCATTGTTCGCGAACGGCGTCAGGTTCTTGCGCAGTGGGGTTACCTGTCAGAAGGCTCGATCAGAAGGTTTTTGGCTCTACTCAAGTCTCATAGACTGTGGTGTCGTGAGTGAGTGGAAGGACGGAATAACGCAAAATAGTTTCCAGATGTCATGCGGAGACTGGATATATTAGCACTACAGCGGATGGAAGAGCAGGCATAGATAACGTCTGCCGACTCCAGCTTTGGAACCTCATGGCCTCAAGAGTTCTGATCGTCAAACGATTTGGATGCCTGCCGCTTGTGAGCGGGCGGGGAAGAAGTGAGAAATGATTGAGTGCGTGACGATGCTCCTGCCTACAAATCATGGTGACATTGCAGGAACTAACATTGCGGCATCCATAGAGAGATCGTACACACCAACGCCGTAGACCTAGTCTTCTCAACTGTCGACACCTGAGAGCGAACTTGGACAACTGACGGGTTGAGGACAGGCGAAACAAGGAAAGTTAAACGCAGACTATCTGCATTCAGCACACCCGGTCATTCGATCATTCGCCTTATCCACCGCTATGCGAAGGACCTGTTTCGCATGCAGTTGAGGGAGACCGGCGGAAGAAAGGAATGGAATTCGGGAGGCTCACGCCCGAACGTAGATCCAAACACCACTCGATCGCTGGAAGGTCAGCTACGACCTTTAGGGCATTCAGTTGCACATGATGAGATGCTTCGGTGTATTCGCGACCACAATTACCCTCACAAGTACCCTCCCCGATCCGAAGCTCTCTAAAATTTTGAGCATCGGCCATCATGGGCCTCATGAAACCTTCTGCATTCGTTATGGAAAGGTGGAAACTGGACGACAGGCGAACAGCAGCGAGTCACGGAGATCCTTGGACAAGGATTGCCAGGATTGCCGTGGAGGAGAGCGGAGGTCGGTTCCCCTTCGACTGATCAAAATAGATTCGAGATGTTTCAGGAGTAGAAGAGCACGAGGCAGGTTGGGGGAAGCAGTAATCCACCTGACATTACAGCCAGGCGGGCGTACGAGGCTCCCCGGCTAGTGGAACCCGTCGATTAGCCTCAACCTGCGGACGTAGGAAGCAATGTGAGGTGTGTGAATTAGTAGTCTGTACAGGCTGTCGGCAAGAATCATTCTTGAGGGTTTTGCAAGAAGGAGGAGCCAGAGTGATTTCTGAGAAAAAGTATCGCTGGCTGGTTGCAACAAGATCTCGACGAACGAGAGAGGTGGCTCGCAGAGTCTTCTTATCACGACTGTGATGGTCTAGGATTTGGTCCCAAAGCCCAATAGTGGGCTAAGCGACGTGACGTTCATGACAAAGACTTGGGCTATAGTGAAAGATGAGTGCGAGTGAGGATGCAGCAGAAGAAGTATGCCTGCGGTGAGGAGGAAGAAGATGATTATCGCTAACCTCAACTTATGCCTTGTGCCGTCAGTTGCCGCCAGCTCTGACGGACTTCGACGATCGTGCGGTCAAACAGTATTGAATACTCAGCAGCGACCGAAAAGGTGTGACATTCAAGATACAAGAGCAATTGTTCGTCAGGTCGTTGCCGATAGCCCAGCCATCTCGGCCTCTCTGGTTGCCCTCTTGTCCATCGCGCTTTCCAAACACCTTTACGCTCTCGTCCACCAGGCTCATCAGGTGCTCATCAGCCCTGTCGACACACCTCATTCGTCATCGAATCCACTTTCCGTACCGACTGCGCGGCATCGTGGAGCAGACCGTTATATTATTTAAATTAAAAAACGAATATACTACAGTACATACAGATCGTGCTACGTGGGTGAAGGAGTGGAAATCGTGGGGAACGACTGAGTAATGAACGTGGCGATTCATCAAATAAGAATGGTCAGGACCGAGTGTAAACCAAGCAGAAGGTGGAAGGAGCGACACAACATCGAGGAAGGTATACTAGTGTCCAGGCTACATGTTACAAGCTCGTCACTTCAGGGACCTGAGAAATAGCTGTCGCGGATGGAGCTAGAGCATCATACGCCGGGCATAGCGATCGCCAGTCATCTGGTTCGACCGCAGATTAGACGAGACGGCGAACATGAAGGGTGTGTGACCCACCAGGAGGTTGTACGGTGACATCCGTAGTTGCAGGATCCTCTGCGAACACGACGGCGAGGCCGCTGGACAAAGCATAGGTCAATACATTGCTGACATTAAGAGGACGAGTGTCCCGTACCGGTCAAGATGCCAATCGATGTGACTGTATTCATGTCGGTCTTCGGTAAGCCTACATGCAAAAAAAGGGCGGCAAAACTCACCAATGCAGGAACCACGGCCCAGGGTTGTCGGTGACGAATCGAATGGTGACGTTACTTCCGGCATCACCAATATTGACGACGTCCCTTCGCACAGGGTTTAGGTAGTTTGCTCTGGCGTTCTTTCCCGCACTTCGGACGACAGAGAACGAGTGCTAGAATGTAAAGCACGACTCAGTACTTGACACTCCAGTGAAGCAGGCGTACGTACGCCATGCAAGTGGAAAGGGTGCTTGACGCGCAGGTGAGTTATGGCGACTCTTAGACGGCAAACGTGACTCACCGGTCCTGCTGCAGCGCCCCCTGGCATTGTGACCTCGATGACCTTGTTCCTGGGGAGAGGGATGATCGAACCGGCCGGCAGGAGTTGCTGCGCGGTCTTAGCCCCGGAGAGCAATTGAAGGAGGATAGGGACCGATGGCGTCTGGTAGGATGCTCCATTGATGGTAAAGCTCAACGTCGACAGGTCAACGGCGACGTCGAGGTTGATGTTGACATCCGCAGCACCAAGACGAGGGACACCGGGAGCACGGGCGTCGAGGAGAAGCGGTCGAAGCTGAGATTCGTCCAGAAGCTTTGGATTTTTCTTCTCCTTGGTTGTGGGCTCGACGGCTCTGGCACCTTTATAACGAAGGATTGCCGAGTTGATTCCCCCATCGAAATTCAATGGTAGGTCGCCCCTTCCGTTATTCGGCAGCGCTCGAATCCGGTAGTTGTCTACTTTCTGATTGGCAAATAAGACGAAAGAATAACGCTGACCTGTTGGTATATTTTGTATGAGCTCTCACTTGCGCATAGAAACAGACAATCGCCACGCACCGGCAAATATCTGAATTTTGTCGGCCTTGTAGGGTATAATGTTTTCGCCGTCCACTTCAATGACGAGGAATGAATGTCCGTCGATGGAGAACATGTAGTTGGAGTCGCATGCGATGGAAACCAGTCGCATACGATAGCGCTTGCCCTTCTCAACGTTGACTACGGCAAGCGGAACCGCTGGTCCATTTGTCGACCGACCTTTACCGTTGATCAAGGTCGAGTGGGCTAGCGGCTCCGTCAGGATTGAAGGAGACGGGGTATGATACCTGCGAAGACGAAATTTGAGCCTTGTTAGAGCAGCTCATCAGGCAGTACCTACCATTCTCCGACAGTAAGGACCGTATTTTCATCGTCGACTGACACAGTGTTTTAGGCACGATGACCGTGATAGAAGATGGTAACTGACCATCGTACAGCCCTCTGTGTGGATCGTTATCGTCATAAACCACAAAAGGTCCCCGAAGGCCATCACAGTATTGCGTCGCTGCCATGTTTGAGAGGCAGTCAGCAGGATGAAGAGAAAATGAAAGAAGACGCACAGAAGTGAGAGTGATACCAGAACGTTCCGGCCTGGTCGTTGACAGTGAACTCGTACAAAAAGGAGTCTTGAGGCGCGATCGGGCACTGGCTGACACCGACAGGTCCATCGGCATAATTGGTTCCCCTCTGGAGAAATCCATGCCAATGCTAGAAGCGGTACAGTAAATACCGGAAGGAGCTGAACAGAGTCGAAGACACTCACAATACTCGTCCCTCTTTGCATCGTGGGGTCCGTCAATGCATTCTCCACGTTCAAACGGAATTTGGAGCCCTTGGACGAAGTCAAAAAAATCGAAAACGCGCTGCATCGCACGTACCTTTTTCCCAGTGATCAAGGGAGCGGGATGCTGACCGTTCACCAGCACGGCTCTATGTCGAAATATCAGCTTCAACCCAGTCCATAAGCATTTCATACGCACGAGCGATTGAACCCATCCGGTGCGATCACGCCGTTGGCGACCCTCAATTGCTTAGGAGGTAGATTAGGCTGAGAAGGAGGCGTGATACCAAGAGAAGCCGCAGCAACAAGGAATGGCGTGGACAGGCCAACAAGAGTAGCGGCCCAAAACATGCTCTACAGCGGAGCGGAGCGTTTGAAGAGAAAGCAGGGGAAAGGTGTGCGAAGGAATGGATTTGGGCGCGCGGCTTAAGATGTAGTCTGTGCCGTAGCTGTCAGGGTGGGCACCGTTGCAACTCTGATGTACATTCGACGTGGATCCGCACATGGCCAAGTCCATGTTACGCCGAGACGAATGTTGGCAGAGAACAAATCTTTCGAGGGGCGCTGCCCAGACGTAGAACCGGGTTCAAGCTGTAGAAGCTGCTGACAAATCCCTGTTGATGGAAGAGCGATGCCTTCTCTCAGCCTTTGGCAGATGCATTTCCAAGTGTCCGACAGGTGTCGAAGCTCAAGCTACCGCAATGGATCGATGAAATGTCAGCCGTATGTCCCGTGCGGAAACAGCCTCCTGCACTCCGCCTACAACAGGGGATGATTTGACCCAAAGGTTCTAGAGATAAGTACTGCCCCCGTTCGAGACTTGATAACGAGATCATTGCTGTGCATCGAAGCTTCGGTCAATCAGCACGAGCTGGACGACCGATGTGTCACGTCGCACATCCTGCAGCCGCACGTGTGATCGCAATCGAATCTGCACATCCACAGCGATGGCAGCAAGACGTCCGCCGGCTTCGAAGATTCAATCAAGACGACGGACCCTATGATTATGACCATATCCTACTCATGATCCAAGACGGAGTCCACCATGATCACACTTGTTGCGAAGTCGTCGACAACGTTCTCCATGGCTCAGCGATCACGGTGTGTGCTGCGCCAAGATGTTGGTCTCAATGTGCATGACGCGGAGCACCATTGAGCTTGCCCACGCGAGCACTTAACAGCGGACACTGGGTGTTTGAAGAGTAAGCCAGCCGCTGATTCACTCGCACCGCCACGTAGAACCATAGCCTGGCCATAGCGGCATCACGATCGAAGCCACCGCAGGATTGTGATCGCGTTTAGGAGAGATACCCCTGAAGAGACAAGAAATCGGTCAAGATTCGTTGCTCGTGCGAGATGTGATGTAGGAGGAGAGCGGTGATATCAGATGTAAGGCGCCGGCCTCGCAGTACCTGATACGTAATACTAGGCTGAGTGTCCGAGGATGGCAAAGCGGGACGCCGAGAGTCCCAAGGCGTCGTCCACCATATCGAAGACCAAGAGGCGAAGCTAGTTGCATTTCCGCCGCGCGGAGTAGGCGACAGAAAGGGGTGCGTTGAACCTCGATGCTTGAATGACACATGTGAGATGACACTCGAAGGATTTCGAGTCTCTCGCATCGCTGAACAAGGACTTTTGCGATGATGACTGCCATGACCCGCGAGTCAGTACTAGTCAGTGTTGGTGATGGATGGGTATACGTTGACCGTGGACAAATAATACACAATACCCGCCCGGTTCTGACGTCCAAGCGCACCTGTCGTACTGAACTACCGCACGCCAGCCGATGAAAGCTGAGGATGGGACATCCACGAGGCCGGATTGACGTGTCCTGCAGACACTGTGGACCTTACTCTCTGCCAACAATCACCATCCGCTAGCAAGTCCCTATCGTTGCATTATCTTGGCCAGGCTGGGCCTTCATAGCATCCATTAGTACTCTGTGCGCGAGAGCTAACGGCTGAACTTGCTCAGGAAGGCCGAGAACCTATGTTAGTCGGTTTGACTGATGAGGAAGAACTTGATCATGGCGAAACTTCGTTGAAAATGCGGCGCCAGGCCATCACTGCACGAAGGTATCTTTGGGATGGGATTATCGGATGGTACGGTACAAAGAACATCCGTTCGACACCGCCTGAAATTGACCATGAGCGCCCCGGCTGCGTTGATAATGTAAGGCCAAGCTTACCCTAGATGTACAACCCAGATGCTCGAACCAAGCGTGAACGTTCGAGGATAGCTAGCATCGTGTAATGTGGTATTGCACTACGAGCCAGGCTAATCCCAAAGGTACCGAATTCTAACTCCAGTGGCGGACCAAGACCACCTCGGGAACTTGCCGGTGCCCCTCCACTTCAACGAGGCGGTGTCTGATAGCTAAGTCTGGATTGGACGCGACTTGGGGACGATGCTGGGACGAGAACGATGAGATTGACGACACAAGCTCACACGCGTCGAACGCAACAGGGAATTATCCAAGTATAGATTTTTGGATGTGCCTGAGACTAGTCCTTCATGTGAGTATCACGATTGAAGGCTAAACGCATCCGGAAAAAGTGCACCTTGTCTGCTAAGGTACAACAGTAATTCGCCGCCGCCGTGACACGAGAGGCCTTACACCCGCAGTATGTCCTCCGAAATCCTCATCGTAAGGCGATAAATGTTGTTCGCGGCGAGAGCAGGGAAACGACGTTCATGGGCGTGGGGTCTGAATCGGACGCGGGGAGTTCAGTGAGTGATGCACCTGAAAAAATCTAGGGGAACCGGCCGAGTGTGACCACCAGCGCGGCCAGCTCCTCAACCATTTTCTTGAAAACACGAAACACCTCCGAGGGTCAAGAGGGGTCCGACTGAAGTGTTAGATTAGCACTTGAAAACGAATGACGGCCAAAGGATCGAGGAGTATGAGGTCTTTGCTGTTGACGGCTATAGCAGGAATCTGTTGCTGTTGAAGAGAACAGGGAAGACGATGAAGACTTGATGAAGACAGCTTAGAAATCGATCAATCAGTGGGTGCCGTTGTTTCGCTTGAACCGTATTGCCAAACACGTCGAACTCTCTACGACGGCCACCGACTGCCAGCGTGCCCTTATCACACACTATCCTAGCCTTGTTCGCGTCGGTCGTCATGCTATTTTACGACTGATGCTGCGTGAAGGATAGTATGAAAAGTGAGTAGCGAGCGGTTGGTCACGAGTCTGGATACTCATGACTTAACGAGTCCGTGTCCTAAAGTGAACTGCACCAATACAAGGTGAGTATTGTAGCGAAAATCGACACTACTTGGGTTGGGAAAGGCACGAAAGGAAAGTGAGACAATTAGTCATTGACTTCAGGTACCTGTGTGATAGCTGTGGCAGAAGGTGGCAATGCATCGAAGGTCGGGCAGAGGTTTCGCCAGTCATCTAGAATGGGAGGCGATTAGACGATGTCACTTGGAAGATTTCGCATGAGCTGACCGGGTGGCTGAATAGCGGCATTAGTATCTTGTGGGTCTTCCGCAAATACGACGGCAAGACCGCTGTGTCAGGATGAGCCGAGTCAGCATCACGCACTCCCAGCGACGGGTAGAACATACAAATCGAGATGCCAGTTGATATGACTGTCAAGATTGTCATTGATGAGCGTGAATTAGGAGAGATGCCAACGAAGGTGGTACGTGCCAATGGAGAAACCAGGGCCCAGGGTTATCCGTCACGAACCGGATGGTAACGTTGCTCCCGGCGTCCCCAATATTGACGGTATCTCGTCTCACTGGGTTTACGTAGTTGGTAGCGTTTGTCCCCGCACTTCGAACAACGGAGAAGGTGTGCTGGAAGGAGAATAAGGTCAGCACGTCAGCGCATTCCGGCAGACGAAATCTACGTACACCGTGCAAATGGAACGGATGCTTGACAGGGCGTAAGTAAACTGAATGGAGAAATTGACACATAAAGCTCACCGGTCCACCGGCGGAGCCTCCAGGCATGGTGATCTCGATGACTTTATTCCTCGGCAGAGTGTACACCGAGCCAGATGGCAAAAGCTCTTGTGCAGTCTTCGCGCCGGAGAGCATCTGAAGAAGGACGGGGATTTTCGGGGTCGTAAACGCCACACCGTTCATGGTCCAGCTGAATGTCGACAAGTCGACTTGTACATCGAGGTTGATGCTGACATCTGCTCCTCCGGGATGGGGAGCGCCCGGAGCAGGTGCTTTATCAAGCGCCCGCAGCTCGGCTTCGTCCAAAAGTTTGGAATCAGTCTTGTCGGATGTCGTGGGATCGACACCGGGAGCTCCTTTGTAGCGAAGGATCGCGGAATTGATACCACCGTCGAAGTTCAACGGCAGGTTTCCCCTCCCATTATTTGGCAAGGCGCGAATTCGGTAATTGCTAACCTTCTGGTTGGCTGTCAAGACAAAAGAGTAACGTTGGGCTGTTGGTCGGGAATCAACAATCCAAGTCTTCGCCTTTTGAGAAGTGGTGACAGTACCTGCGAAAATCTGAATTTTGTCCGCCTGGTACGGCACAATATTTTGGCCGTCAGCTTCACATCAGGAAAAAGCATCCGGGCCGTAGCGCCCCGCGGCAGCTCCATCGTCAGATGTTGCTCCACGTAGTCTCCGTAGCAATGGCTTAGGACTGCATATTACCAAGTAGTCTAGGTTAACTGTGTAGCCCAGGCTAGCAGAGATGTAGCACCTTGTATCATTGCCAGTCAGCTATCTAGGCTGTGTAATCCCATTTGAACTACGGGCTGTTGCATCTATATCAACGTCTGAAATACTGAGCTCCGAATCATCATCATTGCTTTCGTGGCGTACAGGAATTCAAAAGCTAACTGCTAGGAATCAGATAAATAAACTGAGAGGCCCACCCTAACAATGGAGGATTGAAAAACAGGTATAACATCAGGTATCAGAACGCAAGCTCCAGCTCACCCAAAGCCCCATGTAGCTCAGGAAGGGCAGCTGAGTGGCATGGCACTCGAAAATCAGGAGTTAAACGGGGACAGGGCAGGATATGGAGGCAGCAATTTGCACTGGACTGGAGCTTGGGTAGGACAACCAACTTGAACGACTTTGCCTGTGCGCCGTGCGGGAAAACAAACGCGATCACGTGAGCAGTGTTCAAGCTCCGACTCAAATCACGTCAGAAATAATCCGTGGTTGACTTTTCGTTGACTTCGAAGTTCTTCTCACTCCCCCACTCGTAACACTATGAACATCACCGCATCGTCAAGCCAACCTGCTCTGTCTAGCTCTCCCTGCTCTCCGCCTCTTATACTCCTGTCATTGGAGATGAATGTTTCGTTGACAGTCATCTATTCTAGGGAAACGGAATGCGAGATTTGAAGGACCTAAAGGTATGTATGCTCTGCTCCTTCGAACTTCAGTCTCACTTAAAATTTACCTTGCGATCATCTAAGTAGCTGCCAGCTTCCCCGTACTCGCCCATCTCGTTATCAAAGCCCACAACCACTCCAGGTTCCGACCGTTACGCCGAAGAGGTGAGCATCGTCGGTTCCGGCTGCCCTCGTCGCCCGCACTACCTGTGTCCTAGTTCATTCGAGGCCTATTCTGGTATGTAAAATCTACTGTCGTCCTTATTCCATGCTGATCCAATCCAACAGGCTGGCCTCGAGGCCCTCTTAATTGCTGACAGTTACAGGGCATGCCCTGTGTGGCTGTCTACAGCCCTTTGTGGATGGTCTGCGGATCTTTGGTAGTATGTATGGATTCAGGGAAGCGAGGAGAGGTAGGATTACGAGAGGAGTAGTGCTCGATGTGAAGTACTATCATGTAATAAACCGATTTCATGACTCCACGGGTGTCGGTTCAATCTAAGAGGGTAGAATGTGTAGCGCTGAATTTTGTCGGACATCCAGTTCTACGGATGACTAGTAATATATATTGTCTCAGCGATGCTACAGAGAACTACAGATCAGGGGGAAGTCTACTGGACTACGTAGCCGATGTCGGTCACGTTGCACAACATGACCATATGCTTTTTTCCTGATGCAATGACAAGCAAGGAGTGTCCGTCGATGGAAAACATATAATTAGAGTCGCAAGCGATAGAAACGAGACGGAAACGATAACGTTTGCCCTTGACCACGTTGATCACGGAAAGAGGCACAGCAGGCCCGCTTACTGAGCGCCCTTTCCCGTTGATCAGCGTAGAGTGGGCTAGGGGCACATCAAGGATCGAGGGTGTTGGCGTGTGATACCTGCCAAGGACTCAGTACGAGTGCTAGATGCAGGGGTAGAGTCCGCGCACCATTCTCCGACAGTAATCACAGTACTTTCGTTGTCGACTGAATACACGCACAACGTCAGAGGCAGGCAGATGACAAAGCGGTGGAAACTTACCATCGTAGAGGTGCCTGTGTGGATCCTCGTCGTCGTATACGACGAAGGGTCCTCTGAGGCCATCGCAGTATTGTACAGCTAAGATTGGAGGTGTTAGGAATTGAAACCAAGGCGATGTGCAGAAATCAGCGAACAGAAGTGAGAGTGGTACCAGAATGTTCCAGCCTGGTCGTTGACAGTAAACTCGTACAAAAAGGAATCTTGAGGCGAAATCGGGCACTGGCTGACGCCGACTGGACCATCGGCCCAGTTTGTTCCCCTCTGGAATAATCCGTGCCAGTGCTGGAGGTCAGTATTAATGAGGAAGTCATAAATGATTTGCAAGATTAGCCAAGAAGAGGGAGAGGACGTACAACGCTTGTTGCTCTCTGCATCGTGGGGTCTGTCAAGGCGTTCTCGACGTTGAAACGAAATTTCATTCCCTAGCTCCGGGTTTGGCTTCATCCGTTGCCGCAAAGATGACTGAGAGCACACCTTCTTTCCTGTAAGCAATGGGGCGGGATGTTGACCGTTGACCAGCACAGCTCTGAGACAGGATCTGAGTACGCAAAGAATTAGGAGCGCTCTATCACATACGATCTGTTGAATCCATCAGGTGCAATGAAGCCGTTAGCGACTCTCAGCAGCTTGGGAGCTAAATTGGGCTGAGATGGAGGAGCAATACTGACGGCCGCCGCCGCAGCTAGGAGCGGCGTGCATAGCCCTACCAGTGCGAAGAGCCAGACCATCGTCCAGATGCAGATGGAGGGGGATGACTGGGCAGGGATTTGAGGTGTAATTAAGATGCCTGGTGGCCGTTAAGTAGTCCGGTTTCACGGTGTCAATCCGCTATCTCTGGAGAAATTCAAAAGGGGTGAACACTATAAATACAACATAAGATGATCACGACTGACGCACATAGACCTCCAAGCGGGAAATACGACCCGTGCTGCGATGGTTAGATGAATTGCCACATATCAATTTTGCAACGGTCCGGAAAAGCGTAAGTATCATACGTGCGCTTGGGGTTTCTGTGATGCACCTGCAATGTGGTTCATTCGGGCGAGGGACCTTCACCATACGACGATGACATGCAATCAGTGGCTACCATTGCCATCTTTCGACGCATCTAAAATGGTGATTACTAAAGTTATTTTGGACGATGAGTTTGACTGATGCACTTATGAATCGATGTAGGGACCAGGACATGTGATCCGCTCGTGAGCTGCCGTGTTGGTTCAGTCCGCGACCTGGGTCCATCGTTATGCCCGGGACGGCGACTGCGGGTTCTCCGAACTGCAACGACTTCGGATGTATGTTGCAGCTTCACGACTTGCGATACGAGCGATACGTCTATTGAATGGGTAACATTGAGACTCCTGAGGTGAAATCTCGGCCAGGCACCAATCACCTTCCTCGACCTCGCGACGAATGTCAAACATGAATGTGTAATGATGAAGTGCCAAGCCTCCCACCAACCGTCAGTCTGCGGAGACTTGCCTATGCCGGTGGAGGGTTGTCGAGGAGAATGGGCAACACGAGGCATGACGCGCTAGACCAGCGTCCGCACGACAGTTAAGCCTCACCGTGTTTCTTGAGTAAGTGGCCCAAAGCGACGGTTTTGAGCAGGTAGAAATGAAGCAGATGTCCATCAAAGGCAGTAGCTGTATAGGCATCTTTCTTGCAGCGCCTCCGAAAGAGAAGTTCGCTTAGCGTACCGACCATATCCTCAGTTGTCCAGATATCCTTGATGAAGTGTCGCTTTGGCGCACCATGGATGCGCACTGAATGCCTGGTGGGCATGTGATATCCGGTAAGAGCGTGGAAGACAAGGGCTTACGGAGGGTTGCCTTCACCTGTCACGTCACAGAAGTGTCGCATGAACAGTTTCATGGCGTATCGTTGATAGCGTCAAGACGTAGAAAGATGAGACGTCAAAGGTTGCCTCGGGAATGACTTGGTCATGTGGACGCGAAATAAAAACCACCACAAAGCGAGATTGGCGTTGTAAGCCTTTTGGGACATCGTAAAGCCGAGCGGAATGGTCGACAAACAACCACCAGCGACATCGCCAGCGCATGGGCTCTACGAAGTCACAATTCGATGGATGTCTGGGGTTGGCAAGGCATTTAGTGATCAATAAACACATAGATTTCCAAAAGCGTTGAGTTGCCGAACGCGAAAGGTACATATGTTGACGCATGGTTTCAGGGGTTTGCATGCAGCAAGAGTGTGTAATATCTCGGGCCGCGAAAAGCGGAACAGCATAATTGAGTATGGATGACCGGTCAAAAACCGAGTCGACTATGTTCTAGCGCGCATAGGAACAACCGCGTATGATGTACATGCAAAGCTGGAGGCGGTGATTGAGGTCATTGGTAACGTTGAAAAACCGGTTGCAGGAATGATGGGCTTACCTGTCAGGAAAATGCGATTGCTCGCGCAATGTTTTCGGACAACCTCGAAGTGAAGGAAACGGAGGGATGTTCGGTGACTTCTGAATAAAGAAGAACCAGCAGAATGAACAGCGCATCGGCCTCCGAGACTGAGGACTGGAAAGATACTGATGCTGGGACGGATGGTCCGATAAGTTTAGATCGGTACAGCTTGAAGACCGCTGAGGGCGTTTGCTCCGCCGTATCACCGAGTACGTGGAAGACCTTAGATTGCCCGTTCGTAGTCAAACACGGACTACGAGGGGGGCGCAGAAGTAACTCACATTCCATGTCTTGGCGTCATATTCGAACTTCACGCGCCATTGGTTCTTCTGGTATACCCATCGGCGCGCAAAGAGCGACCTGCAATCAACAAGTCAATTCGACGCAAGCACGGGGAGTTCTTCGAGCATTACCCCGGTCCTTTTTCCTTGAACCTGATATCGTCGACTCGAAGCTTCGAACCATCCACCTCCAGCGCCGGACCGAGCCAGCTAATCGATGCTTGGTGCCCATATGGACCTTTCAACGTCGTGACTACAGGCATTCGATCGCCGCGCTTCGCGAAAGTCGAGCTTAGGATGTATGATACATTGGAGGCGCTGATTAGAGAACCCTCGAGGTATCTCGCCTTGTTATCGAACACGAATTCGGTGCTCATGATGGGATGAGTGAATCCGTTCAAGACGGAGGCTTATTGGGCTGCGGCATGTCCGTGTATAGCACAGCTTCCAACAAAGTCCGGACCCCCGAGGTCCCTGAGCGAGCGCCATGCATGACACGGCCATGATGAACGTCCAGACAATATCCAGCACATACACTTCGTACCTTGAAGTGAGATGTGCGCAGAGGATGGCTTCAAAGGTGTAAGACGGTCGGAACGCGTCGTCGACGAACAATTGCGAAGCAGAGTATCTGAGTAGATTGTTAATTTGTTCGGCTCAGTCCAGGATGCAGCCGGTTGTCCGGCAATCAGACGGCCTACCTGCCGAGTGAGCTATCGACCATCACATGCACAGTCAATCCAGTCACAGCTATGATCTATCTCACATCGCTGTCGCCGCAAGGTGAGGCGCCGATACCAACCTCAGCCCCGAATGCCATTCCGGCGAATGGTGCGCTGACTTGGCAGGCGGTTTCCGTAACCTGTTAGGCAGATGACCATATTGAGTTCCGGGATAAATTTCTCTTCCATATGAGCTTGACATGCATTTTCGAGGCGTTTTGACGGGACATCAGCATCGATCCGGTTGCCCATTACCTCGTCTTGCATCACGGTTCTTGTGCACTGGGCTAATGACGGCTCGAAGGTCGGATTCGATGGACACATCTCGGTTTCCAGGAGCGATGCTGGTGGCGTTCATATGCCTTGGCAGGAGCTCAGACGCGTAGACAGTGGCATGACTTAGGTACACATTGTCCAGTCTGCGTCACTGCGGCAATACCCCGACTGCTGCTCCTCTGTCCAGGTCAGACGTCCGTATTTGTGTCGACCTTGTACCTTACTTGAAGATTTTACTCGTTCGTGAAATTGACCAAAGAGGGTTGCCGGTACTTTTTCCGATCGAACTCACTCGAAGTCAACCTCTCGAAGTCAACCTCCCCATCTCGTCCATATACTCGTCAACGCTGCCATGCGTCGCGAGTCAGCTTACGGTCAGATAGAAGGGCAGCGGTACACCCATCACACCCCCTCGCTGGCTTGCTCGTCGGTGGCGTTATCAAAACGAAGCGTTTTCCTGTCTACCACGCTCCTTCTGGGGCCACGTCTCTTGACGCATGATGCAATTGTGACAGCCCATGTCTGACGAGGCAGAAATCCGATTGGCGCTCTCCGTTGGCATCTCTGCTCGGCGCTCGAACCGGTCTTGGAGATATTCCGCCGACTGTCTATCCAAAATCCTCTCCTACCTTGTCTCTCTCTGCCGAAAACGTGGGACATCGTCAGGTAGGCTTATGGCCCGTAAAGGCTGGAAAGTCGTCGCGGAAATTGCGGGTTGTTCTGATAAGGGACTTCGGATGAGGGGAGTCAGAAAACATGTACGAAAGCATAACAGGACGCATGTACCAATACGGTGAATTCCCGTGAACACAATTACGATCCGGGGTTTGCTTCAATTATCTTAGCCGAGGGAGACGGGAGGAAGTCGCGTCTCTCAATTTCATGGTAGCCCGTCGGGACAACGACCTTGGCTACTCGAGGCGCTGGTGTGCGGGGAAACTTTCAGCGGCCGATCACAACGATACGCCGATCTTGCCCTTGGCGGATGGATTAACTATGGTGAATACGGATGTAGGTACGCGCTGTCGGGGTGACGTTATGACACAGCAAGACTTAGACGACCTCGCGTAAACGTTGTTGGCAAGTAGCCATTCTTCACCTCACGGTTGATCGACCCTCTCGTGCTTCTAACTCCGATTCTCGCGAACGTTTATTGCTCGCGAGTCGCTTCCAGCGTTTCGAGTACGGGATACGAGGTGATGTAAGTGTGCCCGAACGCTGAAGAGTTCGCTTCGCTGAGGTTTGCGCGCGGCAGGTAAAATTCCGGCTGGATTTCGGAGTCCTGTGACGCTCGAGCCAATATATAGCGCAGGATGGGATTGCGTCCTGCACAATTCCGCGGACGGATGCAGTCGAGCGGATCATCTTAACGCCGCGAAGGCTCGAGGGGTGAGAATGGCGCCAAGGAATCTAAGCGACGCGCTGGTCATTTCGCGACTCGTCCGAGAAATCCGGCTTTCGATGAAGAAAATCCGTAAGATATATGTAGGTATCGTTACCTCCTGGTCCGAGCTGGTCTCGAGTTGGCTGCGAAATCTACAACATTCGAAGGTTTCGATGGCACAAATGAGCCGAATGTAAATGGAAACGAGTCAAACGGAAGAATCGTGAGGAACTCACCTGTCTCTGAGATCTCTTGTAAAAGGTCGGTCTACTATGGCACATACGCCGCTGAGGAAAAGCTAAATGTGCCGCCTTTGGAATCGACATTGCTGGATAGGCATCAGCGCAGTGATCGTAACTGAGGAGATGAAATCTCGGTCAGCATCCTCGAAGAGGCAATCTTGAAACAGCACTGGATCACAATTGGGTCCTCAAATACCTGCTGCATCATAGGAGCCGCGCTCGCAATTTGTCAGTCATCCAATGAGGCTCTCGAATTCGTTTCGCACGTCTAGGTCGTCATGCTCGCAAGATTGTAGGGCCGAAACAGGAGGGGTCCAGTATTCGCGCTGGTGTAATACGCTCTCATGAGACTTTACATGGTCTTGGAGAGAACTAAGGCTTGCAAGTGTAGGAACACCTGCGCAGGAATCGTCGAGGTGTGAGCTGCAGAGGTCTATGCATCTAGGCATCGGAACGTGGATGACCGTGACCGTGATGGCCGACATCCGCGTGGTGGCTGTGCTCCACCCACTTTGCAACAATGACTCTGACTGCCACGCAAAGGCCAACCTCAGCTGTATTACCGCGCGGTCGTTCCCTACATCAGGAGGCTCGATAGCACACGGAGAACCCAACCTACTATGAAGGTAGTGTGGTTGTATCACAGCTCTGTCAATATTGAACGAGGCTTGCGGAAAAAAGTGCGGAGAAATGCCCCTTGGCGTCGTTCGGACTCATTGACAGTCTCTCCCTTGTCAGGTGGATCCGTTTAGCGCGATTCTTTCAATGTGGTATTCGGCACCTCGCCGACCTCCGCACGTCGGGCGGCAGGAAGAAGTAGTCTCGGCAAACTGTCACCCGACCACGATTGGAACGCAAGAGCATCGTGGATCCTGGTTAATTGATCTCAGCGCACAATAGCAAGATATGTGGCACGCGCAGATAAAAATTTACGTGCGGCATGACTTGAAGTCCCCGAAGTCCAACCGTGGTCGTCGCAATGCCTCGAGAGGGATTGTACTCGGAGAAAACCCACCAGCAAGTCAGGCGGACCTTCTTCGGGGTCAGTTCCAACTTGGCCTGAGTGCCAAGGTCTCGTCACCATCATCTACCGCTTCGTCAGCCCTTACACGCGCAACTAGGCCCCTCAGCCATCGTCCAAGCCGATATGCGGCTAATATCAACGCGTAGCGATTGCAAGCGACGCGTTGAAGAAGGATACCGGATATTCTCCGGGCGAACGACGTATAAAGCGTGCGATATCCAACTCAAATCTTCAGCTCGTCCAACACCCTCAGTCGGTCGCCTCGAAACACCTCTCACCAGCCATGTTCCCCAAAGCCGCTCTCACTGCCCTCGCATTCCTCGCCGTCGTGTCTGCTCAGCAAGTAGGCACTAACACCGCTGAGACGCACCCCAAGCTTTCCTGGCAGAAGTGCACCAAGAGCGGTGGCTGCGTCACCCAGTCCAACGCCTCCATCACCCTCGATGCCAACTGGCGCTGGGTGCACACCACTACTGGCTACACCAACTGCTACACCGGCAACACTTGGGACGCCACCCTCTGCCCTGACGGCAAAACTTGCGCTGCCAACTGCGCCCTGGATGGCGCCGACTACTCCGGCACATACGGAATCTCCGCCAGCGGCAACGCTCTCACCCTGAAGTTCGTCACCTCCAACGCTAACGGCAAGAACGTCGGTTCGCGCGTGTACCTCATGAACAGCGACACCCAGTACGAAATGTTCAAGCTCCTTAACCAGGAGTTCACCTTCGACGTCGACGTCTCGAACCTTCCTTGCGGCCTTAACGGCGCTCTCTACTTCTCCGAGATGGACGCTGACGGTGGTCTGGCCAAGTACCCCACCAACAAGGCTGGTGCCAAATACGGAACTGGCTACTGTGACTCGCAGTGCCCGCGGGACATCAAGTTCATTGCCGGAGAGGTGAGTTTTCTCAACACCAAAACGGCGTCCGATCTTAACGAACTCCCTAGGCCAACTCCGTCGGCTGGAGCGGGTCTCCCAACGATCCCAACGCAGGAACTGGCCAATATGGTGCCTGCTGTAACGAGATGGACGTTTGGGAAGCCAACTCCGTCTCTGCGGCCTACACCCCTCATCCTTGCACGGGCACCGGTCTCACCCGCTGCTCCGGCACTGCTTGCGGAACCACCGACCGCTATGCCACCGTTTGCGACCCGGACGGTTGCGACTTCAACTCGTATCGCATGGGCGACACCAGCTTCTACGGCAAGGGTCTCAAGGTCGACACCTCCAAGAAGTTCACCGTCGTCACCCAGTTTATCACCAACACCGGCACCGCTTCCGGCACTCTTAGCGAGATTCGCCGTCTCTACGTCCAGAACGGCGTCGTCATCCAGAACTCCAAGGTCAACGTCCCCGGCATGACCGCCTACGACTCCATCACGGACGCCTTCTGTGACGCCCAGAAGTCCGCCTTCGGCGACAAGACTCAGTTCCAGAGCAAGGGTGGTTTGGCTGGCATGAGCAAGGCCGCCGCCAACGGCATGGTTCTTGTCATGTCCATCTGGGACGACCACGCAGCCAACATGCTCTGGCTCGACAGCACCTACCCCACGGACGGCGACGCATCCAAGCCCGGTATCAAGCGCGGTACCTGCGCCACCACCTCCGGTGCCCCCACCGACGTCGAATCCCAATCCCCCAATGCCTCCGTCACCTACTCCAACATCCGGTTCGGCGACATCGGCTCGACCTACACCGGCGGTAGCTCCGGTACTACCCAGCCTCCGACTAGCTCGACGACTACCGGCGGCAACCCTTCCGCTACCCAAGTCAAGTACGGTCAATGGTACGTCCTTTCGTTTGTCCCCTTCCGTGACCGATGCTGATTCTCCTCGTTACTAGCGGTGGCCAAGGCTGGACAGGCCCAACTGCGTGCGCGAGCGGCACCACCTGCACGGTTCTCAACCCCTACTACAGCCAGTGCCTCTAACCCCGACGTCGGGGCGCGGCGTCTGATCCAGTTTCTACCCTCTCTTTCGCCGAAAATTTGGGTTGCTTTCCTTACGCTTGTGTTGCACCAATTGCGTACTTGTACAACCTCGGTCCCTATTTCATCATTGTACACATAGATACGTCGACCCTCCATACGATAGCCATGCAGGAATACACGCAGACTAGACAGTACAAAATGAAAATATTCAAATTGCGAGCTCTCATCTGGCATGGCTGCAAACAGGCGCTCACCACCCAATGATTTCTTTCCAAAGTTTCATGTCGACCCTACGGAAATCGCATTCTGCATGCATCTCACTCTATCGAGACGTAAGTTCGCGTCTCGATGATGATGAGGTGTGTCTGCGATGTCGAGCAGAGGGGCAGAAAATTCGCGTTATCTTATCAGCCTTCCCAAAATTTCCCAGGCCTAGGGTTCAGAACCAATTAGTTCTCCTGGATACATATCTTGTTGATATCGTCGTTGCGCTCATGTGTGTGGTCTTAAAGGTGAGAGGTCTTTATTTGGTCTCACTAGATTCTCAACAATTCAGCAGATGGCTGCGATATCTTTACTGCAGTCCGTTTTCTTGAACGGCCGGTCTCTTGAATGGTTTTATCGTGAACGATGACGTGTTATGTTCAGTCCGTGGTTTGCGAGAGCAAGACGAGCCGGGACCGCCTTCATGGCACCCTCGCATGCTCACACATGTGCACCCATCACTTTGAAACGGGGCGTCGACACGTGCAATCCTTCGCCTACGCAAATTGCACTCGCAAGAAGTTCTACCCTTCAGATCTTACGACGTTACCAGCCAGTCGCTGGTAAGGAGGTATGCATATCTCCTTCATTTCTCCTTACCGTAATGTGGTCAACGACATGCACTTTCCAAGCGCACGTCTCTCGTCGAGGATCGGGCCATCCCATTTGATCTCACCATTGTTCACCTCATCAACGTGGACCAGATCGCCATTGTTTCAACGAACCTCGCCCAGCTTTCCCGTGGCATCTCCGCGGACGCTTGAAGGTTCGCTGCGGCGCCGAAAGTGAAGATGCAACACTTGCATAGGAGGCGCGCTATCGATGGGAAGAGGGTATTTGCAACGTCGGAGACGGTCGAGATGTGCAAGTTCGAATGGGGGGGAGGATGAGAATGGCTCTGGTGTCATCGTGAGTCCGGGGTCACTGCGTCGGCAGTATTGAATTCTGAGGCAGCGTCAGGACCCAATTCGTCGCAACGCGATCTCTTCCGCTTCGAGGTGACACTTTGCCTCGTTCGGGTCAGTCCTCGACTTACCTGCGAAAGTGATGCGTCTTCATTCGCCCACGATATCTGCGATACCGAACGTTCTGTCCATTTCGGCGAGCTCGTACCGAGGTCGGCGAATTACCCCATCCTCGTCAAGGTGAGCTCTGCATGCTGCAGAACGCACCATATTTCTTATCGCACTCTCCAGGAGCGGAGGATGCCGTTTTGGAGCCGCCATCGGCGGGGCTCCAGTTCCTCGTCGTCTCTGAAACTGGCCGAGTCGAACCGCCGAGTCAAGGCCAAGATCAGTCTTTTCAAGGAGGATGACGGAACTAGCGCTAATCCTGTTCCGTGCGTCAGTTCTGTCGTGCTTCCATAAGGGTATTCTTCGACTTAAAGAGGGTCGTCTAGGCGTATCATGGACGCACCCGGGCTGTCGTGAGGGAGGAAGACTAGGCTGCACTTACCAGATTCCATCTGCACCAAACTCCTTTCACTGAAGACCCGTGCGCTCCGCGCTCGTGCTACACCCGCGCGCCTCCCTCGCGCCTGCTCTCGTCCTCGATTAGATGCGGGGAGGGATATCCGACGTTGGGACGTCGTTGCTGTGTCCGGTGGGAAGGTAGAGGGTGGGAGTGGAAGATCCTCAAGGGATCGGAGGAGGCGTGTCGTGGATCTGACAAGTAACGGAGCGAAGGTTCCGAGCAACATTCGCTTTGCTCTGGACTATGTTGGGCAGTCGCTGGGCGAAGCCTTAGAGACTGCGTGAAGTTCTGAGGCGTGGAACAACTTTGCCTGAACAACGTCTGTTGTGCGGAGTCCACCTCGCTGTACGATAATCTTTCGATTGCTCCTATTTTCATGAAAGGCGTGTAATTATCGTACCTTTAATCTACATCCAGATCCTAGTCTAGACCGACCCATAGCGTTTTCAAAGCCATCACATACGGTATGGTTTATCCGCGATCAACCGTGGGCACATGGTCGCATGACAATCTTACTCCCGTGGATGCGCGCAGTGACGTCGATTTTGTCGCTACTCCCTACACAAATTCTCACCCCCTTGACTCAGATATCTGACAGGTAGTAGAGAGGCTTTATCGATCCGCGATCTAAAACGCACATCCTCTCCGACCATGACTGATATCCTGTCTTTCAAGCTACTCGATGGCACCTCAATCCCCTGGCTAGCATGTGGAAACGGGTCTGGCCAGGCTAACAAAGTCCCTGTCGAAGGCGGCATGCAGGCACTCGCCAATGGCATACGTCACATTGATACTGCTCAGATCTACGGCACGGAGGAAGCGACTGGTCAAGTCGTCGCGGCCTCGGGGATTCCAAAAGATGAGATTTATGTCACCAGCAAACGTACTTATGTCGCGCTTTCTCTGCCCCCTGATCGCGTCCTGACAGCTGGGTCGCCGTACAATACAGTGTCAGCATTGCCAAACGACCAGCCGGTTCCTCTGGATCAGGTCCGTGCTTCGGTTGAGGAATCCGTGAGGAGGCTAGGCTTCGTTCCCGACCTTTTCCTTGTCCACAACCCCTTTGTGGCTCCACCGGGGCAGCTGAAGGCGCTGTGGAAGATCTTCGAGGAGCTCAAGAGCGAGGGCAAGCTCAAGAGTATCGGTGTTAGCAACTTTCGTCCGCAGGACCTCGAGGCGATCCTGGAGGATGCAAAATTCAAACCCGTGGTGAATCAGGTAAGTTCATTTTGAAAGAGGAAATCAAATGACGCAAAGTCTGAGTGCCGCCTCGCTGCCTTTCCACCACGTTTAGATCGAATATCACCCCTACACTCTCACCCACCTGCAACCCGTTCTGGAGCTTCAAGCCAAGCACGGAATCCTCACAGAGTCGTACGGGCCACTGACTCCCATCCTCCGTCACGCGACGGGGGGTCCCCTCAAGCCCGTCCTTGAGCGCATCGCTGAGCGGCTAATCAAGGTGACCGGTAAAACGGTCGATCTTGCGACCGTGCTGCTTCTTTGGACTCGCGCGCAGGGCGCGGTAGCGGTTACGGCTAGCGGCAACGCTGACCGCATCAAGGCGCTCGCGGACGTCTCCAGATTGCCGGATCTCCTTGAACCAGGCGAAGTGGAGGAGATCACACGTGTTGGCAAGACGGTTCATTTCAGACATTATGTATGTGTCTGATATGCGTACAGTTCCCCTTCCGTGTCGCCAAACACTGACGTTCTGTCGGGGCATGTACAGACGGAACACATGGAGGTTGATTTCCCGCTGCCGAACCTTCCTCACGGAGTTCTTTAGTCTGGAAGCCCGCGACACCCCCGCGGTCCCGCGACATATAAGGTTCCGTGGTAATGGAGCGATCGGCATGATGGCTCTGTGTACGATGTTGTAGTTGACGTTCGCATGTGCTAGTCGGAAAAGATGGTCCTCAAGCTTCTAACGCACAACACGGGATCGTCGAAGGGACGCTTGGCCTAATGAAGACCAATGCGATTTGGGATATGCTGAGGTTCAAGTCCTAGCAGTAAGTGGCCATGGTGTGGTTGAAGTAAGCATTCTCTTGCTTCGTCGAGCGGTCAACGTTGCAATGTAACATGTTCTGTATCTAGTGTAAGTATGTGACTATTAATCCGCTGTTCCTAAACTACACATGACGACGACTTTGGCATCAGATGGTTCCATTCCGTGGTAAGCGCCCAAGAAGACTAGCAAGCCGTGAACCATGGATGATTGATCAAGTCTCGAGCTCTGGGTCGCTCCTTAGGATCGAGCTGAAGGACCACGTCGAGGAAAGCGGCTGTTGCTGCTACATCCTCCGCCGCGATCCGCGCGTGGAGGATCGACTTAAGCGACACAGGATAATACGTCGTATCGATTCGCAGAGTGCCTGGGCCAAGTCTCTTGAGTACAACGGTGTGTCATAGAACATAGCAAGTTACACCTACCAGTTTCTGTAAACCACTGGTGCGCGTTTGGGCAGACATCGAGCATGTCGGGGTGGAACGGCCCTAGTATCTCAATCATCTGGATGAGGTGCGATTCTTCAGGAGTGAGCCCTAGATCGAGCGTCTGAAACTGGGGATCGAAAAGGCTTTCGCCCGTGAAGACTTCGTAGATCTAGAGTATCTGTCTGATTAGCATCGAGGGAGGAGGTTGTGAGAAGCAGACTTCCGAGGCATCCAAGGGTCCAGATGTCGGCGCTTGGCTCATGTGGCCCGCCGAGGATAACCTCAGGAGCTCGCAGTGCGTGGGTTTCTACAATTCCTCGTAGACACTGTCCAGCTACCCGCATGCCGTAGTCAGAGTGGTACTCCGTCCGTTTGAGGAGACTCACCGTGTTCGACATCAGACAATGTAAAGACTGGTTGCGACGTCGAAGTCAACATACTATTCACATCCAAAAACATGTCAAACGACGTTTCCGAGCGATGCAGACACATCTGTGATTCCGCACGGAGCTGCGACACCATTGCTCGCATATCGCGCGACGACAGCATGATGGTATTGAGGGTGAGGTCTGGTCACATGGAAGCAGAAAAGAGAAGAACAAGCCAGTGTATGAGATGATTTGCATGACGCTGAAGGTAATCGCGAAGGACTTACTGCCATGGGTAATCCCACGCGCCTCATGAAGATCCTCGAGCCCTCGAAGAACATCCCGAGCAATAAGCTTCACGACTTGGATGGGAAGCGGGCCAAGCCCCATGTATGCACGAAGGTCGGCCACGGAGACATACTGCTCTCCTGCATCGGACGCACTCCAGGGACTGTCACTTGGTTCGTCTTCGGCGCGTAAGAACATGGTGGATGCGTCGTGAGACAGATAGCACTCTCGACGGCGTAATATTCGGTGGATGATGCCCGCGAGCTTGTGGTTGAACCTGTTGAACCGTCGCGAGAGGCGTGTCCAGGGGTGAACCATCGGTAGTAGCAGAACAAGGGAGGCTCGGGGTTGGACATATCCACATGCCGAGAGACCATTTTATACAAAAACCGTTCAGACCAATTACCATGGTTTCGCTGCGCTTGAGCGGGTTCCGATCGGTGGCTTGATGTAGACGTTCTTCCCGAGAATCACAGTTGAACGGCGGCTCCCGAATGCTTAAGAGTGTCTTTGCCGCTGTGCTTCTTTTTTGTCTTGTGAAGGCCGGAGTCGCCGGGACAAGGAGAAGCTAAGGTTCAGCGTCCTGTGGGCCGAGCGTCTAAGAAGCGGGTAGAGGTGGGGTTCCAGACGACATGGCTTAGCATGCGCGCACACGGGCTGCTCCGGCGACGGGCGACACTTGGATATGGACTGTCAGAACAGGCTATGTATCCAGAGAGCGCGGCAGGAGGAGTCATGTTGCTTACTACGGCACTGACCCACGTAACACGTAAAAGCGAAGCCGGACCAACTGGCAGCCTAACTAACAGACACCACGATGTTGAACAATTTCAGGCAATATGACCGCCGGCTTTGGGCTCGTAGGTGCATTTGTCTAGTACGAAGCATGGTCAGTGTGCCTCCAGGAAGGATCGAGGGCATTGTTAGAAAGGGTATATACACAACGCGTGGTAACAGGCAAGGTAACTTTACACAAATCAAGGTCAACCGAAGCTCCACTTCCAGTTCAAGTCGGACCCGTTGGCAAGAAAATCAGATTTACGTCCTGGCGTAATGCTCACCCATCACAGGCGATGTTATGTCATGCCTCGGATAGAACAGGTCAGCTAAGGCCTTGACAACAAAGGCAAGTTCAGCGGATCGCACCTCGCCCTCAAATGGTTCTTCACACCCTCAAGAACGAATAGAGTCTGCTAATCGCATAGTTTGCATACCATTCGTCGGGATGGGTCCGCTTCGGTTTTCCTGGAGCTCTTACACGCAAAAACATAGGCGGAATTTAGCTTCGCCGCTTTCCAGGATGATGAAAGTAGTTGGTGGGCTGGACGGGTTCGGATATTTCATGTCTAGAATGGCGTCAACATTCTGTAGACAAACAGACTCGTAGGAACATACTTCGAAGCATTTTGCTTGTGCGCGATATCCTTCAAGGTCAGAAGTCCGAATACCTGGACCGTAAGACTGTGAACCTCCTCACGAACGGTATGCACGTAAGCCATTGCAACATACCTTGTATATGACATCCATGGGCATGGTTAGGAGCAAATCGAGGTTACGTTTCCCCGCCACAATCTTGCTGCCTGTGGTTCTGGATGAGTCCAACTTGGCAGAAAGCTCTGCGCGCTTCGTGGCTGTTCTACTCGATGACTTCTTGCCTGCAACATGACGATATTAATTAAGAGCCAAATCCAGCCGATACGCGAGGCAAGAAGTGACGCATACCAGAAACCTTTTCAGTCGCTCACATTGCCTTCTTCTTCGCTCCGGTCACTCGAACCGGATCTGAAAACCTCGTCGACGTAGCCAGGAACGTCGGAAGTCGACTTCGATGCAGCAGCAGCTACAGACCGTACTGACGCCGTGCCATTGCCATACCGCGCCGCAGAGCAATACGTAGTCCCTGGTTGAAAGACAAGGTGCAGGTCAGCATCGACCGTGTCTGCCACTCATGACGCACAAACGGATGCCAAGTGGTGTACGGGGAATTCCCACGGCCTCTCGCATTCCAACTACCATCCCAACAGCAGGGGCTGCTCTTAACCGATGTCCAGGAGTCAAGACCAAGATCGAATTCATGCAACAACCGTGTAAAGTTGGACGTGTTTCATTGAACGGTTAACGGTGGAGACGGCAGATCAGACCGGCTCGGACAACGCGTGGAGGAGGCCAAAGATGGATTGCTTCCGTTCTGCTGTCACCGAATCCGTACCCTACTGCACTGCCACTACCGGCAATGTGCGCTATCTAGGCTAATCTGTGTCTGTATCTAGTCTAATCTGTCATCTACGCGACCCTGATCGGTCTGGTTTCACGGTTACATGTGCCCACCCCGCCTGAAGCAACGTCCTCGTTGCGCTTGCCTTCTAGTCCACGCCCGACTCGTCCAGAAGATGCTCCCGCTCCGCCCACTCGTCTCCACTACTCTCCTCCTCCAGCCTGCCCTCCCAATCATCCTCCCTCAAACCAAGCTCGGCCTTCTCGAACAGCTCGTCTGCCCCGTTCCCGTTGACACCACCTCTGTCCTCCGCCAAGTCTGCCTCCCTTTCATCCTCCGCCCTCTCCCCTTCCACGGCCTCCTGCGCCTCCTGAAGTTGGGTCCTGTTACGAGGTATGAAGCGCCTCAAACGTCGTGAGCTGAACCGACCGCCGATTGGGAGACCTTCTAGAGTTTCGAGACTGTACGAGTTGCGGTCGCGGCTGGTGACGCGTCGCGGGGCGGACCACTTCGGCTCCATCTTCCGCTCCACCTTGAATGTGTAGTCAAGGTCGTTCCTGTAGACTTGTACCAGTTGCCCGGCCTTGAATACAACCTCCTTCGGTGCCCGTCCCATGACCTTTCTGTCGAACTTAGCCTTTCGCTCCTGCGCATGATCGACGATACTCGCGTAGCCGTCGACTCTCTGCTGATCCATATAGGCCATTTGAACCGCGATGTCGGTCGCCGTTGGTTCGTGCGTCGCGATGTCGTGCGGTGTGCGGTTGGTGTTGATGACGAGGCCGAGAAGCAATTCGTTTGGGGAGAACTTGAGGTGGGGCAGGATGCGGTTGTTCAGGTATTCGACGGCGGCGTCGAGATGGTCCGGCCACGTTTCCGGTACGTCCTTCATCCTCTCGTACTCATCTTCCCCCAGATCCGGCGCGCACATCCTCTTCAACCTTCCCAACAACTTTCCGTTCGCGTTCTCGACCAAGCCGTTGATCCACGGTGAATACGCTGGAACGACCCGCAGTTCGGTGCCCCTCGCCGCGCAAGCCTCGCGCACCACATTGTTGTCGAACTCTGAACCTCCGTCGAC
This sequence comes from Lyophyllum shimeji, assembly GCA_026008595.1. Classification (NCBI taxonomy): domain Eukaryota; kingdom Fungi; phylum Basidiomycota; class Agaricomycetes; order Agaricales; family Lyophyllaceae; genus Lyophyllum; species Lyophyllum shimeji. The sequence continues at coordinate 2,736,445 of BRPK01000004.1, forward strand.
CATGAGCGCCTCGGGTGTTGTGAATGTGGTGCAGATTTCGTTGTACTTTTTCGTCGTGGACGCGCCGGTGGCTGGCTTCTTCAGCTTGTCGACCCAGATGTGCTGCGAGTAGGTGTCAAGGTATAACCCCAGCTTTACGAAGCCGCCCTTCCCCTTTGGCATGGACAGCGTGTCGGCGACGATCAGTTCGAATGGGTGTCGTCTTGTGATTGGTTCGAGAAGGGAATGCAGGTGTGTCGGGCCAAAGCTCTTGCATTTGCCGCAGTCCATGATCGCGGTGGTGATGGATCTGTCCAACCGAGGACTGCAAAACTTGTCCAACATTTCGATCTTGACGAGGTCCCGATGGAAGTGCCCTTTTTCCCGATGAATATGCCATGCTCTCGCCACCGCCTCCGACTCCGAAATACACTCCACCCGCGCCTTTGCCCTCACCGACTTCGTATCCCCCACTCTCCACAGCTTCCCATCCTCGATCATATACCCCTGGGCTCGATGTCGCGCTTTCTTCCTCTCCCGCAGACTCCTGCCCTGATCCAGCTCCAGCAGCGAGTCAATTACCTCTAAGAAGATCTTTTCCTTCACGAACCGCTCCCTGAGGCTCGTGTACGCCGACAGGTGTGACGCCTCTGTGATGCGGAAAATATCGTTCTGGAGCCCTGTTCGCGCCTCCCAGTCTTCGCTGACCGTCCACTCGTGCCCGTCCCCGCTCTCCTTCGGGAGGTTGACGTATTTTCGACTGATTCCATCGGCGACCAGGTTCAGGCGCCCTGGCCGATGTCGTACGTCCATTATCTGGTAGGCTAGCACACCGTCGCGCCACCTTGCATGTGTAGAGTTGAGTTTGTCGTTCATGAGATGGTCTCGCAGCGCTTGACAGTCGGTTTCTAGTTCGATGGGGTACCCCCATACGACATCCGAAAATTTGTCGAGAGAGAACTTCAGTGCCGCAAATTCCAGAAGGTAGGGTTTGTACTTCTCTTCTGTGACCGAAGTCCGTTTACCGCAGAAGGCGATGGGGTGCATTCTCGTGACCTCCTTCCCATTTGGTAGTACCGTCTTGTGCTGTTGCGAGAGCATGCCAGCGAAACCGAACTTGCATCCGTCCGTCGTGACGATAAACGGTGTCCCGTCGAACCGTGGGCCCTTTAGGACTGGCTCGCTTGTGAGCGCGACTTTCAAGCGCAAGAAGGCCCTGTCGTGTTCGGGTTTCCAGATTCCTTGTAGGGAGTGCCCCTTCATAGCCCGCCGATACGCTGCCTTCCCTTTACCCCTCGGGATGTCGAGGCTGCGCGCCAGGTCGGTGAGGGGCTGCGCCATGACTGCGTAACCTTTAACGAGAGACCTGAAATAACCCGTTAATCCCGTGAAGGCAGTTAGATTCTGCACGTCTGTGGGGGTTTTCCAGTCGACGATGGCGGTCAACTTGGTGAGGTCGGGACGGATACCTTTGGGTCCAACGCGCGCGCCGGCGAAGACTGACTCTGTCATGAAGAAGCTGGACTTGGCTGCCGAGAGAGACAACTTCTTCTCCCGCACCCGAGTGAGCAGTTGCCGGATGTTACCCAGTTTGATGTCAAAGTCATCGCCCGCCATTCCACCGTCATCGACGAACAGCTCGAACAGAGTTCCTACGAGGTCGCCAAGGTTTCTTGCAGTCATTTCTGCGAAGGTGGACGGTGCACCCGTGAGGCCGAATGGCATTCGCTTGTAGGAGAAGTATCCGCGGCCCTCGACATAGAAGCATATGTATGGCCTGTCTTCCTCGGCCATCTCGCAAGCGTAGAACCCCGCGGCAAAATCGAAGACGCTCACCCAACGATGGCCGCTGAGGCGTTGCTGCTTGGCCCGAATGTCACCTTGCGGCATCGCCGGTACCTTGGTGACCTTGTTCAGATCCGCGAAGTCCTGGCAGACTCTCCACTTCGTAGGCTTTTCCGGCATGTCTGGTCCATGTGTTTCCGGCGTGGTCTCACGAGGTGGTAGATTCTCGAACGCGGATGGGAAGCCAGCTGTTACGCACTCGTCGTTCAGTCTGTGTTGGAGCTCCTCGATGGTGAGCCCGCCCCCTTCGTGCGCCTTTTTGGCAAGAGTGGTCGCGCCACAGCATTTGACGTCCTTGTGGTCGATGGGCTCGATTATCCCCGCATCCAGCATGTTGTCAATTACTCCGTTATAGTATTCCTTCTGTGGGCCGCTGAGCGGTCGCTGGTTTGGCTTGGTGCGGAATTTGGTGGTATTGCGATCTGGTATGTTCAGCTTGTGTGTGGCCCCGTCGACGGTGGTGACCTCGCTCAGCGATAACGCGAAGCAGTCGGCATATTCGCGCAGAAGACTCACCGCCCTGGAACGTTCTTCCTCGCTGAGGTCGGTGCCCAGTGTGATCTCATTGAGCACCGCGTCGACACGTTCCTTTTTGAAGGGGTCGGTCCTCCTGGTCAGGATCGACGGCTTGAAACCCATTGCGAGCAGAGGTTGTTCGGCCCCTGGATGTTCATCGCTGTCCCCTGCTGCAGCGTCCAAGGTATAGACCGCCGACCAGTGTTCTTCTGGCTCGCCCTCTGGCTCCAGTGCTGCGTTTGTGGGGGTCGGTACATCAGAGATGGGTGCCTCGCAGTTAGAGCTGATGTTTGAGTGTACTTCCCTCGAGGGGGATCGCGAATCCCCCATTGAGTTTGCGCGCGATGCCTCCAGGCGTTCCGCTCGAGCTCTCTTCACTCTTCCCTCCCTGAACCGCTTCGCTTGCTTCCTGTCCCCTCTTGTTCTTCGTGCTGTGAGACCTTTCTGCAATCTCCACGCCTCCCGCTCTTCCTTAGTTCGTCGCAGTTCCCCCGTGCTTGTTTTTGGATGTTCCACCTTCACTGGGACCCAGTCTTCTTCCTGCTCCCCTTCGTCTATCGCGACAATGGCTTCCGATGCTTCCGACTCTGTGATGGATGTCTGCTGGTCAAACTGTTCCACCACAGCAGTGGACTCTGGTATCGAGACTTGCCTCGTGGGGGGTAACTCGTCCCCCCCATGATTTGTCTGCGCCCAAGCTTTCTGCTTCCACTCCTGTGCTACACGTCTTCGCTCCTTTCGCCCTGGGCGAGTCCAAGTTGGCGTATTCGAAGGTTCAAGTGTTTCGTAATGTGGCTGGTCAAGCTGCACCCTTGCTTCCACTGATATAGCGGCTAAAACTTGCCTCGAGGGGGACGCGCAATGATCCCCCCTGAAGTTTGTGCGCTGTTTGATGTCCGTTGTGAGCCCAACGAGGAGTGGTGCTGCTACTCCTTTCACATTGGAGAACTGGTTCTCGAGTTTGACCCAGCTGTTCCCTATGGGAAGGTGGATGGTGTCGGCCTTATACTCGTGGACCGCCCCAAATTCCTCGAGCAACGGTTTTCCGAATAGTAGCGACCAGGCGCCGCCGCTCTCGAAGACTTCGAAGGCCCCTTCCTGACTGGTATTGGCGACGACGACAGTTCCTTCCCATATACCATCTGACGGTACAAGGCGGCCGTCCGCCATCCGGAGTACACGGCTGGAGAGCTGGAGTGGTCTGAGTCGACTGCGAATTTGCTGAAAGACCTTTGCATCGATGGCGTTGACCATGGCCCCATCGTCGAAGACGCTCCGAAAGCGGACCACTTCCCCCTTGGGTCCTTTGAGTTGTACGTCATGCACAAATGGTACACTCCTCCTCCTCGTGCTCGAGCCGCCCACTTCATACAGATCAAAAATGTTTGAATTTCGCTCTGAAGAATACAAGATGGTGTCTGGGATAACCGCATCAACTCTCGGTAAAGCTCCCTCCCTGCTACCCAGGGCACACTTCAAGTCGGACGGCTGGCATTCGTCCCCGTGCGACGCCTCTTCATGCGCGGGGACCCTTTCATCCACCTCTGTAAAAACTCTCTGGGTCGTCGCCGGAGCACCCTGCTCTACGTCGACGACCCCTCCGCTTTTCCCTGCTCCTGGGCCGCTGCCTGCGCCTCCAGATAGTCGTGGATGACCTGCGCATTGTACTCCTCCTGGCTGTACCACTGATCCCCGCCCGATACGAAGTTGACGGGTGTAGCATTTGTTGTGGGTGTGACGCCGTTCAGGCTGCGTTTGATTGAGCTAGCGATCGAGCGCCAGCGGCGTTCGAGCTGGGGTATGACCCTGTTAGCAGAGCAACTGTCGCCCCGATGACCTGTATAGCCGCATGTCCAGCATTCGCCGGAGCCGACCGGGCAAGATCCGGGAGAGAGAGGGTACGGGCGGGATTCGTTCGGTCCTCTATTTCCGTGCTTCCGCGCCCACTCGTTAACCTGTGCCTCATACAGAGCCCTGCCAGCCGGTGTGTCGGGGTGGATAATTAAGGCGAAGCTGACGACGTCGGCCCAGCGTTGTGCGGGGGTGCGGGTGGGGAACATGCCTGCGTTCGGGGGTTGGGAGTAAAAGGGGCTGCTGTTCGTTGTATTAGACGGCCTGGTAGCGTTGGTGTTAGGAGCGGTGTTGAAGCGTGGTGCCGGAATTGGCGCGCCAATGTTTATGTTCCGGAGCGTCGCGGCAAGTGCTTTCGAGGGTGTTTGCTGGGTGGCCGCTAGTAACAAACGGTCTGTTTTCGCTTCCGACCTCTTCTTCTTCTCTTCCTCCAGCTGATTCTCCTCGATCCTCTCGAGCGGTAACGCGCGGACAGCGTCGCAGAATGTGGACCACGAGCCATATGAGAGAAGCAGTGACCGCACCGCGATTGGGAGCGCTTTACGGGTGGCGCTAATGAGCAGACCGTCGCGGTCAGGTATTGCCTCCGCAAGGCGCTCCACCTTGTTCGCCCAGGCGATGTGCGAGAGCTCCTCGACACCGTTAACGGTGATCCGTTTCCCGACATCCTCCTCCTTCAAAACTGTCGCCGCTAATATCGCCGTCTTCTCCTCCTTCGTCTTCGTCGCTATGACCCGCACCGGCCACTTCGTGTTGAACGCGGATACCAGGGTTGTCCACGTCCCCGTGATGGTCGTATCGAGGCCCCTGTACCAGGCATCGGCATCACTGCTGGCCTTCAGGGAGAGCCGTAGGTAGTCGATCTTGTCCGCGCCTGAATCGGCTTTGCCGACAAACTTCCGCTCGACGGTGTTGATGAAGTCCTGTGGGTTCTCCCCTTCGCGGCCGTCGCCCCAAAACAGTGGGGTGTTCTCGTCCGGCATATCGTAATCAGCCTGCGAGGGTGGTGCTGGAGTTGATGGTGGTGGTGGTGGTGGGTAAGTGTAGATCGGTGGTTGATCCAGGGTGGGGCTGGGTGTGGGTGAATCAAAACTCGCCGGGCTGCTTAGCGTGAATGAGGAAATTGATGAAATTGTGGTGCTAGATCCTGCTGTTGATGGTATAAAACGTCCGCTAGAGTCGCGTTCGATGTTGCGAGGACGAGGAGCCAGAATGATCCACGGTCCTTGACGAGAATGACAGGGGAGGGTATGGTGATGGTACTGAAGGCAAGTGCGAGGCTCGTAGACACTATAACGCTTGGGCACTGTAGACACTTGGACGCTTGACACGTAGACGCTTAGACACTTTAAGTATACGCTTTTCACCTGAGAGAATCAGATAACGCTTAGAAGGCCACGGTACCAGTGGACGCGTGATGCTGTATGGAGTTCGAATCGCGCTGTTGTCACCAGATGGAGACGGCAGATCAGACCGGCTCGGACAACGCGTGGAGGAGGCCAAAGATGGATTGCTTCCGTTCTGCTGTCACCGAATCCGTACCCTACTGCACTGCCACTACCGGCAATGTGCGCTATCTAGGCTAATCTGTGTCTGTATCTAGTCTAATCTGTCATCTACGCGACCCTGATCGGTCTGGTTTCACGGTTACAACGGCCCCCGGCGCAAGGTTTCGTGTCTTTGATGCCAAAACCTCGGACCTGGAGAAGCCTCGTACAAATCTCGACGGACCGTCGAAACGCTTTCAAACGAGCAACATGAGCGCGCATTGGCTCTCGTTCGACAGTCCTGCATTGGTGGCCTTCTCCTGGTCCGTGTTCTACGCCTCATTTTGCGGAATACTGATTTGACTTCCCCCGTCCTCAGTGCGTCGGCCCGTCGAAGAGAGCACGTCGTGATACCCTGCCAAGCAATCCCACGAACCTTTCGTGAAGATATATATGCGTTGTCCAGGAGGGAGGTCATACGTCAATACTACTGTCTATGTCTCGCCCCAATTTGAGCCTCTTCGTGCTGTTATTCACTCTGCTCTCGAGCTTCTTGCACGCAAACGCAAGCACTATCGAGAAGCGTGCCTCGCGTACCTCGCCGCCTTCCGGAGCTGTCGTCGTAAGAAAATCCGGCACGCAAAGTGGGGAGTACACTACGGTGCAGGCCGCTGTAAACGCGCTTCCCAACGACAGCTCCGCCCGCACGATCTTTATCTATTCAGGTAAGCGAGATTCCTGTCCACAGTCGCAATCTAATTCAGTCTAGGAACGTACAACGAAGAGGTCTACATTTCCCGTCCTGCCACTGTACGTGCAATCTCCGCTTGTCTACCCCAGTGAAATTGACGTGCGCACGTTAGATTCTCGGATCTACAACGGATACGACGGGCTACGTTGCCCATTATGTCACCATCACGCAGGCTACCTCTGCTGGCCAGATCGGAGGGAATAACGACCTCACGGCTACCCTTCGTGTTCACAAGGACAGATTCTTCCTTTCCAACGTCAACCTCGAAAACACAGTAAGCAGAGGTCCCACGCACTGTCTCAAGTCTAAGTAACGTCTCCATCTATCAGTTTGGCCCGCATCCACCCTCAGGAGGCCAGGCTCTCGCCTTGAGCGCTTATGGAACGAAAACACGAATACTACGGCGTGGGCTTCTACGGGTGTGTACCATCCTTCGTCTGTTTCCTGTTGCGTTCACCCGACAGCCAAACAGGTACCAGGATACCGTTCTGGCGCAACAAGGGAACCAATTCTACGGTGTCTGCTACGTCGAAGGCGCAGTCGATCACACCTTTGGTCAACACGCGCGTGCATTTTTCCACCGGAACACTATCGCGTCGGTCGAAGCAGGGTCAATCACCGCTCACGGCCCCAGCTCCACCGATAATAGTATCTGTGCGTACCATCTGTCTGACTGCCGGTCAACTTGTTGAAGCTCCACGCACGCAGTCGTCATCAACCGGTCGACGATCACCACCAGCTCGGCTGCTACCAGATCCTTGACTAGCCTTGTCTATCTCGGCCGTCCGAGGACACAATATGCTCGGTAAGACTTTGCTCAAGGACTTGACGTTATGTTGCGGATTGACGTGTAACTATTCTGCAGCGTCGTTTACACTTCCTGCAGCTTAGGAAATTTGATCACCTCTGCTGGTTGGTCTGTCTGGTCGTCATCCACGCCGAACACCGCCAATGTCCTATTTGCGGAATATCTAGCACAGGTGAACTTCTTGATACTACACCGCTGGTGACTCATAATGGCGTTTGCAGGCGCAGGTGCGGCTGGAACTCGAGCTTCCTTCTCGAAAAAGCTCTCTTCCGATGCTGGGTATACGGCTGCGGATGTGTTGGGAAGCAACTGGACGACCTGGGTGGACCAGGCCTATGTTTGAATGCACCGCTCGGCTTTCGAATACATGACATTCTTTATCGTTCGTCTGACATGCCAACCTGAACGTCCTGGGATGTATGTCTGTACACCTCCCCTTCCATGCTCTCTCATCCTCATGTTTGCTGTCGCTTTCCAAGCGTAGCTGGTCCATTGAAGTGCCGAAATTCCAAACCGATTCCGTCCGTCATATTTCGAAACAATGCGTTTTCCACTGACACTTCCAATCGAAGTCTCGGTCGAGTCAAGTATCGTTGAAAGTAGCCCGGACCGCTAAGGTGTTCAGTTTGTCTACCAGATTATGCGGTCGAAAACGCGACGCTTCGCGCTGTAGGTGATTCTGAGCGCCAAAATGTCGGGGGAAGTCTATAACAACGGACCGTCACGCACCACGCGAGCGAGGAGCATCCGACCACATGCGGCCGCCAAGTAGGGACGTCACATTGTATTGTGTCCTACGTTCTAGCGGGCGCATACAATGTATCGAATATTGCGGCTCAGCGGATCCGCTCAAGCGGCAGCGGACGTTCTACGATGTAGTGACTTCTCCGGCCCACCGGATGGGATACAATGTATCGTGCCGCTCGACTCCAGCGGGTCCGTTGCCAGGCTATATGGCAGCGAGCGTTGGGGAGCGCGGGGACCTGGCGGGGGATGTGTATGGTCGACCGGCAGGGAGATAATGCCAGGTCGACCGGCAGTGGGCAATGTAAAAATTTCATCCCTCAATATACAATGTAGGTAGTGTTTCACTGAGACAGTTCATGGAATATGAGGGGACCTGGCAGGATTGTATATGGTTGACCGGCACTGGGTAATGCTGGGTTGACCAGCAGTGTCGACCGGCAGTATCAACCGGCAGTGGGTATTGCTGGGTTGACCGGCACTGGGCAATATGAAAATTTGATGTCAATATCCAATGTATGAAGTGTTTCACCGAGACAGTTCACAGAATATGAGCATTACAGCGGTGTGTGACAGTGCATCGATGCGTGGCATAGATGTTCATTCACAACAGTTTTTTTTTGACCTATACGGATGCGACCCTAAAGACTACCCTAGACACCAGGATCAACGTCCATCCCCGCAAACGATGCCGGGGACCAGTGGGCCTGGCAGCACTGTGATCTAGTGAGATCTCGAGCTGTCTGTATCGTAGTCTCCCTCTTCTTCCGAGACACTCTCATCGGCATGCTCCTTGCCGCTCTGGTCATCCTCCTCTTCACTGCTGGGATCTTCGAGATCACTCACATACCCCGGCTCTTCAATTCCCATCACGATGTCCAATGCCTGTGCGAGTGTAAATGGTGCGCCATTGCTGCAAACCGCAGTTGTGCCATTGCCGGATGTGTCAATTGGCAGGGTGCCAGGATTGGCAACGTCGGCTTGGTCTCCCAAATCGTTTGCCGGGAACGCCAGGTCTTCTGCATCACGTAGGGTGAGGACTATATCCTCATCCTCATCAACATCACCCAAGTCATTCACAGGGAACAACACCTCATCAACATCTCCCGCGCTAGCATCCTCTGCATCGGAGACCGCTGGTGGCAAAGGTGTTTCTGGGTTGCCGGCGAAAATGGCCTTGATGCCGCTGGACTCGGCATCCTCAGGGTGGTCTCCCTGGTCGTTGGCCGGGAACACCACATCTTCTTCGTCCTCCTCCGGCAGACTGCCCTTGACGTTGCCGAAATCGGTGCCTTCAGCTTGGTCTCCCCAGTCGTTGGCCGGGAACACCACGTCTCCGTCGTCCTCCTCCGGCAGACTGTCCTTGATGTTGCCGAAATTGGTGTCTCCAGTCTGGTCTCCCCAGTCGTTGGCCGGGAACACCACGTCCTCATCGTCCCCATCCCCGAAACCACCTGAAAGGACCATCTCTGGATCCTCATCTACGTCGCCCAAGTCATTCACAGGGAACGACGTCTCATCCTCACTCGCATCTCCTGCATCATCACTGGGAAACTTTGGATCCAAGGCCACCGCCAGCACGGTTGTTGCTGGGTTGACGGAGACCATCACTGTGATGCTGCTGGACTTGGCATCCTCAGGGAGGTCTCCCCAGTCGTTGACTGGGAACGCCACTTCTTCTTCGTCCTCTGCCGGCACACTCCCTGCAAGGATCATCTCCGAATCCACGTCTTCCATCAGGCCTTCTTTGTCCTCCACATCTGCTTGTTCGGGTGGAATGAAGAGGTGTGTATATATGGCAACCGGCAAGGGTGGGGGGTTTACCAAGTGGCTGACGGCTTTCTGTCGACGATGTTCTGCCAAAGCATGTTCAACATATCGCCGTGGAAATAGTACTAAGGTGTTCGTCTTGTCCATCTCATTCCACCAATCAAAGTGGTACACCGGCACTAGCGCTCCTGGGTCGGCCGGCCCTGAATTCAGTAGAGCTTCCAACCAAGAGAACTCTATGTGGACCGCTTTGAAAGCAAGTGAGCGGGACAGGGCACCGATCAATGGAGGCACCACAGGAGAGAAGCCGTGTGCGAATGCGACTCCTACTCGGGCGAGAGCAAAATTCTGTTATCAGTCATCAGTAACGAGGGTTAGATGAACTATCAAGGAGACATACTACTTCTCCGATGAGGCAAGCGACCATCCATTCCGGGAGCTTGGGCTGCCTGAAAAAAACCAGAGTGGCAGCTCGTATGCGAGACTCGAAGTAATCTATGACTTCCTGCAATTCGGCAAGCTGCACTGGGGAGTCGTCGTTCATCGCGGCAGGCATCAAGCCCAGATCAAGCACATAACGATGGATTTTCAACGCGTTCACGCATCACGTGGGACCTATACTATCTTTACATAGTTTTTGTTCACGGCTACAAACCTATTCTGGGTCTCAAATGCCATGGCCATCCACATGGCCGATTTGCGGCGCGCGTATGCCGCAGCTCCGGCGTTTGCGTCCTCTGCCGACTGTAGTCCGCGTTGCTGCCAGATTTTTGCTTGCCGGATGAAGTATTGTGCTGTCCACTGCATCTCATACCCAACGAGTGTGAATTCTTCAGCCCATCTCTGTTTGGTAGCACGGCCTTGTAGGAAATGAATTCGTTGAACTGTTGCCAGCTCTGGTCAAGACGCATAATGAAGCTTAAGCTGAGTACTTACATTCTGTTAATCCTTCTGTGGTGTCTGTAACAGGCCCATCGAGCTGCCAGATCCATGATAGCACATGATCAGTGGTGGAACCAGGTCGGTTGGGCTCGAGGATTGCCGTGCTGCTCTTGATATCCACTGCCGTGAGTTGCTGATACCTTTGTAGTGTGCGCTCATCTGCCCCAAGCCAAACGAGGGAAGCACGGCACTTGCTATACACCCGGCAAAGTGTTCCAATCTGGTGATTCAATCTGCCAAGTGTAGTCCGTGCCCGAGTCCGGACTGCCTTTCTCGGGGCCACTCGCATAATATGTGAATAATGGAAGGACTTCTCTGCAATGAGCTCTCGGAGATTCTGGAGCAGCGCGTCGGCATGAGATTGCCGGAGCCTGAGTTCAGCAGCACGGCTTGATTGGGAACATTGATGCATTGCCGAGGGTAATCCAAGCACAATCAACTCTGGCACAGGAACCTCGGCAGACGAAAGTGAGGCAGTAGCTTGGGTTGGAGGTGGGGGGTCCGCAGCGCCCTCAATATCAATGTCATCGAAGGCGTTGGTAGGGGTCTCATCATCGACGAAGTGAGTAACACTTGCTGCAAGGCCGAGCTTGGAGGCCAACACAACAAAGACGTCCAGCCGAGAACACAGTGCAGCGCGGTCTGTTTCAATTGCTTTCTGGTCGTCCTCCCGTGGGTATTTGGCCAGTCTCCGCACCTTGTCTTGGATTTCAATCCTATGCATTGTCAGAGGAGGTCACACATAAAGTAGAAGGCATACTGCTTTGCCTCCAGCCGAAGGCCCTGCTGTATCCACTCATCTTGTTGCACTGTATGCACATCTTCCACCACTGCCGAAGCCGATGGCGCTGGTTCAGCAGCACGAGCATGCATTATATCCATTGCCGTGATATCCACCAATCTGCGGCTCTCAGCATATGCAATTTCCTCTTCCCATGTGGCACGATGTTCCTCCTTGATGCTGGAGCAGAGGCTTGCAAAGTATGCTGCAGCTTTGGCACTCATTACTTCGGCCTTCTGAAATTTGCGGCATAGCACCCCCTTGCCGGACTCCACAGCATCCTCAGACCCTGCCTTTCGCTTTGCCGGTTGCGGCGACGTCGACTTTGATGAGCCACGAGCCATGCTGCGAGCCGAAGGGGGAGCGGTGCTCCTGCCGTGAGCAGACAGAGAACCGGCACTGCTGCCACCTGCTGAAGGAGGGGCAGCACGGCGGGCACGGGTATGGTGAATACCAGGCGGGATGGCTTTACCGCGCCGAGTGTACCGGACGTCAGCCTCATCAGAGTGAATGGCCAAGAGACCTGCCGAATTACCTGTCTCTGCCTCTTGACTGCCGACCGGTGTGGGAGGAATGACCTGGATGTCCAGATCCACAGGAGCAGCACCGGCGCTGGTGGCTGTCGGCAGCCGCTGCACTGATTCCGTGACTGCAGTGGGCAGGATGCTGGTGGTGCCCTCAGCTCCTTGCAACACAGGGTCGGCGGTGGCTCCACCGTTCCTTGGCTGGTCAGCCTGTGTGGGAAGGGAAGAAATATCGGTACGCCCCAAAGTTGCCACCGAGCTGGAGGCGGCAAGAGTGGCGGGCCCGGCAACGGGAGGGGGGGCCGCGCTGTCTGCCGCCTGAGAGGATGGGGCAGGGGCGGCAGCTGTGTCTTCGGTGCTGGCTGCAATGTTCGGTGGGTGGGAGGGATCAGCAGGTGCGGCAGCAGCAGGAGACGCCGGGTGAGCAACCTGGGCCGGGGAAGGGGTGGAGGCGCCAACTGCGTCGGGAGAGAGGACATTGGTTGAGGTGGTGGCAGGGGTGGCGCCAGCAATGGGGAGGGAGGCAGCAGGCGTGACAGTGGTGGCGTTGCCGGCGGGGGTACTCAACGCAGCCGGCACGGCGGCTGAATTGGTGGGAGGGGGGGCGGGAGCGGCAGGTGTCACGTGGGTGGCACTGGCGGCAGGCATACCAATAGCAGTGGGCAGGGCGGCTGGACTGGTGGAAGGGCCGGCAGTGACGGCCAGGGGGAGGGGGGCGGCAAGGGTGGCATCGGCGGTACCGGCAGCTGGAGGACCAAGGGCAGAGGGCCTATCCGCAGCATGCTGAGCAGTAGCACCATCGCCGGTAGGGGTACTCATCGCAGTGGGCACGGCGGCTGGATTGGCGGGAGGGGCGGCAGCAACGGCAGGTGTCACATGGGTGGTACTGGCGGCAGGCGTACCAATGGCAGTGGGCAGGGCGGCTGGACTGGTGGAAGGGCCGGCAGTGACGGCCAGGGGGAGGGGGGTAGCAAGGGTGGCATTGGCGGTATCGGCAGGGGTACTCATGACAGCGGGCACGGCGGATGCAGGGGTGGAAGGCGCGGTGGCAATGGTGGTGGGAAGTGGGGCGGTAGGAGTGGCAGTGGCGGCGCCGGCAGCGGGAGTACCAAGCGCAGAGGGCACTGCGGCGGCATGCCGCGAACCATCTGCAGGAGCGGCGGGACGGGGCTTGGGGAGAGGTGCTCTGCTGGCAGTGACCACAGAGGCGGAAGGAGGGGGGCGGGAGTGGCCGGGGATGCCAGCGCGGCGGCAGATGCAGCTTTTCTCCACCTTCGTTGCAGAGCGGTGATGGACTCGTCTACCTCCTTCAACCGATCATCGTGCACGTCGAGGTCCTCGTCTAGCCGACGCACTTCGGCAACCTGTTTGTCAATTCGTCCGTTGACGCGCTTGAACTTCTCCCGCTGGTGGTCCATGTACTCCCTTTTCCAGTCGTCCATTTCGTCCACCGCATCTTCTAGGGTCTGCATGCGGTCGTGGTGAGCGCCAATGTCGCCTTCCAGGCTGCCGATGTGCTGCTTCAAGTCCTCGATCGTGGCAAGCAGGTTTGAAATTTGTGCTTGCTGGAGGCGGACAATGTGAGCGAGATTCCCTGGCAACACGGTCAGTAGGGCTTAGTCGGCAAAGGAAAATGACGTTACCGGCATCGGCATCTAAGGCGGCCGATGGGGGAGCAGCCACCGTGCTGGAGCCGGCAGGGCGCTGGGCGACCTTTGCCGACGCACGAACCGCCGGGTGTTGGTCTTCGCTGTCGGAGTCCTCCACCCTTGCTGCCGACAGCTTCTCCTGCCGTTTCTTCTTCCGAGGTGGCTGGGACCCACCCTTCTTGGCCCGCTGCTGTGTCTCATCCCGGCCCCCACCCCGAACATTCGCCACGCTGCATTTCGACTTCGACCGAGCGCAGTGCACGGAGGAAGAGCCGGTTGACGCCTTCTCACATTGCTCTTGCCTACTGCGGCAGCCCTCACATGGTGGGACATGGAACTCGCCAGTGCCGACAGGAACTGGACGAGCCGCAGCCGGCCGCGATTTTGCTGTCTTGCTGGGTGCCCGTGCTGCCTGGTTCGCCGGAATTTCCTCAACGTCGGATACTTCAAGGTACTTGGCATCTGAGACGTCCATCTGGGCCGATTTGCGCTTTTTAGAAGGAGGGGAGGAAGGTGCTGTAGCACGCGCCTTTCCCTTGCCCTTCTTCCTGCTCTGCATTACAATCTCGAAGGGCTGTTCCTCGCCGAGCGAAACGCCGGCAGCCGGCAACTTGGAGGCGGCAGCTGCGCCGGCACTGGATCCAGCGGCCGGAGAAGAAGTACCGACAGTGCCTCCAGGTACTCCAGCCGCAGCCTTCATGTGTCGGTGGGCGATGGGAGCAGTCGCGGCAGGAGTGGTAGGATGGTGAGTGGTACTAACAGGTGCCGGAGCAGGCGCAGGTGCCGGGGCAGGGGTGGGAGCAGGGACAGGCGCGTGAGCAGGTGCCGGCGCTGGTCCAAGAACAGGAGCAGGAGCAGGTGCTGGAGCAGGACCAGCAGTGGGGACAGGCGCAGGGGTAGGTGCTGGGGCCAGGGCAGGTGTAGGGACAGGGACAGGGACAGGCGCGTGAGCAGGTGCCGGCGCTGGTCCAAGAACAGGAGCAGGAGCAGGTGCTGGAGCAGGACCAGCAGTGGGGACAGGCGCAGGGGTAGGTGCTGGGGCCAGGGCAGGTGTAGGGACAGGGACAGGGACAGGCGCGTGAGCAGGTGCCGGCGCCGGTCCAAGAACAGGAGCAGGGGCAGGTGCTGGGGCAGGAGTGGAAGCAGAGACAAGTGCCGGGGTAGGTGCCGGGGCCAGGGCAGGTACGGAGGCAGATGTGTGGACGGGGGGTGCAGGTGAGATGAGACTACTTGCCGGAGTGGGGTCACCACCCTCGCGTTCTTCGTTGGCGAGGACGGCCAACATTACGTGGAGTGCCGCATCTACCTTGGCCTCGTCCTGAGCATTGACAAAGTCAATGAAGGGCTTGATTGCCTTCCCGAGGAACGTCGCCTTGAACATCTTCTTGGCCTCTTCCGGCGTGGCTTTAGAAACGAACGGCAGAGCTGCCGCTTTCTAAGATGATGGTCAGTTTGTGATAGAGGCGGTAAATCTGAGTTCATACCGAAGTTTTATATTCGCGTTTAAGGACGGCGCGGTTCACTGGGGTGTCGGCCATCCTGACTTCGGCGAGCACCCTGCGAAGCGCTGCACCAGCAGTGTGGACGGCGTTGAACTGAGCAGTTTCGGTATTCATGATAGCAAAGATGATTTAGACGAAAGGGTTATGGAGTTATGTCGTGCTAGGGAGGCTAGGCAAAAGGAAGATTAGAGAAGTCCCACAGTAGTCACGCGACCATACCAACAAAAGAATTTCCTACTATCACGGGATCATAGTTGTCTGGCGCCCGCCAAGTGCGGGACTGCGCTTAAGAGTTGCGGCAAAATTGGCAAGCAAGCAATGTGGCAGCGTTGCCGTGAAATATGTTCATTACTCCTTTCCAGTCCTCTACTGTAACTGTGCAGCAAACTATCTACTATCTCTTCCTGCGTTTGCTCGAGCGTGTGGCCATCCCCTGTGGTGCACTGGCCGCCTCTCGTTGTTTCGCAGTCTGGTTCCGCGTCAAGCGTCTGGCCATCCCCTCTGATGCACTTGCCACCTCTCGTTGTTTCGCAGCCTGGTTCCTTGTCTGCCTCGGCAGCCTTGCGGCAGTCATTTGTTGCCAACGTTCTGTGGCAGTCTCCTTGTTTGCTTTCGATGGGTGGATTCCGGCATCTTCGTCTGGGACTTTTCGCTTCCTTTGAGGAACGCTTGCCGTGGCAGCAGCGTTGACCAACTTCACATGATGCCGGACATATGCCGGAAGTGGTTGTATCTGGTCGCAGTTATCTGGTAGTGTTCCGGGAGACAATGCCGGAGCAGCAGGGGCAGGCATAGGATGGGGAGGAACAGGTGCAACTGCTGATGCAACAGCTCCATGCACAGTTCTACTCGAACCAGCGATGCCGCTGAAAACAGACGCCGGAGGCAAGGATACCGGCAGTGCAGGTGTGGCAACGCCGGAAGTATTGGCCGGCAGGGTAGATGGTCCTGGCAAGGGCTGGGATTGATTGCCTACAATGCCCAGAGAAGCCGATGGTTGGCCTGGTATAGGTGAGTATTTCTCAAAATCCTCCAGTGGTATGCAATATTGTGGACCGTCTCCATCGCCATCTGCAGGTCCATTGAGAGGGGTAACCGCACGATATCCATTCTTGACAAGCTCTTGCATTTGCGCATGAGTGACCATGACATGTGTATCTTCATCAGGGATTAGGCCGGCAGCGGTCTGTATAACTGGCGGATCGGCAGCGGCAGTTCCATTGCGAACCTGCATCGCCTGTGGTTCAGCAGTGACGCCGCCGAGAGATGCGGCATGGGCAGGAGCACTCCTGGCTGCACTCGGCTTGGGGTTCTTTGCCTTGGCTCGCCTTTGCCGCTTGGCTTTAGTGGTGGCAGTGGCAGTGGCAACATCATACCGTGCCCCATACTCAGCCGCAAGACGAACATTGTTCTTCACGTATGCCGTCCATCGAAAGGCAGAATGCACCCCATGACTGACTTCCCTAGCTTTCCAGAACTGTAGCAGCTCCTCAATTTCCGCTTTGCGCATGTTTTGAGGGTCCTGAATTGTGATATTCCTGTCCTCAGGCAGGTACTCCGGAGCAACGAAAGCGGCAACGTTGGCACTGATTGCCGCAAATGGAACACGGGTTTGAGAACGTCCAGATGCTAGTTCTGTTCATTATGTTAAGCCATGGCGAGGTCACTGCTGCCGAGTTTTCCAAGACTTGCCGTAATGCATACTCCAGTACTTTCTCAGCAGTAACACCAATTCAGTCTTTGTATACTGATCCTTGGTGACTGTTGGCACTTCTGGAAAGCCGCCTTCTCCTGATTTGATCTGCAGTGGATAGGGTGTCGCACTTGTGTTGAGGGGTTCAGGTGTGAGCGACTCCTTCAGGGACCGCACATAGCCCATGAGTTTAAGGCTCATCTCTTTGATCATGTCCTTGTAGAGGTACTTGAAGGGCTGCCGTACAACACCCATATTCTCGGCAATTGTATCATGGCTACGGCAGATGGTTGGAAGGTGCGGCAAGCAAAAGAAGAATCGGCACTCACACTTTCAACGTCCATTGGCCATCTTTACCGATATACGCAGCAAATGTGAGGGAAACCATTCCCATCTGTAGCCAATGCTCGCGGTCAGCTTGCATGAGCTTGGCAGAGCTCTTTTTCTCGGCCATTCTAATTGCCAAAAATGTCAGGAGGGTTCTGCCGCGACAAATCACCCGATGGAGGAACTTGCCGTCGTTGCTCTGCTTCGGGATACCCTCGCTCGCTCCACTGTGCTGCTGTCCTCTCCAATGCCTGCCTCTCTTCCTGTGTCAGGTTCTCAATGACTCGAGAAATTGCAAGGTTTTTCTTGGCAAAATATTGCACGGTCCCCGGGTCGGCTTCATCACTGCCGGACATCTCGGCAAGTGCGTTCTCAATTTCTGTCTCCATCGTTTTCCGAACAACGTCCCGCAGGCGCACTTTGAGGTGTGCTGTTGATGGCTTGTTTCTCTGATGTCTCCAATTATTTTGACAATACTTTTTCAGGATCTGTTCGGTAGTTAGGCAAGGCAGTGTGCGATGTAAGAAAAGACATACTTGTAGTCTGGTCTGTGAGTCATCGCCTTGGGGTCTAGTACCCGTTGCATCCCAATGGTTGAAGATATCCGGCAGTACTTTATCTATCAAGAGCTGCGCCTTTTCCAAATGGTTTTCAAGCGCAAGATATTCTTCTTTGTACCCATTGACAATTCTCCGCGCTGCAGGGCTCCAATAGGACTTCTTCTTTTGGGGCCTCAAAAGGATTGGGGTCACGAGGGGCTGCCTATCTGCTGATGGGTGCTCGTTAGGCACAGCCGGAGAGGCAGTGGAAGTGAGATCACAAGCAGCCGGTGGACATGTGCCATCAGACATATCAGAGCACAGGAGAGGAAGAGATACCAGAACAGTACTGAATTGGGCTGCCAACCTTTAGATTCAGGGTCCTGACGATCTCAATATGTTCCGTCAGTATGCCCTGGCATCGGCAGCATCCGCATTGCACCATGCGGCAGACACGACTGTGCGGCAAAAGTGACCATGTGGCTAAGACGAGTGCCGCATGTGGGCGACAACACTGCTCATGACCGTTTATCAGCCTTGAATATATAATTCCCCAGCCTTCCACCCTTTGCCTGCTGCTACATTTTTAGCATGCCCGGGAAACGCAAAAGAGCTCACTCGATCCTGACAGAGGACCAAATAGCTCCAGCTTATCTCGTTGAGACCGAGGTCAAATTAACATCGCATGGCCGCAAGATCGTCGAGAAGAAAGTTCCGTTGCGGCGAGAAACAAAGGCAGCTACATCGGTGCCCCAGCAGCCACAAGTTGAAGTAACCAACACATCTGGCGACGGTGCACCTGGCAATGATGCATTTTACTACGAAGACAACGATGATGACAATTCGAGAACAGGAAGAAAGGTGTGTCTGATTGGACAGTTTCTGCCATGTCTTGACACGGGCAAGTAGACGCAGCAGATTTATCTACAGGAGTTTGTAGACCTGGCACCAGAATTGCTTCAGGGTATGCTTGCGAGAGAGGCTATGCCTGCCGAAGATCTTTGTTCAGGCTGTCCTGATGCCGAAAATCGCAATTTAGGATGTCCTCACAAGAGGTATGGCAGATGGAGATGCCGAGACTGCAATACTCCGCATATCCTCTGCCGCAGTTGCATGCGAACATATCATCGTTGTAATCCCTTGCAT
Organism: Lyophyllum shimeji; assembly: GCA_026008595.1. NCBI lineage: Eukaryota > Fungi > Basidiomycota > Agaricomycetes > Agaricales > Lyophyllaceae > Lyophyllum > Lyophyllum shimeji. The sequence continues at coordinate 2,755,299 of BRPK01000004.1, forward strand.
CGCATTGAATGCTGGACTGGGGGATATTTCCGTCGCGCAGAACTGTGGGAGGTCGGAACCTTCATGTTGGTCCGTCATGGATCATCGCCTGGGACTTGTCCTACACTCACCTTTCAAACCACTACACTGGAGGGATTTGAAACCATCAAGGACGAGCAAGACCAGGGCTGTGTCATGGAGCTTCGTCAGCATGTTGCCTGGGGTGATACGGCAAACACAGAAGAACCTCGAACGTGGAAGATGCCGCAGGGGCGCCCTCTGTCTGAAGCCGATGTGCTCGAATTGCTTGACGGTGATGTCGACGACTTGCTGGAAGATGAAGATGAGGTAGGCCAGGGGGATGAACAGGAAGATGGCAAGGTCTTGCCAATCAATCTGCCGTTAGCCGATGGTTTGAACAACTCATACTGCCGAGTTGTACACACAAACGGAATCCATTACCTGCCGTTGGTCACCTGCGGCTGTCGTGGACTAGAGAAACGGCCAGCCGACTTGATTCTCAATGGCCTCATCCCGGCGAGCTTTTCTGGATCCCGTATCTACTTCACAACTGCTGTGCTCAGTGATTATCGGCTTGCCAACCTAGAGTGCAAATCGTCGGCATTGCACTATTGGCATAAACTATGCCGGCATACGGCTGCGGCAACTCACCCCGGCGACATGGATAACTTCTATCGTGAACTGCGACGCTTGTCACGCGGATGGAGGTGGCTTAAGAAGCTCCAGTGGAGTGGTGTTGGTCAAGCGGGCAAGGGCATTAATGATGTTGGAGAAGGCGAGCTAGCCATCTTCTGTCCAACATGCCCACAGCCCGAGATCAACCTTCCCCCTGACTGGCAGTCCGACAAAAATTGGTAAGTCATGATGACCTGAAGACATATGATATCTCATCACCCTCTAGGAAGGTATATATCCGCCAGTTGACTGCCGATGGCAATTTTAAGGCGGACCATGTGCGGCAAAAAGCCGGCGATGCCGATATATGGCTTTCAGAAGGAGCGGGTATGATGTGGACGCGCGAGAAGGTGCAGGCTTTTCTGAATGCCGCAATAGTGACCAAAACAGTGGGTACTGCCTTTGCATTGCCGGGCGGCACTGACAATTGGTTGCTCCAGAAAGCACCGTGTGACAACCAATTCCGAGTGATTGAGCAGGCAATGCTCCTTTCTAAAGCTTGCGACGTCACCGGCATTGTTGCCATTGCCTGTGCCCGGCATGGTTGTTTCGCCCCAAACAGCCTTACCAACCTCACTGCCGGAGAGCAACAAAGACATGTTGACATGGCATTGCTTCAGGCCATGAAGACGACAAATATGGAGGCCATCAGGATGCTCCTCCTCTTTTACGACATTATGTGTCAGTATTGGATTCATCTTCGGAAACGGATAGGTCACTTGCTGCCTCCAGAGGAATTGTTGGCAATTGAGCGAGCCATTGGGTTGATGCATGTTCATGGGCACCAGCGAGACTGCTTTCCCAGATTTTCCCCCTCTTTTATTCCCGGCGCGGCAATTGTTGCTGGGGAAATTCTAGAGAGTCTGTGGGCAGTCCTTAATACCGTGGCCCCGATGACAAGGACAATGACACTTGCACACCGTGCCGAAGTATTGGATGACCACATGAACGACTCGAACTGGAAGAAACTTCTCGATATGCGTACGTGAGCTGTGTCCTATATTCTTGCTGACTTGACCCTTCCTCTTCTACAGCGGGGGTGCTAAGAAAAGGAAGCACTGAATGCCTCAATGGCCACTTTGCGCGCCGCCTTGTTTTTTGTTAGAATACTGTTGTCCCTTACCCCCCCCCCCCCCAATTAATACAGTACATAGACAGCCCCCATCCCCTCAAAAAAAAAAAAAAAATTTCTTGCCACCACACCAGTGTGCACGCCGTGAGAAATGCCTCCTCTGCATGCCGGCAACATCTTGCCAATGCCATTCCTGTGCTGCGTCTCAACACGCACTGCCGAGGCTGCCTGCCGATTTTTGCCGATTTCCACTCTGCCGTAACTGCTTCTACTGCTTGCCATTCAGCTAGTAATTGGCTATGGTACACATTTCATTATTGAACGTCCGATGATGGCTGTAGACCTGCGGCACCATGCCGGACCTTGCCAGACCATCCTGCATTCACCTTGCCGGGTATTTGTGCAGCCCTCGTCCAGCGGATCCGCTGAGCCGCAATATTCGATACATTGTATGCGTCCGCTAGGACGTGGGACACAATACAATGTAACGCCTCAATGTGCGGCCGCCGCATCGACACGCTCTCATCACCAGATTCGCACCTGGTCTATTCTTGTACCCCGCCATGCAAAAGTCCCTAGCGATTTTGACCGCTTTTGACCATACCTTTCTCGCAACTGGAACGCCGGCCCGCTCAGGAAAATCCTTCGGAATCAAAAGCACCCAAAATCGGTATATATAGTCGCAGACCAGGAACGTCGATCTGCGGAAGACGTTTAGCCACTTCGCGGCTGGTCGACCAACACTCTCGCCATGGCTCGTCGAAGTTCTCCCTTGCTGGTCCTCTTCTTCGTCTTCCTCGCTACCTTGTTGGGCGCGAATGCGAGAGCCATCGAAAAACGCGCTTCGAGCACCTCGCCGCCTTCCGGGGCTATTGTTGTAAGGCAATCGGGAACGCAGTCCGGCGAGTTTAGCACCGTGCAAGCCGCCGTAAACTCGCTTCCCAATGACAGCTCGGCCCGCACAATCTTCATCTATCCAGGTAGATTGAGTCATCCTGAATCGTCATTCAGCATCTGAAACTTGCCCGATCCCTAGGCACTTACAACGAACAGGTCTACATCAGTCGCGCCGGAAAGACCACGGTTAGTACCTTCCGCTAGCTTGCGATGTATCCCTAACAAAGGTTTCATCAGATCCTTGGATCCACCACCGACACGTCCAGCTATCATCAGGAAAACGACGCGGACTTTCCCGGCGTCTTTCAAGACTTTGGAAAGACACAAAGTCGCGAAAGTTAGGCAAGACGTCACAGTAAGCTCGACTTTCGAAAGCCATGTCCACTTTCTTGTACAAGACACAAAATGACTTGCTGTCCGTCTTTCCCAGCTTCTCGAAGACATACTGTCTTGTGTGAGTCTGCTCGTGGCTTCTAAATGCATGAGGTCTCTTTGGATAGAGCAACGTGCCACTCCAGGACATTCAAATGCGACAGATGACTGAAATAAAATTGCTTCGTGAGACACTACTAGAGACGAGCCTCCTGTGTACTATGCTACTGCACCCAGCCCGGATCTGAACCACGGAATACCAGTAATTACTCAGCACCATCCAACGCCTGGGCCCCGACGGCTGGCATGTCATAGCGGGGGTCACGAAGCTCGTCATCGTCATCAGCTGATGGCTCTCCGTCGCTACCCTCCTCATCCAGGGTCACTGCCTTTTGAGGTGGAGGACCACGTTGCATGTTGAGTGCGGCCTGCTTGATGTCAGCCCACTGAACGTCACTCAAGTTCTTGATGCGTTTGAGGAACACGGTGGAGCGCTTGAGGGTACGGATCTTCCCGTTTGCAGACTCGACTTTGCAGTCACCCCAGTTTTGTTTCGAAAACTCGCGGTCACCTTTTCGAGCGGGAGCAGTGAAGGTACCGTTGATGGAGTACAACAAGGCGCGATGAACCTGAAAGGGGGAATTTGTGACGTGAGAACAGACATTGAAGGCTCTGCAGGAAAGTGTTACCGCTTGGATGGCCAAGATCAACGCACCGATCGGTGGTTCCTGGACGCGATACTGATTTGGGAGTGATTGGACAGTTATGAGATGTTCGAGGAACACATGCGCAACAAGGCGCCCTTGGAACAATCCCTGAAGCGACAAAATTAGCTCAAGCCTTCGTGATCACCGTTCCTGACAACGTCACCGATTTTTCTGCGTTCGGATCGTCGTAAACGGAATCCCAGAGGAACGGGCGTTTCTTGCTCTCGATGTCCTCCGCATCGCCAAGGAGGCTGGCCACGAGTTCCGCCTGCTCAGCAGTAGTAGCCAAGCCTCGGCGCTTGTATTCCGCTTCTAAAGCCTTGACGCCAGCTTTCGCAAACTTAGTAAGCCACTGGGATATTCCGTGCTTGATCTGAACACGAATAGTCAGTGCTGGCGAGAGATCTGCTAACTCAAATCAGTACGTACGAGAGGTTTAATGACCAAAAAAAGGGAACCCGCCCTCAGATCAACGGTGACAGGGTGGGTATCCTTGAAGACTAGATTCCATAGATCGGCAAGTTCCTCATCTGTCGGGGACTCCCACGGCGGAAGGGCAGCAACGGAGTCACAAGCCATAGGGAGTACCAGCTTGCTAAACCTCTCTGCGGTTTCGGGAGGTAAATCCTTGTGTCGGTAACGCTCGCCAGGCTTCTTCTGCCTGATCTGAAGTTGTGGGGTGACAGGAGCAGCATGAAGATCTTCAACCTTTGCGATGGACTAGAATGACATCACATCAGCAGATCCGGAGAGAGCACGACCGGCAGAGGAAAGGTCAAGTTACGCGAAATCGGATATTCTGATGAGCTGCCTTGCGCTCGACATCTTCTTCATCCCCAGATGGAATTCCACCGAACTGGAATGCCGGACTAGCGTCTTCATCTTGTGCCTCATCAACACTGCCACCTCTCGTCAAACCAGCACGTTGATGCTCAATGTCTTCAACCTCGGTGGCCTCGAACGTGGGTTCAAAAGGGGCTGCCTCCCGCCAATTGGCAAGTAATCCGGATGGGGGCAGTGGCTGAGCCTCTTTCTGCCGCTTGGTTTGGGGTCTATCGGACAGCCATGCCTTAGTTCTAATCACGTCACATGGATCTAGCACCTACTCGGCACCCTTCATGTCAACGGCCCTACGTTTACCTGGGGTTGGCTCGTCTGGCGGGGATACTTCTGGCATGACAGCTGAGAAGTTGATCGCGTTGATCTGGTCGCGTACTATCAGCCCTTTCTTCTGTTTCTTGCCCGCGGCTTTCTTGATCGCAGTATCTGGAGCATCGTTTTCGAGGTCCATATCTACATCGCTCTCGACGTTCGAGCCATCAGGGTCACTGAGCTCGTCTACTCTAGCGGTCTCCGAGTCTGGGTCTGCAGGAGGGATACCACCGGCGGGGCCAAGTCGGTCAGTGGGAGCCTGAGTCGCGTTATCTGCGAGAGAGAAGGTAAATTTTAATATGTGTCACAAGAAGGACTTGACCTTGGACAGGAGGCGCTCTAGGTCTCTGGGAACGTGGAATCGAGAGCTTGTCCTTCGGCCGGTTTGCCTCAAGGTCAGTTTCCTTCACCTTCTGTCGCACTTCATTCTCGATCTGGGCGACCTTGGCTATCTTCGTGGCTTTTTGCTGAGCCGCTTCCTCCTTTGCAGCTGCTCTCACTGCATTGTCAGCCTTGACCTGAGCCGACGAACGACGAGGCTTCGGGGCATCTGGGAGACCAGGATGGGCTTGAGAATTGGAAGCTCTGGTGAAGCGACGTTGCTGCATAATGGATGACGGCCGAGTACGCAGCAGGATGTGTAAGTGGGCTTTTTCTTGTTGTTTTCGTGTGACGCCGGGTGGCTGATTGGGCTTGGAAAAACTATACAGGTTTTTGCACGTGGATTGTCGTAGTACAATATGTTATGCATGAATTTGTCATTTCTGCACTGAGTGCTGTCTCTGGGGCTGCCGCAAGTTATGCCTTCTCTACGACGGCTGTTCACACAAGTGAAACAGCAGCTCTACAAGGCCCCGACTCACCCATGTTCGTTTCCTGGCTGTACGACGACTTGTCGCACACTTAGTGGACTAACTCGACACCGCAATACCTGTCGAAAAAATCCCCAATTTTTGCTCGCGCGGCCTCCAACACTGCCTTCACCCACTGCTGAGCCTGATCCTTCCCGCGCCACGCCTCCTCGTACCCCCTCTCCCGCTGACAACGGTACCGAGCACGATCCACCAGCCACTCCTGCAACTCCTGGTAACCGTGCCCCCCTGCCGCGGTCTCCACAATGTCAACCTGAGTCACCTCGTCGCCAGGCATGGATACGCACCAAAGAAGGAACCCGCATGCGTCTGCATCCGTATCTCGATGGTATGGCTGTCTTTAAAAGTTCGCAAGTACGCTTCTGATGTAGTCTATAATTCCAGGCCGGCCATGCGACGAATTCGGAAATGACTTACCACCTGGTGCCCCACCCCCACTCCGGACTTCTGGACGTACAGCGGATGATTTCTACCCTTATGCCTCCCGTGCTGAATTCGAGCTCGCCGACTTCCTGTTCCGTGAGGAGCAGATGTCCGGAAAGAAGATAACGCAATTGATGGATATCTGGGCCACGTTCAATGCCAACAATCAAGATCCCGACGAAACGGATGTTTCGGCGCCCCCCCCTCCCTTCGCCAATGCCGCCGATCTATATAATACGATCGATTCTACCGAGCTGGGCGACATACCATGGCAGGCATTTTCGATCAAGTACGATGGCGAGCTGCCAGATAACGTACCTCCGCCGTCGTGGATGACAAAACCGTACGAGGTCTGGTTCCGCGATCCCCTCAAAATTTTTGAGGATCAGATCGGATGCGCGGATTTCGACGGCGACATTGACTATGCTCCGTATCAAGAATTCGGCCCAGATGGAAAGCGTCGTTACAAGGACATGATGGGCGCGAACTTCGTTTTCGAGCAATCTGTGAGTGTCATCTGTTCGAAATGAATTTAAATTTTGCTGATGTGCATGCAGGATATCATCGCCGAGGACCCGGAAACCCACGGAGCGACGTTCGTGCCAGTCATACTGGGAAGTGACAAGACAACGGTCTCCGTTGCCACAGGTCAGAACGAATATTATCCGCTTTACGCTGGTATCGGCAACATCAAGAACCATGTGCGTCGCGCCCATCGTAATGCACTGTCTCTTATTGGTTTCTTGGCTATTCCAAAAGGTGAGTCTGCTTCACCTGTCTATCGAGCTTCATTTGCTGACGTAGCAGTATCAGCTGACAGAAAGCACCAGAACAGTGTTGAGTTTCGGACGTTTCGGCGGCAATTATTCCATTCCTCACTGGCGCGGATTTTCAACTCACTCAAGCCATGGATGACCACGCCTCGTGTCACGCGCTGCGCCGATGGATATTACCGACGTGTCATCTACGGCTTTGGCCCGTACATCGCTGACTATCCTGAGCAAGCACTCCTTGCTTGTGTGGTGTCTGGCTGGTGTCCGAAGTAAGTCATCACGCGAATCACCCACCCGAGGCTATGTGGTTCTTATCATATCTACATAGATGCACGGCATTGGCAACGAATCTTGACGATGATCAAACCGCAATTCCACGATCTCAGGAACACACCAATCAGCTACAAGAAGCCTTCGCTGATGAGGTCAAGGTCCTCTGGGATGGATATGGAATTGTCTCGGACGTCGTCGTGAGTCATGTGGCTGATTCCCTAGAGATATCTGATGCTGACTTCCTCTCAGCCTTTCACCACTCATTTCCCCCGTGCCGACATTCACAAGATGCTATCCCCGGACCTCCTACATCAAATCATCAAGGGCACATTCAAAGATCACCTCGTCCTCTGGGTCGGAGAGTATCTTGAGTTAGTTCACGGAAAGTCACGCGCGAATGAGATCTTGGCTGACATTGACCGTCGGTGAGTGTTTCGTGACACCCTTTTGAATTTGCCTTGCTCATTTTAGTACAGGATTGCTGCCGCGCCAGCATTTCCCGGCCTTCGCCGCTTCCCAGAAGGTCGTGGGTTCAAGCAATGGACAGGTGACGACTCAAAGGCACTGATGAAGGTACGTTATGGTTGCAGACAGTCAGAGTGCTGTTTGAGACAAGTGATCGCAGGTCTATCTTCCTGCCATCGCCGGTCACGTCCCTGGACAGATAGTCCGCACAATATCCGCGTTCCTGGAGGTTTGTTACCTTGTTCGAAGATCCGACATAACCGAAGATACCCTGGAAGCCATAGACACGGCCCTCGCCCGCTTTCATCTCGAACGCCAGATTTTTATTACCTCTGGCGTGCGCGAAGACTTCTCTCTGCCTCGCCAACACTCACTAGTCCATTACCGTCACCTCATCCAGCAGTTCGGTGCTCCCAACGGCCTCTGCTCATCCATAACGGAATCGAAGCACATCAAGGCTGTCAAAGAACCCTGGCGACGTTCGAACCGTCATCAGCCACTAGGGCAGATGCTTCTCACCAATCAGCGCATGGACAAACTTGCTGCTGCCCGCGTGGATTTCGAGGCGCGCGGAATGCTTGATGGACACTTCGCGACACCTCACCCCACACCCTTGGGTCCTTCCCCTCCTCCACCAACTCAAATCGAGGATGACGACGTCGAAGCTGACCAAGGCATGACGTCGCTAGGTGATGTGCAGCTGGCGAAGACTCCAGGTGAGCCGAGCATAGTCCGGCATCGTAGACTGCATGCTAATTTTCCTTCCTTTGGTGAGCTCGAAAGTACCCCAAGTCCCTGGGCCGCCTCGCCACCTTCATTCGGCAACCAAAACTGCAAGAATATGTCCGGCGCTTTCTGTATGATCAACTCAATCCCACTTCGGAGGTTATCGGAATGGAAGTCGACGTCAACCTCTGCCCTGCCGTTCCAACTTCCACGCGCGTTGATGTCTTTCATTCAGCCATCTCAACGTTCTATGCCCCTAGTGACCTCTCGGGTATTGGTGGAATGCACCGTGAGCGGATACGTGCCACGCCATCATGGAAGAAGGGCCGCGGTCGTTTTGACTGTGTCTTTGTGGAGACAGGTGGTGAGGACAATCTTGTCGGCTTCCGTGGGCTTCATGTTGCCCGTGTTTTGCTCTTCTTCTCTTTTGATTTCAACGGGACAATGTATCGTTGTGCTTTGGTGCAGTGGTTCACCACATTCGGACAGGCTCCATGTGAGGACACAGGACTTTGGAGGGTGAAACCAGACACTGATGCTCGTGGTCGCCGTCTCACGTCAGTCATTCACATCGACTCAATACTTCGAGGTGCCCATCTAATTGGATACTATGGTGATCGCATGCTGCCTACGTCGTTTTCATACACAGACACTTTGCACTCGTTCCCATTATTTTACGTTAGCAAGTACATAGACCACCATTCTCACGAGATAGCCTTCTGAAGATTCGTTGTGTCGTACGCAACTGTAACTGTATAGTTGGAGGCAAGAGTATATTATTATGTAACCTACAACAGGGAGTACAACGACTCGGAGCAGTCCGTGACAGCAAGCACAGCACCTCAAAAGATAGGACACACCAGTCACGAAACCATTCAGCCCTCGCCCAGTCTCAGACCTCAACCACATCAATCCTTCATCTCCCACAGCCATGCCCGACCATCCCCGCAGCCAGATGGCTACCCATACATCGAGGAGCCCAGCCCCGGACTCAGAAGACGAGGAGCTGTCACGAATCAGTCAACTGAGTGCGCAGGATGTGGTAGATGGACTTGGACTTACATCAGAGGAAGTCATAGACATAGTGAGCACGGAGTGGGAGGGCTGGAAGCGGGAGAACCAAAGAAATCGCAAACGAATCCGAGAGGTATCGGCGGATCACACTCGGATGCTGGAGGAGGTGCTGGGTGCCTACACCACTGTGAGGGCGGAGAATGAGGTGTTGAGGAAGAAGCTACACACGGCAGAAACAGAAATCCGGAATTTGACAACGTTTATCGAGGAGGTCGCATTGCGGTTGATGTCTCGCAGTCAAGGGCTGGTGAAGGGGAGACAGGCGGAAAAGGAGCAGTTGGTGGGCGACGAGGAGTCTGAAACGGAACCGGAGTCAGATGATACCATCCACTGGCCCAATCCTGCAAATTAGAAGTACGTCGGCCAAAGTGAAAGACTGGATAGATGCACAAGACGAGGGAGGAGACGATGCGAAAAGTCAAAGCGTCGGAAGTTCAAAGCCAGAGACCACAATCCGTAATAGAGACAAATACAGACATCCAATCCCAAAGGAGAAGTCCCTGCGATTTTGCTGATGTCATACTGCCAACTCCGTCACGATTACTCATTCGCTTTCCGCTGGCCAGGCTAGCAGCGACGATCTTTCGGGCACCCTCCGAGTTCACAAGGACAACTTCTTCCTATACAACGTGAACGTAAAGAACACAGTATGTCACGGATTCGCGTGCTCGTTGAGATTTACTCACGGCTCGCCTCCAGTTCGGGCACTCATCTTCGGGTGGCCAGGCCTTGGCTCTCAGCGCTTACGGGACGAACCATGGGTATTACGGAGTGGGCTTCTACAGGTGAATATGACTCTCTCAATGGATGACTGCTCGGTGACGCCCGCGGAAGTTATCAGGACACTGTTCTGGCGGAGCAAGGGAACCAGTTCTACGGTCACTGCTATATCGAAGGTGCAGTCGATTACATCTTCGGTCAACACGCGCGCGCGTTCTTCCACAAGAATACCATTGCGTCTGTCGAGGCCGGCGCGATCACCGCCGACGGCCCAACAAGCTCTTCTGACAATAGTATCTGTGCGTCATGCATGCCCCGACAGCTGAACAGCAATCACTAAATATTCTCCGTCCAAAGTCGTTATCAACCAATCGACGATAACGACTAGTCCTGCGGCTACCAGATCCTTGACCGGCCTTGTATACCTCGGACGCCCGTGGACACAATATGCTCGGTAAGTTTTTGCTCGAGGAATCGTCTGGGTGTGCCAACTGATGAGAACCTCCTCGTAGCGTCGTATATACCTCCTGCAGTTTAGGAAGTCTGATCAACGGTGCTGGCTGGGAACCCTGGTCGTCGTCCGCGCCCAACACGGCCAACGTCCTGTTTGCAGAATACGCCAGCACTGGTAAGGATTTTTCATGACGTGGTGTTCTCCGCCTCGAAGCGACTAACCGAGGTGTACAGGAGCCGGTGCGGCGGGAACTCGAGCATCGTTCTCGAAGAAACTCAGTTCGAACGCTGGGTATACCGCTGCAGACGTGTTGGGAAGCGATTGGACGAGCTGGGTGGATCAGGCCTATGTGTAATCGCACCGCTAGGGGGTGTACATTTGCGAATGGGCGACCTGTTCTGTGTATTCTCGCGTGCTATTCAAAAATCTGGCAGCATACAGTATGTCGGGCATATGATCTGAGTTGCTTTCTCTGTCGTACGACCAGTTTGAAACTCACTGCGACATCTGACTCATAAGCCTCTCAGGCTTCGATAACTTAGAGGAGACGATCAAGTGAGCATGAATATAATATCCAAATTATCTACCACAGGAACTAAATGACCGTGTCTCTAAACGTCAACGAGGGAGGAGCTCTAGACGTTGACGTTGATGGGCGTGCACCCAACGGCAACGAGACCGTTCTGTTATGAAAGGCATGTCAATATTCTCCGTGAATTGGGGACAAGGGACAATGATTACGAATTTGTTGTCCTTGCAGCAGACGGGCTGAGTCGCGCAAGAGTTACCAGCGACCGCGATTCCCGAGACGGGGTTGCAGTTCACTGAAGCGGGACAGGGGTCGGTCAGTCCGCCCCGAACGTCAAGGCAGAACATAATGCAGAATGAGCTCACAGCCGATTTGACCAGTCACTCCCTGGACGACGAGGCCCAAGAGGCCGGCGAGAGCAGCTGCGTTCGCGTCCTGAGCCTACCAGTGCAAGCACGATGAGTAACCGGGGCAACGAGAAAGTGGACGCGATGTTACGTTTTGGAGGCTGTTGCAGCACCGCACTTCGTCGGTGTTGCACTGGCTGCCGGGGTTGTGGGGAGCCGCAGCAGCGAGGAGAGGAAGAGCGAGGAGGAAGGCGGAAGCACGAGCGAACATTTTGGTCGGGCGGGAGGAGTTAGCTGTGGTTGAGTCGAAGTTGAGCTGGGTCTCTGTCGTGTCTTTACTGGCCTTTTATACCTCTCTTCACGTACTATCGCTTGCTAGGGTTTTCCAAGTTCAGGCTATTTGCAGTTCTTCGCGTTTTCCATGTATGTTGCTTGTTCGCTTCGTCCATGAGCGAGAACAACGGAAATGCATGCTCAGTGATCGACTGAGGTGCATGAATGGTTACAGATTAATGTTTGCAGTAATCATATCGCTGTCAATGTCGAACCATCCTCATAGAAGCAACCCGCCGCTCACCATGACAATGATGCCCCGCGCAGCGTTGGTTCGTATCACGCGAAGTTCACGAACGCTCTGGCTGGTGTAGACGGAATTCGTTTGATCGGTTTTGAACGTCAGAACACCGGATAATATGCGTACCATTTTCGTTGCTCTCGCGGCGCTGGAATGAACGATTCAGGGTCGAGACCATGCATATCCCCCACAACCAAAGTTCTTGTCAGCGAACCCGACCGAATGAAATGTATGTGGCGTCCAGGGTTTTGTTCAGGGTCCTTCTAGATAGAACTGCTGCCTGCTCGCAGCTTCCTTTGCCATGGGCGCCGCCCGCGCCTCTGGAATGGACGAGGGAAGGATGAATAAGTGCGAGTTGCTCAGCGGTCCGACGAGGCTTACGAGTAGGATCGCTTTCGATACAAACAGGACGGTACCATGACCACTGCGCCTCAGCGTTTGTGGACGTTCGGCGTGTCATTGTCGTCAGGCACCAAAGGTCGAGCGTCCGGCGCGCACCACCGCCAGAGCTGCTTCTGGATCCATCGTGACTGTCAACAGGCAAACGCCAGCCCTGCGTCAGGGCCCAGCTGTTGCAACAAATTGATTTTGAATCCGCTTGTCTGAGACGTCGCGGGAGGTGAGTGTCTCAACGATTTCGGGCGCTTAAAAGGCTGCTGAGACGTAGGCATGCGTCGAGCAGAGGATCGTCACCAAGAACTGCAAGGGCGACTTGAAGTGGTTCCTCGTCCGGCGAATGCGACAGCGCTCATAAGATGTAAGTGACCTCGTCCAGCCGAATACGCCATGACATGAAAAACAGATATTAAAGACACTCTGTTGTCAAGGATGCGCACTAGACCGCAGTTGGAGGACAATTCAACGAGCCATAAGCAATAAGCCAGCAGAAATCCTGGGGTAGCAAGGTATAAAGAGTGGGTCAAAGCACGGTTGAAACACAGTTCAACGACTCACAGACGTTAAACTACTCCTCTCAGTTCGACATGTTCGCTCGCGCCTCTGCCTTCCTTCTCGCTCTTCCTCTCCTCGCTGTGGCCGTGCCACACAACCCAGGCCAGTGAAACACTGACGAGGTTCGGTGCTGCAACAGCCTCCAGAATGTAACTCCGCGTCCACTTTTTCCTGCGCCGGTTACTCATCGTTCTTGGGTCTCGTCGTCCAGGGCGTGACTGGTCAGATCGGCTGTGAGCTCATTCTTTCTATAACTTCTCCCCTCGGCTGACTAACCTTGCGTCCGCTGCGCTCCACTTCAGTCAACTGCAACCCCATCTCTGGAGTCGCCATCGCAGGCAACTCTTGCACCACCCAGCCCGTCTGCTGCACCGACAATAAATTCGTGAGTACTTTTTCTTCTCTCATTTGCTTCGAAACAGACATTGACACGCACGTTACACGCTATCTAGAACGGTCTCGTCGCTGTTGGCTGCAATCCCATCAACGTGAACGTCTAGGAGATGGCGGCTACTAGTAGATAGTTAGGCACGCCGCGATGTGCGGCCCTATACCCATTGAATCGATCGTCATTACGACTTTGCCAGTGCAGCCGCGACTCAACGTTCTCCCAGTTCAGAAAGACAGCGCAAACCTCGGGTGGCGACGGTGCTCGGAGCATAACGAACCACGATAGATCACCAGCGGAAAGGAGGACCAGATTCTCGATCGCGATCACAGCGAGTACCGCTGGTCCCGGACATCATGACAGCGTTCCTGCAGGACAGGCGAAACTTCCCGACGGGTAACAGAATGGTGTAGCGCAGCTTCATCGAGAACGCCGAGGTAGTACCACGTGGGCTGGCTCGAAATAATGTGTTGGAAGGACTGCCCGTATATGGTAATCCGGCACGACGGCAAAGACGGCGGCACATGACATCATAGATACAATTTTCCTATTCAGTAAAATTTCCCTCCTTAGTAAGACTACATAGCTAGGTATATAAGTAGTAATATACCGGCCAATCTCCTTACGAGATTGTCCATCTCTGGCTTAACCGCCCGTGTGCTAGCTAAATCCGCCCGGTCCACCCAACATAATGAGCGAGAACCACGTCGAAGTTGCAGCCAACTGGACCTTACCTGTCTCACGTGCCGCCAAGTTGGGTTGAACTTGGTGTAAAGTGGAAACTTTTCCGGCCTCGCCACTAGTGCAGATCGCTGCAAGGAGGACGCCTCACCGCCAGGAAATCGCGATCGACAGGACTCGAAGGACCTAACCAACGAGGGAAATTGGTATATGTTGGACACAAGGTCGCCAAAAACGATTTGGACTCGGAAGCCTGGGACTAAGTTCCACGTGCGTGGCTCTCATGTGGTGAGCGTCATCCACTGACCACGACGGCCTGGCGCTCTCGGTAGATCCATGTCCTTTCTGGTGCAGCGGCGAGCTTAGCACGAGGGCTTGCCAGGCAAAGAAAGGCTAGAACGAATTCAAAATGAGCCGCGACGAAGGTAAAGGCCTCGTCATCCTATCAAAAATAGGCTTCGTGACCAACTAACGCCGTGGTTTTACTCTAGTTGCCTGCGCCGATCTGGGCTGCCGACCGCGGCCCACCTACTGACATACGTAGAGGACGGTGAGCCTTACAACGTTCCCAACAGCCTGAGCCATAAAGCTGCACGCCCTCTCCCACCAGACTCGATCTTGTGACGACTTCACGACCGCGCCTCCGGTTAAACTCGGAGCGCACCAATACTTAACTTACGCGGTACCCACGATACATAACGCTCGAGAAGGAAGAATACCTTCAAATCGAAGGATGGTCGATGCGCGGCCCGATGCAGATGCAATGACTAACTCAGGCAGAAGCACCAGCCCGCCACGTCGTGCCCTGCCCATGAATAAAAGGGCAGCGCTTACGGGATGAAGGGGGAGAAGTCAAGAGAGCGTGCTGCGTGTCCGTCCCATCGCGAGGATGCCTTCGGTTCTCCGCCTGCAATCGTGGCTTCAGGTGTTCGTGCTTTATGTCTTCGTCTTTGCTCCGTCCTTCCTTCCTCCTGTGCACGCCGTGCCAGCACCGGCGGCCAACGCGAGCACCGAACGCCGATGCGCCAAGGTCCTTCGCAGGCAAGAGTGGTACGGCTTCTTCTCTTTCGTGCGTGTTCGTTCATGGTTCATGGGGAATTCCTGCGTTGTAGGCGCACGCTGGACACGTATCAGAAGAAGGACTACATCAAGGCTGTCCAGTGCATGCAGCGCCTGCCCCCCGTCACCTCCTTCCGAACGGTCAACTCGCACTTCGATGACTTCCAGGCGCTGCATATCAACTTGACTGACCGGGTGCATCTGGTGGTATGTCCGTCTCATCGGCCCAATTTCGGAGAAGGGATTTCGAACGTTGACGAATTCGAACACTGTGGTCGATTCAAATAGGGCCACTTCCTCCCGTGGCACCGTCGGTTCTTGAGTGTGTACGAGTCTGCGCTGCGCAAGGAATGCGGGTATAAGGGCGCGAATCCGTACGTCTGACCCGTACCCGAGATGCCACACCCGGCCTGACGATGACTGAAAGGTACTGGGACTGGACGAAGGACTCTAAAAACCTCACAACGTACGTTCCCTCCTCCCCGCCCCACTCATCTCACGTGCGCCTCCCCTCCGTCTCATTTAGGATGCTGCGCTCGCCCGTCTTTTCCCCTACCACCGGCTTCGGCAGCGCGCACCTCGCCGGACCCGTCTCCGACGGCCCCTTCGCCTCCCTCCCGCTCGCCTTCGGGCCCGGGCAGGCCCCAAACAAACATCTGCTCACGCGCGCGCTCAACGCGACGCTCCTGCAGTACCTCACAAAGGAGCAGGTGCTGAACACGACGCGGCAGCCGACGTTCGAGCGCTTCCGGGTGGAGCTGGAAGGCGCGCCGGTGACGCCGACGATCAAGATACACGATGCGGGGCATAGGCTTATAGGCGGGGACATGGGTGATACGTATTCGAGTCCTGGAGGTGCGTTTGTTCGTGTGCTCTCGTTTGGGCAGTACGGAATGCCGAGGCTGTGTGATGGGAACAGACCCGCTGTTCTTCCTCCACCACGCGAACCTCGACCGGATTTGGTGGGAGTGGCAGATGGCGGACCCAGCGAAAAGGCTGCACGAGGTGTCGGGGAGAGCGAGTGTGACGCCGCCGTATGGAAAGGTGACGCTGGAGACGATGCTGGAGATGGGGAGCTTAGCGGAGAGAGTGCCGGTGAGAGAGGTGATGGATATACGTGTAGGTAGGATGTGTTATGAATATGTCTAGACTCAGGTCCCTGGCCATGGGCTAGCTGCAGGAATACATCACTCGACCTCCAAGGCGTTCCAAGACTGGGTCGGTCCCGTTGCATGGAATTGGATGAAGTTCGCGGAGTCATAAGGATGCTCATGTGAACTCGCTCGGATCAAAACTGACATATGGATCGTGTGATCGCGTTTTCGATCGTATCAATATCGCCAACATGACCGGCCCAAACGCATCCCCAGTTGACAAGCTCTCCTGCCCTCCTTGCCAGATCGCACATGCGTATACCCAGGCTCCACACCTCCCCTTCCCGCGCGAGTGAATCCCGAACCTTCCAGACCCGGATTTTCCGTAATTGAAGCCTTATTACACTTTCGAAGGACGTCAAAGTCCCAAACATCCGCGGAGACCCCCGCCTGCATTGGCTCCCTACTGGTGCTCTGCCTGTGACGTGTACCGCCTGCACCTCGTCTCCCTCGTCTCCGTCTCCGCTCCCCGCTCCCCGCTCCCGCCCAAGCGCAACCCGCCAGTCACTCCCAAGTCTACTTACCGCCCGTTCGCCGTTCGCGCTTCCCGCGTCGACCCCGCACCCCGCCATGGAAGCCTACTTCGACAACAAAGGCAACATCCTCAACGCGCGCATCCGCGTCGCGCGCGACCACTCCGCGATCTACACGCTCAAGACGAGCTTTGGCGGGCTGCGCGGGCGCAAGGTCACGGTTCTGCAGGACGAGAACCCGGGCCCGCCGCTGAGCCCCGGGAAGCCGGCGTGCGTCGGGTGCATTTGGTGGAGGGAGAAGGCGGTGGAGGTGCTGGGGCAGAGGAAGGCGGTGAGGGAGGTCAGGAGAACTGAGGGGTGGTTCAAGAAGTAAGCTAAGCCGGCGTCCATTCGCTTCTGCTCGGGGAGATTCGCGGGCTGAGCGAGTGTGTCGTTCTTGTGCTTTGTAGGACACATTATTGGCGCTGGTCGGAGGACCGGAAGGAGTACGAGCTCCGGCACGAACATGAAGGCTGGAAGGTCTGCTCCCCTCTCCCACCACCAATGGACTCCATACAGACTTACCCTTTCTCTGCCCTCTCACAGGCGACGCTCGACCAAGGCCTCTCAATTGCCGCGCGATTCCGCGTCCCGTTCCGGCCGCACCTCTTCCACAAGACCATCACGCCGGAGGTGCACCTGACAAAGCCGGCGCTCGAGGAGGACGAGGTGTTTTTGATCTTGGCGATGATTTATGAGGAGATTAAGCGCCAGGATAGGACGGTGCGTTTCACCGTTGGTCCAGGTAACCGTGACTGACGCCCGGGATGGGTTTTTAGAATAGCTCGTCAGTTAATGGAGGGCTGGGTTGGTGATATCGTTATTGTCGGATATATGCACTGGCGCGGACTCGCCCTGGGACGCTGTCGAGGTATTTTTAGTTGGTCGATCACTGGGACGTTTATAATCTGTGCGCTTTTTTCCCCATGTACGCTTACAATCTGAATCAAGGACGTTTACGTTTATTACGCGTGCACCGTCTGTCATCGTAAAGCATGAGAACATGACTGCCGACGTGCGGCTGGAGCCTGGTCACCGTACGCGGCATACGTTCAGTGTACATACGACTCGTTGAGCCAATCGGTAGCCACGCAACGATTCGAAATGAAAACCCCGTAAACGTACATAGGTGCCACGTACATGCTTCCGGGCCCCGCTTGGTCATGGCATTGGGACCGCGGCGGGCTACTATCCTATCCTGACCACACGCAGCCACGGAACACCAGTGGTTCCGCCAAATTTCCGCCCAAAAGCAGCCATAGCCGCCTCGAACGCCGGACGGCGCCAGCTCACGTGTCGGAGCTTGCTGTTGTCTCGAAGACGCTGCTCCGTGGTGTCGCAGGATTGCGAGTCGCGATGCGCAGTCTGTTGGGCGGACCTAGCGCCACACAGAGGCAAGTCCGGTAGCCGACAGTAGATAACGAGCACAGACCATCCTTTGGTCTGTGCGCCACTAAAATTTACTTATTCTTACTAAGTACGATCGTAGATTACTAAGTACGTAGATACATATAAAAGCCTCAACGAGGCAGTAGACAGAATATAGAATCTTATCTCTTTCTTCGACCCTCACAACGCTGCGCATTCCATAGCCTGGTCCAACAGGTTATGGGCCCCGATTGTCACAACTAAAGGAAGAAGAAATCGAGAACTCTACCGCGCATACCGACCACCGCGCCACACGCCACCCGTAAACTTAGCCGCGCATCAAAATGGCCGAATCCGCATACAAGATTGACGCCCTCCAGGGCGAAGAAGACTACGGCATATGGAAGGTCAAGATGGCCGACATCCTAACAGATTCCGGCCTCCTCGAATACGTTGAAGGCACTAGCAAGCCTCCGAACGAGGATGATCCGTTGTATTCTACCTGGCTGTCGAAAGATCGACGAGCCCTTACTGCGATTCGCATGCGCGTTGGGAAAGGCCCTTTCGCCTATGTTCGTGGCGCGAAGAGGTCGAAGGACGCATGGGAAGCACTGGAGAACGTATACGAAGTGCAAGGAGCCCTTGGCGTCGTATTACTGCGCAGGAGGTTTTATGGCGCGAGATGCGAGGAGGGTGCGGACATTGAAGAGCACATCCGCACGCTCCAAGGCTGGCAGGAGGAGTTGGCGAGTCTGGGGAAAGCGATGAGCGAGGAGGACTTCTCCTACGCTATACTTACGTCGCTACCCGATTCATGGGACTCATTTATTCGAGGAATAGACACTACGTCGCTTGATAACAGCCATAGACTGATCGCGCGTATCCTCGAAGAAGACCGCCGCCTCAGAAATCGCAACGGCGACACCGCGCTCGCTGCCAAGTATAACCCGAACGTCTCTTGCTACAACTGCGGCAAGAAAGGACATGTCGCGCCCAATTGCAAGAAGCAGAAGAACGGCGGAGGATCCGGAGGGAACGGCAAAACCGACGATGGAAAGTCGGAGGGAAATTCCAGGAGGCGTCGAGGCAGAGGAGGCAAGGGAACGAAGGAAGGGAAGGACTCATCGAAGAGCGACCAGGCCCACCAAGTTACCGACGATTACGCATTCCCCGCCATCGACGACGCGCCGAAGGACGTAGCCCTAGCCGCGCTCACCAATACCGCGATTCTCGCCGACTGCGCCGCATCATCGCACTTCTTCCGCGATCGCGCGCACTTCACATCTTACGTCGCGACGCCCGGCCACGAAGTTAAAGGGCTTGGGAAGGCCCCTGGCGTTGGCCGCGGCACTGTAGTTTTAATCTCAAAGGTTGGCGACCGCGAAATTCCCATTACGCTTAAAGACGCCATCCACGCGCCCGCGATGCCGTACAACCTAGTCTCCCTCGGCCGCGCGACCAATGGGTCGCTCGATGTTGTCCTTAGAGGCAACGAACTACGAGTCGTCGACACCAAGAAGAAAATCGTAATAATGCGTGGGCTGAAGACCGCCGAACATCTCTACCGACTCGACGCGCGCGCCGGCGCGCCCGCCGCGCCCGACATCGCTCTCACGGTCCGGTCCGCCCGCACTTGGGAGGATTGGCATCGCATTTTTGGACACATGGCGATGAAATCCGTAAAACTGCTGAAGTCGAAGGAAATGGTAGTGGGGATGAATGTTAAAGGGCGCTTCACGGAATCCGCGACCTGCGAAGCCTGCATAAAGGCTAAGCACCACGTCGGATCGCTGCCCGACAAATCGGAAACGGTCTACAACGAGATTGGAGAAATGACTTTCGCCGATCTCTGGGGACCCGCGCGGACGACCGGCATCAAGGGGGAGCGATATTTCGCCGGCTTCACCGACGGCCATATGCGACGCACCGTCGTATCCTTCCTAAAGAAGAAAACCGACGAAGAGACTTGCGCCGCCATCGACAAATACCGCGCGCACGTCAAAAATCAAACTGGCAAAGACCTCAAGGTCATACGCTTCGATAATGGCCGCGAGTTCGTCAACGAGCTGATCCGCGAGTATTGCGACAAGCACGGCATCAAAATTGAAGTCACCGCGCCATACTCATCGTCTCAGAATGGCGTCGCCGAACGTGTTAACCGTACGCTACTGGAACACGTGCGCGCTATGCTTCTACAGCATGACATTCAAGCATTTCTCTGGCCGGAAGCCGTCGCTTACGCTGCCTATCTGAAGAACCGCTCGCCCACCCGCGCTCTCACGGACAAAACCCCCGAGGAAATATTCACCGGCAAGAAACCGGACGTATCGAGATTGCAGGAGTTCGGACGCAAATGCTGGGTCCTGGACGAACGAGGCGTCATAGGGAAACTCGACCCGAAGTCCCGTCAATTCATCTTCACCGGACTTTCAGACGAATCTCGTGCCTGGAGATATTTTAATCCATGTAAGGGCGACCCTTGAACGCTCGCGGACTCACACGAAGCTGGCAAGGGGAGATCCAAAGTATATTAAAGTATGTACAAGTAGATAAGCTAAGTGGCGCACCTGGCAAGGGGAGATCCAAAGAGAACAAGTCTAAGGAGCCCTTGCCTGGTGCGCGCACGGTATGTACGACGATCGGGTGGCTTGGTAGAACTGTACAGTACCTTGTAAAAACTGTATAGTAACGTGCGGCACTCGTGGCGCAACGATGAGCCGTGAATCCGGGGTCCGACGGTGGAGGGGCGGAGTGAGCACGGAGTCCGGCGGAGTGAGCACGGAGGCCGGCGGGGAAAGTACGGAGTCCGGCGGGATGAGCGGGCGGGATCCGGAGGTCCTCCGGGATCGAGTACATCTAGAAGTAAGTAAAGTATCGTAGTGAGAGGAAGAGAAATAGAAGGAAAAGGAAGGGAGAGGGACGTCCCCTTACATCACCCCCCCTCTAGGGTGCAGCGCCCCGATGCACCAAAGCACGCGTGGCTCGCAGGGCCGCCGGGTCCACAAGGAACATCCCGCGGACCTGCTTGGGGGCGTCGGGATGTCGGCGGTGGAACTCGCAGACCAGGTCGCGGGCATGTGCGACGTTCTCCACAGGCTCCCAGGAGGCGTCTTCATAGCCGTAGCCCTTCCACTTGACCTTGTACTGGAGCTTGCGGCGGAAGAAGCGGCTGTCCAGGATGTCCTCGACGTCGAACCACTCCTCATCGTCGATCAACGTTGGAGGCGGAGGCGGACGAGCGCGACGGCCAGGGATCGGGTCCGGGGGAGCAAGCCGGAGCTTGACGGCGTTGAACACGGGGTGGAGGCGGCTCATGGAGCGGGGCAGGCGGAGCTTGTACGCGAGAGGGCCGACTTGACGTTCGACAGTGTACGGTCCAAGATAGCGATGCGAGAGCTTCTTGGAGGGACGCGTCGTCTGGATGTCCGAAGCGTCGAGGTATACACGATCGCCGGGCTTGTACTCCGGGGCCGGGATCCGGCGCTGGTCGTAGTACCGGGCCATGTCGTCCTTCGCCTTGGCTAGGGCCGCCTTCGCCTCCTCCTGGGCCAGCTTCATGCGCTCGAAGAACTCGTTCGCCGTCTCATTGTTGGAGTTCAGCGGCCGAGGCTCAAAGCCCATGCGCGGGTTCCGCCCGGTGTCCAGCATGAACGGCGTGAACTTGGTGGCGGAGTGGACGTGGTTGTTGTACTGGAACTCCGCCTCTGGGAGGAGGTCATCCCAGTCGTCCTGCCGTTCGTTGCAGAAGACCCGGAGGTACTGCTCCAACTCCTGGTTGACGCGCTCCGTCTGACCGTCGGACTGAGGGTGGTACGCCGTGGAGGTGCTGAGCTTGATGCCGAGAAGGCGGTAAAGCTCCCGGGTGAACTCCGCGACGAACTGAGGTCCGCGGTCAGAGACGAACGCGTCCGGAAGCCCGTGCAGTTTCCACACGTGCTTGCGGTAGAGGTTTGCCGCGCCCATAGCCGTGCAAGTGGTGTGCGTCGGGATGAAGTGCGCACGCTTGCCGACGGAGTCCACCACAACCATGACCGCGTCGTAGCCGTGAGCCTCGGGGAGCTCAACGATGAAGTCCACGGATACAACGCTCCAGCGCCCCTCCGGAATGGGTAGTGGGTGTAGCTGGCCCATCGGGAGCTGCCTCCGGACCTTTGTCCGTTGGCAGAGGTCGCAGGTGCTGGTGTAGGAGCCGATGTACCGGGACATCTGCGGCCACCAGTAGCTCCGGGAGACGAGCTCCAGAGTTTTCCAGCGACCGGGATGCCCGGCAACACGGGAGTCATGGTGCTGCTCGACGATCCGGCGGCGGAGCTCAGGGATGTTCGGGACATAGATGCGGCCCCGGAACATGAGCACTCCCTGGTCCTCAGACCACTCTGCACTCCGGACAGACCGGACTCCGGAACGGGCAGACTTCAGCGCGGCAGCGGCCTTGGCGACGACGTCCTCCTGCGCACCTTCGCGATTGCCTCGGCGGATGTCCCGCAGGATCTTGTCTTCCTCGCCGCCGGCGATGAGACCCTGCAGGGCACGGACGGCGAAGAACTCTGGCTTGAGCAACACGATATCCGCGTTGTCAGCACTGCCGTCTCCGTGATCCGGTCGGCACGAAAGTGCGTCAGGCTTGCCCATACTACGTCCAGGACGGTGGTGCAGCACGAAGTCGAAGTTGGCCAAATACAGGGACCACCGGGCCTGCCGCCGTTGAGCTTCTTGGCGGTCAGGAAGTACTGGAGGTTCTTGTGGTCCGTGTAGATTTCGACCTTGTGCCGCGCACCTTCAAGGAAATGCCGCCACTCCTCAAGTGCGCGGATGATGGCAAGCATCTCCTTGTCGTGGATTTCGTAGTTCCGCTCGACGGCGTTCAGGCTTTTGGAGTAGAACGCGACCGGGTGCCATTTCTCGTCCTCCGGCGACTGCTGGGATAGCACCGCGCCCGTGGCGAAGTCCGAGCTATCGGCTTCGACCCGGAAGGGGCGGTCGTCGTTGGGGAAGATGAGGACGGGCTTGGAGGTAATGGCACGCTTGAGGGAGTCGAACGCGTCCTGCTGCCCGGACCCCCAGGTCCAGGCAACATCCTTAGCCGTGAGGTCGAAGAGTGGCCGAGCGTGGTGGGAGAAGTCGCGGATGAACCGCCGGTAGAAATTGGTGAAGCCCAGGAAGGACTGCACCTCCTTCTTGTTCCTCGGAACCGGCCACTCCGCTACTCCGGCGACCTTCACCGGATCCATCGACGCCGTTCCGTGCGAGATGATCAGCCCGAGATATTCAATCTCGGTCCGCTCGAACTCACACTTCTCGGGCTTCAGGAACAGGCGGTGCTCGCGGAGGCGGTCCAAGACGATGCGGGTGATGCGCCGGTGTTCCTCGAGAGTCTTCGTGTAGATTAAGATGTCATCGAGGTACACACAAACGACTCCCTGCGCTATGAGATCGCGGAAGATGTCGTTCATCATCGTCTGGAAGGTGGCGGGACTGTTGGTGAGTCCGAAGAACATGACCAGCGGCTCGAAGAGCCCGCGGTTCGTCCGGAACGCGGCCTTCCACTCATCGCCCTCCTTGATGCGGACATTGTTGTAGCCCCAACGGACGTCCAACTTGGTGAAATATCGCGCACCGCGGAGGTTATTGATGAGCTCGGAAATGAGGGGAAGGGGATAGCGGTTCTTCACCGTTATCGCGTTCAACGCTCGGTAGTCCTGAACTAGACGAAGGAAGCCGTCCTTCTTCTTAATGAAGAACACCGGGGACGCCATGGGAGACTTCGAGGGGCGGATGCGGCCGGACTTGAGATTCTCCTCCAGGAACGCGTCTAGCTCGGCCTGCTCATTGGGGGCGAGCGGATAGACCTTGCACGAGCTAGGCGTGGACCCGGGTTCGAGTTCGATAGCATGGTCCCATTGCTTGCGCTCCGGGAGTTCATCAAAAGCGGCCTTGGAGAATACGTCCTCGAAGTCGTGGAGGTAATCGGGGACGGCGTCGCGGAAGTCCTTCGGCGCGGAATTGCGTGCGAAGGCCTCCGCTAGGCGTTGAGACGTCGTCTGGCTCGCGCGGATCTCCTCAGCAGCCGGGTAACCGAAGAGAGCCGTCGCAAGCAGTCGATCACCTTCCTCCATGGTGTCGGCTTCCCGGGAGTCCGGAACGGGGTCCGTCTCCGGGCTCGCCTCCGGCGGAGGGTCGTCCTCACAATCCGGATCCGGGTACAGCTCTGGAATGTTGTCCAGTTCAGGCTTGGGGGCAGGGACGCCGCTGGAGCGGCAGGCGCGGATAGCCGCACGGGTCTTATTCCGCGCCTTGCGCTCTACCTTTACCTCCTCCCGGCACGTCTGGCAGCGGGCCGGGCAGCGGCTCATGGATACCGTGCCGGCGGCCCAGTCGATCTCCGGGTTGTGCTCCTTGAGCCAAGTGTACCCGAGGATCAT
Source organism: Lyophyllum shimeji (assembly GCA_026008595.1). NCBI lineage: Eukaryota > Fungi > Basidiomycota > Agaricomycetes > Agaricales > Lyophyllaceae > Lyophyllum > Lyophyllum shimeji. The sequence continues at coordinate 2,779,939 of BRPK01000004.1, forward strand.
ATCCTGCTCGCCAAGATCGGTGACCGCGAATACCACACGTTCCGAGTGACCATTGTACCGGAGCACTAGGTCGACGACCTCGGTGATGGCGCCGGCGGCGTTCGCGGTACCGTCTACGTTCTTGACGGGGATGGGCCGAGAGAGAGTTCGGGTAGTGATGCCATGCTCGCGCACGAAGCGGATGTGCAGGAAGAGTCCGGAAGCGCCGCTATCCAGGAGAGCCTTCAGGCCTAGGATCTCCTGGGTGTCGGTGGTCGCGACTTCCACCCCGAGGATCAGGGAGTTACGACTGGGGGTGGCGGCGAGGGTGAAGCTGCGTGGCAGGCGCTTCTCCCAGCGCGGTAGACCGCGGCGGCAGCGGACGTTGATGGTGACTTCCGGCACATCAGAGTCGGGAGGTCCGAAGTTGGATTTGGTGACGGTGGAGGAGGGGGGTACGTCTTCGTTCGAATCAGATTCACGCGTAGAGAGGGCAGCAATGGAAAGTGTTTCTGCAGACTCTATGGAAAGACATGCGAACCGATTTGAACTGGCCCACGGGGGCGTACTGTTCACCCGTGGCGCAACTAAAAACCCTCCTCCGAACCTTTGGACCTCTCCTCTTCGGCAGCGGCAGGGGCCTCAGCCTGCGCCTCGGTGGACGCGGCAGCGCGGACGGCGTCCAGGTCGGCCAGCAGACCCATGACCCAGTCGTCACGTTCCTCCGTCGTCATGGAGCGGATGTCGAATTGGTCCGGGCAGTTGCGAGCGATGTGCCCGGGCTTCTTGCATCGACGACAGATGAGGGGGGTTCCGGAGCGTTGGCAGGACAGGTCAATGTCCATCGGAACGCCGGAGGGAAGGGAGCGACTGGCTGGAGCAGGGGGAGCGGGAGGGACTGCGGCGACTGGACGAGGTGGGGGAGCGGGGAGCGCGCGGAAAACCGCCGGAGCTCCCGGGTTCCGGGTGGCGGGAGCCGGGACCGTGCGCGGCTTGGTCACCGCGGAGCGGAAGTCCTGGTTGGCGCGGGTGTTGTAGTCTACCAGGCGCACCGCGTCGACCCACTCTTGAACGCGCTCATCCGAGGGGCGTCCGTCCACCATGTTGGCGACCTTGGCCTCGATCCGGGGATCAAGACCGTGACGGAAGTGAAACACCAACTGCGCGCCGTCCGGGAACTGGGCTTCCTCCGCAAGGTCCTGGAACTCGTCGATGTACTCGTCGACGGAGCGGGAGCCCTGGTGGTAGGCGGACGTCTCGAAGGTGGTGGCAGCCTTCCGTTTTTCGTCTCGGGGGCAGAACTCCGCGATGAACTGTGCGCGGAACTCCGCATAGGCGCCGAAACGGGGGACTCCGCCATGGGAATTGGGATAGTGGAGTGTGCGGGCGGCGAAACGAGCGGCGCGGCCCCCTTTCATGTAGGAGAGGACCCAGTTGATGCGCGTTTGCTCGTCGGGGAACGCATCGGGGGTGAGGGACATGTAGAGATCGCAGGAGTTGATGAAAGCGCGCCCTTTCTCCCTCTCGCCGTCAAAGGAGTCAGGGGGCGCCGGACGCAAGCGATCTCCGCCGCACGTGAAGGACTGCGCGGAGAGGGGATCCGAGTGCGCAGGGGTTTGCGCAGCGTCGGTGGGTTGGACCGTGGTGGGTCCGGAATCGGGAGGCACAGTGTGGGTGGCGTGCTGTTCTACGTAGAGCCGAAGCTCGTGAAAGGTGTTGAGGATTTCAGTCAATTGACCGGCCTGATGCTCCAGACGCGCCTCAACCGTCGTTAGCCTGCGCCAGGCTTCCTGCTCCGGGTTCGTCGCAGGGTCCTGGGGTGCTACGTCCGGTGCAGGCTGCATACTGAGAGAAGAAGGTGGGGGAAATGGGAGATGGCTGCGAAATATCGATGCGCGGCAGTCGAGGGGCAGAGATCTCGGATTTTCCGGACCTTCTTGGAGACTTGTTCTGCTGTAAGGGCGACCCTTGAACGCTCGCGGACTCACACGAAGCTGGCAAGGGGAGATCCAAAGTATATTAAAGTATGTACAAGTAGATAAGCTAAGTGGCGCACCTGGCAAGGGGAGATCCAAAGAGAACAAGTCTAAGGAGCCCTTGCCTGGTGCGCGCACGGTATGTACGACGATCGGGTGGCTTGGTAGAACTGTACAGTACCTTGTAAAAACTGTATAGTAACGTGCGGCACTCGTGGCGCAACGATGAGCCGTGAATCCGGGGTCCGACGGTGGAGGGGCGGAGTGAGCACGGAGTCCGGCGGAGTGAGCACGGAGGCCGGCGGGGAAAGTACGGAGTCCGGCGGGATGAGCGGGCGGGATCCGGAGGTCCTCCGGGATCGAGTACATCTAGAAGTAAGTAAAGTATCGTAGTGAGAGGAAGAGAAATAGAAGGAAAAGGAAGGGAGAGGGACGTCCCCTTACAATCCAGGGGCCCGGCGGATCCAGACTTCCCGCAACGTCATCTTCCCCGCAGACATCACGGATCAAAATGAATCTATTTCTGGCGGAATAGACCCTTTGACGCTCGAGGGGGAGTCCGATACGTGCGAGCAGCCAACGGGTCAAGAGCAACCAGAAAACCAAGCGCAGCCGCAATCTACGGAAATGCCGCAGCAACCGTCGAGCGCCACAACGTCCGAAACCACCACCAAAACACCTCCTTCGCGTATTCCCATCCGTTCAACACGCCTCGCCACTCTCACGCCAGTCAATTACCGACTGCTCAACAATCCTGCGGCTCGAGGACCAAGGGAATGGCAGCACCATGTCCCGGATACCTCTCTCGGCGACTCCGGCAACCTCACTATCGACGAAGTCCCTGATTTCGCATTTCTCGCACACGACCATGAGGAACCCACTTCCGTGGCGGAAGCGCTCGCTTCCGACGTTTGGCGAAAATCCATGGAGGCCGAACTGGACCAGCTCAAACGCCTCGGGACATTCGAAGTCGTTGATTTGCCGCCGGACCGCGCGCCCATCAAATCCAAATGGGTCTGGAGAGTAAAGAGAGACGGAAACGGGAAGTTCTTGAAGGCGAAGTCGAGACTCGTAGCAAAGGGCTTTACTCAGCAGCCCGGGGTGGATTACTCAGAGACCTTCGCGCCTGTAGTGCGCATGGACTCGCTCCGATTGCTCCTCGCGCTCGCCGCCGCGTACAAACTCAAGATTCATGTTGTAGATATCGTCGGCGCGTATCTCAATTCGACGCTACAAGAAGAAATCTATCTTGCGCAACCTCCCGGACTCGGGGATGGAACCAAACGCGTCTGGCGACTCCTTAAGACCATTTACGGACTCAAGCAATCCGGACGCGAATGGAACAAGCTACTCGACTCGCTCTTCAAGTCGCTCGGCTACGTGCGACTCGTCTCGGATCAATGTATTTATATCCGAGGCACCGGAGAATCGACCGTCGTCATCGCCGTTCACGTCGATGACATGACGATCCTCGCGCTCACTGACAAGCTCATGCAGCAAGTCAAGCACGAAATCAGTCAGCGCTTCGGCATCACCGATCTCGGCGAAGCGAATCAAATCGTTGGTTTGCACATCACGCGGAAGCCTAACGGCGACATCAAACTTTCGCAAGAGTCGTACCTTAGCAAAATTATTCAGAAAATGGGGCTGGACAATGCGAATCCCGTCCATACGCCCATGGACATTAACGTCCGACTTCAAAAGCATGACGCGGAAGACCCAGTCAACCTGCAATTGCGTCACGAGTACCAAGTCGCTATCGGCATGCTTATGTGGGCCGCTATCGCCACGCGCCCCCACATCGCGTTCGCCATCCAGCATCTGTCGCAATTCTCACAGCACCCGGCACACGAGCACTTCACTGCCGTCAAGCGCGTTTTCCGCTATCTCAAGGGAACTATCGACATCGGCCTCAATTATTCCGGCACGGCATTTGATAGGGAGAAGATCTTCCGAGTCTTCTCTGATGCCGATTGGGGAAATAGCCCCGACGACCGTCGTTCTATTTCCGGATACGTCTGCGTAGCTTCCGGAGGACCGGTTACTTGGAGTTCCAAGAAGCAGCCTACCGTCGCCTTATCCAGCATGGAAGCCGAGTACATGGCACTCTGCCACGCGACCCGCGAGATCATCTGGCTCAGATCTCTCGTCAACGAACTTGGACTTCTTGCGAACCAACCAACGGATCTCATCACCGACAACCAGTCCGCCATCAAATCCACCGATAACCCTGTATTCCACGCTCGCAGCAAGCACATCGACATCAGGCACCACTTCGTACGCGAGCGGATCATTTCCAACGAAATACAGATCTATCACTGCGTCTCGGTGGACAACAAAGCGGACATCCTCACGAAACCACTAGCGCGTCCAACCCATGACGCGAAGATGGAATCGCTCGGCATGGCTCCGAACTTGAGGGGGAGTGTTGGGCGGACCTAGCGCCACACAGAGGCAAGTCCGGTAGCCGACAGTAGATAACGAGCACAGACCATCCTTTGGTCTGTGCGCCACTAAAATTTACTTATTCTTACTAAGTACGATCGTAGATTACTAAGTACGTAGATACATATAAAGGCCTCAACGAGGCAGTAGACAGAATATAGAATCTTATCTCTTTCTTCAACCCTCACAACGCTGCGCATTCCATAGCCTGGTCCAACACAGTCGCTTGCGTCGGATGCCGTGGGGGCGCGCTGGTGTCTGGTGTGTGATGTGATTCAGATAAGCCTTGAGCTGAGGGCATTTAAGTCATCGTCTGGGTGTGTCTCGCTCCTCCCTCGAGTGTCTGTTTCTTCCTTTCTTCCGACCTTCCTTCCCGTCGGTGGAGGCGTCCGTGCCCCCCCCCCCCCCCCGCGCCCCCCTCCATCATTCATGGACGCCTACTTCGACAACGGCGGGAACATCCTGAACTGCAGTGTCCGCGTGCGGCGGGACCACTCTGCCGTGTACACCCTCTCCACGACGAAGGGGCTGAAGGGGCGCAAGGCCACGCTGCTCCGCGACGAGAACCCGCAGGCGTCGCCGGCGCGCGGGAAGCCGGAGTGTGTGGGGTTCATTTTGTGGAGGGAGAAGGCGGTGGGGGTGTTTGGGCAGCGGAGGAGCGTGCGGGAGGTCCGGCGGAGGTGGCGGAGGTGGCGGTGGCGGTGGAGGTGGGGAGGGGTGTGCGGGTGGTTGTTCGGGAAGTGCGTCGTTTCGTTCGTTCGAAGTGCGGCAGACCCGGTGTTGATGCCTTTCGTTTTTATTTTATTTTTAGAAATGAGTACTGGAGGTGGGCGCCGGAGGGTAAGGAGTTTAATTTTTGGTACGACAGTGAGAGCGGGTGGAAGGTCTGTCTTATCTCAGATGCCTCGTTGGTTCGCCGTCGGGCTGACTCCAGATCAGGCACCAGGTTACTGCGATGGATCATCAACGCTCCGCGGCGGCGCGGTTCTTGGTCCCCGAGCGCCCGTCGCTCTTCAGCAAGGAGTCGCCATCGCTGCACTTGACGCAGGCGGGCCTCGAGGATGATGAGGTGTTCTTGATCTTGGCGTTGGTATACTGTGAGACTAAAAGGCAGGATGCACTGGTACACGTGCACCAGTTCGTGTCGCTCGTCGATGAGATGGAACTGACTGAGCGCGGTGGACAGAATATGCTGTATGATTGAACGATTCCGATCACGCATTCAAGGACATGCTTGCTCTTTCGATTTTTGTAATCTATGTTCGACTCTTGGACATTCGCGTCGGTCCGATCGCAGATGGGCAGCTCTGGTTAATCGGTCTGCACCTAGTTCGGAGGAATCTCGACGGCGGATTATTTATGGACACGATTCAGCAAAGACACATTGAATGGATGGATGGATGGATGGATGGAAGGACACGGATGCACGGACTAGGTAAAGGACACGTAGACAGGACTTTAAGTACCTCGTTGACTTTTATTTCGCGTACGTTAACAGTTAATTCGCGTGGAATGGACAGATTCACTTGGATATGAATGAAATTGGCAGTGTGGATCGAAAAAGTCCATCACAAAACCCGCCCCCAAAACCCGCACGCTGCGCGAAATCAAGCTCGACACGCCCATCCGATACTCCGCCGGGGACAAGGTCAAAAAATGGCCGAACACCCTGCTGTGTGGAAGGCTGCCGTGTCTAATGGTAGCCTCACTGAGTAGTCGGTCCGAAGCTTGATAGGACCAGCGTATATTTGTCTAGAACAGAGACACGAATACAGGTGACGACGATGGGTGGATGTAACGATGATGTCAACGAGATAAGGTTTCTGTATCTAATAAGCGTCTATCAGTTTATCGAGTAAGGTTTGATGAAGTACGTAATGATCGGAGGATCGTCCGTTGTTGTGAGCCGGGCCAGGCTTACACTCCTCCCCGCTTTGAAAAGTCAGCATCCCCAACAGCCAAGTCGGCAGACGTGAAGTACCATTATGGTGGATGGGTTGCGGTTTGGCAAACCACAACGGAGACTGAAAATAATACCGACGTAAACATAAAAAAATGATAGAGTAAAACAAAAAAGACCATGTCCATTAGTCCGAGTCTGTATCTGACTCGGTGTTTTCATCCTCAGGAGGGGGGGTGACCGTACCAGCGGCAGCCGCAAGACCAGTAAATGCTGGGTACACGTAGGGAGGGTAGGCTGGTTCGTCCGTGGTAGGGAGGAGCGCAGCACCAGCAACGACAGGAACTGGGCTGGGGGCAACATAGTCCTTGCCAGGGCGTGCACCAACAGCAGGGTTACCTCGACAGTTCCAACATCCACGAACAGCAGAGAGGGCTTCCTTCTCTTCCTCTGTGGGAGGCACGTAACGAGGTGACGAGCTTGAGGGAACATTGAAGGCAGAGGTGATGAGGGGAACGGATGGGGGAAGGGAGGCTGTGGAGGCTGAGGGAAGGGAGCGTCCACCACGGCTGGAGTTGTCTGCGATGAGACTGTCCCACTGTGCAGTCATGAGCGCAATGAGTTCGTCGGGGGTCTGAGTCGTGTTGTCGATATCAAACCCTTGAAGTGCGCGCATGCGGAGGTACAAGAGGGGGTGGGCGTAGAAGAGGATGTGGTACTTGTAGACGGTGGTAGAAATGGTGGCAGAGGGGAGGGTACCAAGGCATTGTGCGAGGTCAGCCGTGAACGTGCGGAAATCACGCTTGCCTTGGGAACATCCAAAAAACTGCTCAAGAGCATCCATCTTCCAATTAACAGGCATGAAGCGAGCCTTCAGCTTCGCTACAAAGGCCTCCCAGGTTGTGAGGGCCAAAAACTCGGTTTTGGAAGCGGTCCACCACTCAGCCATCTGAGGTTCAACCAAGGCGGCACCCGTCAGCCTGATACGGGTCTTCGCAGAGAGGGTTTTCTTCTCATGGGTGTCCTCGTAGTTGTCAATAGGGAATAGCCTGGGTAACCCGCGGGTCTCCCGAGGCCGACCCGTACCCATACCCGCAGAAACCCATACCCACGGCCACGGGTGCGGGTAACGCCTGGGTAAGCACGGGTTGGGTGGCGGGTCATACCCATGACGGGTAACCCATGGGTGCTAAGCAGTTGGCGGCACAACACCTCTCCCATTGCCTCCATATTCCCTGCCTCCACGTCCAACTGCAATTGCAGTGGCAGCGGGACCAGGGGATAAGACGTGCGGCGACGGGGATAGGTACCAGGTGACCGAAGACGGCACACATAACGCATACACACAGGGTCATCGCACCGGCAGCAAGGGCGGCTCGGATGCGTGACGGCGAGCCCTGAGGGGCTTTGGTACAGGTGTCGTCCTTGAGTAGGAATCGAGGTGGACCCGGGAGAAGTGGTATTGCTGGCGCTTTTGGTGGTAAAAAGGAGCGGTGCTGCCACTGTTAACGATCGAGGACTGAGGCTGGGAGCGCATCAGAATAGACGGCTGTAGATGATGAAAAGACGACGCACCTGGCGGGCATCCCGCAGATCGGGTCTCCCGGCACCCCTCAACGCAAGTCAACATGACCTCAGACAGACACTGTGCGTCTACAATCGTCCTCCGGGGTCTCACATCCCATGCGAGAGGGAGGAGCCCATTGAATTCCGGGATGCTGAGTATACAAACATCAGAATCTAATAAATTGACGTGGTTAGCGTCATTTAACACGGTATATAACACTACTGAGTAGCAAAAAAAGACTCACATTCGAAGCTGTGATGATGATATGAGTGCCGGGGCACGGCGAGAATGGAGGAGATGCATGTAGCCTGATGCAGAGAGTTGCACAGTCCAAGCAGAGTCGACAACGGCCGTTGTCGGAGCTTGAAATTGTGTTTCGCCCAGGAGGGTCTTGCCAAATACGGTTCCAATCAATGCCAATTCAAGCCGTGTTGGAAGGCGCCTTTGAAGATGCAAAACCCGTGCTCAGGTACGGGTGCGGGTGCGGGTACGGAAACTCTCACCCGTACCCGTACCCGGGCGACCCGTGGGTCTGTACCCGTACGGGTTACCCGTACCCGTGCTATTCCCTAGTTGTCAAACCCATCCTCACATGAGCTAAGCCAGAGTTTCAGTCCATTGGCAGTGAGAGGACCTGAAAAGGGTGCGACAATTTTGCCAGACATGAGCAGGGACGGAGACGGTGTTGGAGGAACAGCAAAGGGACGGGTTGGGATGGAGGAAAGACGGGGGATACGAGGGATGGTACGGGCGCGTTGAAAACGGTTGTCGAGGATGGAAAACGGTTCGGCGTCAGAGACGTCAGAATCAGAGGGAGATGGGGACGATGGACGTCGGCGACGGCGTGGAGACTCCACAAGAGCGTCGAGTAAGGGAAGACCGTGATGAAGAGCGGTGTTCCGAGTGAACCGGGGTTGGTCTGGGTGGTCCAGTATAACGAGCGACTGAACGAGTGAATAAGAAGGTCGGTATCAAAAAAAAAGTGGAAGGCTGCCGTGTCTAATGGTAGCCTCACTGAGTAGTCGGTCCGAAGCTTGATAGGACCAGCGTATATTTGTCTAGAACAGAGACACGAATACAGGTGACGACGATGGGTGGATGTAACGATGATGTCAACGAGATAAGGTTTCTGTATCTAATAAGCGTCTATCAGTTTATCGAGTAAGGTTTGATGAAGTACGTAATGATCCGAGGATCGTCCGTTGTTGTGAGCCGGGCCAGGCTTACACTGTGCCTGGACGCCTCGATCCTTCCCAAGGGATCGACGAAGGGCACACCGCACCCGTCCGCACTGTGCGAGCTCTTCTACGTCTCCCGGGACACCCTCTTCTCGTTCCACCCCGCATCCAACAACGCATGATGGCGCTCTACGTCGCCTCGGACTACAAAAACCAGCCCAACGACCTCCAGCTCATCAAATCGGCGACGCGCCCTGATCTCTCCTGAACTCGGACCTGCCGTTCAACGGCCCGCACAACCAAGTACACTAACACAGATGGTCTCTTCGTGGTACGCTAGGCAGTACCAGAGGTAAGACGGGTTTTAACCCTATCTGGTTTGGAGTTTTTTGATGATGGTGGTTCTTATGTAACTTGGTCGGTTGGGCCAATGAATGGCATGTCCGAGTTCTAGATCTGAGGCTACAAAGGTTAAGGAGGAGTATTAGGCACGTTGACATCGTGCGAACTTGGTCAGAATTCAAGTCCATGCACCAGCTAGACGGGACTGGCAAAAATATTAGGTGTACATAAGCGGAAGGGAATCCACCATGAAGCGCCATCAAATTCAGGAATACCGGGATCCGTTGCAGCCCAAAGTGATGCAACCACACCCTCGCATTCTATGATACAGACGACTACAGTTTCTAGGAACGGGACTCTCTGTTGACAGCTGTACTATGAATATCGACGAGCATACACGGCAATAATCGCTCTACGCAAACGCAAGGAACGCATATCAACATTCTCGATGGCACCTTCAGGAACCATCGCTCCATGCGCAAGCATCCCATCGTGTGCCCATACAAAGCCAGTGCTTGATAATACTCGACAGGTAAAATGAAACTCTCCATGGTAAATGACACCGCTGAGTCGATACGCAACATCTCGCTGAATACCCTGCGCAGATACTGGGACCGTCAGGTCAAATGGAAAAGATATCTTACCTCCTGTCAAATCAAACGCCAAAACCGGCGGTGCCTGTACAAAGGTGTATACCCTAGTAAGTGATCCCTTACAGGTATGACAGCGAGCGACTGTTTGAGCACAAAAGCGTCGAACATAGTCTTGTAGAGGAGTGCTCGTCGTTGGGAATGGTAAGATTAGGCAACTTGACGTGGAAGAGGGAGTGGAGTTAACGGGATGACCTCTTCTACAGGACCTTACCGAGGACATGACCTGATGAGAGGATTCCAACAGATATTGAAATAACGCGTGGATGCTGATGTATCGACCCCAAGGAAAAGTTGTAGGAGACGCACAGAGCAAATCATATCGTAAGCTATCTCGTACTTTCTCAAGTTGATTTTGATCTGAGGCTGCAGTTTCAGCGAACCCAGCGACGAGGGAACCCAGATATTGCGGATTAAGATCGAACAGAATGCCTCTCTGGTCGACTGGGCTTTGGCACCACACGTTGTGGAATACAGCCACGGTTGCGTCATACGCACAGCTGTTCTCCCTCCATGGTGTGCCTGCTGGGGCTGCAGGGTCGTGTTGCTCGGAAGGCGAACTTCCGTGGTCCCCAGTTTTCACCTTTTTGTGCCTCGGCATATCAGAAGATAAGTGATCTTGAACGTCGTTGTTATCCAGCGACTTCCTTTTTTTACCCGGAACAGTGCCCCTCGCAGCAACGAAGGTGCTTTTTTTTTGTATGGCATCTTTCTTTTTGGCCTTATCAAGTATTTCCCAGTTGATATCTTCTACAACCCATTCCAGAAAAGGATCAGACTTCCCCCAGCGTATAGCGGGACTAAGAGATTGTGGCATATAAGACATACCTTTACACGCTCGGAACGAGTCAATCAAGGTATTTCTTCGATCAGCATCGTGCATACCCTTAGGAAGCTTTCTTTCGTATCGAAGCCGTGTAATATCATCGAGTAATTCCAACTCACGGAATTCTTGACGCAGGGCGCCGGACGCACCACCCGTTAACTTATTGGCATTGAATCCCTGTACCAGAAGTGTCCCAAGAGCTGACTTACCCCGTGATAGAGCAGTGTATATTGCATGGTGAGAACGACTGTTGCTTACATGGACAACATTTGATTCCCTTGTCTTTCCCTGGGCTGCATATTCAGTCATGGCAAAATTAGGCAAAACTTCGACTTGAGAGCGTGCTACATTTACAAGGGAATCGTTTGGGAGCGAACAAACGGTTGTAACAGTAGTTCTTGTAAGAGGTATGACATTTCAGGTAAGCCCGGAATTTTTACGGGCCTGGGAGGATCCGACAGGCGTATAAATAGGGTATCAAGAATCCTTTGGCCATGCGACCCCTTTGAAGACTGCCAAGAATGCACGAAACCTTCCTGACCACGTGTAATGCATAGCTCAGTAGCAGCATTTTGACGTATCATGACAGGAAGACCGACACACAGCGATAATTTACCAGGGATGATTTTCGAATTGGAACTATGTGGCGCATCCCACAACGCCTTTTGAGTCTTTGCCTCAACTAGCTGCTTCTTCACTCTGGTCCTGTTACCTGCTGCCTTCCTCTGCACACGATCCTCTGTGTCCTCGGGTGGGGCTATGAGATCATCGGAAAAGAAATCGATCAAGGTCTGCCCAGTCTCCTCCGCAAATCTCTGGGAGCCAAGGTCGTTAATTGCATCCTTGTCGACGTTGAAGGACGTGATGATAGATACATTGCGAAATGCTTTCTCAGTAACGCTCGACCGACCCGGAGAATTACTTGACATTCGTGAACGCAAGAAGATCAGGTCTTCAGGCGTACAAGACTTGTAACGCATGTTTTCTAAAGCCTTGCGGAACCTGACATCCTCTGGAGACTTGTGCTGTTGACGCTCATTTTTACGCAGAATGACGACAGTCGTTATTTGATGCCATAAAGCTTTACCAATGGCCGCTTCCTGATCACGCAAGGTGACACCGTCTGTGCCGACGGTTCGACTGTACAATGAAACCTGCTCACCACCCATTGCAGGTGGAAGTTGAGCAAAATCGCCAGCGAAGATCATATTCATGCCACCGAAAGGTATCTCGGGCTTACCCAGCACTTTAGCCAGCCGGGCACTGATTCGGTAAAGGTCTCGACAAGAAAGCATCGAAACTTCATCAAAAAAGACGTAGTCAACACCTGTAAGGCGAGACTTTACTTGAGCAAGACGGGTACTAGTGTTCTCATGCAAGTCGGAAATGCCAAACATGTAATGGTAAGTCGAACCACCGAGCAACGATGCAGCAGTACCAGTAGGAGCGACGACCACGAAGCGGTGGGATTCCTTCCTAACCTCGAAATATTTAGTCAAAGCTTTTAACACTTGTGATTTGCCAGTCCCCCCCATCCCTCCAATGTACATCTTTAGAGCATCTGAGTTAGGATTGGCAGCGTGATTGGCAACAATAGTGAACGCGCGTTGTTGATCTACGTTTAACGTAAACTGTTGGATAACATCCGCGATAACCGCAGACCACTCAGCAGAGTAACATTTATTGTCCAAGTATGACTTGTCAACAACTTCAACAATGTTCGGGTCTGGGTAACGCTTTTGAGGATGCTTCTCGCCTTCGGGGAAATCCTTTGTGCGCTGTTCCAGAATTTGAGCTCTCTCCTTCATCACAGTTGCCTTCCACTGACTTCCTGGTTGTTCAATATTAGGGGGTTTTGGCTTTAGATCCGTATCCTTTGGAAGCAAACTAGGCTCTGGGTTATGCCAACCAATGTTCCTCATAATCGCCGTCATTTCCCGCATAGTTGCCTCTCTCGCGAGCCTACCACTTCCAAAGGTGTCCAGCAGCCCAAGTTCATCATCACTACTCGAAGCTTTGTCAAACGTGTAATCGGTGATATGCTCCTGTTGTTGGAAATCAGCCATATAGGAGTTTTCGGCATCCAACCAACTTGGTAGGTGACTTTTACCCTTCTTCATTTGTGCATGGAAGTCGTCCTGGGCATCCATGCATTCGTACTGGATATTGAAATTCTTCATCAAGGTGTTGTGTCTTGCAGAAAATTTTGTAGCTGTGAAAGCGTCATCCCAGGAACTCAGCTTGTCCTTTAGATCCAAACCTGACCGCCACGGTTTAAAGAAAGTAAGCATCGTCGCGCAGTAATACTCACGGTCGCCCCTATCACACCGAGGCAATGGCTGACCAGTGAAATTAGGTACAGCGCCGTGTTCAGCAGATACACATAATGTTCTGTGGGTCGAAGCTAATGGATGAAGGTCTGAAAACTTGTGCTTCGTGGATACCACTTGTCCCTTCCTTCTGGGGGCTCCACCACCTTCAGGAAACCCGTCACGTCGAGCCTCATCTTCCTGTGTGCCATCTTCTTGTGCAACATATTCTTGTGCCTCATTATCTTGATGTGCCTCGTCTTCCCGTTGATAGGCTTCCGCAGCATAAAGCTCGTCGGAGTCATTGACATCCTTGCCAGTGTGGCCTTTAACACGTGTGCATCTTGACATCCAATCATATAGAGACATTTCCTCAAGCTCAGGAGCGCGATACATATAGTCATACACAGGTGAGAGCCCAATCACCCGCCCATTGCGCTGAATAAGCACGACCCTCTCAGGAAGACGCTTGTGCTGATATTCTTGATCTGGCCAGGCTGACAACACTTCGGTAACAAAGCTTTGCCAGTAAAAGTGACGAAACTCGTGGCTGGTATAGTGGTCAGGATTACCAAGGAGGTACAGGCATATCATCGGCGAGCCCATCTCTAACTTCGTGGTAAGACTATTCACGTTCTTGGTCATAAGTGTCCTTGCCTTCTCCTGACGCGGGGCAGAGCTGCCGAGCACCTCTGTGTTTTTTTGAAAAATAGAACGCACTGTCTCGAAGATCACCGAGGTTTTGAGCGACGTCTTGGTGACGTACTTGGTGACATAGTACATCACACCTTTTATGGCAGTTCCAGAACGCAAGCTTGTCACGTCGGTATTGCAACGGAAGAGATACGTTATTGTCGCTGATATTGTGTTGATCCAGGGCTCGAGCTTTTTGATGTGCAGGGAGCCAGTCGCAGGATCGACTTCGGTTTGCTTAAAGATCGGACGAGGAAATCGCGCGCGAAAACGTTTGTCATGATACATCAGCAGATATTTTTTGTGGGCGTTGTCTGAGAGGGAAGTTGAGCCAACACCACCCAAACCATAGGGAAATAGCCAAGGGAACATCTGCGGGTATAAGTCTGGATTGTTGTATATAGATTGCAGCTTTCCGTGCTGCCCCACTCGAAGGGCTCTGCCTCCCGAATTCCAATGCTCCATTGCGATTCCCTTCAACTCTTCGATGGATGTAGTGCCCAGCTGATCGCCTGTCAAACCATGTACCACAAACGGGCAATCACCAGACTCTACCCCGTCAGCTTCACTCCGATCATGTACACTGGTACCTTCAGGGACCTTGTTGGTGAGGCTTTCTCGGTACACAACAGACACTGGAGGCAAATCTTCGGGATATTGGGACAGGTTCGCATCAGAGATACCAACATCAGCGTAATCAGGATGATTGAGGATGAGCCACTCCAGCGCAGCCCTGATAGCGTTCCGTCTGACAAGAACCGGTGAGCGTTTGAATTCTTCTTCAGTCGGTCTGCAAGGACCAGTGAATAAAATTGCAAGAACATCATCCAAGTCTTCAACGGGAGGAGGAAGCATGTCATACACTTTTGGTATAGCTACTTCGTATGCCACCAGATGAGCAATCATTTTCCGTCGACCTGAGGATGCGACGCGAAGAAAATTGCAGTTATGGCGAACACGGGCAATCAACAGCTTTTCCATAAAATTCAAGGAAGACAGAACGTCGGGTACTTTGCCTAGCCAAAGACCATTAGCCAAAGCAAATGGGGGAATATTACCCTTCCTGATGCACCCTCTGCACTCACCGCAAACACGATTACAGGAATAGTCCAACACTGGGCCGTCGTACTCGCGTATTTTCTGCAATGAATTTTTCCGCTCCATCCTGGTGACCCCAGGGACTTCTAACACACGAAGCAAGCGTTTTATGCTTTTTAACGGAGACAACTGGGTGACAGGTCTCAACCTACCACATACAGCACAGCCTGCTTCTTCGAAGACGTTGGGTGCAGAGGCTCCGCAGAAGTCGTTGATGATCGTGTGAGATAATTCAGGAGACAACGGTGGAGAGGGAAATGAGTATCATCGCGGACGACGTCATCCTGGGAGACTAAGTTTTGTGGCCGCGTTGCTGCGACAGCAGCACGGTATTCCCTCGACACCAACTTCTTTTTTTCATCACGGGAAGGCTTTGCGACAAAGACTGTGTATAAAACGGTGCATGATACACAATTATGCCCAGTGAAAATGGAATGTAGGTCGTACAGATATGGGCGCAAGCCGACTTTGATAGAGTGGAGGCGAGCTATTTTCTTGATACCAGCGATGGGCAATTGTAGTACAAGCTCGTGGACCGGCATTTTGGTGTGAACAAATCCATTCGCAATAGGGTACTTGAGAAGGCCGACACTGTCAACGTGATCGATGTATGCGAAGGTATAACGATCGGCATGGTCTGGAAAACCAGTAACGACGCACGGCTCAATATCTTGAAACGTGAAAGATGTCGCCTTTTTCCCTCCACCTAAAGGGGTAGCAGACGATGGTATGGTGAGCGACGCTGCAAGAAGTTCGCACGGAGGTAAGTGAGTGGCACAGTGCGAGTGAGACCGTGATGATGATAGAGAAAAGGCTAGGCATTCCGATATCAAGAAATACCATGGCAAGGTTTTCTGTAGATAGGCAGAAAGAGACTGAGAATACCGTTTGGAAGTATGTCTAGGTACACGGACTCCTTCAAACCGAGCCAGGCATCTGCAAAAGCCGGCAGCAAAATCGTGGCTTGTCATTATGCCACGCCGCATGGACCATTGCATCAGTGAACACACCACAGTCAAATTTACGCGAGAAAGAGAGTACATGTAAATACACAAATTGAGGAAAGAGCGGTAGTATATGATAACCATACCGGATGTACGTGCAAGAGCTATGGAATGCAGCACATGATAGAGTAAAGGATGGACAACATACAAAACATGCATTATATTGCGTATGAAAGGAGGTATGAGTGAGCAGGAATCACATGCGACAGGATCAACATAAGTATTAGCAGCATGCGTCGACGCCTCAAGAAAGAACACATGAGCATTCGTGGAAAGCAGAGTTAACGAAGGGGTATTGCTATAAATCAAGTACGCATTGCGATACCCAACGCGGGCGTGGTAAGCCAAAGGCTCGCAGGCACGAGAGTGACCTGATTGGTACCCAAGAAGGGTGGGGAGGTCTGGGTACGAGATCCCAGGGGTATTGTGTGGACAGCGACGAAAGACGCTCGAACTGGAAGTGGTAGTCTTCGGGGTGGAGTTAGTTAGCGAAGATAAACCTCTGATATGGACGAACGTACATTGACCATCTGACGAGCTAACAAGTCGGACTGTGGCGAAGCGGGAAAGGCGTACGCGCTGGAGAATTGCCACGGCCGATCAGGTGAGCAGGCGTCAAAGCTGAAGAAAGCTTGGTTAGAGCAAAAACACAAGGACATGCCGATGAAAAGACTTACACAGGGGGCGGACTATGCTGGCAGAAAACAAGCAGCAAGCATGAAAGCAAGAAGCATATTGAGGCAGATACGCTGCGAGACGGAGAGTTAGAGACTGAGAGCTTCCGTGAAGACATTGCAGGCTCGAGAGAATAAACAACAGGGCTGAGGGCAAGATCCAACACAAAGCAAATGCACGTGAATTGTTCAAAACACAAGGACATGCCGATGAAAAGACTTACACAGGGGGCGGACTATGCTGGCAGAAAACAAGCAGCAAGCATGAAAGCAAGAAGCATATTGAGGCAGATACGCTGCGAGACGGAGAGTTAGAGACTGAGAGCTTCCGTGAAGACATTGCAGGCTCGAGAGAATAAACAACAGGGCTGAGGGCAAGATCCAACACAAAGCAAATGCACGTGAATTGTTCGGAGGTTTCCGACTGCACAGGGTGCGAAGGACAACAGGATCCACAGAGGGAGCAGTAAGAGCAAGGCGCTGCAGTCTAGTGGTACAAGACGCAGACATTGAACGTATCTCCCAGAGGTCAAACCTGTGACGACGGTTCGATTCCTTCCAGTGCCACCTATATTTTTTATGCGCCCGATACAGCGTTCACGATACGAAAGAGGCCGCTGGGGCCAAGAGATGGGATGAAGGATATCAAGTAACCACACGAATCATGATTCATATATTCGCAGGTGCGCAAAAGCGCTAGCATTACGATGGGAAAAAACGAAAGGGAAGTACTAAGGAGGATGAAGATATAAGAGCTGCGGGCACACAAACAGGAAGGGGAGCACGAACTCATGAAGTCGAGGGAAGGGAAGTCCTCGGGAGACTTGGTAACAGTAGTAGGGTGGATGGGGGCTGGTTCGACGTCAAGTGACATATTGTCTGCAAAGGACATATGAAGGTGAGCACTCAGTATAGGACAGAGGACACCGTCGACGTGCTTTGGAACGCGGATCGAATGGAAAAAGATCGGCGACGGAGCGATATCGCAAAGAGCAAGCACATAAAACGGATGTGCGGCGTGAAAGAGACTCACCGTCCACCAGTGTGGGCGGCAGCTGTTGCGGAAAGTAAGAGTGACAGGGAAGAAGACGAAGAAATGCGAAGTACTCGACGTCTTTCGTGGATGATTCGCAAACTCCTACAACAACAAATACACGACTTACACACCACACCAACCCCGACACCTTCTCAGATTTGGGACCGCCACGGGTACCTGTTACGTCGTAGCATATAAGGATTTGAATTGTCGATTAATACAGAACAAATCCAAACTAAAAATTGATTCGGATCGGTAGAAACGACACGCTAGTATGCCTATGCACGAAACCTGGGATTTCCGCGCAAAGCTTCAAAGTCAGATTGTCTGACCCAACCTGATCCCCCAACACCAAGATAATCCAACACAGCACAACGCATATAATGAGCGACGCACACTCGATCACCTCCATCCCACATTCCTACTTCGTGCCTCAGTGTGTCACCACATAAGTTGACGAGAGTACCAGGGGAATATGACAGTGTAAGACCGAGGTCAGGGAAAACAATATAGGCTTTGTTGAACGTCCCAATGTTGACGAGACAATCATACCACCACGGACGGCCCCTGCTGTCAGTATGGGCAGGTGTGATGCGGTTGGCAATGACCCCAATTCCGGTGAATACAGACACCCATCGAGAGGCGACGGTGCTAGTGTTCGGGAAAGCACGCAGTTTGGATAACGCGATCGCGGCGTCGTCGTAAAGGCGGGGATGTGTGAGTGCCAGAACTTGGTTGACGACGGTCTCCGAAGCCGCTATATCGGACAACCATTTACCACGTAAAGAGAGATCTCTGAGGTTTACCGACGGATTAAGGGAGGCGGATGCTGACTACCAAGAAGTGTCAACATAAGACCGGAATGTATCACACTCAACATGCTCACGGAGTGACCCTGGGGAAACCACCCAGCGGAGAAGTTGACAGATCCAGCAACGACGGAAGATGAGGGACCACGAGGTACGCAATACTCCTTCGCGACCCGCCAGCTTGTGGTTCCGTTGGACGATACACGATCGACACTGTCAGCCAAAAGGTCGTTCAACAAAGCAGACGCGTCAAACAATTCACTCTGTTACAATGTGGGTTAGGAGATTGGCTGTGGTAGTTATTGAAACATACCTGCAGGGTTCTCGGTAAAAGGACAGGTAGATACCAAAGAACGATGATGCCATTCTTGTCAACAAAAGTGGCAGGTTCCGTAAATGTACCAAGTGCACGGGGTGGAAAACGGATGGCTCGTGCCGCAGGTGCGGTGGCGGCATATAGTTCAATGTCCCAATCAAGATATACTGAGGGTAAACTTTTATGATAAGGAAGCAAAGACGCATATAAGCAAACTTACTGGGATTTAGGAGAGCGTTGGAGACAACCTGAAGGATTCGGTGATTGGACGACTGTTGGTCGGAACGCTTCCGGGGACGATTCTTGGGCCTACCAGCCAGCGAAGGTTGGGCGACCGTGCAGGAAAGAGAGGCCGGTGAAGTGGAAGCAGCTAACTTTCTGGCGAGGCGCTTTGAGAAAGCTGAGCGCAAAGGTGCAATGTCCCCGACCTCCATGGAAGGGCGCATCAGAGATAAAATTAGCATGACATGCCATAAATGGACGTGGGTCTGTCACATGACCGTGTTGGGAACTCGGATCATCGAGACAAACAAAGACCTCAACATTCCCTCTTTCCTATGATCGATGAACTTGGTGTTGGGAAGGAGGCTCTGCGTCAAGGTGCGCGAACGTGACTGTGGGGGAAATTGCAGCCGTCGCGCAGAATGCTGAACAAAGTTCCGTATCACAAGGTGAGTGCACCACAACAAACTTACCCGTTAGCTGGCACTTTTTTTTTTGGAAAAGATGAAAAGTCACCACGTAGGAAATTCTTGGACGGGCCATTCAGGACACAGATGAGTGACGCCTTCAGAATAAACTACTGACCTTCCTTGCTTTTCACATGGCTGTGGCCTCGGGCTCAGAAGCTGCTGGCGGACGTCGCCCAGTGGAAGAGCTCAAAAGCCTGCGGCGCTCGTGGCTTAGCTCCCCAGGCGTCCGCCCAAAGCTGGGTGCACTCCCAGGGTGCTAAACCAAAACTGGCCACAAGAATGCGAACCTAACGCTAAGTGCACGTTCCGTGTCTATTGGTGACGCTTTCAGCATAAATTCTGACCGTTGTTGGTTCCCAGATGGCTGTGGCTGCGGGCTCAGAAGCTGCTGGCGGACGTCGCCCAGTGGAAGAGCTCAAAAGCCTTTGCAGCTCTGATAATCCTTGCAGCCAGTTTTGGCTTAGCACCCCGAGAGTGCGTCCAGCTTTGGGCGCACGCTCTAGCTGGCTAGCTTCAGCCCAGCCCCCACGGAACGCGCATCTAGCTTCGGGTGCGCGTTCTTGCGGCCAGTTTTGGCTTAGCACCCTGAGAGTGCGTCCAGCTTCGGGCGCACGCTCTAGCTGGCTAGCTTCGGCCCAGCCTCCACGGAACGCGCATCTAGCTTCGGGCGCGCGTTCTTGCGGCCAGTTTTGGCTTAGCACCCCGAGAGTGCGTCCAGCTTTGGGCGCACGCTCTAGCTGGCTAGCTTCGGCCCAGCCCCCATGGAACGCGCACGTAGCTTCGGGTGCGCGTTCTTGCGGCCAGTTTTGGCTTAGCACCCCGAGAGTGCGTCCAGCTTTGGGCGCACGCTCTAGCTGGCTAGCTTCAGCCCAGCCCCCACGGAACGCACATCTAGCTTCGGGTGCGCGTTCTTGCGGCCAGTTTTGGCTTAGCACCCCGAGGGTGCGTCCAGCTTCGGGCGCACGCTGTGGCTGGCTAGCTTCGGCCCAGCCCCCATGGAACGCGCACGTAGCTTCGGGTGCGCGTTCTTGCGGCCAGTTTTGGCTTAGCACCCCGAGGGTGCGTCCAGCTTTGGGCGCACGCTCTAGCTGGCTAGCTTCAGCCCAGCCCCCACGGAACGCGCATCTAGCTTCGGGTGCGCGTTCTTGCGGCCAGTTTTGGCTTAGCACCCCAAGAGTGCGTCCAGCTTCGGGCGCACACTCTAGCTGCTAGCTTCAGCCCAGCCTCCACGGAACGCGCATCTAGGTATGGGTACGCGTTCTTGCGACCAGTTTTGGCTTACCACCCGGAGACTGCGCCCAGCTTTACGTGCGCACTCTAGTGGGTTAGCATCGGTATAACAAGGCTGGTGACGTATAGTTTTGCCTCATGTTGCACAGAATTCCTTTTTGTCCTGATCAACTGCGATGTGTCGTCAACACGGCCAGGTGACGACCGTAGCTACGGATATCATAACTCTACCAACCTCATATTAATTTAACGACTCGTCATAACTAGACACTCATGAGATACTTCTCTGGAGCCCGGCAGCAGACCGAATAGGTATCGCGCGAAGGACGCGATCACATGATGACAAACATGTAATTATAATAGTGCCAAGTTCAACACGACTTCGTGCTTTGCGACAACAACGAGCACGATATTCTGAGTTATGGCCAGGACGAAACAAAGTGCGGATAAGTCGACTGGTGCACCTGCGCCCCGTGTAGAACTTCCAGTTGCCAAGAAACGCAAGGCCGCGCCCGAGGACGAACCTGCTCCAGCTCAAAGTAAATGTTCCACCCGCTCGGGGTCTAGGATGGCCCCACAAATTCGCAGGAACCCGAGCTTCCGGTGGCGGCGACTATTGGACCCGAGGAGGGATCTGAAAGCACGGCCGGCAGCGACGCAGATGGACATGATATCGTGCGTCTGCCACCGCCGTATTACCCGGTCTTCCAGCTCACCATCGACGTAGCACTGCTCCAGATGTCGTAACGGTGGACACGTAGTCATGTGTCACTTGTGCAAACGTGTTATCTGCAGCCGCTGCGTCCCGTTTCCGGACACCATCGAGGAGGATGACCAATTCACTTGTCCATCGTGCCACCTGTACCCCCCCGGCGCAAAACAGCGTGTCATCGCGCCGTACTACGTGAGTTATTCGATATTATGTGGCGATTGAATTTAGTTATAAGCTCGAAACAAAAAAAAACAGGGGTTTGCCAGTGCAAAAGAGGCAGACGAACCGATACTGCTTAGTGGAGGTCCGACTACGCGAGAGTCGTTCGCCCAGTGCAGCTCACCAGCTCTTGTCGTCATATCCATCCGATTGGCGTCAGTAAATGCCATCGGTGACTCTGCGAGAGTTGTCTTCCACCACATTGCGCCTTTCCTGCCTGGCAAGGTTTCCTTCATTGACCTTCCGTGGGATTTTGGGGACCCGCGCGCTGAAGAAGCATACGACACGAAGGTCCAGAATTTGGTCCATCGGCTGAAAACTGGTGATTTAAAAAGGTGAGAGACGTCACGCATTTCGTGGACCAAATTTGCTGAGCGGCGTTCAGCTTCCGAACGTTCTCCATTTTCCTCACAGATCACAGTGATCCCGAACGTGGAGACCTGCACATCTCGAGCAACGAGCAGGGAGCGGCGAAGGTTTCAGCAGTAGGTCTAGCTTTCGTTTCTATCGAAAGAGATACTGAAAGAAAGCGTCGTCAGGTGCTGGACCGCCTCTTCCCCCCCGAGCTGACGCAGTTTTTTGGGAGCGAAGGCAGGAGCACGCTTACCATGCTGGTGTGCGGCGCCGTCATGACAGTCAAAGAATCATACACCGACCTAAAAGCTTTCGCTGACAAGTACGTCAAGTTTCTTAAAGTACGCGTTCAACTTTTTGACCTTTTTTCGTCGCGGTAGGGGATATTTCGCGTGGATCATGGTGTTCGGACAGGCTAACTTGCAGCCTTGTCTGACGAATCCCCTGCTTCAAGCTTCGTCGCTGTCGTGGTTCATCAATAACCGACGATGGGACGCACTGCTTGACGATTTTCAGAGCGTCGGCGCCCATACCGATATTTTCATGCTGCGAAAGGGTGAACCAACTATCAGGTATATATGGTCGCACCACGCTATCAAACCTTTCGGCGAGACCGCCCCATACTCCTGCCCGAAATGCAAGTCCTACAAAGCATGGGGCGCCCCCCAAGTGAATATGCGCAGCAAGACCGAAGCCAAGAGCATAATCCATGTTTGTGGATACTGCGGACATCGAGTCGTCTATGCTCGTAGCAAAACGCTCGAAAAGCACTCACATGGTAGTACGTCGGGCTCAAGTAGGGGGGAATGGTATTTCGAGGTGAAAGTGAAGAATTGACACTCTACATCGCGTAGCTTTTTTAACTTTACCACATTACAATAAATGTTTGTTCACGCCTGGCCTCCTCATGACACTGAATGCCGTATCCCATACAAAAGTCTAAAAGAAAACAGAAGAGAGACCATAGCACGAACCGGATAACTCAAGCTCATCCTCACACAAAATGGTCAATAGCACACGATATATTCCAAGTACGTCATAGTATCAGGGAAATACAGGACAACGTTAAAGACGCCAGAGTATGGTGATGGGGAGGGGAGAGCATTCAAAGTCCAAGATGTAGACAATTTACGACTGCACTACTGCAAGGCAACGATAGCGACGAGTGTTTAGGCACGCTTTTTTGAGGAGGCAGAGGCGCCGGACGCGGAAGCGGCCTTGCCCTTGCCCTTGACGGCTGAAGGAATATCAGAGGGAGTGCCAAGTACAATAACAAAATGGACGTTGGAAGAGAGATACTTGGTGGACGTCAGACCGCGGGATCCATAAGTCCCCACAGAATAACCGATGGCGACCACGGAATCATCAGGAATTTCAGTGGTATTGTTCCTGAAGCGACGGCGGCCGTTTATCGCGGCCAGCGACTTGAAGTCCATGTCTGTGAACATAAACACCCGCATACCGTGCTTTGCACGCCCATCAAAGATAGGCACTAAGAGACCAAAGTCAACGTCACATTGATATAAGGCAAGCACTGGCAAAAAAAGCTAATAAAACAGACCTGCGTCCTCGAAACGAACAGGAAAACTGAATGGGGAGGCGGCGGACTTTGCCGCGGGCGATTGAACATACTTGGCGTACTTTGACTCCTTGCGGGGAGTCGAAGGCACGGAACCACCTTCAAGACAGAATACAACGATTTAGATAATGGATATGACAGAAATGAGAAACCTTACCGGCGGAAGCAGGAGCCTTGCCCTTGAAGAAAGTCGTGAAGTGGAAACCAAGCGGAGATGTGGGGCCAGTGATGAGATTGTCTGGAAACCCAAGAAGCAGCCCCCATACTGAAGTGTCTCTCTGCATCTCTTGGAGGCCAGGAGCGATACAGATCCTGTGTGTTTCGTTCTGGGACATCTGCGAGCCTGCGATAACGGGAGAAAAGAGGGAGCAATCCATTACAATGCCTATCATGACAAGCACGGCAGGGAGCCTCAGGTCGGCGACCTTGATGCGACCAGCGTCCACTACGAGAGCCGCTGGATCGATCCTGGCTGTATTGACGTAGACCCCCGAGCGAACAAATGTCAGACCCGCCCCGAGAGAGCTGGAGGGAAAGATGAAGCAATCAGATTATTATGGGGAGAAGGACATGAAGACTTACTCGAGGGCTTGTGGCATGGCCTCGATCATCTTCTGAACGGACACCCGTGCAGAGGCGGTGTCAAGAGGTTGACCGTTAACGGAGTATGGCGCAACATCCTGGAAAGTCCTGGAAGCAAACTAAATCAGACGATGATGCAAGGAGAAAAGAACAAAAACTACTTGATATAGGGCAGGGCCAGGTAGCCTTCGCGCATCATGGGGTGCCATTCAGCTAATTCCGGTTGCATGACAGCCTCGGAGTTGTCGTCGTCACCAGCACTGGCATCCACAGCACTTCCATCATCGGAGCCGTCGGCGGCAGAAGAGGAGACAGAGGATGCATCACTACCAGCTGCATCATCGACATCATCGACGCCAAATGACTCCTCCTTGTCGGAAGAGGAATTGCGGCCGGAACCCACAGATTCACCAGCTTCGGCGTCAAGGAAGGGGTTGACGTCGCCAGTGGCCGCGGCAGCGGCGGAGCTACGAAAGAAGTAAATAAGAAAGGAAGGCGAGAACAGTGATAGGAAAAGAAACACACGGAGACTTTTCGTTATCGTCATCCGAGTTGTCGGACATGGGCAAACGAGGAACACCCGAATGAGCCCCGCGGCCAAACGAATGAAACATACTGCATCGCGAGCATGAGCTGGAAGAAAACAAAGGCAGACAGCAGTGGATCTCACTTGTTCACCTCCGGAAGATCTTCTTCCGAGGGTGCACGACTAGGGGATTGCGGGACAAAGGGTGGCGTATTTTGTTCGTCACTAACCGCGTCGAGCGCAGCATGGGAGGATCTAAGGGTGTCATTAGAAACAATAAGAGCAATGAAGACAGCCATACCCATGAGTAGCTTCCCAGCGCTCGCGAGCAACAGCGGCCTCGGCGTGGACCTGCGTGAGATTCTTACGCGCCTTTTTCCTGGTAAACAAAGTAAGTGGACAATTGGAAGTGGAAGAGAACGGGGTCCAACGTACATCTTAGCGATGGCCTCTTCTGCGGCACGACCCTTCTCGGTCTTGGCTGTGGATCGGCTGAGGCCGGCGTAAAAATTAGCAGGGAGACGAGGAAAATGAAGGAGAAAGACATACATCGGTCTCTCGGCGCGACTGAAACGCAACAGATGGATGCATGAGATGAAAACAACCAATAATGAAGTGTAAAGCTTACCTGAGAAGAACAGGCGAAGCTTCAAGGGGTGCCGGTGCATTGGTGACAGGGGCCGCGGCACTACATAAGATCAGTGAGAAGGTGAAAAGGTGGAAGCGAGTAGGAGATGTACGTGACAGCAGCGAGGGTCGTCAGAGATGGCAGAGGCACAGTAGTGTTTGCCTTCGAAGCCACACCACTACCGGAAGACATGAACAACAGACAAATGCGAAGTGGGGTAGATACGCGTACTCAGTATCCACAGCATAGCTAAGGAAGAGAATAGATCAATACAAGGGGCATATCAAGAGACAGAACCATACCGAAGGTCAGAAGGCTCAACAACAGAAGGAGCCGAAGAGGTGCCGGTTTCCGGACTGAGTGGTGGACGCGTCAGGTCTTGGGTTGCGGAAGGGAGAAAGGCAAGTGGAGAACATACGTGGCAGCCCCAATGGGGGCATCACAAACAGGCTCTCGCGCGGAGGCAGAAGCAACAGTTGGAACTTTCTTTTGCTTTTTAGAGGGAGATGGATTGGCGGGACCTTCAAGAATCTCGCTGCGAGAGTCTGTCAGTGCCGAACGTTTAACAGGAGGACGCCGGCAGGACTTACACGTCGCTGTCGGGCTCATATATAGAAGTTTTGCGTTTGGATATCTTGTTAGGGATAACAATTGTGCTAAGGCCAAAAGGGTCAGCTGCGCGAAGCGTAAGCGCAAAAGTAGAAAGAACCTAGGGGGTCCGCGGGAAAGGGCGCTACCAAAAGCTCTACAAAGGGGGAGGCAAAGTAAATGCTTGGCCCATAAGAGAGACAAGAAAAGAAACATACGCATTGAGAGCTTCGGTGGAGCTAAAGGCCCGAGCGTGAGGTGAAAGATTGACACAGTTGAAAAAACCGTAATTACATCGGGACCTTTGTAGTAACCTTAGACGAAGCACTACTGGAGTTTGAAGAACGCTAAGTCAGCGAGAAATGTGAAAGCAAGGGAAAAAACATACGCATTATTTTTTCCTTTCCCATTATCATTCTTTCCCTTTTTTGCGGGCATAGCAATGGTGGGAGGAGCGAGGAAAGCACAGCGTGGCGGCGACACGAGCCCAGGGCTTTTATGGCGTCAGTCTGAGAGATGAAGAGCAAATGATGCGCGTACGTACACAGGCCACAAGGGAGCGAAAGAAGCGCACAGAACAACAGGCAAAGGAGGACAAACACACTGACAGGAGGCAACAGCAGCAGCCAAAGGAGGGAAGTAAATGGCCGCATCAAGGCGCAAATTGAAAGATGAAAAGCAGCTCCATGCAACCATCACAAAACCAGAAACGAGGCTTCAGCAGCAACGTGGGAGGCGAAGCAAAGGGCAAGGCGAACGCTGGGGTAGGAACCAATGGCCCAAATAAAAGATAATTAAGGGGAGAAGAACAACGACGATCTCGAAAGATAGAAAGCTGTAGACGTTCAATCAGAAGTTACCACACTGAAACAAGGAAAGCCATGCGTTTCGAATGGGGGCATGCAGGAAGGAAGGTCTGGCGGAAGAGCACCGAAAGACCGACAGCAGAACTGGGTAATAGCAAGAGCAAGAGTGAACACCAGCGCGAAAGACGCGGGCGAAGATCGAAAGGGGTCACGTCGGAGAAGCCATGAGAACAGGAAAGTGGTACAATGTCTGCCACAATGCACGGTACTTTCGAATTACCGGTGGACATGGCGTGAAACAGAAACAGAATCAGAGGCGCGAGGTATCAAACGAAGGACAAAAAGCATGTCACGAGCGACAAGGATAGGGAAGGACCTAAACGCGGGCATGACGCGCTAATATTTGGGGCGAGGCGTGGTGCCACGAAAGGTACAGAGTGACCGCCCATTGAGCAAGATACACAACAACTGATCAGTCCACGCATATACGCAGCGGAATGGACACCCGTACCGCAGGTATGATCAGGCAAAATATACATAAATGCATGACACTGATAAAACCGCAGCGGATATGTTAGAGCACTATGCTTCAATGGATGTCGAGGGTCTGGACCGTCGTCTGTCACGGATTTGTAAGGTAAGAAAGCAAAAGTACCGGGCAAGCGCAGAACACTGACTTTCTGAAATTCCGAAGACCAGCAATTGGACCGACCAGATCAAGGTCCAACAATTCGAGGGACCGAAGACATGGCGTCTTGTATGCGATAGTGGTGATGAAACGAAAGAAGAGATTGTGCTTTCGTTGCAGGGCAGCATCGTCGAAAAAGATCTGCCACCAATGTTGGAAAAGCCGCGGTAAGCCATTGATGCTGCGACTATTAGCAGGGTGCTAAATCAAAGTAGAGTCAATATCACGAAGTACAAGTATCTCCGCCAAAGCATCAGAATAAGTGGTCTCGGAACTTCGACGTTCGGTGACGCGCTGCGGTCCACAGGTGAAATTTTCGGTTTATTTGACCGAGAGTTTCGCGACGGTGATCTCGACAGCTGGACCGCGACAAGTAATCAGAACGCTGAGGACGACATCTTCGACGCATCGAACCGCTATTTTACACCGCGACGTGACGCATCGTTGGAGGAGAGCATTCCGTTTGATAAACTCGCAGACCCCAACAATATACTGAAAAAAATGGCTGGCGATCAGTACGTCCACACGGAGGACAATGAAGTTCTTTACTTCCGGCGGCGCACGACCCAGGACGGGAAGAGAAGGTGAGGTGCACCCCCGATTCCAATTGAATAACAACAGCTGAAGGTAGAACAGCCACGAGAAAGTGGGCCCGCAGACCTTTCGCGTGGGCGACATTGTAGAGATACAGGTATCGTTTGTAGTGGTCCCAACAAAGGGGGACCGGTACAAGATGATGTCAGTGCTGCGATCAATCGCGCTCATTGATGGAGCCTTCAGCAAGGTGAGAGGCAGAGTTGTCGAACGGCGGCAGATATGACTCATATGGTCATGCAGCACAAGTCAAGCAAGCAGCAGCCAGAACCGAAGGCGTCTATCACGCTGAAACGCAAAGTCCAGTACGAGGAGCCAGCTGACGACGAAGAAGAGGATAGACGGAGGAAAAGAGCGATGGATGTAGACGCCGAGGGAGAAAAGGCGTAGAAAAACTTTACAGGTGCTAACGGACGAATCAAAGTGATAACTGTGTGACGGGCAATGATTGAACGTTGAACTATGAGGGCGGGATGCCCGCCGGGACTGCCATTAAATTTGCAAAAGGCTGTGATAAAACAAGCAAGTATTAGATGTGGTAGATGGCATTGAGTCCAGCCTGAAGGTGGACAAGACCGAAACACTGACGATGCTCGGCTTGACGTAATCTCGACGTTTGTCCTCAGTACGTCGCCGCCCACGTTGCACCTGTTTGGCAGCGGCCGTACCGCGGGGCCCGGTACGGCCACTGCCAAGCAACCGAGGACAACGTCGAGATCACGGTGAAGTCGAGCATCCTCAGTGGTTCGGTCTGTGCCCTTGAAATAGTGACGCAGGACCGGCTTCCCACTCGCTACAAAGCACAGGAGGACAAGTGACCACGTAGTAAAGGATAAACAGACAACAAATACGGTGTATATGTAAGAAATAATTCCTGCTGAAATACAACGAGGGCAAGTATTAACAGGTCACCAAGGACGAAATTCAACAACTGAGAAGAGAAAACTATTGAGAAGAGAAAGAGCGCACATAGGGTGTACTGAAGTGAGTAGAGTACAGGACAACATATGGTAATCGGGTAATCGGCTAAATCCGTGATGGGAACAGTGATAGGAACAGCCATCACTTGATGCTGGGTACGCAGAGCTCGAGGAATAACCTCGTTCTATAAATAGAACTCGGAAAATCATTGTATGTCCAACATGCTGGCCTGATTTTCGGATACGACTACGCCGTTGAGTGGGGGGTCGCTGAGAGGTGCTGGGTAGGCAGGCTGCATTAGAGGCCCGGGCGGGGTGGTCGGGTATATGTCCTGCGGGCTTTATTTCGTCTCATTCGATGCTAATGCACTGCCGCTGCGGCTTAGGCTTGAAGACAAGGTCTTCCACAAGTAATGAAAACCCGCGACAACTCGGATGCGTGGAGCCCAGTATGTCAACGCCTTATACTACTTATGCTATTGGGTGTCCTGTACGGTGCTAAACTCTACCGAACGTTCATCTGACCAATTCAATCACTTCGTGATCGCCATTGCTGGCACTGGCCTCTCACACGGCACCGTCCGCCGATGCTTTGGAGAGCCCTGCACCTTACCATCGAAATCGTCCTCGCCCTCGCCCAGGAGCTCATATCTCGTATTGCATACCCATGTCAATCGGCGTGCGAGAAGTCTAAGGTGCATAGGCCTGGGCCAGCCGCAACGTACCCTTCTTCAGTGGACTTTTCGCACCATGAACGGCCTTCCTGACTCAATTTTAGACTTGGTCACGCGATGTCAGGAGGAAGTGGCTCCTTAACGGGCTGTGAAACAGCGTTATACATGACCCGGCAAGGGAACCTGCGTAGCTCGCGAGGCTTAAAACGCCAGGCTCAAGCTTCATCTTCTCGCCGTTCCCTTCACTCCCGGTGGTTCGTAGACACTATCCTTCGCGCTACAGCTATGCCAGCCCCGCTGCTCCCCGATACTCCTCGCCATATACCTCCTCCACCAACCACAGAGAATCGTACCTCTCTTGCTTCACCACTCGTGTCATGCGAGAGCTGACCAAGGCGTATGATACAGTGGACTTTGCCGACCTCGCCATCATCGATTTCGACAAGTTCAAGACCCCGCAGGGACAGGCAGAGCTTGTCGCCGACGTGCGCAATGCCATGTCCACCGTTGGATTTTTCTACGTCATCAATCACGGGTATACGCCTGAACAGGTGCGGCATGATGCATGATTCTCTGACTTGGCCGGCAAGAAATACACAGCTCATCACAGGATCGAGCAGACACGTCGGATTTTTGATATCGCTGAGATCCCATTCCGTGTCAGCGACGAGGAGAAGAAGAAATATGTCGCGAAGATGAAGGAGGACGGGAGCTACCAGGGGTACAAGCCGCGTCAGTATTGGGTGAGTGGTTTTTTCATCCGTCAAATGAGCTCCGAGTCGTTCTTGCTGACGTACTGTGCGCTTCGCTAGCATATCGATGCGGGTGTACGAGACCAACTCGAACACTACAACAGTGCGTCTCGACCCACCCGATTCTCTCGAACTGTCCGTGTCCGTTGACGCTGTTCCATTTCGGCTTTCCAAGTCCACCCAGACGTGACGAAGCGCGAACATCCTGAAGCGCTGCGGGCGTTCCTGCCGGAGATCGGCGATTTTGCTCGACACAACCACTTCAACGTCCTCTTCCCGTTGCTGAGGTGACTCCCTTCCTTGTTCTTTCAACGAATTGGGTGAACACGGTCTCTGTTTCGACAGGCTGCTTGCACTTGGGCTCGAACTACCTGAAGACACCTTCGTCAAAGGGCATGACTTCGACGCGCCATCGGAAACTTGGAGTATGTCACGGGCGCCATCATCTCCGAGGTTCGGTGCAATGCTGATGATCACGAGTGTTTCCTACTACAGTCCGTTTCATGAAATAGTATGTACACCTACCAGTGCCGCCTCTGGCTAACTGACGCAGAACACGACCGCCAGCTATCCTCGCACTCAGGAAGACGAGGAGAAAACGAAGAATGTCTGGCTCAAGGGGCACACAGGTGCGACGGACGCTGTTGTGACGGCGTCGCAGGCCCACGATTGACCATTTCCTAGATTTCGGCAGCTTGACCTTGCTCTGGAGCCAGCCCGTGTCAGCGCTGCAGATCATGACGCCGGATGGGAAGTGGAAGTGGGTCAAACACATGGAGAACGCCCTCGTACGTGACGCGCATAGTCTTCTCGAAGACTCATATCGACTACGACCAGGTCGTCAATGCCGGCGAAGCCCTGGAGTTCCTCTCTGGGCGCTTCTACAAAGGCACCATCCACCGCGTCGTGCAGCCACCCGTGGACCAGCGCGGTCTCACGCGGCTCGGCGTGTTTTACTTCGCGCTGTTCAACGACGACGTCAAGCTGGTTCCGTTAGGGGAAAGCCCAGTGCTTCAGCGCGTTGGGATAACACGGAGGTACGCGGATGACGTGGCGCCGACGATGGGGCAGTGGAGGAAGGGGAGGATCGCGGCGTACGGACAGACGACGTTGAAGGAGGGAAAGGAGAAGGGTGTCCAGGAGGAACTGATCAACGGTATTGTGGTTCGTCATTACAACTGACATGCAGTCGGCCGTCCCTCGCACGTCTTTCGGTCTTCAAAGTGTATTTGTATCCCCCGTTAAATTTGTCCATGTAACATTTCCTTGGATATATTTCGTGCATCCGATGTATATCCTGACAGCCCGATAAAAGTAAAATGACCGCATACATGTGCACATTTGCTTCCCTGCTGTCCTCCGCCGCGAAAACCTCCTTGAGAATCTCAATAATCCGATTCACTTCTTCGACGGTGTTGTAGTGGACCAGTGCGATGCGGACGACGCCATCGTCGATGTCAACTTTCGGCGAAAGCTCATTCACGAGGGAGTAGGCATAGAAATGGCCGTACCGAATGCCGATCTGGTGTAAGAGACACAAGGTCAGCACAGACCTGGACGAATTTCGGTCGTGACTGCGCGCTGTTTTGGTCTGTTTCACTTAAAAGACTCCGTCGAGAGACATCCTGTCCTCGACGCCAGACATGAACCACGCTGAGTCTCTCAACCCCCGCACATCAACAAATACCCATGCAGGAACCCCTCCGTAACCAGGCCTCGCACCCGCACCCACACGCCCACCTCCTCCCCATCGCCACCTTCAAACACGGCTTCACCACCTCCCCGCACCTCGCCGCGACACACCCGCACCTCACGCACGTCCCGCTCTCCGACTCCGCCCTTGGAGTGCACAAAGTCTCCCCGCGCACCCCGCCGCACCCCCTCGTCGTGCCCCCGCCGCCCATTGACACGCACCGCGCCTCCGACAACGCCCCGCCCCCGCCCCCGCCCCCTTCGCACGCATGGGAGGCGTTCTACCCGCGCGGAAGCATCAACCCGAAGTCGGACGTGCCGGGCGGGTTCGGGTTCTACCTTACGGGCCCGAAGGAGTTTAGGGATGCGCTGGAGGGCGGGGCGCGGGAGGTCGTGTGTGGGTATCGGATGATGCTGCAGGAGGGGTGGGAGTGGGTCCGGGGAGGCAAGTTGCCTGGTGTTTGTGCGTACTCTTTCGTCATCTGCGCTCGAGGCTGGGACTGATTAATGACTCGCCGGTGGTTGTGTTGCGCGTGTAGTTGGCGGCGTGGGCGATTTGGCGTATAGCTGTACGGGCGGACGCCAGGACCGCCGGTGCCAGTGCTTCGATCTGCGTCCCATGTGGAGGTTCGTCCTCCCCTCCCTGAACCCTCTCCCTCCCCCTACATACCCGCCCCGCCTCTCCCCTCCAAACTCTTCGTCGCCTGACCGTACATCCACAGAGCGAAAGGCCTCGGCGAGCTGTACACCTACCTCCCCCTCACGCCCACCAACCAGACGCAGCTCCTCGCCGCCCCGCCCGACTCAAAGGCGAACTCTGACTACGGGTTCTCCGTCGGCCGTGGGTCGTTCCATCTCGATTTCGCGGTCGGGAGGTGGGTCGCGGTCGTGTTCAGGGTGAGGATGAACGATCATGGGAAGCATAACGGTGCGTGCGCGTCCTAGTCTGTTATCTGTCGCTTCGACATGGGCTGATAAGGGTCAAAGGCGAAGTGCAGGTCTGGGTCGACGGGGAGAGCAAGATCTCTCTGCACGGACTGTGTATATGCGACGCGAAGGAGGCGAAGATCAAGGGCATGCATTTCCAGACGTTCTTTGGCGGTGCGTATCTCCTCCTCCTCTTCTACTCCGCCTCCGTACTCCGTATCGGGTGGATCGAAGGCTGACTCGCGCGCGCGGTGCAGGCCATTCGCCGGAGTGGGCGAGTCCGAAGGATCAGCGCGCGTGGTTCGCGGACGTCACGGGCGTGGTGGTACAGTGATTTTTTCCCCCTTCCCCCTCCTACCGTCATCGTTGTCGAGAGGCCTCGTGCGATGACGGGGCCTAGGCCTAGGACGGTTCTTTTGCCCTCGAGGGCGGTGGACTCGTACTTGGGACTCGGGACTTTTTGCATGGACTATATGCGACTGTACTTGTATTTCGGTTGGGATTGATGGAGATGGGGATTCTTGGACTCGGACTCTGGGATTACTACTGTAGGGATTTTCGGTGGCCTCGACGTCGATTTTCTTGAGAGCGTACTTGTATTGCAAGTATATAGTATAGGTTGTAGTGATTACAGAAATTGTACGTATACGGACTTGCTGGATGATTAGGATGGCTTCGGTGGATGCACGTGCCAGGTCAGTCGTACGGTGCAGCAGGGCCGCAGGAGCGCGTTCATTCGTTCAGATTGATAGAAACACAGCGCCGACGGACAGCACCTCGAAGACCTAGAACCGCGTAAGATCAGCGGGCTCCCACGCCTCCAAGGCGTCTTCACTTTTGACCGTCAACAAACTGCCCTTTATAATTTGACAGCTCCTGCTGCTTGAACCTTCTTGATCGCCGCCTTTTGCCAAAAATTTGAGACGGGTTACCCGGCTTCTAACCCGGGTCCCATTGTACACCATTGCTCTTCGACCGTTGCTTCCTAGCTGTCTCGGCAAGGTCCACCAAATGCCAGTTATCACAGACATGTCGGGCGTAATCTCGTCTCATGACTAACTTCCGCTCCACGGCACGGCGGGAGGACCACGCTGGGTGGTGGCAAAGTGTCTTACAGAGACAACGGAGCAGCTGACGAGGAGTTCGCCGAGGCATGCCCGAGCCCCAGGTCGATCCCAGCATTCTCGAAGGGGCCGAAGGGGGTAATCCTCCTCGTAAGTGCTATCTATATTCTCGCCCGGCTTATAATATCAGAAACCCTCTCCCCGTCGAAAGCACTTCCTCTCCCATCCATCCGTTCGTACCCATGCCCATGCCCGTAGAGAAAGACCCCATCCCTCCACCGGTGGATGGCTCCGTCACCATCCCCGAGACCATCGACTTCCACTGGAAGCACAACGCCGACCTCGCGATCTTCGCGTTCAACCGCGACGGCACAGACGAAGTGACCGAGATCACGTACCTCGAGTTCGGCCGGGCGTGCCATCGCGTCGCGCACCACGTTCGCCCCGCGCGCGCTGGACCCGACGGGGAGGTCGTCGCGTTCATCGCGCTCGCAGATACGATCGTGTACCAGGCTGTCACTGTAGGTCTGATGGTCGCCGGCCTCGTGGTGAGTGCCTCCCCCGGATGCTTCAAGCGTGACTTTCCCCGCTGACTGACGCCTCCACCCACCCCTCTCAACGCACGAGCAGCCCTTCCCCATCTCCCCGCGCAACACCCCGGCCGCCGTCGCACACCTCCTCCAGCAGACCGCCTGCCACCGCCTCATCACCACCCCAGTCACACTCCGCACCCTCCTCGAGGGTCTCCAAGCCGAACTCCCGCCTGGCTACGCCCTCCACGTCGAAGAGATCCCGTCCCTCGCGCAGGTCTACCCGCGACTCGGGCACGAGACCGCCCAGGACCCGTTCGAGCAATACCCGAGCCCGGCCCCCGCGACCGCGGCGCGTCCTCCGCTCGCGGACACCGCGATCATCCTCCACTCGTCGGGGAGCACCGGGTTCCCGAAGGCGGTCTACCAGACGCACCGCATCCTCGCGCACTGGGCCGCGTTCCGTGGGTCCCCCTCCCGTTTTTCCTCTTCTCCCCTTACTGACGCCCACGCCCTCCCTCCCCGCTCCCGCTCCCGCTCCCGCCGCACAGCCTGCCTCATCGAGTTCCGGGACCACACCCCGCGCGTGCGCATCGCGGGCATGATGCTCCCGTCCTTCCACACGCTCGGCATATACACGCAGGTCCTGTACACCCTCTTCGGGACGACCTCCGTCGGGGTGTACCCGCCGCACGCGACGAGCCGCGACAAGACACCCGTGCTGCCGACGCCGGCGAATATCCTGGACCACACAAGGAGGACGGCGTGCAATGCGATGATCACGATCCCGGCGCTGCTGGGCGTGTGGGCGCAGGATGAGGAGGCGGTGCGCGTGTTGCGGGGGTTGGAGTTCGTGGTGCGTTGTGTTGCGTTGCGTTGGCTTCCCTGTTCTGTTCCTTTTCCTCTTCTCTTCTCGTCGTTCGTACGCGCCGCGCGGTGGGCTGACGCAGGGTGCGGGTGCAGGGATACTCGGGCGGCGCGGTCGCACCGAAGCTCGGCGACTTTATGATTGCCCAAGGGGTGAAGCTGAACCCGGGGTACGGCGGCACAGAGTTCGGCTCGCCGACGCACGCCATCCCGCGGCCGGGCGACGAGGCGGACTGGGCGTATATGGAGTTTAGCAGCCGCTGTAAGGTGCGGTGGGTCCCGCAGGGGGACGGGACGTACGAGTGCCAGTTCCTGGTGCGTGTTTTTTTTCAGCATGTTGAGACAGGGGAGCAGGGAGGAGGAAGGCTGATGCGGCGGGGCGGGGCGTGTAGACGACGGAGACGCATTCGCTGCCGATTGAGAATCTGCCGGATGTGAGGGGGTATGCGACGGCGGATTTGTGGGAGCCGCATCCGACGAAGGAGTATCTCTGGAAGATGTGCGTCCGCGTTTCCTTTCTCTCTTTCTCCTCCCTCTCCTCTTCCGTGTGTCCGGGATTGACGTGCGTGGTAGAGTCGGCCGTGTGGACGACGTGATCATCCACTCGTCGGGAGAGAAGACGGTGCCGGCGCCGATGGAGGATATCGTCATGAGCAACCCGTACGTGATGGGCACGGTGATGTTTGGTCGGGAGCACGACCAGCCGGGGATCCTCATCGAGCCGAAGGCGGAGCATGCGATCGATGTGCAGGATCAGGTGCAGCTGGCGGAGCTCAGGAACAAGCTGTGGTGCGTGTCCGAGTCCATTCTCCGTATGAAACCATGGTATGTGGGCGGTGGAAGCTGATGGGCGCCGGGGTTGTTGTTGTTGTTGTTGTTGTAGGAGTGTGATCGAGGAAGCGAACAGGGCCGCCCCGGCGTTCAGCAGGATTTTCAAGGAGATGATTCTGGTTACGGCGAGGGATCAGCCGCTGCCGAGGACGGGGAAGGGGACGGTGATGCGGAAGATGGCGCTCAAGGCGTACGATGCGGAGATCGAGGCTTTGTACGTCCGCCACGTCCTTTTCTTCACGTGGTGCTGATCGGAGAGCGTGTTGGATGCAGATATGCGACGGTGGAGCAGAGCGCAAAGGGCGAGGACGTCGTGCCGCCTGTGTCGTGGGCGAAAGACGACGTGCAGACTTGGCTGCTCGAGCAAGCGGCGAGCATCCATTCCGGGAAGGTGTTTTCGTCATCGGGGGATCTCTTCGACCAGGGCTTTGACAGGTAATCTCGCCTTCCTCGTCGTCCGCTTCCGATTTCTGACCGTCTTCAAAAGCCTGAGCGCGACGATCCTGCGCCGCCGCATCGTCGGGGCGCTGCGCGCGAGCAAGGACACGGCGACGGTTAAAACCGCCGAGACGATCACGCAGAACACGGTGTACGCGCACCCATCCATCGAGGCCCTGACGAGGTTCCTCGTCGGGCTCGTTGCTGACCCGCAGGGGTTCAAAGGCGCAGACGACGGGAAGGCCCGTATCGAAGCGATGATTGAGAAGTACAGCGCTGGGCTCGAGGCGCCGCTTCCCGTACCAACAGGCGCGGGTGTCGAGCGAAATGGGAGGCGAGGGGAGGTGGTGCTCCTCACGGGCTCGACGGGGAACCTGGGCGCGGAGATTCTGGCTGCGCTGCTTGCGGACGGCCGCGTCGGGCGGGTGTACGCGCTGAATCGGGCGCCGAAGGAAGCGGGGAAGACGATGCGCGAGAGGCATGTGGAGCGGTTCGTGGACAAGGCGCTGGATGTGGGGCTGTTGAGTTCGGAGCGGCTGGTGTTTGTGGAGGGCGATACGGCGTTGCCTCGGCTTGGGTTGGAGGAGGGGGTTTATGCACAGGTGAGGGCATCGCTTTTTACGCTGTGCGTTAGGTGCAGGTGCTGAGGCTGGGCAGATCCGCGATTCGGTCACGGTGATCATACATAATGCGTGGCGCCTCGACTTTAACCTGTCCCTGTCCTCGTTCGAGCCGAACGTCCGGGGCACACGCAAGCTCATCGATTTTGCGCGTGCGGGGCCGCACGCTGCGTCGATGCGCTTCTTGTTCACCTCGTCAGTCGCCTCGGCGCAGTCGTGGGACCAGACGAAGGGGGCGTTTCCCGAGGAAGTTGTTGCCGATGCTGGGGTTGCGGTGGGGAGTGGGTATGGGGAGGGGAAGTACGTTTCTGAACGGGTATGTGAATGTGTCCCGCCTCGAGGTGGTACCCTGGGACTGACACTGGGCTGTAGATCTTAGCGAAGAGTGGTCTGCAGGTGTCGTCTCTTCGAATTGGACAGATCAGCGGGGGGCTGCCGAATGGTGCTTGGGCGACGAGCGACTGGTTTCCCATCCTTGTAAAGTCGAGTTTAGCTCTTGAGGCGTTGCCAGCCGCTACTGGGGTGAGCTTCGGTATTTCGGCTTCCATAGCGGTTGGCTGACTTTTTCTCTTGTTCAGGTGGCGTCCTGGGTCCCTATGCACGCAGTGTCCAAGGCCATCCTCGACATCGCGTTCGCGGAGGAGCGGCCGCCTGCAGCACTAAATCTGGTCCATCCCCGACCCGTGGAGTGGAATAGTATCATTGACTCTGTCAAGGAGGCCTTGGAGGAAGGAAGAGAAGGCTTACCCGCGATGCGCGTCGTGCCGTTCGCAGAGTGGTTCGCGCTCCTGGAGCAGCGCGCGAAGAGCGCGAGTGATGCTGATATTCAAGCCATCGTGCGTCATCCCGTCCCGCAGTGATGACCGTACCTGACTTCTGCATCTGCAGCCTGCCATAAAGCTTCTCGAATTCTTCCGCGCAACGGGCAAGGCTGATCAGGCGATTGCGCAGGCTGGACGGAAGGATGTGGAGAGTGGCGGTCTGACGAGGTTCGCTACTGAGAAGGCGCAGGGATGTAGTCCGACGATGAGGGAGCTGTCGCCGATTGGGAGGGAGGATGTGAGGCGGTGGGTGCGGTATTGGAGGGGGGTTGGGCTGTTTTGAGGGACAAAGGCAAGGATTGGAGAGTTCCGAGGGGTTGAAGGATTCATGTGTCTCGTACTTACCAAATTCAAGTTTTCACTGGTGACTGACGCTTCGACGCTACGACCGAGCTGTCGAACCTATTGCCGATTTCCGTCGGTGCTAAGTTATGAGGAGCGTGATCCTTACATTCCGCTCGCACGATGACGCAGAACGTGGACAGCTAGTCTCGAAACCGATCTAGTGCGGTTTCTCGCTGGCAACTGATCGAATCGGCAATGCAAGGCAATAGGTGAGTTACTGGGGAGGACCAAGCTTGCAATTGACGTCGAAGTGCGTGTCTTCTCGTATTCTGTCCGCTTCTCGCTTACGAGTTCCAAGAATAATTACAAGAACATCCACTTTGACAAGCCCACTCCGCTCCCCGAGCATCCCAATCGCCTAGACACTGATAATCTACATGGCCAGATTTGCGCATCTAGCCACCGTGGTCGATGCGCCGAATTATACAACTGGGACCAGCTAGCGCTCAAAGGTTTCATCAGGAATAACCGCAGCAGCAGCGTCGCGTCGCGCCGCGCAAATCCAGCGGTTCGCCCAGGGGCAACTGACCATTTTGGCAAAACTGGCTCATCGACAAGGACCGCCGACGGAAGCTGAGAAAGGCAGAGGTGAAGGGCAAGATATCCTGTGATTCACTCGCCGTCACAAGGGGAAAGCATGGCGCCCCGTCGAAGCTGTGAAATTGATGCGCTCAGTGCCGCAGGGAGAACTGTCACAATCCAGGCGAAGGAAGAGAATAGTAGGCCTCGGACGGGGGAACGAGTGTAGAACGAGCCTAGTTGACGAAGTGAATCCCGGATCCTGAGAACTGCCTGAGCACTGAACGTGGAGGAGCGGGGAACTTCCAGCTTCCTTATGAGGCATCGGGATAGTAGACAAGGAGGTGGGCAGGGCTTGATGAGCTATCCAAGAGCTGCAGCCGATTTGCAGCAAAAAAGAGACGCAGACCCCAGATACACGAGCAAGCATAGAGTCCGAGTCTTCGTCCTGTTCTGTTCGTTTCGCACAGAGGTCTCGCGAGCATGGCCATCCCGGTCGAGCGCGAGGCGAACGAGAGGGAGTGCCAACGGGACCGGTATCATCAGCAGCAGATTACAAATACAAATACAGATACAAGGGGCGATGGATACAGACGCCGCGCTTCAAGTGCATCCGCATCCGCGCGCGATATCGATATCGATATCGACCCCAGCCGTCCAATCCAATACAATAATATTGGAATTTGGTAGCACTTCGTCCTCGTCCTCGTCCTCGTCCTCGTCCTCGTCCTCGTCCTCGTCCCGTCGCGGCGCCTCATACTAATGGCAGTGCAAACAGCCCCAACACCATCACCGTGACCGTCACAAGCGCACCCACCGCGCCCGCGCGCGTCGTCCCGGCCGCCGCCGCGTTGACATTGCTCGTCGGCGCGGCGCCCAGGGCCGACGTGCCGCTATTCGCGCCGAGGGCGGGGGTGCTCAGGCTGCTGGTTGGGACTGGGGGCGTCGTGCTGGTGGTTAGGTTTGTGGACGAGGAGGAGAGCACGGACGAGGATGAGGTGGTGCTGTTGGAGGTGGTGGCGCTGGATGTGATTGTGATTGTGGTGTTGGTGGATGTGGATTTGGATGTGGCGGATATCGATGCGATCGTCTGAAGTGCGGTTTTTTTCTTGATGGGGTGTGAGGGCGTCGTGGAGTCTGAGGAGAAGAATGACTTCTAGGAGTGAAAGGAGGGAGTAGCGGCACGCACTGGTAGTAGTGTTGGTGGAGGACGAGGAAGCCGACTGGGTGGCTGGTGCTGGGTATCGTGACGCGGGTCAGGGTAAACTACAAGAGAAGACGGACGAGTAGGAACACCCACCAGTGGTGGTATGAGCAGTGGAGGCTGACGAGGAAGGCTTCATGACTAGTATGATGTCATGAGCGCGTCAGTCGAGGATGACGAGCAGACACAAGGCACTCGTGACGCACCGGTGCCGGCGTTGCACATGCCGGCCAGCACACCAATCGCCGAGCTCTGGTCCTCCTTCGCGCACGTCTTCGCCGAGCACTGCAGCGTCGCCGTCCTGAAACTCGGCTTCTTGCAGAGGCACGCCGCGTCCGTCCTATATCGACGACAAGATTTATCGTAAGTGGGACCCTCCAAAAACTATTTGAGGGACGACACGCGTACATACGGGGCGCAGCCGACGGCGGCGGCATGCGTGGCCGCACAGTTCTTGGCGCAAGGCGGGAGGTGGGCGATGTTCTGGCCGTTCACGTGCACGTGCACCAAGGTCTGGAGGAGCACCACCGCCAGTGTGGAGGCAAGGAGCGTCAGGAAGCGAGGCATAGTGTGAATTGTTTCGTTAGCTGTAGGAGGAAGGAGGAACGAGACAGAGAGTGTCCAGGATCGAAGGCTGCCATTATATAGATGACTTGGATGAGCGGCTGACTGCGACGACGATGATGATTTGCGTTGAAGACTCGAACTTGTGAAGTTGGTGGAGAACGTTGCTAGCCGCAAGGGCAGGCTTACCTCATTGAACGCGTCAGCAAGACCAAGCACTGGGCAACAACGCGTCAATAGGGTTCGATCGTATGAAGCCCTATGCCAGTGGAGGAGCGGTGGCGGGGTTGAATGAGGATAATCACATTCAAGGAACGACGGTGCGAACGTGTCAGGAATGCATCAGAAGCCTCGAGCGACATATGATATCCGCCCGACGGACTATCACCGATCAGCCTGATAGATGAGCGGGACATCCTCAGAGTCATGGATCGATTTCTCAGAGTGCCTTGTCCAAACCGGCGGCTATATCTGCGAGGTACGTTAGAACTAAACGTCTCATTCGATTCCAGAAAAAAAAATCCGAGTTCAAAGGACGATCTGCACAGAAGATTCAGATACACAAGCGGGGGGGGCATGTAGACGAGATTACAAGAGGAATGAATGCAAGTCGTCACCGTCGTACCAAAGCTTAAGGCGACAATCATGATGCATGATGATTCGGACGATATCCACACGAGAAGGTCCAGCACTAGTCCGATAGCAGCACTCGAGCTCGTCCCGGCCTCTCGGATTCGGAGTCACAGCAACGCGAACATCCCCACTACAATCGCGCCTACCGTGCCCATCCGCTCCGCCCCACCCACGCACACACCAGCCCCAGCCGCAGCAGCAGCGTTGGTCGTCGGGATCGTGCCCAGCGTCGAAGTGCTAAGCACGACCGTGGTGCTCGGCGGAATGATCGAGAGTGTTGTGCCGCCGGCGGTCGTAGGACTTGTGGTGGTGGAGGTGCCAGTGAGAGACGACGACTCGGAAGCAATCGGCAACGAGGTCGGCGTGACTGAGAATGTGCTGCTTGGGGTGGGTGTGCCGGAGCGGGTCGTGATGGGTGGCGAGGGCGTCGCGTTCGCTGTCGGAAGAAACGAATCCTACGTAAAGCAAGCAAGAAGATCCAGTGGGAGTACGCACTCGTGGTGGGGGTGGCGGTAGTGCTCGAGGATGACGACGAGGACGACGTGGTGGTAACTCCACAATCGCGAGCGCGTCAGTCTGGAATCACGACTCGGAGCGGGCAAGCGGGCGATCGAAAAACGCACCGGAGTTACACATGCTCGCCAAGACACCACTCGCCGCGCTCTGGTCCTCCTTCGCGCACGTCTTCGCCGCGCACTGCAGCGTTGCGGTCCTGAAATTCGGAGTCTTGCACAGGCATGGCGCGTCCGTCCTGCGTTGTGAACAACACGGCCGTCAGCGGGACGAACTTGAATGCCGAGATTGTGGAGGGAAGAAGACATACGTAGCGCAGCCGACGGCGGTGGCCGCTGTACTCGCGCAGTCCTTCGCGCAGGGCGGGAGGCTGGCGACGTCCTGGCCGGTCACGAGGAGTAGTAACGCCAGCGCCGGTGCAAGGGCAAGTAGCGTCGGGAGGCGAGCCATAGGTGCTATGGGAGACAGCGAGAACTTAACAGAGAGCGCCGACGACTGTCATTGGCTCGTTGTGATATCGATGGGCATGGATGCGGAGAAGAATCATTGTTGGTTGAAGGATGTCGTGAGCCATGTGACTCCTCTGGACGGGTATTTTTGGCCGCCTCTCTTCGACTGCCCAAGTGTTTTGCACTGACAGCCTGCACCGAACCATTTCAATGATTTAGTTCACCAGCCAACTACGTACGCTGCCCGGTTCGGGCGTCGTCTACCCATTACAGCTGACCTGGGGCGAGCTCTTGTCTCGTGACGCCTTCCTTACAAATGGAAGCAGAGCTACGCAAGGAAAATCCCACTTTGAAATTGGCCTGCCGTAAGTCGACCTTTCAGCGCCCTTCCTCCTCCAGAACCGTGGTATCTCTTGCGGAATCTGGAACATATTATAAGGCGCGTGCGGGGAATTCTCGCGAACCTGTTGATGTTCGACCATGAATTTTCCGCGAGCTATGTCTCGCTCAGCTCTTGATCGAGCGCAGAAGCACGCAGATGCTCATACATGAAAAGTAGCAAAAAAAAAAAAAAATACATCTAATGGTTCGGTGCTTGGGAGGCGGTTTCAGCACGCTTGGATTCCGTGCTTTCGCCCCGATAACTCTTCCGCCAGCGCCAGCGCCAGCGTGATGGCTGTGCGCGGTCGATGTTAATGACGAATTGAGAAAGGACGGGGTGATCATCGCTGCCTTCAGTCGACGAATTGGACGTCGCGAGGGTCGCAGCACGGGACGATGCATGTGTGATCATCGGTGATGTGAGTGCTAGTACGGCGCGTTACGAGGTGAGTGGAAGAACCGCATCACGACGGATACTCGTGCACGGGAGAGGCGAGCCCTGGCACGGTACCTTCCCCAATCAAGGACCGCAGAAGCAGTGCCGGACAAGATGCAGCAAAAGCTCGCAGTGACAGCCACGCAGCGGGACAATAAAGTCTAGACGATCGACGGAGAAGTCGAGGGATGGCCCGGGATGGCGTAGAGACTCCGAGGCAAAGATGGAGGGAAAACGCGAGAGATTCGCCCGCATATATGCGTGCGTGCACGCGAGAGCGGTCAGCGCGACGGTGGGGCCCGAAAGTTCACGGGTTAAAATCTTACCAGTTGCGCGATGCGAAACCCAGCGCGGAAAGGGCGGGCACCGAGGTGACGCCATGCGTCGAAGACACCAGTCGTAGCACGATGACTGTTGAGCCAAGACGCCATGCCATGCACGTGTCCCGGAAGAGGGTAGGGAGAACGTGACGTGATGGTACTGAACGCCGCCAAAAGCGATCGAGACGGACAGCGACTCAGAGATGGAACGCAAGCGGTCGACAGGACGGAGGCGCCCATGCGACACGTTCCTTCCTGCGTTGTCGCGGTCAGTGCGTTCTCACTGAGGAACGTAAAGATTCACAGAAATACAAGTCCAGTACGACGCTGGCGCTGGCAGTCGAACCCGAACGCAGAAGGACGGTCGACTGGACCCTGAGACCCGTGGTGTGTACATGGTCGAGGTAGCAGCTCCACGCCGACGGCCGCGCCGGCCCAGTCGCGGGGAGGCCAAAGCAAGGGG
Source organism: Lyophyllum shimeji (assembly GCA_026008595.1). Taxonomy (NCBI): domain Eukaryota; kingdom Fungi; phylum Basidiomycota; class Agaricomycetes; order Agaricales; family Lyophyllaceae; genus Lyophyllum; species Lyophyllum shimeji. The sequence goes on from BRPK01000004.1 coordinate 2,823,902, forward strand.
GGAGAGAAAAGGGGGAGGACGCCCACGCAGCAGCCGTGGAACAGGCTACAGTATATGTGATGTATCCAGGCCCGAATGGGATACGAGGCGTCTCGCGTATGAGTTGTGGGTGGGTGGCCACGTCCCCACGCACCAAAAGAAAGACCAAAGACCACTCTCACCAGATGCACATGCTGCTCGAGGGGCTCAAGCACTGCACAGGGCAACCCCGTCTGACGATGTTGCGTTGTCGAGCTTCGATAGAACATCGCGGGTGCCGACTGATCGATCCCGAGGCTGAATGAGAGACGACCGCCGCGCAGTACAATGCTCACGCGGCTCGAGGTTCATACCCCCTTGGGCCAAAGACTACGATACAGTATTGCGCCGTGATCAGGCGGCGGAACGAGCAGGAGCACGATATCGACAGTGCCGCGCAGTACCGTATTCACACGACTCGAGGCGGATATCCCCCTTGGACTCAAGACTGTGATGAAGTATTGCGCCGGGAGCAAGGGGCGGAACGAGCAGGAGCACGATATCGACGGTTGATTTCGGAAGCTGCGACGCGATTCCTTTTGGATGACTTTGCGGAGGAAAGATGGTTGTGCTTCGCTACAACCGAGGCCATCGAGAGTAAAGCGCAGCAGGCGGACCTCGAGCCCGAGGACGCAGAGGTCTGGTGAACGCCTTCGTCAGCGAGTTTGGCACAAGTCGGTCGCGAAGAGGTCAGGCTGGACGACTGACGCCGCCGCCGTCGCGCTCATTGACTTACCGAAGAAGAGCAGGGGGAAGACCAGAATGTACCAGAACGTGGACTTCACAACCTGTTCTTCGGATCTGTCGTCACGTAACATGCATCTGTCCTGTCAGAATCGCAGATGAATTCCTTCCTCAGTTCCTGCCTTGAGACGCCTCACATGGGTGGCGGCGCGTGGCTTTAGTCGCTCGTACATATTACAGTGACGGCCAATAATCTTTCCCACCCCCGATTTAGAAACTTGTTTCCCACCTCACTCAAACCACCACCATGACCGCACGAAAGAAGCGCGAGGGCCTTCCTCGCGTCAATGTAACTCCCACTAAAAGAAAAGCTATTCTAATATACCGTGACCAGCTCAATATGTCATTCAACGCCATTGCAAATGAGACAGAAGAGTTCAAAAACACCTCCGCTGACCACAAAACCATCGCATACAACTACCGGCGCGCGAAACAGGATGGGGCCTACACCCGGCACAACAAGCCTGGCCGCCCTCGAACCTTCACCACAGAGGAGATGGACCTTGCTGTGGAGGATATCGATGAAGGACGTGCCACGGACGCAGCAGATTTGCAGCGCCAGAGGTTTCCGGAACGCCCGCAGCGAACACTCCGTCGTGCCCTCTGCGAGCGCGATCGTCGCGCTTACGTTCGCCGCAGGAAAGTCGTTCTAACTGAGCGAAATTTTATCGAGCGGACATTGTTTGCTGAGACCTGGCGAGACTGGGCTAACCCCGCGATTTGGAGCCAAGAACGCGTCGTCTTCTCAGACGAGTCCAAATTCAAGATTGGCAGCTCGGATGGGCTTCGATGGTGCCGACGGCCGCGTGGCCAGGCGCAGTTGGAGGAAAGGAATGTGTCGCAGCAGGAACGGAGAGGTCTGGGTACGAAAAGCATAATGATATGGGGCTGTATGACAAGTCTGGGTGCGGGGAGGCTACACCGTATTCATGGAAACATGAATCGGTTTGGTTACATGGAAATCCTTGAGGTATGTCGCAGTTTCTGCTCTTTGATGTCTTCTCATTCCCTTGTTAAAGCAATCCCTGCTCCCTACCGTCGCTGAGCACGGCTATTCCAACGTTCCGTGGATCTTTCAACAAGACAACGACAAAAAGCATACGGCTCGTGACACCCGCGCATGGCTACACGACCACGGAATCAATGTTCTCAAGTGGCCATCCAAGTCCCCCGACATCAACGTGATTGAGAATGCATGGTCATATCTCGAACACTGTCTTCAACGACGACCAGACCAACCGCGCAACGAGGATGAGCTTTGGGAGAAATTGCAGGAGGTTTGGTACAGCCCTTCCTTCTCTGAGTATCTCAAGACTCTTTATGCATCCATGCCCTCGCGTATACAAGCTTTGCTGGATACTCGTGGCCGTTGGACGAAGTATTAGTCTGTTTATCTCATGCACGTTATGCTGGTATTCCTTGCGTTTTTACGCCTTTTTTCTCTTGTATTTTGTTGGGATCTGTAATTTGTAGTATCTTGTCATCATCTACATATTTTTTCGAACACTGTATCATTGAAATTGAGGGAGAAATGAGGAATTTTGCGCTAGATGAGTGGTTAGAGCTTGAGATCTGGGTCCTTGCCAAATCGGGGGTGGGAAAGATTATTGGCCGTCACTGTAAGTCCGACCAAAAATAGACATGGAGATAGGGATATTTATAGCGAGGGCGCTCGCGAATGTTCGAGTGCTTTCCATCACGGTGGTCAGGGATTGTGCGGAGAGCGTTTAGATGGCAGGCGTGGGCTGGAGTGGAGCGCTGCGAATCATGTGGATCGTTGCTTGAATGACGACGCTCCGACGGATCTCGACGGAGGATTGAGCCCGCTGCGCAGTGCGAGGATGCGTAAAAACCACGGAGCTGCAGAGGAATAAGGGAGGCTGCGCGTTGCTTCCATGTGGCGGTGGGTACAGTAGGACCGGCCTAGGGCGTTCGAACGTTCAAAGGGATGAAACGAAAGAGGAGGCGAGCTTTGTGGGGAAATCAACCATCCCAAATGCAATTCAAATTCGATCAACGTTCCCACGCCCGCCCCATCATTGACAGAACCCGCCTGCAAGACATCCTTCCTGAAGTTCGTGCATGCGCATGCGCAAAATGCATAAAAGGATCACACCACTTTCCATTCCTCCCCGCAAGACTTCGAATTCTTCCCTGTCTTTGTCTTCAACCGCCCAACGTTAACGTCCCCCGTCCACGCCCTTCACGATGTTCAACAAGTCCTTGTTCGCCCTCGCCCTCCTCGCTGCCTCCGCCGTCGCGCAGAGCAGCTCGTCCTCGAAGAGCGGCAGCGCTGCTGCCCCCACCAGCACCGGCGGCCTCAGCCCCTGCATCATCCAATGCGTCCAACCCGCTGCCGAACAAAACGGCTGCAACTTGTACGCACCATCTATAACCCACCTCGCCCTACCCCCGAGCTAACCAACCCGACCGATCTTCAGCACCGACGCCGCATGCGTCTGCAAGAACGCTCAGTTCCAGGCTGACGCCGCCGCGTGCTTGAAGCAGAAGTGCACGGCAGCCGACCAGCAGGCCGCCCTCGCCCTCCAGGCCCAACAATGCGGTGCCAGTACGTTCCCTTCCCCTTCCCTTCCCCTTCCCCTTCCCCTTGCCTTTGCCGTCTCCTCTCCCGTAAGCACCCCGTTGCTCACTGCTCGTCCATTTTCCGTCTCGTAGTTGGCGTCTCCGCCACCGGCAGCGCGACTCCTCACTCCATCACCGCCACCCCCACCGCACCCTCGGGCAGCGGCAGCGGCACGACCTCGCGCCCGGCCTCGACCTCTCGCAGCGGCAGCGGCACCGCCACCTCGTCCAGGCCCACCACCACGAACGCCGCGATGGGGCTCGGCGAGAACTTGGGTCTCGCCGGCGCGGTTGTCGCTGGTGTCGTCGGGCTCGTGCTCTAAGTTGCTGGTTGGTCGGGTGGTTGTGTGGTATCGGGAGAAAAGCAGCTTTGGATTGTCCGTGGTTTTTTTTTTTTTCGTCCGCCGCCCGATCCGATACCCGGCGCTTCGATCTTGTTCTTGGACACTTGAAACACTTGATACCGTGGTTCCTACATATTCGTCACTTACGGTCTTGCTGAAAGGTTCGCTTCTGTAGAGCGACGCGATCGTACTGTAATAGTCAATGTTAACGTTGTTGTGTGTGCTTTTATCTCTGGGAATCCTCTGGAGTCTGCAGTCTCAACGTGCGCACGAAGGCGACTGAGTCCCCTGAGGATGAATTGGGCAGCTCGAGGTGACGACTAGATGACGTCGTACTTGATGCATTCACACTTCCCCGTTCTGGCGGGCTTCTATGATATATACTAGGCGCGCGTTCTAGGCGCCGTGCTGTGAATTCTGCCGTCCCGTGCTAAAGCGGCTGCGACGGCTCCAAAACTTGCATGTAACACGCCGGAAACCGCGCATATATGAGCTCGAATTCGAGCAGCAGTGGGTCGACCTCTTCGACCAATGACAAGCGCCGCGGATCCGTAGCGGTCTCCTCGTGTAACAGACAACCAAGAGGCGCGTCCGGGCGAGCAGATACCTGCCGAGGATAGCCAAGGTAAGAAAAAAAGCAGCGCTAGCCCGTTTGCGGTCGATCGCCAGAGACGTGCTTGTTGTGGAATATCTGTTGTCTCACGGCGGTCATGCTGGATCTCACTTGCAATTGGAATGGGAGATAGCGTGGACGAGAGGCGTTGTCTGACCCCGACGTCTGTGAACGGAGACTTTACCGAATATGCCACGCGCGCATCGCAAGATCAGAAACCGCCTTGCCTTGACAGACGGACAGAGAGTTGGGGAACTGACGTCATAGCACTGGATGACGCTCCCTGTACTCGGGCTTCTTGTCAGAATAGCTCGACCGAAATGTAGCACCACCCCGAGCCAGCAGCGAACAGGCCACCAAGCCAGGCATGCAAGCAAGGTGAGATCGACTCCATCCCAAACAGGGAAGCATATCGGATTTCACAATAAAATACAAGAAACGGGCCCGGGGACGTTGGAGACACGTGAGGGCAAAATCGCCTAGCACCCCCCGCCACCGCCACCTCCGCCCGCGCCAGCGCCCGCAATAACCCCACCGTTTGACGAACTCCGCTGCTGATGTTCCGCGGAAACCACTCAGCACCGTGTATCGTCGACCACCCAAGACGAAAGAAAGCGAAGCACTTACCCTGTCTTGCCGCTTCCTCTCGGAGTAGAGCAGCACGAGGATGAGGAAGACCGTGTCTTCCTCGGATATGTCCGGAGGGAACGAGATGTATGCGGGTTCCGACGCCCGGAACCAGTGGAAGTTGTAGAGGGTGAACGTCGTGGTCGTTGGACGCTGAGCCGAATTGGACGTTGCCTGGGATCCGATGTCAGACACGCACGCGGGACGCAGAGAACCATAGAGCGAAGCGGGCGCGGTGGTACTTACCGTCCATATAGGGTAATGAAATTTGACGGTATACGATTGCCCGGACCACCGCCATATCCGTTTCCTTGGAAAAGACAGGAAGAAAAGGAGTCAGCGCCGGCGGAGACCAGGCGAAAGGCAGGGAACGATGTTCGTATGGTGATTACTCACCTACTGAAAATCCCTCCCGCGTGCTGCTTAAGATCCGCCCAGTCGCGGCTGACGCCGCCGATCTCGAACGTATGTTTCTTCCAGTGAATCGCTGCTGTGGCTCCTTGATACCTCGAGGTTGAGCCGGCGAAAAGCACGAGTGAGGTCGTCTTGCGGCCGAGGAATCCCGTCGTAGTGTGGATCGTGTAGGATACAGGCGGCCTGCCGGCAGCGGCACAGTGAAGTTCGCTGTTGAGGATGTCCTTGCTGCTGAACGTGAATGTGGCCATGACGAGGAGCGCCGCGCCGAGATAGGTTGATGCAGGCGAGAGAGGCTTAAGAAGTTGGACAGCACTCAGCAGAACCGCGGTAGTTATAACAGTGATCCTGGGATCTGGTGTTATAGAAACCAAACCCAGTCGTGGCTCCACAGCTGCTGGCAGCTCCATAGTCGGCGGTGCATGGGCAGTGCAGAATGCTCAGAAGCTCTGGATGGATCCACCTCTTGGGGATTCATGACAACCAGGATGCCCGGGGAACTTTGAAAATCCTGTGTATGAGGAAGGAATACACGTGGTGGACCAGGTGTTCCGCTTCAGTAGAGGAGGAGGACAAGCGAGGGATTGAGACTCAGATATGTTGCATGTTCGAACTGGGAGCCTCGTGGCAAAGCCAATTTGATCAGCGAGTTGACGCGATCAGGCCCAGGAGTGATGTCGACGCTTTTGGACCCCCAGTCCCACTCTTGGTCCCACTGAACTGCACAGGACACTGGGACGATTCGTGCTGTTGAGCACATCATGTTCACTTCCGGGGGTTAGACTGCATCGGTGCTGTGCCATAAATCAAAATACACCCTATGGTGGAACGGTGCATCCTGGCATGCACGAGGAGTGGTCCGTGCGTCACGTGCGGTGCGCACCAGGCGTCAACGCGGTGACTGGTGCGCTCAACATACATACGGTGTATGTTCATACAGTTCAGCATCCACCCCATCTGCTCTATCACACCGTGAGAGTGCTGAGGCCGACGCCTCCAATGGTCTCTTATGCAGGAGAGTTCTGATCGTACAAACGCGCAAGACGATGGCGTACAGTACCTGATCTGGCGGAACTCTGCAAGTCGCGCGAATTCAACGGAGCACCGGTACCGAGCCTAAGAAAGTACGCCGCTGTACTGTACGTACGCATTCTCACAAAGCCGCGCACATCGCCTTGACTTCAGTGGCCACATCGCGCAGCCGCTGCTCCCCCCGCGGCGAAAACACGTCCAGCTCCCACCACGTCTTCGGCGCCGCCACGTTTGGCGTATTCAGTTCTCTCGGTATCGCTTCCGGGCTTATCCGTCGCGACGCCGTGTCGAAGCGGTATTCACAGAACCGCGTCCCCAGCGCGCTGATGGCGTGCAGGAACGGGATACTACGCACGTCGCGGTACTCGCGTATGATGGCGCGCATCGCGTCGTCCGCGTCCTCGCGCGCGGAATCGTTGTCGAGGGCCTCCCGCGATTTGACGGTGAGGAGGAACACGGGCTCCCGCCGGTGCAGGACGACGAAGACCATGCTGGGTTCGAGGGGCGGGGTGCTGATGGGTCGAGGCGAGACGAAGAAGAAGTCGTCTGCTGGGAAGAGGGTCGAGAGGAGTGTGTTGTACGCCGGGTAGTACTCGCTCTCCCGAGTCGCGTTGGCGCTGTCGAAAATCATGTGAATGGGCGCGGGCCAGGGCATTATTCTGTCTGGCAAGTCGGAAAGGGTGGATCGGTTGACTTATGGCCTACGGTCTCAGCGCACCTTAGAGAGCTTCGTGAGGAAGGGAAATCAGAGTCAAGAACGTTGCGTTGCTGGACAAGCTGGGCTGCAAGAGACACGTCTGCGTGTAATAGGAGCGGAGCGGAGTGGAGTATATCGTGCGGGGCGGCTGTGTGCTGTGAGGTGTCTCAGCTGGTCCACTTTGGCCTTGTCTTCAACATTCCACGAGGTAACTTGCCGAGTCGACGTGGCTCAACATGTATAGGGTATAAATTCCGGTGAGCGTGACGTAACAAGCATAGCGAGTCCGAGTACGTATCCCAATGCCCGACGCCGTCGCAGCGCCTCGCCCACTGCTGCACGTCTATGATGCCACATTGGAAACGCTACCCACGATCGCGTCAACTGCTTCATCCTACGCAAGTGACGAATGTCAATATCCGATACAACAGAACGAGCTGCTAGAAACCCTACGTCCTTCTCCCTCCGCTGGATCTCGGAGTAGATCATCACAAGCGTCAGGAACACCATGTCCTCGACGGAGATCGCCCCTGAGAACGATATCGAGGCCGCTCGCGAGGAGCCGAAGAGACTGGCCTTGCGGAGGGCGAAGACCGCGCTCGCTGGGTGCCCGGAAGACGTCGAGGTCGCCTTGTGAATACTTGTCAAATCCCGTGCGACCTCGTGCGCCGGAAACCAGGACGCTCACAGTCCATCGCCGGCGATGGTACTCCACTTTATAGGCTTGGGCGGACCACTGCCATATCCGAGCGCTGTAAAACGGTGCCTCAGATCCGGACGGAAACGCAGTTTTGCTTCCATGAACGACGTTACCTGCTGAAGAGGCCTTCCCGGTGCTTGAGGGTCGACCGCGTTTTCTTCACTCCTCCGATCTCGAACTTTCCCTTTCCTCTCCAATGGATGGCACCGTGAACCCCACTAGATGGAGGATGGCTTGAAGGAGTCAACGTTGTCTGTTTCCGGCCCAGTATCCCATACGATGTGCTCATTTGGTATGACACCGTGGTCAGCGTATGCTGGCGACAGAGTATATCCTGCTATCGGAGACGAAGAGTCGTGGATTTGACTTGGCAGAACCAAGCAGCTGAGTGACCGGAGCTGTTGCTTGCGTTGTACTCGAGCCAGACCCGAGCTTCCGATGGAAGGTGTCGGATGGAGTACATGGTCATAGTGGTGCAGTACATACTTTGCGGTCATGTCATACATACATGCTGAGATGCGAGGATACTGTCAAGATAGAATCCCCAGTGGGGAGTGACTTCGGCCTAATTACTTCTTCTTCCTGCTCTTCCCCTTCTCCGCTCGCCGTGGCGATTGCTGTTAGCGTTGACGTGGGGACGCCGCGTTGCGGCGTCTCTCTGTGCCTTTTCGAGCTCTCGAAACAAGTGAATGATGTAGCGAGGATCGCAGTCCTTGATATCTTTTACAATTCCCTGCGCACAGTCATAAACATCGCGGGGAAGCGCAAAAAAATTGACAAGCCAACCTGGATTAGCGCATTGTAAGCTTGACGAGCCCGATTTGCGACCTCCTTGTTCCTTTTCCTTATCGACCTAACTCAACTCCGTCAGCTGCAGCCCGCAGAGAACCTGAATGAGCTCCGGACTCACCGCGGCGCGTTCCGATTCGTCGGTGCGACCCACTCGAACGTTTTTGACGTTTCAAAGCGCGACCAAACGGCATAGAAATCCTGCACCTCGCATTTCCCTCGAGCGAACCCAGCGAATCGCGGGTCCCACTCCCAGTCCGCGCGGGACCAGACATAGTGCGCAGACCCGAACCTAGGAAAAGTGTTTTTCGCTCCCCATCGTAGCTCGTCCAGCGCAAGACACCGGAAGAAGTCGTCAAAGATCGCAAAGAGGCTTCCTTGCTGGGTACATACATAGCGATTCGAATCAGTCCGACAGAGACAGATGAAAAAATGGACGATACCAAATCATCATCATGGTCCTCTTCCATGTCGAAGCCTTCGCCTTTGGGTAGAGACTTCAAGAAATCCACGATGTCCCGGATGGAAATACCGGGCTCCTCCTTAAAGCCTCGGGCACGAGACTTGGCAAGGTAGTCTTTGTACACGAACCGAGGGCGGGGTTTCCACCAGCTAAACAACCACGCTAAGGCGCTCAACAGCCCCCCAAGAATGGCACCCAGCCCTCCCAACGGGTTACTGGTGCGCGGTTTGGGCCCACTGGGCGCCGAGAAGGAGCCCGGAACATCCTGCGAAAATGGACTAGGCGGGCGAGCTTCTGCGTTTTCTTGCTGAGAACGGGTGTAGTCATAAACCGCGCGCTTCTGCGAGAAAAGTCAACTTGAGTACACCGTCTATATGACCGGGAGCACCTCATCGTCCATTAGCGTCTGTTCGTTCAAAAGAAAAGGGTGCTCAGCATCTCCGCGCGATGTCCAAAGGTCGGCGTACCGCCGACTCACCTGATATGCCTCCAGTACGCGAGTGAACCGTTTCGTCGCTCCATCATCGTTCAGGTTCTTGTCAGGGTGGTGCTCACGGCTTTGCTTGTAGTACGCTTTCTAAAAAATGCGATTTCCTTTCAGTGAGCTTTCACCACAATGTCGGTCATCACGTACTTTGATCTCCTCCTTGGTCGCGTTTTCGTCGATCTCGAGAACCTCGTAGAGATTCAGTTTTTCCAAGTCACGCGGAGGTCGCCGCACGCTAGAGGAAGCGGCGCCCATGCTTGAATGTGCCTAGGCAGACGCAGGCGCGCAGACCAAGAGCCAGCAGTACGGTAGGCGCGTGGCAGTGGTCGTCGTCGTCGGGGGGTCGACCGGTCAAGTGGCCCAGGCGTCAAAATCAACTTCAACTTCTCAACTTCTCAAGAACTTCTAGAGCTCGTGATCGTCGTCCTTCGTGACATGATGGCGAATTGTCAACGTCAAGGCATGATGATGAACGCGTCGCGTCATCGCATTCAGCGAACACCGTGGAACTCCCTCGCAACTACCGCACTCCGCGGGGAGTATCTCAAAAGGGAAATGAGGAAGAGAAGCACGCGAAGTGTTGAACAAAACTGGTAAGGCAGAATGCTGTGGTCGTAATTCCCATTTCAGGGAAGGATTGTAAATCGACCGCTCGATCCAAGAACCTGGTCCCAATTCCTATCGCGCGCCGAGTCAGAGACTTTCCGCGAGGATCGAGGTAAATTTACACTCACGACACATTCGTCGCATACAGCACATAATCGTCACTACAGAACCGGGTTAACAAAAAACCACTAACACCAACACGAACGGCGGCTCACCTGGGACGCAAATAGCTCGGGATGGTGACTTTAACAGTTTGCGCCCTTGGGTCGATTACGCCGAAGTTAGCCTTCAGATCGAACGAGGTGCTGATGTTCATCAGGAATAAGTTCCATGACGGGGGGTCCGCTGGACTGTTGACCCAGGTGACGTCGGCGGCCCCGCCGACGTGTGTGTTGAACGGCGGATGGAGGGTTACTGCGGATGCCAAGGTGAGTGGACTACGGCGATTCGTCAGTCACGCCGAGATAGACAGTCCGGGATTTTCCCGCGCTCCTACCTTGCGAGTGTTAACATGATATCTGTGGAGTTGCGGGGGAGTTCGAGTTACGGGCTGGCTTTTATGCCGTCACGGGTTTATCGCACCGTGGAAGGACTTCGAGGGGGGAATAATCAGCGAGGATTGTCAATGAGCGCTCACATGACAAAGGACGAAGGGCCAAGGCAACAACGGGAGCTTGAGGAGACACCACGGCATCCGATCTTTGTAGAAAGCGGAAACATGACCATGACCGTCCAGATTGCCAGCGAATTATATTGGCGTGCGGTTAGTAGTCCCGAAGCACCCCATCTGCAGCTCGCAGTATTTCAGACGTCATCAAATTGACCAAGAGCCAATGCCATCTCACCTCGCACCTGCGTTCGCCGCACGCATGCCCCCGGCCTTGTGCTTCTATCCAGCGCCGGAAGGGGTTTCGAAGCGGCAGGGTATCTGACGTTCTTTCGACAGAAGCAACCGAGTGTGCATGGACCACACGAGCGGTCCGTCAGCAAGCCGCAACCCAAGTAACCAGCGCCCGTGCCGGTGTACATAAGGTAGGTGGTGCTCAGGGGCGGAACCGTTGACTCGTGGCGGACCAGCCAGAGTAATGTGGGCCAATGAGCCAGAAGGTCCGAAGTGAGGCATCGAGAAGCGCGCGAGGGGTATTCGCAAGGCTCGAAATGTCAAACTCTAGGACGTGAAAGCCCAGTGACTTACCAATGCTGGTTAAGAAGCAGGGTTGAAGAAGGAGGGTTGATCTCTGACATGGAACGACCGGGCAAACGACCAAACCATTCAGCCATGTTCGGTTTGATACAAGCTCCCTATAACCTATAGAGGGCAAAACGGAATACGGAACCTCTAAAGCGTAAGGAGGTGTAACGTCGCTGCTGCATCATAGAGTTCGACGACGAATGGAATCACATGCAAGGAGACTCTAGACGACCGGCAGTGGAGTTAACCTCAAAAGCAGCGTCGAGCATGATGCACATACCGTTCATAGCAAGTGCGTACCGTCTTAGCGCTCGTGAGATGTCCCATTGGGAAAGCGAGAGGTTATGCTCGTCGACATGGGACGGCTAGAAAGCCGCGGCTTCGAACTGGTTACAACGATACGCTTGAGTAAACGTACACTCCAAGCATGCGCGCGAAAGATACGTACGTGAAACAGACCTCACGGTGGAAGGTTGCGGCAAATCTCTCGAGCAACCTCACGCCACCGATCTCTGAAGAGTGCCCAACACATCCCGCCATTGCGCCTCCGCGACCTTCTTCACTTCCTCATCCGCAACACCAACGTCCACAAGTTCCTCTCTGACCCCCAGCGCTTTCAACACCCCGCTCACTTCCCTTGCCATCTTCTCCTCTGTGGTCTTCCACGTCCACGGCGCGACCTTCTTCCGGTCCTCGCCGGTGCCCAGGCCAGAGACGAAGGCGCTAAGCAAGCACTGCGCAATCACCCCGTAGTAGTCTCGCGGCATGAGCTTGGAGAGCTCGACGGGACCCTCGCAGCGCGATTCGCGGGAGGTGGGGTTGACGAGCATGATGAGATCGGCTTCGGGGTAGACGGGGACGTGCCGGACGGTGAATATCCAGTCGTTCGGGACGTCTTCGAATGTTCGCGCGTGGCGAGGCAGGGAATTGAAGGCGGAGACTGGGTCTGACATGGCGGTTGTTGGGTTGAAACTTCCAACTGTTCGGGTTTCGGTGGTGGAACATGGGCATATGATCGGAACCGGTTTACGCGTTGTTGGCCTGTGATTGGTCTTGTTGACGCGTTCAACGAGGCACCCCTCGCTGTCGTCGCGGCTGGCAACAAACTTTTGTCGTTGACGTTCAACTCAGCTCTTCGCAGTCAGCCACTCATCCAAATCATTCATATAATGGCAGTCGATTGTGTGCTCTTTCCATCTAGTCCCCGTTTTCTTCCACACCTAGCAAAACATCCATGGCTCGCCTCTCGACTCTCCTTGCCTCATCACTGGCTTTCCTGCTCCTCCAGACCTTGGTGAACGCTCAGAACATTGCCAGTCTCCCGCAGTGTGCTCAGGATTGTGCGAACATAATCGCCACCGCCATCGGCTGCGCTCCGTACGTGTACATCCTTCCAGAGTACTGACCTTCCTGCTTACCAGTTTGTATGCTTATTCTCGATAAGGACGGACATCACATGTCTGTGCCAGAGTAAGACTTTCGCCACCGCAACGCTGCAGTGCTCGGCGCAGAGGTGCTCCCAGCAGGATCAGAGCTCGGCCATCGGTACGCTGGCTAGCATATGTAACTCTGGTGCGTTGCGATCACATTGTTTCCTTTCGTCTCATTCCCGAGTACTCATCGTTCTGACAGGTACTGCGACGGCCGCTGCACCAATCACGACTGCCGCTTCAGCCATCACATCCACCAGTCCCCTTACCTCCGCGACCGACTCTTTATCCATGCTGTCGTCAATGTCATCCGCCTCGTCCTCGATTCCTCTCACCTCCAGTACTCTCCTGACTACGACCTCCGACTTCGCAACCCTCTCAATGCCACCTAGCAGCGCTACTTCCGCTCCGGCTGCTTCGACATCCGATAGTCCGCCTATCATCAACGCGGCTGCTGCTGGGATGGCTGCGAAGGGGCAGATCGGTGCCATTGGCGCGGTTGTTGTTGCGCTGTTTGTGCTGCTGTGAGGCGGTATCGGCGACCGCGGTATCGTAGCTCTTGTATCTTGCATTGAATGACATCTGCATCCCTGCCCGTCCGTCTAACGACTTGTGTTGCTCGCCTTGCAGATCGTGTTCCGGACACATAAATGGATTCCAATGACATGGCTGAGGTTGCAGTGACGATAATTGTCCAGGCATCGAACTACACCGCAGCGGGCGGGAATTACTTGGCTGGTTGGAACTGCGCCGCAAGGCCTGGGAAGGCAGCGAAAGCACAGTCAAGTCGATTAAGGCGATAGTCAAAAACATGTAACTTAGACAAGGGGCAACAGTTAGCGGACCTCATGAGCTCAAAAAATGAGGAGATGACACTTGATGTGCTTAGAGGCTTAGTGGGACGTCGAGAGGCGAACAGAATAATCATGATTCGCCGCAGTTTGCAAGGTACAGTAAGATATGTGACGATGGGTCCTCCACTTCCGGGGAAGCGCGGCCTTTATATCCCTTCGTTAGCCACCTGCCCTTTCATGTACAACCTGCCTTCTCACCTGTTCTCCTGAGGCACGATACTTACAAGCAAGGAGGATGTGGAAGAGTTGAACAACAATTTCGTCATGACGTACCATGGTTGCACAGCCACATCCCATCGGCCGAACAAAAGGCCAAATCCCGATTGAAGGACCGAAACGGCCACACTTGTGAGTGAGCAACAGCTGGGACATCAAACAGACAATCCCCTCGCCTTTTACTAGGGGATTCCGTGATGTTCCAGCGTCCGAATGTTGCTATACAATCTTTGGACTCACTTCGCTCCTCATGAGCCGGGCTCGCTTTTTAGCATCTTGCTGGTTCATCCGATTGACGACGTGTCGTGTTGTGTAAGAGGAAAACGAATTCTGGCGGACAGAAATACACATATGGCTCTTTGCGACGCGCGATGAAAATCCATTTCCATGACGCGGGGTATACAAAAGCAGTATGACGACGAAAGCGCAGTGTGGGCGAGGAACGCGGACGAACAGGATGATGAGAACACAGGCATGACAAGGCACCAACGCATGGTGCGCAAAAATCCAGAGCCGTCTGTCATCACACTAAAGCAATCAACCGGACGAGCGCTGGGTACAGTTATCCGCAACCCTCCACGAGCATTTGAGCGGGCGCCGAGTTCCTCGTTAGTCCTACAGTATATTGGTTGGACCTCTGTTCAGTATAGCGAAAGTACTGACGGGCACAGTGGCGACGCTCGGTGCGGTGATGAAAGTGGTAGCGATCGAGGAGCAGATGATGTAGCAGAAGCGGGTAAGGGAACGGAGAGCGGGGCGCAGGATGACTTGTGGTGCGGACGGGTATCTGAGATTCGACTGGACGAGTTTGACGAGGTGGGCTCAGGAGGGGCTTGCATCCGTATCGGGAGCTATGGGTTCAAGGTCACGTTCGACAGCCGTTGGTGTTGATGCCTATCGCTGGACTGTTCTCAAAGGCTGACGAGAGACTGTCATCCGGACGATGCGCGAGCGGCTAACCCTGCTGTGGCAACAAGAAAGGACATACGATTCGCCCACATCTCGAACACGATATCATTTGCCACGCCCTGGTCCTCCTGGGTGTGAAGCCTGGTTGCGCCCTGCGATGTTTTCGAGACGAAGTTCGACGTTTTGCTGAAGGACGCGGTGTCTGCTCTAAGTTCAGCACATGATCGCCAGAACACCTTTTGAGACACTAGAGGAAGAATACGCACGAAGGAGAGCGAGACGGAGCAGAAATGAGGATCTCGCAGCGGCTGGCGCAAGGTGGTAAGTCCGAGATCAACTGGCGCGGTCACCGCAACGGCAGTGAGAATCGTCCGACGAGAAGGGCGGGTGGATCCGGCTGAACAGCGTAGAGAAACTAACCATGGTGGTCAGTCGTAGATTCACAAGCGATGTTGATGAGGTTGCCGTTGGGCAAGACAGGAACAGCACTGGTAGCAGAATCGACGCAGACCAAACGCAGACTGAGAGATAGTTCGTTGACAACAAATGGTATATATCACGTGTCCATCATCGTTCCCATACCTCGAACGGTCTGGACAAAGACTTGTTCTCCTGCACGCGACCCTCCCGTAGACCGATCCTAGAGCGATCTTGCTCGGGGATAGTTCTGTTCCACATAACTCGACGATGACTGGCCCTGTGCCCTCGGTGCCATTTGCTTGCGCTGCTTGAATTTGTGCCGACCGCTCTCCTTTCGCCGACACTATGTCCTTCATGCATGCGGTGCTGGATTACCCTCGGATATCTGTGCTTCGCAGTCCATCGGTCCCGCAGAAGCAGCCATTTCGGCATGGCTCACGGATCCTACCCAGGAAACTCCGCAGCCTTGGACAAACGAGCCTACACAGGTCTTAGGATAGGTGTCTTACTCAGCGGTCGAAGCATAACCTTCTGGCGAAGCTGTATACGGGCCTAGTGAAATCACGACGACCCAGCAAACGATGGGCAGCGCTTCCCGGGTTCGCTTCTCAGAGTAGGTGTGCAAACGAGGCTGGCGATTTCTTCTCTTCTCGACATGCCGAGCTCAACCGTCGTGTTATGTGGATAGCATCGCTTGCTCGATGTCCGGCCGACTCATGAGATGATTGTATGCAAGAAATCCTCGAGCCCACGACACCGAGCTCAAGCAGACCTCAGATACGCTTCTTCCTTATCGGTCTATCCAGGAGTGCCCCCCGATCGTGATGATCAAGCGGTTGATATGGTATGCTTCTGGGTCCGAGGAGGTATGCAAACGCAATTCCGCGAGACAGGCGATTTTTTTCCTGTGTTTCAACAGGTTGAGCTCGAGCGCCCATGTTCAGAACTGTAGCATGAAGGTCCTCTTGGCGCTCCAAAGCTGACCGTCCGTCTGGCGTTGGGAGGTGCGTACTGCGTAAGTGGACTCCCATGCGGCTTCCGTTCGATGCCTGCGCGGTGCATACAGGTCAAGGCTGGGCATAGTCTTGTTGTACCGGGCAACTCGCGCGCTTCGTGTTGGTGACTTCTCGGTCCTGGATTGTCGATTCCTATCTATCTTGAGTATCTATGTCTATCCTGGTTAATGCCGCACGATCGACCATAGAGGACCCAAGATGTTGGCTGGGTTCGCCTTCATAACACGCTGCTCGAGCCTCGACTCACTCACAGGCCGATCTAGGCATCAAGACGTGGCTTGTCTGGGCATGACGATACATGTACTTGGCTCTCACCTGCCTTGTCATGGGATTCCCGGGGTTCATGCATCACTATGACTTTGTGCGGCGATCTCTATGCGTGTCCGGCGTAGCGAACTGGTACCAGCGTCTGTATCCATGTGGTGCTTTGGCATGGGTTCGAGTCCCGGAGGACGCGTAGGTGACGATCATCCAGAAGCTTTTGTTCGCGAGGACCGGATTCTTCTGGAGCAATACTGTTTTCCTTGATCCACCCGCGGAATCACTGTCCAGCGATGCAAACCGGGGATCTGCGAGCCACGCTTCGGTTCAGTCCTGGTCACTTTGGCTTGACATGTTTTCCTCATTGCTATTCTGACAGAGTTGCCTTCTTAGTATTGATCCTCGTCGGAGGCTCTCTCCACGCAAGAAGGCACATGTGTCAGTGTCGGTCCTCCTCACAACTCGCAAAAAAAGAGATCTGGAAGCGTTCTTCTCACCCAGGGTCGAAGGCTAACTAGGCTGTGCAGGCATGACCGCAAACCGGCTTCGAAATTTGATGTCGCACTCGAATGTCACAAGACTCCCGTTAAGGTATGAACGCAAATACCAGGATTGTATATTATGGGATGTAGCTCAAATGTCTAGAAAGACCAGGAGGAGTCGACCAGAGTACCGGAACCCGAACAGCTATCAGCTTAGAGGTTGAGGTTGATGGGAGTGCACCCAAGGGCGACGATGCCGTTCTGTGCAGAATGCATCAGCATCAACATCCGCGGATCAACATGAACCTACTCACGAAGCTGTTGTTGGAGCAGCAGACGGGCTGAGCAGTGCAGGAGTTGCCACCACCGCCGATGACCGAGATGGGGTTGCAGGTCACTAGCATTGGAGTCAAGGTAAGCTCGACGCAGAATCTGTGGATCGTTGCGAAATGCACTGACCGCCGACTTGACCAGTGACGCCCTGCGCCGCAACGCCGAGAACGCCCAGGAGAGCGGCGACGGACGGGGTGTCAGCCTGGAATCAACCGTCAGCTCGCTGGCACGGCGGGAACAGCGGCAGGGAGCGACTTACGTTCTGGACAGAGTTGCAGCACTGCATCTCGCCGGTGTTGCACTGGCCACCCGCAGCAGCGAGGAGGGGAAGGGCGAGGAAGAAGGCAGCGGTGGCACGAGCGAACATGGTCGAGTAGTAAGTAAGTGGATGTGGTTGAACGGCGGTGGGTCGTTGAGCTGCTGATATTTGAGGAATTTGCGGTGACCTTTTATATGCCTCGAGCCACGCCGCGATACAACAGTTCTTGTCACGGCTGGTAGCTTCTTCCTCCCCGACTCGGGCTAGTTTCTTGTTCGCCAATTCGCTTGCGGCTGCCGATCCCCGCATAAGCGCCACGCGTAACGTACATGTCTTTTCCGTGCGCTGGCAATTGTCGCTTAAGCTCTTGACCCCAATAACGGAGACCTGTCACCTCAGTGTCCACGCCTTTCCTCGAGCTCCGGAAAAGAAGAAGCCGTATCATGCTTCGTCCAGCCATGATCTCAAGCCCGCGTTGCTTTCAGCATCCCAGCATGATTCGAGAAGGACCGCGCTGCTGGATTGTGAGTGGAAGTCCCACTTCGATCACTATGCGTCGGGCTCAATCGGTCATGCCGTTAACCTGCTTCGGCTTCGTACCATGCTAATCAGGGTCGATCCTTCGTGGTTCAGGGTCCTCCGCCGCCGTCATTCACTTGCCGCGCGAGGCGTAATTCATTGTTTCACCCGATGCTACCGCCGAGAGAAACCCACCAAAAAGCCATACAGTCATCTCTTGCCAGGTGCATGTATTCGTACCCACGGACGCCGTGTGCAGCGCTCTCCTACGTGACATGTTCGAAGTGTTGACTATCGCCGATTGGCACCGCTAATCCAAAAGCTTACCCTGTATCAGACTCAGGGGTGCCGTGATTTGGAAAATGCTTGTGCGCTCATCTTTCATTGACATGCGATGCGATGTGGCACAGGAAAGCACCGTGTCCGAGTCCTCCTCCGACCTGGGTGGCTTGCGCGAGCCCACCGAGAATCGACGGGGTAGGTTTACGCAGCTCGAAAGCTCCGCAGGCATGCAAAGCGCGGGGAAATTGAATTGCATTGGGAATACGACGCTTGTCACACAGGTGGCGGCCTCAAGCCGCCGCAACCCACTCGAAATAGGCAAGCCCGCCACGCTGACCCCGCTTTGGGATTAGTCTAATTAAAGACGTCTTTAGAGCGCAGGCGACGTCGAAGGGACGCGGACCAGTGGTCGGTTCACCGGAAAGAAGGAAATGCAAGGACCCAAAACCGTGCGACAGAAAACGTATTCTCGACGCGGGTATAAAAGGCATGCAGAATCTCCTTGGAAAAGCCAGTTCAACGACCTCATACCCGTTTGACCCACACCGACTTTCATACTTCACCATGTTCGCTCGTCTGTCCGCTGCCGTTCTCCTCGCCCTTCCCCTCCTCGCTGCTGCGGGTGGCCAGTGCAACACCGGCGAGATGCAGTGCTGCAACTCTGTCCAGAACGTACGTCGCTCCCTGCCGCTGTTCCCGACGTGCCAGCGAGCTGACGGTTGATTCCAGGCTGACACCCCGTCCGTCGCCGCTCTCCTGGGCGTTCTCGGCGTTGCGGCGCAGGGCGTCACTGGTCAAGTCGGCGGTCAGTGCATTTCGCCACGATCCACAGATTCTGCGTCGAGCTTACCTTCTCCAATGCTAGTGACCTGCAGCCCCATCTCGGTCATCGGCGGTGGTGGCAACTCCTGCACTGCCCAGCCCGTCTGCTGCTCCAACAACAGCTTCGTGAGTAGGTTCATGTCGATCCGCGGATGTTGAGGCTGATTCATCCTGCACAGAACGGCATCGTCGCCCTCGGGTGCACTCCCATCAACCTCAACCTCTAAGCTGATAGCTGTTGGGGTTCCGGGACTCCGGTCGACTCTTCGTGGTCTTCATTCTAGACATTTTTGATACATCCCATAATATACAATCCTGGTATTTGCGTTCCTACCTGAACGGGAGTCTTGTGACAAATTCGAGTGCGATATCAACTTTCAAAGCAGGTTTGCGGTCATGCCTGCACAACTGGTTACCCTTCGACCACGGGTGAGAGGAATGCTTACAGATTTCTCATTTTCTTGGCGAGTCACGACCCAGAATGGTGGAGCGACACGTGTGTCTTGTTGCGTGGAGAGAGCCTGCGACGAGCATCAATACTAAGAAGGCAACTCTGTCAGAATCGCAACCAGGAAAACATGTCCAGCCAAACTGACCTGACCTGCGTCTTCTCTGCACAGGCCGACAGCCCTTCCGTCGCCGGCCTCTTCGGCCTCCTGGGCATCGCGGCTCAGAGCGTCACGGGTCAAGTCGGCTGTAAGTCTCCTCCTGAGTGTCTTCCGTGGCTCACTCACGCGTATGTAATGCAGTGACCTGCAACCCCCTCAGCGTCATCAGTATCAACGGCGACTCCTGCACCGCGCAGCCCGTCTGCTGCACCAACAACAGCTTCGTGAGTGCCGTTTTACGCTGGGTCCCGACGTGCGATGATGACGCGGTGGCTGTAGAATGGCGTCGTCGCGCTTGGCTGCACTCCGACTCTTCACGTCAACGCTTAGACTCGTGGCAGACATTGGATGGAGCTCAGTGGCCATGTTGCGCTAGTTGGATACAGCCGTATAATGCATAATTGGACCCGTAATCAGCACGGTGAAGGACTCACCTTTGCGAGCGTCCGGTTACGTGTCATTGTTCGCGTTGGACAAGGAACTTACTGCGCAAAGGTCGAGAAGCTAAGGATGGGCCTGAGAAACCGTAGAGCACCCACGCGCAGATGGTGTCTTCCAGCTATAACGCTGAGCTCGTCATGTGAATCCAGAAGCCGGGAACTCTGATCAAAAGCAGGCTCACTATCAATCGTTCATCTAATCCCTCTCGCCGAACCGAACGGCTTTCCTCGTCATTGCGATTCCGACGTCTCTACGCCGACTTCAATGCCGCGCTGCACCACCGAGCGCAGAGGGATGCGATCGAGAGCGTTCATGACAGCCGACGTCCAATGACCGGCGCTGCGGCGGCTGAAGGATTCCACCTCTGTAGGGTGGGGCGGCACCAGCGGTAGATCTGACGGTCACAAGGGCCTTGTGACCCAAGTACAAGGCCCGGGAAGGGTTGAGCCTCTGGTAGACGCTCGTTCGAAATGCCGCGTCGACGGACGCAGACTGGTACGAACGTGGCAAATAGCAAGGGCGTATCGAGGGCCGCGTATAGCTTAGCTATCCGGCGGTGACATGTGAGAAGAGATTTAGCCTGGTGCTTCAGAGCATAGATAATTTGGATCGAAACAAATCGTGTCGGGCAAAATGTAGAGCGGGCACGGGCACGGGGACAGAGAGGTGAATAGAAACATCGCTCATGACCTTGCACAACCGTGCTCGACACCTATTAGACGGAGCCCGAATTCCCCTCTAGCCGAATCGAACGACTCTCCTCGTCATTCCGAAGGTTGCACGCAACAGAGCCGCTTGAGTGCCGTGCTCCTGCCACGAGGGATGTCATCGGAAGTGACTATCACAGTCGATGGTTGAAGTCTGGTAGGGCCCGCGGAGTACCAGGAGTGGGAGCTTCGCAGGAGGGTAAAGCGCCAGAGCTAAGCATGGCGGTCGCACGCACTGGCAGCGGCGGATAGGATATTCGGAGTCAGACCTAGCGACGAAGAACAACACTGGACTGGGCAAGAGCCAGTCGCACGTGTGCGTGTCGAGAGTTGACCAAAGTTGACGTCATCGTACAACCACACCAGCCAACACTGTCCCGGTGCGCTGGATCGTCCCGATCGGGCGCACCTGACGTCGTCCGCTTACGAAGTCATCCCGCTCAGACTCGAACGGAATCAGCCGGATTGATGGATCCTTGGTCGAAGTTTCGTGGGAACGGGAAATTCTGCGGTTATATTCTCGTCTACCCTCTACGCTCTACAGGCTCCCATTCACTCCTCCCAAAGCGCCTTTTTCAGCGCCGCCGCTGCATCCGACACGAGCTGTTTCCCGACCTTGAGGGCTCTGTCATGCAAGCAGTTCAGTGTCCCCAGCCCGACTCTTAGATGTCGCAAGTACTCACCCTACAGCACAGCGTACACACATCACCGTCACACCGGAGAACGTCAGTGTCCATCCTGACAACAGAAAACCACCCGCGCACGTACCGTCCATCGCCATAACCGGATGCGGCGCCCCCTCGTACACCCTCACCTCGACCCGCACGCCCTCCGCCCTCAAGCGCTCCCCATACCGCACCCCCTCCTCCCTCAAAATGTCCAGCCCCGCCACGCCGATCCACGCCCCCGGGGCCCGCGCCAGGAGCTCGGCAGGCGCGAAGAGCGGCGAGGCGTCCCACTTGGTCCGGTCCGCTTCGTTCGGGAGGTAGTTCTGCCGGAACCAGAGCATGCGCGCGGGGGAGAGCCAGGGGGTGTGTTGGTTCTCGGACCAGAGGGACGTGGCGGAGGCGGTGTTGTCGGTTACGGGGACGATGAGGAGCTGGAACACCAGCGGGATAGGCGGGGAGCGCTGCGCGGCTTTGAGCGCGAGGATGGCGGCGAGGTTGCCGCCGCTGGATGGGGGCGGGCGGGTTAGGATTGCGGAATGGGAGCATAGAAGGGAAAGGGAGGAGGGGCAGGACGGTACCTTGAGGACCCGCCGACGGCGATGCGGGAGGCGTTGGTGTTGAGCAGCTGCGAGCCGTGCTGTACGACCCAGTCGAGCGACTCGATGGCGTCGTCGACGGCGGCGGGGTAGGGGTGCTCCGGCGCGAGTCGGTAGTCGACGGACACGACGACGCAGTTCGCGCCTGCTGGGTTGGTGAGCGGATGAGAGGCGGCGAGAAAAGAAACATTACGCACGCACGGCCATGTTCGTCGCGAAGGACGTCTCGCTCGCAATGTTGCCCAGGGTCCAGCCGCCTGCACGCATGCCCGGTCCCGTCATCAGCCAACTCGCAGCACGACGACGAAGTGGAGAGCCTCCTGATCACGCACCGCCGTGGAAGAAGATGAACACCGGCCACCCGCCCTCTGGCGTCTCGCCTTTCGGCGTGAACGCCCGCACCTTCGTATGCGTCAAGTCAAAGTCCTGTGTCCGCGCCACCTCGAGGGGCGCCGAGCCGCCGGGGACGGCGGGGGCGTTGCGGATGGCGGGGTCCCAGGGGAGGGTGTGTGGCGGGACGATGTACTGGAGGGTCGAGGTGTGGAAGGCGAGGTATTCGGGGTCGAGGCGCGGGATGATGGAGGGGTGCAGGGGCTGGTGCGCGATGCGGTCGGTCATGGTCAGAGCTGAGGGGAGATGTGGTGGATCATGCTGGTTAAATAGATATGTCGATAAGTAGGCAGAAGTCAGGGGTTCGTCGTGTGCTCGGATTCTCCGGCCCGGCGGGACGAGGCAGCTGATGCGGTCAGTCCGCGTCCTGCGTGCCCATTCCCGATCGGTGACGCGACTCCATACTCAGAGGAACGCCGCTCCGCTCGTCACTTGATTCTGAATCCAACCATGCCCGCTTCTGAACCGAGCTCTTCCGCTGCTGCTCCGGTCATCGCTGCATACAAGCAGATCAGGCCACTCGAGAGGAAGGAACAAGCTGCCTACGCACACGATGAGTCCACAGAGCGACATACCCACTCGATGATGCAGGCCACGATCGTCGGGCACCGCTGTTGGCGGCGAAGTGATGTCCTGTAAGGATGATGACGACAGGCTATAACCACTTTCTGTGCCCGTGTGAGCCGCAGATATGGCTTCTCTTCCGCCATTCTGAACGCCCCTCCGACAGTCAGGGATCCCGCACAAGAGCCGTACACCGCCCCATTCCGCCCCGAACAATCGTAACGAGTTGATCAAAGCCACGGGCAACTCTCTCCAAACCCCGACGCAGATCTCCGCAGGCGCAACTTCGGAGCGTTTCCAGGTGACCTCAACACCTACAACCCTCCGTTCCACGGACCCAAAACGATACACACATCTCATCACTGTGGCATCCGAACCGCCACATTCACCGCTCCGAATCTCGACGTCGCCCTTCCCGTCCCATCGCCTGTATACCGCGTGCTGCAGGGCAGCCCGCTTGTCCGGCGCTGAGAACATATCGACAGAGTTCTACGAGAACGGGGGGATACCTGCGTGCTCGCTCACGGCGGAGCTGCTGCCGAGACGCTCCATGATGTTCCCTTGTCCTTGTGCCATTGAGCCGGCCGTTTGAAGTCGGCCAAGTACATAGCTCCCTCTCTCCCTTTCCACTTCGACGACTACATAACCGTTGTAACTCGTCCCGTCGCTCTTCACTGTCCGACATGCGCCCAATCTCATATTTTCTTCCCGTTTCCGATAAGTACACGCAGGGAGAACGAATGGCTACTTAGCAATGGTCGGCTGCGAAACCTCAATGTCGAGTTGAGTTCCAAGGACTTGGTGACCACGCCGGCGCTGTCTTGCGCCGCCCGGGAAAGTGCTCGTCATCGCCAACCTTCCGGGCCATCCTATTACTCCCAATCTTGCACCCTCTATGCTATGCAGCCGCGACGCGTCCTGCTCGCAGTGGACCCTTCGGTGCGTATGGGTGGGGATACCTGTGTCGCAGCACTTGAGCGTGAAAGTCGACGTGGAGCTGGCGCCCGTCAACCATCGCGTGGAATCTTCAAGCACCGACGTCCGCCGCCGTGTGAGAAAGATATACAACCTCCTGATACTCGTCCTCGCTGCCACGTACGGCAGCGATGATGTCCGGCCTCACCACCTCGTCAACGAATCCTTGGACTGCACCACTGACTCAGCATGACCATCTCGCGCAAACGGAGAAGCAAAGTGTGCATATAGACAAGCGAAAAACTAATGTACAACGGCTGGATATGCGCTTCCAATGGATGTATATGTGTATAGGATACTGCGAGGTCGTACGGAGATCAATTATAAGGAAAAAAGGAAAAACCAAGAGTCTGTCGTGGTGAGAGCGTAAATTCGTATGGGCGGGTAAATCAAGGTAACGTAGCGGCGACGACCGGCGTGTGCGTCGATGAACAAGGGAGTGGTAGAAGAGGAAGAGGGGACACGGCGCAAGGGAAGGCGGACGGGGAAGATGGCTATGGACACGGAAATGAATGACTAGGCAGGAACCTGATCGCGCCCGTGACTGGAGAAAGTCATCCACATCGACCGACGCGACACATCTAGAAGGGCCCCGACCGCCCAATCCTCCTTGCGTCATCCACGCACACACGTAACCGGCTGGCAGAGACTTGGCAGGTCAATCAAGAGGCTGTCCGCGCACGACAGACCCCGAGATCGAAAAAGCCGACGGAGGACCACACGACAAGCCGAACCGGGAAGTCCAGCCGGTCCGAGAGAGAGAGACGGCATCGCAGCTCGAGTCGTGGAATCATCAACGTGTCCGCAGCACCGACGATCCGAGATCTAACCGGGCCCCAAGTTCGCAAAGGTGCGAAGACGGGATCGGCATGGCCGCGCTGATCCCGTGGTGCGGGGTGGACACGGGTAGCGATGAGGACGCGGGAGGGGGCTGGGTGCTGCACTTGTTGACTACTGTCATGCCGCGCGACTCTAGAGTCAACTCTGATACCGGAGGAGGCGACGACGGAGAGGGTGCTGGCGGTAATATGAACCGAAGCGTGGGCGTGGGCTAGAAACACCGGGTAGAGGAGATGGGGCCAAAGATGGAAGATTAGATAGCCTGAAAGACGGAGAAAGATGAGGGAGCCATAGGATGTAAAGATGTGGATGATGAGGGTGACGATGCAAGAATGGTATGGGAATGTGACATGGTTGTATAGCAGAGCGAGTGCAGCGGTAGCGAGGACAGACAACGGAGGGGAGGGCAGGGGCGGGACGAGTGGGTGATCGTGAGGCTGGTGGCACGGGTGGTGATGCTTCGCGATGACGACGACGAGGAGAGTGTAATGTAGAGGATTCTGGTGAGAATGATGAGGATCAGCACGCTGTTCCGGTCGCGGGGAGACAGAACGAAGAAGATAATGAAGATGACAGATCGTTGGCGCTGCGATGCAGGTTGAAGGAACCCGACGTAGCGACGAAAAGTATGGGGAAGGGAAACGATCGCCGTCGTGGTGGTCAATCATCGGGGAAGAAGAAAAATGGAGAAAACGGCCCCGACGACGAGCTGCGTAATGATCGACACCTGCCACAAGGCAGAGCGACGGCGACGCGGTGCCATGCCGATGGCAGGAGCATGCCGACGAACCATGATGAAGACGAAGACGGAGGTGAAGAAGGCCGAGCCATGAAAACATAACGAATCAAGATCAAGAACGAAATGGGCAGAATAATAAATAGTGATGTTCGGTATGTGCTAAATGGCGATATGTACTTGGATGACGGTTTACAATGATGGTGATGTGAGTAGATGGTAGAGACGCTGTATGATGCAAAGACATTTGAACCGGCGAAGGGAAGACCAAGGCAGTAAAGCAATAATGATAGGATGCAAACAATCAGAGAACGGAGCGGGCGGTCAACACCAGCGCGAGAAAAGGCAGATACAAAGGAGGACGGGGAATCGACATAGACCTCGACTCACCAAAAATACAACAAAGATACCAAAGAGCGAACCAAAAAACCGAGACCAGAAACGCAGACGGGGCGTGAGGTCATAGGATCCCCGAGTCCTTCAAGGCATTCTGTAGAATAGTTTCCTTGACCGCCGCGAACACGAGCCGAATGTTCGTGGTGTCTGTCGCCTGCGTCAAGCTGGGAGTGGGGAGAGTCGTTAAGACGGGAAGGAGACTTTCGAGGAAGGGGACACGTACTGGGGGTAGACGCTTAGGCGTGCCCGGTTCGCTTGCATGAACTTCCATAGGATGTACTTGGCGGCTTTGTTGACGTCCGTGCCGCCTGTGTACTCGGGGAAGTACCGCTCAAGTGGCACCTACAGATAGAAGCGTCAGAGTGGGTGAGGAGAGAGCGGGTTAACGGGTACATGCCTTCGGTAGCTTGTTCTTGAAAACGTCAATTTTGTTGAGGAATAGGATGATCGACGTGCGGAGGAACCACCGCGAATTTATTACGGACTCGAAGAGGACGAGCGACTCGGCCATCCGGTTCTGTCGAATGAAAGTCGGTTAGTAGCGCTTCGTGAAGGGTGAATGGGCGGGCCGCACTTGGGACTTCTCCTCCAATAACACCTGATCGTACTCGCTTAGCGCAGTACAGAAAATTATACTCGTCACGCTCTCGAAACAATGTATCCACTTCTTCCTCTCCGAACGCTGCCCCCCGACGTCGAACATATGTATTCTAAGGAGACATGGCGTTGGCGACGCAGACGGGTTAGGAAGGCAATGTGCGACTCACGATAGTGTCCCCATCGTAAACCTCGTTTCTGTGATCCCCAAGCTTTTCTGCCTCGCTCTCAGCACGTCCGTCTCGTTCGGCAGGTACCCAGGCGTTCCTATCCGTAGCACCTCGCTGAAAAAGCTGTGCCCCGGTGATGAGCGGCAATTCGACACCGGAAAGCGGAGACCGAGACTTACTATCCGGCGCTGTCCATCAAGTAGAAATCGGAGCTGTGCTCGTCCATAACTTTTGGTATTATCGGGTCTTTCCAGACCTGGTGAATTGCATCCGCAATTTCCGGCGAGAAGTAGGGGTTAGAGGCCGACGACCCGGGCGCTCCGTCGAGCTTGTAATCGAGGATCTTCTCTGCGAGGACGCGGTTGCCGTACTCGACGCACTCGAGCCCGATTTTGCGCATATAGACGACGACGGCTTGGGCGGAGTCGAGTACGTTCTTGTAGACGACTGGCCGGTACTCTGCGAGCTCGGCCTCGGAGAAGCCGTCTTGGTGGATAATCTTCATCTGTTTGACTATCGTGCTTTTACCGGACTCGCCGGAGCCTGCGAGGAATGGTATTAGTGTGGCCGTCGTCTTTGAATCTACCGAGCCGTCTGAAAGCCCTGCGCTCGCCACTCGACAAAGACCGCTCGCCAACGATCCGCCCAGCCCAAACCGCATACATAGAGAAAATGTGAAAGAGACGGGGATCCTCGACTCACCGAGTAGGAGAATCTTGCATTCTCGCTTGAACCGTTTGCTGTCTTCCTCGATTTGTTTGTCGATCAGGTCAGACTTGACCTTTCCAGCGCGATCGGCAGTCGAGACGCAGCCACCCATGATAAGCGGCGAGGAGGGTAGAGAGAGAAAATGGCGGCGGGCAGCGCAGCGGGGAGGAGGGAAGAGGAAGAGAAGGGCGATGGCCTCGACAGCGGGGTGGTGGTGGTTGTGTGGACAGACGACAGCGACCAAAGAACCTGAGGGTTGATGTAATTATTCCAAATTGGGACAAGTCACATGCCCGCGAGCCGGGTTGACGACGCTTGTCAATGCCTGTTCCTGTCAGCGCTGAACGGTTTGTAAGCGAACCCGCCTCAGCTCGGTTCGCGGGGACGATTGGAGATCGAGGTGCCATTCTGCTCAGCGCAAAGATGGTAATCAACCTCAAGTGACGCGTTGTCTTTCCCTCACCGTCCATTCCTGTCCAATTTGTGGCGTTAACCCTGTCTGTCTGTTCATGGTGGTATGCGATTGTCGATTGTCCTACCGTGCATCTCTCGACGTATCATTTCGCCCTTTGTGACCAGTTCTCCTCCCGCACCAGTCTTCACTTCGAGTTCGCCATCGTTCTTGAACTCCATCACACCTTTCTTCCGGGTGGTACCGTATCTGAACCGCGTCCTCCAATTAACGCTGACGTCGTTAACGCTGATGAGCCAATACGCCATCTGGACGCCTTTGATTACACTCCGGTACCTATGCCCAACTTTCGACATACACACAGAACCGCCGTCCATACCAAGGGCTGCCCCACCCCAAAATTGCTTCCGTCCCACGACGCGGGGACCTTCACATACGGCACTCCTCGGTGCCTTAACGAAAACCGCCGTTCCCGTTCTCTGTCTCGCCACCCTCAAATGCCCACCCCCAAAACCTGCTCTCCCCCGTTGTCGAGCGACGTCTCGTAACGCCACTCCTTTGACTGCCTTCGCGACGTCCCCGAGCCGCGAGGCAAGATGTCGTCTCGCCCGAAGGTCTACTGACTCCCAAGTTCCCGTCAAACGCGGAAATGACCCGGACTGCATCCACTCGACGACCTGTCACCACTGTTCTAAACTTTCTCCTCTGAGAATGCGACCTTCCGGTGGACCCCTAACCCTCTTCTGGATGCGACGACATGATATCCCACCGTCATTGACGTGAATTGATCGATCATCGATATGTCTTGACAGTTGCGTAACTCAGCCTAGCCAAGCCAACTTCGCTAATGATACAGCAACCCTCTCTTTCCCGACCGCGAAGGACGTATCTTGGCCAATTTCGACGCAGACGCGACGCATCTTCAGCATTTTGCGACCGCCAAGGAGGTATCCACTCTCTTCACCCTCCCTAGTCCCCGTCGCAGCGTTCGATTCTGACGCTTGACAGCACGGAAGGCACGTTGCGCCGCTCAGCCCCGCCCCACTCGGGCCTCGTATGTTTTTGGGTATGTTTTCCCTTCGATCTTGGACCTGGATGGCTGGCTTGATGGCTGGCGGAATGTATTGTTTTGGTTAGGGACCGGATGGATGACGGTAGGGCTCACGTCACGGATCCGGCTCCGCTGAGGTAGTCTCTCCTCTCACTGCCAGTGCCCGGTGACGCAGACGACTCGTTTGAGTAATCTCCTCGCCGTCACTTCAAAGAGTTTTTCTCATCCTACAAACACCGCACGCCGCTATCCGCCCCCGCTCGTCTCGTCGAGGGCATCGGTGAGTGAGGCCCCGCTGAGAGTACTGTGCCTTTTGGCTGACTGTTCGATCGATGTAGGGACCCAGACAGCCCGTTCTGCATCCTGCCATGCTCGATGAGCGCGCTCAAACCCCGAGCCGCAGGAGAACCTGAGCCATTCATGGATGATAGGATTCGGGACGGGCGATCGTTGCGATTCACGGCCGCAGGAGATCTTGGAATCTCGGTAAGTGGTAACTTCAGCGCTCGTGTTCGAAGAAATGCTGATCATCTTCTCGAAGTCCCACGTTTACCATGAGCCAGCCTCCAGAGCTGGCCAACGGACGCCATCATAGCAATGATAGGCCATCCCCTCACACTCGTTTTCGAGCATGACGATCTAGGATTTTTGGTAAGCTATGCCGCGCATGAAGCTGCTTGAACACGCTGTAAATCTTCCTTTCCAGGGCATTCACGGATAGCGGATTCGCACTCCGACAGGCGCTGCGGAGCCCAGACGTACAGCACTTCATATAGGTCCAATTTTGCACCGTTCTGTAACTCACTATCGACACCGGAGCGCAGTAAGTACAGCCTCAGACCACAGCACCCACATACCACTGACGAGCGTCTTGGAGCTGGTCCTCGAGCAGCCAGCATCAGTACGATGCCTATCACTTGCCTTGCCATATGGACCGTAGCCCTGACCGCTGCGGACGACGCGCAGCCACGGACGTCGCTTGACTTCGGGCTCCGGGTTGCAAGGCGACATCGGCCACCACTCATGCGAGCAGCCGCTCGTTCTTGCTTAACCTCTGCCGTCCTTGCAGCAATCGCCCCTAGTCCTGCGGCTTCGTCCCTCCACCAGCGGTATAGCTCTGTCGTTACTTTCTTGCTGGTGCACCACCTCGAACCGGGCACCTACTCTTCGTCCCGGCCTTCATACGTCCTTCCGCGCGTACCGCAAGACTTGGATGTGGTGTTCCTAACGGATCAAAAGCGGACTCGGCTCACGGTGGAGCTGGCTGGTCCCTGTCTACCTCGAGCTCGGTGGAAGCTCAGAGGCCGCTGGCGTCGCTTCCGATTCATGTCGAGACTCGGCTGCAAGTTGGAGGGAGATTGTTGACGGGTCATTCCGGTGCCTGTCGACTCGGACGGAGGTTCGATGCGGTATAGGCCGTTGACGCTCGCGCGTGCTTTTCGGCATTCTGTTGCGTTGGTCCTAATGTTATCGTAGAGGTCTTGCTTGACACGACGGAACTTCCATTCAAGAATCAATTTCTGAGACCGATCTCATCATGGACGCGATGTCAAGTTTTCGTCGCATCTAAGCGCTGCAGGACCACTGCAGGTCTCAACGCGATTCGCTCGATAACGCATCGAGGTGGGCAGCCGCAGGGCTTCACGGCGTTCGAGGAGTGTCCGACACGGGCTTTGCTGACTATAACTCAGATCTTTCTTCCAGCAAGTGACAAGTTCTGACAGATCCCATCTTCGCATACTACAGGCGCTCCATGAAGGAGTTCTACACCGAACCGTTCTGCGACGCATGCAAGTGTCGCTCGGGTTGGTTCAGTGGATGAAAACGTGGCGTGATGATGTACAAAATTCGCAATGGGATGGCACTCGTGAGTCATACTAACCCTCAACGAGCTTTTTCCATTAAAAGCTAAATAACCTCGATGACTTGCTTAGGTCAGTTTAATGCGTTTCATATGCACATATGAGATCACCGCATGCGAAGAGAGGGTGACAAGTTCCCCAACCCTGGAGGCCATCTGGTCATGATTGCTCAATATATACATCTAACCATCGAAGTCTGTATTCTAGTCCGCACCATCCCTCTTGCGTCGCCGACGACCCATCATATATCCTAAGCGCAAGACTTAGCCCAAGACCCTACAAGACATACCTAGGTTATGTCCGCCGACGTCTGTCCGGAGCACAATCTGGATAGATTGACTCGACACCACAATTCAACCGAGCTCAGCCGTAGTAGATTTTTGACACTCTTGTTCGGTCCCCAAAATACCTCTGACGTCGAGGCTCTTCCGTGACCCGCATCTTTGATCCGAGGTTGAGTCAGTCCTCCTTGTTTCTTGTCGAGAAAACATATCAAATGTGTCTTTTGTCTATGGCCCACCCGCTGAAGAAATACTCCATCACTTGCACAGGCGACCACTGATCCCCGCCTTTCGCCGTCGTGCAGCCACTCCTGCTCAAGCATGCCCCGTATGACCGTCGTCCATCATTACCCGGTATTTCGGGATTTTCGACCCGCGTGGTCGGAAAGATTAACGCTGTGTCTGTCGTGCAAGAAGTGCAGTTCAAAACGAAGCCACGTCCGTGATGGCTAAGCTGTCCATGACACACACGTTTGAGTCGAACTTCTTGAACTGGCTTGTTCTGCGAGCGCGTCAATGTTGCTTGCCGGTCCGAGACAATCATGCTTTTCTCAAGCGTCCGACGCCATCGCCCACGGCCCTTTACAATTCAATACCATCGACACAGTCGAGCTGTGATTCTCTTCCCACCCTGCTAAGCACTTGGAAGCGGCAGACGTCGGGCCCAGGTTCGTCTCCACCTTACTTGCCGCTGTTTCCCCATCGATTAAACGTTCATGCTGGCCAATAGCACTGAGATCGATTGCTTCACTTCTTCTTCGTACGCCGAGAACGGATGTACACTAACCCTGACCCTACTGAGACCGCGACACTCGCAGGTGGAATGTTCCCCGCGACAGGTGGACTGGGACGGCATGTTCACACGAAACGTCGGCATATGATGACGTCGTTTGACATTGCGACTCGGCGCTCACGGAGGTTTCGACGCTGCTTTTGTGCAAATGCTGTGTGGGGCACACTGTACTTACACTGTTATGCAGGTGGAGTCCTTCCATTTCGTCGAGGTTCCGACGGCTTGGCAGTGTGATCCATCCATTTAAGCGAGGCTCACCGAGAATTGGAAGGCACGGTGAGTCGCCCTGCACCGGGTGCGCATCCATGTTGATGTTAGAGTGGGTCCAGAAAGAAGCGAAGTGATACCGCCAGAGCGCTTTCGTTCAAAATCGACAGCATAATATGCAAAACTCGTGGGTAGGGCTTCGCGCCGTCTAGATCTCGCTCAGACTGTGGTCGAGGGTTACTGAGATCCAAGAACTGTTGCGAATGAGAGGCGGCAGGGGAGGCGAAACCTTGCGCCGTTCACTCGTCGAAAACCTCAGCGGCTGCTATTTACGAAATGAATGGATGACCAGGCGTTGCGCGGATAGTACTCGCACGAATCGCTCCCTGAAATTGTGTCGTGACCGCATTGCTATCAAACGTCGGAGGATTCGGCGTAGCCCCAACGAGATGAACTCTATTGACAAGACCGCCAAGATGCATAACCAGCGAGTCGATAGACCTCGAGGACTTGCAGGAGACGACGAAGCCAATGTGCTATCGAAGTACTTACAAGGCCATGCCATGTTCGTTCGCAAAGTACCTTCGGGCGCCAAGTAGACCCTGGGGTCAAAGGAGAGGGGATCGAGCGTGGGTTCCAAAGCGAGTGGCACGGAAGCTGGTTTCCACTGAGCTATGTAAACTGGGGCAGCAAGATGCTGCGTTGCACGGACGAAGAACAAACACATTCGCTCGACTCTAAGACCTGTAAGCATTTTGACGTAGCTGGATACTCGCCGTCGATCCGGTTGTTGGACGAAGCATGTGAACAGTATGTTCCCATTCCTGGCTGGCGTTGTGCGACAAGATTCATCGTCCACGCCAAAAAATTTTTTTTTCCTTGATTCGAACGAAGGGATTTCGGCACCGTGGCGCAAAGGCGATGCACCTAGTGCGCCATGCAGGAGACGCTAAGCTTCAGGATAGCGCTCATCTTATCATCGAAAGCGTAGTGCTGGGTTTACAGCCATGTACTGCGGGCGATCAACGAGCCAGGGCAGCAATGAAAGCTGGGATTGTAAAAATTGTGTTGCTCGGAACGATAGGCCTCCAGTGGGATCTGAACCCAGCGCCTGGCGCGGCATCTGCGTCAAGAGCGGCGTGGGCGGCGTGATGAAGGTCATCGCGTGACGGTCGCATTCAAGAAGCAGACAATCGGAGACGGTGAAAGGGACGGACATGAGCGCATTGACGTCGTGCGTGCGGTTGCTGCACCTGACGACAACTAAGGCAACTGACGAAGTTGGAATTCGTCTAGGTATGCGGTGGGAGAAGGCTTTGCATCGAATACCACCACGCGGGGCACTGTTCATCCATGATGTAGGACCATCGCTTCAAGGACGAGGGAAGGATGCGGAAGGATGGAAATATAACGAGAAGAGCCCAGCGATAGGGAGCACTAAGGACAACGCGCCTTTCCAGAAAAGTTTGAACTTGAATCGCGATCCGTCAGTCGTAGGGGATGGAGTATCGCGTCGTGTTCAATCACGGCACAGTCAACTCAAGTCCCAGCTAGTCGCAGGGATATCGCAAGGTCGTTACGGAACGTTCACCCGTGATCAGCGGTTGTGCTGCAAATATCATCGAGGCTCTGGACAAACTGGCGGCTTAGACAGCTTCGCTGAGGGACACACCGGAAATTCGTTCAGAATCACCAATTCGTTGCGTAAGTGTCCATCGTGAGGACTCAAAACCAACGTCGTCCAGCCCTGCGCTCAGGATCAGGGATCTTGAACGTGAGGCCGACCAGATGCCCTGCGGAGCACTCATCAGAGAATCAGTTCTTTGCTCAAGGGAGGCTGCGAAGGAGACCTCGGCGACACGTCGAGGCGCAAATTCGCGCCTATGGATGCATCGTTCTTCATGCCTGGAAGCCGCGGATTGTACACCAGTCCCGGAACTCGCGCGTGGAGACCGAGCTTTCCGAGCCAACATCGTGGCCAGGCTAGGAGCTCCGCGCCTCGAGAGCAATAGTAAAAACGGGTTAGATTCCACGTATACAGCGTCTAGGGTCGAACCCACGACCTTCGAGCACAAGCACGCCATTGGCATTGGATGGCGTCGGAGTCAGCGTCGTACTCGGCTCCGCCATAGGAAACGCCGCATGGTATTGACGGACAATGTGGTGATCGCGGAGAGCGGCGGCCGTGGGACGTGCGAATACGAGAGAAATGGAAGGAGCTTCTTATATTGAGCAGGTTATAGTAATCAGAGTTGCCCAGTGGCTGCGTTGCAGAGACCGAAACCGGGAAAGCCGCAGACCGTCGCTTCGTGCGAGACCCGGAAGAAGGTTGACGAAGCGCAGCTGGATCGGCGGTAGAGCTCCAAGAAGAACGTCGATGCGTGGTGGCATGGCGTTACAAAAGTGATACGCTCAAAAAAATAGCTTTCCTGGACTCGAACCAAAGGATACCTGCACCCCACCACGGTCGATTGAGGGCGGAGAATAGAGGAACTGCGCGGCGTGGGAGCATTCCTAGGGTAGAAGAACGTGGTCTTCAGCGACGTTGTGAGCGGGCGACAGCGTTAGAGCGGAGGGAAGCGCTCATTTGAGCTCACTGGCGCCGATATGGTAGGAAAGCTTCCGGAGAGATTCGAACCAGCTCCGCCGTGGCTTGCGGATACGAGTGGTGTAGCGGTGCGTGGAGACAGGTATGCGATGCCGTACTCGAGACGAAGAGCATCGGACGCGGGAAAATAGCTTGCAGGCACATTCCTTGAGGGCGGAAACAGCCAAGAAGTGGTGGTCCGTGCGGCTGCAGGACCGCAGGGTGGGTTGAGCCTGACGGAGGGTCCCGCATCCACCTTCGTGTGAGTGCGGCAGAGCTCCGGCTCGAATTTCATTCTGCAACCACTGATTCATCCTGTCCTGTGGACACCAAAACGACGCTAGAGAATGAAATGTTTCGCCAAGTAGTAGCCCTCGCGTTCGACGATCGCCTCAGGCTGCGCAATTGGAAAAATCCACGTGGACAAGAAAACCGCCACACGTTCAACAACGTACGACCATCAGCAGCAGTGAGATGAAGCCTAGGGTCGGGTTTGAAATGTCGGCAGCCCAGCAGCAGTAACTAGACAGAAAGTCGATTGAAAATCGTCCCAACTGCACAGCATTGTCGCCGTCTCGGGGATATCCGAAATAATCGCGGACCGGTCGCTCTGAGGCTATTTTTTCATATCGACTGGATTAGTCCACCTCCTCAGTCTATCATCGTCTCACCTTCATATCTCTGTCCCAAAAACCACATGCGATGGAGGCGGTAGTTCCTGCAGAAATCACCGCAGAGCTCACTCAAATCCTATCCAACCTCGTCCTGGGAGACAACGAAATTCGTTCCAAGTGAGTCCTTGTCTCCACTTGGCTCGTTGTGCGCGATCGCGGACGGAGGCTCCGAAAATATGATTCTGACAGTCATTCCTTGAATCTAGTGCAGAAAAAGCTGTCAATGATCGGTTGGCACATACGCCAGAGCTTTACTTGCTCGCACTGACCCAGTTCGCTATCGCCGCTGATACCGATGTGGTGAGTAGTCCTCTATATTCGACTCTATAGCTGTACTCGTGGCAGAGGTGGATGTACTGGAGGGAGGAGGGAAGGTTTGGCCGAGGAACCGCCTTGAACTGGCGCCCGTTGGAAATCGAAATCACCCATGAAGAACGGCAGGCAGGATGGCCTTTCGTGGATACAACTCCACGTTATTACGCGTTCATAGCGAACGTCCTTGAGGAATGACCGGGACTATGCCCCAATTTCGCGTTAGAATCTGTCCTCGTCGCTGCTCGATCGAGATGCATCCAATCGCCTACCCCACCTCCCCTTCTCCCGTTCGCGAGCGCCCCTCGCGTTCCTCGTCATTTCTCTTTCGTTGCATCCAACTCTGTCACTTTGTAACTTTACTGACGCGAGCGCCCATTTAGATGCGCTCTTTCTCCCTCGTGCTCCTCCGGCGCCTCCTGTTCCGTCCCGCTCCAACATCCGCTGCCGGACCGACC
The DNA here is from genome assembly GCA_026008595.1 of Lyophyllum shimeji. NCBI lineage: Eukaryota > Fungi > Basidiomycota > Agaricomycetes > Agaricales > Lyophyllaceae > Lyophyllum > Lyophyllum shimeji. The sequence continues at coordinate 2,860,047 of BRPK01000004.1, forward strand.
ACCCACCCAACTCCCCGCCTTACGCTCTACGACCACCTCTCCTCCCAGACCATCACCACGCTCGAGCGGCTCCTGCTTCACTCCCTCTCCCATGAACCCATCCCTAAAGTCCGACGGAACACGGTCGACACTGTATGCGACCTCGCGAACCAAAGCATGGCCCGCGGCCGTCCTTGGCACGCGCTCCAGTCCCAGGCGTTCGCGATGAGCCAGGCACAAGGCACGCAGGAGGCGACTGGGAGGGCCAGCGCGTTCGGAGTGTTTGCGAACGCACCGAACCTTGTGATGGATCTGCAGGCGGAGGTCGTGCTGGGCGTGTTCCAGAAGGGGCTTCAGGATCCAGATAGCATCGACGTACGAGCTTCTCCACCCTCTCAACCGTCTTCTTCCACTCACCAGAACCTTAAAGGTCCGACACGCAGCCCTCCGCGCCTCCGTCGCCTACCTCGAAGCCGCGGACGCGCAACAACTCGCACAAGCCCTCCCACTCATGCAGCCCATGCTCGAGACGCTCCCCGCACTCGCACACTCCCTCTCCCTCGCGCACCCCTTCCCACAGCCCTCCGCCTCCGCGCCCACCCCGCCCACAAGCAGCACAACAAGCAACTACCACCACCTCTCCGTCTTCCTCTCCGTTCTCACGCCCCTGTGCTCGTCCCACCCGAGCCTCTTCGCCCCGCACCTCCCCGCCCTCCTCCAGTTCCTCCCCGCCCTGATTCTCCCCGCCGCAGACTGCGGCCCCACGCCAACCGTCAGCAGGCCGTTCCCTGCCCGCTCTGCCCCTGGTTCGTCTGCCTCGGGTCCGTCCTCCGCGAGGCAAGGGGCGTTCGTGTTCCCACCTCCCGCCGGCCCGGGCCAGGAGGCAGAAAAGGAGGATGAGGTGTTGAGTCTCGCGGAGGAAGACGATCTAAGGCAGACGCTTAGACTAAGTGCGCTGGAGTTTATGATCAGCCTGAGCGAGGCCAGGCCGTCCATGGTGAAGAAGCAGCCGGGATGGGTGGAGATCGTCGTACGCGCGTGTCTCGAGGCGATGGGCGAGTTTGATGAGGAGGCGGAGGGAGGGTTGGAGGGGTGGTTGGCGGATGATGTGAGTCGTTTTATTCTGTCCACGGTTGATCAGCACGCTGATGGGTGTTGTAGCCGTCGAGTAATTCGAGCTCGGCAGAGACGGATTCGCCCCCGGCGTTGTATGAGCAGTCGTTGGACCGGCTGGCGTGTGCGATGGGCGGGCGGGCGGTGTTGCCTCCGGCCTTCCAAGTGCGTATGTACCCTCTTGGTAGTGATGCGAGGCTCAGGCGTCGTCTGGACAGTATATTCCCTCGATGTTGGCGAGCTACGACTGGCGGGTGCGGCACGCGGGACTCATGGCGATTGCGGCGATTGCAGAGGGTACGGGTAAGGTGTGTCGGTTTCCTACCGTCTCTCCGCCTCCGTCGCGAGACGCTGAATGCCTTTCGCGTTGTAGGTCATGCAAAATGAACTCGGGAAGATCGTCGAGTGAGTAGTTCTCGAGGCAGGTCGCGGGAGCGGAGGCTGATGAGAGGCGATGGTGTAGCTTGGTCACCCCGATGTTTAGTGATTCGCACCCGCGTGTGAGGTATGCTGCTTGTCAATGCGTGTAAGTTCCTCCTGGCTGTTCGACGTCCCTGGTGATGTGATACTGATACGACGTCATCATGACAGGGGCCAGCTCTGCACCGACCTCGAGGTACGTACACCCGGTTCTCGATCTGCTGTCATGTTCGTCGTCAGCCAACGTCAATCCGGCTTCGGCTTACAGGAAATCATTCAAGAAAAATACCACCAACAACTCTTCGCCGTCCTCATACCGACATTGGAGGATCCAGAGCCGCGGTACGCCCCTCACCCTTCCTCGTTCTTCGCCATGCTCATCCAACTCCTCACAGAGTACACTCCCACGCCGCCGCTGCACTTATCAATTTCTGTGAAGGCGTCGAGCGCGACACGCTTCTCCCCTACCTCGACCCGATCGTCGAACGCCTCCTCAGACTGCTCAACCCGAACGGCGACCCCGCACATGTCAAGCGCTATGTCCAGGAGCAGGCGATTACGACCCTCGCGATGGTTGCGGATGCGAGTGAGGCCACGTTTGCAAAGGTAGTTCTCGTCGTCGCTATCCACTGTTTTCGGTGCTGACGCTGCTTTTGTGCTGTAAAGCATTATCCATCGATCATGCCGCTGCTCCTGAACGTGCTAAGGAATGCGGACGCGCCGGACTATAGAAAGTTGAGAGCAAAGGCGATGGAATGTGCGGGCTTGATTGGTAACTCTTCTCCTTCTCAATGTTGTCTTTTCGTCCCCTTACGATGACAATGGGTGACGTATAGCGATCGCCGTGGGCCGAGAAGTGTTCGGGCCCGACGCTAGCACGCTCGTCGAGCTGCTCATCCGAATACAAAGTAGTTTGCGCTCCTCCTTATCTCTCTCGTCGACGTTGTTCAACGTGTACCTCCTGTAGAGAGCCCGCCAGACCCTTCAGATACGCAGCTCGGTCACTATCTCATCGCGACGTGGGCGAAAGTGTGTCAAGCCATGGGCCAGGAGTTCGAGCCTTACCTACCCATCGTAATGCCCGCCCTCCTACAGACGGCCAGCGCCAAGGCGGACGTCTCGGTTTATGGTCGGTGTTTCACTCCCATTTGTCTTTCCGCCTCGATGCTCACTTACTTGCTTTATGCAGACGAGGATGAGGAGAAGGCCGAGGAGCGGGAGGGATGGGAGACCGTCATCATGGACGGGCAGACGCTCGGCATCCGCACGTCCGCCATCGAGGAGAAGTGCCAGGCCTTCGAGACGCTCGTGATCTATTGCTCAACGCTCGGGGCCCGTTTCGCACCTTACCTTACGCAGAGTCTCGAGGTCACGCTGCCGGCGCTGCGATTCTACTTCCACGACGGCGTCAGAGAGGCATGTGCAGTGTACGTTCCGTGTTCCCCTCCTCCTCCCTGTGTGATCGTGCTCGCTGACCAGGACGCTGTCATTGCACAGCCTCATCCCGATGCTGCTCGCCGCGGGCAAGGCCAGCAACACACTCACGAACCAAATGGTCTCCGCGACCTTGACGCAGCTCATCAACTGCATCAGCACGGAGCACGACGCCTCCTTCCTCGCCTCGCTCTACAAATGCTTCAACGACGCTGTGCGCGTCATCGGTTGGGCGGGCGCGCTCCCTCGAGAGTTCAACGATGGCGTCGTGCAGGCGACGAAGCACCAGCTGCAGGCGCTCGCGGACCGGCGGAAAGGGAGGGCGAATCATGCCGCGGCGGCTGCGGCGGCTGGGGCGGCGGCTGTGGGCGTGGAGGGGGATAAGGAAGAGATGGCACTGTTGGAGGAGATCGAGGACTTTGCGCTGGAGGATATGGGGAAGATGTTGGCGTCGCTAGATCCGTCGCATCCGTTGTTGATTGCGGTTTCGAGTGTGAAGGATCTCGGCTTCAACAGGTGGAATAGTGATGAGGACGAGGGCTGACGACGTGGGTGATGGTGCACTGTGTGTGTTTGCTGGGATACCTTGTTGTGTTAGAGTGCTATATCAGGTTGTACGTCATGATCTTGTTATCAACTGACTGGCTTCGCGTGTAAATTCGAGACTCCTCATCTCCAGCTGAATCATGTCCATGAGCTTGAGGCTACCTGCAGCAAGCATGACAAATTGACGACAAGATAAGGTCGGGATCAAACCAGTCACCTTCAGTCCCTCTCCGCGCGAGCCCAGCCCCTGACCGCATGCCTCTGGCTCTCACTGTACGCGACAACGTACGGAATGTCTATATGTGATCCTTCAATCCCCCAGCGAGACAATTTCGTTGCGTTGGCTCAGCTGACGGTCGAAAATTTGGATTCTCGTAAGGATTGGACCCGACTCGAGCTCATTTCCGCGATTGGTACCCTCCTGACGCAGCTGGTCTTCGAAACGTGGCCTTCCCCACATGACGTGCTGAGAAATACTCCGGCAACATATATGAGCTGGCGTTCCGGGTTCCGGCTCTGGATTTCCCCACATCCACTTCTTCAGCTTCACCGACCGTCATGTCAGGCTTCGATATCGACAAGGCTCGCGCAAACTTCCCGTCTTTGAAGTCTGGATTCATCTTCGGCGACAACGCAGGTGGCTCCCAGGCCGCTCAGGGGGTTATCGATCGCATCGTCGATTATCTATCCAACACGAATGTTCAACTCGGGGCGGACTACTCAGTGTCGGTGGAGAGTACAAGGAGGGCGATGGTAGAAGCGCCTGCTGAGGTGGCGAAGTTGTTCAATGCGTCGCCCGACGAGATCGTGTTCTCCCATAGCTCGACGATGAACTTGGAGAACGTCGCGCGAGCTCTCGAGCACGACATTCAACCAGGAGATGAGTTCATCGTGACGACTGAACATGAAGGTGAGGTCGTACAGATATACTTCCGTGCAATCGGCCTCTAATCTGCGCTGTCCAGCAAATGCGGGGCCGTGGAAGAAGCTCGCCGCTCGTCGTGGTGCCGTCGTCAAGGTCTGGAAAGCGAGTCCCACCAGGGAAGACAACCCATACTCTCTCAGTCTCAAGACCGCCGAACTCCTTCCGCTAATCACTGACAAAACGCGCATCGTCGCGTTCACCGCGACCTCCAACATCCTGGGATCGGTCGTTCCCGTCAGAGAAGTCGTCGCGGCTCTCCGAGCGGACGCCGAAGCCAAAGGAGCCAGGAAAGTCGAAGTATCCGTCGACTGCGTCGCCTACGCGCCACACCGTCTGATCGATGTTCGCGGCTGGGATGTCGACTTCGCCGTCTTCTCGTTTTACAAGGTACGCTGCCTACCCGTACATCGCAAGACCTACCATTGACCAACGCCCGACCAGGTGTACGGGCCGCACATCTCTGCCCTCTACATTCGTGCCGCGACGCTTGAGGCCTCGATGCAGCCCCTCGTACATCACTTCTTGAAGCTCGACCACACGGCGTACAAGATCCAGCCTGGCGGCCCAGGCTACGAACTCGCGTACGCAACGACAGGGGCAGTCGACTACCTCCTATCGTTGACCCCTGCTCGTGATCTCAACAAGACATTCGAGGCGATCGCTGCGCACGAGCAGACGCTCGTTCAGCCGTTGCTTGAGTTTTTGACGGCGCCGGCTCAGCGCGAACGAGGGGTTAGAGTGGTTGGAGAGGAGACGGCCGGGTTGACGAGGGTGCCGACTATTTCGTTTGTTGTCGTTGGTCAGCGGCCTATCAGGAGCAGGGATGTGGTGCGTGTCTTCGATGAGAAGGGCGGGGTGAGTGCTTTGTTCGCTCGTTCCGTCGAAGTCAACGTTGACCTTGTGTCTCTTACACCAGATCGGCATTCGGTACGGCCATTTCTATGCCTACTCCCTCGTGAATGAGCTTTCGCCGAAAGTTGACATCGACGATGGCGTCGTCCGCATCTCACTCGTTCACTACAACACCGTCGAAGAAGTGAATCGGATTATTGAGATTCTCAAGGAGGTTTTCGCGGCGTAGGACAGCAGGGAACCGAATGTGTATATGTACATGGTCATTTTGCTTTTATCGGGCTGTCAGATATACATCGGATGCACCAAATACATCAAAGGAAAAGTTACATGGACAAATTTCACGGAGGATACAAATACACTTCGAAGACCGAAAGATGTGCGAGGGACGGCCGACTGCATGTCAGTTGTAATGACAAACCACAATACCGTTGATCAGTTCCTCCTGGACACTGTAAGCGGACTAGTACGCGTAGAGCGAGGCTCAGTATCAGGAAGATGATAGATTACAACTAAGGAAGTACATCGTGACTCTAGGACGTTGTGAGCTGGGGCTACGTGCGAAGCCGGCTAGCCCCAGTGTTAGATAAGGCAGAGCTGAACTTGAGATCTGCCGCCGAAGGGCTGACTAAGCTCTAGCCCCTTCGGCGATGCGTGCGCGGCTTTGAAGGCACTCCTTCTCAGCCGCGCCCGCCCACACTCGTCGAATATGTCTACGAATCTGCTGCCCAATGATCTTCCCAACGCTGGTGTACCTGGGCCTATCCCAGAGGATTTTGATTTCGACCCATTCGTCAGCCCGCCTGCTTTCCTCTCGCGTTTTGAGTTGCCCCTTATGGCGCGCATCGCCGCGAACTATGCTACTGAGGCGGCTAATAACGCGAGCATCGCGCAGACGATAGCAGTGAAGCACACTCCTGTCCCTAGGCCTGTCGATCTTGATATAGGCCCGCCCCTGAAGCCTCTGTATAGCTACTCGCAATCTGAGTTCAACGAACTCGTCGCGAGTGAGCAAGTCTGCCAGTCCTTGGCCCCCCTTCCCGTGGGCCTAGTCCGTAACATCGCCAAGGAGCGCGCCAATCTCAAGGCCGCAGCAGATTCGGAGAGGCTGGCAGAGAAGGCTAAGGAAAAGGAGGCCTCTTCTGTCCGTAACAAGCTCCTGGGCTCCATGCGCCTCACCAATCCCACTCCCCGGGTCATGGCGCGCGCTGAGGCTGTAACTATCCCCTCCATATACTTGCTGGGCTTAAAGAACGGGGCCTGCCCCCCGCTCAACTTCTTCACCAACGAGCGCATCGAGGCTGTTACCCACTCCCACTCTGAGGTCCACACCAGGATGCTACGCCCCTTCGGGGCAGATGAGGCGCTGTCCGCTGAGAAGGTTCAGCTCCTCGATCTTCCTAAGATGATATCCATCTGGGGCAGCGACGATAAGCATACTTGTTTAACCCCTATGCGGTTCAAGGAAGCCTCCAAGAATTTCTTGGAGGCTTCGACGCTCGTGTCAGAGGCACCTTCCACTGCTGAGGACGGTTCTTCCGTCCCGACCTTTGCATCTGAATACCAGAAGCACTTCGACTTCTTTGACCAGCTCAGAGACTTTGAGGAGACCTATCCATTCTGGTATCGGTTCAAACTTGCGGCGCGTCGTGATATTTTGAAGGGAATCCTCTTCGATTGGGATGTGTACGCCCTCGAGGTAAAGATGCTCTCGCATTCGAACTTACCTCAACCACTGGCGTCCTCTGCCAAGCGCCCCATTGAGGTGGATAACGGCCTCAGTAAATTCCCCCGCACTTCCTTTCGGACTGACGTCTCCTCCCGTCGTGAGGAGATGTCAATCCCCACTTACTCACGCGACGGCACCACTAACTCACGCGACGGTCCCACCTGTCTCCTCTGTGGCAGAGGGCACCCTTTCCGCGATCACCCAGCCACCATTACCTCCTTCGAGGACGGGAAGCATCTCTTCTCGCGGCTTTCGGACAGCCACATCTGGTCGGTCAATAAGTTTAGGGGGCCCACCCCAAGGCGCCTCTGCATCTACTGGAATCTCGCCCGTCCCTAGTTTACTTCCCCAGGGATAACACGTGTTATCCCGGCTTTTTTGGACCTCTTATTGTCAGTGCATATCATCCTCATTTCCCTTCGTACTATAGACATATTCTGTTCATATACATCGAATCTAGCGCGCCGTGTTTTCCGTTTGCGCATATATGCGCTGTAGCTTCTGTTACAAAACACACAATAAGGAGACTTTTCCCAATTCGGAAATTTCCAGTCATCGACCTGTATCTTTCCTCAACATGCGCGCGCCCCTTATTCCTTTGTACGGCACTCTCAAGCTACTCTCTAGGTACTCGGGGAATCAAGAATTATGCAGATCGGGGGAGAATTGAGTGAGATACAAGAGGGAAAGTGTCGAAAAATGCATATTTACGACGTCCACAAAGAACCTCTTGGGGTGGTGCATTCCTCTCACAATTTCTAGTCGTACCCAGCATACATTATGTCTATATATCTTCAATCTAGAGCGCCGTGAAGCCCGTTTCGTGATATTCGTGGTATATTATATTCCTGAGGGCCAATGTTTCAAACGGTGCAAACAGCAGTAATCGCGATATAGGAACTGCACCAATATGATACCTGCGGTATACTGACGTTCTATCGCAATCTACGGATCGATGCGCGTATGGGGAACCCAAAATCTTGGGAATTGGTGCAGAACTCGCCAGGATATGCGCGATGCAATGTTTTCACGGCGGCGACTCGCAGGCTGATCTGACCCACTTGCCACCCGGTATTTTCAGATCATTCTATTACACGTCCTAGACTATGGAAACGTAGCCAGCTACAGGTTTTCCATTGTTGCATAAGTATTATTGAACATGGCCTATATGCACTCACAACGTGAGTGCAAGAATTGTTCACCGCAACAAGTGGCGCCGGACAGGTGTTTTATGATGCATGTATATTATGAGGCCGACCTGTGCCCTACGTACATGTGCCCTTATCGAATGACATGGGAAAGGTATTAGATGGGTGGAACCCACGGGTCGTCTGTACGTAGAGGACGTTTGAGCCCTAATTATATATGCTCCAGGAATGAGGGGCTCATTCCGGAACCGTTCCCACGCTCAGAAACACCCTTACCAGGGGTCCAAATCCCCTCCGGAACCGCACCAGAACCGTCCCGGAACCGCCCTTCAGAC